>JAPVLO010000230.1:1343116-2686232 GCA_027257055.1 Cephalopachus bancanus | reverse complement strand
AAACCATCAAATCCAATGAACTATATACTAGTAGCTTTATTTCAAAGAGTTACCTGTTCAAAACATACATAACTTTTCCCAAAAGCCCTCCTTGAAACTTCGACTGAGCTTCTATGCTACAAATACCCTGTGTATATGTCTAGTATAACATTTGCACATCACATTGAAATGATTCACGAGACTCTCTTCTTTCACCAAACTAAATTCAATGGCCAGTAAAGAATTTCAGTCATGATTGTATCCCTAGTGACACTTAGAAAGGTACAAAATAAATATCTGCTGTACTAAAATAAAAGACTTCCCAGAATTGGTTATGAAGAACATTAAGTTTTTAATGGCCATTCTTACCAATCAAGAAAAAGATGATTACAGCAATACTACCATAGCAGATACTTCCATTAAATCTTTTTGGTTTTGTGACATTGGCCCTCATGTTATTGTCAGTATTTTCTTCTTCATCTACAGCTAGTTTCATCTCCACATGACTGTTATCACCATCTACTTGCCGAGCCAGACTAAATCGGGTATATGACAATGGTTCTCCACCAAACTGAGATTTTTTGGGGGAAAAAAAGAGAGAGAGAGAGAGAAAACATTATGAAAGAATGGGAACATTTACAAAACATTTGTCAAATAGTATACTTGTTATTGGGCCATTATTATGACTTTTTATATACATTCTTTTTTTTTTTTGAGTCAGTCTCACTCTATCGCCCAGGCTGGAGTACAGTGGCATGCTCATGGCTACCACAGTCTCAACTAGCTGGGCTCAGGCGACCCTTCCACCTCAGCCATCCAAGTAGCTGGAACTACAGGAACAGGCTACTATGTCCGGCTAATTTTTTGATTTATTGCAGAGATGAGATCTCACCAAGTTGCCTAGGCTGGTCTCAAACCCCTGAGCATAGGCAATCCTCTCGTCTTGGCCTCCCAAAGTGCTGGGATTACAGGCTTGAGCCACTGCGCCCAGTTTATATACTCTTAAGGGGAATTTCAAACCAACATTCCTCCCTGTGCCCAGTTAAGTCATAGTAGATGAAGGCGAGATCATGCTGGCCTTCTCATATCCTTCAGTGTTTCTGTTTTATATGTCCCCTAGCAGACATTTTTGATCAGTGCTTTCTTTAGTTCATCTTATCTACTTGGCCGTCCACCACACCCAAATTACCCTGAAACTTCTTATAATATTTTCTACAATTAACGCTACTTAACACTGAATATACCCCTCCTTTGTGGGGACAGTTATGCCTGAAGACCACCAGTTCAAATGTAAATGAATACCTGATAATAGCTTTGAGTATTACTTCACGCTTACTGGGTAAAAGCCATGTTTGTATACTTTATGTTCCTGCAGACACAGATATACAACTGAAAATACCTTACCAAATTAGAGAATGCTGATCTGGCTTGATCCATCATTTTGAGCTGCCACTCAGAAGAACCTAGTTTTAGGATAGAGAATTAATATGAGATAGAGACCACTGTATCAGATTAGTAAGAACTTTACAATACTGGGCTAGATTGATTATAATACATCAAATTTACTTTTAAATATATTATCAGCTTTTTAGAAAAAGTCTTTTTAATTTTTAAAAAATAGATGGGGGTCTTGCTATGTTGTCCTGGCTGGTCTTGAACTACTGGCCTCAGGTGATCTCCCTGCCTCAAGGTCCAAAAGTGCTGAAATTACAGGAACGAGCCACCATACCCTGCCTATAAAAGGTCTTTAGCCAAAATATTTTTTTACATAACTGAATTTAGTGTGATACTTACTTAGATTATCTCTCCTCTCCCATTTGCTTTCTAAATAAACTATATTTTTCAATCTAAAAAAAAAGTTTATAAGAAGTAAAGCAAATGTGGCAAATTGTTAACAGCGATGAATCTTGATAAAGGGTACATGGATTGTCAGTGTACAATTATTTTAATTTTTCATTCAGGCTTGAAAATTTTCAAAATTACAATGTGGGAGACCAGGTATGGTGGTTCACACCTGTAATTCCAGCACCCTGGGACTTGGGATGCTGGGGCAAGAGGACTGCATGAGCCCAGGAGTTTCAGACCAGGCTGCGCAATATAGCAAGGCCCCATCTCTTTCTCTAATAAAAGGAAAAAAAAATTTTTAGACCCCACAAACTGAAGCAGAATTAAGTCAAGACCAATCATGCTACAAAGACCATAAAGCATCTCCAACAGATAGGAGAAATCCTGATTCTTCTGATTAAATGAATAGCTCCTACAAATGATTTGACAGATCTTTAACACAAATAAGAACAAAAAAAGAAAAACACAGATTATGCTATATTACACATGAAAAGGCCAATTACATGAGAGGCTAAGTGACTTATCCAAAGTGAAAATTAGTCATCTAGAAACAAAATTCAATGGGTTACTGGATTACAGAAACTGTGTTCTCGGGCAGGCATGATGGCTCACACCTATAATCCCAGCACTTTGGGAGGTAGAGCCGAGAGGACTGCCTGAGCCCATGGGTTTCAGACCAGCCTGGGCAACTTGGTGAGACCTCATCTCTACGATAAACCAAGAAAAATTAGCTGGGCATGGTGGTGCATGCCTGTAGTTCCAGCTACTTGGAAGGCTGAGGCGGGAGGATCACCTGAGCCCAGCAGGTAGAGGCTGAGGTGGGTGTGAGCGTGCCACTGTACTCCAGCCTGGGAAACAGAGTAAGACTCACAAAAAAAAGAAATTGTGTCTCATCTTTGGAAACTTAAGAAAAAACTTTTGTCAAAGCAAAATATACCTCTATTTTAATCAGCAGAGTCCTATGTTAAGGTAAAGTCTTAACTAAGATCTGGATTTTCTAATTAGTTTAGTTTGAGTGCATCACTATCTATTTTAAGGTTTCTCCTATATACAAGTACACTTATGTCACATTAAACACCCACATGGCACAAAGCAAGCAGTGTGGTATACGCAGATTGCAAAATGAAGGACATTATGTAAACTGGCATTAGAAGTCAACATGCAATGTATCATATTCTTAGGAGCACAATCTCTTGCCCCTTATGGTACAAAAAGCTTATCACAACCATGGCACCAGAACAGTACTGACCCAATCGCTAGAGCCAGAACTAGAAGGCCACACCCTCAACCAATTTTAATCATCCTTTTCCAGGAAAAAACATCTTACAAGTTTAACATGCATCTGAAACAGCCATTCCTCAAGCTTTTTAGTTTTAAATTAATTTTAAGCAAAGTTACAACACATTTAAATACTCCAAATAAAGGATTTAAATAAATTAGAGGTTAAGTTACTGCAAGTCTGCAGAGATACTAATATGTAATTATTATGTATAATTAAAATCTAGGTACATTTTTTTACTGAGAAAACATGTTATTTCTTTTTTTAAAAAAATATACTTGAGGTTCTTACATCAACAGATATTATTCCATTTCATATACGAAAATAGAAAAAAATTGTGACCTAGGCAATTTCTACTTTTTTTTTTTTTTTTTTGAGTTGGAGTCTCACTCTGTTGCCCAGACTAGAGTGCAGTGGCCGCTCCCGGCAACCGCAGCCTCCACCTGCTGGGCTCCGGCGATCCTTCCGCCTCAGCCTTCCGAGTAGCTGGAATTACAGGCATGCGCTACCACGCCCGGCTAATTTTTTGATTTATTGTAGAGATGAGGTCTCGCTGCCCAGGCGGGTCTCGAACCCGCGGGCTCAGGCAATCCACTCACCTCAGCCTCCCAAAGGCGCGGGATTACAGGCTGAGCCACCGAGCCCAGCTGGCAATTTCTACTTTAACCTCATCATTTAAATCTACCTCCGTGAAGACCACAATACTTACTCCTTAAGTTTTATATATGACAAATTTGAGTCATTCTTTCAAAATGACCTCACAGAGTAAAGAAGTTTTCTATTTAAAAATAACTCCTTAATGGGTTTTCTTTCAACTGAAATCACTCTAATTTATGTGCTCTAAAAGAAAAGGAAAGAAACTTCGTATCAGTCTGTCCTATCTATAAACATGCAGTTCTGTTAAAAGATCACATCTGGCTGAGTGTGGTGGCTCATGCCTATAATCCCAGCACTTTGGGAGGCTGGATTTGGGAGATGAGAGGATTGCTTGAGATCAGGAGTCTGAAACCAGCCTGGCCAACACAGGTACTGGGCAACCCCATGTCCATCAACAAAAAAACACTACTTCTAAAGCCAAACAACTCTTATTTGGCCTGTATCAAGATGCCACCACCAATGCTGAAATTACAGGAGAGATAAACCAAACATCACCTTGATTTTTATTTATATTAGGTACTTGTGTTCCCAAGGATGACTGAAAATAACAATTCAGTGTCTCACACTAATAACGAAAGGTAAGCAAAACAACCCCATGTGTCTTGAACCACAAAATAGAAGGAGAATCTGAAGTGTCTTTGAGATGGAAGTTAAGGGGCAAAGATACTAAACTACAGTCCCAAACTTCTTTAAGATTCAACCAACATATTCCTACTTTCTTGAAATATGGCATTAAATTCCATTCAAGTGCAGTAATTATCTTGAGGACTTAAACTTCCTTGTAATGTCTCAAAATCAGAGATCAGTATGCAATACATAAAGCTGAAAGGGGATCAGATACCACAATATACTTTCATCTATGCATAATATATCCAAAGCTGTCACTCCATTTTCTTAAAATAAGAAGAAGCCATTTACTATTAATGACAAGCTCACTTCAGCTTAGAAAACAGGCCACTGTTTCAAGTCCTTGAAGCTCACATAAAATGAAGTTCCTCTACGTGCTTTTGAGGTTCTGCTCTGGAGACATTCGCAACCTAATAATTTCTTTTTTTTTTTTTTGAGTCAGAGTCTCACTCGGTCGCCCAGACTGGAGTGCAGTGGCCGCTCCTGGCCACCGCAGCCTCGCCTACTGGGCTCCGGCGATCCTTCCGCCTCAGCCTTCCAAGTAGCCGGAATTACAGGCATGTGCTACCACGCCCGGCTGATTTTTTGATTTATTGTAGAGATGAGGTCTCGCTGCCCAGGCGGGTCTCGAACCCACGGGCTCAGGCAATCCACTCACCTCAGCCTCCCAAAGGCGCGGGATGACAGGCTGAGCCACCGAGCCCGGCTTGCAACCTAATAATTTCACTGTCTAGTTCTATTTTCTCCAAAATGCGACAGAGCTTAGCACATGCTTCTACCACTAACATTCTTCTTCTATTCCTTGAGGTCTTCATTTCTTCTAGGCTCACCTCTATAAAGTCATCTAGTCTATTACTGATTTTCCTATCCTATAATACCTGATACTGAATTAACTGGTAATAAGAAGTAAAGATTACTTAACAGTACTGGGGCATGCTTGATATATATGAGATTTAAATGATATGAAAAAATCTAATCTGGAATATTTTCCCATCTCTGCCATTATCCTGGGTTTATCCTGAAATCACCTGGGTAGTAGGGAGAGTTTTCTAAAAGCAGAAAATATTAAGGTTTATCTGGTAGGACTCCAAGAACTCAAGTAACTTGGTTGTAGATATTATGCAACGATTTCCCTAAACAACTATGCATTTTCCAGATGAAAAAGATGATACGAACCCACAACACTTCTGCAGGCTCCTCAGAACTCACATTTGTATATACCCAGAATGACTTGACAAGAAATGGTCAAGATCTTTCCTAGCTTTAAGAGTCTAATCTTATGGGTTCAAAATGAAAGGGCAGCGGGAAGAAATTTTAAAAAACAGAATATCTCTCTCTCTCTCTCTCTCTCCCCCTCACACACACACACACACACACACACACATACACATGCACGCAGAATCTTCATTCCCAAACAGCTCTCTGAAATGAGATAGCCCACTTGAAGGTAAGGACGGCTTGAAGTCATTGGAGTCTATACTTATTGTGTTCATCGGGGTGAGCAGACAGAAGGACCTACACAGAGGAGTTCCCAAAGTAGCTTCCACTGCTGCCTGATTCAGGCTTAGCTGGGAACCTTGCTCCCTTGTAGATAAGTGCATTATCAAAGGCAAATAGCTGCCTCACCTTAGGGAAGTGAGCCAAATTGCTCTTCTCTAGTGAACAATCTTCAGCACAGGCTAGGTTCACAGCCACCATTACTTGACAAGAACATACCATGGAAGAAAAGTTAAAAGGTGCTTTGCTGTAGTATGCATACCCCATAACCCTTTGATACCAATGCCAAAAAAAGAAAAATTGAACTCTGAATTTTCTTGTGAGCTATATTATAATCCAGAGCTGACATAAAAACCAGCAGGGCCCACAAGGGCTTTAGAAAGCCTAAACTGAAGTTTCACAGTAGGTAACTCCTGGAAAGCAGCTTAAATGTCTTTGTCAACGAGGTCAAATTCCCCAGCTGCACCAAGTATTCCGAACTCACACGTAAGCTTAGAATAAAGGTATCAGGTAGTCAAATACTTCTGCAAGAGAACAATTATTTCCTAATTAAATCCTACCTCCCCCCGCAGAAAAGTAGCAGCAAACAAGTCCCCTGGATAAGTGATGTACCCAAGGTCACTACAAGCAATGGGCAGAAAGCGTTAACCAAAAAGAGCCAAATCACAATTTTCTTACCCACCCTCACCACTACCACCTTAAAGAACTGTTCAACAGAAACAGTGACACAATGGGCCTCTACGGCGTTTGGCAATACAGCACAACACTTTGACCACACCATCTCATTTCCAAACATCTTTTACACTATAAGTCTTATTCCTACTGGCTCCCATCGTGTAGGGGACTGCTAGCGACAGTCTTAATGTGAACACCTGAGACGTTCGGTCCGATTCTGCCTTGGGGAAAACAGAAGCCGCACACCAGGCCAATAGCCAGAGGCTGGCAGGATCAGGCTGTTCCGCAGCTCTAACGTTCAGTTCACAGAAATTCCGACATGCCCGTGACACGCTCTTGGTCGAATCGGGGACAGCTCTGCCCCTTTCAGCAGTGAGACCAGGGCCCGCCTGGGCCCCGAAGAAAGGAAGCGTTTCCAGCCCTAGGTCATTCACGAACCCCGCCAGCAGTTCCCTGGGGAGACTTCCTGGAGCGGCCACGTGCTCCCAGTGCCGCAGGCCGGTGCTGCCGCAGCGTGGCTGCTCCAGGCGCTTCCGAACTCGCAGCCCAGGGCCGGTTCCGCAGGGCCTGCAGCTCTCAAGGGCGAGCTAGTGAGGAACCAAGATCAGCGGGGGCACGAAGAGCCGGAAGCACAATGGCGGGGAGCAGAGCGACGGTGGGGTTCCCCTCATCGGGCTCTCAATGCCGTAACAGAGAAGTCACTCGCCGCTCAGCGACCGAGGCGGGCAGCAAGGCAGCCAAGGGCAGGGACCAGAAGCGCGGGGCCGCCCTTCTCCCCACAGCCGCTCCACCCCGCTGCACCTGCAGCGCGCCCTTCCCGCCGCAGCCCCTGCCCCTCGGGTTCCCGGGCGCCGTTCCATCCCGCCCGCTGCCCCTGCGGCTCCCGGGGGCTGCGAAACAGCACCGAGGTGACCGCCCGAGCACACAGGAGGAGCACACAGGAGGAGCACACACGAGGAGCACACACGAGGGTCGGCGCAGCTCTAGCAGCGGCCCGTCACTCACACAGGCGCCTCCTCCGTCCAACACTGCCCAAGCCGCCACTCGCGACCTCGACGCTCTCTGAGGCGACTGCCGCGCCCCCAAAGTCAGTTTATAGCCTGGCCCCGCCTCCTCCCGCCCCCCGGCTCGCGTCACTTCCTGCCTCACGTACACCTAACGAGGTACTCAAACAAGTGCGCCGGGGGCAAGGGCTGCGCGCGCACCCGGACGCGGCCCGCCGCCTGGGGCGCTTGGGGCGGCGGGGCGGGGCGCGGCGGGGCGGGGCGGGGCCGGAGGGAAAAGGCGCCAAGACAGCAGGTGCTCCGAGGAGACGCGCGATTGGCGCACTGCCACTGGCCCGGAGCTCTCCTCCGCCCTGGTAGCCTGCAGCCCTCCGCCTAACCTTGACTGCCCTCCAGTCCCTGCAGTGCGAAGTCGACTCCTTGCAGTGCGTAGACGGCTTAATGTTGGATACTTGCGCTGAAATAGTTCCTTAAGGTCCAGGATGGGATATTAGGTAGCCACTAAGGCCATACTGTGAATATATCGTTTGCAGCTTCAGAAGTACTTAAGGAAAAAGAATTACAAGCAAAATGCAAATTTGTTTTCAGAATGTACACAAGCCACACTTGAACTAAGACTAGCAGGGTGCTTTGCATAAGGGAATAAAAAGGGAAAATAGAGACAAATGACTTAATAGGGTGATAGGATTGTAGATTAACTTTCGCATTTATTGCCATTATTGTTGATATACGATTGTGCAATGCATAACAAATAAAATGTGATTCTTGTCACTTAACTATCCAAACATTCACACCCTCTCTCTCCTTGTGGTCAGTAACCTGCTGGTCAGCGCGGGAGATAAGTACAAATAGCCACAAGGCTAGTTAACCACCCAGAATTTAAAAGGATTGCAGATAATGGCTTTCCAGATCAGAGCCTTTAGGGACAAGGAACAACCTTTTAAGATGCAAATCTGTTTCCGCGCCTTGGACTCCAGCTCTTCCCCTATTTTTTTTTTTTTTTGAGTTGGAGTCTCACTCTGTCGCTCAGACTGGAGTGCAGTGGCTGCTCCCCGCCACCGCAGCCTCGACCTGCTGGGCTCCGGCGATCCTTCCGCCTCAGCCCTCCAAATAGCTGGAACTACAGACGCGCGCTACCACGCCCGGCTAATTTTTGATTTATTGTAGAGATGAGGTCTCGCCAAGTTGCCCTGGTCTCGAACCCGCGGACTCAGGCAATCCATTCACCTCAGCCTCCCAAAGGCGCGGGATTACAGGATGAGCCACCGAGCCCGGCTCCTCTATCCTGTCTAAATTAGGGAAGGGATTTGGGATTTTCTCACCCTATTCCCTACATTTTCTCTCCCCAGAGAGAAATGTTTAAAAATCATATAAGCAGGAGCATCGCTGTACCTTGATAGATCTACCCAGGAAAAGGTTAGGAACAGACATGCATTGGCCACAGAGGAGCTGCCTTGAATTTCAAACAATAGGCCTAGTCCCCTCTGCCTTTCTGGACTGGAAGTATGTTTTAAAAAGAAATAAATAGGTCAAGTGCCTTGGCTCATGCCTGTAATTCCAGTACTTTGGGAGACTGAGGTGAGAGGATTGCTTGAGCCCAGGAGTTCAATACCAGCCTAGGCAACATAGCGAGACTCGGTGTCTACCAAAAAAATCCACTATACTCCAGCCTGGAGGAAACAGATTTACGGAGGAAACAGATTTATGAGACAGAGGTCAGGACCATTTATTAAAACATTTTTGTATTTATTTATTTTTACACTTATTTTTTTATTCGTGGTCTCACTGTTACCCAGTCTGGAGTGCAGTGGCACGACCATGGCTTACTACACCTCGACCTCCCATGCTCAGGCAATCCTTCCACCTAAGTTCCAAGTAGCTGGGACTACAGGCGTGTGCCACCATGCCTGGCTAATATTTTTATTTTTATTTTTGTAGAGATGAGGTCTCGCTATGTTGCCCAGTTTGGTCTCAAACTCCCAGGGTTAAGCCATCCTCCCGCCTCAGTCTCCCAAAGTGCTGGAACTACAGGTGTGAGCCCCTACACCCGGCTCAAATAAAAAATTGTATATCCAGCCGGGCTCGGTGGCTCAACCTGTAATCCTGCGCCTTTGGGAGGCTGAGGTGAGTGGATTGCCTGAGCCCGCGGGTTCGAGACCCGCCTGGACAGCGAGACCTCATCTCTACAATAAATCAAAAAATCAGCCGGGCGTGGTAGTGCATGCCTGTAATTCCAGCTACTCGGAAGGCTGAGGCGGAAGGATCGCCAGAGCCCAGCAGGTGGAGGCTGCGGTGGCCGGGAGCGGCCACTGCACTCCAGTCTGGGCAACAGAGTGAGACTCCAACTCAAAAAAAAAAAAAAAAATTGTATATCCACCAAAATGAAACAATAAAGATGACACTAAAGAGGCTATCATTATGTTTTTATTTTCATGCTTTCATTTGTAATAATAGCACTGATACTGAATTTCCTTAATAACCCTAGCAAAGTTTCTAGTAAAAAAGGGTTAGGTTTAGAGTTAATTTCAAGTAAGTGAATAGAAATTCATTTGCTTTGTTAACAGAACCTATATAATATACTGAGAGGCAGTTTTTCTTTACCCTCCACTCCATATAAACGTTCAAATATTTTATTTTTTATCTGATTTTTGTTATTGTTGTTGCTATTATTACATAGTCTTCCCTCAATGGGGGTTCAGAAACTGCCCCCAAATATGGTGTTTTGATATGCTGAACTGAAGAAGCCTCAGGGTCCCCCCGCCACCATCTTTCCCAAAGCGAGACGAAGTTGAAGTTCCTTCATCTGCCTAAGATCCATACCCACCAAATGGAACAATTGTTTTTTTCAAGAATGTATCCATACCTGACAAGTTAATCTCTGTTCCCTGATCCATGCTTTCTTCCTAGTAATCCCCTTCCAAGTCGAAAGGTTTCAGATCTGACTCCAACCGTGCTGCAAAACTATGGGCATGATTAATGACTCTATGCCTCAGTTTCTCTGTTGATCATGAGGAAATAATATCACTTTATTCCCTTAATTCATTTACCAGTGAATTAAAAGGTAGGAAACTCCTTAAACAACATTGTTATACAAATGTGAAGCGTTATGACTATAGTTCAGAGCCCAGTCTAAGTGAGTACATTTAGGGTCGATGGGGAGAAGACTGAAAACAGAAAAGTACTAAGCCACTAGCAGGTTAGCGCTTAAGAATAAAAAGAAGGAAGAAAGAAAGTTGTCTTCAAGAGCTTTTGAATGTCTCGATTCCAGAAAAAAGCAACTTGGTCTTTAACAATAGCTGAGACAAAAAGGTAGCATCATCATTATTTATTAAGTCCTGGTGTGTGCTGGGCAAAGACATGGAAAGAGATAGGAAACAAATCTATACCCCTGAGAAGGCAAACGATGTAGCTGAGGAGACAGAATTTATACTTAAAGGACAAATTATAGGGACACAAACTTTAAGTACAAGCAGAAATAAAAGCAAACCAGAGTCCAAAACAGCCAAATGCCCAGATCTGTAAAGATAGGAAAGACTTTGGTATGCTCACCACGGCACATCTTGTCCCAAATTATAGCCCTATTCAAGTTAATCGTTATACTTACCTGTTTTTAAATGTGAAAGCACAATTGAATGTAAATGTGTTCTCTTCTCTCAGTCACAAGTTAAGAGAGAAACTTCCCTGCTTGACCCATGAGACCGGAACCTAGGAGAAAAAAGGGTTGGTGGGGAAGGTGAGGGAGTGGCAAAAAGACATCGTAAAGCCAAGCCTTCAAGAGACTGGTGCGTAGAGAGGGAGAGATTTTTAGTTTTTAGTTTTCAGACAAAGGTATTTAGTATTTTGACTCTGACATTTAAATATATTAATCTATCATATATATAAGTCATATGACATATTATATATGTCAGATTAATGTATGTATTATATATTAATGTATATATTATATACTTATGCAATAAACATGTACATTTGTGTATTTATTTTTATATTATATGCATTTTATATAATAAATGTATATGCACTTATGTATAACATATAATATATATTTATTATATTTTATGTTATTTATATACTATCTATATAAGACAGATTACTGTCATTTTTTAGACAGGGTCTCACTTTTGTTGCCCAGGATGGAGTACAGTGGCATGATCACGACTCATCATAGCATCAAACTTTTCCTGGGCTTAAGTGATCTTTCCACCTCAGCCTCTTGAGTAGCTGGGACTACAGGTGTGCACCACCACACCTGGATAATTTTTCTACAATAATTCAAAAAATTAGCCGGGCGTGGTAGTGTGCGCCTGTAGTTCCAGCTACTCGGAAGGCTGAGGTGGAAGGATCGCCGGAGCCCAGCAGGTCGAGGCTGTGGTGGCCGGGAGCGGCCACTGCACTCCAGTCTGGGTGACAGAGTGAGACTCCAACTCAAAAAAAAGAAAAAAAAAACCAGTTGGCTCTTTCTGGGGTCCTATCTGTGGCCCAAATAGTAGAAGGGTCTTTTTGTTGTTACTGCATTGCATGAATAAACGCTGTTAACTTAAAAAAATCTATAAATTTACAGATTTACAAAGGATAAGGATTATAGTGGCCATCCTGCAGGCTAAGACGCATGCTTCTGGCAAAGACCAGAAATAGGCACTTCCAAGGAGGAGGGATTGGGATAGGAGCTTTATGCTGAATGGTTTAGCTATATATACATATTTAACAAGTTATAGGAGAGGCTATGAATATTCATGAAGGTGATCCTGACTCATGCATACTGACCAAACATGCATGGCACATACCACCCGTGTTCACTTTGGGGTGGAGACTTAACGTTTGCTTATATAACAATTAGACACTACACATCACATGAAGGCATGCAAGTGTATAATCTCTGTAAACTGGCCAGAACCAGTCCATGACCGGTGGTCTTGATGTCTGGAGAAAGTTACTGAAACCAGTCTCTTTCCAATGAAAGTTGTAGCTATGGCTGGTGGAACAGGGAGATCAATTCTCTTCTAGTTGTGGATGAGCTGCAAATTGTTTTAATATTGCTTACCTCTAGACCAGTGCTTGTTTAGCTGCTAAAGAAAAAGAAAAATCTTGTGGCAGTTAGAATGTAGTTCATTCCTTAGGTGTAGGGTGAATGACTTAGCCCGTGGCTAGCATGGCAGGTCATGTTTATAATTGGATGTCTTATTGCCACAAAGAGTCTATTCTGTCAGTCTTATGGTCTCTATTTTAACGTTAGTGCTGATCAATTGTTATGCCTAAAGGGTAGGGTAGGGTGTATAACGAGGTGTATCTGATCTGTCCTATCATGGCTGAGAACCAAGTTTCTAAGTTTTTTCTGGGGTTCCCTTGGCCCAGGGACCTGTTCAGTCTACTGGGAGCTTAAGTTTTTTTTTTTTAGCTCACAACTCCCATCTTACTTCACAACTCAGTACACACGTGTACGTATGTTTATGTCTTTATGTGTATATATTTACATAACTAAAAAATTTCATGAAATAATACCTTTGCTGTGTGCAAAGTCCTCTGGAATTTTCTATTCTAATCAATTGTAAAAATGCTAATTTCAACCCATTCAATTAATTTCCCACTGGACTGTAACTGTGTTTGAAAAACCACAGTCCTAGGCCACTACTCTTCTCAGAGCACAAGTCTTTTTAGTGAATGGGATAAAGGACTTCCTCAAAGTTAAATTTCAACTCCCAAGACTTCTCCCTGTTACTTTGCTCACTGCTTCAGCTTTCTGCTTCTTAGCAAATATTGATTGAGGTTTTATGAGTTGGGAGGCTGAGTTCTAAAACAGAGGTGAAGTCTTTTGAAATGCTTTCAAGTAGTGATACACACTCTGGTCTATGATGGCAGAACTCTCTCTGTCACACGGCAGGTCTTCAAAGCAACCTCTGCAGAAACCACTCTAACCTACACTCAGCTCTGACCACAGCATCTATTGAACAGAATGTATCCATTTTCTTTACCTTGGAATCCTAAGCCTAGGGCAATCACTTTAGGGCCAGAGTCATTAAGTAAAAATGTGGAGCTCTGCCATATTGGAACAGATGCTGTCCAGAGAATGGCTAGTGGACTGTCAACGCATAGATCTGAGGTTGGTACTATTTTCCATTTTATTTTGCATTTCTTACCCCTGGCCCTTAAAAAATGTACTTGGAAACCTTCTGTTTCCTGTCCTTATACTGCTGAGTAAAATATTTTTTGAGTCTCCAGTGCTAAAAGGAAGCTCATACAACGAGAACATACAACAGAAGCAATATCCAGATTTCTATGGAGGAATTTGCCTCACTTCGTAGCAAATGGCAAAAGGGAAAGGATAATAATTAATTTTAAAAATTAATTACAAGGATATTTATGACAATTAGGATAATGGTTCAAGCCAAACTTTTGAATAGGCTATGAGGTTTATTTAGTCCCATTTGTGCAAACTAGATAGCTTCACAATAGAATTTCAAGTTTGGAAGGAACTTTAAGCCATGTATGGCCCCTGGCCTGTACAGTAGTACTCAATAATGTATGCTGAACTAATTAGACAAAATTGAGCAGGGCACGGTAGCTCTTTCCTATACTCTCAATACTTTGAGATGCCAAGGCAGGAAGATCACTTGAGACCAGGAGTTCAAGATGAGCCTGCACAACATAATGATACCCTCACCAAAACAAAATTGTTTTTTAAAGATAAACTTGGGGCCAGATGGGCGGCTCACACCTATAATCCCAGCACTTCGAGAGGCCGAGGTGAGAGAATTGTCTGAGCCCACATGTTCAAGACCAATCCAGACAACTTGGCGAGACCTCGTCTCTATAATAAATCAAAAAACTAGCTGGTCATGGTGGCGTATGCCTGTGATTCCAGCTACTTGGAAGGCTGAGGCAGAAGAATCACCTGAACTCAGCAGGTTGAGGCTGCAGTGACTATGAGTGTGCCACTGCACTGCAGTCTGGGTGACAGAGTGAGACTCCAACTCAAAAGGAAGGAAGGAAGGAAGGAAGGAAGGAAGGAAGGAAGGAAGGAAGGAAGGAAGGAAGGAAGGAAGGAAGGAAGGAAGGAAGGAAGGAAGGAAGGAAGGAAGGAAGGAAGGAAGGAAGGAAGGAAGGAAGGAAGGAAGGAAGGAAGGAAGGAAGGAAGGAAGGAAGGAAGGAAGGAAGGAAGGAGAAAAGAAAAGATAAACTTGGAAGAGAATCTATAAAAAAAATAAACAAAATCCTTCTACTTTATCTCACCCAATGGTTGTCTAGTTTTGTTTTGTTTTGTCTTTTTAACCTCTCCAATAAGAGCAAATCTATAATCTCCCCCAAACCTTGCACAGTTCTGTTAGAAAGTTTTACCTGTGTTGACCTGAACTCTCTCTCCCTTTCCCTTCTATAAATTGATTATCGCTTGAAGACTGCTCATCTATCCACAGTTGCCTTCTCTTCTTCAGGTTGAATATTCAAATCCTTTCTAAGGGCCATCACAGGACATGATTCCATGGCTCCCCACTCATTGGTCACTTTGGAAGCATGGTTTGACCAATCCAGAGGAAACAGGGCCATCATTCCTCTGTGGTAGATGCTACTGCCTTTACAAATGCCATCTGTCTGCTACCATACTTAGGACCTGCACATTGTTAACTCATGCTGAATTTTTAGTAGAGTTCAATGGGAATAGATTAATCTTTGGAGCAAAAAAAAACAAAAACAAAAAAACCTGGGTTCAAAAATCTAGTTTTGCCATGTACTAGTTAATCACACTAGTATTCTATATTTCTCTCTTTTCCATAGTGAATGATATCCAGATATTGTTCCAGTCTGACATACTGTATGTAGAATATTTGTCCCCATTTATCAGTGAAAGATGGAAAAGAGTCTTATCTATTTGGCTAGAGAAATTCTTGCCTTAGAGTCAAATAATGATAGCTAAGCTATATTGAATATCTGTTAGGTGCTCAATTCTAGGGCCTTTAAACATTGTAGCTCACGTAATCCTCAGAACAATTCTTAAGAATAAGCTCACACCTATAATCCCAGCACTTTGGGAGGGATAGGTGAGAGGATTGCCTGACTCAAGGGTTCGAGATCAGCCTGAATAACTTGGTGAGACCTCATCTCCACAAGATAAAAAAATTGGTCAGGCGTAGTGGCACATGCCTGTGGTTCCAGTTGCTTAGAAGCCTGAGGTGGAGGAATCGCCTGAGCCCAGCAGGTTGAGGCTGCAGTGACTGTGAGCTTGCCACTGCACTCCAGCCTGGGTGACAGAGTGAGACTCCAGCGCAAAAACAAGCAAACAAACAAAAAATAAGAGTTAATATTGTCCCCATTTTCTTAATGTGAAAACAGACATTATAAAGAAGTTAGCCAATATATACACAATGAAACAAAGAACAAAAAAGAACAACAACAACAAAAGAACAAAATCATGGCCTTTGCAGCAACGTGGATGCAGTTAGAGACCATCATACTGAGTGAACTGTCACAAAAACAAAGAACTGAATATTGCATGTTCTCACTCATGAGTGGTCCCTGAACACTAACTAGTCACTCTAGTACAAGAATGGGATAGGCAGACACTGGGCACCGCTAGGGGAAGGAGGGAGGGAGGAGGGAGTAGAGCACATGGCAACACAAAGGGCACCTGGTCCACTACCAGGGAGAGAGAGGGCCAGCTAGAAGCCTAAACTTCATCTGCATACCTATGTAGCAAATCCTCACTTGTACCTCAGAACTGTAAAATTAAAATTAAAAAAGACGTTAGCTAAGTTATGGTAGCTCACATCTGTGATCTCAGCATTCTGGAAGGCTGAGGCAGGAGAATCTCTTGAGGTCAGGAGTTTTTTGTCGTTGTTTTTGATTTTTTTTTTAGTCGGAGTCTCCCTCTCTCCCAGGCTGGAGTGCAGTGGCATGCTCACGGCCATTGCAGCCTTGACCTGCTGGGCTCAGGTGATCCTTCCACCTCAGCCTTCCAAGTAGCCGGAACTAATGGCATGTGCCACCACGCCCGGCTAATTTTCGACTTATTGTAGAGATGAGGTCTCACCAAGTTGCCCAGGCTGGTCTCGAACCCCTGGACTCAGGCAATCCTCTTGTGTTGGCCTCCCAAAGTGCTGGGATTACAGGCTTGAGCCATGGCACCTGGCCAGGAGTTTAAGACCAGTCTGGGCAACAGAGCAACACCCCATCTCTATTAAGTAAGTGAGTAAGTAAATAAATAAATAAATACATGTTAAGTAACTTACCCCAGGTCACATAGCTAATAAATGGTGACGACCAGACTTCAAACCTAGGTCATCCAGCTTCTGAATCTGGCCTTAAATTTCTCTGTACTGTCTTCTTACAAACCTAAGCATGACACAGACTGCGCTATGTACATGGTTCTGCAGATTTCTCCTCAAGGCAGAATTTCCATGAGAGAGATTCAGGGACCATCTGGCTGAGACAATCTGAGAAGATTCAGTATCTGGGGAATTCATTTCTTTCTTTTTTTTTTTTTTTTTTGAGTTGCAGCTTCACTGTCACTCAGGCTGGAGTGCAGTGGCACACTCACAGTCACCCCAGCATCAACCTTCTGGGCTCCAGCAAGCCTTCCGCCTCAGCCTTCCAAGTAGCTGGAACTACAGGTGCGTGCTACCACCCCCGGCTAATTTTTTTTTTTTTTTTTTGAGTTGGAGTCTCACTCTGTTGCCCAGACTGGAGTGCAGTGGCCGCTCCCGGCCACCGCAGCCTCGACCTGCTGGGCTCCAGCGATCCTTCCGCCTCAGCCTTCCGAGTAGCTGGAATTACAGACATGCGCTACCACGCACAACTGATTTTTTTTATTTATTGTAGAGATGAGGTCTCGCTGCCCAGGCGGGTCTCGAACCCGCGGGCTCAGACAATCCACTCACCTCAGCCTCCCAAAGGCGCGGATTACAGACTGAGCCACCAAGCCTGGCTTAATTTTTTTTTTTAATTGTAAAGATGAGGTCTCTCCAAGTTGCCCAGGCTGGTCTTGAACCCGCGGACTCAGGCAATCCACTCGCCTCGGCCTCCTAAAGTACTGGGATTACAGGCTGAGCCACCAAGCTTGGTCCATTTATTTTTCAAAATCTGTATTCATATTCATGTGAGGGGAATCCCAGATAATTTTTTAAAAATAAGAAATTATAGTTCTTTCTGTAGTTCATAAGTGTGATAGTGGGTTTTCATGCACATGTATGAGATGTGTCACTCTCAAACCTTGTTACGACATTGGCACATTACCCATCTGACATGAAAAAAAAAAAGACTTTGTAGTATAACTGATGCTCCAGAAATCTAAGAACATATTTGACAGAACTGCAGTACTTTCATTTTGTCCCTGCAAAATAGCTGATTCCCTTAAATTCTCAGAATGTCTACCTGCTTTTGATAAGGAGAGTTATTGAATTAATAGAAGTATATTAGCTTTGTTCCTAAAATATCAGTGAGTCAGCTTGGTTTATTTTCACCATTTTTTTTTTTTGATGTCTGAGCTTGCAACTCTCACTTATGTCTGAGTTTCCCTTCCTCTATGGTTTAAATCTGGCACCTTAAACAATAATACTTCTGTAAACTGTATGACAGATGGCCAAACACTGCCTAAAAAAAAAAAAAGAAGAAGAATAAAAAAGACCTTTGAAAAGAACATTGTGAAGTGCTGGGTGACTGCTGGTGTAAATGGGAAAAATGAACAAATGTGTGAAGAAAACACTTGCAAACAGATGATAAAATCTAAATCCCAAGTCAGCAAATCTAATGTTCAGGAAAAATACTAAATCGGCAGAAACTTTTCGGTTTCTTCAGCTTAACATACACAGTAGACAAATTTTCCCTTGGTTTGGAAAGTGATCCTTCCAAAATTTTTATTTCTTATACATGGAAATGTGGTCAAGGAGGCAATTGCATGGTGGTGACATCTGTAAGGTCTGGCCTGGCTTCCTGTGGTTCATCTCACAGTCTCCTAAGTTGTGTCCCAGCGCTGGGGTTCCCAGGCGTCAGAGCCAGCTAACATTCACTGAGCCCCTATGATGGCCAGGTTCTGGGCTGGGGGTTTATATTTGTGTCATCACCGTGGTCCCCAACAATTCTGCCATATAGGTGTCATATTCATTTTATAGGTGAAAAAGTAGAAGTGCAGGGAATACAAACTAGCTGGTTAGAAGTGGCACAGCTTTTAAATACCAGAGCCAGACTTCAAATCTTTGAGCCCTTTTGTTTTAAAGTCACTTTTTACTACTCAAGTATTGAAATATTGGCTGGGCTCAGTGGCTCAGTCTGTAATCCCAGCCCTTTGGGAGGCCAAGGTGAGTGGATTGCCTGAGCCCGCAGGTTCGAGACCCACCCGGGCAACTTGGAGAGATCTCATCTCTACAATAAATCAAAAATTAGCTGGGCATGGTAGCACCTGCCTGTAGTTCTGGCTACTTGGAAGGCTGAGGCAGAAGGATCACCGGAGCCCAGCAAGTTGAGGCTATGGTGGCCAGGAGTGTGCTACTGCACTCCAGTCTGGGCGACAGAGTGAGACTCCAACTAAAAATAAATAAATAAATAAACAAAATATTAAAATACTGTTCTAGCAGGCCAATGGTTGAAGTTCTGTCCCCAGAGTGGAGTGACTTACTGCCAGGGTCCAGCCTGGACCTTATAACTATACCCATCTTAGGAAGATTTGAATCAAGTTTATAGTTGGGTCAGCACAGAGGCTCACACCTGTAATCCCAGCACTTTGGGATGTCAAGATGGGAGGATCGCTTGAGGCCAGGAGTTCAAGACCAGCCTGGGCAACATAGTGAGACCCTTGTCTTTACAAAAATAACAAAATTAGCCTGGCATGGTGGTGGATGCCTGTAGCCGTAGCTATTCAGGAGGCTGGGTCGGGAGGATTGCTTGAGCCCAGGAGTTTGAAGCCACAGTGAGCTATAATCACATCAATGTGTGACAGAGCAAAACTCTGATTCTTTAAAAAAAGGTGGGGGGAGGCAACTCCTTCGGGTCCCCTCCCACTGTGGGAGCTCTTCTGTCCTCAATAAATCCTGCTTTCTGAAAAAACAAAACAACAAAAAAACAAAAACAAAAGTTTTATAGTAGGATTTAATGCCAAGG
The DNA here is from genome assembly GCA_027257055.1 of Cephalopachus bancanus. Classification (NCBI taxonomy): domain Eukaryota; kingdom Metazoa; phylum Chordata; class Mammalia; order Primates; family Tarsiidae; genus Cephalopachus; species Cephalopachus bancanus. Next base: position 2,666,588 of record JAPVLO010000230.1, on the reverse strand, counting down.
TCATGAATTAAAAGATCCCCAAGTCACAAGATACAGAGTGCCTGGAATAACTATCTCTCAGGATGCTTCCTAGAAGTAACTTACAGGCAGGCGCCATGCTGCACACCTGTAGTCCCAGTTGCTTGGGAGGCTAAGGCAGGGAGGCTAAGCCGGGGTGTTGGAGGCCAGCCTGGACAACACAGCTGTCCAGACTCTGTCTCTGAAAGAAATTAAAATTTAAAAATGAGAAATAATTTAATCTTCGGGGAGATTTAGAATTTGCTTAACTGATAAAGGTCCACAACCTCAACCAGGAAATCAGAAAGCTACCAACCTAAAATGAAATCATGATGAGCCATCTCCAAATTTGTATAAGATTACTGCTTCTGAAACTGGGTTCCAACGAGGCAGGGGAGCATTTGGAGAGACCCACTAGCTTCTATAATAGTCAAGCCCCAGACTTAAAGGTAGACAATGGCAGCAGTGAGCTCTAAAGAGAATCCTGGGTACAGAAGCCAATACTGCTGGTGAGGCACCCTCTGCATTTCAGACAGGATGCTTCAGGGTCAAGATCTGAGATCCAGCCTTGACTTTACTAAGGTACAGACAGGTTTCTCGGCATGTGTAGAGATGAATCCAACTGAAGTTGGTTTTGCAATACCACTAGACTCTAGCCCAGTGCTTCTTAAACTTTAATGTGCATGTAAATCATGGGTGGAGGGGGGCCTTGTGAAAATGCAAATTCTAATTCAGAAAGAATGGTGGGGTCCATGGCTTTGCATTTCTAACAAACAGGGTGATGCCCAGGCTGCTGGTCTTAGGAGAACAGTTGAGTAGACTTTAGAGGAAGGACAGGTTTTCATAAGCTGTTTCTTCAGCACTCCCCCACAGAAAGGGTATATTGTTTGGCTAGCTGGCATGAAAGTGGTTTCTACTTGGCAGCTATTTTTATGTAGCTGTAGCGGTTGCTTATTCTACAAAGCTTCTCAGTGGATGAGGGCAATTCCCAGGGTTGACATAGCTTTAGTCAAACAGCCCTCAAGACCATCTAGCTCTTCTGCTGGGACTCCACAACTGTCAAACAATCCACTCATCTTCATTCTTTTTTAAAAAATCAGGCATATAGATGTATGTATTTTGAAACAAAGTCTAACCCTGTCTCCTAGGCTGCATAGCTCACTGCAGCCTTGAACTCCTGGGCTCAAGTGATGCTCCTCCCTCAGCCTCCGGAGTAGCTGGGACACAGTCAAGCACCACCATGCACAGCTAATTTTTTTATTTTTTGTAGAGACAAGGTCTCACTATGTTGCTCAGGATGGTCTTAAATTCCCAGCTCCAAACGATTCTTTTACCTTGACCTCCCAAAGCAATGGGATTATAGTCTTGAGCACCATGCCTGGCCATCACCCTAATTCTTTTTTTTTTTTTTTGAGTTGGAGTCTTATTCTTTCACCCAGGCTGGAGTGCAGTGGCATGCTCATGGCCACTGCAGCTTTGACCTGCTGGGCTCAGGTGATCCTCCCACCTCAGCCTTCCAAGTAGCTGGAACTACAGTCGTGCACCACCACACCTGGCTAATTTTTTAATTTATTGTAGAGACAAGGTCTTGCCATGTTGCCCAGGCTGGTCTCAAACTTATTGGCTCAGGCAATCCTCTTGCCTCTGCCTCCCAAAGTGCTGGGATTACAGGTGTGAACCACCAAACCCAGCTCACCCTAATTCTTAAGAGAATTTTCCCTCCTGAGAAGACACTAGACTCCAACATGAAGATCAGGTCCACACAGCAGTTCTCTTGCTCCACACAAATTAAAAAATAGGCCTTATGAGTCAGTGTTTGTGCCCTTGGGTAGCAGATTACCTGATGACTGGTGAACTGGTGTAACAGTTTCTGAAAGTGAACCAGAAGAACAACCTAGACTTAGTGTGAACTTCACTGAACTCGCTAGGAAGACCAGGTGAATAGTCAATCTACACAGACTCCATGCTGGAACCTCTCCTGTAGACAGGGTCAGGGCTGGAGAAACTTGACATCAACCTCCCATTAAACAAAAAAATTCTTTCTGGGAAACTAAAGGGAAGCAAATACTAGATCACTACTCTTTCCCCTTCCCCAAGTCTCACATGTATAAGGAATGAAACAAATAGATTACAGAGTATGCATTTGGAACCAAGACTTTAAGTCTGGGTAAAGGTTGGCCTGAGTGGGGTACCAGCCTTGACCAGATTCCTCTTTACCTCTCTGAGTTGGCCGAGTGAGGGGATTCCAGACAAGGACACTCGCACTTGGAGGGCTGGTGCTGGCACAGCGCAGGTGGCATTGTAGGCCTTGCCTGGGAGTGGGCTCCCATGATTGTAGCTCTGACCTGAGTGAGGCTTCCTCAGTGCACCCAGGCCCTCCCCAGAGACTGAGGCTCTGGTGAGGACTTGCTGACCTATAGCCAGCCTCTGATTCCTCCCCTGAGGCCAATCTCTCTGCACTGAGCTTGCAGACATTGTTTCAGCTTGTCTGGATATCATTTTTTTTTTAAGATGTGGGTTTTTTTGTTTTTGTTTTTTGGGTCGGTGTTTCACTCTGCCGCCTGGGCTGGAGTGCAGTGGCACGATCATGTCTTACCACGGCCTCCACCTCCTGGGTTCAGGTTATCCTTTCGCCTCAGACTCCCGAGTAGCTGGGACTACAAGCATATGCCATCACACCCGCCTAATTTTTTGTTTTTTATAGAGACAAGGTCTCATTTTCTTGCCCAGGCTGATATAAAACTCCTGAGCTCAAAGTATCCTCCCACCTTGGCCTCCCAAAGTGCTAGAATTACAGGCGTGAGCTACCATGCCTGGCCTCTGTCTGGGTATCTCTATGCGGTTAGCTCTGGAAGGCCAGTCTTTGCAACTGACCCACTTCTCTCTGACCACTTAGTATGGACACTGACGCTGGCCCTACACCAGCCTCAAGCCTGTGGCAGGGTACACCCATCAAGTGATTATCTGCATTGCATCAACTCCCTCTGCAAGACAGGCTGCACTACTGTATTAGTCCACCGGACATTGCTATAAAGGAATACCTGAAGCTGTGTAATTTATAAAGAAAAGAGGTAACTGGTTGCAATGGCTCATGCCTGTAATCCCAGCATTTTGGAAGGCTGAGGCCAGAGGATTGCCTGAGCCCACAGGTTCGAGACCAGCCTGTGCAACTTGGCAAGACCTCGTCTCTACAACAAATCAAAAAAAATAACTGGGCATGGTGGTGTGTGCCTGCAGTTCCAGCTACTTGGAAGGCTGAGGTGGAAGGATCTCCTGAGCCCAACAGGTCGAGGCTGCAGTGGCTGTGAGTATGCCAGTGAACTCCAGCCTGGGCGACAGAGTAAGACTGACTCAAAAAAAGAAAAGAGGTTTATTTTGACTCATGGTCCTGCATGGTGCTGATGTCTACTTCTGATGAGGCCTCAAGAAGCTTACAATCATGGCGGAAGGCGGAGAGGGAGTAGACATGTCAAATGATGAAAGCAGAATTAAGAGAAAGAGAAGGACTTTTATAAACAACAAACTCTCACGTGAACTAACTGGGCAAGAACTCACCCAATACCACAAGAAGGGCATCAAACCACTTAAGAGCGATCCACCTCATGACACAAGCACCTCCCACCAGGTTCCGCCTCTAGCACTGGGGATCACATTTCAACATGTGATTTGGAGGGGACAACACCCAAACTATAACAATAGTTAGTTTGATATATTGATATCAATATTTCAAACTACATCAACTACATTCTGTTTCTTTTCTTTTTTTTTTTTTTTTTGAGTTGGTGTCTCACTCTGATTCCCAGGATGGAGTGCAGTGGCACCTGCACAGCCACTGCAGCCTGGACCTGCTGGGTTCAGGCGATCCTTCCACCTCAGCTTTCCAAGTAGCTAGAACTACAGGCGTGCGCCACCATGCCCAGCTAATTTTTCTTCATTTATTTTAGAGACAAGGTCTCACCACGTTGCCCAAGCTGGTCTCAAACCCCTGGGCTCAGGCAGTCCTCTCATCTTGGCCTCCCAAAGTGCTGGGATACAGGCATGAGCCATCTCATCTAGCCTGCATCTTGTTTCTAAGCCTGACTGGCTTTGCTGACCCTACTCCCTGGGTAAGGGGTACCTCTGACTCTTCACTTGTTCACAAAGAATCGAGGGATCCTGAGTCTTTGAGTAAATAAGAATCTATGGGCTCATGTCCCCACTTTTCTCACTTTGTTCATGGGGATATACATATATATTCTGAGTTGGAGTCTCAATGTCGCCCAGGCTGGAGTGCAGTGGCACGCTCATGGCCACCACATCTTCCACCCACTGGGCTCAGGTGATCCTTCCACCTCAGCCTTCCAAGTAACTGGAACTACAGGCACGCGCCACCATGACCAGCTACTTTTTTTGATTTACTGTAGAGATGAAGTCTCTCCAAGTTGTCCAGGCTGGTCTCAAATCCATGGGTTCAGGCAATCCTCTCACCTCAGCCTCCCAAAGTGCTGGGATGATAGGCGTGAACCACCACGCCCAGCTCATGGGGATAGTTGGTGAACAATTACCAGGTGTCTACTGTGTGCCAAGCTGTGTTGAGCCCTAGTGATGAAGAGCTGCCTCAGAATATCCTTCGCGTTCTTTCTGATGACTTATCCATCAGGCTTTCAGAAGCCCATCATTCCACTAGTGCAGCATCAAAAGCCTTCGAAACATTGAGAGAAGCACCTTTGTTTCATATTTAAATATCACAGGTAAACAGCAAGCACAAAGGATCTACTGAAGTCCTTCATCATTATGTGTTTCCAAGAATTTTTGCAAATACTAGCTAGACAACAGATGTGAAAATATCTTGAGTTATCTGAGAGAAGATATCTGATGAGTTGAAGGTCAGATACCTATACACTCCCATTTGCATCTCTACAATATCAGTAGGATTCCTCCTGACTCTCCTTCTGCCCAGCTTACAAATACCAATTTGTGACTTCTCTCCCAAAATGCCAGATCTTTATTCCCATGAGCTCGCTGGACACCTCCACCTGGATGACCTTCTCAAATTCAGCCTGTCCCAAAGAGAACCCAACATCCTACTCTTCAAAGCTGGTGCTCCCGCCTGCTGTGTTCCCTGTGTCCACAATACCATGCTTTATAAATTTAGGGGACAGTCCTGACAATGCTTGGGGACCCTTCCTACAGCCACCTGGTAGGTATTCCATAAGAGCTGACTGAGTGGAGCTTCTTTGGCATCAGTTTGTGCCTGGGCTCAGATGAAACCAACGCATCTATTTGTAAATAACTTTTTTTTTTTTTTTTTTTTGAGTTGGAGTCTCACTCGGTCGCCCAGACTGGAGTGCAGTGGCCGCTCCCAGCCACCGCAGCCTCGACCTGCTGGGCTCCGGCGATCCTTCCGCCTCAGCCTTCGAAGTAGCCGGAATTACAGGCATGCACTACCACGCCCGGCCGATTTTTTGATTTATTGTAGAGATGAGGTTTCACTGCCCAGGCAGGTCTCGAACCTGTGGGCTCAGGCAATCCACTCACCTCAGCCTCCCAAAGGCGCCGGATTACAGGCTGAGCTACCGAGCTGGACTGGAAATAACTTTTTCAAACCAGCTGCCCTGGAGTTAGAGATAACCACAAAGCTAGGTACTGCTGGTGATTGGCATTTAACAAATCCCAGCATCTCCATTTTTAATTTTTAGGTCAGCGCTTACACTTGGAGAGAGTTTCAAGTTTCCACAAGGCAGGAAATGAGATATTGACGCATCCTGCTTGAACACCTTAGCACGTCATCCCAAGTCACTGTCCTTGTGGAGGAAGTGTGAGACTTCAGCTTGGTCTGACTCCACATCACTTGGCCTGTGTTGAGTGTTGGTTTTTCTCTGCAGGGCACCAGGCAAAGCTTAGTGGAGGAAGCTTAGACACATCAAACAAAATGTTTCCAGAAATGCACTGACATGTACATAAATGCATAAAGCATGGCCAAAAGGAAGCCATACCACACCAGCATGTTAATAATAGGGGAAGCCAGGCTTGGTGGCTCAGCCTGTAATCCCACGCCTTTGGGAGGCTGAGGTGAGTGGATTGCCTGAGCCCATGGGTTCGAGACCCGCCTGGGCAACTTGGCGAGACCTCATCTCTACAATAAATCAAAAATTAGCCGGGCGTGGTAGCGTGCGCCTGTAGTTCCAGCTGCTTGGAAGGCTGAGGCGGAAGGATTGCCGGAGCCCAGCAGGTCGAGGCTGCGGTGGCTGGGAGCGGCCACTGCGCTCCAGTCTGGGCAACAGAGTGAGACTCCAACTCAAAAAAATAATAATAATAATAATAGGGGAAACTGGGTGTGGGGATTATATGGGAACTCTGTACTATTTTCTCAATTTTTTTGTTAAATTGTTCTAAAATTTAAAAACCCTATTTAAAAAGAAAAAAAAGATTAGGAAAACAAAATAAAAAAGGAATTGTTAAAAGTTCAGGAGTTGCATAATAAATACAAAAGCCAAGACTAATGGCAAGATGTTCTTGTAGGGAATGGTTAGGCAAGGAGTTTAGAGGGAAGTTCAGAAGGAAGACTGTGACCAGGATCAGGGATGGTTACTCAGGCCTCTATTCCTAGCACTTGGAGAGGCCAAGGCTGGAGGATTACTTGAGGCTAGCAGTTTGAGACCAGCTTGGGCAACATAGTGAGACCCTGTTGCTACCAAAAAATGTAAAAATGAGCCAAGTATGATGGCATAAGTCTGTCATCCCAACCACTCAAGAGGCGGAGACAGGAAGATTGCTTGAGCCCAGGAATCAGAATTTACAGTGAGCTATGATGGCACCACTGCACTCTAGCCTGGGGAACAGAGCAAGATCGTGTCTCAAAAATAACAGCAATAAGAAGCTAACAACAGTAACAGAAAGAAAACCAATTCATCTGTGTCCTGGATCCATTCATTCTCCCGAGCAATATTCTATTGCCCCTCAACAGAATTACTCTTTTCTCTCCTCCTAGAACTTGCTTTGTCAGGATGGTATATTAGTGTCTGAACCCTGTTGGGAGGCGAGTAATCACTCTGTGATTCTCCCCGTGTACACAGGTTAAATAAAATTACAAGATGGGAGCATTGCTTGAAGCCAGAATTTTGAGACCAGCCTGTGTAACATAGTGGAACCCTATCTCTACAAAAATTTAAAAATTTTAAAAATGTAGTGCCTTTTTTCAATTAATCTGCCTTTTATGCATTGGGGTCAAGGGTCCTGGCCCCTATGGTACCACTTAGATTTTTGGGAAGAAGTGCAAAATATACATGGCCTGAGGTAAAATCTCAAATGAATTGCTGAGATTACAAATTTAGTGAGGAAAGTCTCCTGCCTTTCTGTGGCAATAGCACTTTAATGTTAGCAAAATGAGATGTCCTTGACTTTAATTTTAATGCTGATGTTTATGAGGTTAACCATTGGCCAGGAAACTGATAAATTAATCAAAGGGTCCATATCTCCCTTCCAGGCACACCCTTACTTTCCTACAGTTTCCCACAGTCTTAAATCCATTAGGGCAGTAAAGAGTAAGATTAACAGAGGGCCATAAACTTAGATTCTGGGCCACTTTACTTGATATCTTCTATCATAATGTGCAAGAACTCTGATTTATTGCTAATGGCTATACAAAATGGTAGAGCCACTCTGGAAGACAGGATGGCAGTTTCAAATAAAATTAAATGTAGTCTTATCATACAATTCAGAAATCACAGTCCTAGGCATTTACCCATGAAGGAGCACAGGGAACTTCACCCCAAAATATGGTTCCCTTGTATGAGTGATTTTTTTTTTTAATTGAGATGGGATTTTGCTACGTTGTCCAGGCTGATCTTGAACTCCTGTCCTCATGTGACCCTCCTGCCTTGGCCTCCCAAAGTGCTGGAATTATAGGCATGAGCCACTGTGCTCAGCTGAGCATTTTGAATTAAGTCTCTTAGAGATCAATAGATGCTAAAGACCCAATGGATCCACCAAGAAGAAAAATTGTTTTTCTTTCTCATCCCATTATCATATTCTCTATAGCAGAAAAGAAGACCAAGAATGTAATTACTCCTGACTCTGACAAGACAATATCTTTTAAATTTTCTTTTTATATATTTGAGTTCTTACATTAACACAAGATATTATCTGTCACTCAGGATCATTCAGTTACCTAAGAGAACCATTCACAAGTTCATCTGTGTTCCCTGATCCATTCATTCTTCCTGGTAATCATCTATGGCCCCTCAACAGAATTACTTATATTTCCCATTTCCTCCCTCCCCTGTGAAATAAGTCTAAGTAAGTATCTGGACTCCAATGGGATAGGAGGTAATCACTCTGTAATTCTCCTCCATAGGTACATTAGTAAATTTGTATACCCTTTCTCCAATTAATATGCCTTTTGTCAGTTGATTTTTCAGTGAAACTTCAGAGGTCAAAAGGGAAGCTTTTCCTTGGCTCTGACATCCAACTAGTTTGAAAACTTATGTCTGCATAAAAACCTGCATATGATGTTTAGAGCAGCTTCATTCATAATCTCCCAAAACCAGAAGTAATCAAGAGAGCATTTAGTAGGTGAATGAATAAACAAGCCATGGTGTATCCATACAATGAAATTCAGTGATAAAAATGGATGAGCTATTAATTTTATGCAACAACATGGAAAATGTTGCTAAGAAAAACACATGTTGCTAAATGAAAGAAACCAGTCTTAAAAAGCTACATACTATATGATGCCACTTATATGACATTCTGGAATTTATAGAGACTTAAAATACATTAGTGGTTACCAGAGGCTTGGAGAATGAGGTGAGTTGGATAAATAGACCATGTGTGATATTTAGGGCAGAGACTATGCTGTATGGTACATGAGACTATGCATTTGTCAAAATTCAAAGAACTTTATAGCACAATGAGTCAACCTTAATATAGGCAAAATTTTTAATCAATTAGTAGTAGGTCAGGAAGTCCCAGAAAGGAATGCAGACTGTGATAAAAAGAATCTGTGTTACAAACATATGATCAAACCTCTCTGAAGTGGGTAGAGAAGCACTGACCTAAGTGACCATGGAAATGAGTGGAGAATGTAAGACTAAAGACAAGAGGAATTGTACATAATAGGTAAAGTTGTTGCCCATGGGAATAGGGGCTAACAATTCTGAGACCACTCTACATATATGCTGGAATTGAACAAATAAGTAAATGGATAGTAAATGGTGGGAGCCAGGTTTCTCACTGTTGGAGTGAGAAGTTACTGATAAACAGGGGGAGACGCTAGTGAATAACATGATACTGAATTAGAGTTGGAGACGTCAGTATGAATTCATGTTCAGTTTAATATAGATACAGACTATGGGGAAAGAATATACATACACACAATCATGGATGTGTGTGTATGCACAGATCAGCACACACATGTAAAAACTATAGAGAAAGTTGGACAGGCATGGTGACTGACACCTATAATCCCAGCACTTTGGGAGACTGAGGTGGAAGGATCATTTGAGGATAGGAATTTGAGACCAGCCTGGGAAATATAGCCAGACCCCATCTCTACAAAAACAAAAGCAGAAGTCAAGAAAACTGAAATTGGCTCTCTGAAAAAATCAATAAGATTTATAAACCTTTAGCTAATCTGACCAATTAAAAAAAAAGAACTGGCCAGGCTCAGTGGCTCAGCCTGTAATCCCAGCGCTTTGGGAGGCTGAGGTGAGTGGATTGCCTGAGCCCGCGGGTTCAAGACCCGCCTGGGCAACTTGGCAAGACCTCATCTCTACAATAAGTCAAAAATTAGCCAGGCGTGGTAGTGCGCGCCTGTAGTTCCAGCTACTTGGAAGGCTGAGGCGGAAGGATCGCCGGAGTCCAGCAGGTCGAAGCTGCAGTGGCCAGGAGCGGCCACTGCACTCCAGTCTGGGTGACAGAGTGAGACTCCAACTCAAAAAAAAAAAAAAAAGGAACTGAATATATGAGAATCAGGAATGAAAGAGAAGAGATCACAATCAACTGTACAGACAAAAAGGTTATAAAGGAATACTAGAGCAATTTTATGCCAGATAAAGAAAACTTAGATAAAATGGACAAATTCCTGGAAAAATACAAACTTCTGAAACTGACTTAAAAAAAATAACAAGTAAAGAGAGGAATTCATAATTTTAAAACTTTCCACAAAGAAAAGCCCAGACCCAGAAAGCTTCATTGGTAACTTCTTTTTTTTTTTTTTGAATCAGAATCTCCCTCTGCCTCCTAGGCTGGAATGCAGTGACACACTCAAGGCCACCGCAGTCTTGACCTGCTTAACTCAGGTGATCCTTCCACCTCAGCCTTCCAAGTAGCTGGAACTACAGGCATGTACCACCACACCTGGCTATTTTTTAAATTTAGTGTAAAGACGAGGTCTTGCCAAGTTGCCCAGGCTGTCTTGAATACTTGGACTCAGGCAATCCTTTCGCCTCAGTCTCCTCAAGTGCTGGGATTACAGGCATGAGTCACTGTACCCGGCCTCATTGGTAACTTCTAACAAATATATATATATATATATATATTTTTTTTTTTTTTTTTTTTTTTTTTTTTTTGAGTTGGAGTCTCACTCTGTCGCCCAGACTGGAGTGCAGTGGCCGCTCCTGGCCACCGCAGCCTCGACCTGCTGGGCTCTGGCGATGCTTCCGCCTCAGCCTTCCAAGTAGCCGGAATTACAGGCATGCGCTACCACGCCCGGCTAATTTTTTTTTTGATTTATTGTAGAGATGAGGTCTCGCTGTCCAGGCGGGTCTCGAACCCACGGGCTCAGGCAATCCACTCACCTCAGCCTCCCAAAGGCGCGGGATTACAGGCTGAGCCACCGAGCCCAGCTAACAAATATTTAAATAAGAATGAATAACAGTTCTTCATGAATGATTGCAAAAAAAAACCAAGAAAGAAGAAATGGAGAAAACACTTCACAACTTATTCAATGAGACTAGTATTACACTAATACCAAAATGAAAGGCTATATAAGAAAACTACAGACCAGTCTCTTATGAATATAAGAAAAAATTCTCAACAAAATACTAGCAAACTGAAATCAGCAACATAAAAAGGATCATACATCATGACTTATTTCAAGAATACAAGGTTAGTTTAATTTCTGAAAATACATTAATATAACATACTGATGCTGGGTACAGTGTGGCGCAAAACCTGTGGACTCTTTGGCTCATTTCTTAAAATGAATTTTAGAGCAGCCAGCAAAGTTTTCAAGCAAAGTTTATTTTGAAAGTAAACGAGAGAGAGAGAGAGAGAGAGAGAGAGAGAGAGAGATTCACCTCTCCAAGGTAGAGAAGGGAGCCAAAGCTAAGAAACATGGCAGCCATAGCTCAAAGAGCCACGTGCAGACTTCAGAGTTTAACAAAGCAATGGTGGCTGCTGTTTGATGTCAAATACCTTTTAAACCTTCCCTTTGATGGGGGCAGGTCATTAAGGTGATTGGGTGGTGGTCTTTTCCACATTATCACGAAGAGGCAGTACTGACACCAGGTGACGGACAGCAGGCAGATGGGTAGGTTAGTCACATGACTACTGCCATGGCTATGGAGTCTGTACCATGAAGCCCAGGAAGGGTTGATTAGGTTAACTTGTTTACACAACAAGCTGGGGAGAGGGTGAGGTGGAACCTTTTACTTTCAACAGGCAACCTGAAGGATTTTAGTGATTATGACCTGAAAGGTTGAACTGTCCTATTCTTCTATCTGACAGGGTTTTCTTTTGATTGGCTGAGGGGTAGGGTAGGCTGCCAGCTTGGCCTGCAGTAAAATGTAATTTTTTAAATCTCCAAATGCTTCCTAGAACCTACCTATGGGAGATTTATCTGTGTCTAACTGTACTAGCTACCCTGCTTCAATAACATACCAATAAAATAAAGGACCGAAACTACATGATCATCTCAGTAGATGCAAAAAAAGCATCTGGCACAATCCAACGCCCTTCCATGATAAAAAAAAACATTGCAGTATTATGATATATTCATAATATTGGTTTTTAACCACAGTTCCTGGTTCATAACTCCTATAGCCCTTGTTACAGTCTTTTGCTTATAATATTGGGTATATTAGGCATCAAGAACAGGCTTTAGGATACAGAAACTCTGACCTTCTCCTTTTACATGCCCCAAGACAAGATTCTAATCTTCCCCTAACTTTTTCTTTTCTTTTTTTTGTGACAAGTTCTCCACTTAAACTGGAGTGCAGTGGCACGATCCCAGCTCACAGAAGCCTTGACCTGTTAGGCTCAAGTGATCCTCCTACCTCTGCACCCCCAAAAGTAGCTAGGACTACAGGTGTGCACCACCACACTGTGAGAAATGAACTCACCTGTCCAAAAATCGAAGGATGGACGACATGACTCCACAGAGTCATGGAGTGCAGCAGAAGCAAGACTTTAATGACGATCTTACAAAATCGAGTGTCTGCTGAGTAGGCACACGGAGGCAAGAAGAATCAGCACTTTTATCCCTAAAAGCATGTCTCTCTCCTGGTTCTTCATTGGAGGAATACTGCAGAAGTTACAGGCTTTCCCATATGACACCTATGTGACACCTTTTGTTTGGCCTACAGAATCATTTCATTTGCATGTCCTATTTGCCTATTGTCTTACAGAATCATTCTGATTGGATCAAAAGTTTAAACATGAAGCCCATTGGCAGTATTGGGACCCTGTGGGGGGTGGGCACATAACATTAATAAGGGTACCTGATTTCAAACCAGGTGAAGTGGGGACCAAAGAGAGGTTCAAACTTTACCTGTACAATGACCACTTGTATACCTAATCCTGAATTGTACCCCACATCTTTAAAATGAATTTAAAAAATAAAAAGTAAACATGAAGGCTGCCAAAGCAAAAAGGCCACGAAAAGGAAGCACAAAGAAGCAGAAAGTGAATCAACAAAGAGAAGCACAAAATGTTTAGACACCATTTTGAGAACCTAAGATAAGCTAGGCTCCAATTTGAAAATAAATCACCATTCTTATTTCTCACAATCCCCTCTTCTTTTATTTTTAAAACATTTTGACTTCATTTTCATTATGATTCCGATTTGTTTCAAATTTCTCTAATAATTTTTGACTTTCTTCTTCAGTTTTTTTTTTGTTTTTTTTTTTGAGTTGAAGTCTCACTCTGTCACCCAGACTGGAGTGCAGTGGCCGCTCCCGGTCACTACAGCCTCAACTTGCTGGGCTGCGGTGATCCTTCCGCCTCAGCCTTCCAAGTAGCCAGAATTACAGGCATGTGCTACCACGCCCGGCTGATTTTTTGATTTATTGTAGAGATGAGGTCTCGCTGCCTAGGCGGGTCTCGAACCCGCGGGCTCAGGCAATCCACTCATCTCAGCCTCCCAAAGGTGCGGGATTACAGGCTGAGCCACGAGCCCGGCTCTTCTTCAGATTTAATTGTTTCCATCATCATGAGGTTATTATGGGAATAACCCATGGACATTTGTTTATTACTAGCAGCTTTTATGAGTCTCTGAGTTAAACCTCTAATAGGGAATTCTACAACATCCTATGGCCATTAATATCCCAGCTACAATTACAAGAGAGGTTAAGATTGAAGGTACCGTTTCTTTCCATTTTCCAAACCAACCTGTAGAAGGATCACTGATTCCAGAATTCTCAGCTAGTTCATCTGCTAAGGTGGCCTGTCCTTGCAATGCTTTAGTAATACTTAGGGGCAGTATTAAGTAGGATAAAAGTGCAACAGTTTCCACCCAACATAACACAGACCACACACCCTTTTTCTGCCAACATAATATCCAATACCATTTGATTTTCCCAAGTCATTCTGCTAGTAGCATCGAACTGACTAGCTACTCCTTGAAGAGCACTTCTAATATAGTTTACAAACCATGTTGATTATAGCAAATATAATTAATCCAATCTGTGTTTTTATTAATAGTAGACCACCAAAAGAATGCAGACTCAAACCCTGAGGCGATCTGGTTTTTAGTCATGAATCCATTAGGGACTCCCCTCAGGACCCCTATGGAGTCAATGTACACTTTTGAGTCAAAGGACCTTTGTGCTCTCCAAAATCGTTGGGGATTCTGAGTGCTTTCAGATATGGGATGGAATGCCAGGGTAAATGGAGTAGCCAATTGGACCAATGCACAAATCCCAGTCCAGATGGACAACAACAAGTCATGCAGGCTTTCCACCCCACGATACCACCATATATTTGCTTGAAGAATGTAAGCTCGAGAATTTGCTGCTGGACTCACTAGAGACATTTAGGATGTGGGTACAAGTCAGCAATTGTCCCACAGGAATCATGAAACCTTCCCTTTATCTAGAGAGACATGAGGAGTGATTCATCATCCCTATGGCAAGGGAGTGGTTTGCCTTTGGGTCTGACCTCTGCAGTGCAGGAAGGAGTAGAAACAAGCTCTTACAAGTCTCACTTCCCCCAAGCATCTTTGTCTTGATATAAGGCAAGCATACAACTCATCCCTGTAGGGTCTGTGTCCCAGCAGAGAGGGAACAGGACCACCTGCTCTTGTGGCCATTCCACAGCACATGCATAACAGCTGCTTTTGTTCAAAGCTAGTACTGAAAATTTGACTCATTCTACACAGGCATTGGTGTCTCCTTGACCTGTTTTAATTTCTAGAGTTTGTGACCCTTTATATTTGGGTTGTAAATGATTCCATTCCCTAGGATCTCCAAATGGAGTAACTGCGTGGTCCACCATACATCCTCCCAACTAGGACAGGGAGGGAGGTTCCTGATTACCTGAGATTTGTTTAGGACAGAGTTATTTATCTATCTGTGAGAGCTGCCTTTGATCTTTTAGATCTCCACAATGTAAAAGTTCGCAAGCACTAAACTTTGCAGTTAGGTTTTCTGGGCACCTTGTGCACCTTCCACTGTTTTTCTTACCCTCCCCTTATTAAGTCCTTTGTTGGTCCCTTAACACGTGTATAACAAGTCCAACCTTTTTCTGCTGTATGTATGGTAGTCTCGGTGGTCAGGAGTACTTGATAGGGGCCTTCCCAGCTGGACTGAAGTCAAGCTTCCTTCTAGGACTTAATTAGTACCAGGTCTCCAGGAGGGTGTGGGGGTAGATGTGACTTCTGAAGCTTATTATTATTATTATTATTATTTTCTCCAGGGGAGAGCGTGAACGCAGTCCCCCACTACCACAAATTATGCAGTCGAGTTTCCCACACTAGGGGACATCACAGGGGTCAGCATATCTGGAGTGCAATGGATAAGCATCGCCCTGGGAAAACCACCTTCATGATCATGGTATCTCCCCTACCAGGTAAGTATTAATTATTATTATTTTTTTGAGTCAGAGTCTCACTCTGTCGCCCAGACTGGAGTGCAGTGGCATACTCACAGCCACCACAGCCTTGATCTGCTGGGCTCAGGAAATCCTTCCACCTCAGCCTTCTGAGTAGCTGGAACTACAGGCATGCGCCACCACGCCTGGCTAATTTTATGATTTATTGAAGAGATAAGCTCTCACCATGTTGCTCAGGCTGGTCTCGAACCCCTGAGCTCAGGCAATCCTCTTGTCTCAGCCTTCCAAAGTGCTGGCATTACAAGTATGAGCCACTGCACCCTTAGTGAATTTCTTTTGTTTGTTTGTTTTTTGTTTTTTTTTTTTTGAGTTGGAGTCTCACTTGGTCGCCCAGACTGGAGTGCAGTGGCCGCTCCCAGCCACCGCAGCCTCACCTGCTGGGCTGCGGCGATCCTTCCATCTCAGCCTTCCAAGTAGCCAGAATTACAGGCGTGCGCTACCATGCCCGGCTGATTTTTTGATTTATTGTAGAGATGAGGTCTCACTGCCCAGGCGGGTCTCGAACCCGCGGGCTCAGGCAATCCACTCACCTCAGCCTCCCAAAGGCGCGGGATTACAGGCTGAGCCACCGAGCCCGGCTAATGAACTTGTAAAATAATTTTTAA
Source organism: Cephalopachus bancanus (assembly GCA_027257055.1). Lineage (NCBI taxonomy): Eukaryota > Metazoa > Chordata > Mammalia > Primates > Tarsiidae > Cephalopachus > Cephalopachus bancanus. The sequence goes on along the minus strand of JAPVLO010000230.1, from coordinate 2,650,677 downwards.
GATTTTAAACTTACATGAAGAGTTTATGCATAAACATTATTTTTCATATTTACATAATTTGTTTATTTATAGCAGTTTGCTTAAGTACTTATGAAAACTGAGATCTTAGACAAGGCCAGTTATTATCTTACGTTATCTCCTGGTTAATCATTTTTAAAGCCTGTGAACATCAGGTGTTACCTAAGTAAGAATCTTAAAGTTAAATACATGAACATTCTACTGATAATTCAGAAGGTTTAGCTGGGGTTTCTTGGTTTTTTTTTCGAGTCAGCAATTTTAAATTATTTATACTTGTAAAAAAAACATGAATACAAATAAAGATCATTCTGGTGTTGGACTAAATTTATAGTCAAATCCTGATACTTAAACTATCTAGCAGAGGCAAAACTTAGTAGAAGAAAATGTATGCTGACAATTCCAAAGACACTTTTTATTTTATTAATAATTTTAAACCCCTTTTAATTTACCAAAGATCACTAAAGTCACATGAATTTGGAAAGCATTTAGGTTTATTTATTTACTTTATCGGTACTCATTTACTTAGAAGCCAATTTGGTAGCATGCTGGACAAAACACATAACACGCACATACATGCAAACACATTCAAACACAAAGATTCAACAACCTTTACCTCCAAACTTCAGCCATGAAATAGCAACATACTTATCATTTTACAAAAGACATCCAAATTCAAATTATATTTCTGACAAAATTGGAACTTGCTTGCATAACTAAACTTTGCCCCAATAGGCAGTCAGTCCAATAAAGGTTGTGAACCAAAATTGGGGTAAAGCCATCTCCATGGCATTTTAACTTTTAAAAACATTTTTTTTTAGCCGAGCTCGGTGGCTCAGCCTGTAATCTCGCACTTTGGGAGGCTGAGGTAAGTGGATTGCCTGAGCCCATGGGTTCGAGACCCGCCTGGGCAACTTGATGAAACCTCATCTCTACAATAAATCAAAAACTAGCCAGGCGTGGTAGCGCGTGCCTGTAGTTCCAGCTACTTGGAAGACTGAGGCGGAAGGATCGCTGGAGCCTAGAAGGTAGAGGCCATGGTGGCCAGGAGCGGCCACTGCACTCCAGTCTGGGCGACAGAGTGAGACTCCAACTCAAAAAAAAAACTAAACATTTTTTAACCTTTATTTTTTTTTCAGTTTTAAATGAATTTTCAATGTTCACATTTTAGTTAGAACTGACTGAACTGTATAAAAAAACCAAAATTTTTAAAATTTAATATTGAAATAGTGAACTTATCTCAACACCAGTAGTTTAGTTGCTAGCAGATTCAAAGCAGGCAGAAAAGAGAGAAATAGATAGAGTTTAGAAGCCTCTATTTAACCCTGTAGTTGCAGGACTATTGAACTATTTGGACTCTGAAATGTATAATTCCAACATGGAGGGCCAGGACCAAATGATTGGCACCTGTGTTAATTAAGAAATTAATTTGAGTTCCAGCACCTTAATATTCACCTGGGATGTTGTCAGATTCATTATTACCAGATTTCTGATGAACAATTCCTTCTCTTGTTGAGCTGCAAAAGCCTAAGAGACATCCTGAAACCTTGGGGCCAATTCTCTGATTTCCTTAATTATCAACTTCCTCAGATCCTGCATTTTTGTCGTGTCCTCTTGATCATTACTGTCCCACCCAGAATCTACATTTGGGTACTTTTGCTCAGCTGGTTGAATGTCCAACCCTGGAGAGTGTTCCCATTTCCATATGGACATTGCAGTCCTCCTGATCATCCCCTTGTTCTTGGTACAAGGGCTATCCCTCCAAGATCTCAACATATTCCCAATGAACTATCTGGGGTAATGTTAGAGGCAGAATTTTTATCTCATCCTTTCTTAGGTTCCTTAGGCCTAGAATTTTTATTCCCCATTCTTGGCAAACTTGAATACTCAACTCCACTTACTAGGAGTTTCTTGTAGTCCCTGGTTGATGCCCATGCCTGAATACACCTATGCACTCAGTCCCCCCTTACTGGAGGTTTTTTGCGCACCCCACTTCATCTGTCTTGGACTGTTTCCCTCATGGGAGGATGGAACTGTAGATGGAGACTCACTTTGTATCTGTGATACATCTCAGTCACACACACACTCAACCTCTGAGAATGCCCCAACCACCAAGGCAGTACTTATAGTCCATTTGTTCCTACCTTGGCTTGTGCACAAGGTTGCCTGGTTGCCATGGTGCCTGCTTTTATTTTTTTCTGCTGCCTTCAGAACAATAGTCTCAGGCTTATCTGCAGTTTTGCAAGCAGCCAAGGTTCCTGAGCAGAGTAGGCCACCCAAAATTGGGTGGGAAGCATCTTCCCCCCTGCTGGAGTCCCTCACCCACAGATACAGAATATCCTGGACGAGCCCCCAAATTGTGAGAAATAAACTCACCTGTCCAAAATCAAAGGATAGACAGAGAGATGAGGAGTGCAGCAAAAGTGAGACTTTAATGATGGTCTTGCAAGATTGGTGTCTGGTAGGCAGGCACACCAAAGCAGGAAGAATCAGCACTTTTATCTCTAAAAGGTAACTCCCTCTCCTGGTTCCTCATTGGAGGAATACTGCAGAAGTTATTGGCTTTCCCATATGATGCCTATGTGACACATTTTGATTGGCTTACAGAATCATTTCATTTGCATGTCCTATTTGTCAATTGGCTTACAGAATCATTCTGATTGGATCCCATCAAAAGTTTAAACATGAACCCCACAAAAGTAAAAAGTCCGCAAAAAGGAAGCACAAAGGAGCAGGAAGTGAATCAACAAAAGAGAAGTACAAAGCATTTAGTCACTATCTTGAGAACCCAAGATAAGCTAGGCTCCAATTTGAAAATAAATCATCATTCTTATTTCTCACAACACCCAGATAGTTTTTGTATTTTTTTGTAGAGACAAGGTCTCACTGTGTTGCCTAGGCTGGTCTCGAATCCTAGACTCAAGCAATTCTCCCATATTGGCACTGCCTTGGCCTCCCAAGGTGCTGGGATTACAGCTGTGAGCCACACACTGGCCCTAACTTTCTGACTGTGGGTCTTAAGACTCTCCCCTTGGACTTCACAGCAACTTGGATGGATTTAGAGTCTATCATACGTGCTGATCTATCACAGAAAGAAAGAATAGAGTACCTCATGTTCTCACCCATAAGCAAACCCTGAACAATTACCATAATACTATAAGAAAAGGATTGGCAGTAGCAGGATACCACTGGGGTGGGGGCGGGGGATACAACATCAATGAGGGTACCAGATCTCAAACCAGGCAAAGTGGGGACCAAAGAGAGGCCCAAACTTTACCTGTATGATGACCACTTGTATACCTAATCCTGAATTGTACCCCACATCTTTAAAATTAAAAAAAATAAGACTCTCCCCAGAAAAAGTCCTGTCCTATACCATGGGAAAAGAGTGCTGACATCATCATCCTTCCATGAAAACCCAAGAGACTGGATCTGGGGAAACTTCCAGGTAGCTGACAACATGAAGGTTCCTAGAAGGTGGCACCCAGGGAGGGCTTGGAAGTTTCACAAACATTTCCCCATACCTTGCTCTACACATCTCTCCATCTGTATCCTTTGCAATATCTTTTATAATAAATCAGTAAATGTAAGTGTTTCCTTGAGTTCTGTGAGCTGAGTCAGTAAATTAATCAGACCCAGAGAGGGGGTTGTGGGAACCTCAACTTGAAGACTGTTGGTCAGAAGTTTTAGAGACCCAGACTTGTGACTAATGTCTGGGAGTTGGAGGCAATTTTTGAGGACTGAGCCTTTAACCTATGGGATCTGGCACTATCTTTGGATAGATAGTGTCAAAATTGAATTGGAAAGCTAGGCACAAAGGTTCCCACCTGTAATCCAAGCACTTTGGGAGGCTTTAGTGGGAGGATTGCTTGAGCCCAGGAGCTCAAGACCAGCCTGGGCAACATAGTGAGACCTCGCCTCTACAAATAATAATAATAATAATAAGCTGAGTATGGTGTCATCCACCTGTAGTTCCAGCTACTCAGAAGGCTGAGGTGGAAGGAACACTTAAGACCAGGAGGTCAAGGATGCAGTGAACTGTGATAGAGCCACTGCATTTCAGTCTGAGTGACAGGGTGAGACCCTGTCTCAAAAAAAAAAATTGAATTGGAGCACATCCACGTGGTGTCCACTTCTTGGTGTTTGGGAAAGAACCCACATATATTTGGTCACAGAAGTCTTCTTTTTTGTTGATAATTGTTGTCATGGTATTGTAAAAGTAGAAGAAAAATAAGTTTTGAGAGAGTTTTTTTTCTTCTAAACCAACAGTCAACAGCAGGATACAGTGGCAGGTACTTATAGTCCCAGCTACTTGAGAGGTTGAGGCAAAAGGATTACTTGAGCCCAGAAGTTTGAAGCCAACCTGGGTAACATAGTAAGATAATATCTAAAAAAAAAAAAAAGCCAACAAAAAACAGCACTCAACAAACTAAAGGTAACTACCTCAATCCAGTAAAGCATATTTACAAAAATCCCCTAACTAACATACTCAGTAGTCAGACTTTCAATAACAAAGCTAAGATGCCCACTCTCACCTCTTCTATTCAACACCATACTGGAGGTTCTAGCCAAAGCACTTAGGCAAGAAAAATAAATAAGAGGTATTCAAATGGAAAGGAAGACATGAAACTATCTGTTAACAGATGATATGATTTTATGTATAGAAAACTCTAATGAATCCACCATAAAACTACTAATATGCATACCATATTTTCTAGCTCTGTCCATTGTGAGGGCCCAGAGACAATAATAACCAGGTAGTGGTAAACACAACCAGTGCCAAGACCTTATTTTCTAAGACCATTCCCCAATAATCAGGCTCCTTGGAAAAAAGAGCTAATTTTAAAATTTTATTATTTTAAATAAATATTGTGCCCAAAGGAATGGCTGATTCTAAGTCTGGGTCAGGAAATACGCAAGATGAACCTGGAGCATCTTTTAATGCCAACAAGTAAGGAAGAACACAAAGGACAAAATGCTGGGGTATGTCTATGAACACAGGAGCCAGCCGAAGGCATTCTCAATGGCCAAAGTTGGTACAATTTGAGCAACAAAATAAGTAGCAGAATATAGGGTTATAACCCAAAGTATAAAATAAATGTCCATCAGACCTTACTGCCACTAATAAATTATTGACTAAATAAATGAAAAAGAATAGACAAATCTCTTGTAAGGAAGAATTCTAGATGATATATTTACATATATCCTAAGGAGGTAAAGCATAACTCCCTACTCCTAAAGTGTGTGTTGCATAAAGTGATTTTCTTCCAAAGAGTACAGTATGAAAAGGGGAGAAAAAAGATAGCAATTTTACAAACTTTACAAATAGTGCTTTGACCAGCTGATCAAAGTCAACATTCACAGTGATAAATCATGCTGATGGTGTGTACCTTTAATATGAGGTGATAAAAGTGGCAATTTGCCTCCGTGGTTTTCCTCCCCAAAACCCAAAGCCCCAGGCTAATTACGAGACAAGTCTCAATTGAAGGACAATTCTACAAAATCAGTATTCCTCAAAACTGTCAAATTCACCCACAATTAAGAAAAGTCTGAGAAACTCATATTTTGGGAGAACTTAAAAAGACATTATGAATAAATGTAATGTGGTATCTTAGATGAACTCATAGAACAACAATGCAACATTAGGTAAAAACTAAGGCAATCCAAATATTAAGTATGAATTTCAGGTAAGAATAATGTATATCACTATCGGTTCATTAGTTGTGATAATTGTACCACAGTAATGTGGGAACAGTAAGAGAAAGTGGGTGTGGGATATATGGAACTCTCTAGATTGTCTTTGCAACTTCCCTGTAAATAAAAAACATTCTAAATTTTAAAATGTATTTTAAAAATACACACACACATATTACATATACAGACATACACATAGTTGCAGAAAAGGAATAGAAGAAACAAATACAAAAACATTAATAGCAGATAGTTTCAAAAACCTTTTTCTTTTTCTATTAAATATTCCTTAATGAATATGTATTAGTTTAAACATAAACAATACTTTATTTTTTGAGTCAAGATCTGTCACCCAGACTGGAGTGCACTGCAGCCCTGAACTCCTGGGATCAGGCAATCCCTCCTCAGCCTCCCAAGTAACTGGGACTACAGGCACACACCACCATGCTCGGGTAGTTTTTTTTTTTAAAATTTTAATGAGACAAGGTATTGCCATGTTACCCAGGCTGGTATCAAACTCCTGGGCTTAAGCATTCTTCCCACTTTGGCCTCTCAAAGTGCTGGCATTAAAGGCATGTGCCATCATGCCCGGCCAAAAAAATACTTTTTAAATTATGAAAACAGAAAATGTTTATTTGCTTAAAATCTCACCCTGGCTTTCTCGTTCTTCTATATTCTACCTACTATGATTCTATAATAGGAGCCACATCCTTCTTTTATGTTGAACATGATGCAGATAGTAGATTGTGTAGACAGCTAACTCTTATCGAGTACATACAATGTGACACACACTTTGCATATATTGTGTCATTTAATTCTCATAACAACTCGTGAGGTGGGTCCTAACATAACCATCATGTCCATTTTACAGTTGAAAATTCTTCGAGTGGTTGGAAACTTGCCCAGCTGGTAAGAGGTGGAACCAGAATTTGAATCCAGGTTGGCTGACTTCAGAGCACATGTTGGCTTGTGCTAGGATAAGAGGTGCAGCCTGGAAGGCTAGCAGGTGTTGGGTAACACTCAGGGTTCAGAGTGATGGTGGTGGCAGAGGAGGTCAGCAGGTCCTCAGCGGCTCTGCTTGGCAGCCTGATAGGCCGCAGTCCCGTTGGGGCTCCAGATTTCCTCAGGGTCCAAACATGTCTGAATTATAGGACTGGATAAAGCCTTCCTCTTCCTCCTCAGCAGGACACCCCCTCTTGCCAGGAGAGAGGGTTAGGGGAAAGGAGGCAGTGCTGACAGGGTCACCGCATTACACAGCACTCACATTTGTGAGCGGTGCCCTGGGGCTGTTGGCATAGGCCATGAGATAAGTAGGATGCCATCCAAGAGGGGGACAGAAGGAGCTGCAGCCTCAGCTACCTAAGCTTGGGAAGGACAAATGATTCCAGGTTTCCCAACCACTGAATCACTCATGGTCCCACCATGTGCATGCTCATGTGCGTATACACACACACACACGCGCGCCACACACACACACACACACACACACACACACACACACACACACACACAGCAGCTTCCATGTGGCAACATTTCTGAGCCCCAAAAACAGAACGCATCAGAGCCAAGAGAGCAGTCCCGCTCAGGAGCCCTCCCTCATTAGCACTGTTGAATGCCAGATTAATACAAACAAGAAAGAACATGGAGCTTCATCCTGGGACCACACAGGTGGTATCTCCAGGCTTCACGAAGTTCGTCTTTAGCACCAGCATTGAGGACATTATAACAAAAAGTCACATGAAAATATAGAAGGCAACCAGGCGCAGTGGCTCAAGCCTGTAATCCCAGCACTTTGGGAGGCAGAGGGGAGAGGATTGTCTGAGCTCAGGGCTTCAAGGATAGCCTGAGCAACACGGCGAGACCTTATCTCTACAATAAATCAAAAATTAGCCAAGTTTGGTGGCACATACTTGTGGTTCCAGCTACTTGGAAGACTGAGATGGAAGGATCACTGGAGCCCAGTAGTTTGAGGCTGCGGCAGCCATGAGCGTGCCTCTGTGCTCCAGTCTGGGTGACAGAGTGAGACTCCAGCTCAAAAGAAAAATAAGAAAAGAAAATATAGAAGTTATTATAGGAGCTATTATAGAAGACAGGGATTGTGGCAGCTTTCCTAGAGTGTCAGACTGAGCTTCTCCTGATATATAGGGTGGTTTTATTTTTTACACAGTTTTATTTTATTTTATTTTATTTTTTTATTTTTAAAGTGGGAGTCTCACCTTGTCGCCCGGGCTGGAGTGCAGTTGCCTTGACCTGCTGGGCTCAGGTGATCCCTCTGTCTCAGCCTTCCAAGTAACTGGAACTACAGGGATGCACCACCACGCGCAGCTAATTTTCTTATTTATTGTAGAGATGAGGTCTCACCAAGTTTCCTAGGCTGGTCTCGAACCCTGGACTCAGACAATCCTCTCACCTCCCCAAATTCTGGGATTATAGGCTTGAGCCACCGCGCCCAGTGACACAATTTTTAATAACTTTAAAAAACGAAGTATAACATACATACACAAACATACACTAGCCTTAAGCATACTTTTTTGAGTCGGAGTCTCACTGTCACCTCACTGTCGCTCATGGCCACTGCAGCCATCCCACCCAGCTAAGCATACATCTTTTAAGTGCATCAGTGTTCACCTGTGTAACCACTTCCTGGATCACAATGTAGAACATTACCAGCAAGCAGAAACCTCCCTCCTACCCCCATCAATGCCTTCCCACAAAGGTAACCACTATTCTGGCTTCTATCATCATGGGTTTGCTTTCACTGCAGAGGTAATGCCATAAATCTAGTTTCTGATTGTGTTTCCTCCTTTGCTGTAGCCCCAAAAGCTCAGACTCAATTCTGGGGCCCATCCTCTTTTTTTTTTTTTCTTGAGCCAGAGTCTCACTCTGTTGCCCAGGCTGGAGTGATCAGGTGGCATGCTCATGACCACCACAGCCTCAACTTGCTTGACTCAGGGGATCCTTCCACCTCAGCCTTCTAAGTAGCTGGAACCACAGATGCACGCCACCACTCCTGGCCAATTTTTTATTTATTTATTTATTTTATTGTCGAGATGAGATCTCACCAAGTTACCCAGGCTAGTCTCAAACCCCTGTGTTTGAGCAATCCTCTCACCTCCACCTTCCAAAGTGCTGGGATTACAAGCATGAGTCACTGCACCTGGTGCTCAGAGTATGCATTTTTAAAAATAGAGGCTCCCTGAATTATACCACACATCTTCAAAATAAAAAATTTAAATAAAATAAATAAATAAAATAGGGACTCTACTTTCCTCCCATCCCCTTTCAATTTCCTTTCTCTTTCTTTCCCACCTTTTCTTTCCTTCCTTCCTTCTTCCTTTCTTTCTTATTGTTTTTTAAAGACACAACAAAGCCGGGCTTGGTGGCTCAGCTTGTAATCCCACACCTTTGGGAGGCTGAGGTGAGTGGATTGCCTGAGCCCGCAGGTTCGAGACCTCATCTCTACAATAAATTAAATTAAAAAAAAAAAATCAGCTGGTCGTAGTAGCGCATGCCTGTAATTCCGGCTACTCGGAAGGCTGAGGCGGAAGGATCGCCGCAGCCCAGCAGGCGAGGCTGTGGTGGCCAGGAGCGGCCACTGCACTCCAGTCTGGGCGACCGAGTGAGACTCCAACTCAAAAAAAAAAAAAAAAAAAAAAGACACGACGTCTTGCCATGTTGCCCAAACTGGAGTGTGCAGTGGCTATTCACAGGTACAATCCCACTGCAGATCAGGACAGGAACTTTTTTTTTTTTTTTTAGTTGGAGATCTCACTCTGTTGCTTAGACTGGAGGGCAGTGGCACAATCACGGCTCACTGCAGCCTTGAACTCCTGGGCTCAACCAAGCCTCCTGCTCCCGAGTAGCAGGGGACTCTGGCTGATAGATCAGCCTCTTTTTTTTTTTTTGAGTTAAAGTCTCACTCTGTCGTCCAGACTGGAGTGCAGTGGCCGCTCACGGCCACTTCAGCCTCCACCTGCTGGGCTCCAGCAATCCTTCGGCCTCAGCCTTCCGAGTAGCCGGAATTACAGGCATGCGCTACCACGCCTGGCTGATTCTTTGATTTATTGTAGAGATGAGGTCTCGCTGCCCAGGCGGGTCTTGAACCCGCGGGCTCAGGCAATCCACTCACCTCGGCCTCCCAAAGGCACGGGATTACAGGCTGAGCCACCGAGCCCGGCTTCTATTTTTATTTTTGTTTTTGAGTCAAGGTCTCACTCTGTTGCCCAGACTGAAGTGCAGTGGCACAATCACGGCTCACCACAGCCTTGACCTCCTGGGCTCAGGTGCTCCTCCCTTCTCAGCCTCCTGAGTAACTGGGACTGTAGGCGTGTGCCACCACACCCACCTATTTTTTTGACTTTTTGTAGAGATGAGCTCTTGCTATGAGGCCAGGCTGTTCTCAAACTCCTGAGCTCAAGTGATCCTCCTGCCTTGGCCTCCCAAAGTGCTGAGATTACAGGTGTGAGTCACCATACCCAGCCCAGCATGGGAGTTTTAGCCTGCTCCATTTCTCCTGGGCCAGCTCACCCCTCCTTTAGGCAACATGGTGGTCACCTGCTCCTGGGAGATCACCATATTAATGCCCAACTTAGTGTGGACATCCGATCAGCATAGTACACTACAGCCCAGAACTCCTGTGTTCAAGTGATCCTCCAGCCTCAGCCTCCCGAGTAGCTGGGGCTACAGGCATGTTCTACCATAGCTGATTCCAATAGACTCAGATGTTTAAAACAAAAGACTTGGAGTCAATTGACCTTCTGCATTGCCCTTCACCGACCATATGGCTTTGGGTCTATTTGAGACTACTGTCTTATCCATAATATAATACCTACCTCCCAGCGTTGTTCTGAAGATTAATGAGATGATTATGTAAAATAATTAGCCCAGGATACAGCCTGCAGCAGTGGTCACTAAGTAATAGCTAGTGTAGTAATAATTAAAAAGTTATTTTTTCTCCATTCCCACCTCAAATTCTCTACTGGAATTATGTGAGACAAAATCAAATATAAAACTCTTAGGAGCCGGGCTCGGTGGCTCAGCCTGTAATCCCACGCCTTTGAGAGGCTGAGGTGAGTGGATTGCCTGAGCCCGCAGGTTCGAGAACGGCCTGGGCAAATTGGCGAGACCTCATCTCTTCAATAAATCAAAATGAGCCGGGTGTGGTAGTGCGCGCCTGTAGTTCCAACTACTCGGAAGGCTGAAGCGGAAGGATCGCTGGACCCCAGCAAGTCGAGGCTGCGGTGGCCGGGAGCAGCCACTGCACTCTAGTCTGGGTGACAGAGTGAGACTCCAACTCAAAAAAAACCAAAAAAAAAAGACAAAATAAAAACTCTTAGGGAGCACAGACTTTTCCATGCACCTGTGTTGTACATTGTTTTCCCATGAGACAAACACAGGGGATGCTGAAATGGAAAGAGAAGGTGGTGCTTGGTGGGACAAGGAAAGCCCCTTTCCGGAGATTACTCCAGGCTGCAGATAACTGCCCCATCCAAGGTCATGTGCTCCCCAGGGTCAGTTGCATCCTTGAAAAGGACTGCCCCAGCTCCCGCATCACCTCCTGTTGTAGGGTCAGCTGAGGCCTTTGCTACCCGTACCCTAGGCCAACCTCTCCCAATCCTGCCGCCACGCCTCCTTTGCAAGTGTTGATCTTGAGGGCAACCTTAACACACTGCCTATATACAAATCTCCCTCTTGATCTGTTTCCCAGACACCCAACCTATGACAACTGTAAGGTTTGATTATAAAAGCATGGTGGCTCATGCTTGTAATACCAGCATTTTGGGAGGTCGAGGTAGGAGGATGGCTTGAGACCAGGAGTTTGAGACCAACCTGAGCAATATGGCGAGACCTCCGTCTCAGTCAAAAAAATTAGCTAGGTGTGGTGGTGCATGCCAGTACTAGATACTTGAGAGGCTGAGGCAGAAGGCTCACTAGAGTCCAGGATTTCAAGATTATAGCTAGCTATGATCACACCACTATTTTCAGCCTGGGTGACAGCATGAACCTGTCTCTGAAAGAAAAAAAAAAGGTTATTAAATGATCCTACTTCTGGCAGTCCAGTGTATTTATCTCCATAATGGGCATGTACCCTCCTTGTTCAGTTAGAGACCCCTATCATCATGGGTTTGCTTTCACTGCAGAGGTGGTATCGTAAATCTGGTTTCTGATTGTGTTTCCTCCTTTGCTGTAGCCCCAAAAGCTCAGACTCAGTTCTGGGGCCCATCCTTTTTTTTGAGCCAGAGTCTCACTCTGTAGCCCAGGCTGGAGTGATCAGGTGGCAAAAGTATCAAAATTCTAACATTTCCTCCACCAATTCCCTTTCTTATTTTTACTCCACACCAAATGAAGAAGAAAGTAATTAAAAAATAATGCCACAAACCACTAAAGAGGAACAAACCAAATCATACTTCTCAAAAGTACTTGACGCTGAACTTGCTTTACTTTGAAAGGAACTTTAGTAAAAACTGAATTTCTGTTTTCCTCCTGAAGTTTCAAATTAAGTAAAAAGGGAAAGCCCACTCTTCTGGTAAGAAAAGCTACAAAAATTTTCAGGGTTGGTCAAGATTTTAAATGTTAGCAATAATAAGACTGGGCATGGAGACTCACACCTGTAATCCCTTTGGGAGGCTGAGGCAGGAGGATTACTTCAGCCTGGGAGCCTGAGACTGGGCTGGGCAACATAGCGAGCCCCATCTCTATTTCTATAAAATAAAAATAAAACAAATTAAAAATGTTAAAAAAAGAATAGTAATGAGTTCCTTATTGGAGCTCGACCTGCAGAGATCTGAGCTGAGAAGGAACACATACAGAAGCAGCAAATTCCAACTTGCAAGACTACCTAAATGAATGCCTATTCTCCTGAGTAACTTCCAGGTCACTGATTAAGCTATAGATGTTAGAAAGAATGCATCTGTAGGGGTTCAGTTGAGGAGAGGGGCTGGGCAGCAGTAAATCTGATGTGGCTTAGGTGACTTTTCTAAATTTCCAAAGAGGGTCTTCTTTTGCCTTGTTTTTCTTTTTTAAGTCAAGAGTCTCACCCTTTTGCCCAGGCTGGAGTGCAGTGTCACAATCATGGCTCACTGCAGCCTTGACATCCCTGACTCAGGCGATCCTTTTGCCTCAGCCTCCTGAGTAGCTGGGACTACAGGCTCATGCCACCATGCCTGGCTAATGTTTGGGTTGTTTTGTAGAGATGAGGTCTTGATATATTGCCTAGGCTCAAGCAATCCTTCTGCCTTGCCCTTCCAAAGTACTGGGGTTACAGGTGTGAGCCACAGTGCTTGGCTTAGGTCCCTTGAGCCTCAGAGGTAGGAAGAAGGGTCATTGGAGGCCACCTCATTCCTCCCCATCACATATGGATATACAAAGCGAGGTCAAACGAGTCTCTTTGAAGAGAGGTAGTTGCAGGTACAGGATATTCAACATATTGTATTTTTGTTGTAGTTGTCTTTGTTTTTGTTTTTGTTTTTTTGAGATGGAATCTCACTCTGTCATTCAGGCTAGAGTGCAGTAGCCTGCTGCTCACGGCTACCACAGCCTTGACCTGCTGGGCTCAGATGATCCTTCCACCTCAGCCTTCCAAGTAGCTGGAACTACAGGTGTACGCCCCCATACCCAGCTAATTTGTTGTTGTTGTTGTTGTTGTAAAGATGAGATCTTGTCATGTTGCCCAGGCTGGTCTCAAACCCTCCGGCTCAGGCAATCCTCTCGACCCTGCCTCCCAAAGTGCTGTGATTATAGGTGTGAGCCATCGTACCTGGAGACATATTGTATTTTTGGTAAGCTTAACAGCATCTACTTTTCCTTCTTCTTCTTCTTTTTAATAATTCCATCATTTTACACAGATAAAGTGGGACTTGGAATTTAACTGGATGGAGCAAAGATTGCTGCACACAAATGTGGAAGGATAAGACCAGATGTGCCGGCTGAGGTAGAAGCCCCAAGGGGTTTAATGTTGAGAGACTGTCTTGGAAGTTAATCCATTCTATTTATTTTGTTTGTAAATTTTAAGATGGTATTATTTTCTATCTAAGGGAACTTGGTATTTTTAAAATGGTATTATTCTCTATCTAAGGGAACTTTGACACATCCATGCTATGCGTATTCTACAACTATTTAAAGAAATGAAGTAGACCTCTATGCATCGATAGCAAACCGTATCCAATATATATTTGGTTGGAAAAATCTAGCTGTAAAGTGGTTACATTTTGGGAGGGGTGGATAGTGGGCACAGTGGGAATTGACTGGAAAGGGCCACAAGGTAACCTCCTTGGGGATAGAAATGTTCTATATCCTGTCCTGAGTGGTGGTTACATGGTTTTACAGAATAGTCAGAAGTCATCAGATTGAACAATTGAAAACAGTGGTTTTTTACTGCATATAAGTTACATCAGAATAAAAGGAAACAAGCTGCAAAATAGCATATGTAATGTGATACTTGTGTTGTAGAAAGAGAAATATAAATATTTTATACAGACCGGAGTGCAGTGGCATGCTCCCGGCCACTGCAGCCTTGACCTGCTGGGCTCCGGTAATCCTTCCACCTCAGCCTTTCCGAGCAGCCAGAATTGCAGGCACATGCTATCACGCCCAGCTAGTTTTTTTATTCATTGTAGAGATGAGGTCTTGCCAAGTTGCCCAGGTGGGTCTCGAACCCGTGGGCTCAGGCAGTTCACTCACCTCGGCCTCCCAAGTGCGGGATTACAGGCTGAGCCACCGGACCTGGCCTATACTTATATATTAAAAGTTATTTCTGCTGTTGGGCATGGTGGCACACGCCTGTAGTTCCAGCTACATGGAAGACTGAGGCAGAAGGATCACCTGAACTCAGCGGGTTAAGGCTGTGATGGCTGTGAGCATGCCACTGCACTCCAGTCTGGGTGACAGAATAGGAATCTAATTAAAAAATAGCAGTAATAATAATAATTTCTGAAAGGACATATAAGAAATTATTAGTAATGATTAAGGTGTAGGCCAGAGTGAACAGAAGTATCAATTTTTGGTTTTCATTTTATAGCCTTCCACAGTATTTGAGATGTTTTCCTTCTATATGTATATTTCATGTATATATACATTTTGTTAAGCGCTATTTTAGTTTCATTAGGAATCTGACTACCTGGGGACTGTCAAGGCCTTTTAGAAGCCTCTGCTTAAATTTACACAATAGTAACTTAACAATAAAAAGAAGTTTTCATAATGGATGAGAGAGAACTTCCTTAATTGCCTCTACAAATTCAAACACGATGAGTGGTTTTTCTAGAGTGGCAGTGATAGGCTTATGGGAAGCCAATTGTTTGGCCTTAATAACCCAAACATGGTCCACTTGATTCTGACTGTGTTTATACCTATAGAAGTCTCTAGACACATGGGTGCCACACTTGCTCTTAAACATCTCTCTCTACTTGTGAAAAAGTACAGGATCACTGCAGAATCTTATGAAAAATTTCTGGACCATTGCATACCTCTGCACAGAAAGATTAAGTAACAATAAAGCATGTGAACAAGAACATGAGACTCACCACCCCACACCAAACCAATGTGAACCAGACTCATGTGGGAATCCCCAAAGGCCCATAGAACCTATATAAACTTCTTTATAAATGTGAAGAAGTAAATCAGGAAGCTGGAAAACATATGATAGTCTCCTTAAAAGTACATTCCAGCCTGACTTGGTGGCACAGCCTGTAATCCCAGCACTTTGGGAGGCCGAGGTGAGTGGATTGCCTGGGTCCGTGGGTTCGAGACCTGCCTGGGCAAATGGCAAGACCTCATTTCTACAATAAATAAAAAATTAGCCAGGTGTGGTAGTGTGCGCCTGTAGTTCCAGGTACTTGGAAGGATCACCAGAGCCCAGCAGGTCAAGGTTGCAGTGGCCTGGAGCGGCCACTGCCCTCCAGTCTGGGTGACAGAGTGAGACTCCAACTAAAAAAAAAAAAAAAAAAAAAATGTACATTCCAAATTAGTGATTCAAAACTTTAGCAGTTCATAATTATCTTTTATTTTCTTATATAGGACTTACTAGCAGATAATCCCACAGTAGATACTTTAAAAAAACCCTTATAATATTGAATTTTTTTTTTTTGAGTTGGAGTCTCACTCTGTCGCCCAGACTGGAGTGCAGTGGCCATTCCCAGCCACTGCAGCCTCAACCTACTGGGCGCCAGCGATCTTGCCGCCTCAGCCTTCCAAGTAGCTGGAACTACAGGCGCGTGCTACCACGCCCGGCTAATTTTTGATTTATTGTAGAGATGAGGTCTCGCCAAGTTGCCCAGGCGGGTCTTGAACCCGCGGGCTCAGGCAATCCACTCACCTCAGCCTCCCAAGGCGCAGGATTACAGGCTGAGCCACCGAGCCCGGCTTGAATTATTTTTAAGTAAGCTTTTGTGTAGTACCTAGGTGAATTTAGAGAGTACAAACATTGTTCGTAATTTAGCACAATAGAACGAACAGGCACCTTACCTAATAACATCTCAAAAAAAAAAACCCCAAAAAACTCTAGGTGGTTTAAAGATATAAATGTGGGCCGGGTGCAATGGCTCAAACCTGTAATTTCAACACTTTGGAAGGTCAAGGCAAGAGGATTGCCTGAGGACAGGGGTTCGAGATCAGCCTGGGCAACTTGGCAAGACCTCGTCTCTAAAATAAATATAAAACTTAGGCAGCCATGGTAGCACGCGCCTGTAGTTTCAGCTACTTGGAAGGCTGAGGTAGAAGGATCGCCTGAGCCCAGCAGGTTGAGGCTGTGGTGGCTGTGAGTGTGCCACTGCATTCTAGCCTTGGTGACAGAGTGAGACTCCAGCTAAAAAAAAAAAAAAAAAAAAAAAGATATAAATGTGAAAGGCCAAACTATAAACCTTTTAGAAAAAAATATCTTTATGACTGGGATAGAAAATTATTTTAAAGCTCAGATATAAAAAGTGCAAACCATAAAAAAATTGATAAATTCTATTCAAATAAAATTAAGAATTTGTATGTATTAAAAGATTCTGGCTGAGTGCTGTGGCTTACACCTGTAATCCTAGTGGTTTGGGAGGCTGAGCTGAGAGGATCAATTGAGGTCAGGAGTTTGAGACCAGCCTGGGCAACATATCAAGACCATGTCTCTACATAAAATAAAATAATCACCGGGTGCAATGGCTCATGCCTGTAATCCCAGCACTTTGGGAGGCGGGAACAAGAGGATTGCCTGAGACCAGGGGTTTGAGACCAACCTGGGCAACTTGGCGAGACCTTGTCTCTACAATAAGTCAAAAAAATTAGCAGGGCGTGGTGGTGCATGCCTGTGGTTCCAGCTGCTTGGAAGACTGAGGTGGAAGGATCGCCTGAGCCCAGCAGGTCGAGGCTGCAGTGGCTGTGAGCATGACACTGCACTCCAGCCTGGGCAACAGAGTGAGACTCCTACAAATAAGTAAACAAGTAAGTAAGTAAGTAAATAAATAAAATAACTAGGCATAGTGGTGCACACCTGTAGTCCCAGCTGCTCAAGAAGCTGAGGCAGGAGTATTACTTGAGTCCAGGACTTTGAGGCTGCAGTGAACTATGATCACACCACTGCACTGTAGCCTTGGTGACAGAGTGAGAGCCTGTCTCTAAAAATAAAAAACATTTTTTTAAAATTGCATGAAACAAAAGAAAAAAAGCTACAAACATATTTCTCATATACATAACCAACTAATCATTTTATACAAAATATGTTATAAATCTTTAAACCACTCAGGTATATGTGAAAGCAAACAGAATCTCAGAACCCTACCTCCCTATGCCAAAGGGAAACTCAAGCCAAAACTGCCTTTCTTTTGTTCCCAAACAGCAAGCTCCAACAGTAGAAGGCCACACAGCTCCCCAGATGTCCTCCCTCACAAATTGCTCACAAGGAAATTCCTTGTGGGCCCCCAACCCTTTCAAAATACATATCTGCACTGTGAACTGGCCCTAAAACCAGAGTTGGATCTCAACCTGGCGATGTAAATGACCAGTTGACCTTCAAAGGTATGAGACAAGGACAAGACTAGAATCATCCCACCACCCACCTGAGACAAATGCATTATTGACTTCTTCCTCTACTCTGTCTTTCCACATGCTTGCCTCAGTATTGAAATGTAGATTTATGTGAGCAAGAGATGCACACATAATGGATGGTTCCTCCATCCCCTCTTTCCGTATGTAAAATGCAAATTCACCTAGCGCTATTCAAAGCCTTCACAAGAATTTAACCTTTGCCTACCCCTTCACTCAGATTTTCTTTTTCCTCCTTCCCTTCCTGCCCACTCTTCGGTCATAACTTTTGTAACTAACAAGTTTTGTGTCTTCTACAATCCTTGCCCAATGCATGATGTCTTAGGCCTTGTAAATTCCCTTTACTCTAGGCAAGTTTGATTGCCACTATGAGATACTTCTGGCATCAGGAAGTCTGTGTTTCTGAAAGGACAAAGTTGGCAAAGTTAATTTTACCTGAAGTATGCATTTCTCCAAAACATAGCTTCTACTTTCTCAACATTGTATTAAGGTTTAGGAACAAGATTTTATTTTATTTTATTTTATTTATTTTTTTGAGTTGGAGTCTCACTCTGTCACCCAGACTGGAGTGCAGTGGCCACTCCCAGCCACTGCAGCCTCGACCTGCTGGGCTCCGATGATCCTTCCGCCTCAGCCTTCCAAGTAGCCGGAATTACAGGCATGCGCTACCACGCCCAGCTGATTTTTTGATTTATTGTAGAGATGAGGTCTCGCTGCCCAGGCAGGTCTCGAACCCGCAGGCTCAGGCAATCCACTCACCTCAGCCTCCCAAAGGCGCGGGATTACAGGCTGAGCCACCGAGCCCGGTTAGGAACAAGATTTTAAAAATGCATTTCCCGCTCTCGGTCTGTCCTTTCATCAAAACCCACTTGGGAAAAAACACAGATCACAGGCACTGATGAGATTTGTGTTTCTTTTCCCCAGGTACATCCTAAACCTTGGCAGAAAAAACCTCAAAATGATTGCAACATGCCTTAGTCATTTTGTGGGACTGCATTTGCTCTATACTCTTTTGAAAGTATATTTTCCAGTAAAAAACAAAACCCTAGCCAGGCAAAGCGTGGATTTGGAGCTAGATTGGCTAAGCTATGGACTCCCCAGCCTGTTTCGCCATGTTACACACACACATGATAGCAGCTACTGTTAAACCCCAAATTCAAAATCTGAGAGACCACCAAAGAGCCAGCTCCGATGCAAACACATGAGGGTCTTTATTCAGGCTCGAGTCTGGGCTCACGTATGAAGCCGACGCAGCAGCTTCAGGGAAGAGAGACCCGACCCAGGCTAACACGCACCTTTTATACATAATTCTGAAGGAGTGGGGTGGCTTTACAAACTTGTGCACACAGGATTGGATAAAAACTATATGACGCAGTTACAAAGACTTTGATTGGTTGATTAGAGTTTGATTTGCGCGGGCTCAGGCTTAGTTACTTGTGATGGACAAGTAACTGCCAAACGGGCAGATTGGAATACCAGATAAGCTAGGTTTAGCAAGCAGGCAGGAGGTTCGAAACAATACCGAGCTTACCAGGAGAGAGACGCCACAGAGGCTACCACAATTTAAGCAAAGGAATGTCTGGAAGGGGCTTATTGCTTAACATTCACACACTGCTAGCAGCAGTTGCAGAGTTCATATAGTTATAGTTCTTTTTTGAGTTTTTTTGAATCTCTTGGGTCTCTCACTACTTCCTTATAAGGCTCTTGGGGATAGAAACACAGTGTGCCCAAAACGTGGCAAGAACTCAACCAATGGCTAATGGTTAGAACTATAAATAAATAATTGACTCAGAGCAGGGTGGGAATCAAACTCAGCTCCTTAAATTTTCCGTACTAAATAGGATTATTCTAGACTAAGTGGCTGAGGTTAGGAGACCCCGGCTGTGGAGGAAAAGGACAAGTATGGAGGGATGGAACTTGAACGTGCCTGTGAGGCCGCCTCTTGCAGAGTTCCCAAGTTATTTCTCCTGATGGTCCGAGCTTCCAGACCTGAGGCAAGAGCTATATACTCTAAACACCTACCAATGAGTCCCCTGTAGAGAGTCACCAGGACTCAGCCTCAGGGCATCCTTGGGATTCTGGGGGTAGACACCTAGGAGGAGAACCCCATTTAACTCATCCTTTCCTTTCTTTTTCTTTTTCTGTCTTATCTTTCTTTTTTTTTCTTTCCTTATCTAGTCAAGGTCTCAATCACTGGTCACTACAGACTCAGCCCCCTGGGCTCCTGGATCCTCCCTCCTCCTTTCCTAGTAGTTGGGACTACAGGCACATCCCACTACATTTGGTTTTTGTTTTGTTTTGCTTTGTTAGTTTTTGGTCTCCTTGTGTTGCCCAGGCTGGTCTCCAACTCCTGGGTTCAAACAATCCTCCTGCCTTGGCCTCTCAAATTGCTGGGATTACAGGTGTGAACCACTGTGCCTGGCCTCATTCTAGGACTTTGTGAGGATTTGAGTCTTGAGAGCTTAGGGCAAGGAAGCTTGGTTCCTCTCTAAAACACTGAGGGAAAAATTGATTTACCGTAGATAACATTTGGCCCAAGCTACTCTGACCCAAGAGGCACAGGTCATGCAGTGCTAGTGAACCATGGGGTTTGACTGAGGATATGGCGTGGGGTCAGCAGCCCTATCCACTTTGTCCCACTCATAGTCAGGGGCTCACCCAGGTGTGGGGGCCACTCTGAATCCCCTGGGCTATAGGTCGGCATGGGGCTTCCGATGGGACCAAGAGAGGCCCAGAGCTGAAGGCCAAGCAAATGGTTTCCCTCTCTCATCTTCTTGCACCTTAACTGTCACCTTGGCTCCCAGCCCAGGCAAGTGCCTGCTCAAAACAAGGGTTGGACATGTGCAAGGGAGAAGGGACATCCAGACTGTGTCTCCCAGGATGACAGTTAACAGAAAGCCAAACCAGAGGCTAATAAGTTGACACCTCAGTTTCCCAAAGCGCAGTTTCCCCAAGCCCGTGTGAAAAATGACTGCAGGCCTTCTGCAGGGGATTTCGTGAGAAAAAACGGATCCACAGAAGCACGGGCTGGTATCTTTCTGTGAACCACTGTTAAAATTCTGCCACTCTGCCTGACTTTAAGGCATATAAGCATTGTCTTCTGTGCCAGGGAAGAATTCATGGGATCAGGAAAATTGATTGCAACGTCATTCTCAGGATTAGCTTGTTTCTTTACTTGAGATCTTTGTTTATCTTTCTGCCAGATGATCAAAGTAGGACCTGAAGAATTATCCCCACACTCCAAGAGCCTGTCCCTGGTTCTCAAACAATTGGGATTCAAAGCAAACACCAAGACATGCACCAAAGACAGAACATTCAAACGCTGACATTTTAGGGAAGTCCAGGCAAAATCTGCAGCTTTCATGAGAACATCTGTAGAATGAGCGCTCATGTTTTTCCCCCGGTGAATTCCTTCCTTGATGGTTACATTTGGAAGTGATTCCTACAGGGCACCTTTCAAGGTAACCTAATCTTTAGTTGAGCCCCCCTTTCTTTGAGAAGTTAAATAGCAATTGGAGCAGCGTTGTTCAATAGATGTATAATACAAGCCACATAGGGAATTTTAAATCTTCCGGTAGCCTCATTTAAAAATTAAAAAGAAGGGCTGAGCACGGTGGCTTGCGTCTATAATCCCAGCACTTTGAGAGGCCAAGATGAGAGGACTGCCAGAGTCCACGGGTTCGAGACCAGCCTGGGCAACTTGGAGAGACCTCATCTCTACAATAAATCAAAAATATTAGCCAGGCATGGTGGCAAGGGCCTGTAGTTCCAGCTACTTGGAAGGCTGAGGTGTAAGGATCACCTGAACCATCAAGTCAAGGCTGCAGTGGTCAGAAGCGTGTCGTTGCCTTCCAGCCTGGGTGACAGAGTAAGACTACAACTCAAAAAATATAATAAAAGCCAGGCTTAGTGGCTCACGCCTGTAATCCCAGCACTTTGGGAGGCGGAGGACAGAGGATTGCCTGAGCCCAGAAATTCGAGACCAGCCTGTGCAACTTGGCAAGACCTCATCTCTACAATAAATCAAAAAATTAGCACCTGTAGTTCTAGCTACTTAGAAGGCTGAGGCGGGAGGGTCGACTGAGCCCAGCAGGTTGACACTGGAGTGGCGGTGATCATGCCACTGCACTCCAGCCTGGGCAACGGAGTGAGACTCCAACTCAAAAAAAAAAAAAGTTAGCTGGATGTAGTTCTAGCTACTTGGAAGGCTGAGGTGGAAGGATCGCCTGAACTTAGCAGGTTGAGGCTGCAGTGGCCGTGAGCGTATCACTGTACTCTAGCCTGGGTGACAGAGTGAGACTCCAACTCAAAAAAAAAAAACAAAAGAAAGAAAGAAAGAAAACCTGGGCAGAGTCACTCATGCCTGTAATCTCAGCACTTTGGGAGGCCAAGGCAGGAGGATTGCTTAAGCCCAGGAGTTTCAGATCAGCCTGGGCAACATAGTTAGACCTCATCTCTACAAAAAATTAGCTGTATATGGTGTCACACACCTCTAGTCCCAGCTACTCTGGAGGCTGAAGCAGGAGGAGTGCCTGAGTCCAGGAAGTCAAGGCTGCGGTGTCACGATCATGCCACTGCACTCCAGCCTGGGTGACAGAGCAATACTCTAACTTAAAAAAATAAAATAAGCCGGGCTCGGTGGCTCAGCCTGTAATCCCGCGCCTTTGGGAGGCTGAGGTGAGTGGATTGCCTGAGCCCGCGGGTTCGAGACCCGCCTGGGCAGCGAGACCTCATCTCTACAATAAATCAAAAAATGAGCCGGGTGTGATAGCGCGCGCCTGTAGTTCCAGCTACTCGGAAGGCTGAGGCGGAAGGATCGCCGGAGCCCGGCAGGTCGAGGCTGCGGTGGCCAGGAGCGGCCACTGCACTCCAGTCTGGGCGACAGAGTGAGACTCCCACTCAAAAAAATAAAAATAAAAAAAAATAAAATAAAGCCAGGTGCAGTGGCTCACACCTATAATTCCAGCACTTTGGGAGGTAGAGGCAAGAGGATGGCCTGAGACCAGGGGTTCAAGACCAACCGAGCAACTTGGCAAGACCTTGTCTCTGCAATAAATTAAATAAACAGCTGGGCATGGTGATACACACCTGTAGTTCCAGCTGCTTGAAAGGCTGAGGTGGAAGGATAGCCTGAGCCTGGCGGGTTGAGGCTGTGGTGGCCCTGAGTGTGCCACTGTACTCCAGCCTAGGCGTTAGAGTGAGACTCTGACTTTAAAAATTAAAATAAAATAATAAAAATAAAATTTAAAAAGAAACAGGCTAAATTAATTTTAATAAAGTATGTTCTTTCAGCCAAATATTATAATTTTAATGTGCAATCAATATAATATTAGTGTGATATTTTATATTCCTTTTGTCATATGAAGTCTTCAAAATCTGGCATGCGCTGGGCACGGTGGCTCAAACTTGTAATCACAGCACTTTGGGAGGCTGAGGCAAGAGGATTGCCTGAGACCAGGGGTTCAAGACCAGCCTGGGCAACTAGATGAGACCTTGTCTCTACAATAAATCAAAACGATTAGCCGGGCTTGGTGGCACACGCCTGCAGTTCCAGCTACTTGGAAGGCTGAGGTGGAAGGATCGCCTGAGCCCAGCAGGTCGAGGCTGCGGTGGTCATGAGCATGCCACACTCCAGCCTGGGCGACAAAATGAGACTCCGACTCAAAAAAAAAAAAAATCTGGCATGTATTTAACACTTGCAGCACATCTCAGCTCAGAGTAGCCACATTTCAGACACTCATGTGACCAGTGGTTTAGCACAAGTTTGGAACATCAGGTTTGGATTTTACAGCTTAGCCTTCCAGAGCCTTCTTAACTTGACCTCTATTTACTGTTTCAGGTATGTCTCTTCTTACTCTTGAATAGAGAGAAGAGACCTTTCTGAGGCACTTCCCTCACTTTACATTTAATCCCATGACAACCCTGACGGCAAGTGACTTACTTGAAGTCACACACATATATAGTGGCAATACCAAGGCTTTCCTGATTCTAGAACAAGTGGAACCATTTGAGCCACTTAAATACTGTCATCTATTTAAAAATAAGTTACTGGAGATAATTTTTTATTTATTTATTTTTTTTTGAGTTGAAGTCTCACTCTGTCGTCCAGACTGGAGTGCAGTGGCCGCTCCCGGTCACCGCAGCCTCGATCTGCTGGGCTCCGGCGATCCTTCCACTCAGACTTCCAAGTAGCTGGAACTACAGGTGCGCACTACCACGCCCAGTTAATTTTTTAAAAAATTTATTGTAGAGATGAGGTCTCGCCAAGTTGCCCAGGCGGGTCTTGAACCCGCAGGCTCAGGCAATCCACTCTCCTCAGCCTGCCAAGGCGCGGGATTACAGGCTGAGCCACCGAGCCCGACTAATTTATTGATATTTATTTTTTCTGAGTCAGAGTCTTACTCTGTCGCCCTGGCTGCAGTGCAGTGGCATGATCATGGTTCACCACAGCCTTGACTTCGGGCTCAGGTGATCCTTCCTCCTCAGACTCCCAAGTAACTGAAACTACAGGTATGTGCCACCATGCTTGGCTAATTAAAAAAATTTTTTTTGTAGAGACGAGGTCTCGCTATGTTGCCTAGGCTGGTCTTGAACTTCTGGGCTCAAGCAATTCTCCTGCCTCAGCCTCCCAAAGTGCTGGGATTACAGGCATGAGCCACCACACACAGCCTAGAGAGAATTAATGAATGGATTGTTCCTCCTCTGCTTTGCTGAGGGTGTTTGTTTTTGTTTTAGACATTTATTTATTGATTTTAGACTCAGGGTCTCACTCTGACACCCAGGCTGGAGTGCAGTGGTGCAATCGTCACTCACTGCAGCCTCAAACTCCTGGGCTCAAGCAGTCTTCCTGCCTCAACCTCCTAAGTAACTGGGACTACAAGCAAAAGCCACTGCATTCATCTTGCTGAGGGTTTTTAGATGACTCCAACTTCTCAGAACTTAGTGCTGAGGATCAGTCATCCCCACAGCCAGCACATGACTGTCTCTGTGACAGTGTGAGCTGGCCTTTGGACAGCTATTGGGGAGCCATCATTAGGTCTACAGGCCACATGGATTTCCAGATGCTCACCAAGGGTAAAGCTGGAGGCTCCATGGAAGATGCACTGCCAACGAACTCCCTGTTCCAGATAATGTCAAGGCAAGGCCAGGGTCTTCCATATGCCTCTACAGGTCAGACCTCCACCAGAGACAGGGCAATAGAATACTTCAAATCCTGTGGAAGGTGGGAGTCAGGGTGGCCAGGACTCTCCAGCAGGCAGGAGGGCCAGCAGGGTCCTGGCTGCAAAGAGGCCAAGGACCGTCTGCTTGGAGATGCCCTCAGTGCTCATTTCAGTGACCTGTTCCAACACGTCTCCATCCTAATGTTTGCCTGAATCTCCGGGGAATTTTGTTCAAATGAAGATTCTGCTTCAGAAGGTTTGGGGACACCCTCAAGTTCAGCCTTCCTAATTGCCTCCTAGGTGACAGGGCTAGTCCAGGGACCACACTTAATAGCACAGGGCGATGCCATCTATCTGTAGGTGAGTGGTGGGTGACTGAGGAGGCCAGTCAGGTTGGAGACGGCTGGGGTGTTTCTCCCCACCGAGATTTACAGAACTAATAATGACAGCTAGCACCAACGTTGTACAGCCATTACTCTAAGCCCTTTATGGTAACTTCTCGTCAGTTCTATGAACAAGTGATCAATATTATCCTATTTACAGATGGGGAAACCAAAGCACAGAGAGGTTAGGAGACTCACCCAGGAAAGTAAGTGATGAAACTTGGGAACTGAACCCAGGGTGTCTGGAGTCAAGGGTTTTAACACACTCTGGTAATTCTGCACATCAGGACTGTGTCATGTGAGCAGCCTCAAAAGACTCTGAGGCTGGAGTGTGTTGCCTGGGCCACGTGGTGACAAATGCGCCTGTGATCTATGATCAGAATCTTTTCAAAATGGAATGAGCTCTCTAACGTTTGTTTCAAAATACCTGCAAGTCTTCCCCCCTCACTGGCCTTGGCCCACAAAATATCTTTTATCTTCAGCTTCAAAGCTTGTTTGTATTTATTTATTTTTTAAAATAAAAGCTTAGTTTCTTAGGAATTCAGAAAAAGAGTCGAAAATAATCAGTATGGGCTTAAGGAATTTTATCTCAAACATCCTCACTCTGGGGGTCAGAGCCCTTAAGAGGCACATTAACATGTGCTTCAAACATTGTTGATCTTTCTTCTCTCAGTTTGAGGGGAAGTGGGACTGTGTTATCCTGTTGGGCCCAGGGTTTTCTAGTTTGTTCTGTTTGATCCATGGCCATCTGCAGTCACAAGAGGAGGTGAGGGTGGTGGGGCTGAGTGCAAGTTCAAGGACTGAGATAACAGGGATCCAGTTCCGCTCTACCTCCAATTAGCCATGTGGTCCACTCGGGTCACATCTCATCTTGGGGCTTCAGTTTCCTTATCTGTACCATGAAGGGTCTGTCTAGACACTAAAATGTTAGCACCCAATTTTTCTTTTTGAGGAATCCTGATCTTTGTCAGGATTTTCCCCGACAGCTGCTGATTTTCTGTGTGATTGACTGGTTTCTGCAAACAAGGAGTCCTTAGAGAAGGCCTGAACAAAGGCAAGAACTTCTTTGAAGAACAAGTCTTTTTAAAAAATTTTTATTTGGGGGTATCACTTTGTTGCCCAGGCTGGAGAGCAGTGGCACACTCACGGCCACCTCAGCCTTGACCTGCTATGCTCAGGTGATCCTTACGTCTCAGTCTCCCAAGTAGCTGGAACTACAGGCATGTGCTACCACATCCAGCTAATTTTTAAAAATTTATTGTAGAAATGAGATCTCACCTAGTTGCCCAGATTAGTCTTGAACCCTGGGCTAAAGCAATCGTCTCACTCGGTCTCCCAAAGTGCTGGGATTACAGACATGAGCCACTGTATCTGACCTGAAGAACAAGTCTTGATACTGATTCAGGCACCCTCTCAGTAGTTCTGGGTCTCGCTAACTTACTCCCAATATTCACCTTTCTTCACGTGGCCCAGTCACCTTGATATTTTGTAAACAGTTTTACTTCTGACTTGTGGCCACTTGCTTCAATTCCCTTGCTGGCTGCCGACTGCCCACTCAACCAAATCCACATTTCTTACCTGGGCCTCTTGTGTTCTGCTTACTTATCTTAGTTTGTTTCTGTTGCTATAAGGAATACTCAAGACTAGGTAATTTATGAAAAAGAGAGGTGCATTTGGTTCAGTTCTGCTGGTTGTATAAGAAGCATGGCACCAGCAACTGGCAGATGGCAAAAGGGAGCTGGCATCACATGGTAAGAGGAAGAAAGCAAGAGAGAACAGGAAGACGCCAGGCTCTTTTTAATAACCAGTTCTATTAGGAAAAAAATGGCAGCAGTGACAGCTGTGGGATTCTCCATGAGAAGTCGCCAAGGGCTTGGAGACAGGAGAGACTGGAGGTTTGAGGAGCAGCATCTAATGCATCCGTGTAGCTGGCAGTCTACCCTGCACACTGAAGGCCTCACTTTCTTTCTGCTGGAAGGCAGGATTTCTGTCTTATTCATCTCCACAGAGAGCTTGGTGTGTAACAGGTTCTCTACAAAGCTGCTGAACAGGTGAGGAGTGACTTTCTGTGTGTGGACTCCCACCTTTGCTCTTGACCTCCCTCCCTGCCCTTAGAATCTATTCGTGCGCTCTATCAGATGTTCCGGTTTTAATTAATTGACCTGACCAGGCACCTTTAAATGTCCACACTCAAGACCTGGCCCTCTCAAGTACCTAAGTTCAAAGACCTCTTTTGTCCCTAAAAATCAAAACCCCTCTCATAGTCTGAAATCAGGAAAGGTTTTGACTGTCTGGACATTTACTTGCTTTTGAATGGTTTTGTTGTAGGTGTGACTTTAATTGTGAGCCACCTCAAATACTTTTGTGGATAGGTGTGGTATAAATAATAAATAAAGGAATGAATATCTGGAAGTGTGGCTATTTTTACTTGATCTTGCAAGAATGTGGTCCATATCTGCGATAAGTCTGTCTAGCTACAAGTAAACAGGATAGTCTGGCTCCTGTCTAG
Source organism: Cephalopachus bancanus (assembly GCA_027257055.1). NCBI lineage: Eukaryota > Metazoa > Chordata > Mammalia > Primates > Tarsiidae > Cephalopachus > Cephalopachus bancanus. The sequence continues at coordinate 2,622,904 of JAPVLO010000230.1, read as the reverse complement.
AGTCTAAAAGCTGCAGACGACATAGAAGATGGGGAGGGGTGGGAGGCAGTTTGGGACTTGATCTTACTTTTTGGTGCAGCTTGTTGGACACACAGTGTGTGAGTTTTGGAGAGGGGAAAGGTCTGAGTCTCATCACTGCCATGGTAGCAACTGCCTATGTGATGGAAGGATCCTTCTGTCTGGGCCTCAGCTTCCCCAAGTGTATGAGGTTAGATGGCCTCAAAGAGCTCTTTGAACTTGGCTGATACATGTGTATTGGGGAAAAGAAGGGGTGGGGCTGTCCATGGGGGGCAGGGGAACAGGTAATGGCTCCCTGACCACTTTCCCTCTCCACCATTTGTGGCCTTGGCCAACCCCAGTAGACCCTGCTGGCCATAGAAGGATGAGGTCCCCACTCTTGAGGCTGTCCTCTCCTCGGCAGGAGGCTTAGCAACAGAGAACCCCTGACCCTCCTGATCTGCACTTTCAACTTGAGGGCTGCCCACTCCACACTCCAAGTAGGTTAAGGGGCCAGCCCCTTCCCCACCCAGCCTCAACCAGGACAGAGGAGGCATGGAAGGAGGGAGAGGGTGCAAAGGGGTGGTACCCAGGGTGACAGACGACTCTCAGGAAGCTGGAGGACTCTAGGGGACTCCCAGCTGAAGGAACAGCAGCAGGGAAAGCCAGAACCATGGAGCCCTGGTGGAGCAGGGGAGGCGATCCTTTTTCTTGGAGTCTCTCTCTTGGCTTCTGTATCGTGCGTGGCAAGACCAGGCTTGTTGAATTGAACTGAAGCAAGGAGAGAAGGGAAGGGCTGTGAGAAGTGTCTGTCATGAAGGTCTGTCGCCTCACCTCACCTTGGGCGACTAGCAGGTGGCTTTCCGGACTACAACTGAGGAGCAGCTGGGAGCAGGCTCCTCACCCCTCTGTCCCCGGCTTTTCCCTGAGTCTTTGGCCACAGTCCTAGAAGAAGGGACCACACCTTGGACTAGCCTCCAGGAATCAGGCCCCTGCACCTCCATTCCTGAACATACCCGGGATCCTGGTCTGTACTAAGCAGTTCCCTGAGTTTGCCTCTCTTCTGTACCTCTCTCCAGGCTGAGAGATGAGCCCGTGACTGCCACACTGTTCAAATATAGAACAACTTACAGCCTTACGTCGTGGAGAACAGTTCACAAAGCACCCACTTATTTCATTTATCTGCTGCAAATCAGCAAGATGGATGACATCACCATTGTCTCCATTTTACAGCTGGAAAACTAAGTCTCAGAGTGAGTATGTATTTTCTCTTGCTAGCATCTCAAAAACTCACATCTGTAATCCCAGCACTTTGGGAGACCAAGGCAAAAGGGATTGCCTGATCCCACAAGTTTGAGACCAGTCTGGGCAACTTGGCAATGGCTCTTCTCTACAATAAATCAAAAAATTAGCTGGGTGTAGTGGCACATGCCTGTAGTTCCGGCTACTTGGAAGGCTGAGGCAGAAGGATCGCCTGAGCCCAGTTGGTTGAGACTGTGGTGGCTGTGAGCGTGCCACTGCACTCCAACCTGGGTGACAGGGTGAGACTCCAACTCAAAACAAAACAAAACAAAAGACCAGCATGGCAACATAGTAAGACCTTATCTCTACAAAAAATTTTTAAAAAGAAATAGTCGAGTGCGGTGGTACGCACTTGTTGTCTTAGGTACTTGTGAGGCTGAGGTGGAAGGATTGCTTGAGCCCAACAGCAAGGCAGCTGTGAGCTGTGATTGTGCCTCTCTAGTTGTGACTGTGTGTACTCTAGCCTGGGTGACAGAGTGAGACCCCGACTCAAAAAACAAAACCACACAAATATATTAGGCCATAGTTCTATAGGTCTGAAGTCCAGGCACAGCCTGGCTCAACTGCTTCACAACTGCAGTCTTTTCTGGAGATTCTGGGATGTCTCTGCTTCTGGCCCCCTGCAGGCTCCTGGCAGGCTACAGCTGCATGTGGGGTGGAATGCGGGTCTTGTTTCCCAGCTGGTTATCAGCTGGACTTGCTCTTAGCATCTGGAGGCTGCCCAGACCCCTTGGCGTGTAGCCTCCTCCATCTTCAAAGCCAGCAGTGGTGGAGTCCTGATCATGCTTCTCATCTCTCCGACCTCCCTTTGTGTCTCACCACTCTTCTGCCTTTATCCAGAGCAAGTTTTCCACTTTCCAGGGCTCATGTGATGAGAATGGGCCCACTGGGATAAGAATAACCTAGAATATGCCTCAATCATATCTGCAAACTCCCTTTTGCCTTGCAATGTAGCACAGTCACGGGTTCTGGGGACTATGGCATGGGCCTCCTTTCTTTTCTTTTTCTTTTTGAGTCGGAGTCTCTGTCACCCAGACTAGATGCAGTGGCACGCTCATGGCCACCGCAACCTCGACCTGCTGGGCTCAGGCAATCCTTCCTCCTCAGCTTTCCAAGTAGTTGGAACTATCTATAGGCATGCATCACCAAGCTCAGCTAAATTTTTTTTCGGTAGAGACAAGGTCTCACCATGTTGCCCACACTGGTCTTGAACCTGTAGGCTCAGGCAATCCTCTTTCCTCTGCCTCCCAAACTGTTGGAATTACAGGTGTGAGCCACCACACCTGACTAGGGCATAGACATCCTTAAGGACCATTATTCTGCCTACACAGAGCAGTTTCATGAGGATGTTTTGTTTAAGAGACAGAATCCTGCTCTGTCACTCAGGCTGAAGTGCAGTGGCACCATCACAACTAACCGGAGCCTTGAGCTCCTTGGGCTCAGGCGATCTTCTTGCTTCAGCCACCCAAGAAGCTGGGACTATAGGCACCCACCACCATGCCTGGCTAATTCTCCAGGCTGTTCTTGAATTCCTGGCCTCTCACTTTTGCCTCTCAAAGTTCTGGAATTATAGGTATGGGCCATTACACCCAACCCCACAGAGCAGTTTTAAAGCTTGTCACTCAGTAAATGGCAGAGGTGGAAGTCAAATATCTTCTGGCTATTAAACATGAGCTCTTTCCATCACACCCCAGCTGCTTTTGGGTATCATTTAAGTCATCAATTTGTGTGTGTGTGTGTGTGTGTGTGTGTGTGTGTGTGTGTGTGTGTGTGTGTGTGATGAGACACAGCCAACTGAGCCCAAGAAGAAAAGCATCTCCAGTGATTCTGCAGGCCCTCAGTCATCTGGACTGTCCCCTCACCTCCTGTGACTGTCTGGGAAGTTCTCTGGAGGTCAAACCTAATTGGTGCAAGATGGGGCTAAGGCAGGTCAAGGGTGTTTCCGCCTGGTTATTTTAGAGGTCTCTAGGAAGCCTTGTGTCTCAGGTAGATGTACCGTGTACACGTGAGCACACTTCCTCTCCTTTCCAGACTGCGCAGAGTGAGAGAATGAGCTGGAGATTCCAGAATGAAATAGGAGCTCAGGCTGTAGTGGATGTGATTCATCCAATGTCTGCCTCTGGCTCCCAGTAAAAGTACTCTTTATTATTCTTTCCCATCAGGAACTTCCTCCAACAAACAGATTGGATTCAAAATACCTTTCATACATTCATCATTCATTCAATAATGAATAATGACTCTCAATGAACAAGAGAGATGGCAATCCCTGCCCTCACGGACACAGCAGTGAACAGACATAATAAACGAGTTAATTATGAAGTGTGTTAGAAGGTGACAAGAGCTATTGAAAAAAGAGAGTAGGGCAGGCTAAGGGAATGCAAAGTGCTGGTGGGAATGCAGACTGGAGTATTAGATAGAGGAGACAAGGTGGGCCTCAGGGGAAGGTGAGGCTTGAACAATGACTTGGAGGAGGTGAGAGATGTAGCCAATAGACACCAGAGGGAAGAGCACTTCAGGTAAAGGGAACAGCCAGGCAAAGGTTCAGAGGCAGAAGCACGCCTGATATATTGGAGGAACAGCCCGGAACCCAGTGGAGTTGGAGAGGGTGGCCATTCGAGTAAAATAGGAAACCACTGTGAGGGTTTTAATGAAGGAACAACTTGTGAAAGGGTCTGGGGTTTCCATGGAATGCTCATGTAGTGGAGGGATAGTTGACAAGGGATGGTTCTGGGGATTGTGGTGATAAAGCAGAGGTAAGGCAAGTGGCTGGGCTGGAGGAGGGGTTTTATGTGATGCTGCCTTTGGAGACATTTGGGAAACTAAGGAAGGTGGCCTGAGGCCAGCTCAGTGACTGAGGGAATGATTGCTGGGCTGTAGACTGGACTGGGCAGCCCCTGTGGAGGCCCTCGTCAGTCTATCTTTAGCAGACTGCATAGGGGCAGAGACGGAGATTCTCCAGGGTCTCATAAGCTGAGCGAGCCCCATACATGTCCCAATCTCCAAGCCAGGAGGCAGGAACCACCTGCTTCCACGTCAGAGAACCAGCAGCGTTGTGAGAGGGAATGAAGTCAGAACCATTTGGCTTTAGTATGCGAGTTACCAACAACAAAGCCAAGTAGAATCACGATTATCCTGCTGGAACCTCAAAAAACAGAGAGCCCAAGGAGTATGTGTGGAGTCAGCTTCTGGGTTTGAAGGGTCTTAAGTGTTTTCATGACCTCTTGACCCTAGAAGCACCCCCCACCCCGCTTTCCCAAACTGTCTCAAGCGAGACTTCTCCTCCCCCTTCTCTTCCTTCTGAATCAGTCCTCCGAACCTACCCTGCTCACCTCTACAAGCGCCTGCAACACATGCCTTCACTCAGATGATTCAGGAAGCAGGAAACATCCATGAAGTCTTTACTCAGTGCTAAGTCCTGGGAAACAGAACAAGATGAAGGCCCCATCCTCATGGGGTTTATCAACAATGAAGAGAATTTCAAACGGTGGTAAATCCATGAAGAAGCAACAAGGTGATAGGAGAGTGAACAGATGTGGACAGATAATTTAGACAACATGGACCAGGGGTCCTCTCTGAGCAGTTGACATTTGAATGGAGTAAGTTCTTTTCTTCTCTGTTTCTTAGTTGATGTCTCTCTCCCTTTGTTTGATGAGGACTGTGTCTTATTTATTGATTTACTTCGTTTTTTGAGTCAGGGTTTTACTCTGTCATCCAGGCTGGAGTGCAGTGGCATGATCACAGTTCACCACAGTCTCAAACTCCTGGGCTGAGCCGATGCTTCTGCCTCAGTCTCCCGAGTAGCTGGGACTGCAAGCCTGCACCACTGCACTCGACTAATTCTTTAAAATTTTTTGTAGAAGCCGGGCTCGGTGGCTCAGCCTGTAATCCCGTGCCTTTGGGAGGCTGAGGTGAGTGGATTGCCTGAGCCCGCGGGTTCGAGATCCGCCTGGGCAGCGAGACCTCATCTCTACAATAAATCAAAAAATCAGCCGGGCGTGGTAGCGCATGCCTGTAATTCCAGCTACTTGGAAGGCTGAGGCGGAAGGATCGCTGGAGCCCAGCAGGTCGAGGCTGTGGTGGCCGGGAGCGGCCACTGCACTCCAGTCTGGGCGACAGAGTGAGACTCCAACTCAAAAAAAAAAAAAAAAGAAAAGAAAAAAATTTTTTTGTAGAGATGCAGTGTCTTTATGTTGCCCAGGATGGTCTTGAACTCCTGGGCTCAAGCAATCTTCCCGTCTTGGTCTCCCAAAATGCTGGGATTACAGACATGAGCTACCATGCTTAGTGGGGACCATGTCTTATTATGCATAGTCCCAGAGGTTGTACAGTGCCTGGTATATAGAGTTCAGTGTTCATACAATGAATGAATAAGTGAGTCCATGAGGGTGATGGTCCCACCATCCTCTGCACTGTTCAGACCCTGAGGAGCCCTCTATCCAAATTCAGGGAGGGAGCTTCCTCCCCAGGGCCCCTCACCTTGTTACCTAAGAGTGCACAGAGACCCAGAGGTTAGGGAGCTTACTCCACTGCACAGAAAGCCACGTGGCAGGGCTAAGTGAAGAACCCAGCACAGCAGTGACAATCCAGAAGTTAGGAGCAGGGAGTTGAATCTGGCTCTGCTCTCTATCCACTGCGTGACCTTGGGCAAGTTACCCAACTCTTATCTGGAAATGGAGATAATAGCACCTACCTCATTGAGCTGTTGTGAGGATCAAGTATGTAAAGAACTTGGCAGGAAGACAGGCTCAGGAAAGGGGAGCAGCCAGCTTGGCTGTTTCTGCAGTGCTCCAGGCTCCCGGGCCTGCAAGACATCAAATGAAATGGAGCTAACCTCACCTGCTCCCTTCGAACTCCCAGGATGTGGGTCGGTGAGAAGCCCGGAGCAAGAGGCTGGAGGCACAGGCTTGAAGAAGAAGGAGGTGGCATGCGGGCGTATTTTCCACTTGGCTCCAAACTTTTACCCACATCCTAGCTTCTCCTGAAAAATAATTATTGTGAAAACGATATAAAGGAAATCCTAAAGGAAAAATAAATGACCTATGATCTCAGCATTCTAGCCCAACGGTGGTATTTTCCTTCTGTCTAGTTCTTCCTGTTTGTCCAGATGCGTGCATATTTTATGTGACTGTAGTCATATATTAATTTCTTTTATATTTTGTGTGTCACATAACATGTTGATCAAAATATTCATGCATAATCCTGTAGTCTTCACAAATGGAATTTTTCATGGCAGTGTGAGCTTCCATCTGACTGATATACCATCATATATATATACATATATATATATATATATATATTTTTTTTTTTTTTTTGAGTTGGAGTCTCACTCTGTCGCCCAGACTGGAGTGCAGTGGCTGCTCCCGGCCACCACAGCCTCGACCTGCTGGGCTCCGGCGATCCTTCCACCTCAGCCTTCCAAGTAGCTGGAATTACAGGCACGCGCTACCACGCCCAGCTGATTTTTTGATTTATTGTAGAGATGAGGTCTCGCTGCCCAGGCGGGTCTCGAACCCGCAGACTTAGGCAATCCACTCACCTCAGCCTCCCAAAGGCGCGGGATTACAGGCTGAGCCACCGAGCCCGGCTTCCATCATATATATTTATTCATTATTCTATTGCAGATATCTAGCGTGTCTCTTTTTTTGTAATTTTGTTTTTAAAGACATGGGGTACAATTCAGGTCCTCATACAGGTAAAATCTGAGCCTCCTTTTGATCCCCACTTCGCCTGGTTTGAGATCAGTTACCCTTATTGATGTTATGTGTCCTCCCTCTCCCCCGGCAGTATCCCACTATTGCTTATCCATTTCTTATGGTATTATGGTAAATGCTCAGGGTCCGCTTATGAGTGAGAACATGTGGTACTTAGTTCTTTGTTTCTGTGATAGATCACTGAGTATGATCGACTCTAAATCCATCCAAGTTGCTGCGAAGTCCCTATGTTTGTCCTTCTTTATGGCCCCATGATATTCCATTATGTATACCACTTTTTTTTTTGAGTCGGAGTCTCACTCAGTCACCCAGGCTGGAGTGCAGTGGCACACTCAAGGCCACAACAGCCTTGGCTTGCTGGACTCAGGTGATCCTTCCACCTCAGCCTTCCAAGTAGCTGGAACTACAGGCGCAGGCCACCATGCCCAGCGAATTTTTTGATTTATAGTAGAGACGCGGTCTCGCCAATTTGCCCAGGCTGGTCTCGAACCCCTGATCTCAGGCAATCCTCTTGCCTCTGCCTCCCAAAGTGCTGGGATTACAGGCTTGAGCCATTGCATCCGTCCTGTACCACGTTTTTAAAATCCAGTCCAGTTTTCGATGGGCAGCACAGTTGGTTCCATGTTTTTACTATTGTGAATAGTGCTGCAATAAACATGCATATGCAGGTGTCTTTTTTTGCAAAATGATTTGAGTTCCTCCAGTTATAATCCCAGAATAAGATCGCTGGGTCGCATGGAAGGTCAATTTCTAGTTACTTTAGAAATTGCTACACTGTTTTCCATAGAGGAGGAGCTAGTTTGGATTCCCACCAGCAGTGTAGAAGCTCAGGCGATCCTTCCGCCTCAACCTTCCAAGTAGCTGGAACCACAGGCATGTGCCACCATGCCCGGTTAATTTTTTGGTTTATTGTAGAGATGAGGTCTCACCATGTTGCTCAGGCTGGTCTGGAACTCCTGAGTTCAGGCAATCTTCCCACCTCAGCCTTCCAAAGTGCTGGGATTACAGATTTGAGTTACTGCACCCAACTCTCTTCCTTCCTTCCTTCCTTTCTTTCTTTCTTTCTTTCTTTCTTTCTTTCTTTCTTTCTTTCTTTCTTTCTTTCTTTCTTTCTTTCTTTCGACAGAGTTTCACTCTGTCACTCAGGCTGGAGTGCAAGAGGCATGATTATGTCTCACTGCAGTGATCACTGGGGCTCAAGTGATTCTCCAGCCTCAGCTTCCCGAGTAGCTGGGACTACAAGTACACATCACCATTCCGGGCTAATTTTTCTATTTTCTGCAGGGACAAAGTCTTGCTTTGTTGCCCAGGCTGGTCTTGAACTCCTGGCCTCAAGCAATCCTCCCATCAGCCTTCCAAAGTGCTGGGTTCACAGGTGTGAACCACAGTGCCCAGCTACTTTTACATATCTTTTCAATTTTCTGTGATGAAAGTTTGAAAAAATTATCTTCTTGGGAGGATTTCCAGGCTCCCCTTACCTAAAATTCCAGTCCCATCTCCTTGGCCCTTATTTCGTATTCCTCTTTCCTGACTGGTCTTTCCTCCTTAGCACTGTATTACCATCTCCCACACCAGATGTGTTCTTATTTTACCTGGTTACTTTGGCTTCCCCTTTGTGCCCTGCTGGAACGGAAGCTCCATCAGGTAAGGAGTTTTTCTCTATTTTGGTCCCTGCACTTGTCATCCACAGTGCCTAGAAATTCAATCAATTGTCAAACGAAAAAGAAAATAACTGTTAACATCTTAAAATTACAAACACTCAGCCAGGTTTGGTGGCTCAGCCTATAATTCCAGTGCTTTGGGTGGCTGAGGTAAGTGGATTGCCTGAGCCTGCGGGTTCGAGACTCGCCCGGGCAACTTGGCGGGACCTCATCTCTACAATAAATCAAAAATTAGCCGGGCGTGGTAGCACACGCCTGTAGTTCCAACTACTTGGAAGGCTGAGGCGGAAGGATCGCCGGAGACCAGCAGGTTGAGGCTGCGGTGGCCAGGAGCGGCCACTGCACTTCAGTCTGGGTGACAGAGTGAGACTCCAACTCAAAAAAAAAAAAAAAAAAAAATTACAAACACTCATTTCAATATTAAATTTAACAGAAAAGAAAAAGATACTGAAGTAGAATGAAAGAATGGTTAAACATCAGATTATGGTTCTAAAAAACCTTTCTAAGCTTTAAGAAAAATCTATACTTTAATAAAAACTTCAAGAGCTCTTTCTAAATCAGCAAGGTTGAAGGCTTCAGGTTTTTGCTGTTGTTTTCATGGTTCAGATCTTAATGGGCATAAATGTAAATTTCCAGGCAGTAAAATTTAGTAACTCCTTCATAAGCATCAAAATGTCACACCAATATTTAAAGAAATGAACAAACCCTATTTTTTAAAGTTTACATACACACCAAGAATGAAGTTAAAAACCTACTTTTAGGATGATTCTCTAGACAAAACAAACAGGGAAAGGCTGATCTTTGAGCAAAATATTCTATAAAATATCCTGTCTGAGGGGGGAAAGTTACCTATCATGAAGAAATTATTAGAGCTACTATATTTCCCTTGTGGTTCTTTTTATTTCAAATTTTAAAATTTTCTTTTCTTTTTAAGCAATGGGGTCTCACTCTGCTGCCCAGGCTGGGGTACAGCAATGCGATCATAGCTTACTATAGCTTACTATAGCCTCAACCTCCTGGACTCAAATGATTCTCACAATTCAGCCTCCAGAGCAGTGGCCGCTCCCGGCCACCACAGCCTCAACCTGCTGGACTCTGGCGATCCTTCCGCCTCAGCCTTCCAAGCAGCCAGAACTAGAGGAGTGCACTACCACGCCCAGCTAATTTTTGATTTATTGTAGAGATGAGGGCTTGCCAATTTGCCCTGGTGGGTCTCGAACCCATGGACTCAGGCAATTCACTCACCTCGGCCTCCCAAAGTGCTGGGATTACAGGCTGAGCCACTGAGCCCAGTCTATTATTTTTCGAAAGAATCATCACAGACCTTCAATCACTGGCCAGTCTGGAAACAGAGGTGCGTGGGCAGACCCAGTCAGGGAGCAGGACAGAAACGCCCACTTTGCTTCCCTGTCACCAGCCTCTTCCACCTTCTTCCCCTGCCTCCCACATGGACCCCTCTAATCCTTCCCAGAGTGGGCTTGGCTCCTCTCCTTCGCTTATTCATCCAGTTTCTAGTTACACAGAGGGCTTCAGAAGACACAAAGCTGTAAAAACGCAGACATCACTCCTGTTCCCTCAGCCCTGTCTTTGCACCCTGTAAGTCTGGGTGGAGGGAAGGAATTTGTCTCTCTCTCTCTCTCTCTTTTTTTTTTTTTGAGTTGGAGTCTCAGTCACCCAGACTGGAGTGCAGTAGCTGCTCCCGGCCACCGCAACCTTGATCTGCTGGGCTCCGGAGATCCTTCCGCCTCAGCCTTCCAAGTAGGAACTACAGGCGTGTGCTACCACGCCCGGCTAATTTTTTGATTTATTGTAGAGATGAGGTCTCACCAAGTTGCCCAGGCGGGTATCGAACCCGCGGGCTCAGGCAATCCACTCACCTCAGCCTCCCAAGGCGCGGGATTACAGGCTGAGCCACCGAGCCTGGCTCTCTCTCTTTTTTAAGTAGGGGTCTCACTCTGTTGCCCAGGCTGGAGTGCCCAGGCTGAAGTGACACAATCATGGCTTACCATAGCTTCTACCTCCTGGACTCAGGTGATCCTTCCAACTCAGTCTCCTGAGTAGCTGGGACTATAGGTACAGACCACCACGCCCATCTACTTAGTTTATTATTTTTTTGTAGAGACAAGGATCTCACTTTGTTCCCCAGGCTGGTCTTAAACTCCTGGGGTCAAGCAATTCTCCTGCCTTGGCCCCTCAAAGTGCTGGATTACAGGCGTGACCCACTGCACCCGGTCAGAATTTGTCTCTTCGAAGTCCTCCATGTAATTCTGATGAGAGGGTTGCAGGACCACTCCACAAGTTTCTTTCATTCTTCTTTATAGGCCCAAAACCTACCATGATGGCTGGCAAGCTACAGGTGTTTAACAAATATGGGGCCAGGCATGGTGACTCACACCTATAATTCTAGCACTTAGGAGGTTGAGGCGGGAGGATCACTCAAGGTCAGGAGTTCAAGACCAGTCTGGGCTGCATAGTGACACTCCATTCCTACTAAAAAGCAAAATAAGGGGAAAAAATGCAAGAAATGAATAACTGGCAGATTTTTTAATAGTCCTTTCATATGTGTACAGAAGTCATGGTCACCTTTTTTAATTTTCCAGTCATTTTGTGAGGCAGAGGATTAAATAAGTATTATTGTCCTCATTTGACAGAGGACCAGAGGAGCAAAGGGAATTCCAGAAGGCTGCAGATGGCGGAAACGTGCTGCCTCTCTCTCCCAGGCCGATTTCCAGACGTTTCGGGTAGGGGCAGAGTTTAAGGAGGGAAGAAAGGAGAGCTCATCCCATTACCTAGTTGTAGAGAGGCGTGGAGGCAATGAGAAAGAGAGGAAAAGAAAGAAGAAGGGGAAGAGAAAAGAAGAAGAGAGGGGTTAGAGGTTGCCTAAAAGTGTGGAGATAGAATAGGACGCCAGGCAGACGCAGATGGAGAGGGCATGACCTCATGGTAGTCAGGGCCAGAGCTTTCACCCCTGAGGCAAGAGACAGAGCTGATTCTAGAGAAAATAGCTAAGAGGCAGTTGGGCCACAAATCTTGTCTTGGGAGCAGGTATGTGCCACTTGTCCCTGACCTTGATGATTTCCTTGGGGACAGAGCGCTGAGACCAAAGTTCCTGTGGGAAACACAATCTTCTACTAACTGGCCTCTGTCCCACAGCCTCCACCACCAAGGCCTGTGTGTTTAGACAGCTGCGCTGCACTTTTAGAAGAATTTTTACCGTGTGGACTGTACCTGCCGAACCAGAATGTCTGGCCAAAGCTGTTACCTAATACCCTTAGACCTCTCGGTGCCAAGGGCAACCGCAGCTCTGGCCCAAGGCAGGTGGCCAGCCTCACTGGAGAGTAGAAGGGGAACAGAATGGTCTCCTTCCTGCCTGGAGGCCCGGAGTCCCCACTTCTGGTGAGGGAAAGCTAAGTGAGACGGATCCAGTCTGACTGCTCCACGCAGAAGTCCTTAGAATGCATCTTTGTTTTGTTTTAAGGTTTCCTGAAGAATTTAGGCTAGATCTAAGAAGGAACCTTCCCATGAAAGATCTGCAAAATAGTGCATGTTACACGGAAGGTGTGAAGTTTTGCTCTGCACCCAATGAAAGATGCTTTCTGAGGAATAGCAGCAGTTCTGCCTGGGGGCAGCCAGATGGACTAAGTGGCTCCTGGTGTGCTGAGCATATCCCAGGCCTGGACACCCCAGCCCATGTACCTGAGAGCTCAGCTGGGAACAAGACCAAACCTCAAAATAGTTTTGTGGAATTAAGATGAGAAGCTGAGCTCATGCGCCTCCATAGCTCCCCAGGGCAGGCCTTAGCAGATGGTTGTCAGGAGGGCCGGAAGGCATGTTGGATTGCATTAGATGTACCACATTCCATGCTATGATGACAGCCTGGAGCCTTCAGAGCCCACAGAGGTGGGTGGGAGGTGGAGACCCAGCAAACCAGTGCTGGCAGGCGCCATAGGGAGCAGCTAGTCCAACTCCCTTTTTTTTTTGAGTTGGAGCCTCACTCTGTTGCCCAGACTGGAGTGCAGTGGCCGCTCCTGGCCACTGCAGCCTCAACCTGCTGGGCTCCAGTGATCCTTCCGCCTCAGCCTTCCAAGTAGCTGAAACTACAGGCACGCGCTACCACACCCGGCTAATTTTTGATTTATTGTAGAGATGAGGTATCACCAAGTTGCCCAGGCAGGTCTCAAACCCGTGGGCTCAGGCAATCCACTCACCTCAGCCTCCCAAGGCGCAGGATTACAGGCTGAGCCACTGAGCCCGGCTCTAACTCCCTCTTTTAAAGGATAGAAGACAAACATGGAACCAACCATGCAGCCCATCGAAGCTGAACTGGATTTTTTTAATGTGGTATATATACACAATAGAATATTATGCAGTCATAAAGAAGGACAAACATACGGACTTTGCAGCAACTTGGATGAATTTAGAGTCGATCACACTCAGTGATCTATCACAGAGACAAAGAACAGAGTACCATGTGTTCTCACTCATAAGCGGACCTTGAACAATTATCATAATACTAAAAAAAAAAGGACTGGCAGTAGTGGGAAACTGCCAGGGAAGAGGGGTGGGATTGGCAGTTGAGGGAAACTGCCAGGGGAGGGGCATACCTCATCAACAAGGGTACCTGCATAATGAACATACACCTAGCTCTGAATTGTACCCTACATCTTTATAATAAAAAAAAGAAAAAAGAAATAAATAAAAAATAAAAGATGGAAGACTAAGAAGTGACCCCCTGCCCATAGTCACATAAAGAAGGAGAAGGCAATGAGGTTGGCAGGTTAGCGACAAGGAATTAGTTCAAGGCCTTAAGGTCTCCCATGAGCTTCAAAGGGTGAGAACGGGCTGAGCTCTGGAGGTTGCCAGAGGGAGGCGGAGGGGCTCGAGGGGAGTGTTCAAGAAGCCCTTGCAGAGTTCTAAGACTGGGTCTGGAGCTGGGCCACGGCTGTAAGCCACAGAGCGGAAGACCAATCAGGCATTGGGATGGACCTTCAAACTAAGGACCCCAAATGGCGGCTGGCATCTCCACCTCAGACCTTTCTTCCCAGGCGCCCACGGTTACCTCCGACTTTGCCAACTTTCCCACAATGCAAGGAGCAAGACCTTGCCTGCTCACTATCTGTCTATGCAGTCAACAGACGTCCTGGGCTGAGCTGTCCTGGGCTGTGTGGCACCTCCCCCACACTCACGCTAGCATCGACCCTACCTCTTTCCTCCCTTTCGCCTGCCTCCCGGATAGCCTAATCCCGTTTCACGGGCAATGTAGAAGCCCCGTTGGTCTGGTGCGCTTCCCAGTTAGCTCCTCTTTCCCCTTCCCTCACCTCCCAACTGCTCCTCCTCCAGACCAGTCCCCCAACATTCACCTGGACACCTGCCACAGCCTCCTCCCTGGTCCGCACGCCTGCCCCCACCCGGCCTCCAGTCCCCTCCCTGCGGTCAGCAACCAGAGAGAGTACTCAGCCACAGGCCTGGCATCTCACTCCCCTTAACGCTGGCCGTGGCTTCCCAGTGCCTCCAAGATGAAGCCCCAACTCCTGAGGAGGGCAGCAAGACCTTCGGGAGCTGGCCTTGGCCCCAGTCCCCCACCCCACCCCTCAGCCCCACACTCTGCCCATGCTACTCCCAGAACCCACCAGGCTTCTCCACACCTCTGCCTCTTGCTCTGCCTTTCCTTTGTCTGGGGTGCTCTTATACCCTCTGGTCCACTGGGATATCTTCTACTCATCTTTCAAGGCTCAATTCAAAGCCTCTTCCTCTGGGAAGCCCTCTTGCCCTGGTCTCTTCAGGCAGAGGCCAGCGTCTTTTCTCTGTGCACCTGCTACAGCCTGTGCTTGCCTCTCTCCGAATTTATTGCCATATGATGCTCTAATAATCCATTTGCCGGTTGGGGGAGGTGGCCTCTAAGGTGGCTCTCGAGGCTCTCTGGCTCAATACTTCTCCTTGTGGAACGCCCTTCCCTAGAATGTGGGCTGGGCTAATGGACTCACTTCCAAAGAAAGAATATGGCTAAGTGCCATGTTGGTGTATCCTATGGAAAGTCTCGCGTGGCAAGGATGCCGCTCACCTCATAGCTGGTGAGGACTTGTGGCCGGTCAACTGCCACACGAGTGACGGTGGAAGCAGACCCTCCCCTAGCCAAGCCTCTGAGACAACTGTAGCCTCAGGGATCGCTTCATCCGTCTAGTGAAAGGCTCCACGCCAGAGGCACCCTGCTGAGTCGTGCCCAAATTCCAATTTCACAGAAACTGTGAGATAACAAATATTCATTGTTTTAAGCCTCTAATTTTAGGAGTAATTTATTACACAGCAACAGATAGCCAATACACATGTCTTCCTCACTGGCCTTGGAGCTCCTTGAGAATGTGACTTTCTTCATCTCTAGATCTGCTGGGGCAGTCCCCTGGAACAAGAAGAAGATCCTGTGAATTTTGAGAAAGCAAAACAAACAAAAACAAAAACACAGAAAGGATTGAGGATTGTCAGCCTTTGCAACAGCAACTCTGGAAGCTGGAACGTGAGGGAGCAAGACCTCCAGACTTCTGAGGGAAAATGATACCCAACCCACAGCAGTGGAGAGTAGGGAGACAAGAGAAGGAAAGGAGATAACTGGGGGGCCAGATGACACAGGGGGCTGCTACAGTGCCAGCGAAGAGATTTCCGTATGGGCTTGCCACGCACCCTCTTTTGACAGGAAGCTACTGGAAGACATGCTCTACCAATATGAGAGTGAACCAAGAAAAAAGAAGTGGGAACCGAGAGCCAATAGAACGAGGAGAAAGGAACCTTCTGGGAGACAGTAAAGGGAAATCCCGAGGGACCAGCTGTGGTTGAGGCCCCGAGCAAGCCAGGAGGCTCTGGGACAGATTTGCTCAGGAAGATGGAAACTCGTTTTGAACATTAATTTTGAGCCAGGGATTCACACACATAGGGGAGAATTTGAGTCAAATTAGTAATAAATACACATACTAAGCAAACACAAAAAAGCAAGACAAATATTGCTTTCTCTTGCATCCCAGCCTGGGGAAGGACAATTATTAACTCCAGAGAAACAGGGCACTCTACAGGAAAGTTATCGTAGTAGAGACTACATCAGCTGGGGTGGAGTTTACAAAACCAAAAATGTAAACAACGAATTCCGACCTAAGCAAAATTACAGCCTAACAAAATCAAGAGGAAGGGGGCTGGGAAGACAAAAGTGAGCTAAATCCTAATCTTTCACAGTGAAAAGTCAACGGATAAAGAATCATCTGGAAAAAAATGGAAGTGATTGCCTCTGAAGAGTAGGAAATGTGGTCTGAGTTGCAAGGGACTGTTGTTTCCTATGACAAGTCTCACGGAACTATTTAACTTGTAAAACTTAAAACAGGCCAGGTGTGGTGGTTCATGCCTGTAATCCCAGCACAATGGAAGACCTAGGAGGGAGGATTGCTTGAGCCCAGGAGCTCAAGACCAGTCTAGGCAACATGGTGAGACCTCATCTCTACAAAAAAAAATAAAAAATAAAAAAATTAGCCAAGCATGGTGGCATATGCCTATAGTCCCAGCTATTCAGGAGGTTGAGGAAGAATCTCCTGAATCCAGGAGGTCGAGGCTGCAGTGTGCTATAACTGTGCTACTGCCTGCACTCCAGCCTGGATGACAGAGTGAGACCCCCTAACTCAAAAACAAAAAAAATGAAAAAAGTGTCCACGATTTTCATATAGAGAGAGTTCTCAATAAATGTTAACCATTATAATTCCTACTCAATGACGTCTTCATCAGACATTTTGCTATACTTGCAAGTGGGTGTAATGTATTAGAACACGTGATTGCAGAGGACAAAGCCTTAACTCAAATGAGAAAAGTGTAGAAGGGGAATGTATCCTATCGTGTCACAAGAGGTTCAAAGCTCAAGTGCAGGCATGGCTGGATCCAGGTGTTCACATGGTTCCAACAGATCTTGCTGGCTCAGTTTCTTAGGTCACTTCCCGTGCTGATTTCGTTTTTAAGCAGGTTCCTTCCAGACCTCAGTGGGATGGCCTCGAGCAGCTCTGACTTCTATCCAACTAGCTTAGTGATGGTAATGGAAGAAGAGCGTCTTTATCTGGAAGCTGCAACCAGCCTCAGATAGACACTCACTGATCCAGCTCAGGTCACAACCCCTGAACAGATTGTTCCCCTAAAAGGACAAAGCACTCTGATTGGCTAAACCCAAGTCATATGCCCACCCCTGCCTCCACAGACAAAGTGGGGGCGGAGTGGTGTCACAAAGAAAAATATGGTGCTCCTATCAGAAAAAGGGAGGACAGATGCTGCACAACCAACAGGGGTACCCTGTGCCTGAAGACTGAGGTCACTGCTGGCTGTCGTCAGTGCAGGAGCTGCTGGCTAGGAGCCATCTAGAACACCACACAGTTGGCCTATTCCCTCTGCTTTACGAAAGCCGTTCAGTATTTACTTTTGTTATTTTATTATGTATTATTATTATTTTTGTAGAGACAGGGTTCTCAATATGTTGCTTAGAATGTCTTCAAACTCCCAGCCTCAAACAATCCTCCTGCCTCCGCCTCCCAAAGTGTGAGGATTACAGTTGTGAGCCACCATGCCCGACCCTATTCAGTATTTAAAAGATGTCCCATCTTCCCATGTCTTCTTATCTTCAGTGGGAAACAACACTAGATCCTTTACTTGTCTCTTGCATGACCCCTCACTCTCCTGCCTCTCTTTCCCTGGATGCTGAGTAGTGTCAAATATGGCACTAAAATGTGGTACACAGAGCTGAATGAAGCTTCAGGTGTGGCCTGACCCGCCCAGAGGCCAGTGGGATGCTCAGCTCATTTCTTCTTGGCAGTGAAGCAGTTTCAAGATGCACTAGCTTGTTAAGTGACTTAGATGCACTGTTGAGTCATACTCAGCCCGCGGTCAACACCATTCATTATGTGAGCTGTCAAGCCAGAAATTCCTCATCCTGCATTCGTACAACTGGCCCTTTGAACCTAAATAAAGGTCGTTTGTTGTCTTTGTTGCATTTCAACTTACAAAGTTTAGCCCATTTTTTCTGTTCATTGAGGTGTTTTTTATAGAGCCTGCCTTTAGTACTGACCATGTCTCTGTTTTTCTCCAAGAGGATAATAAAATAAATTATGGTCAAGGATAAAACTCTCTGTCCCATGACCCAAGTCCTCATTATATGTTTGCAATAATTAGCATTTTCTGGATGTGATTGCCCATGGAGCAACCATGCTGTCTTCTAGGTTTGTCATGAAACATTACCACACTGCGTGGCTTAAAATAACAGATATTCATTCACTCACAGTTCTGAGGCCAGAAGTTCTAAGTCAAGGTGCCGACAGGTCCATGTTCACTCTGAAGGCTCTAGGGACTAATACATCTTGCTTCATTCTAGTTTTGTTTTGTTTTTTGAGATGGTCTCACTCTATTGCCCAGGCTGCAGTGCAGTGGTGTGATGACAGCTCACTGTAACCTTGAACTCCTTGACTCAAGTGAGCCTAATGAGTAGCTGGGACTACAGGCATGCACCACCATGTCAGGCTAATTTAAAAACAATTTTTTATGGAGTTGGTGCCTCACTATGCTGCCCAGGCTACTCTCAAACTCCTGGCCTCAACCAATCCTCCCACCTTGGCCTCCAAGCTGCTGGGATATTACAGCCCCGAGTCACCGCCCCCAGCCTCTTTCTAGCGTTTGAGGGTTGTTGGCAATCCTTGATGTTCCTTGGTTTGTAACATCACCCACTCTCTGCCTCCGTCTACACGTGGCCTCCTTCCCTCTGTAAGTGTCTTCTTTGAGTTTCTGAGTCCAAATTTCCCTCCTCTTATAAGGACACCAGTCACTGGGTTTTAAGGCTCACCCTAATTCAGTATGAGTTCATCTTAACTTGGTTACGTCTTCAAAGATCCTATTTCCAAACAAAGTCATATGTACAGGTATCAGGGGTTAGGACTTGAACTTAACTTTTGGGGAGCACAATTCAATCCATAGCACAAGCAGTATCATTTTTCATCTGTTTCCTTCTTGACCTCCTGGCATCTCTATCAGAAGCCTTGCTGAAATCCAAATGGCCATGGAGTTTCCTCAGTCACACTAATGTCAACCTCATCTGCGAACCCAGTCTAGAGTGGAGGTTGCCCCCAGAAGCTCTGAGTGGCTTCCCTCTCCCTTCCCACTTCTCAGAGATTCTGACAGCGTCTTCCCTGGGGGAGGAGGCTGGGATATCCTGGCTGTGGGGAGGGGGACAGGTGGAGGAGGAAGGCCATAGAGTGGCTGGGTGAAGAGACTGGAATGAGACAGACCTGGGCTAGCTTACTCAGCCTCTCTTGCATTCCATCTTCTTCAGCTGTAAAATAGAAAACATTAGGCTGAGTGTGGTGACTCACACCTGTAGTCCCAGCAATTTGGGAGGCTGACACAGGAAGATTGCTTGAGATCAGGAGTTCAAGACCAGACCAGCAGTTCAAGACTAGCAAAATCCTGTCTCAAAAAAAAAAAAAAAAATAGACTGGGTGTGATGGCTCATCTGTAATCCTAGCACTTTGGGAGAATCCCTTGACCCCCAGGAGTTTAAGACTAGCCTGGGCAACATAGTGCGACTCCATCTCTACCAAAAAGAAAGAAAGAGAGAGAGAGAGAGAAAGAAAGAAAGAAGCTGGGTGTGATTGCACATGCCTGCAGTCCTAGTTACTTGGGAGACTTAGGTGGATTGCTTGAGCCAAGGAATTTGAGTTCAAGTTGTGCCACACACTGCACTCCAGCCTGGGTGAGAGAGCAAGACCCTGATCCTAAAAAAAAGAGTGAATAATAAAACCTATCATCCTTATGAGGGTTAAATGACATCACACTTGTAAAATGGTTAGCCCAGGTTGCACTGTGGCCTATTTCTGCTGTTGTTAGCTGCTTGGGAGTCTGAATACAGATCTTTCTTTCTTCTTTCCTTCCTTTATTTTCTTTTCCTTTCTTTTCTTTTTTGAGTTGGAGTCTCACTCTGTCGCCCAGGCTGGAGTGCAGTGGCATGCTCACGGCCAACCAAGCGCAGACCTGCTGGGCTCAGGTGATCCTTCCACCTCAGGCTTCCAAGTAGCTGGAACTACAGGTGTGCTCCATCACACCCAGATAACTTTTTGATTTATTGTAGAGACGAGGTCTTACCAAGTTGCCTAGGCTGGTCTCGAACTTCTTGACTTAGGCAATCCTCTTGCCTCCGCCTCCCAAAGTGCTCGGATTACAGTTGTCAGCCACCGCACCTGACATTTTTTTTTTTTTTTTTGACAGAGTCTCATTCTGTCACCCAGCTGGAGTGCAAGGCATGATCATGGCTCACTGTGGCTTCAGCCTCCTGAGCTCTAGCGATCCTCCCGCCTAACCTTTGGGGTAACTGGGACAACAGGCATGTGCCACTGCCCTCAGCTATGCATTCAGATCTTCAACAGGCCCCTAAGGCGAGTTGCTTAACACCAGTGAATCTCATCAGTTTCATATCTGTAAAGTTAGAAAGCGAACTCTCAGAGTGTGTGAGCCCTCAGCCCAGCCGCACAGAGCCTGGGGCTCAGTACACCTGTTATAAATGTTTGTTTCTTCCCCTTTCCTTCCCCTGCGACTAGGGGAGGGGTTGTCCTTCTGGCATGGCTAACTCAGGAAACTCAAGGTGGCTCCTTGGTAATCCTCTCTTTTCTATGTCCTTGGAGAGAGACCTTGAATTTTATTTGAAGCCTATCTTTATAGAGATTCTAAATTGCTTTTTAAAACAAAATTCTAATTATAACGACCGTATGTATAAAGGGGGACCCAAAAAACCTGGAATTTATTTATAAAAGTTGTATATTTACTCTTACATGTTTAAACTTCAGTCACCTTCAAAGTACTCACCTATCGAGATGCTTTTTCTACTGCTCAGAATAGTTTTTGAACTCGTCAATTTTGATGCCTTTTAGTGCTTCACCTCTTCCACAGCAGCAAAACATTTCCCTTTGAGGACTTTTTCCACCGTGGAAACAAAAAAAGTCGCTTGGGGTCAGACTGGGTGAATAGGAAGGGTGGGGTACGGGGAACACGCTGTTTTTGGTCAAAACTTCTAAATACTCAGTGCAGTTTGGGCAGATGCACTTGTAAATCACTTATCATGAAATGGGCAAACACACTGAAAGAATCTCCAAAAAAAAAAAAAATGCACTGAAGCCAAACACAGCCTCTCACAACAATGCTAGCTGGTACACTGGTGCCTATGGTACCTAGAACACTTACCTAGCAGGGGAAGCCTGTACTACATAGAGCCTGCCCTCCAAAAGATAATTCTGGGGCTTTTTGGGTCCTGTGTGTGTGTGTGTGTGTGTGTGTGTGTGTGTGTGTGTGTGTATGTAGAAAACCCTCTCCAGGCGCTATTTTTATTGCATTCACCTTACCCTGGAAGTAACTGGAGTGTAGGAGGTTAAAAAATTGTTACTTGGAAAAAGCCAGGCTGCTAGATGCAGTGGCTCAAGCCTATAATCCCAGTACTTTGGGAGGCAGAGGCAAGAGGATTGCCTGAGTCCAGATGTTTGAGACCAGTCTGGGCAACTTGGCGAGACCTTTTCTCTACAATAAATCAAAAAAATTAGCTGGGCATGGTGGCGTGTGTCTGTGGTTTCATCCATTTGGAAGGCTGAGGCGGAAGGATCACCTGAGCCTAGCAGGTTGAGACTGCGATGGCTGTGAGCTTGCCACTGCACTCTTGCCTGGGTGACAAAATGAGAGTCCAACTCAAAAGAAAGAAAGAAAGAAAAAAAAATCAGTCATAAGAAGGAGAAGGTTTCTTTGTCCATTCCTTCCAATCTGTGCCCACGGCTCCACCTCCCCAGAGATAACTGCTGTTTATGGGTTTGATGTACATGTTCCAGAACTTGGGAAACTATAGACATGTCAATTTATTTCTTCCTATATAAAGCTATACCATCATTATTATACTGTTTTTATATGAGACTTTCACATGTGTGGTGTCATGTACCACACACAGTTTGGCAACTTTTGTTTTTGACTCCACAGCTCTCTTTGAGTGTTCTCCCTATGGGAACACATATCTGACTTGTCCTTGAGCTCACCGTATTCCACCACTGAACTGCTGTGTTTGATTTATCCTTCCTCTGATGATAACCCCATGCTGTTGCCCCTTTCACACTGCCTCAGAGTTGCAGGCTTTCTGAGGAGTCCCCGGGGCAGATGCAGGAAGCTCTTAGGCTCATGGACTTCCCCTGGCTGGAGAGGCCCCCAATTAGGGGACATTCTCACTTTGAAGGTGGTGCCACCCACAGACCCTAACTGTCTGAGTTCAAGATCAAGGGCCTCCCTAGGCCACCTGCTCAGAGGCAGGAAAGGCCCAGTTGAGCCCAGGAGCTTGCTGTGGCCCACAGTTCCTCCCTGCTGGGCAGGCTCTCCTGGATTCTGCTTGCCAGCAGGGCCTAGTAACAGTGAAAGATAAAAAGGGAAGTAAAATAAATACAGTAAATAGGCAAAAGGTTACTGGATAAAATGGCAGCAGTAAAACTAAACACACTGACTACAGTGCAAATACAAAAACACAGAGTTAAAACCCCTTTTTGATTAGGCCTTGATCTAAAATAGGACTCCCCAAGAACAAAGTCTGAGGTTGGAGGTGGGGAGCATTTCCTCAAGATAGCACTCCCTCTTTCCTGCAGGGATTCTTCCTTCCTGGTGGAATTGAGTCTGGTTCCTCTCAAGCCATAGTCTCTTTTAGGGCCTTTTGAAGTAGACTCAAGATCCTAAACTTCTTCCAGATTAGTAACTGCACATTTTACAATTTTTTAAAAAATAAAAATGGGATCTTGCTGTGTTGCCCAGGCTGGTTTCAAACTCCTGGACTCCTCCTGCCTTGGCCACCCAAAGTGCTGGGATTACAGGCATGAGCCACTGCACCTGGCCCCAGTGAGTATACATTTGAATCATCTGGGAATTTAAAAGGAAAAAACCAAATAATTTCCCAGTGGTTAGGGGTAAATCTATTGGAGGGGTGATAGGAACTATGAATTAGCACTATGCTGATTTCCAGGGTGCATGGTGGATTTTTTTTTTCTTTTCTTTTCCTTTTTTTTTTTTGAATCAGCATCTCGCTCTGTCACCCAAGCTGGAGTGTAGTGGCACAATCACCGCTCACTATAGCCTCAACCTTTTGGGCTCACTATAGCCTCAACCTTCTACCTCAGCCTCGTGAGTAGTTGAGACTGCAGGCGTTTGCCACCACATCCAGTTATGTTTGGTTTGTTTGTTTTTTTAGAGACAAGGTCTCACTATGTTCTCCAGGTTGGTCTTGAACTCCTGGGCTCAAGTGATCCTCCCTCCTCAGGCTCCCAAAATGTTGGGATTACAGGCATGAGTTACAGCGCCCACTCTTCCCCTTTCTTGACCCTTTGCAGACCACAGGGGGATATCCCCCGAGCCATGAGTGTCCCAGATAGAGACTTGTCATCTAGCGGTTCCCTGACACACAAGAGAAAGTTTTAATTCTCTGCCATGCCTGGGCCAGGAGGAGGGACACCAGGCAAGCTTTCAAACCTGCTAAGGGCCAGGAGGCACGGGGAGCCGTCTGGGGTGGGTTGATTCCCCAAGCAGGCCCACAGGCAGGGCAGCCTTGGGGATGGCCCTGGGTTACATAACCCCATGAGGTCAGCCAGGCATGTGGCAGTTCCCGTGCAGAAAGCCTTCTCACAAGGGCAAGGGCCATTCCCCACCCCCCACAGTGACCCACACTCCCAGGGCTCTCCTGACAACTCACCCCCTTCAGTGGCAAAGCTACAGGCCCCCCTAAACTGGAGAAAGGTTGAGCCCCGCTCTTTCCTGTACCAGGCAAGGGTTGGGGACTTTCTCCATGGGTCAAGGCCTCCAGCGTTGCCTCAGGAGTGAGCCCGGGGAACATGGGCAGTTGGTTCCCTCGGGTATCAGCTCCTCTGGCCCACCCCGGGCCTGCTAGGTGGAGGTGGGGCCTGAGCAGCATCCCAAAATAGCCCTCAGGGTGGCCTGGCAGCCCTGGTCGCACGGTCAGACACCAACACTGAGGATCCTGGACAAGCTCTGTCCTCAGACGCTCGTCGGCAGGCCGGCTGGGCGGAGCAGGAGAGGAGGAAAGGGCAGGCTCCCCCTGGGCGCTGGCACGGGTGTGTGGTCCCTGCGGCTACCTCCTCTGTCTCTAAAATTGGATGTGGATTAAGAACACTCCATCTGGCAAGCGCAGATGGAGTTGGGCAGAAGCACAGCTAGGACACGGGGTTTTGGATTTGTGACTGTCCATGCATAAAGATGACAAAAATAAAAGATAAAAGGGTCAAGAGAGGGGTGTATGCATGTGTGTGATGTAGGGAACTGTGAGTGTGTGTGGTGTGGTGTGTGTGTGTGTCATGGCATGTGTTGTGGGCTGTGTGGCATATGTGTGTGTTGTGTTGTGTGTGGTATGTATGTATTGTGGTGTGTGTGCTGCAGTGTGCGTGCTGTTTATGTGTTGTGTTGTGTGGGGGTTGTACATGTTGTGGTATGTGTGTTGCATGTGGTCTGTGCTGTGTTGTGTGTGTTGTGTTGTGTGTTGTGGTGTGTTGTGTATGGGTTGTGTTGTGTGTGGTATGTAGGCATTGTGGTATGTGTGGTGTGTATGTGTTGTGTGATGTGTGTGGGGTGTGTTGTGTGTGTGGTATGTGTTGTGGTGTGTGTATGGTGTGTGTGTTGTGATATGTGTGCATGTGTCTGGGAAATCTATGTCTATCTGATGTGAGGAACAGACACTGACTCAGTTTGTGACTAGAAGATGACTCAGTATGTGACTGGAAGATGATTGTTCAGCGAGAAGATTAACTCAAGGAGTGGGAAACTGAGGTCGGGATGGATGAGGGAACTTGAAAGGGGGGTGGCAAACTGGGGGTGGCCAGAGAAAGACAAAGATGTTCGTTCCCTGGGCTCCAAGCACTCCCCAGATAAAAGGTCAGAATGAGGGCAGGAGAGGACCCTCACAGTACAGGAAGGGCTTTCTGGGACCTGAGAGCAGCCCCCACCTCAAAGGGCAAAAACTGAAGGAAGCACTGACTGCTTGTCAGTCAGGAGGAAACATGGCTGCAAATAATAGAAAGCCTAACTGAGCCGGGTGCGGCGGCTCACACCTATAATCCCAGCATTTTGGGAGGCCGAGGCAAGAGGATTGCCTGAGCCCAGGGGTTCAAGACTAGCCTGGGTAACTTGGCAAGATCTCATCTCTACAATATATAAAAAAATTAGCCAGCTGTGGTGGCGTGCACTTGTAGTCCCAGCTACTTGGAAGGCTGAGGCGGAAGGATCGCCTGAGCCCAGCAGGTTGAGGCTGAGGTGGCTGTGAGCATCTCATTACACTCCAGCCTGGGTGACAGTGAGACTCCAACTCAAAAGAAAAAAAAAAAAGCATGCCGGGCTCGGTGGCTCAGCCTGTAATCCCACACCGTTGGGAGGCTGACGTGAGTGGATTGCCTGAGCCCGCGGGTTCGAGACCCGCCTGGGCAGCGAGACCTCATCTCTACAATAAATCGAAAAATCAGCTGGGCGTGGTAGTGCGCGCCTGTAATTCCGGCTACTTGGAAGGCTGAGGCGGGAGGATTGTCAGAGCCCAGCAGGCGAGGCTGCGGTGGCTGGGAGCAACCACAGCATTCCAGTCTGGGCGACAGAGTGAGACTCCAACTCAAAAAAAAAAAGCCTAATTGCGGGGCTTTCAGCTAATGGTGGTTTCTCTGTGTCACATAGTAAAACATATGGAAGGAGGCAGAACTGGAGCTCAGTAGTGTCAGGGTAGACATCGCCAGGGTTCTCTTGGTCTTTCTGCGTGGAAATACAGTCGCTTCAGTTGTACTTATCAGGAGTCTTTTCTTTTTTTCTTTTTTCTTTTTTTGAGTCAAGAGTCTCACTCTGTTGACCAGGCTGGAGTATAGTAGCACGCTCACGGCCACCACAGCCTCGATCTGCTGGGTTCAGGTGATCCTTCCACCTCAACCTTCCAAGTAGCTGGAACCACAAGCACATGTCACCACACCCAGCTAATTTTTGATTTATGGTAGAGACAAGGTCAAGCCATGCTGCCCAGGTTGCTCTCGAACCCAAGAGTTCGGGCAATCCTCTCACCTCCACCTCCCAAAGTGCTGGGATTTCAGGCACGAGCCACTGCACCTGGCCTATCAGGAGTCTTTTCAAAAAGAAGCCCCAGTTTGTCCTAGGAGTGCTCTTCCACTAGGGTTCCTTTGGCCACAATTGGTCACATGGTCCCTTGATGCAAGGCAGGTGGGAAAGTAGAGTGAAGAAGTTGCCATGGCCTGCGGCTTGGCTTGGCTGAGCACTCTGTGGCCCAAACATCAGGGTTTGGCTAGCGAAGAAGAAGGGGAAATGGACACTGGGAAGACAACCACTGTCCCAACAGTGAGACACTGCGCAGCAGACGTTTAAAAAATTTTTTCTTGCTATGTTGCCCAGGCTGATCTTGAAATGAGCTAAATCAGTTAATAAAATCAAATTGCTAGCAAAATAATAGTATCAACCAGCTTACTCCATTTTTTAAAATTTTTTTGAGTTGGAGTCTCAATCTGTCGCCCAGACTGGAGTGCAGTGGCCGCTCCCGGTCACTGCAGGCTCCACCTGCTGGGCTCCGGCGATCCTTCTGCCTCAGCCTTCCAAGTAGCTGGAACTACAGGCACGCGCTACCACACCCAGCTAATTTTTTGATTTATTGTAGAGATGTCTCACCAAGTTGCCCAGGCGGGTCTCGAACCCGCGAGCTCAGGCAATTCACTCACCTCAGTCTCCCAAAGGCACAGGATTACAGGCTGAGCCACTGAGCCCAGCTTCCATTTTGTTTAAAACTTCCATTTTAGTTGCCTGCCTGACCTAAGAATCACTCCTCAATGCCTATGTGTGATTACAGTAACGTTCCCATGACCATAGACCCCCAGCTTTGTCCCCTTTGGACAACAGTGCTGACTGTTTCCTGCTGACTGTTACAAAACTCCTTAGTCATAAGTTCCATGTAATTGTATGCTTTGTTAACTGAAATCAAATGTTAGGCTTTGCAAAACCCCATTGCTTTACGTTTTCATATTTTGTTCTTATATTTTGTTAGTGACCTAACCAAGGTCATTGTGTCATGATTCTTCTACCTTGTCTCTATGTAACTGCCTTAAACTGTATCTTGTTGTCAGAACTCCAGGGACTTTCCGGGCACCGGCTATACCTAGGACATGAAATTAATCAAAACTCCCTAACAATCAAAAGTTCCCATTTGGTTGCCAAGTTGTTAGCAATGGTTGCTATGGTCCCTAAGTTGCTATAAAGCCAACACTGCAAATTTTACCTATAAAAACTTGTCATAAACTGCACTAGTTTGTCAAGAGATTTTCTGGCGTTTGCCTGCTCTTGACCCGTGCGTTAATAAAGGACTCATAATTAATTAGACTCAGCTTGCTGGCGTGACTTCTTCTCGCTTTCTTGGCCATAACATCTGGAGGCCCCAGCGAGATATTTATTGTCTGCCAGCACAAGCCACCGCTTTGCTCTGGTCCTTCAGGGCTAGGAGGAGAGGTGCTGGGGAAGTGCCGCCTGAAATTCTCAGGACCCCTTAGCCTCTCACCTGGTTCCAAGAGGGTCGGAACGACTGCTGGCAGCTACGCCTCAAAGGAATCAGAGTTCATCTGCTGTCTCCTAGGAGGTAAGAGTATTTTAGTTTCTTTTTGCTTGCCTGGTACCATGGTTTTTCTGTTTTTATTTCTGGTCAAGGGAGTTATGGCCTGACGAGATCACCCTTCCCAGGATCAAAACCCAGTAAGGAGACCTTGGAGGTCAAACGGACCTGTGTTCAAATCTCACTCTTCCACTTGGCAACATGTGGCCTTGGCTTTTGGAGCCCCCTATACAGGGCTAATGCCTCCTTAAGGGGTTGCCGGATTAAATGGGACATGATGGATTAGAGCCAGTAAACAGCAGGTGTTCAATGTATGCCAGAGCCCTTCTGCCATGGACTAGCCATGCTCTTGTGTAAATGCAGATCACATTATCTCCCACACATTTTCCTGATAAAATCCAACTTTTTTTTTTTTAATTTTTGAGTTGGAGTCTCACTCGGTCACCCAGACTAGAGTGCAGTGGCTGTTCCCGGCCACTGCAGCCTCGACCTGCTGGGCTCCAGCGATCCTTCCGCCTCAGTCTTCCGAGTAGCCAGAATTACAGGCATGCGCTACCACACCCGGCTGATTTTTTGATTTATTGTAGAGATGAGGTCTCACTGCCCAGGCGGGTCTCGAACCCGCGGGCTCAGGCAATCTACTCACCTCAGCCTGAGCCACCGAGCCCAGCTCAAAATCCAACTCTTAATAATCTGGAGTCTTCCGTTTCACTTTCCTTTGCCACTAAAAAACTGACTTGGAATGAAGTCTTCCATGGTTACTTCAACAAACATTGATAGAGCACCTACCAGGTACCAGGTGTCCTGGGAGATTATGGTGTTGCTGTGGAGTGGGGCATGCAGGCAAATCTAAACCAGGCAGGGTAGTAGATGTGCTGGGATGTCAGAGGTGGCAGGGCCACCTGGGTGTGGCATGGTCTTGTCATGCCTTCCCAGCCAGTAGTACTCCAGGGCCACCAGGACCAGCTACATAACTTGTGGGATACCTTGTTTGTAAAGGTGTCAAGAATTTGGGGATGGGTGCAGTTGTTCATGCCTATAGTCTTAGCACTTTGGGAGGTCAAGGAGAAAGAATTGCTTGGGGCCAGGAGTTCAAGACCAGCCCTGCCACATTGAGGCCCGGTCTCTATAAAAAAATTTAAAAATCAGCTGGGAGTGGTGGCATTACCTGCAGTCCTAGCTATTTGGGAGGCTGAGGCCAGAGGATTGCTTGAGCCCAGGAGTTCGAGGTTGAAGTGGGCTGTGATCACACCATTGTACTCCAGCTTGGGCAATAGAGCCAGACCTTGTCTCTAAAAAAATAATTATTATTATTTCAGTGACAGTAGAGCACTAAACCAAGCGTGAGGTCCTCTGAACCTGGTGCCCATGCAGCTAGCCTCCAGTACTGCCATTCCATACAGCCCCTGCATATGCCATTCCACATGCCCCAGGTTCTCCAGAGAAGGCAGGTGATGCTCCAGGGAGATGCTGCCACAGAGCAGATACTGTGAGAGACAGGTCTGCAGACCTCTTCCGAGCTGCTGACCGTGAGTCACGGCTCCCACTTCTGCTTGCGGAGACTCATTCTTGTCTGGTGAGGGTCACCAGGAGGGTGACTGTGGGTTTCCATCAGCTGAGATGGACAGCAATTTCCCCAGCGTGTGAAAGAGTCGCCCGTGATAATCTCGGGGCTGTTGACAATGGCCTGGCCCTTGCTATGTCATCTGCCTCGCCACAAACCACCCACAGAAAGGTCAGTGGCCAGGACAAGGAATGGGGGAGCCACTGTTTGCCAACAATCCCAAATATAGGAAGTCCTGGGGACTCTCTGGTCGCAGAGATAGGTCCCATGGGCAGGGACCAAAACAGGACAAATAATAAACCCTACTGTACATGAAAGTGAGACATGGAGGGACATCCTTGGGCCGGATGGGTCCTCCTCTGCCCCCAGCTATTTCAAGGCAAACGCAGAATGTTCTATGTGTGGTGTATCACGAAGCATCAAGAGTCTGGGAGGCCTTCTCGGAGGTCTGTCTGGAGATGCATACGAATACAACTGAAGTTGCTGCTTCCCTCCTACTGCTTTGCTGCCACTTGTAACTTATTTTTACCCTCCTAGAGCCCAAGGGCAGACCCCCATCCATGCTGCAGTTTGGTCAAGGACCCCCATTTCTTTGAATTGCCTTTGGGGAAAGCTTTCACTGGGGGCAACCTGGCCTCCTGTCTCCTGCTTCAGCCCAGAGGCCAGGCCAGAAGGATTATGGCCAACGAGGTGATTCTCCTGGCAGTGATGCCAGAACCAAGGGGGCCACACGTGTGCCACGACAGACTGCTGCACCTCCAGGCCAGGCCTGAATGCGTCCCTCTATGACCCATGGTTCCAAGGCGGGTTACAAGCCCCCTCCTCAGCTCAGGCTCAGACTCGAGGCCTCCCTGACTGCTCCTCCTGTGAAATGAACAAGGCCTGTGGCCAGATCCCTCCAGCGGGGTCCTGAGTGTTGGGTCACAGCCAGGGTGTGTCCCTTGGCTGGGAAGGCTGGGACTTGGTAATGAGCCTCTGTGCACCCTCTTTGCATTGAGCCCAGGAATCAGTGTGTGGCACTCAGAACAGAATGTTAGAGTGGCCTGCCGTTTTAAACTTTTTTTTAAAGCCAGATGCAGTGGCTCACGCCTGGGCAGCATGGTGAGACCTCACATCTACAATAAAATCAAAAAATTTTCTGGGCGTGGTAGCACATGCCTGTAATTCTTGGAAGGCTGAGGTAGAAGGATCATTTGAGCCCAGCAGGTCAAGGCTGCGGTGGCCGTGAGCATGCCACTGTACTCCAGCCTGGGCAACAGAGTGAGACTCTGACTCAGAAAAAAAGAAGAAATAAATCAAAATAAGTTAAAAACTTTTTTTTTTTTTAGTCAGGGTCTCACTCTGTTGCCCAGACTGGAGTGCAGTGGCACAATGATGGTTCACCAAAGCGTCTGAGGCTCAAGCGATGCTTTGGCCTCAGTCTCCCAAGTAGCTGGGCTATAAGCGCATGCCATTGCACTCAGCTAAGTTTTTTGTATTTTTTGCTTTGCTGCCCAGGTTGGTCTTGAACTCCTGACCTCAAGCAATTCTCCCTTCTTGGTCTCCCAAAGTGCTGGGATTATAGGCATGAGCCACCATGCCCATCTTGCCCTGTTTTAAAGATGACATTTTTCGGCTACTATGAAAAAAACAGAAAGTAAGTATTGGTGAGGAGACAGAGAAATTGGAACCCGTGTGCATTGTTGGTGGGAATATAAAACAGTGCAGTTACTGTGTAAAACAGTATGATGGTTTCTCAACCCCACTACTGGTATATTCACAAAAGAACTGAAGGCAGGGACTCCAAGAGGTATTTGTACACCTGTGTTCACAACAGCATTAGTCACAATAGCAACTCAAACATCCATGGATGAATAAATGGATAAACAAAATGTGGGATACACACACCATGGAACATTATTCAGCCCTAAAGAGGAAGGAAATTCTGACTTATGCTACAACATAGATGAAACTTGAGAAACCTATGCTAAGTGAAATAAGGCAGACACAAAAAGACAAATATCGTATGATTCTACTTCTATGAGGTTCCTGGAGTAGTGAAATAGTGAAATTCCTAGAGACAGAAGAAAAAAAGGTGAATGCCAGGGGCTGGGAGGCGGGGGAAATGGGGAGTTCTTGTTTAATGGGCATAACGTTGTAAGTTTTGCAAGATGAAAAGAGTTCTGGTAATAGATGGGGCGATGGTTGCAGGATAATGTGAATGGACTTAACACTAGATATCTGCACACCTAAAAGTGGCTAAGATGGGTTTTTTTTGTTTTTGTTTTTTTTTTTTTGAGTTGAAGTCTTACTCTGTGTTCCAGACTGGAGTGCAATGGCCAGTCCCGGCCACTGCAGCCTCGACCTGCTGGGCTCCAGCGATCCTTCCGCCTCAGCCTTCCAAGTAGCCAGAACCATAGGCGCGTGCTACCATGCCCAGCTAATTTTTGATTTATTGTAGAGATGAGGGCTCGTCAAGTCGCCCAGGCAGGTCTTGAACCCACGGGCTCAGGCAATCCACTCACCTCAGCCTCCCAAAGTGCTGGGATTACAGGCTGAGCTACCAAGCCCGGCCTGTACTTTTTTTTTTTTTTAATTAGAGTCTTCCTCCATCTCCCAGGCTGGAGTACAGTGGCACGCACATGGCGTCTATCCTAGCGTCAACCTGCTGGCCTCTGGCTATCCTTCTGCCTCAGCCTTCCAAGTAGCCAGAACCATAGGCGTGTGCTACCATGCCCAGCTAATTTTTGATTTATTGTAGAGATGAGGTCTCACCAAGTTGCCTGGGCTGGTCTCGAACCCGCAGGCTCAGGCAATCTACCCACCTCTGCCTCCCAAAGTGCTGGGATTACAGGTTGTGCCACAGAGCCTGGCCGAGATGGTACATTTTATGGTATGGTTATTTCACCACAATTGAAAATTTTAAAAATTGTAATGATGCTTGTTTTCTGCATATAAGAGAAATATTTGTTAAAAATTTTTAACATATAGAAAAATCCAAAGAGGTAGATATAGAATATATCTCATATATTACACATAAAAACTCATAAAGAAATAAAAAGTACCCAGAGAAGACTGCTGCTAACAACTTGATATGTTTCCTTCTGTACTCAGAACATACACATGTGTGTACCCCTATCTATCCAGCTATGGTTTACATAAATTCAATAGACATAATTATATATATTACTTTTTCACTTAAACTATTTTCAGTATCTTCTATAATATGATATTTGATGATTTCCTGGTATTTAATCATATGGGCATAATATTTAACTACTGTACTCCTCCATTTCTAAATAATTAGATTTTTTAAACAGTTTTCAATATTTTAAACAATACTGTGATATACATCCATTTAAAAAAATTTAATCTTCACTCACTCAGAAAGACATCCTTATGTAACTACTGTTATCCATACTTCTGATCATTTCCTCAGAATGATTTCCTAGAAGTGTAGTCTCTGGGTCAATGGCAGTATCTTGCGGCCAGAGGCAGATACAGATTGGGCCCTTCCCTCACGACCCTGTATTTGTTCACAGGCCACATGTCACCTGGGGCTCTGTGCTCTGCCCCTTCCAGTGCTCATAAGGCTCCAGAATCTCTTCTTTGACTCCTGCTAGATTTGACTCCCATGAGGGCTGGCAAACTAAAAGCTCTGGAACGTAAGCAAAGTGCATGTGTCTATAATGGGCTCACTTTGTAGGCTTGAGTGAAACCTTATGCAACATCCAGAATCTCTGTTGCTGGACGAGACTTCGAGATTGCCTCATCCAACCCTTTTATCTCATGGAGCAGGGCAATGAGGGACACCATGGGGGACGAATATTCCCCTTTCTTGATGGACCATGGACCTGAAATTGAGCTTGGTCCATCATCTCAGGGAGAGAAGTGGCTGGGATCACAACCCAGAGCCAATTCCCTGGACCAAGCGACAGGTTCCAGAACAGCTACGGAGTCAGTTCAGGCAATCTTTGGACTCAGCCTGAGTGACAGCTGCCTCACGCCCACATCCTGCCACTCAGGAGGGGCCAGTAAAACTCCAGGGTAGTGCCTCGAACCCCTCCCATCTAGTAAACTCAGAAAGCCAGGCCTTAGATTCCTCAGCTGGCAAGGCCGGTGTGTGGGTAGGTGGTCTGCACTTGGCCTGAGAGAGAGGCCAGGGAGCCTCAGACTTGCCTGTGAAAGAAATGCAACTGGGGGAGGCACCCGGGAAACCAACTTGCATTCACTGAGCATTTGCTGTGTGCCAGGCACTGCACCTGCTTTGTTCTTCAGTCCTCAGTACCACCTTGGGAGGCAAACATTAACCCCTTTTCGCAGATGAACGTCAGAAAAGGTAAAGAACTTGACCAGAGGCCAGACTGGCTGTCAGGATGCTTGCCCCAGTTGGCCACCCAAAGGCTGCAGTGTTCTTGTTTACACCCACGATAACTCTGCAACATACCTCGGCATACACTGAACAAGAGGTGCAGTCACATCTGCATCTGGAAACAGATGTCATATCACAATAAGACGGCAAACAAGAGGGATGTTCTGTCCAACGTGTGGAGAGGTAGTAAGGTGGTCGGTCCCTTCTCACTTTGTGACTCCTGGAGCTCAGGCAGGAGCAGGGGAGACCAACCTGGGGACCAGCACCCAAGGACACTGATAATGACCTTGAGAGAGGCAGCAGCTGGGTGAAAAAAGAGAGCAGTGCTGGGGGTTAGGGACTCAGGGGCCGCTCCAGGCCGAGCCAGGCTAGGTGTGTGAGCCTGGGTGAGTCCCTTAACCTCTCTGAACTTAGTTAGCATTTCCCATGCAAAAGGGGGAAGCTTCCCTCCTTTTTCCAGCCATCACCCCATTTCCCTTCCTCCCTCTGCAGCAAAACCCCTCCAAAGTGTTGTCTAGACTGGCCTCCCATTTCTCTTCTCTGACTCTTGCTTTAAATCTGCACTTACTATAATTTGCTTCTTAAACAAAAAATAACCAATAATATATGTTCTAAAGAATATTAAAGCAAACCCATGCGCCTGCAAGTCAACTCAAGAAACAGACACATACCAAGGCATCTGAAGTCTCCAGTCACACTCCCCGCTCCTCGACCCAAGAGGAACCACTCTTCCAAGTTTAGTCTTTCTCATTCCCGTTTTGGAATCAAACTTTTAAATATGTATCCCTACGTTTTACATTCATGGTATCACATTAATATATTCTGCCACTTTAAAAAAAGTTGTTACAGGCTCATGCCTGTAATCCCAGTACTTCGAGAGGCCAAGGAGAGAGGATTGCTTGAGCCAAGGAGTTTGAGACCAGCCTAGTAAACATAGCAAGACCTCATCTCCAGAAAAAAATGAAAAAATTAGCCAGGCATAGTAGTGCACGTATGTAGTCCCAGATCTTTGGGAGGCTGAGGCAGAAGGGTGGTCGAGGCTGCAGTGAACAATGATCATGCCGCTGCACTCCAACCGGGGCAACAGACTCCTACTCAGAAAAAAATATATTGTTATGGATTAAATTGTGTTCCTCCAAAAAAAAAGATGTGTTGAAGTCTTAATCCTTAATACTTCAGAATGTGACTTTCTTTGGTAATAGGATTTTTTGTTTTGTTTTTCTCATTGAGCAGTTTACTTCTTCTCCCCCCCTGCCCCCGCCGCCAGTCCCAAGCAATTTATTTCAGTCTTCAGTTGACTTTTTCATATTCACCTCTCACTGTCAATAAGGCTCCTTGAGAGCAGTGCCCATATATTAGCACCTAGTATACAATAAATGCCCATCAAATATTTCACAGCCTTTACCCTAAGTTTCCCACTGGCCAATGTTTCCCCAAATGTGAGATGTCTGCAGTTCAAAGAGTTACAGGGAAACAGACTCAGCAGGATTTCCAAAGGGAGAGACCTTCCAATTCTTCTAATTTTGTGAAAGTGTAAGTGTTGTGTGCTACCCTTTAATACATGCTAGCCTCCTGTTCTCTCAGATGCAGAACTTCCAAGGAATAATACTTATCTAAGGGAACATGTTTATTTTCTTGTATTAATTTTGTACAGATAACTCCTATCCATGGCAATTTATATTGGTTTTCTATCTATGGAGGTGACACCAAGTTTTCTTTTTAGATAATTTCAATGGGAGTAACTTGATTTAAAGGGAAAAAACCTGAAGTAATCTAGAGGTGAAACACAAATTAGGTAAAATATTCTAAAGGTGATTCATCAAGGACTGGAGATTGAGAAATCACGCCCTACACAGTTTCCTCATTTATGAGGGTCAAGTAGGTGTGCTTCCCGTGGGGAGGTCTGTCAGCCTCTGCAGACCTTTGACAGAGTTCGCTGATGTGACATAACCGGCCTTACATGGTAACGAGCTGCTGCCAAGTCTTGTGAGGGAAACACACCAGAGTGTGCTACAAAAGCAGAGGTCAAAAACTCAAGCCAAAACAATGCTAAAACAAAAACAAAAACAAAAACATAAAAACCCTTTATGAAGCAAGATACATTCTTAGTGTTGAGCTGTTCCCAACAACAACAACAAAAATTCAAAGGAGGCACTCAGCCAGTGGCTGTATTTAACAAGTATCATCAAGATCTAATCACCCAACTTTTGTTATGCCAACTGCAGCGTAGAGACATGTCACAGCTACTTGAAGGAATGTATGACTTCTGCCTTCAAACCCAGGCGGGAAGCCCCGTAACTGTCCAAGACAAGCCCATGAGGCATACTGTTCAGAGGGAAATGGCTGGGTCTCTTAACCAAAATTAGTTTACAGCGTTTCCAGAAACAACACCCTAGTACTGTCTACAAACCAAAGAAGAAGGAGCAACGCATTATGTAGCACATCCCTTGAAACAGGGAGAGGAGGCTCCTTCTGTGGGAATATCATCTTTGGACTCTACGTCAGTTTGTTCCACAAGTGCTTCAGTGGCATCTGGGGCAGGAGCAGTGACTGTTCTGGTGCTTTCTGCCTCTGCTGCCCATGTCTCCACCTCACTTCCAGCCTTGGCGGTCCCCATCTCAGATGCTGTTCCACAGAGTGTCTTGTCTTCCAGCGGCTGTTC
Source organism: Cephalopachus bancanus (assembly GCA_027257055.1). Taxonomy (NCBI): domain Eukaryota; kingdom Metazoa; phylum Chordata; class Mammalia; order Primates; family Tarsiidae; genus Cephalopachus; species Cephalopachus bancanus. The sequence continues at coordinate 2,587,001 of JAPVLO010000230.1, read as the reverse complement.
AGCCTGGCGGTCACTGCTGGCCTCTGTCATGTCCACGGGACTGTCCTCTTCAGCGGGCACCTTGCTTTTCTCTGCAGCAGGTGCTCCTTCCCCATCCATGACCCTCACTGCTGCTGTGATCACCTTGGCTAAGACTTCTGCAGCCACCTCCTCAGATGTCTCCTCCTTATCCTCACCTCTGACATTGTCATTTCCTTCCACTTCTGGATCACCAGTTTCACTGGTGAAAGGATCTAGCCGGGCTCCGTGGCTCAGCCTGTAATCCCGCGCTTTGGGAGGCTGAGGTGAGTGGATTGCCTGAGCCCATGGGTTTAAGACCCACTTGGGCAACTTGGAGAGACCTCATCTCTACAATAAATCAAAAAATTAGCCGGGCGTGGTAGCGTGCGCCTGTAGTTCCAGCTACTTGGAAGGCTGAGGTGGAGGGATTGCCTGAGCCCAGCAGGTCGAGGCTGCAGTGGCCGGGAGCGGCCACTGCACTCCAGTCTGGGCGACAGAGTGAGACTCCAACTCAAAAAAAAAACCAAACCGCCGGGCTCAGTGGCTCAGCCCGTAATCCCGCACCTTTGGGAGGCTGAGGTGAGTGGATTGCCTGAGCCCACGGGTTCGAGACCCGCCTGGGCAGCGAGACCTCATCTCTACAATAAATCAAAAAATCAGCCGGGCGTGGTAGAACACGCCTGTAGTTCCAGCTACTTGGAAGGCTGAGATGGAAGGATCGCCGGAGCCCAGCGGGTCAAGGCTGCGGTGGCCGGGAGCGGCTACTGCACTCCAGTCTGGGCGACAGTGAGACTCCAACTCAAAAAAAAGAAAGGATCTGCTGTTCAAAACACTCTTAGCCACATGGAGACTTGTTTTCTTTTCTTTTTTGAGTCAGAGTCTTACTCTGTTGCCCAGGCTGGAGTGCAGTGACACGCTCCTGGCCACTGCAACCTCGACCTGCTGGGCTCAGGTGATCCTCTGCCTCACCTTCCCAAGTAGCTGGAACTACAAGTGTGTGCTACCACCCCTGGCTAATTTTTTGATTTATTGTGGAGATAAGAAAGGTCTCGCCAAGTTGCCCAGGCTGATCTTGAACCCCTGAGCTCTGGCAATCCTCTCGCCTTGGCCTTCCAAAGTACTGGGATTACAGACATCAACCTGGCTGACTTGTTTTCTTGAACTGTTCGGCAACCAACAGGTAGTTGTGATTGTGGTCGACAGAGTGCACGTGCCACTGGAGGAGCTAGTGCCGTGCAGGGACCAGCATGGCGCAGGCCAGGCAGGGGGCCACCTTGATCTTCTTGAAGAAGTGCTCCTGGCCAATCCCTTTGAAAGGAGTAGGTTTTGGTTTTTGTGCTTTCCTTCTCCATCAATTCTTGATGCTGCTTCTCAATTTTCTTATTCCTATTTACAACGTATTCCTGTAGGAATTCCACTATCTTGTCAGGTAGCTTGGTACTTAGAAACCGCAGCGTCGCTTTATAGATTTGCTTTGCAGATTGCTTCTGGATCTCTTCATTGCCAAAGCTACGGAACTTACACACAGAACAGGGAAACTGAATCCTATTGACTGCACTGTCCTGCATCCTGTCTGTCCTACTTTGCTTTTCCGTTATCTTCTTTACTTCCTCATCCTCATCGTCCTTCTCACCTCTCTGCCTCCCAGATTTGCCAAATTCCTCCTTACCCCTGAATTCTTTGTCTCCTAACCGGAAGTCACCAGCTCCATCATCATTTTCAGAATAGTCTCCTTTGCTGTTAACCCGGGCCAGCTTGGCATCCGGTTCCTCATACATCTAGAATGGCTTCTGTTTCCTGCCCATGCCATCTGGTCCGAAGAAGTCAAACCCTCTCCTCCTGGGCCCATCCCAATCTCAATCCTGCATGCAGGTCTGTGATCAGCCACAACCATAAGGCATAAAATCATTGTCATAACCGCCTGCCCCTTGCATGCCCATCACACCGTGGTCAGGAGCCATGGATTGGGAGAAGAGGGACGGAGGTGGCTTGCTGGGGGAGGGGCCTCCCAGGCCTCCTCCACCCACATAGTTCAGCTCATTCCAGAGAGCAGACAGGGGCTTGGAAGAGGTTGAAGGTGGCATGAAGGGGTCGCTGAGCATGAAGGTGCTGGAGTGGTTGTGGTCCTGGAGACGGCCCTGGTCCTAGGTCCACATGAAACCTCGAGGGAGCCCCGCTCAGGGGCTGGGTCCTGGCAGTCACTGTACTGCCCACCAAAGCTGCTGTTGCAGTTGGACCCCAGGTCAAAGTCACAGTCATAGCTGTAGGGGCAGAAGGGGGTGTGCTTAGACAGGCAAGGCTTGGAGTCATAGGACTTGAACGGCTGGAAGGGGAAGGAACTCTCTTGGTCCTGCATGCCCTCCCCACGGCCGCTACTCCCGCCCTTGCCTCCTTGACATCACGTCCAAGCGCTGGTTGATCTTGGCAATGAGGGAGTCAGAATTGTCAGTACATGGCTCTGGGTCATAAGAGGCCATATGCATGGCAGGGCCTCTGGTTGCCAGGCCACCATTGCTGGCCTTTGTGGCCTCCCATGAGGTTGAGCCAGAGCTGTAAGTCACTCCCGTGCTGACACTGGCATTCTGCAGTTTTCATCACCTTGCCAGCTGGTCACACCAGTTCCCTATGTACCCTGGGTGTTGGCAGGTCCAGCACTCCATGCCCCATAGACTCTACAGCAGTGCTCCGTGTCTTTTGGAGATAGGGTCTTTAAGGAGGCAATCAAATTCAGATGAGGCCATTAATCCAATATGATTGGTGTCCTTTAACAAAGGAGAAAATCTGGACACAGAAGACAGACACGCTTATGGGGAGAATACCACACGAAGCCTGGAGTTACGATCCCACAAGTCAAGAAACTCCCAGAAGCTAGGAGACGGGCCTGGAACAAATCCTTTCCTGGCACCTTCAGAGGGAGCACAGCCCTGCCAGGACCCTGATCTTGACTTCTAGCCTCCAGAAGTCAAACTGTGAGACAAAACATTTCTTTCTCTTTTTTTTTTGAGTTTGGGTCTCACTCCATCGCATGCTCACAGCCACCCCAGCATCAACCTGCTGGACTCAGGTGATCCTTCTGCCTCAACCTTCCAAGAAGCCAGTACTACAGGTGTGTGCTACCATACTCAGCTAATTTTTTGATTAATTGTACATATGAGGCCTTGCCAAGTTGCCCAGACTGATCACGAACCTGTGGGCTCAGGCAATCCTCTTACCTCGGCCTCCCAAAGTGCTGGGATTACAGGCAGCTACTTAATGTGTGGCTTTTTTTTTTTTTTTTTTGAGTTGGAGTCTCACTCTGTCGGCCAGTTCAGTGGCCGCTCCCGGCCACCGCAGCCTCGACCTGCTGGGCTCCGGCAATCCTTCCACCTCAGCCTTCCGAGTAGCCGGAACTACAGGCACGCGCTACCACGCCCGGCTAATTTTTTGATTTATTGTAGAGGTGAGGTCTCGTCAAATTGCCCAGGCGGATCTCAAACACGCGGGCTCAAGCAATCCACTCACCTCAGCCTCCCAAAGTGCGGGATTACAGGCTGAGCCTCCGAGACTGGCAATGTGTGGCACTTTGTTATTATAGCAGCCTCAGGAGGTAGATGCACCATTCGATGCTTGAACTTCATTTGTTCATGTGTGATGACTCTATCCACTTTCTCTTCTGTGTTCTATTTTGTGCTATACCAGACGTATCTATTTTACATTGAAAACTGTATGACCCACTTACAGAGTTTTTTTCCCTTTAATTTTATTATTGCTGTTGCTGTTGTTATTATTTTGTAGAGACAAAAATCTCACTATGTTGCCCAGCCTGGGCTCAAGCAATCCTTTTGCCTTGGCCTTCCAAAGTGCTAGGATTACAGGTGTGAGACACTGTGCCCAGACTTTTTTTTTCCACATTGCAATCGGTGTGGCCCTGAGCCACCTAGCACAGTGTATCCTAGGAGGGAAATTGATACTGGGGTCAAGAGGGCAAAGGCAAGTCTTTATTGGGTAGCACAGATCACAGCAATAATACACTCGGAAAGATAACCCTAATTGCTACCAAAAGGGTGGACTTACACTTTTGCCAGCACACAGTGAGAGTTCCCTCTGCCCCACATTCTTGTTAACACTTGGCATTGCCTGTCTTTTTTTTTTTTTTTTTTTTAAGTTGGAGTCTTACTCTGTCACCAGGCTGGAGTGCAGTGACATGCTCACAGCTACTGCAGCCTCCACCTCCTGGGCTCAGCCAATAATTCTGCCTCAGTCTTTCAAGGAGCTGGAAACACAGGCACGTGCCACCACACCTGGCTAATTTTTTGATGTATTGTAGAGATGAGGTCTCACAGTTGCCCAGGTAGAGGTGAGGTCTTGCTGCCCAGGCGGGTCTCGAACCCGCGGGCTCAGGCAATTCTCTCACTTCTGCCTCCCAAAGTGCTGGGATCACAGGTGTGAACCACCACACCTGGCTTGCCTTTTTTATTTTTGCTGAGCTGATGGGTGTAAAATGGTATTTTCTTGTGGCTTTAATTTGCATTTTTCTGACTTCTAATAAAGTTTAACATCTTTTATATGTTTATTGACAGTGTTTATTTCCTCTTTTGTAAAACAACCAGGTTGCCTTTCTCTTGTCTTTTTTCTTTTCCTTATTATTATTATTTTTTTAAAGATGGGGTGTCTGTCACCCAGTGCAGTGGCACAGTCATAGCTCATTGTAACCTTGACCTCCTGGACTGAAGTGATCATCCTGCCTCAGTCTCCCAAAGTGCTGGAATTCTAGGTGTCAGCCACTGTGCCTAGCCAGCATTTCATTTTATTGTAGTAGAATGTACCCATCTTTTTCTTAGCAATGAGCGCTTTCAAGAAATTATTTGTACCTCAAGGGCACAGAGATATTCTCCAGTACTCTCTTCTTAAGAGTTTATATTCTGAGCGGGGCTTGGTGGCTCAGCCTGTAATCCCGCGCCTTTGGGAGGCTGATGTGAGTGGATTGTCTGAGCCCGTGGGTTCGAGACCCGCCTGGGCAGCAAGACCTCATCTCTACAATAAATCAAAAAATCAGCCGGGCGTGGTAGCGCATGCCTGTAATTCCAGCTACTCGGAAGACTGAGGCGGAAGGATCGCCGGAGCCCAGAGGGTCGAGGCCGCAGTGGCTGGGAGTGGCCACTGCACTCCAGTCTGGGCAACAGAGTGAGACTCCAACTCAAAAAAAAAAAAAAAAAAAAAAGAGTTTATATTCTGTCTGTCAAGTCGCTAATGGACTTGGCATTGGTTTTCAAAACTACTGTGCAGCCAGGATCTAAACTAGGAAGGAGCACTGGCTTTTCTCACAGAGTTTTTGTGAAGTTCAGAAGAGAGCGTGTGTGTGAAAGGGCTTGGGGAGCTGTAAAACCACGTGCGAGTCAGGAGGTCTGCGCTGCTGGTTTGATAGAGGATAAGAAGGCCATTTAAGAGAGGACTGCTTTGGCCCCGATTTGCTAAGAAATCGGTAGCAGGCCAGGTGTGGTGGCTCATGCCTATAATCCCAGCACTTTGGGAGGCTGAAGTGAGAGGATTGCCTGAGCCCAGGGGTTCAAGACCAGCCTGGGCAACTTGGCAAGATCCCATCTCTACAATAAATTTTTAAAAAATTAGCCGGACATGGTGGCACATGTCTATAGTTCCAGCTACTTGGAAGGCTGAGGCGGAAGGATCCCCTGAGCCCAGCAGGTTGAGGCTGCGGTGTCTGGGAGCATGCCACTGCCCTCCAGCCTGGGGAACAGAGTGAGACTCCCACTCAAAAAAAAAAAAAAAAAAAAGAAAGAAATCAGTAGCATGTTAGGCTATCAGTAGGCCAGGCAGAACCACCACCCCATTCTGCCGTCAGAGGCTGGTGAACACGGCCAAAAAGACAAGCTGACGAGTGTGACCTTTGCAAGAAAGCAAGTCGCAAGTCCAGTGGCACTGTTGGGGCTGGCCTCCCCTCCACCCATGCTGCTCTCTCTGTCTGCCACCTGACATTTAGCAGATGCAGCTGCAACTACAGCCCTGAGTCACAGAGACAAGATGAAATGACACTCAGGAGGTTCTGCTCACCAAAGTGCATGAGTAACATGTCGCAGAAAGATGTCCATCAAAAGCAGCAAAAGGCGGTTCTGGGTGCCTTGAGGGAGGCAGCACACACCTGACAGACTCGCAGACCCCAGCTCTGACTCCATCTGGAGAGGCTGTGAGAGCTGAAGGCACACCTGTTCCACAAACCACAAAGGGACCCCAGCAATGGTCCCAGACAAGGCTACAGAGCCCCAAGAGGGTGAGCCCCACCCCAGGGAGCTGGAAGGTTCAGACCTAAGGAAGCAGATCTGTGAAGAGGTAAGGGGGTGGGGGAAGGAGGAAGCCCCTGGGAAGGAAGCTGACAAAATCAGATGCACTCTTGGGCCTGCAGCGGGTGGTAGTATTGTTCGTGCTCCTTGAAGCACATCCTGGCCAGGAGACAGAACTCAAGCAAGCCCTCTGGTCAGGTGCCTGCTACCCAGGCCTGTGATCTTGACTGAGAAATCACCGAGTTCCAGGATGTCAGCACTAGGAAGGGAAAGGAGAGAGAGAAGGGGCATCAAAAGGGCCTGAGGAAACATTCACAGATGACAGATATGCTCAGCATCTTAAGTTTTCTTTTTTAAAGAGACTTGAGGAGGGGGGGGGGTCTCACTATGTTGCCCAGGCTGGTTCTCGAACTCCTGGGCTCAAGGGATCCTCTTCCCCCAGCCTCCCAAAGTGCTGGGCCACTGCATAGGGCTCATGTTCAACATCTTGATTGTGGTGGTGGTTTCACAGGTGTATACATATGTCAAAATTGATCAGACTTTACACTTTCAATACGTATGTAGTTTAGTCAATTAAATCTCAATAAGGCTGTTCAAAATTACAACAGTCGTGATGGCAATTACTGATGGAAAATATGCTGATGGAAAGAAGAAACACTAGAAAGATATTCTCCAAAATGTTAACAGTACTTAGTTCTGGGGTGTGGGACTACCGATGGTTTTAATTTTCCTTTGTGTTTTTCTATACTTTAAAATATTTCCAAAATAAACATGACTTACTTTTTTTTAACGATGGATTTTATTTTTGTAGAGACAAAATAAAACGATCCTCCCTCCTCAGCCTCCCAAAGTGCTGCGATTATAGGCATGAGCCACCATGCCCGGCCAGTTATTACTTTCATAATCAGAAAAAAATAAAAGCATTTATTTCAACATAAGATCAGTTTCGAAGTTGTGGGGATTTTGTGAAGATTGATAGATATTAAAGGGCTTGGCACGTGCTGGGCTCTGCACAGTGGAGCTCTATTCAGTAACTGGAAGAAACTTTGGGCTTAAAAAGCCAGGCCTGCAGCAAACTGCCTGGGTTGAATCTTTGCTCGGCTGCATGTCTCCTGAGTGGAGTTGAGCTAGTTTCTTGAGTGCTTGGTGCCAATTATGAGCCCCAATTATAATCTGGAGATGATTGTGGACGCCCCTGCAGGTGGTTGAGAGATAATAGCATTCCCACAGCGCAGCATGCCTGGGGCAATAATGGCGGTCACCCCGCCCCCAGCTTCAAGATATTAAAAAGAATAGAACTGACTTCAGAAAAGCTTTGCTTTTTTGTTTTCTGAGATAAAAAGAGAGAGTTGACTAATCTCTGAAACAGAATGCCAGTTTCTGGAATTGAAGGTTTTGAGGTTTCTCTGAACAGGTATCAGAAACCTTCATCTCTCAACCAACTGTAGCCACCATCTGTGCCCTTCCCCGGCCCCCACCACCACGTGTGCCCCTCCCAGCCTTTCTCTCCTTCCCTGACCAGACCCCACTCTTTCTTTCTCTTATTTGTTCCCTTTCTGCAGCCCCTAGGAATAACACCCCTCCCCCATCTCCCCCAAGCCAATCGTCAGCCTCACCCCCTCCTCAGCGTTCTGAATGCTGGTCCTTTACTGCCTTAGCCTGGTGGCCTGGGCAGCTTGCCTCACTTCCCTGAGCCTTAGTTTCCTCATCTGTCTAGTGGGCTGATTACTCCTACCCCACCTGGTTCATAGCGTCTTTGTGAGGGTCCAACTTGCAAATTTGCTGTCTAGCTTGGGTGTTAAGACTCCACCACAGGTGAGGCCAAATTTTCCTCAGTTGGTACCAGGCCCCTGGGAAGGGGAAACCCAGCCCCGGGGATCAGTCACGTACTGCATTGTGACATCCCTCCCCCCACAGTCAGTCCGCTCCAGGTATTACTGAAATCTGCTGGCTGGCCGCTTAAATTTTCTCAAAAGCAAGCTCCCTTCACCTCCCCTCCCCTCCCCTCCTCAGGTCAAGTCCACCTCATTTACCTCTCACTCCCTGCTTTATGTTTTGCTCACTCAAATCCACACCTTGCATGGAGCCTGCTCATAATAGGAGCTCTTGTTTGTTAGTTTTATTTGAACCGGTGTTTACATCTCTGGCAACCACAGCCCGTGAAACACAGCTATTAAACTTTATGGGTGACATAGAACAAAGGGAGAGGGACAGGTTAGCACAATGGGTCGTTCCAAAGGTGAAAAACACACCCCACGTGTTCCGAGAGAGGCGCCAGGACAGGTGGTCTTCGAGGGATCCTTGGTCAGGAAGGCCCTCTGAGGCCCCAGCTCTCATGTGGGGGTGAGCTGGAGCTCTGATGAGGCTGTGTCTGTGTCTGGGCGGGTGCGTGGCACTGTAGGGTCTGCAGCTTTCCTTTGGCTCCAACCCTTCTTGCCTATTTCCGGGTTAGATGTCAGAGTCCTGCTGGAGACCAATTCCAGGCCAGGCCTGTGGTGAAAAGAACCTCAGAGTGTGAGTGACTTCTCTATCTCCCGGGTGGCCCAGCCTGGCAGGCCCTGTCTATCTTTTGTCTCTGCCTGATTCTCCTTGCCGTGCACACCCTTCCCCCCATCTGTCCTGCTATCTGCCCTGCGGCAGGCCTGAGGTCCGCCAGTCTGATGCAACCGTTTCTGGTCTGAGGGCAAGTCCCCGCCTGGTACAGTTCACCAAGGAAGAGGAGGGCCAAGCATTTGGCCCAGGGCTCTGCGGCCCCCAGGCTCAGCGGTCCTGGGGGACCCCTTTCTCCAGGTCTGCCACCCACTGAGGATCGGCAAGTGCTATTGAAGAGCTCCTCCTGACCCTCACTGAGGGACCTTGGGCCTGTCATTTCACCTCTCTGGGCCTGCTTCTCTCTCTTTAAAATGAGACAACAATACCTATGCTCAGAGGATTGTTTCGAGTATTAAGTGGGAAAACAGCATTTCCCAAACTTGAGTCATTCAGCTACCCGTTACACTTCTTACCATATCTGCACACCACCTGCACTATTTTTCACTCGGTGTTTGTCACTAAATCAACTTTATTTGGGGTTTTTTTGGGGGGGCATTGTTTTAATATAGAAATTATATATTATATATTAATACATTTCTATTTTTAAATTTTTGTTTTTAAATTATTTTATTTTTTTAAATGTTGGGTACAAATGAGAGTTAGGTACATATGTGGTGATCATACAGGTAAAGTGTGGGTACCCTTATTGATGTTATGGGCCCCCTCACGGTGTCCCACTACTGCCAATCCCTTTCCTATAGTATTATGATAAATGTTCAGGGTCCACTTATGAATGAGTACATGTGGTACTCAGATCTTTGTTTCTGTGATAAATCACTAAGTACAGACTCTAATTCCACCCAGGATGCTGCAAAGTTCATAATTTTGTTTTTCTTTAAGGCTGCATAATATTCCATCGTGTAAATGTACCACATTTTCTTTATCTGGTCCACTTTCAATGGGCAGCTTGGTTGGTTCCATGTTCTTGCTATTGTGAATAATGCTGCAATAAACATGCGTGGGCAGGAGAATTGCTGGGTCATACGAAAGGTCAATTTTCAGATTTTTTTAGGAATCGCCACACTGTTTTCCACAGAGGTTATACTACTTTACATTCCCACCTACACTGTAGAAGTGTTCCCTTTTCCCCTCATCCTCTCCAGCATCTGTTGTTTTTTGAGTTGTTGATGATGGCCATCCTGACTGGAGCAGGGTGGTATCTCAGTGTGATTTTTTTTTTTGAGTTGGAGTCTCACTCCGTCGCCCAGACTGGAGTGCAGTGGCCGCTCCCGGCCACTGTAGCCTCGACCTGCTGGGCTCTGGCGATCCTTCCGCCTCAGCCTTCCAAGTAGCCGGAATTACAGGCATGCGCTACCACGCCCAGCTGATTTTTTTTTTTTTAATTGTAGAGATGAGGTCTCACTGCCCGGGCAGGTTTCGAACCCTCGGGCTCAGGCTATCCACTCACCTCAGCCTCCCAAAGGCAAGGGATTACAGGCTGAGCCACCGAGCCCGGCTTCAGTGTGATTTTAATTTGCATTTATTTGATGATTAGTGAGGCTGAGCATTTTTTCATGTATCTGTTGGCTGCTCGTTTGTCTTCTTCTGAGAAATATCTATTCATATCTTTTGCCCATTTTTAAATAGGGATGTTTGGTTTTTTTCCTTTTGTCACATTTGAGTTCCTTATAGATACTAGATGTTAGGCTTTTGTCAGATTTACAGTTGACAAATATTTTTTCCCAATCTGTGGGGCTGTCTTACCACTGTCTTGATGGTTTCTTTTGCTTTGCAGAAACTTTTCAGTTTGATGAGGTCCCACTTGTCTATTTTATCTTTTATGGCATTCGCTTTTGGAGAGTTGATCAAGAATTGGTTGCCTATTACTAAATCAACTTTAAATCATGTCATTTAGTAAACAATACTCTGCTAAAGAGCACAGAGCACATGCAAGAGATTCACATAAACAACCCCTCTTATTCCTTTTTTTTTTTTTAAGGCAGATTGGGGTTGGTTCAGAAAGATCCGTGAATGTCAACCCAACACTTACTTTCTTTCTATCTTTCTCTCTCTCTCTCTGTCTTTATTTATTTATTTGAGATAGGGTCTTACTGTATTGGCCAGGCTGGAAGGATCTGGGGGCTGGAGATATCTCTTTTCAAAAACAGATTACAGTAAGTCCCCAACACGCGAATGAGTACTGCTCTGAGGGCACATGTGTAAGTCTAATTTGCTAGTGAGTCCAACTAAGTTAGCCTAGGTTCCCAACTAACACAATCGCTTATATAGTACTGTACTGTAACAGATTTATAATAATTTTCACACAAATGATACATTTTTTTTAGTTGGAGTCTCACTCTGTAACCCAGGCTGGAGTGCAGTGGCACGCTCACAGCCACCATAGCCTCGACCTGCTGGGCTCAGGCGATGCTTCCACCTCAGCCTTCCAAGTAGCTGGAACTATAGGCCTGTGCCACCATGCTCACCTAATTTTTGACTGATTGTAGAGATGAGGTCTCGCCAAGTTCTCCAGGCTGGTCTCAAACCCGAGGATTCAGGCAATCCTCTCACCTCAGCCTTCCAAAGTACTGGGATTATAGGCACCCAACCAAAGAAAACATTTTTAATCTTATGGTACCATACCTTGAAAAGTGCAGTAGTACAGTGCAGTACAACAGCTGACACACAGATAGCTGGCATCAAGTGAGCAGGCAAGATGAGCTACTGACTGGAGGAGGGAGAGGAGGTGGGAGATGGTAGAGTTGAAGGATCGTCAGCCAAAGGAGATTGGACATGTGAACACATGTTGGCATCTTTGAAAGTTTGCAACTTGAAGGTTCACATGTAGGGGACTTACTGTAATTAAAAGGTACAGTGACAGCCGGGCTCGGTGGCGCCTTTGGGAGGCTGAGGTGAGTGGATTACCTGAGCCCGTGGGTTCGAGACCCGCCTGGGCAGGCGAGACCTCATCTCTACAATAAATCAAAAAATTAGCCGGGCATGGTATCACGCGTCTGTAATTCTCGCTACTCAGAAGGCTGAGGCGGAAGCATTGCCGGAGCCCAGCAGGTCGAGGCTGCGGTGGCCGGGAGTGGCCACTGCACTCCAGTCTGGGCAACAGAGTGAGACTCCAACTCAAAAAAAAAAAAAAAAAAGGTACAGTGAGGCCTGCATTTAAGAATCCCTTGGACCAGGCGCAGTGGCTCATGCTTACAATCCCAGCATTTTGGGAGGCCGAGGTGAAAGGATTGCTTGAGCCCATGGGTTCAAGACCAGCCTGGGCAACTTGGCGAGACCTCATCTCTACACTAAATCAAAAAATTAGCCAGGCATGGTGGCACACACCTGTAGTTCCAGCTACTTGAAAGTCTGAGATGGAAGGATCTCCTGAGCCCAGTAGACTGAGGCTGCAGTGGCCGTGAGTGAGCGTGCCACTACACTCCAGCCTGGGCAACAGAGTGAGACTCTGCCCCCCCAAAAAGAATCCCTTGATTGGACTCCGTGCTTTCAGCATAGAAGGCACTTCACACTCTCTACTCGGTATCTCCCAGCCCCCTAAAAGGTAGGCAGGGCAACTCCAGGGCTGTCACCCTAGTTCACAGATAAGGAAAGTGGGCTTGGGAGAGGCTATGACATGATGCCCGGAGCAGTGTGGGGTGGAAGGCAGCATGGGGTACTCGCACTACCACATCCCCTCACCTTGCCTCGTCTGATCCCTGGGACAGTCCTATGAGGAATGGACAACTGGCCAGATAAACAAGGTTAAAAATCCTACCCAAGATATAGCTGATTTGAATTTGTTAAGAATTAAGGCAGCCCCCAATTTCCAACTATATTCTAGGACGTGGTCAAAACACAGATTCCCACTGCCACAGTTTTAAGTGTTAGGGCCAGTTAACCCACAGCACTCCGGAAATCCTGAACACATGCAGGACATTAGAAAAGTTATCACACTGGTAGTCAAAATAGAAAAGCAATAGTAATTGATAAGAAATCACTTCTTATTTGTCTTGAATGCCTGCCTGAAAATCTGAGGTCGGATGGAAGAATGGAGAGAATTTCCCCTGCTCTCCTGTTCTAGAACTTAAAGAAGAAAAAAAGAAGGGGCGGCAGCACCCAGTGGGGATCAGGCTCGGGGGGAGAAGGACAGAACTTGCTGGCCACATGGGGAAGCCATGAAAGGAAAGAGCAGGTCCCTGGGAGCCGGCTTAGCATGAGGGACCCCAGGACAGTCAGGGGCCCTGAGTTCTGTCCCACTGAGGTGGCTGCTTCCCATAAGAACAGGAGTTCCAGGATCCACAGAAAGATCACGGAAGGTGCTGGGTCTACTGACTGCTGAGAAATCAGAACCAGGAGAAGCAAGTCCACCAATTAGAATTCTGAGCCGGGCTTGGTGGCTCAGCCTGTAATCCTGCGCTTTGGGAGGCTGAGGTGAGTGGATTGCCTGAGCCCGCAGGTTCGAGACCTGCCTGGGCAACTTGGTGAGACCTCATCTCTACAATAATTCAAAAAATTAGCCGGGCGTGGTAGCGCTCACCTGTAGTTCCAGCTACTTGGAAGGCTGAGGCGGAAGGATCGCCGGAGCCCAGCAGGTCAAGGCTGTGGTGACTGGGAGCGGCCACTGCACTCCAGTCTGGGCAACAGAGTGAGACTCCAACTCAAAAAAAAAAAAAATTTATAATTCTAGAGAAGAGAAACGTCTCCGGTGAGGAGAATCAGCAGTGGGTTTCAAGCCCTGCACTACATAGAACATTCCGGTGTGTGGGTGCAGGAGCGGGGTCTGATGTGGCTGTGACTCGCAGCTGGAAATCCCTTCAAGCCTCCGGGGAGAAGATGGGGTGCTGGCTGATGTTGACTCATGCAGAGAGATGTCAACTCCTCCAGCAGCAGCCCCCTCCCAGCAGGGCTGCTGAGCTCAGTCTTTCCCCTCTCTGAGGCTCACCTCCTCCTCTCTGCCACAGAAGCGACCACCACCCTCTTGCCCAGGAGGACTGACACCTAAGAAGCAACTCGCAAGTACAGCAGCTGGCACCGGAGGGAGACCTGGGAATGGGCTATGTCATCAGCCTCAGCCTGGTCAGGCTTAAGGGCCACGCGGGCTGTGTAGGCAGCAGCTCTGTCCCAAGGCCCCTCTGTTCCTGGTCACGAGGCTAAAGTGTGGAGGAGACTTTTCTTGATTAAAAACAGTACAGAGATGAGAGGCGGGATTCTAATTTGAGATGAGAGCCTGACAGCTGGTCAGGTGGGCAGCTGCTTCCTCCCCTCTGGGGAGCCCACCAGGAGAAGGACTGAGGTTTTATGAAGGGCTTGACTGATAAGACCTGCAACAGGCATGGGCAGCCCCTGCCATGCCAATGAAACTGTCCATAGAACCCCTAATGCTGAATTTTCTCACGCAATATCAGAGCTAGAAAGAGCCAGAGATCTCTGGTTTCAAACTCTCATTTTACAGAGGAGGAAACAGACCCAGAGAGGGAAGGGATTTCCATGGTCACATGGCAAGGCAGGGGAAAAGCTGGGCCTAGAAGTCTGCTGTCCAGAGACCTAGATCGGCAGCCAGAATCCCTTTAAATTAGAAAACACTTGCTCAGTCACCATGAGAAATGGAGGGATTTGCTTACAATCTTTAAAAAATACATACATGAGCCCGGCACAGTGGTTCACACCTAAAATCCCAGCAATTTGGGAGGCCAAGGTGGAAGGACTACTTGAGTCCAGGAGTTCAAGACTATCCTGGACAACATGGCAAGACCTCATCTCTACAAAAAAAAAATTAAAATTAGCTGGGTGTGGTGGTGTGTGCCTGTAGTCCCAGCGATTCCAGAGGCTGAGGAGGGAGGATTGCTTGAACCTAAGCGCTTGAGGTTGCAGTGAGCCAGGATTGTGCCACTGCACTCCAGTCTGGGTGACAGTGAGACCTTCAGTTTAAAGCTAAAAACAAACAAAAAAAACCCCAAAAGCAAAACAAGCATAGATGTAATTTTAAATTAATACTTAAGTATACTGTACATGAATACATTCTCTTTTTATTTTTAATTGAGACTGGGTCTCTCTATGTTACTCAAGTTGCTCTCAAACTCTTGGCCTCAAGCGATTCTCCCACCTCAGCCTCCCAAAGTGCTGGGATTACAGGTGTGAGCCACTGCCAGGTCAAATATACTCTTTAAAAAAAATTCATTTCATCGCCTCTTGGATACATTGTAGTTACTATTTGCTGAGTGAGTGAATGGATGAATTCTTATTCCCAGTCTAGTTCAGGCCCCAGCCTTTTTATCAGTTCTTTCCTGCATGACAGCCATAAGCTCCTGAGGGGTTTTCCATCTCTCAATGCCCCCTCTCCCAGGGCCCTCTACCCCACCCAGTCCTACCACATCCACTGCAGCAGGGGACCTGGGGGCAGGGAGGACAGCCAAAGGCTGCCTCTAAATCCTGCTCCCCTCCTGGTCGAGGCTAGCTTTGGCATGCTTTTCTTTTTTTTAAAGATTTATTTATTTTTATTTTTATTTATCCAAGGGCCTGGATATGAAGGCTTGGCCGGGCCAATCTCTGCTGAAGACAAGGTAACGGGCTCTCCAGGAGCAGACTTGTCCCCAAGGGTGGGACCTGGACAATTTTGTGGTAGGAGGTGACAGGAAGAATCATAGACCCAGCATCTGAGAGTCAGGAGAGTCAAATGCATCTGATCCCCAAGGCTAAGGGGAAAGAGAGTTTTTGAGAGAGAGGGTATGGTCAACAGGCCAGTGCAGCTGAGGTCAAGGAGATGTGACCTACACTTCTTGAGGTCGATGTGTACAAGCCTCCCTTTGGACCAGTCTCAGGGCTGAGGCTGGATCTGCTGCTGAAAAAACTTCCCAGAGAGGATGGGTGGGTGAGCCTGGAAGGGCATAGACCCTCCACCAGACCCAGGGACAGTGCCCGAGACCTCACTGAGCAGAAACAGGGTGGGACAGAAACCAAACAACTTGCTCCTTTAAAGTCACCTGGAATCCCTGTTTCAGGAATGTTTGGTTTTAGGCTTCTCTTTCCTGCAACAGGATATTTTTTAAAAAAGCAAACCTTTACAGGCTTCAACTCCAGAGCAAAGAGCCCTCTGTGTGCCTACTTCTGGTCTCGGCTTCAGGAACAAACCTCCTTTACTCTTTCTCTGGACTGTGACCAAGGCAGCCAGAACCTCCCAGCCAACCCAGGCCAGCGGCCCAAGTCCCTGCCGAGGGTTCAGAGGGAGCTGGGCACAATCAGGCCTTGAAGTCTTCCAGAGGCTTCCACACCAGGGCATTTTGAGGTCAGGGGCTGCGGGTGGCTAACAGCCTAAGTGTCAGTTGGGAGCACAGGGGCCCCACCTCCACCCCAAACCCAAGTCCAGCTCCTTCTCCAAGGGTGGACACTCGGCGGGGAAGAGAGAGAACTGAGGAGCTCACCCAAGGAAGGTGATCCAGGCTTAGTCTGCCTGGGACTGAAAGTGAGGTGGCCCATCCTCAGCCTTGGTCATTTCCAAGTGATCTAAATCCAGAGCCTGCAGAAGGGTCATGGCCCAAGGCGGGAAAATGGAGATGAAGGGGAAAGAGAGCTGCTTCTGCCAGGATCCTCAGCCTGCGTCAGACCCTCCCACTGCTCCCTTTGCAACCAGCCCACACCCACCCAGTCCTGGTTCTGAGAAAAGGACTGTGAGTGCACAGGGCATCTTCCCTTCATGGACCCTTCTGTTCCCGCCAGCGTGCTGTGAGGCAGACCAGGCTTGGACTTTAAGTTTCAGCTTTGCAGAAGAGCTAAGAGCAGCTCTGCGAGGCCAGAGCCTTGTCCAGGGCCACGTGGCCAGCAGATAGCAGAGCTTCCTCTACACCTGGCTCTCTTGGGCCCAGTCTGTGCCCTCTCCACAGCAGGAAGGGGCAGGCAGGAGGGGTCTCTCTGTCTTTCCGTTTTTGTCAGGATCTGAAGAGCAGACATCTAGGAACCACAAGGCTAGTGAATTCCCCAGCTCAGATAGCCAAGAGCCCTGCCCAGGGTCCTGGGGCCAGAAAAGATTCAGCATGACTCAGGTTCAAGCAAAGGACTCTAATAGGCCATGGAATACGCCTTGCCTGGGGCCCTGTTCACCTCAGGACTTGTCCGCAGACCTGAGACCCTCCTCCCTGGGCACTGAGTGAAGGAATCCCAGGAGGTCAGGACAGGAGGACCCTCCAGCAAGCCCTGTCCTTGCTGACCTGAGGACTGTCCACAAAAGTAATGGCGGAACCTTCCCCACAAGCTTGTTTGAGGATCAAATGAGCGATCGTGAACAAAGCTCTCAACTCAGTGCCTGGTGTACAGTTAGCACTCAACTGTGCTATGATTGCCATTATTCTGTTTCTGTCCACTGGAGCCAAGTCCCCAGACCTTCAGGAGAAGGAAGAGTGGCCTTTCTGTTTACAGGTCAGGCCTCTGGCCCGGCTGTCTTCTCATCGTGGCTAATAGTGCGGGTGCCAGGCTGAGGCGCTTCTATTCACTGTGTGAACCCTGGGAAGCCCTGTCTAATGTCCCCCTCTGGCTTAGTTTTCTTCTCACTGAGAAATCAGGAGGTGGCTGGATATTCAGGAGGGCCTCTAGCAGGTTGGGACCTCTGATTTCAACAGCAAAACCGCCCCAAGCAGAAAGCACTGGGAAAATGGGTGCCTGGCTAGGAGGCGTAAGCCCTGTTGAGAGTCAGACAAAGGCGCCCTGTGCAGTCGGGCGCAGATCTCCGTGTGTTTCCATACCCAGACCCAGGGCTTCCAAGAAACACAGTTGGAAGTTAGGACTTGAAAGTCGTCAGTTTATTCTGTGTTCCTGGAAACTCCCATCCAGGAAAAGCGAGGGGGGCGGGGAATAGGGGGAGAGAGCAGATGAATGAGAACAGGAGAGAGCATGAGCGTTTGATAAAACAAAGTGAAAGCCGAGCACAGAGGCTCACACCTGTAATCCCAGTACTCTGGAAGGCCAAGGTGGGGCAATTGCTTGAGCCCAGGAGTTCAAGACCAGCCTGGGCAACATAGTGAGACCTCGTCTTTACAAAAAATCAAAAATTAGCCGGGCATAGTGGCGCTCACCTATAGTGCCAGCTACTCAGGAGGCTGAGGCAGGAGGATCACTTGAGCCCAGGACGTTGAGGCTGCAGTGAGCTACGATCCTGCCACTGCACTCCAGCCTGGGCAATAGAGTGAGACCTCGTTTCTTAACAAAAAGTGGGGGCGGTAGAAAAAAGAAAATGAAACGAGGAAAAGCAAGGGAAGAAAGGTGGTGAGAGTGGAGAGGTGAGAAAAGGCGAGGCAGAGACAGATGTGGAGAGACAGAACCTGGCACAAAACAGACGGGAGGAGCTGGGAGGACAGAGTCTCTGAGCAGCCACCCTGAAACAGAACCCAGATCTGCCATCGCTCCTGACTTTCTTCAGTCTGGGGCTGTCTGCCTAGCCACAAGGCAGAAGCCACAGCTGTTTTCCTAACAGCTTGTCAGAGTCGTTGGTGGTGGCTGCCTCACTGCCACATTGCAGAACCTCACAGCCTCTGAGCCCTCTGGTCTGGAGACACCATTGATGCTGGATTTTCTGTAAAACAAGAACACAAAGCTTCCCTCCGAAGCAGCGCCCTTCCCCCTTTGTGGTCCAGCCACAAGGGAACCCGCACCCAACGAGGCAGGAACAGGCTGTAGTTGTCATGGTAACATCCTGTGGACTGACTCCTGCATCCTTTGATGGAACCTTAATGCTACTCACCACCCCCAGCTGAGCACCTGCCATGTGCTTGTGCCAAGATCTTTACACACACGATGCGATCAATCCTCTAGCACACCGTGAGATACAATTACTGATCTCATTTTATGGGGAGAGAAACCAGGCTGCCTAGCTTCAGGGCCCATGTCTTAACCCTTACTCTATGCCGAAAGAAAATGTGGAAACCGCCCACAGAAGCATCGTGTCATGGGAAGGGCCATGGGGTTTGGTTCTGCACTCATAAGCGGCATGACCTTGGGGAAGTCACTTGTTTGCTCAGTGCTGGTTTCCTCATCTTTAAAACTAGAATAACACCTTTGTAGAGCTGTTGTGAGGATTGAAGGGGATAATATGCACCACTGAGCACAGGCCCTGGCCCAGGCAGTTTTTGGCAAGCCTTCAGTCCCTGGCTGCTCCCCTCCATCCACAGTCTGCACAATAAGAACTAAAGAGATGGGACTCGGGCAGAGGAAGCTTCAGCAGGGTGCCAGGCATGGTGCCCAGATGCCCATGAGAGGCAGCCAGCAAGGTGCCCGAGCCCTGTGAGGTATTAGGATTCTGGGCCCTGGATCCCAGGGTGTGGTAACCTCCCCTGCCCCATCAGTGCCTGCCCTGCCTCACTCTCAGCCACCTGCAGGGCCCCCTGGGTGGGGCGGTCAGGGCAGAGCAGGGCAGGGCTGAGTGGGAGGCGGCAGGGAGACGTTATCACTGGCAGCACAGGGCTGGATTCAAAGTTAAGCCGGACCTTCTTATCAGCACCTCGGGTCCCTGTGCTGAAATGTACAGCCCGGCTGGCAGGCACGGGGGCCGAGAGCTAAGTCCTGGGTCACTGCCTAAGCCTTTCTCCTGTGGAATAGCCAGGAAGCAGAAATGGGAAGGCAGCCTGGCCACCAGACGCGCTGCCACTGTGTCATCTTAGACAATCACTTCTCCCCTCTGGGCCCCAGGGTCGTGCTCTGTGAAACTGGGGGTGGAGGGGCATCTGGATGAAGTGGCCCCTGAGTCCCTTCCTGCTCAAAGGAGTTAGGATCCTGTGACCCCTATGTGATGCTACAGACAAGGCCCCAGAGGTGAAACAGAGGAAAGTGACTTCTCCCACAGCGCACTAGTTGGTGGCAGAGCTGAGTGACTGGGCTGGGAGTCCTACCCCACGTGCCTTCCAGAAGGCCCATGGAAGAAAGGTCTGGAGATGAGGGGCTGCATCTGGGCTTCTCATCCCAGGGACTAACCCTTCCAGCAGGTTCTGGGAATGGGTTGGAGACCTCTCAGAGGGGCTCCAGACAGGTGGGCCCCCGGCAGTCCCACAGGCTTGGGGGTCGCTCCTTGGCTCTGGCCCAGGGGAGGGGAGGTTTGGCAAGGGCTTCCTGGGTGTGTGGACAGCAAGCCCCACAACTGATAAAACCCCTCCCCTTGTCAGTGGGCCAAGCACTGGGTGGGGTGCATCTGAGAATCAAGGGCAGGTTTGGCCGAAGCGAGGAGGGGTGGAGGCAGAAAGTGGCAGCGGGACTTTGGGGAGATGCCACTCATGCCCCTGACTCCCATCCAGTTCCGTCATTCACATCCAGGCCTGGACCCCTCCTCTCTCGCCTAGGCCAGGCCACCCACAGCTCCCATTTGGGAGTGGGCTTGGGGGCCCCGTGACTGTGCTGCTCCTGCTGCCTCTCTGCACTGCTGGGCAGCCTGGGCCGAGCCGTGCGTGCATGGTTCACAGTTCACAGGCACACAACCTGGGCTCAGGGCTCAGGGTTCAGGAGGGCTCCACCCCTCCTTCCCCACCAGGCGCCCCTGATCTTCAGGCTTCCCAGACAGAGGGAGACTGCTTCAACTTCACTTTAATGTGGGCCCTGAGAACTTTAAATGTGGCCCCTGAGGCCATTTACAGCAAGGCCAAATCTGGGCTGGCTTTGTGTATCCCAATGAGAACCGTGAACCCTCGGTGGCTCAGCCTGTAATCCCGCGCCTTTGGGAGGCTGAGGTGAGTGGATTGCCTGAGCCTGCGGGTTCGAGACCCGCCTGGGCAGCGAGACCTCATCTCTACAATAAACCAAAAAAATCAGCTGGGCGTGGTAGCGCATGACTGTAATTCCGGCTACTCGGAAGACTGAGGCGGAAGGATTGCTGGAGCCCAGCAGGTGAGGCTGCGGTGGCCGGGAGCGGCCACTGCCTTCCAGTCTGGGCGACCGAGTGAGACTCCAACTCAAAACAAAAACAAAAACAAAAACAAAAACAACCCAAGGGTTTCTGAACTAAGCAGGGATAAGAGTTGAGAAAAGGCTTGAAACCCAAAGAAGCTTGGGACTGGGGAGATACTAGGACAGGGCAAAGGGGAGTGAGAAAGAGCTGAATCCTTGGAGTTTAACGAAGGGCTGGCCAGGAGCCTAGAGCCAGAGCAGTGGGTGAGGCTGGCATCCAGACCAGGCCGTCCCAGAGGCCTCCACGGGCCCGTTGGGGGTGGGAGGAAGGAGGGAAGAGCAACCTGGAGGCAGGCTCAACAGTCCAGATCCAGGGAGATGTCCCTCATCACAGGATGCCCACCTCCCGAGGCTGGGTAGGGAGGGTGGAGGCTGGGCCAACATCCCTCAGAGAATGAGCTCATGTGCCCACACACAAGCACGTGCGAGTGCACACACAGACACACCTCCATGGGCCTGGGGGGTGTTCATCTGAACCTGCCGGTGCCATCCTTTCCTCTCCACCTTCATCCACACCCTGGTTTCACCTAAATATAAGAGGGGCAGGAAGCAAACTGTGTGGTTTGTTCACACTTCAGGTGGCAGAATCACATGGAACACTTGATGAGAAGTCCCCACCATGAGAGTCTGAGTAAGGTGGTCTGGTGTGGGGGCCCAGGTAATTCTGAGCAGCTGGTCCTTGATCATATCAGCGGCATTTATTGTTTGCCTATTGTGTACCAGGTGTTTTGCATGAAATATCTCACTTCATCCTCTGACAACCAACCAGGAAGGTGACATTATTCCCAGTCCCAAGGTCACACTCTGGCCACTAGCAGAACTAGTTTGACATGCCCCATCCATGCCCCCAAGAGCCTGCTAACTTGCAGGGCCTGGGACTACCCCACTGACAGGACAAGGACCAGCACCTGACTCCCCACCAGGAGGGAGGGACAAGGGGCGACACAGTTGCAGGAAAGATGCGGGTAGGACTGTGAGGGAGAACACCCCACCCTCCACTTTCCAGGGACGCGGCAGCCAGCAGGTGCTCGTTACCCGCTGAGGACCAGCCCCAACCCACCCAGGAGGCCTCGGTGCGGTGGGGCGGGATCAGGCCTGGCCTGGTGAATTCTCGGGCCGCGGGCGCCCCCTGCAGCCAGACAGGGGTGCGGCCGGCGGAGGCTGGGACTTCTCCCAGTGCCGGCCTCCTGATATTGGGGGGTTTTCCCTTCCATCACCTGCGGCCCCCGGCGGAAGCTGGGCCAGGTTGGCCCCTGAAGTTATTATTGTTGCCTCATTTTAAGAATGAGGAAAATGGTGTCTTGCCAAGGTCACAGCGTCGGGCAGTGTGGGGTCCTGAACCCAGGTCTCTGCAGATCCTGACTTCTCCCTCCCAGGAGGCCTTTGTCCTGCCCTTCAGAGCCCCTCCGTGCCCCACACCAGGGCAGACAGGCTCAAGTGGCAGCTGTAAAAGGCCCGAGGGGTATTTCATGGCATGGGTGGGGGGTAAGCACTCCCACTGGGGGAGTCGGCAAAGGCAGGACACAGAGAGGTCCCCATGTGGGGCTCAGGAGTGGGGGCTCAGACGCAGGTGGTCCTGGCATCACTGGGTGTGCAGGGGCCAGAGGAAGGCCGAGACTGGCCGGGGGTCTCCCGCAGCAGGGGGCAGCACGGGGCCCATGTAGTGCTAAACACAGAACAAGGCATGAGTGCTTCTCCAACCCCCACCCCATGCCAGGCCCCCTGCTCCCTGGAGACAGAGCTGAGGGAATGGGCTTGTGCCACAGGGTATCATTGCAAAGATGGGGTGTGCGGTGGATTAGGCACCCTCCACTTTGCCCCGCATGCTCCTCCATGTGTCCCATACGAGGCTTGCAGCCCACATTTCCTTTAATAAAGAAATCCTCTCCCAAATTACAAACCACTGGAGTAGCCTCAGTTCTCATGAAGAGCTGGAGAAACTGAGGCTAAGAAGTGCAGAAAGGTTAAGTGACTGGCCCAAGGTCAACCAGCAAATTAGTGGCACATTCTGGAGGCGTATTCTAGAGGCCATGACCCTACTCTGGTCACCCTTCCGGGTCTAGGATCCTCCTCCCCAGGCTCTGAATGCTCCAGCTCAGGGGCTTTCCCCCAGTCCACACAATCTGAAGGTGCACACACACATACGCACACACACTCCTCACTTCCTGGAGAGCCGCAGCCACACCACTCTCTGGGGACCATTTCCTGGTTTGTAGAGACTCAGAGGCTGGGGCTGGGGGCCACGGAGGCCCAGGGGACCAAGAGCAGCGGGGCACCCCGAGTGCGGGCTCAGCATGGGCTCCACGTTGGGCCCGACCCCTCTCTGCAGCTGGACAGCTTCAGCCATGTACCTGGGGAGCAACAGGCCAGAGGCAAAGGGTCATTGCCTTCCTTGGCCTGAGTCCCCTGCCACCCTCAGGTTGGGAAGCAAACAGCCCAGGGCTTGGCCCTGCAGGGAGCTGAGGCCGGTTGCGCCCAAGCTGTGGCGACCTCCACTCCATTTATTGGGGAAAGAACCCACAAAGGCAAGGATGGGGGAGGTCCCAAGAGGCAGGTGCCCTGGAGGAAACCCCAGAGGAACAGAAGCAGTGAGCGTGAGGGCCTAGGGGCTGTGGTGAGGGGCCGGTGGGGGTGGGTAACCATTCACCGCCGCCAGCCCCAGGCTCACCCCTGGATTGCCAACTCACTTGGGTCCTAGCGGTGCACAGATTGTTAAATACCAGTTGCGGACACAGCCTTGGTTGTAGGGGCTGTATTCCTGAAGGTATCTGTACTGGAGGAGGATGGGAACAGGAAGAGGAGCTGAGGACCAGCAGGAATGGGTGGGCTTTCACCCAGTGGCCCTCCCTGAGCTGGTCAGCTCAGCTGGGGCTCAGCCCAGGGCTGCAACAAGACCCCAAGGATGGAGAAGCCAGCAGAGTTGAGAGAGGCCTCCCCACTTCCTAGGCTCTCAGGCAGAGCGGCCTCCCTAAGCTCACTTCTGAGCAGCTCTCTCCCTTGTGCGCGCCTTCTCCTGCCTTCTCGGGCATCCGCCATCGCCTGGTACTCCCACTCCTAGCTCCCATCTCCACTGCTGCACACGTCTCCCTCTCCTTTCTCCATCGGCCACACACACCCTCTTGCTGCCTCCTTCCGGGATCTTCCTTTTGCTGCCAAACTGCTCCAAAGACAGTCCCACCACCCTGCCGGGTCTTCTCCACTTTCCCACCTCTTTGTTTTTTTCTAAACTTGAGTCTTCGCTGAGTTTCACTATCTAGAAGGGCATCGTATGGGCCCAGTCACACTTTCCCAACCATATGGCGCAGGACAATCTGGGCTGTAGACCTCAAGCACATGGTATAGTGAAAGTCAAGTCCTTCCCTGGACACCTTTTTTGTTTGGTCTGCGTCTCACCTGTCCCCCAGGCTGGAGTGCAGTGGCATGCTCACGACCACCGCAGCCTCAACCTGCTGAACTTAGGCAATCCTTCCGTCTCAGTCACCCAAGTAGCTGGAACCACAGGCATGCACCACCCCACACCAGGTTAATTTTTTGATTTGTTGTAGAGACGAGTTCTTGCCAAGTTGCCCAGGCTGGTCTTGAACCTTTGGGCTCAGGCAATATTCCTGCCTTGGCCACCCAAAGTGCTGAGATTACAGGCGTGAGCCACCCTGCCTGGCCCCCTGGACACTCTTGTCTGGGTTCTCCCCCTCCCCTTTCCTTTTCACCTTCCCACGCCACTCGTCTGCCTCATCCGCTCTTCCTCCCTAGAACAGGCTAAGCCTCCTCTCCCCTCAAGAGCCTTGGCTATCAAATGTTTTGCCACAATAAAACGGCTTACAGCATCTCTGCTTCCCACCAACTTCCCCCTGCACCCCATGGCCCCACCACAAAGACTGCAATCTTCAACATGATTCCCCACCAAAAGGAACCAGGACTCATGTGGGCAGCTGGCACCTGAGGGAGGAAAGGTCAGGATGGCTCTGGACTATCCCAAAGAGCAACACTCAACTGGGCGCGGTGGCTCACGTCTATAATCCCAGCACTTTGGGAGGCAGAGGGGAGAGGATTGCCTGAGCCCAGGGGTTCGAGACCAGCCTGGGCAACTTGGTGAGACCTCCTTGTCTCTACAACAAATCACAAAAATTAGCGGAGCATGGTGGCACATGCCTGTAGTTCCGGCTACTTGGAAGGCTGAGGCGGAAGAATCGCCAGAGCCCAGCAGGTCGACGCTGGGGTGGCCTTGAGTGTGCCACTGAACTCCAGCCCGGGTGCCAGAGTGAGACTCCAACTCAAAAAAACAAAAAACAAAAAAGCAGCCCTCACCATCGCACTATTTGAGGTTCTGCCTAGTTTAAGCTGTTTAAAGTATGTAAAGAACTGGTATCCATTAGGGATTTTAATAAAATGTTTAAGAGTTTGATAACACTTATAGAATTTTAAAATTTAGAGAATTTTTTTTTTTAGTTGGGTAGAGGTCTCACCTTTTTGTCCAGGCTAAAAGTGCAGTGGCACAATCATGGTACACAGCAGCCATGCCCTGCTGAGCTGAGATGATCCTCCTGCCTCAGCCCCTGAGTAGCTAAGACCACAAGTGCATGCCACCATGCCTGGCTAATTTTTCTAAGGTTTTTTTTTTTTTCATAGCGACCAAGTCTTGCTATGTTGCCTAGGCTGGTCTTGAACTCCTGGGCTCCAGCAATCCTCCTGCCTTGGTCTCCCGAGTAGCTGGGATTACAAGCATAAGCCACAGCACTCAGACTGAGAAATAAATTTTGGTTAGATGTATATAAAATATTTTAAAATGTTGATTGTATATGAGATAGAGAAGAATGCTTAATGATAATTGCTAATAAATGTATAAGAACTGGCCAGTAGATCTGAGCACTTCCTCCCCTCACACAGAATCCTCTCACCAGTAGTGCAGAAGCACCTGGAATGGCCCCTCTCCCTGGGGATATTGCTCCAGCACCCTCATACTCCACAGGACCAACACCAACACGGGCATCATCTTGCCCCATCTCTTGCCCAGTGACCTGCTGCCTCCCCTTGCCCCCCGGCGACCCCAGGATCAGGGCATTATCAAGCTTCTCTCTCTTTCCTCCTCAGAGTGTTATTGATTCATCTGTTCACTTGTTTATTCAAAAATAAGCACTATTCACAATAGCAAAAACATGGAACCAACCATGCTGCCCATGGAAACTGGACCGAATACAAAACGATGTGGTACATATACATGAAGGAATATTATGCATCCACGAAAAAGGACAAAATTATGAACTTTGCAGCAACTTAGATGGATTTAGAGTCTATAATATTCAGTGCTCTATCACAGAAACAAAGAACTGAGTACCACATGTTCTCACTCATAAGTGGACCCTGAGCATTTACCGTAATACTATAAGAAAGGGATTGGCAAGTGGAAACTGCCTGGGGGGTTGGGCATCTAACATCAATGAGGGTACCTGATCTCAAACCAGGTAAAGTGGGGACCAAAGGGAGGCCCAAATGTTACCTGTACTATGACCACCTGTACGATGACTAACCCTAACCCTGACCCTAACCCTGATCCTGAATTGTACCCCACATCTTTAAAATAAAATAAAGTGCTCCCCCTCCAAAGACATAATCTGGAGCCTTAGGCACCGGGCTGGGGACTGGGGACACACTACACGCAGCACAGCCGGCATCAGTTGTCAGGGCGGTAAGGGGAGCACGGAGAGGGGATCGAGGGAGAAGAGGAGCCAGCAAGGCCAGCTTGCCCAGGCACAGGCCGAGAGTTGAGCCCTGGGAGACGGGGCACGGACCACCTCAGAGGTTACCTCAGGGCCAGAGGCCTTTGTGTGCGGTCTGGAAAGAGTTGCCTGAGGACCATCTGCTGGCTTTGGACACTTGGCAAGTTTGGACACTTTGCATCAGAGTGACAGTGAGGACGAGGGCCAGCTGAAGTGGGCTGAGGAAGGTGGAGAATGGAGAGAACTGGCACAGCCAACTCTTTCAGC
This sequence comes from Cephalopachus bancanus, assembly GCA_027257055.1. Taxonomy (NCBI): domain Eukaryota; kingdom Metazoa; phylum Chordata; class Mammalia; order Primates; family Tarsiidae; genus Cephalopachus; species Cephalopachus bancanus. The sequence goes on along the minus strand of JAPVLO010000230.1, from coordinate 2,560,297 downwards.
AGATACGGCCATGCTGGAGAGGACTGCAGCGGGTGGGGTAGAAGCCCATGATGTCAGGAAGGATTTTCTTTTTTTTCATTTTTTTTTTTCTTTTTGGAGGGCCGGTCTCACTCTATCACCCAGGCTGGAGTGCAGTGGCACAATTGCGACTCACTGCAGCCTCGGTTTCCTGGGCTGCTCCTGCCTCAGCCTCCAGAATAGCTGGGACCACAAGTGTGCACCACCACTCCCAGCTAATTATTTCATTTTCATTTTTTGTAGAGACAAGGTCTTGCTATGTTGCCCAGGCTGGTCTCAAACTCCTGGGTTCAAGCGATTCTCCCACCTTGGCCTCCCAAAGTGCTGGGATAACAGGCATGAGCCACTGGACCTGGCCTTTGCTTTGCATTTAGGATGAGAAAGACATGAACACGTGTAAATGGTGATGGGAAGGAATGGCAATAATGTACCTGCTGCTATTTTGTGTTTAACTTCTGCTGCTCCCTTTCACAGATGGGGTGAGTGACCACTGGGTGGCTGAGTAACACACCCGAGATCTCCCTGCTGGCACGTTGTGAAGCTGTGATTTGAACGTGTGTGCCCTGGCTCCAGAGCCCTTGATATCAACCACTAAGCAAATGACCCTAGGAGCTGCAGGCAGGGAGTGGAGGTTGGGGTGGAATGAGAATCAGGCATGGGAAGGATGCTTTCAGTAGGTGCTGCAGGTAATGGGAAAGAACGCTGTCTGGGGGATCACAGAGTGCATGCCACACTGTGGTACCCTGAGGCTGGAGACCCTGGAGTGGGAGGGCCACATTCTGGGCAGAGGAGATGGGGTAGACCTGTGGCCTGACCTTGGGCTGGAGAAACCACAGGATGCAGGCAGGGAGGAGGCCATCCAGGAGAGGTTGAAATGATGCCCTGAGGCTGGAAAGGGAAGACCAAGGGTACTGCTGAGGAAGGGCGGAGCCAAGGAATGGCAGCGAATATGGGTGTGGTGGAGGGACTGTGTGGTGACAGGGAGGACGGGAGGTGGTGGGCGGAGGGTGCCTCTCTCCTTGCAGCTGTCCAATGTCTGCAGCCCTTCCCTCATCAGGGCTGCCCTAAAAAAGTATTTAGATAAGTCACTGTCCTGCTGAAGGAAACCCATGCAAGGATTCCACTCTTACCACTCCGGATCAACACAGTATGGGAAGTCCAAGACAGTGCAATAAGGAAAAAGAAAGAAGAAAGAAAGAAGAAACAAGCAAGCAAGCAAGCAAGCCAGGCATGATGCTCACACCTGTAATCCCAGCACTTTGAGAGGCTGAGAGGACTGCTTGAGCCCAGGGGTTTGAGACCAGCCTGGGCAACTTGGCGAGACCTCGTCTCTACAATAAATAAGAAAATTAGCTGGGCATGATGTCGTGCTCCTGTAGTTCCAGCTACTTGGAAGAATGAGGTGGAAGGATCTCCTGAACCTGGCAGGTTGAGGCTGTGGTGGCTGTGAGAGTGATACTGCACTCCAGCCTAGGCAACAGGGAGACTCCAACTCAAGGAAGGAAGGAAAGAAGGAATAGGAAAAAAGACTGGAAGGGAAGAAGTGAAACTGTCCTTTTTACAGATGGCATGCTTTTCTATGTAGAACAGACAAAAATGCTGTTAGAACTCCTAAGTGAGTCTAGCAAAATTGCAGGATTTAATACCAATATACAAAAATCATTGTATTTTCTTATAAAACACACAATAGTACATAAAACCATGAACTATTTAGCTATAAAACTAATAAAATGGATGCAAGATCTATATGCTGAAAATTTAAATATAAAAGACATCAAAGAAGATCCAAATAAATGGAGAGGTACAGTATGTTCATGAATTCAAAAAGGCAATCTTGCTCAACTGCCAATTCTCCCCAAACTGATCTATAGGTTCAATAAAATCCCAGTGAAAATCCTAGTCTATCTTTTGGTAGAAGTGGACATGATGACTCTAAAATTTACATGGAAAATCAAAGACGTTAGAATAATCAAAAATAACTTTGAAAAAAAAGATAACAAAGTTAAGTAACTCACACTGCCTGATTTCAAGACTTACTATAAAGCAACACTAAATAAGACAGTATGATATTGATGGAAAAAAACAGTCCAGAATACACCCACATACGAGCGGGTCGCCCAAAAAACAATTTCTTTAGAAAAAAAAAATTGTGTAGTCTTTCCTACATGTTTAAACTTCAGTCCTCTCCAAAGTACTCTCTGCTTGATGCAATACACCAACCGAGATGCTTTTTCCACAGCTCAAATTTGTTTCTGGACTCGTCCGTTTTGATGTCTTTTACCTCTGCTGTCCTTAGTTTCACCCCTTCACCCCACACATCACCGATTTCAGGCTCCTCATCAACACAAGTCCAGGATAGGAACTCACTCACCTCTGTCCCCCTCCCTCGAAATCACACTCGCAGCCTAGCAAACAGCTGGCTCTCGAGACCGCGCACCCAGGAGGGAGAGTGACCACCGACCTCCAGCAGGAGGCGACATTTGAGCGGGGTCCGGAAGGACTTAACGAGGCACCACCGAAGGCGGGGTCAGGCCATCAGGGCCAAGGGCAGTGGAGAAAGAGCGGCCGAGATCCCGGAGGGGCAGGGGGGCCCCCCCGCAGCCCCACAGCTGGGCGCCGGCGCTCGGCCCCGCGTACCCGGCGGTCGCCGGAGCGCTCGCCGGCGCTCAGATACTCCACCCGGCACTGCAGCGGCAGGATGGGCGCCAACAGGACACCCGCGGCGGGTACGACCACCGCGACGCTGCCTGCGCGTTAAGGAGCATCTCTGGCCTCGCCCTTAAGCCCCGCTCCGCCCCAACCAAGCCCCGCCCACAGACCGCCCCATGTACCAAAGTCCCCTGCTTCACCCACCCACGCGAGACCCTCACCCAACCCCGCGGTCGCCCAACTTGCCCGGAGCCCGGTGCCACCTTTAGCACCCCGCTCCGTGACCCCACTAGACCCTTAAGCCGCCGCAGTTCTTCCTAGCCCCGCCCATCTCCCTGACCCCACCCACCTTTACTTCGTTCCACGCTCGTCTCCCCAAACGGCTTCTCCCTCCGGCCACGCCCACCACTAGTCCCATCCCCCGAGACCCGCCCCTTGGCTATCCCAGCTCTCCTCTCACTGCTCCTCACGTGGACTCCAGGGCTTGTGCGGACACGCGACAGCCCTGTCCGTGGAGAAGGGCAGGTGGGCCGTGCGCATCGGGAAGATCAGGCAGGTGACCATCATGGCACCGGAGTAGAGGCACAAGGACAGGAGGTGCAGCAAGAAGAATCGAAAATTGCGGTGACCGATGCAGTTATTGACCCACTTGCAGGGGTGGTCAAAGTCCTGGGTGACAGGAAGAGGAGGTCAGGACCTGTCTTCTGGCTCAGCTTCCATCACCCCTAAATCCTAAGGCCTTTCTCAGCCCCTGTAGGCCACCTGTCCTTGGCCCCATGCACTGGCTCCCATCCGCAGGAGCCACAAAGTCCCTACCACGGGCATTTTCCTTGCTAGAGCAGAGTTAGGGCTCTGTGGCTCATAAGGTCCCCTGGACCTTTAGGGACAAGACCTGCCTGATCTTCTGTGAAACACGTCCTAGTGGAACTTTGGGCAGGACATAGAATATCTCTGGGCCTCCACTTTCTCGTGATTAGTTAGATGAGGATGATAAATCCTTATTCAGTCAGCGTCCAGCACTTGCAGGCTGTGCACAGGAGAGAGATGCCCATCCAGAGCCCAGAAGACCCACCAACTTGCATGCCCAGATGAGGACAGGTACCTAGTGTCAGCAAGCCCAGGGATGGGACAGGGGTTGTCTTTCTTCCCCTGGGATTGAAGTGGCAAGAGTCAGCCTTGCAGGACAGGTACAGGCACAGAGGCAGTGACCTGTTTGCATGACCAAGAGTGGCCGGGAGTTGCTGCCACCCATGGCCTTCCAGCAGTCCTGGGAGCTCCTGGTCCCAGCCAGGTGCTGGGGGATGGCTGGCAGGTGGGCAGACAGAGGGGCACTCACCTCCACACAGATGTTGCACCAGGGGCAGTGGTAGGTCCGGGGCGGACAGTGGAAGCAGCACTTTGGACACCAATGCAGGCGGAAGGCCTGGTGGTTCACCCACACCACGTGCACCATCATGGGGACCCGCTCCACGGAGCCTAGCAGGGGAAGAGGATTGGACAGCAGCAGGATGCCCTTCGATCATTCTGCTGCTCTGGGCAGCCCCACAGCATCACAGGGCACAAGGAAGGTGGGGGAGAGGCGGGCAGGGGAGTCCCTGTTCCCATTGAGCAAGCTGACCAAGCTCAGAGAAGCTGGTCGTCAAAGGGAAGGTGGGTTTCCAGGCAGAAGTTTTCTGTAGAACTCAGGCCTTTGGAACAGTGACCGAAGCTTAAGTCGTGTGTGCCCTGGGAGGAGGACGCTTGAACTGAGTGGTCTGGAAGAGCCCCCGGCTTCCCACCCTGGCCTGCCAAGCCCTGCCTTCCAGGACAACTGGGAAACAGAATTCTGTATCTCCACATCTCGGCTTGGGGAATGAAGTACCAAGGCCAAAGCAATGAGGATGTGGAGTGAAGGGTGCTAAGGCCTGAGGAGAGGAGATAGAAGGAGCACTTCCAGGTTAATTCCTGTGGGTACAGGCCCGTAGGGTGCCACCTCCTTCTCCCAGGGGCTGAGGCCTCACCTTGATGTAAGATGCCAGGGTGTGAGAAGTTGAGTGAAACGAGACTGAAGAAGGTAAGGGCAAAGAGAAGGCCTGTGATGATGGGAAAGGCCCACCCCCCGTTCCGAACCTGCCACCTGCAACTGAGTCCAGAGGCAGACTCAGTCCTGAGCTGCAGCAGCTCCAAGTTCCTGCTAAGGGCCAGGCTCGCCCAGGTCAGGACCCACAGACCTTAAAGGCAGCCCAAAATATCCAGGCTCTAAATATCCAGATGGGCCCATAAAGTCTCCATTAAATGTCACCGGCATGACCAGTCACCTGTAGCTCCCCGTATTCACTAGGTACCGTAGACCTCTGTGCCTTTGCACATTGGGTTCCCTAGGCCCAGAATATCTCCTCTCGTTGACCTCTGCCCTCCTCTTCTGCACTCCCGTGCCTCTATGCTATCATGATTCCTTATCATTCTGTCCCCTTTGCTGTCTCTTTGTAAGAAACCTGATGGCTTGCAAGGGAGACTCACGGGAAGGCGAAGAAGAGGCCACTGAAAATGACCAGCAGCATCACGTTGAAGGCAGCAAACAGGCTTGGGAGGAACCAGGGGCGTGGGAGCAGCAGTGAGGGCTGAGGCTCCTTCGCGAGGAGTGCAGCATCCTTTGAGAGTGGCATGGCTGGGCCCCCAGAGAGATCAGAGCCACCAGGCTTCCTCCCCTATGCTGGCTCCCAGAGCCCTATGGCCAAGGCAGCCTTGGAAGCCACAGCCCAGAATTCAGGGAGCGAAGCTCCAGTGTGACATCACAGAGACCAAGGAGTGGAGGAAGGGGGTTCTCAGCAGAACTGTCTGCAGCCTGCTCTGGCTGTTTCCGGTGACTGGTACTTCCAACAAACAAGGCCACCTGACATGTGCTGGGGACTGAGAGGTCCTGCCCCTGCGAGACTGGCATAGATGGAGACCATATGACCTTACAGAAACACGGGGAGAAAGTGGGTGATTCTTGTCATCCCCTCAGGCCCAGTGCTGACTGAAACAAGCAGGGCTCATTGCTCCCCCATCTCCATTTCTTCGTCTTTGCAGTGACAAAATTCCAGTGTGGGGGAGGGGGCAGCAATCTGTTCATCTTAAATAATTTCCCAGCATCCCTTGTTTTCAAGTCTGGCTTCATGGCACAGCTCTGGACAATGAGACATAAGTGAATGTCGAGGTTTTCTGGAAAAGCTTTTGCCTTCTCAACAAAAGAGAAGAAGATGCAGTTGGCAGAGCCCTTTTTTTGACCTTGAACCTAGACGTGCTGACTGGGGTACCCCTTGGACCCATGAGGCAACAAGGCAGCATACCACTCAGAAAGAACTTGAGAACATTCTTGAGTTCTTTCTGCCCCAGCCCTGAGCGGCCTCCCTCCGAGTTGCTTATTATGTGAGAAAATAACTGGGCTTTCTGTTAAATGCAGCTGACATTTGTCATTTGCTTTGGCCATGAGCATCTGAATCCTTCACGTGTTTGGAGGAGTCCTCATGCCATAAGTCTTGATCAGGGCCAAAGACCCTATCCTCATCCCAACTGGAACTGAAAATGGCCAGATGCCTTTGAAGGCTCTCTGAGGCTATTGCATAGGCCTGGGACCAGATGTCACCAGTTAGCTACAAAGCTGCTGCCACCAACTGACCAGGGTGTCTCTGCTGAGATGCAGCAACTTTGTGTATGTCAAAGTGTAATGCCCATTTCGAGGTACTTTAATTTCAACACTTATTGCATTGTTCAACAAGGTGGATAAAATATGTAACTCCAAGATCCCTAGTTTGTTTTTAAAACTTATACTAATATTGAATTGGGGTCATTGAACTGGAACATTTTAAGGAAATTAATTTGATTAAAAAACATTGCAATATACCTCATCAACACACAATTATTGTTACTTATATCCTTTTATCTGTAGAAATATGTTCTTTTCTTTGTGACTATCAAATTAAGAGATTTTGGTGGGGTTTTTTGGGGGGTTTGTTTGGTGTTTTTTGAGTTGGATTCTCACTCTGTCACCCAGGATGGAGTGTAGTGGCACAGTCAGGGCCACCACAGCCTCAACCTACTGGGCCAGGCAATTCTTTCACCTCAGCCTTCCAAGTAGCTGGAACTAAAGGTGCACGCCACCTTGTCTGGCTAGTTTATTTATTGTAGAGACAAGGTCTTGCCAAGTTGCCCAGGCTGGTCTCAAACCCCTGGGCTCAGGCAGTCCTCTCGCTTCCACCTCCCAAAGTTGGGATTACAGGCATGAGTCACCGCACCCAGCTTAAATTAAGAGAGCAAAATCAATGCAGTAAGAATAGTGTCTTATAATATGACTATAAGATTATACTTTAAGTGCTAGTTTTAAGGTTTAAATATTTTCACTTGTCCTATTTAATAGAATGGTATATATGTATGCATATTAAAAATACTTACCAGCCAGGCATAGTGGCTCAGACCTATAATCCCAACACATTGAGAGATTGAGGTAGAAGTATTGCTTGAGCCCAGGAGTTCAAGATCAGTTTGGGCAATATAACGAGATCCTGTCCTATTTACAACAAAAAATAAAAATAAATGCATACACGTGGAAGTATATTAACATTAATTACTTTTTAAAAGATGAAGGTGGGCAACCTTTTTGGGTCCCCTCCCGCTGTGGGAGTTTTTCTGTCCTTTCAATATATCCTGCTTTCTCAAAAAAAAAAAAAATTGAAGTATAATAGGAGAAGAGAATCGGTAGCTTGGAAAAGAACTGACCTTTGAATATCAGTCTGTTTTCCATATGATGCAGTAAAATGTTACTTTCTTTCTGTCTATTCTACCCAATGGTAGAGTGTCATGCTCTCACTTGACCTAAAAGGAATTTTAACAGGTTTATTCCTACATGTGTTTTTGGAAATTTCGTAGCTATAGACAATTATAAGCAAATTAATAGAATAATAGGTGATTCCTCACTTAAAAAAAAACAAAACTGGAGGCTGTGCACAGTGACTCAACTGTAATCCCAGCACTTTGGGAGGACAAAGTGGAAGGACTACTTGAGTTCAGAAGTTGGAGACCAGCCTGGGCAATGCAGCGAGACCTCGACTCTACAAAAAATCAGCTGGGCGTAGTGGCGCACATCTGTAACCCCAGCTACTTAGGAAAATGAGGCAGGAGGATCGCCTGAGCCCGGCTGTGGTGAGCCATGATTGTGCCACTGCACTCCAGCCTGGGCGAAAGGGTAAGATCCTAACTCAAAACCGCCCCCCCCAAAACAAAAAACTGGGAAATGATGAATGCTCTGCTATACCATGTAAAAGAGTGTTAGTCTGATTAAGAACACAGCCAACAAGCACATGACCACTTCTTATCCTCTGGCTCCTGTACTCTTATCTGATGACTCTCTTTGCTGTTACCATTTTCTGATACTGGGCCCTAAATTCAGAATAATAAGACCATGTGTCTTTTTAGCTGCTAGGTGGCACTGACAGCTTGCTCCCTCCCCTCATAACCCATGACATGGCACTCTCAAAGAGGGATGTTAAAAACATACAGATATAGTTAACATGTTCCACATGTTCTTAGCGTGCTCAATGATCTTGGAAGAGCCTCTGTTTGTTGGGCCCACATTGTGGGGTAATCTGATAAATAAAGGAGAGGATTTCATTTAGGATTTGTATAGGTAAAGGGTCACCCACAAGATTAAGTTTTCCAGTAATTGGCTAGTTTTGCAGGGTGAGTAAAAGCACATGAGTTCAAGTGCACGACATGATACAGACCATCCACTAATTGACTTCTAAGAATATTTCATTCCTAGGTTTAAAATAATACGTCTCTCGGCTGGGCATGACGGCTTATGCCTGTAATCCCAGCACTTTGGTAGGCTGAGGTGGGAGGATTGTTGAGCCCAGGAGTTCAAGACCAAACTGGGCAACATAACAAGACCTCATCTCTGTAAAAGTAAAAATAAAAAAAACACTACGTCTCTTCACAGCAATTGTGGCACACACTTCACAGAACAGATTTGTCAATGTTTTCCCTGACCATGAATATATCTTCTCCTTGGGCTAACGATCACTTAAGTCTCTAAGCAACACATCCGGGGGTCCATGTCCTTACGTACCTCATCCCTATTCTCCCTCATTCCGATGATGTCAGTTCCTGTAACATGGTGGCCTGCTTTGTCACCAACACGTGGCTTCTCTGCTCCTTTCATTTTTGCCTGAAAGTCCTTGTCAAAAGCTACAGAGCAGAGACTGGATCTTCTGGAAGAAACATCAAAGGAGAACAGCCTAAGAAAGGACAGGCTTACGGGTTTCCTGGAATAAGCTAACATGACCGCCAGAACAGACACCTCACTGTCCTGGGAGATCCAACGTTCAGGACTCCAGGACCATACAGTCTGGGAGCAGATGGCTTCAGAAGCATAGCCAGGATTGAAAGAAGGAGAATTCATGACAGGGGACTAAGTGACACGGATGAGGGAGATCTGATTGTGGTTATTTGTCTCAAAATACTGTTGATACCATTTTTAATGTTTCTTTTCTGAAGAGCATAAACAAGTTTCCTTTTCATGCTTTTTGATCCGTCCCTTAACCCTCAATTTTATAGACTATGCCCATGACTGTGACAGTGGTCAAAGTTCTCTGGTTATTGGTTTTGTATTTAAGTCTTTCTTTGATTCACATATTGATTCAAACTATACGGAAAGAATGGTCCAGTTTTAAGGAGGAAAAATATTTCTTTAACTGGATCCATTCCATCAGAAACCAGACACATATAAAAAGTCCTATCTGCTGTCACTGTGAGTCATAATATGGAAATTGTAAATATATTTTATAAGCTAATTAATTTTCAGGAAACTTTAAAATGATGCCTTACTAATTAGAATTTAGAAGAGTGTTTTCACAAACATTTAAGATTGGGGAAATTACAATCACCCTATGAACATATTTAAATTTTATTTTGTGGATACCGCAACTTATTAGTTCTATGGTAATTCTATAAAAATATTACATATATTTAAAAATAGACAATCAGGAGGCTGGGCAGAAGTATAAAGTGTCTTTCAATTCCTTTTCTTATCATAGCAATGTAATTATTTTTGAAGTTCCCCTAAGAATTAGTCCTCTTTCCTAATTGAATAAGTCAATTTTTAAAATCATGACCATGCCCAATATGTGACTTTTAAAAATAAATTTCATTTAATTAGATATGACCAGCCCACATTTATGGAACAAGAACTGAACTTTATATGTAGAAAAATACTAAAATGTCCCCCCAGGAAACCAGTGCTTGCTCTTTGGCTTTATAAAGTCCAACTTCACATATAATAAGTGACTGGCAGGTTAAGGGCATTGGACAATCTGGGGCTCTCAGAGAAAAGGAAAGTTACCACATTTGTAGTTCCTATATGCAAATCCTGGAGGAGAAAGGACACTTGATCTTGACCTTGGAATATACTTCCCCTAGAAGTTAGGAAGCATCTAAATTACTCTCCAGACAGAATTTAATTCTGTAATCTTAGCATCTTAATGCTGTAGATTTTTCTGACCATAAAAAAAGGAAGGCTTTGGGTATTTGTCAACACCATTGCTTGCACCTGTATATATAGACCAAAAAACAGGACACACACAGTATAAAGCTGAGGTCCTTAGATGACATACAGTTGCTACCACCAAACCCTAGTTGTTGTGAGTTTCTTTGGAAATCCTTGTCTAATGAAGGAAACAGGTACAAAGGAGCAATAGTGTGTATACAAGAATAGATGGTGATTGCGACTATGTCTTGTGAAAACTAGACCTGTGCCTAATTTCTACTACCTATAAGAAACATGAAAAGTGATCGATTAGACAACACATTCAGTGAATGATATTGGCAAAAAAACCAAAAAATCAAGACAGTCATTAAAAAGATATTGGTGCCAGGCTTGGTTGCTCAGTCTGTAATCCCAGCACTTTGGGAAGCCGAGGCAGGTAGATTACCTGAGCCTGCAGGTTCGAAACCAGCCCGGACAACTTGGCAAGACCTCATTTTCTACAATAAATCAAAAAAATTAGCTAGGTGTGTAGCACGCAAATGTAGTTCCAGCTACTTGGAAGACTGAGGCAGAAGGATCGCCGGAGACCAGGAGGTCAACAACGGGGTAGCCATAAGCGTGCTATTGCACTCTAGCCTAGATAACTGTGAAACTCCGACTCAAAAAGAAAAAAGAAAAGATATTGGGTCGAGCATTGTAGCTCACGCCTATAATCCTAGCACTTTGGGAGGCTGAGGTGAGAGGACTGTCTGAGCCCATGGGTTTGAGACCAGCGTAGGCAACTTGGCGAGACCTCATCTTTACAATAAATCAAAAAATTAGCTGGGCGTGGTGGCACGTGCCTGTAATTTCAGCTACTTGGAAGGCTGAGACAGAAGGATCGCCTAAGCCCAGCAGGTCAGGGCTGTGGTGGCCGTGAGCATGCCACTGCACTCCAGCCTGGGTAACAGAGTGAGACACCAACTCAAAAAATAAAAATAAAAAAGATTGAAAAAAGTCTGTGTGAAAACCTGGTCTGGGCCTATTCTGGTGGCAGTAATTGATGTGCTTAATAAAATCTCACAGATTTTAACCCGATTAATCTTGAATAAGACATTTCTTTTATCTCTTTCTTTTTCCTTCCTTCCTTCTTAGTAAGTTTGTTTTGTTTTTTTGTTTTTGCTTAAGAGACAGAGTCTTGCTCTGTTTTCCCAGTTGGAGAGCAGTGGCACAATCATAGCTCACTGTAATCTTGAACTCCTGGACTCATATGATCCTCCTGCTTCAGCCTCCTCAGTAACTAGGACTGAGGTGTGAGCCACCACATCCAACTAATTTTTTAAATTTTTTTGTAGAGATAGGGTCTCACTGTGTTACCCAGGCTGCCTTGTAGCAAGTTTAAAACAAAATTCTGAGGTATGCTTATAGTTAATTTGTACAAAAAACTGTGTGGCGGGGGCATGTGGGTTTAACAGCACAGATCCTGGTTCTCCTCTTCTTTATTCACCGTTTTGTCTCAGTCTTCTTTGTTGAGCCTGTCTCCTTTTCCTGACCTCTAAATATTGGAGCACCCAGGACTTTTCTCCGTCTCTGCTCCACTTCCTGGAAGATCTCATTGACTATAGGGCTTTACTAACCATGTGTTTTTACTTCTCAAATTAATACCTGTATCCCTGATCTCTTCTTTGAACTCCAAACTCAGACTTCCAACTGCTCAGACTACATCTGCACGTGGTGTCTAACAGGCATCTTGTATTTTAGCCTTTCCAGAGCCAATCTGCTTCTTCTTCCAAAACCTACTCCTCCAATAGCGCTCTTCATTCTGGTAATTAAAATTATCATTCAGCTGGATGCGCCCGCGGGTCACACGTCGCCAGGACCCACTCCCTGAGTGAGGGCCCGCGTGCCGGGCCTGGGGCGGCCTGGGCTGCGGGAGTCCTAGGCCCTGGGAACCTCAGATGCTCCGTGGGTCCCTGCACCCTTGCAGAGGATCCAGACCGGGTGGGAAGGTGGCGCTGAGGGTTACCTCGATGGCTGCGAGCCACGATGCCCAGCTTCTTAGGTGTGACCTACCCACGTGAATTCACCCTCTGAAACCTCAGTTTTGTGATCCGCAAAATGGGCAAAATCAAGGCCACTTCACAGTGTAGTTGAAGACTAAATGAGACGATGCTTGTAAAGTTCTTTGCAGGAGGGAGCCGTGGAGGCAGGACCCGGTGGGCAGAGCACACCCACTGTCACCCGGGCCCGCGGGCAGCATGAAGACCCTGGTGGAGCTAGCCATCAGTGGAATGCAGACCCTTCACCTTCAGCAGCAGTTGCCAGGGTGGCTGCCGGGTCACAGCCAGGGCGTCATTCTTGGATGAGACTGGTTGGCAGCCCTGCGGGAGCCCGGCCACCCCACCAGCCTTTAACCTGCCCTGGGTGGAGAAGGTTCATAGAACCAGAGGAGTGTGCATGGGGGCATCACAGGCCTTCTCTGCCAGGGGGAGCTGTGAGATCACCCCCTCAAGGGGCAGCACCCGACCCTCACACCAAGGAAGAAGAACAAATACAGACTGATCAGCCACACTCCATCTTACTGTGACGAGTCACTGTTTGGCTCCCAACCTGAGGGCGTCAGTTGGGAGGTCCCGTAGATGGCAAAGGGGAACACTGCCAAACTCTGCGCCCTCTTCTGGATGCCACCAGCTACCCCCAGGGTTAGCTACTCACCCCCCGCCCAGGGAGACCCTGCTGTGAGTCATTCACCCAGCTGGTTCGCCCAAGACAGAACCCAGGCTGGCAGCCAACTCCCAGGGGTTGTCCTTGGATGGGCTAGACTCTCCAAGCCTCCTGAGTCAGGGATGTTCCCATTTCCCTCACCCAGCTGAATGCCCCCAGCGCTGATCACACAGCTGCCAGTGCCCCCCACACAAATGGATTTCAGGGCCCCAGGCCTTCCACATCAGGGGTGCCCTTCCGCAGCCCCCGGTGACCTCCAGGGCTCGCTCAGTCAGTGTTTCAGTGCCAGCAACCTCCCAACGATGTGGGACCACCCAGGAACCAAAGCCCCCTTGGAAATGACATTCTTTCATCAGGGTTACCCATGGGGTCTCCTGGAGGGGGACCCAAATCACCTGGTTGACTCCCAGGCATTGTCGAAGTCCCTGGAGGGGCAGACCTAGCACGATGAGCAGTGCCTCTGTTGATCCTGACAATCTCTAGTTGCTTCTTGCCTTTTCCCCCTGATGTGGATTTGAGAACTGCCCCTTAAGATTCCCTCTCAGCCGGGCTCAGTGGCTCAGCCTGGAATCCCACGCCTTTGGGAGGCTGAGGTGAGTGGATTGCCTGAGCCCGCGGGTTCAAGACCTGCCTGGGCAGCAAGACCTCATCTCTACAATAAATCAAAAAATCATCCAGGCGTGGTAGCGCATGCCTGTAATTTCGGCTACTCGGAAGGCTGTGGCCGAAGGATCGCCAGAGCCCAGCAGGTCGAGGCTGCGGTGGCCGGGAGCGGCCACTGCACTCCAGTCTGGGCAACCGAGTGAGACTCCAACTAAAAAACAAAACAAAACAAAAAAATTTCTCTCCCTGCCACTCCCTGTGTCTCAGCCACACTCCAGATGAGTGCCAACCCAGGAGCTCTGTGCCCCAGCTGTCCCCCATGTTGTCTTGCCGCCAAGCATGCGTAAATGATGTGTCGCCACCCTGGAGGGCCCCTGTCCTCCTTTGCAAGCCCAGCTGCCTGCTTGGGAGTAGTTTCCTTCCCGAGCTGATGTGGACTGCAGTAGGTCAGAAGGGCATCTAGACGTGTTTTCATTCTAATAAAATCATGTATTTATTTTCATGTGTTAAATATTTCAGCAGCTCATCAAAACAAACAAAAAACCCCATCATTCACCCTATTGTTGAGACCAGAACCGGGTGTCATCAGACTCCCATCCTTGTGGCACATCCCACACCTAATTCATTAGCTCTACCTTCTTTTTTCATTTTGTTTTCCAGTTTTTAAGCTTTGGTTTTTGGTTTTTTTGGTAGAGATGGGGTCTTGCTATGTTGCCCAGATTGATCTCAAACTTCTGGCCTCAAGTGATCCTTCCACCACAGCCTCCCAAAAGACTGGGATTACAGACATAAGCCACCGCACCTGGTCCACACTTGGACATCAATGTAAAATACTTTCTTTTCAGTTTTTGGAAACAAATAATAACTTGATCTTTTAATTTAAATTACTCTTTAAATTACTCATGAAAGCCGGGCTCAGTGGCTCAGCCTGTAATCCCGCGCCTTTGGGAGACTGAGGTGAGTGGATTGCCTGAGCCCGCGGGTTCGAGACCCGCCTGGGCAGGCGAGACCTCATCTCTACAATAAATCAAAAAATCAGCTGGGTGTGGTAGCACATGCCTGTAATTCCGGCTACTTGGAAGGCTGAGGCGGAAGGATCGCCGGAGCCCAGCGGGTCGAGGCTGCGGTGGCCGGAAGCGGCCACTGCACTCCAGTCTGGGCGACAGCGTGAGACTCCAACTCAAAAAAAAAAAAAAAAAAAAAATTACCCATGAAGCTAAATATTTTAATGCACTTGTAATCATTTTATTATAGTTATTTTGTTTTGTGAATTGCTTATTTGCATCTTTTGCCTGCTCACGTTCTACTGTGGAAATGTTGAGGTTTCTTTTTCTTTTTTTTATTGTGGTAAAAGTTACCATTTTCACCATTTTTCACCATACAGTTCTGTGGCATTCAGCACAGTCACATTGTTGTGCTACCATCACCACCATCCATCTCCAGAATGTCTCATCATCTCACACTGAAACACTGTCCCCACCAGACACTGACTCCTCTCCTCTTGCCTCTGCTCCTGGCCACCAGTTCTACTTTCTGTCTCTAGAAGTTTGAGCATTGTGGGTAGCTGATGGGAGAAAATCATACACCATCTGTCCTTTGTGTCACTTAGCATGTCTTCCATTTTCATCCTTGTTGTAGCATGTGTTGGAATTTCCTCCTTTTTTAAGGCTGAGTAATATTCCGTGGCAGGTATATCACATTCTACTCATCCATCCATCCGTCAATGGACATTTAGGTTGTTACTACCTTTTGGTTCTTGAGAATAATGCCACCGTGAAAGTTGTTATACAAATATTTCGTCCCTGCTTTCAGTTCTTTTGGATGAATATGCAGAAACGGGATTGCTGGAACATTTGGCAATTCTATGCTTAATTTTTTGAGGAACCCTCATACTGTTTTCCATAGCAGCTGCATCAGTTTACATTCCCACAAACGATGCATGAGGTTTCCAATTTTTCCACATCCTCAAAAACACTTTGTATTTTCTGGGTTTTTGTGGTTTTTTTGTTTTGTTTTGTTGTTTTTAAATAATGGTCATTTGGGCTGGGCGTGGTGGCTCAAGCCTGTAATCTCAGCACTTTGGGAGGTCGAAGTGAGTCCAGGAGTTCGAGACCAGCCTGGGAAACTTGGTGAGACTTCATCTCTACAATAAATAAAAAATTAGCCAGGCGTGGTGGTGCATGCCTGTGGCTCCAGCTACTTGGGTCACAGTATAGATGCTGTACTGCAAGGTGTCATCGCTACATTCCAAGCAAGGATGAGGAGGAAGGGATAGTACCTCTATGACAAAGGTTAACAGACACAGATAAGAGTTTTGAGTATTTCAGCTGGGCATATTTTCTTGTACAAACACAACTGAGGTCCTGTTAGTGAGGAAGCAGAAGACAATGGATATAAGATAGGAAACTAGTAATGTCTGTCATAGTGTCACTCTTTTTTTTTTTGAGTTGGAGTCTCACTCCATCGCCCAGCCTGGAGTGCAGTGGCCGTTCCCGGCCACCGCAGCCTCGACCTGCTGGGCTCCAGCGATCCTTCTGCCTCAGCCTTCCAAGTAGCTGGAACTACAGGCACGCGCTACCATGCCCGGCTGATTTTTGATTTATTGTAGAGATGAGGTCTCGCCAAGTTGCCTGGGCAGGTCTCGAACCCTCAGGCTCAGGCAATCCACTCACCTCAGCCTCCCAAAGCGCTGGGATTACAGGCTGAGCCACTGAGCCCGGCTGAAGTGATTTTTTTGAGTTTTCGGAAATGATGTTTGGGTGCTGGTGGCTCATGTCTGTAATCCCAGCACTTTGGGGGGCGAAGGCAGGAGGACTGCTTGAGCCCAGGAGTTCGAAAGCTGGTCAAGGCAGGACGCTCACCTGAGTCCAGGAGGTCGAGGTTGTGGTGAGTTGTGATTGTGCCACTGCACTCCAGCCTGGGCGACAGAGTGAGACCCTAAGAAAAAAAATAATGACTCTTATACTGAGAAAGCCAAACCTGAAGTTGTAGGTATCATATTATGTTATCATTTAATTTTGTGGGAAAAAAATTAGACCAAAATGTGAAATGAAGGATTCACCCTTCTTGGTTCTACAAATCAGTATTTGACAGCTCACAGTTGCCAAGGGGAGACTGATTGGTCGGTCCGGCTCCTTTTCTCTCTCTGGTCTTCACCATGGATGGGTTGGCCTCGAGTCAGAACCTCCCCTGGTCTAATCCTTGGGTCACATTATATACAAGAGAGCCACTTAGGGACTTTGGATAGGGCAGAAGAACCCATCAGAGCTCAAGCCCTCCCTCTCCCCGACACTCAGTCTTTCCTCCTCCCCAGTGGGCACCCTTCCTGAGGAGCGTCCAGTCTTCCCCGGGGTCTCCCAGCCTCTGCTGCCCAGCCGAGGAAGCACCAGGGCTCAGCCCAGCCACTGTCCCCTCTCCACACCCTCCTGCCTCTTCCCCAACGCCCCACCACCTGAAGACGTTCCAGGGAACATCCTCAGCAATCTGTAATCTGTTCCTGGAAGTCTAAAGTTCAGGGCTTTGGGCAATTAGGCTCAAGGCCTCTCAGCGGGCTAGGGATGAATGACCCAGGGAACGTTCCTGTGGAAATGGTTTGAGGAGGCTGAGTCAGTCTGTGGCTACGTCAGGGTGAGGCCGAGGCCACTGACCCTCTGGGGGTCAGTGTCCTTGCCTTCCTTTTCCTTCCCTTACCTGCATCTTAAGAGGGAGGAGGGCCACTGAGACTCCTGGAGAACTACGTGGGCTGTCGCAAGAATTGTCTTTAGGAGGAGGGAAAAACTGGGGGAGGTCTCTGTTGTCCTTTGGGGGAGACTTTCAGGTGTTTTGGGACAGAAGTGGGGAGTCCTGGTACCACATCAGTAATTGCTTTCTCTGCTTGTGTGTACTCACCAGCCCAGGGCAGGGAGTCCCCTCTGCCTTCCCAGAATGGACTCCCTGGATCCTCTGCTGGACTCTTTACTCACTATCTGTCTTCACTGGGCTGGGTGAAGTGGCTCACGCCTGTAATCTCAGCACTTTGGAAGACCATGGTGGGAGGATTGCTTGCGGCCAGGAGTTCATCAGTCTGGGCAACATAGCAAGACCTCATCTTTACAAAAAATCCTAAAATTAGCTGGGTGGTGGTGCACGCTTGTAGTCCCAACAACTCAGGAGGCTGAGGTGGAAGGATTGCTTGAGCCCAGGAGGTCGAGGCTGTGGTAAGCTGTGATCGTGCCACTGCGCTCTAGCCTGAGTGGCACAGTGAGACCCTGACTCAAATAAATAAATAAATAATAAATTTTCACCAAACTGCAATAGAGCCCCTTCCCCAGGTCCCTTCTGCCTTCTACACAATCCCATGGCTCTTTAACTTCCCTGGTTTCTTAATGTCTCTGGACCTCAGTTTCCTAATCTGTAAAATGAGAGAGTAAGGATAGTATTTCCCTTACAAGAGTGGTGTAAGGTTTAAATGAGATAAGGAACGTACTGTATTTCCTGCAGCACCTGGCACACAAGGCATGCTAATAGACATTTGCTGCTGCTATTGCTCGGATTTTATTATTTTATCAGTTATGCAACCAGATTCGAAGGCGTTTTAGTAAGTGTCAAGCTCTGTTCCAGGAACCCAGGGGTACTGTACTATAAGACTCTGTGTCTGACCTTGAAGGGGTTTAAATCTATTTGGAGAGAGAAGAGAGACCACTAAGCAATAAAACAGTTTGTAAGCATATACTCCGGAAGTTTTTCTTTTTTTTGAGTTGGAGTCTCACTCTGTCACCCAGACTGGAGTGCAGTGGCATACTCACAGCCACTGCAGCCTCGACCTGCTGGGCTCAGGCGATCCTTCCACCTCAGCCTTCCAAGTAGCTGGAACTACAGGCACACACCACCATACCTGGCTAATTTTTAAAATTTATTTATTGTAGAGATGATGTCTCACCAAGTTGCCCAGGTAGTCTCGAACCCATGGGCTCGGACAATCCTCTCAGCTCAGCCTCCCAAAGTGCTGGGATTATAGGCGTGAGCCATCACACCTGACCACTTTGGCAGTTTTTCAAAGCCTGCCAAGTACCCGGAAATCTTGCCCTGCTGCTCTGTCTTTTCAACGCAGCCTCTGCAAACCCATCATCAAATCCACATGGGCCTCATCTCGCTTTTCCAGTCAGTCCTCCCGTCCTCATGCCAGGCCAACAGCACCAGGCACAGCTGAGGCCTCTGCCCTGTCTCTCATTCCCAGGGTGTCAGGGCCTGAGTTCCAGCAAGGTTCCCTAGGGCTTGTCAACCAGGGACATTTCAGTGAGGAATGAGGACTTCGTCCCCACCCCAGCCCTGGCAGGAGGAGTTTTGTGGTGAGCCCAGCCTGCCTGAGAAGGATCCTTAACAGGGAGTAATGAACGAGGCGGGCCAGGGACAAAGGGGTGGGCAAAGATATTTATCCAAGAGAGGTGGGAGGGACCACACCTAGAAGCAGGGAGGAGTCAGGAGCCAGGGAGCTTGGCCAGGCCAGGCGACAGGATCAAATTCCTCCAGGGTGAACTCTGAGATAGAAAGTTGGCCCAGGAGGCCTGAGGAGGGAGCGAACCCGAGGGGAAGACCCTGCCCCTCCATCTGCCCTCAGCCCCTGTCCTCTGGGAAGGGTCAGCAGACAGCAGTGCCAGGCAGGAGCTGCCCCCTTAGTGCCCTCACCTGCCTGCCTTACCCACCCTGTCTGCCCCTCCTCCCTGCTCAGTGCCTGCTGGGATTGCTGGAGAGAAAGGAAGCGATGGAGCCAGACAGGACTCAGATAAAGCTTGACCCCAGGTAAGTGAGGGTGGCCAGCCCTGTGCCCGTTGCTAAGCAACAGTGGCCCCTATCGCACTGGCCTGTCCCTATCTCCCTTGAAGAGCCCTTTGACTCCCGGCACTCAGAATGAGACAGGACCAAAAACAGTCTGACTGTTCCCTAGGTCCTCAGGGACAGTGTGGGTTCGGGTCAGTGTGTGACACTTCAGGGCCTTGGCTTTGACCCCAACCTGGGGAGAGAGGGATCCCGGAGGTGGGGGTTGTGAAAGACTTTCCCAGAGGTAACACCTAGAGCCCTGGCCACCAGGGCACTTATCCCTCTGCTAGGGTCCACTCTTTCTCTGGGACCCTGCTCCTTCTCTCTGGTCAGCCCCTGGGCTGCTGCCACACTGAGAATAAAGAGAATCGACTGTGGGTTCTTGGGGCCCTGCGGCCAGACCTGCTCCTGGCTAGGTGGCAGCTGCCTTACACACCAGCCTGGGTCAGTTCTCCGCTCCTTCTAAGAAAGAGGTCCCGAAGGAACCAGACAGGACCCCTGCACCCAGGGGTGTTTGAGGAAGTATCGAGGAACTAGGGTCCAATGTGTCATCCCTCTACCCCCTTGCTGTAGCCCCCATGGTTCTGAACACAGGCAGGTGTCTCTCCAGGTACACGACAGATCTTCTGGAGGTGCTAAAGACCAATTACAGCATCCCCTCTGCCTGCTTCTCCCATCCCCCCATGGCAGCCCAGCTCCTGAGAGGTGAGTAGGGGGCCTGCACAGAGGGACCGAAAGGAGGAGATGTACACCTCAGCGGGAAGGCAGAAACTGGGCAACCAGGGTAGGCTGGGAGGACATCTGTACAGCCTGAGAGGATACCTGGACAGCCTAGGGGATACCTGGGAGGATACCTGGGCATCTGGGGAGGATATCTGGGTAGCCTTGGAGGATACTTGGACAGCCTGAGGGATATC
Organism: Cephalopachus bancanus; assembly: GCA_027257055.1. Lineage (NCBI taxonomy): Eukaryota > Metazoa > Chordata > Mammalia > Primates > Tarsiidae > Cephalopachus > Cephalopachus bancanus. The sequence continues at coordinate 2,540,110 of JAPVLO010000230.1, read as the reverse complement.
TGGGAGGATACCCTGGGAAGCTTGGGGGATATCTGGGAGGATACCTAGGCAGCCAGGGAGAACACCTGGACAGCCTGGAAGGATACCTGGACAGCCTGGGGGATACCTGAAAGGATAACTGGACAGCCTGGGAGGATACCTGGGCAGCCAGGGAGGATACCTGGACAGCCTAGAAGGATACCTGGACAGCCCGGGGGATACCTGAAAGGATACCTGGACAGCCTGAGGGTATACCTGGGCAGCCTGAAAAGTTACCTGATCAGTCTGGGAGGACACCTGGACAGCCTGGGAGGATACCTAGGCAGCCTGTGGGATACCTAGCCTGGCATCCATTGTGATTAAGGTCTTGGAGAAAAGCAATTCAAGAAGTCAGTGGGCCCAACAGGGAGCACAATGGCCTAGGATGGTTGGTCCTCCACAAATCCCAGTCTCAAAGTTCATTCAAACTGGGGACACTGTGACCTGGGGCATTTATTTCAGACCCCGGGGCTATCTAGGGACTCAAGATGATACCTAAATGATCCAAGTCCCATAGGATCTCTTGGAGGCCTGCATGACACCTTCCTTGGGAATGGGCCTATATAATCTCAGAGAGATAGTTACTGTGAGTGACGTGCTTAAAACTTTGGTGACTGTGTAAAAGTGTTCTCACAGTGTTAGCCAACAGGATCTTATTACTGAATTGCTTTTGAAAGTGAAAGGCCACTGGGGCAGTGCTTGCACCTAAAATCCCAGCTACTCGGGAGGCCAAGGCAGGAGGATCATGGGAGCCCAGGAGTTTGAGGCTAGCCTAAGCACCATGGAAGACTCTGTCTCTACAAAAAAATAAAAATATAAAAAAAGAAAAGTGAAAAGTGTAGGATGGTACTTAGCTTATTTCCTGGACACCAGAAACATTGAGAATCAAATGGTCCTAGCAGCCAGATGCAAAGGTTTACGCCTGTAATCCCAACACTTTGGGAGCGGAGGTAAGAGGACTGCTTGAGCCCAGGAATTCAAGACCAGCCTAGGCAACATGGTGAGACCTTGTCTTTACAAAAAATTTTTTTTAAATTAGCCAGGAGTAGTAGTGCATACCTGTAGTCCCAGCTACTCAGGAGGCTGAGGCAGAAAGATTGCCTGAGCCCAGGAGGTCGAGGCTGCAGTGAGCCATGGTCAAGCCACTGCACTCCAGCCTGGGTGACAAAGTGAGACCCAACTCCAAAAACAATAATTTCCCTAGCATCTTTAGAGAAAATGTGGCTCCCGTCTGCATTTTATTTGTCTTTCTACTGCATGCTTGACTCCCTCTGAGATGCTGAAGAGAAGTCTATGTCTCTATAGTACACTCAATGCTTTTCCCCAGACTCCCTCCTGCAGAAAGACTTTCCTCATGGAGTGAACCATTTCTGAGCAACAGGATGCTGTCAGTGTGCACTAAGAGGCAAACCTGGGCATGTCCCTGGGCTGTCACTTGGTGCACTCTGATGCTCTGCACCAGAGAGATTGCCAGAGTGTCTGGAGATGCTGGTGGCAGCACTGTGATCAGTGCCAGGAGCTGGCTGCTCCATCCAGCTCCAGGAACCTCCCAATCTGAGGGTGCAGCTGGTGGGACATGCCTTCCCTTACAGCTGTGGTTCTCAGCACATGCAACATTTGGCAATGTCTGGAGATAATGTTTCAGTTGCCACACTGCAGAGTGCCGCTAGCATCCAGTGGGTAGAGGTCAGGGAAGCTGCTTAGTTTTTTCCAATGCACCGGACCATTCCTCACAACAAAGAATTATTTGGGCCAAAGCGTCATTTGTGCTTGGTTGACACACCTCACCTTACGCAATGAAAATGGCTTTCACATTGCTTTGCTACAAAATGCGTAAATAGAAACCTCAGGATGTTCCAAGGTTTGGGTTAGGAAGACGGTTCTGGGTCTGGGAGTCGAGCAAGCTGCCCTGCGGAGTGGGTATGGTTTGGCGAGTGGAAAGCAGGCAGTGGGCCCTCCTGGGGTGGGCATGGTGAGAGGATGAGCCGCCAGGTCCCTCAGACCCTGGGTCTGGCAGGATTCAAAGTTATGGGCAGAGGAGCAGGGGACAGTTAAGAGGGCTGGGCAGATTAGGTGGGGCCTGACACATGCCACCCGAGGCGCTGTACTTCCTCCCATAGAGAGGGCTCTGACATCGGGAGGGGCCGGAGGAAAAGCAGGGCTACGGGACCATTAATCAGTAATCAGGTCAGACTGCCTGGGAAGAGCCACGGGAGGCAGAGATAGAAATTAGGGGTTATTGCCCCGTCCAGTGTGGGAAAAGAGTCAAGGCAGTGGCAAGGGAGGGAGAGGGTTGGAAAACAGATAATTTGGAGAAAGCACAGGCTAGCTGGTAAAGATCCAGATGTGGTAAGTGCTGGTTCTGGGCGATGGTGATGGCTCAGAGAGAAATAGGGGAAGCAGGAAGAGGTGCCCATGGGAGGATGTGGTGAAAATCCTTCCCCGCCTCATCTGTGAGCTCTGCTCTTCTCTTGATCGAATGTTAAGAAAGAGCTGTTCTGGAAGAACTCTTGAATCTTTCCATTTTTTGAAAAGCCTGTGATGCAATTGAAGTGATAATCCTTCCAAGATCTTTTTAAATGGACCGAATCAAACACTTATAATGGAAGAGCCAAGAAAAGCCAAGATACTTTTGAAAAAGTGTAAGGGGAAAGCTGCCCTGCTGGACAGTAAGGCTTGTAATATGGCCGTGGTGTCTAAAGCAAGGAACATAATGAGTAGAATACCAGGGTAGAATCGTGTCCAGAAAATGGAGCTGTGCCTACGTGGGGGCTGGCTGCCTGAATGGATGCCATAGGCATCGAAGGCAGGGTGACTCTTCAAGGAGTGGGTCTGGACAACTGCCATCCCTGTGGCAAAGAAGTACACATGAAATTAGCTCCAAAGTAGCGTTAATCCAGATAGGCTAAATACATAAATTATGTAAGATGCAAACATTTTTACAAAAGAAAATACAGAACGCTATGTTTATGACTGGAATACAGAACAATTTCTTAAAACACAGGAAAGTACAAATGACCCCGGAGACTGAGTACCAAAAGCAAAGAAACTTCTCTACAACTAAAAGACACTGCAAACACCGTTAAAAGCCAAAGCACAGACCAGGAGTAGGTATTTTCATACCTCTAGCTAACAAAGGATTAATAGTCCGAATAAGAAAAATTAACCAATAGAAATTGGATAAAATATATGAACAGACAATTCATAAAAGAGGAAACCCAAATGGCCAATAAATGTGCAAGAAGGTGTTCACCTTTGCTAGTAATCAGGGAGCTGTAAATAAAGCAATGAAATGTCATTTTATCATTATCACACTGGCAAAAATTAAAAGTCTGGTGATATCAAGTATTGGTGAATTTTGCAGTGCAATGGGAACCCTCATAGACTGGTAGTAAGGGTATAAATTGCAGTAACCACTTTGGAGAGTAATTAGATAATATCTGTGGAACTGAAACTCTCATCTCCTACAACCCAACAACTCTAAATCTAGGTACACGCCTTAGATAAATTATCTTCTATGTGACAAAAAGACACACCAAAAATGCTATTGCAGCATTTGTTCATCATAATGAAAATAATACAAATCATGAAAATAATTTTGGATGGAAAAAGCATTTTGCAGGATGATGCCATTAATATCGATTTTTTTAAAAATGCAAAGCACAGCATGAGCAACATAGGGAGACCTTGTCTCTACAGAAAATCAAAAACTTAGCCAGGTGTGGTGGTGCATGTCAATAGTCCCAGCTACTCAGGATGCTGAGGCAGAAGGATTGCCTGAGCCCTGGAGGTCAAGGCAGTGGTGAGCCGTAATCATGCCACTGCATTCTAGCCTAGGCGACAGAGTGAGTCCTTCATTCAATAAATTAATAAATACCACTGCAGGAGGCTGAGGTGAGAGAATTGCCTGAGCCCACAGGTTTGAGACCAGCCTGGGCAACTTGGCGAGACCTCATCTCTACAATAAATCAGAAAATTAGCCAGGTGTGGTGGCATGTACCTGTAGTTCCAGCTTCTTGGAAGGCTGAGGCAGAAGGATCACCTGAGCCCAGAAGACTGAGGCTGCGGTGGCTGTGAGCATGCCCCTACACTCCAGCCTGGGCAACAGAGTGAGACTCCAACTAAAAAAATAAATAAATACATAAAGACATAAATAAAGCTATTTCTGATTTTTTAAAAAAGAGTTCTGTAGAACATTAAATTTTATAAAAGCTGGGTTCTGGCCGGGTTCGGTGGCTCAGCCTGTAATCCTGCACTTTGGGAGGCCAAGGTGAGTGAATTGCCTGAGCCCGTGGGTTCGAGACCCACCTGGGCAACTTAGCGAGACCTCATCTCTACAATAAATCAAAAAATTAGCCAGGAGTGGTTGTGCGCACCTGTATGTAGTTCCAGCTACTTGCAAGGCTGAGCGGAAGGATCACCAGAGGCCAGCAGGTTGAGGCTGCGGTAGCCGGGAGCAGCCACTGCACTCCAGTCTGAGCAACTGAGTGAGACTCCAACTCAAAAAAAAAAAAAAAACTGGGTTCTATACCTTCTTTTTGGAAATTAACAATGTAAATTGGCAGATTAAAATTTTCGCTATGCGCCACAGGAAAGAAACGTGATTGACTTTGCTTAATGCATTTCTGAAAATCCTTTAGTCATAGGGATACATTTATCCCTATATCTATTAATGCACTTTGGGGAAAACTGAGTCAGATCAGGAAAGTAAGGGAGGGGGTAGTCTTCTAAGAGGATAAATGAGTTTAACAAAGAACTCCGGATTCAGGCTGTGGAAGCTAAGGGTCGTTTCTCTTCCTGGCTTAGCTCTCGCACTATGGGAGGGAGATCTAATGTAACTACTGCAAGTAGACACACCAAACTGGAGAGCCAAAGGCAGCAGCTACAAGAAACCGCAAAAGCATTTCTGGGTTGAACAGGTAGAATAGGCCCCATCCTCACCTTTATAAACTTAAAAAAACCTTTGGGGGTGGCATTTGGTTGCTCCTCCCATATCTGTGTGAACACACACCAGGAGTCAGGGCGTGTGACAGTGAGAGTGTGGGCTTAGTGTCGGGACTCCCCAGGTTTGCATCCCAGCTCCCAAGCTGTGAGACCTTGGGCCTAATTTTCTGACAACGCCACAAAGTAGATGATCATAGGAATTCTCATGGAGTTATTTCTTTCATTCCAGAAAGTTACAGAGCAGTTAGTGTTCTAGGCACTTGGAGAGAACAGAGAACGAGCCTGACAAAGTCCCTGCCTTCTCGGAGCTTACTACGGTCAGGTGCACAATAATGAAGTAAACAGCTGTGTGAATATTCCTGCTGGGCGGGCAAAGGAGGCAACATCATCCAGGGCAGCCAGGGAAGGCTGACTAAACTGAGAGCCCAGTGAGGGGTCCTGGGGGGCCAGCCATGTGGAGCTCCGGGGGAACAGCCTAACAGGCAGAGGACAAGGGTCAAATCCTTGAGGTGGGAACAGCTATGGGCAGTGAGCAGTCTCCAACCTTTTTACAGCAGGGACCAGTTTCAGGGAAGGCAATTTTTCCATGAAGCTGAGGTAGGGGATCATCAGGCATTTGATTCTCACAAGGAGCACACAACCTAGATCCCTCACGAGCTCAGTTCACAGACAGAAAAACAGAGTCTGCTGCTCACATCCTGCTGTGCAGGGTTCCTAACAGGCCATGGATCGGATCAGCTTTAGTCTGTGGCAGGGGTTTGGGACCCCTGGCTTCGGGGGTGCTGGGAGGATGAAGGAGTGGTAAGGAAATCCCAAGTCTAGCAGAGAAGAGCTGAGCTGCAGTGACGGAGTCTGGAGAACGTGGGATGTGGAGAGGATGCAGACTCAGTGGAAGAGACAGACCAAGGGTTCAGAGGCCAGGAAAAGAACCTGGGGAATGTGGTTCTGGGAGTCAAGGGAAGGGAGATTTCAAGGAGGAGGAAGCGGTCAAGGAAAGGAACTTGGAAGGCTTTGACCTCATGGCTTATGAAAGGGCAGTTTCTGCTCTTAATGAGGACACTCAGGGCGGGGTGGGAGGTGAGAAAGGCCTCCAGCAGTGACACCCTCTCCCAACCACAAACACTGGTTTTGGAAACCTTGAGTTAATCTTGGAGTTTTCCTATCTGGACTGCCTTTTGTCTGTATTTTTTTTTTTTTTTTTTTTTTTTTTTTTTTTTGAGTTGGAGTCTCACTCTGTCGCCCAGACTGGAGTGCAGTGGCCGCTTCCGGCCACCGCAGCCTCGCCTGCTGGGCTCCGGCGATCCTTCCGCCTCTGCCTCCCGAGTAGCCGGAATTACAGGCATGCGCTACCATGCCCGGCTGAGTTTTTGATTTATTGTAGAGATGAGGTCTCGCTGCCCAGGCGGGTCTCGAACCCGCGGGCTCAGGCAATCCACTCACCTCAGCCTGTCTGTATTTTTTTAAACACACACGGCCACCCCAGCGTCAACCTGCTGGGCTCTGGCGATCCTTCCACCTCAGCCTTCCAGGTAGCCGGAACTACGAGCGAGTGCTACCATACCTGGCTCATTTTTGATTTATTGTAGAGACGAGGTCTCACCAAGTTGCCCGGGCTGGTCTCGAACCCACGGGCTCAGGCAATCCACTGGCCTTGGCCTCCCAAAGTGCTGGGATTACCAGCTGAGCCGGTAACATTTCTATTACAAAAAAGAATTCAGGTTTATTAATAGTAAAGTGAACACAAAAATACAGAAAAGTGAAAAGAGGAAGGAATGGTTTGGGAAAAAGAAAAGCCACACGTGCCTGTCTTTTGTGGCCTGTGGTAGTAAATAGGGAAGGCTTCCCACTGACTTCAGAAGTCCAACCTGGGAGCTGGAATCCAGGGGCCACCTGTTGGGTCTATTGAAATGGTCAGTAGACCTCACTGTGGCCAAAGATAAAGGACTTCCCTCAGATACAGCAGACAGAAACAGAGAGAAACCCGTATGCCCCGAAATAAGACAACCAGATCGACATGATATGTTTGGCAGATTGATGGGTCCTTGTAGTGCCACCAAGTCTGACTGACCCCGGCAACAACCTTTGTCTAGTCTCCTTTTTCCCTATTTTGGTATCAGTCATATTATCTCTCTGACTGAGCTGCCCTCATGTTCCTGGGCCACCAAAACACAGGGCAGGCTAGCCAATGCCTTCCTCATACTTACCCCCAAGGCAATGGGACAGTGGACAGACTCTGACAGACCTCCTCTCCCCCTTTCTTCCTCTCATCTAGTAGATGCAAAGGAGAGTCCAATAATGAGAGAAGAGACGTAGATACATGATTCCAGGGACTGTCACTAAGGATCCAGAATGTTTTGTTTAAAACTAATTGTTAGGGCCTGGGGTGATGGCTCATACCTGTAATCCCAGCACTTTGAGAGGCCAAAGTGGGAGGATTGCTTGAGGCCAGGAATTTGAGACTGATCTGGGCAACACAGCAAGACCTTATCTCGACAAAAACAAACAAACAAACAAAAAAACCTGGGCATGGTGCCACAATGTCTATAGTCCCAACTGCTTGAGAGGCTGAGATGGAAGGATTGCCTGAGTCCAGGAGGTCGAGGCAGCTGTGAGCCATGTTCGTGCCACTGCACTCCAACCTGGGTGACAGAGTGTGATCCTGACTCAAAAATAATAATAATAAATAAATAAAACTAATTGTTGCATTAATGAATCATGTGTATAGAGATACATATTGTGACTATATTAATTTTTTTCTTTTAGCAATAGCAAGGCCAGACGAGGTTCCCTGGTGTTTGTCAAAGTGTTTATTGTCCTCTGACCATTATCAAGTGAGCTTGTTAAAAATGCAGATGGTGGGACCCATGCCAGATCTACTGAAGCACACGCCTGACAATAGGGCCTAGACAGCTGCTTGATACAACTCCCCAAATGATTGCAATATACACTCCAGTGTGAGAACTGCTAGACTACATGGAATGTGGGACCAGGCGGGAGGCCAACGTGAGTCCTTGGAGTCTTTATTGATATCCATTTCTCTTTTGTTAAAGTCCTTTCCTGATGTCCTGGTTCCATGACATGATTTTGGTGAAATCAAACGTAAACAGCTCTAGAGTACACCATTAATTACATTCTCCTTCGATTATAACATCAACTGATCTGTGTCTGCTAGCACAACATCTGGACTGGAGGTAAAAAAGTGAATAGTCCAGGCCCTGCCAACCTCTTCTTTTAAGAATTTTGCTAGTTATGTAAAAACTCATTTGGTATCTACACCCTGGTCTAGGTAGACTTTACCCATACCTAGAATCATCTAACTAGGCTCCCATCCACGCATGCGCAAGAACGACTATTTCTTTTTCTTTTTTCTTTGTTGAGTCAGAGTCTCACTCTGTGGCCCAGACTGGAGTGCAGTGGCATGCTCACAGCCACTGCAGCCTTGGCCTGCTGGGCTCCGGTGATCCTTCCGCCTCAGCCTTCCAAGTAGCTGGAACTACAGGCACGCGCTACCACACCTGGCTAATTTTTTTGATTTATTGTAGAGATGAGGTCTCGCCAAGTTGCCCAGGCAGGTCTCGAACCCGCAGGCTCAGGCAATCCACTCACCTCGGCCTCCCAAAGCGTGGGATTACAGGCTGAGCCACCGAACCCCGGCCTAGAATGACCATTTCCTAGTCACATGTTGGATACTCTAGGTCTAAAAAATTGTCATTCTTCTGCATGGGTGGGAGCCTAGATCTGGTAAGACAGTTCAGATCCAAACAAGAAAACCCCTCTTTCCCCCCTCACAGCTTTCTCTTTCTCCTCTAGCCCTAGGCCCTGTGGAAATCGCCCTCACCAGCATCATGACCCTGTTTGCCCTGGGATCAATCGCCATCTTCCTGGAGGATGCTGTCTACCTGTACAAGAATACCCTTTGCCCCATCAAGAGGAGAACTCTGCTCTGGAGTAGTTCTGCACCCACGGTGAGGATCCTGGGGAGGGACTGGAAAGGAGGCAGGGACCATTTTGAGAATTCCTCTAAACTCAGCAGTTCGTGTCAGCCCAGAGTTGCAGTTCATGTCAGCCAAGACAGCAGTTCGTGTCAGCCAAGAGTTGCCACTGCCATCTGAGGGTGGGAGTCTGAAATCTGACCTCCGCTTGCAATTAGGACCCCGTGCTTGCCAGGTCAACAGGCAGCGGGATAGTGTTTAAACTCTAAGGGCTGCAGAGGCAGCTGGAGCACCTACTTGGCCCACCAGCGCCTCCACTCACTATTCTGCTCGCTCCCAACGTTGCTGTTAAAAGCAGGCCTCGGCTGAGCACGGTGGCTCATAATCCTATCTGAGAACTTTGGGAAGCCGAGGCCAGGAGCTCCTTGCTTGAACCCAGGAGTTCAAGACCAGCCTGGGCAACACAGCGAAACCTCGTCTTTAAAAAAAAATTTAAAAATTAGCTGGGTGAAGTGGTGCGTGCCTGTCATCCCAGCTACTCAGGAGGCTGAGGCGGAAGGATTGCCTGAGCCCAGGAAGCTGAGGCTGCGATAGCCATGATGGTGCAACTACACTCCAGGCAACAGAATGAGACCCCAACTCAAAAAAAAAGAAAAAAAGAAAAAAAAAATCAGGCCTCTTTCCTGTAGGCAGGCAGTGGTTCTCAGAATATAGGGTAAAGCTTTCCCTCCCCTCCCTCAGGGTCACATTCAGTTCTTCCCTTATGCAGTAGGCTTTTTAAGCTCACTCCCACAGCCACTATAGGGCTCCTTGGTGTGCTTGATTTAATTAGTTATTTTTCCAGTGGCAATTTTTTAGGAATGGTGCTTCAAATGCATTTCCCCTGAGTCCTTGAGCCCTTGCTACAGAAGGTTGGAGCAGCCTCCTCCCCCAGCCTGCTTCTTGCTTCTCTCCAAGCAGGTAGTGTCTGTGTTCTGCTGCTTTGGGCTCTGGATCCCTCGTTCCCTCATGCTCGTGGAAATGGCCATAACCTCGTGAGTGTCCTGCGCCACCCCCACCTCTGGGCTGGGTATCCCTCCAGGGTCCCTTCTGCTCCCACTCACCAGGAAGCTGGAATCCATGCCTTTCATCCCAGGTGATCATGAGTCTAGCCCTTCCCGGTTTGTGCTAATCCGGGGCGCTTCATCTTCTGGTTCTGTTCAGGGAATGCCTTATTTTGGCACATTCCTGAGTCACCTCTTTGCTTCCACAGTCTGAAAATCCCCTCTTCCTGGTCCTCTGGCCCCCGTCCTCTCTCTCGCTCCTCTTGGGTCATACACCCAGAATGCTCGGTCCCTACTGTCTTACCCTCAGGAAGCCCACCCCTCCCTGTAGTCTTTCCTCGGGCAGCAAAGGGGTATCCCCTCAGCGGGCACCTCCACCATCTACTCCAGTCCTGCTTCTCTCCCCACCCCAGGTTTTATGCCATTTGCTTTTACCTGCTGATGCTGGTCATGGTGGAAGGCTTTGGCGGAGAGCAGGCAGTCGTGAGGACACTGAAGGACACCCCGATGATCGTCCACACAGGCCCCTGCTGCTGCTGCTGTCTCTGCTGCCCTCAGCTCATGCTCACCAGGTAAGGCGGGAGGAAGGAGCACCCTGGAAGAGCACTCTCCCAAGAGCCTCTCCTGGCTTTCTAGCCCTGCTTCAAGGCACTGGAAATTAGGCTTGAATGGGACAAAGTCAACGATGAAAGGATGGACATCCCACAGCCAGGTTTCACAGATGGACACTGACTCCAGGGGAGAGGGGTGTGGAGGAGAGTGAGCTCCGAAGTTCCCATCACTTAAGTTCACTGTCCCCTGAATGCTTTAGTCACACAGAGAAAACTGAACTTCAGACCTTTTAATTGCCCCTTCTGGTGAGGCTGCGGTCTGGAGGTGAGTGGAGGTGAAACTTTCTCACCTCAATTCTCTCAATATTCCAGCTTCTTCCTGTGTCCGCATCCACTTAGTCATAATGGTGTCGATGGTGGCCGCTGAGCCCCAGCCCAGGAGCCCAGTGAGGGAGCCAAGAGGTCTTCGTGTGGTGGATGGTTTGTGGGTCCATGTTTCTAACTCTCTCCCCCCCTCAGGAAGAAGCTGAAGCTGCTGATGTTAGGCCCGTTCCAATATGCCTTCTTCAAGATGATGCTGGTCCTGGTGGGCCTGTTCCTCATCCCCGATGGCATCTATGATCCAGCAGATGTAAGCCAGGAGTAAGGGGCGGCAAAGTCCCAGACTCATTTATTATCTGGGAGCTCTAAAAGGAATAGCTGGAGTCAATATCGCTGGACACAGGGCCCTAGGGATGGATGGCTGTGGAAAAGTAGAGGCTCAGGGACTCCAGTGGGGAGCGGAAAAACTGGTATAGACCAAGGCTCTGGGGTTTTTAAAACATTACCTTTCCTACCATGGGAGAGGAGAAATAAAAGGAGCAGAGAGGGCCAGGCCTGCCTCACCAACTACTCTCTGATCTGCCACCAGATTTCTGAGACGAGCACAGCTTTATGGATCAACACTTTCCTCGGTGTGTCCACACTGTTGGCTCTCTGGGCCCTGGGAATCCTTTTCCGTCAAGCCAAGCTGCACCTGGGTGAGCAGAACATAGGAGCCAAATTTGCCATGTTCCAGGTAACTATGCCCTGGGAGAGAAAAGACATTTACTAACAGAGCTACAAATGATCTGGGTTGGGATTAAGAGCAATAAAGGCTAAAAGCGGGTCTGGGAATCTTCCTCACAGGCCTCAGGTTTTCTATGAGATTTGGAAAATGATCCCTGCCCTGCCCATGTTTTGCCTTTCTGTGCTGTCATCGTTTCCCAGGGCTGCCATGACAAAATACCACAAACCAGGTGGCTGAAAGGAAGAGATTTATTGTCTTACTGTTCTGCAGGCTGGAAGTCCAAAACAAACAGTCATCCTCCCCCTGAAACCTGTAGGGGTCTCCCTCCTTGCCCCTTCCTAGTTTCTGGGGGTACCAACCACTTATGGCGTTCTTTGGCTAGCAGTGGCACCACTCCAATTTCTGCCTCCGTCACTCCATGACGTCCTCCCCCTGGGTTTTGGTGTCTCTCCTCCTGTTTCTATGACACCAGTCATACTAGGTTAAGGGTCCACCCTATTCCATTACAACTTCATCTAACCAATTATATCTGCAACAACCCATTTCTAAATAAGGTCACATTCTGAGGTACTGGGGATCAGGACTTCAATATACCTTTCTTAGGGTGCACAATTCAGCCTATAACACGTGTGTTCCATCAAACCTTCTTAAGTTCTTCTACCCTTGCTTTTTCCTCTCTTTTTCTACCCATTACTTCCTAAAATCCTCTAACTCCCCAGCACCAGCATTATCATGGTGGCAACTATTAACCACCTAGCCCAGGTGCTGGGCATGTTTCATCCATTACATTTTCACAACAATCATTATTGTCATTATTATCTCTATCTTACAAAGGAGGAGACTGAGGCGCAGAGATGTCATGAGGCTTGCTCAAGGGCACATTAAGGTTGGGGCCAGAATGTCCACCCAGGTCTAACTCCCACACCCACACTCCTTCTTCTCATCACTCTGCTTCTTCATCTGCACACCTCTTCTGAAAATTCTCTCAGAGGCACGTTTGTCACCCTCTGTGCATTGCATTCTCTGAGCTCAAAGATGTCTTTTTCACCAGACGTAATGACTTCTAGCCCAATCTTGTTTTTCTTCTCTCTCCATTCTCTCTGACTCCTTGCTTGGCCCTTCGACTCCCAAACATAATGACTGCTTGATAGTTCAAGAGTGATTTCATGCACATTCTCATCTGATCTAAGCAGATGCCTCCAAAATGTGAATTTCCAAGCACACAGTAGGTAGAATTGAAGGGGCTATGGGGAAAGAGAGAAAAGTTCCTGAAATGGAGTCAGAGACTGAAGGAAACAGAAAGGATCTGGGTCCCAGAAGCACTTAGGGTCCAGGCCAAGGGATAAAGGCTCTGTGGGTGCCGAGCCTGCCCATGACTATTGTGGAGAAGCCTGGCAGAGCCAAGTCTGCCTCAAATGTACTCAGAGGGCAATCCTAAGATAAATGGTGCCTCTGGGTCCTCTGAGCAGAGATCTTCTTCTCCTCCTTTCACCTTCTGTCATTGTGGTGAAGTTAAAATTCACTTTCTTAATGATTTTTAAGTGTACAGCTCTATGACATTAAGTACATTCACATTGTTATGTAGCCATCACCACCGTTCATCTCTAGAACTTTTGCAATTTCCCCAGCTGAAAATTGGTACCCATGAAACACTAATCCCCCATTGTCCTTCCCCCTAGCCCCCCCCGGATGGCAGAGTATTTTCTTTTGTTTTCCTTTCTTTTTGAGTTGGAGTCTTATTTCATTGCACAGGTTGGAGTGCAGTGCCACACTCACAGCCACCCCAGCATCGACCTGCTGGGCTTTGGCAATCCTTCCACCTCAGCCTTCCAAGTAGCCAGAACTACAGGAGCACGCTACCGCACCTAGCTGATTTCTGATTTATTGATTTATTGTTGAGATGAGATCTCACCAAGTTGCCTGGGCTGGTCTCGAACCGACGGGCTCAGGCAATCCACTTGCCTCGACCTCCCAAAGTGCTGGGATTACATTCTGAGCCCCGAGCCCGGCCAGCAGTGTTTTCAAAGTGTACTCTGATGGTTAATTGTCCATCATCCTAGGAGCAGGATGCGCTAGATGGAATTCCTCTTCTCTGATCATCTACCTTTTTTATCCATTAAGTGATCATTAGTAGCCATGACTGAGATGGGGAAATAAAAATGAACTTCTCAGTTTTTGTTGTCTTGTTAGTAACTCTAATAAAATACCAAGTAGAAGATGAGACTGTATCTTGCCTAATGATGACAATTCCACAAATTTTTAATCAAGTGAGAGTCTCGACCCGTTTTAACTCCACAGATCTAATGATGGGCGAAACCTGCGCAGTGGCAGGACAGGGCTCAGTAGCGGGCCAGCTTCCCCTGGCACCATGGACAGCAGGCCCCAACCCACCCTTGTTCCCCTTCCTGTTCTACAGGTGCTCCTCATCCTGACAGCCTTGCAGCCCTCCATTTTCTCAGTCTTGGCCAGTGGTGGCCAGATCGCTTGTTCGCCTCCCTTTTCCTCTAAAGCCAGATCTCAAGGTGAGCGTGTAAGGGCTCCTATCCCACTGCGGGATGGAAGAGACAGGAGACAGTCAGGAAAGAGAGGGCCTCGGAACAGAGGTTAGGCCAGCCTGACTTCTACTCAGAATATTCAAAAAGGGATCTCCAAGAAACCTAAGCAGAGGCTTTAAGAAGACTATAACCTCTCTGATCACACAGAGGAGAACTGCAGTCCCATAGTTGGAAGCCAGTCCTGATGGCCAACCCAAGAAGCCATGGGTTCGATCCTTAGCTCCTAGGAAAGAAATAGGTGGGATCAGGAAACAGGAGCCCACGCTGATTTAACACGCATACGAAACGAGCTCTAATGCTGCTTCAGATCACAGAAGGTAGAGAGCCACATTCTGGTTCTGGCTTTACCATTAACCTGCTGTGTTATTTATGACACTTAAGTATCTCTAGTTTGGGGATAAATTGGAGAAAGGGTTGCTCAATTCATATGCTAGGGCTGCTAGTGGGATACCCCCTCTATAACTTGTCATAACCTACACTGTATTTCACCCCACATTGCAGTGATGAACTGCCACCTCCTCATACTGGAGACTTTTCTGATGACTGTGCTAACACGAATGTACTACCGAAGGAAAGACCACAAGGTTGGATATGAAATTTCTTCTTCTCCAGACTTGGACATGAACCTCAAAGCTTAATGTGGAATGGCTTGGACAATGAAAGAGATACTATACTCAGGAGAATACAAGGTTTCTTCACTGTCCTTCAGCCTGAACAAATGGAGGTTTTCCATTGTCAACACAGACTGGCAGATTACATTTGACGATAAAGAAGGTGAATTCTGCAGTAGGATGAAATTGTTTTGGATCTTGCCTGAGGAAGGTGTTTCAAATTTTGTAATAAATAAACAAGATGAAGTCTGAAACTCTGTAACTGGGCACACTGCCTCCGTAGGTGCCACTGTTAGCCTTAAAGCGTGCACACTGAACTCTGAGCATTCCCAAAGTAGGTGAAAGGGGGAAAAGTATACTGTTGTGCGTGTGGTACAAGAACAGAGCTAGAACATAGCGAGGCAAAATAGCACCAGCCCAAAATCTGGAAGAAGCCAGGCTTCTGGAGAACAGATAGGAAGTGTTTTTTTCCCTATAGATGTATCTCTAGGACACTAATGACACTAGGCTTGGGGGGTTTGAATCAGTCTCTCTTTGTGGGACAATGGTTTTTGGTATCTTCTGTAACAAGCTACAAAAGAACTTCCCTGATACCATGGTCATGCAGCTTGATTTTTGAGGAGAGAAATTAAGATGCAAAAGTATTCTCATTTACCTGTATTTTACCTGTAAAATAAAAAGGTGAAAGTCCCAAATACATAAACTGCACTATACACATGTATACCAGATCAAAAACACAGAAAATAGAACATTAGGTAAAACCACATTGCCTTTATTTGGCTAAATGACAAAAGCCAAAATAACTCTGAATGGATAAACAACTCTCAGACAGAAAAATGAAAGACTGAATGAACCCCAACTGAGGAAATCTTCCTTGTGGACTCACACTGTTGACGGGGAGAACATTCATGACAAGGCCAGTAGTTCTTTCCAAGACTTTTTTCTTTTTAGGTTCCTCAATACAAAACAACCCCCAACTAATCTAGTCTCTGTGTTCAGTGTCTCCCAAAGAAGGGTGAGAAAGCCCACTTCACACCTGATGGACACAACCTGAGTCATTCGCATGTTAAACTTGGTACACTGTTTTCGACCTCAATCCGAGTACTGACATAAAACTTTGGCAGTCAGAAAATCTTTCTTCTTTATTTTTAAGAAATTAACATTTAATAGTATAATCCCAAGAACATGTTCTACTTATTTATTTGGAAAAATATAAGCTAGGGACCACTCTTTATCTTATGGCAGTCTATTCTATGAGAGAAAACAAGAACAATCCTTGTTATGATTTTGAAAAATATAACCTTTAAAAATACTTATATTGGTAAGCTTAAAAAAAGTACCATTAGTTAAAAACATTGTTAAAGAAGCTTTTTTTTCCTACTTGTATTGGCTCAACTTCGGGTGAGATTGTATGCTGACAGAAAATCTAGAAGCTATGGCTTTTAGGGAATTAAAGAAAAGCAGCAAAATATAATTCTTTTGGAAAGATTATGGATAAGGAATCTGAAACAGGATTAAAAAGGCAACGAGCTCCAGAAAATAAGCTACCCACAAGTCAAGGTAACCCAAAAAGGGAGTAACAAAGCTCTAAGAAGAACCATTGTGGAGGGAGTATCTGGAGACAGCCTGACCAGCTGTGTGGCCTCAAGTCAAACAAGTGTAATTCAGGGACAGCCCAACAAGTTATGAGTGAGCAGAGTGTCCAACGTTTCCTCCCACACATTTTTTTCTCTTCTTCAGGATTTCCAACTTCCTCTCATCCCTAACCTTCTTACCTAAGCCCCCACAAAACAATGCTCTGACTAGCTGTAGCAGCACAAACGATCTACTTCTATTCCTCTAATGTTTCAGCCGCTAGTCTTCAGTGCTCCTGAGTCTAGTGAATGAAAAGAGCAAACTTTCTGCCCAATCTGCCTTAAGTTAACTGCTGAACCGGCACCTCCTCAGCTCCTGCTACAGGGTTTCTGTCCTCAGCCGCCTCCTGTGTTGCAGACAGAGGCTCTGAGGATAATCGACTTTTACGGCTCTCCCGCCTCTGCCACATTTGACCCATTCAGGTTGACTGCTTTCTTGTGTGGAATTCAGAGAAACAGCTCCCAGCCTCAAACATTAATATTTGAAGGTTTACTGATCACAGGCAGGTCATGGTGTACAAACCTCCAACCTCATTTACTTAGGTAGAAACGATCAAGTAATGCATTGTTCCAACAGCTTCCTCCATCCACCCACCCTTGTCCAGCACCTGAGATCACATCTACCCAAAGTATCTAACATGCCACACCATAAAACCTTTTGCTTTCAGTCAAAATTGTTTGAAAGTATACTAGTGTTGGGAGACTGAGGCAGTAGAAGCTCACCAAAATGGGTGAGGGTGTCTTCCAAGAACACGTGCAAACATTGGTCCTCGCAGTTGCGCAGACCTGTCAGCCTAGAGGTTCTGTTTCCGGCACAGGGCATGCCAAGAGCAGCCCACCAAGGGCAGAGTAGGGAGGTTCAAACATCTGGCACCCTGACAAGATATTTAAGAGGAATGACTGCATGGAGGAAAACCACATTCTGGGCATCTCCCTGTCCTTCCAAATACACGTGGGTAACGTGCACCTTGCGGGAACAAGTGGGTAGGCTTCAGCAGTGACTTCATTGCCTTTCCACACCAGGGAGAATTCCCAAGTATAAGGTTAAAATATAAAACCATATACAGCTGGGTAATATGGAAAAACAATGACTTCAGCTGTTTCAGAGAAAGTATTCCAAGCCAAAGTATGTGTGAACCAGACTCGATAGTAAAAATAGCACTTCATGAGAAGAGTTAGAAATGCAGTTTGCAGTTTTCAGGGGCCATCAGGACAGCAAGAGATTTCCCCGCGTGTCCCTCTTCTGTCGTGCTCTGCCTGAGTGATCTGGAGTTTTCAGAACCTAGGTAGTCCTGCAGTGCAGGCAGGCAGTGATTCCAGTCTCTGACCCTCAGGCAGGAGAGCAGGCTTTATCAGAAAGTGTTCAGGGAATGGACTGTGAGATGCTCACAGTCCCAGCAGAGAGGCAAGGAAAGAGAAAATGTGGTTTTCTTAGCTGAAAACACTAAAACTCCACCCCCACAAGGGGTATTTATGAGTGACACAGGGTGGGGCCTGGACATAAGCAATTTTCCCCTGAACCCCACTACAGGATTAGTGATGTGTAATGATCTGCTAAGTCACATAGCTGAGGAGATAGGACACTGGAGATTTAAACACTAGATGATCCTCAGCAGCAAGTGCTAAACATCAGCATTCTTGGACTTGAAACTCAAGTGCTGCGTTCCCCAGGCAGCCTAACAGGGGAGGTGAGCCCATGACCACCATGCACCCATGCGAAGGAGGAAGAGACCCCACCAGACTCTCGCCACGTGAGTCTATGCTTTGAGGCTTGCTGGAGGAGCAGTGGAGGGAAGCTCCTGCCAGTTGCAGCTCTCAGAGGAAAAGAAGTACTCTGTGGAGCACCGGTTCCAGTTAAGAACGTTCTTAAGAGGGACAGAGGTCAGGATAAGGCTTTTGTTTTAGAAGGGAAGGTGTTTCTTTATGCTTTTGCTTCTGTTTTCTGTGCAAATCTCTCTCAATATTCCATATGGCTATGAGGAACACAGATTAACATCACATTCAAACTGCAGTTACTTACAAAGGAAACACTGACTTCAGCTGCTTCAAAGTATTCCTTTGTAAAAAGCTAGGTAGTGACACTGAAATTGAACTAGAGGGCTAAGGACTTATTCCCAGCAGGAAATGAAGCTAAACAGGACTTTGTATAGGATTGAGTATGGTCCCACTCCCCTCCTCATCACAGTAACCCTAAAAGTGTTCCTTCCCTTAAAGGTAGATTGTAGGAAAGAGATTGACAAGAGCTCCCAAATAATTGGGCAACAGGATTTTCTGAGAAGATGAACACAGCAGAAACTGCAGTTGATGCCATGTGGTCTGGTTCCATCCCCATCAGTGTCTTCATGGACCCCATTGGGTCCAACAAGAAACTCCTCAGGGAGTAAGAAAAGTTAGGCTCAGATCTCCTTCTTCCCACAGCCACACTGACACTCATGCCAGCAGTACATTTAGGGGAGATGTGACTGTAATTCAGCTTGTAGCTTTTTGTTAAGGAAATCAAAATTATGATATTTCAACCCAAATTACCCATCAGCATGGCTCATTGTGTGAAGGACTCGGCAAGCCATGTTGCCTTGGAACAGAAGGCAAACACTATGGTGTATCAGGAAGAAAAGGCCTCTGCATGTTACACTACTTCCTTCTTCTGCCCACTCCTCAGGGGCAAAAAATTAGTTCTACTTCCTATATTTGAAAGACTAATTTTTACAAAATTAATAAAAATGAAGATTTCCCTGTCAAGATCACATGAACATCAACAGTAAAACAAAATCGTTGGGGAGGGTCGATGGATGCAGAACAGGCTTCTAAGGTGTAGGCAGCCTCCTTCTTGGTGTGGGTGAAGGATGTCTTGTGGAGGATGGGCTGTTTTGTTTCTCCCATTCCTAGGTCCTCTTGCCCCAGTTGTCTTTCTTTTGTAGCTGTCCTTAGGTTTAGTGTTGGGATCACAATTTGGAATTCAACAGAGAGCTTCTGAAGGCGATGGGACAGAGGGAGGGGAGAGGAAAGGAGGGAGAAAAAATTAGTCTTCTTCGTCCTCACTGATATCATAGGCTGCAGTCTTGTGCCTGGAGAGATTTGCTGGGGAGGCAGGTGGGGAAGTCTTGCCAGAGAAGGGCCATCGGAAAGAGGGGGAGGGGGAGCGCTCCCGAGTAGGGCTGTTGCTGGGACTCTGCTTTGGACTGATGGCCTGCAGCATCCGACCTTTCCCCTCTTTCAGCATATGTTTCTGGGGAGACCAAAAGGAAGAGTTAGGAAAAAACCCACGGATCCTACTAAATCACCACTGGAGCATCTGAGACTTCAAATTATCAGGGATGCCTTCTGCAATGTTAAAAGTGATCCAATACAGCTATAATCACAAGCAACGTCTTCCCTAAAGTGGACTCTACTACACTCTTTATTTAAGGGTTATCACCTGATATCCAGTCATCGAATTATTGACTTCTATGTCAAAGGAATTCTTAGAGAACTAATTACTCTATAGTTCAGGCAAAAACAAAGGAGTTAACTCAGACAAAAGGGTACCTAGTCTAGTTTTAGAGTTCTTTGAAAAGGAAATTCTACATTCCTCCTGAAAATTGTATTCTAGTATCCACACCCTCATAGTCAGATCCTTCCTGATATCTAACCTAAGGCTCACACGCTGAATCTTTTATTTGGTTTGCAAAGACTTTGCTACTCCTCAAGGACAGAATTCCTACCGTACCCAGCAATCCTGTAGCAGCTATTTTTAGTGGATACAGCTTTCTCTTTCATGTCCTTTATTCTTTCCTTTCCTTCATCTAAAACCTAATGTAGAATTAAGCTGGGCAAGATTACTTGCTTATCTTGTCACCAGATTTCAAAATTGATAAAGAGCTGGCAAATCTTTTTTCTGGAGTCGAAGTCTTACTCTCGCCCAGCTCGGAGGGCAGTGGCATGTTCACTGCTACCGCAGCCTTGACCTGCTAGGCCCAGGCGATCCTTCTGCCTCAGCCTTCCAAGTAGTTGGAACTACAGGTGTGCACCACCACGCCCGGCTAAGTTTTTGATTTATTGTAGCAATGAGGTCTCACCATGTTGCCCAGGCTGGTCTCAAAGCCCTGGACTCAGCTCAAGGAATCTTCTCGCCTTGGCCTCCCAAAGTGCTGGAACTACAGGTGTGAGCCACTGGTGGCTGGCTAAGAGCTGGCAAAACTATTTAGGAGAATGTGTAATCTCTTTCTATACAATTTCAAAGAACTTTTTGGAGACAGTTGAAACACACTTCTGCCCAGATAAGGGCAGATTAGATAACTTCTTAATGTCAATGACCCTTTCTACCCAAGGATTCTACAACTTTTTCCATAACATTGAAATTCCCTGAATTTCCCTAAAAGTCTCTAAATTGTCCAGTGGGAAAGAACATACCAGTGCTCCTTCTGGACCAAACATTTCCAAGAAACTTCCAATGAATTCTCGAGACTTCTCCTCCCATTTCTGAATGAGGTCAATGCTTTTTTCTTCCACCTTCTGAACGAATTCTTTTGACTTTTCCTCCACGTCTTTTACTTTCTTTTTTACTTTGTCAACCCGCTCCTGCAAGTGGTATTTCTTCTCCTGGATAAAGAAATAACTGTTTTCAGAAATAATACTCATCTTGATCTTCACTATCAATGGCAAAAGAAAAAACATGGCTTAAGTATTCTACTGACACTATTCAGACAGTCTTAAGAATTTGCTTTGCTTTAATCTACACCATACTTTGTTAGGGTAATAACAGATAAGATATTCTCTGTATGGTCATCTTACATAAAAGTGAAATAATTCTAATATTGTAGGAGTTTGAAAGTAAACTACATATATAGCTTTGCCTAGTAACAGACAAGAATATAGCCAAATAAAGTCTGATTTTTAAAATAAAACATAAACTTGGAACATAAACATGCCCAAAATGACCAGTCCTCATTCTAGATGGAGATGTAGAGGTAGTAAAAATATCACTGCACAATATTGCCAAGAATAAACCAGTTATACGAGCTTGATAGTAGAAGTACTCGATCTTTTACTTAATTACAAACTTATAGTTTGTTTATTGTACTGGATTTCTCTTCCCTCTATCACACTGGCTTGTTCTATGATTTTAGATGACTTGTTGTGTTTTGTTTTTTAGTATTTAGAGGTTCATTTACTCGTTCGCAAAACAAAGAGGATACTCTGGTCCTAGCAACTTTCCTAAAGATAAGGGAAAATGGTAGGAACCCTCTGATGGGAGGTGGAAGAATGTTTAGCCAAATGAAAAGTATTCTCATAATTTACAGGTCATAATGAAAAAGGGAATATATTTAGGGTTTTAAAACACCTGGTTCTTATGGGAAGACAGATAAAGATTCTATAGCAGGCAAATAAACAAGAGGTAGGGTTTATCTGTATAGATAAATCATATTAAAATAAAACCAATTCACCTACATAATTCATAGAGACAAGAACAGGTGAGGTGAGGAGCATGATAAATTACGTAGAAGATCTAGTTAGTTTTCTTCTTTTAAAGTCAATTTTATTGAGGAATTATATATATACAAAATGTATAGTATTTCTGAAGGGCAATATTACACTAAGATAGAATTAGGCTTTCATAAATCAAAATTTAAAACTTTTAAATGCTGGGGAAATTGCATGGAAAATGTGTGTCACTAGCCACAAGGGGAGAGGATCCACATCTTTCATCAGATTTTCCAAAGATCAACCCACCAAAAAAAAAAAAAAGATTAAAAGCCACTTTTTTTTTTTTTTTTTTGAGTTGGAGTCTCACTCTGTCGCCCAGACTGGAGTGCAGTGGCCGCTCCCGGCCACCACAGCCTCGACCTGCTGGGCTCCGGCGATCCTTCCGCCTCAGCCTTCCGAGTAGCCGGAATTACAGGCATGCACTACCACGCCCGGCTGATTTTTTGATTTATTGTAGAGATGAGGTCTCGCTGCCCAGGCGGGTCTCGAACCCGCGGGCTCAGGCAATCCACTCACCTCAGCCTCCCAAAGGCGCGGGATTACAGGCTGAGCCACTGAGCCCGGCTTTGTTTTTTTTTTTTTTAATAATAGCTTTATTGAGATACAGTTCACATACCATACAACTCACCCATTTAAAATGTACAATTCAGCGGTTTTTAGTATATTCAGTAGTTTTAGAACCACTGTTTCAAATGTGTTGATAGAAATGCTGTACTATGTTATACATTCTTATTTACTTAATTGGCTGAGTATTCTCTATTTATGTGTTGATAGTAGACCTCTGTTTTATTCTTTGTAAGGAGCTTAACATAGTGTTATCTGCAAAGAGGCATGCATTGAGTTTCTGGGAGTGATAAAACTGACTGAAATGAAAGTTCAGCTCAGACGGAGTGGGAGGCAACGTGTATGTTCCATAGAACCAGGGACTCTGGGATGAGGTTGGAACTCACATTGATAAAGCTGACATTGAGCTCCTTTGCTGTGTAGCCCCTCTGTAGGTTCCGTCTCGCATACACATCATAGTCCCGGACAATTCGGGTGATGATATCTGATGTGGAGATACCTTCTGTCCTCTGTGTTGGAGCAAACATGCCTAACTCAAGAACACATACAGACAAACACTGTGAAGTTCTGGTTAGCTCAGGTAGTAAGACTAGATGGAAACCAGGAACAACCTTCCTTTCCTTTCTTCAAAAAAGTAGAATCTGTTATTACTAAGTAAAGTTTAGAGATATTGGCATACAGAAGAAAGACTGAATCAAAGGTTAGTGGTAAGGAGAAGAGGAACTACATGGCCCTAATATTAAGAAAAATTTGGGACTGGGGAAGAGTTTTCTGAAATTAAGACAGAGATCAAAATAGATGTTTAAGGCCGGGCGCAGTGGCTCAAGCCTGTAATCCCAGCTGAGGTGAGGGAACTGCCTGAGCCCACAGGTTCAAGACCAGCCTGGGCAACTTGGTGAAACCTCATTTCTACAATAAGTAAAAAAATTAGCCGAGTTTGGTGGCACACATCTATAGTTCCAGCTACTTGGAAGGCCAAGATGGAAGGAGCACCTGAGCCCAACAGGTCGACGCTGGGGTGGCCATGAGCATGCCACTATACTCCAGCCTGGGGAACAGAGTGAGACTCCAACTTAAAAAAAAAAAAATATATTTAGACCAAGAATTGATAGATGCCATTACTATGCTCACCTTTATCTTTTATCCATAGTGTGACCCTTAAAGTGGTTTTTGAATGTGTACAAATTTTCCTCTGTAAAGTAGCAATAAGGTTGAATCTCTGGAGCTGCCCCTGAGATCCCATAAAGTGAGGGTATACATCAACTTACTCACCTGCTTCCTTGATGTGCCTATAAACATCATCACTCCCAGCAGAAGAGTAAGGGATATCATCATGGGCTACAAAATCAATCTGAAAATAAGGAAATATCATTTAAAACTCAGGATAACTGCCATTCAGAGAGACCCAGCAAATATTCTCAGGCCCAGAAAAAGGACAGTAAACAGAGGCCAAAGCTTCAAGGGTGCTTTTTCATCTTTCTCTGTTTTGCTCATAAATTCCACAACCCATTAAAAAACCACCCAAACTAATTATTTATGTATTATACATATTAAGTTAGTTAGTTGCTTTTCTAGCTATTTTTTCTAGTCAACTGGAAGTGCTATGCTCACTCTGAATGCCAGTCACCTTGCTATGGTTAACAGAGCTAGAGGAGTGGCTGGTGAGCTAGTTTAGTTAGTAGGTGAAGCCTGGGAAAGAAGGAAATCTTCCTATCCTCCTCTATCTACAGGATTGGTCAAACAAGCATTTCTAAAAATGTGAAAAAGAGGTCACTTCTTTATTAACTGGGTTCTCTCTCGGCCCATGAGAAAAGGGAGAATATAAAAATAGCAACCAAGAGCCCTTTTATAGAAATAGGTACTTCTGTACTCCTGAGACATGCAAAACCCAAAGCCACAAAAGAACTCGAGGTCTCAAGATCTAACATTTTACTACTGTTAATATCCTTTGCAAGAGCAAGAAGAGATTAATGGCACTGGAATCTATAATTTTTTCAAGAGACATGCTAAATCTACTTACTTCTCCTTCCTGAACAGGCCATAGGCCTTTTGCTAATATGAGTATGTACAATACTATACCCACCTCCCAGAGACCACTGCAGCGTGAAGCACGCTCATCGGGATTGTCAGAGACTCCACTAACATCTCAATTGCCCGTGAGCAACCTGTCAGGGATCGCTAGGCAGCAAAGTAAAGAATGGGGGATAAGCAATACTCATGGCTGAGAAAATGCTGCTAAGAAAGAAAAAAGGAAAGTTGGGCGCTCTTCTGATCTTATACTTCTGCTTGGACCTGCCTGGCTGGGTTGCTGAAAATAATCTTGCTCGTCACCTTTGATACCTGTAGAAAAGCTAGAGATTATAAAAGGTCTATCTTAATCATATAGCTATAACAAATATCCCCTAGCTCCACGACTACCCAGGGATTGCTTTAGAAACACTCTGGCTACCTTTATTCTGTCTAATCTCACTGAACAATTCACCTGCAATGTTTCACACACCTCTGTAGAGAACTGATGATATGTCTGCTGGTTCCTCAAGCCTTAAGGCCTCCAACCTGGTCTAATAAGTCCCTCTTATCTTTTATAAGAAACTTGTGGCTCTAATGTGGGAAATTAAACGAAGGTGAAGAGTTTTCTATTAACTCAAGGAGTAAAAATGAGAAACATCCTCAATTTCTGATCCCACACAATTTCTAGTCCAAAATCAAAGCCCTGAAACTGAATTTAAGTCAACACAAGAGAAGTCTGTGTTAATCTGTCTTATTTCTTGGAGTGTGAACTTCTTGAGGACATGACTGTGACTATGGATATTCTAGAGAGACTGGCATGCTATAAGGGTGGACATGCCTATAGTGTGGGGAGAAAAAGTCACATAGCTGAAGCCTTCCATTCCTAGCCCTGCTAATGGTGTAAGCTGGAACACACTATTTGGTCTCTCCAGGCCTTGTTCCCCATAAACAAAGTAGAAATAATCCTACCCCACAGGATTATTGTGGGGGAGAAAATGGAATACAATGGTAAAAGTGCTTGTAAATCATCAAACCCCACATAAATGTCAGGGATGACTCCTGTTATTAGTAGTATCATTTTCATGTCCTTTATATGAAACGTACATAGAAGACAGAAGTAAAACAGGGCTAGTGGAATTAGCCCAAGTGCCAGAAGCCTTGAGAGTTGAGGAGATTCGCAGAACAAGAAACGGGGACATGTGCCCAGTCTCTTACCCGGTGTTCTGCCAGGAACTCAGGTGTCAGGGTCCAGGGGGCATTCCTCACCACCTCATCCACATAGCGGCAGTGCTGCACTGCATCGTAGCGCTCATTTTCATTCATCACCGTGAAGCCTTTGAAGTTGTGCGTCAGCTCATCACTGCAGACTGAGTTACCACATAAGTTATAAGTCAAGATCCCCTTTGCTTAATCACTCTTCAGCCACCAACCTCTCCTACTTCCTAGGACTGCAACCATCCTCTTGACCTGGAGAAAAATCTTCTAGACGTAGCTCAATATGGGTAACAATGCTTTTCCTAATCCAAGGTATACTTGCAGGAGTAACACTCACTAACAGCATGTTCATACTTTGGAGAAGAGAGGGTACAACAAGAACTAAGATCTTTGACTTTAACATGACCCTGTTGTGCATTTTTTGCATGAATTAACTTTTAAAAAATGGTTTTCTGGGCCATTGCCATGCTAGACTCTGGTGTGGCCATGGGCTCTTTGAGCTATGGCTGTCGCCATGGCATCCTGGCTTTGGCACCCTCCCCCACCTTAGGGAGGTAAATCTTCTCTCTCTTTCTCTCTCTCTCTCTCTCTCTCTCACACACACACACCTTTAAATAAACTATATTCTCTAATCTAAAAAAATGGCTTCCTATTTTATTAAGAACCATTTAACATTTGCTTGGCAGATTTCTGTACTTGACTAAAAATGATAAACTGAAATCCAGAATAAATGTTGTTATAAGTGGGGTAAAAGGGGCATCATTGCTCCTGTGACTGTAGAAACTCAGCTAAAAACAGTGAGATACATATCAGACATTGGAGATCCGTGAGCCTCGAGCTCCATTCTCCAGGTTGAAGTTGCTAGCACCTCATATACTTCATGTTTTAGAGAGGCTGTCCTATATCCTTCATTGAAAACTGAAATGAGGGCCAAAGTACTCCAGTTATAAAGATATGAGAGGAAAAAGACTACTATAACCTTTTTCTGTATAGCACCAAAAGCCATCAGATGTTTTCTTACCTCCCACAATGAGATATGTATTAGGGAAAAGGTTCTTTGCTTGCATCAGAGCCCGGGCATGACCAGAGTGAAACAGGTCAAATATTCCATCCGCGTAAACTCTCACAGGTCGCTCACCTGAATCCAAAATGAAAGAATTTATCACAAAAACACATTTATTCAATGTCTCATATATTTGAAAAATGGAAATGGCACCGTGTGACTGTTCTATCACTGCATACATCTCTCTCAGGGTGCTTCCTAGGTATCCACCTACATTTTGGGGTGGGTTGGGATTGTGAGAAATAACATCACAGACTTCTTGACTGCAAAGACCTTTTTTACATCATCTCCACTAACTTTGTTAGCCTGGTTGTATCAAATTTTTCAAGTACAATTTTTTTAAAGGCATGATTTATTATTATTAAGGTTATTTTAGAAGTGAAAGGGGACAGTTATTCAACAGATGTATGTCCTGAACTTCAAAATCCTCACCTTCAGTTTAAGATTCTTCAGTTAACATTTAAACAGAGTACAGCCAAGCCCTACTCTGACTGTTTGCTCTCTCATTTTCAAACTTGATTACTAACAACTAATTCTTTGCTTTAAAAATAAACCTCCCTATTATTACCCAGAGAGTAAGGAGGGATCCAAAGGGATGAGACTGAAAAAGAGAAAGGATAAGTACCTAAATAGGCCAATGATCAATTTACAGTATTGTTTCTCAGCCCCAGATTTAATCTTCAGTACCTACTCTGGAATAACAAACAAAAGTCCTTGAACATTTCTCCTTTGTAGTGCACATGACATTATACTTTCTTTCTTTCTCTTTTTTTTTTTTTTGAGTTGCGGTTTTACTCTGCAACCAGGCTCCTGGGCTCAGGCAATCCTCTTGCCTCAGCCTCCCAAGTAGCTGGGACTACAGGTACACACCACCACGCCCAGCTAATATCTTTATTTTTTGTACAAATGAGATCTTACTATGTTGCCTAGGCTGGCCTCAAACTCCTGGGCTCAAGCAATCCTCCCACTTTGGCCTCCCAAAGTGCTAGGGTTACATACAGTGTGAACCACCATACCTACGTTACACTTTATTAGTAGAGGATGATATACTCTTATTTGAAAATCAAATATGAATATTTTAGGACTTTTAATTATAGCTTTTCCTCCTCACCATTCCATTAGTGAGACTAACAGAGAACTGATTGCCAACTTACTTTTGGTGATAGTGGCCAATGAAAGAGAAGCCAGGAAAGGGTCTCCTGGGGTACAAGACTAATTCCAAAGCCAAATAAACACAGTAAGGTGTTAGACCCAGTGCCCCCAGGGGCAGGGGGGAACCAGTAAGAATGAATTTGACATAATGGTTTATCATGCTTCAAATACTAAATCTAAGGAGTCGAAGCAACCTATCCCCATTGTGTGAATAAAGGAAGAGCTATTTCACTGCATGAGCAGAAAATAACAGTAGATCACTGATATCATTTGGGGAAAGATAGGCCAAATATATTATCATCAAATATATTATACTGAGGATGGGGATAAGATACATCTCCTTCTTGTCTTAAGGGCAGTGAATCAAGGAGAAGGAAATTGGTTCTCAGGAAGTTTATGAACTTTTTCTTTTCAAATGGCTTTATCCATAAACAAATAGCTTTTAAATAGAAATCTCCCACTTTGCTGATAGGAATATCAGCAACTTTCAAGAAGGGCTACTAGGTGGTATTTATCAAAAGACAAATGATAAGTGCTTATACCCTTGGGCTCAGCTTTTCCAATTCTGGGAATTTATCTCACAGGTATACTTGTAAATATGTATGTTATTCACTTACAGTATTGTGTGTAATAGCAAAAGCTTGGAAACAACCTACGTTTCAATGGAAGATCAAATATATCATAATACACCCACTAAAAGGTGGAACCATATAGAAATGTAGATATCCACAGAAGTTGGCAATACAGGTTACATGTGAAAAGGATACCAGGTGGCTGTGAGACGGCTGTTGAGAGGAAGACATTTCACTTATGTCCTTTCATACTTTATGGATGTTAAACTATGGGAATGTATTAATTTTATAAGACAGGAAATAAAACTTTTAAATTAAATATACCAATACAATGAATAATTGAGAAATAAAATAATGGATTTAAGAGTCAGAAAGGGCCGGGTGTGGTGGCTCAAGCCTGTAATCCCAGCACTTTGGGAGGCCGAGGTGAGCAGACTGCCTGAGCCCATGCGTTCGAGAACAGCCTGGGCAGCTTGGTGATACATCATCTCTACAATAAATCAAAAAATTAGCAGGGCATGGTAGCACGCGCCTGTAGTTCCAGCTATCTGGAAGGCTGAGGCAGAAGGATTGCCTGAACCCAGTGGGTCAATGCTGGGGTGGCAGTGAGCATGCCACTGCACTCTAGCCTGGGTGATAGATTGACTGAAAAAAGAAAAGTCAGAAGGTTATAGTTCAAGCTCACCAGTCAGCTTCCCTCCTCTGTGACCTTAACCCTCCTAAGCCTCAGTTTTCTCGTCTATAAGACAAATGAAACTAAAATAAAATCTGAGTAATATATCTCTCTTCTTTATCCTAGAAGTCGTGACTATGAAGTAACTAACACAATTTCATTTTTCCTAAACAAGTCCAGAGGGGATATAATGTCACTTTATTTGATCCTAAAAGACAAAGCATAGAATGTAAAAATTAAGAATATTTGTGAATTTTTTTTTTCTGTTAGTGTACAGCAGAGAGATTTAGCTCAAGAAACATGTTGCCTGGATGGTGGCAATACCATAGAATGCCGCTGATCAAGTGTCTGGCTGCCAGGGCAGCTAATCATCCCACATTAGGCCAAATTTGTCACTGAATCCTTTTCTCAGACCAACCCCAGGTAGGCCTCTTGCTCTCTTCAGTGTTACCTCAGTCGCCCAACAGCTCAAGTACCTACCATTTCACCCCAAGTCTTGGGCAGCCCTAGGCTAGTATATTAACCAAATGGCCAGAGGAGGCCACTGTTGAGCTAGTCTGTGGAGAGAGCAAGAGTTACCCATTCTTTTACCAGAGGGCCACTGGCCAGGATAACTACACCCCTGATTTACATGTGTTGTCTGAGCATATTAGTAAGAGCAACCCCCTTTCACTCCCCAAATTGTCCTGATCTGGACTATAAATCAGATGGTTGCATTACTGGTGGCTACGTAACCATATGACCTTCAGGCAGAACAAACTTGGGCTTCAATTTATCTCTTTTGATATGATCTCCCAAAAACCTGCCACAGAACATTTTATCACTAACACATTTCTGCTGCCCTTCAGATACTCCCTTTTTCTTCCTCTGAGTTAAACATATTGCTGATTTTTTTTCTGCCTTCCAAAAGATTACAGGGATCCCAAAGTGCTGGGATTATAGGCGTGAACCACTGTGCCTGGCCTCTATATCTAAACACTTTTACAAAATAAAACGATTAGGCTGTGTGCGGTGACTCATGCCTATAATCCCAGTACTTTGGGAGGCCGAGGTGAGAGGACTGCCTGAGCCCACGGGTTCGAGACCAGCCTGGGCAACTTGGCGAGACCTCATCTCTACAATAAATCAAGAAAAATTAGCTGGGCGTGATGGCGCATGCCTGTGGTTCCAGCTACTTGGAAGGCTGAGGCAGAAGGATCACCTGAGCCCAGCCAGTTGAGGCTGCTGTGACTTTGAGCGTGCTACTGCCCTCCAGCCTGGGTGAGTGAGACTCCAACTCAAAAATAAATAAATAAATAAAAAGATTCTTTGGAATGAATCTCTCTCTCTCTCTTTTTTTTTTTTTTGAGTTGGAATCTCACTCTGTCGCCCAGACTGGAGTGCAGTAGCCGCTCCCGGCCACCGCAGCCTCGACCTGCTGGGTTCCGGCAATCCTTCCGCCTCAGCCTTCCAAGTAGCCGGAATTACAGGCATGCGCTACCACGCCCGGCTGATTTTTTGATTTATTGTAGAGATGAGGTCTCGCTGCCCAGGCGGGTCTTGAACCCGCGGGCTCAGGCAATCCACTCACCTCAGCCTCCCAAAGGCACGGGATTACAGGCTGAGCCACCAAGCCCACCTTAATCTCTTTTTTTGAGAATCTCCAAACCATAATCCATATAGCCAAGATGTAGGCAACAGGTAGGTATTGGGATCCTTATTCTGACACTGTACAACATCATTTCTATTCATATTTCACTACTCTTCAGTTACAACAGAGAGCTAACATACTAACACAATTAAGAAGTAATCACAAATATACTGTATATAGTGGAAATGTACAGATTAGTGGCTGTAACTGCCTCTTATTCCTTGGTATTTGCCTGAGTCTAAGTATAGCCCTACATTTACAGAGTAGAGAGAACACTTACTATATTAATCTGAAGACCTGAGAAAGGACTGGAAAAACTGGAACATTTATAGGGAAGTAAGAACATCGGCCTACGGGACTTTGTATTCATAACAAATACTCTTGGAAGTATCTATTTATGGTGATCCCTAAAACTAATTGCCCAAATAGTATCTAGAATACATATTAATTTGTATGATGTACTAATAGAATACATATTAATAATTTATAATAATTTATGCAATCAAAAATTGCTAATTGGTGATGTAAATTAAGCTTTCAAATTAAGAGTATGGGCTTTGATAATAATAAAGCAAATATTTTTTAAAACCTAGAAAATTATAATATCAGTAAAGATAAAATTAAGTTATGAGCATCTCTCAACTTGAGATTTTTTTTCCCCAATTTTTTGTAGAGACAGTCTTATTGTGTTACCCAGGCTGAACTAGAACTCCTGGCCTCAAGTGATCCTCCCACCTTGGCCTCCCAAAGTGCTGGGACTACAGGCGTGAGCCACCACACCCAGTACCCACCTTGAGAAATTTTAATTCTCTATCAATCAGCAGCATCATTGCTAACTGATAGAACTTAGAGAGATTATGGGAAAATTTCTGAAGGCTATGAAAAATGTGACAGAGTGACATATTATCTGGTCCTTTATAAAAGCAGACAAGATTGTAATGCAGCTCAGGCTAATATCTTATTCTTTCTGTTCCACTATATCTCATAGCTATGAAAACAGCCTAGGAACAAGTATATAATGAGAAAAAAAATGAAATTTTATAGAGTGGAGTTATCCTTCTAAATAGAACATTAAGGGCAGATGAGAACTCCTCCCCTCAACAGCCTTTACAAGTAAACTGAGGGAAATATATAGAGAGAGTAGGTATGTATTTGATAAATACAATGGAATGCTAAAAATAATGATAAAACAACAGAATAATTAAGTAGGTATTTACTTACAAGGAGTTCCTTTGCTGGCTTCTTCCATGGTTACCCTGACATAGGGCTTACTATAGTCAACTTCAATTTCATCAGAAAAAGGAGCTGGTTGCCGTAAGCCCTTAAGAGGAAAGTAAAGGGAAAAAAAGTTAAATTTAATGGTACGTACTGAAATACTCTGAAAAACTCAGCTTCAAAGAACAATCAGTTATTCAACATGCTGTGACTAAAATTCCTTCTAAAACATTATAACATGGAAAGGGGGGAGAGAAGTATTCCAAAATGACAAGTGAAAGTTGTAACCTCTTACCAAATGGGTAAATCATGGCATGAAAAATAAGTATCTTGTGATTTCAGGGTAAGACCAAGTAATCTGGCTGGGAATCTAAGCACAGTCACAATTAACTGGGTCCAGAATGATGGCTCCCCTCTGTTGACAAGGTTCAGAAGTACATGCTCAGACCACTCCAGTTAGGGGACTAGCAAGGCAAACAGTGCCTGGAGGCTTTACTAAGTATAATTATCACTGTGTAATGTTTTACACTGTAAATATGTTCTCATGCTCATAAAAGCCCTGTGAGGCAAGACATACTATAATTAGTAGCCTCAATTTAAAGATGAGAGAAACAGGGTTTAGAGAAGTTATATAAATTGTAGATAGTACAGTTATTCAGAGGCAAAACTGAAATAAGAGTGCTGGTATGTGGGTTTCTCTACGCAGGGGTTAGCTTAAGAGTTTTTGTTAAATTTATTCCTAAGTATTGTATTCCACTTGATGCTATTGTGAATGGAACATTTAAAAATTATTTTTACTTTTTCAAGACAAGTCAAGTGCAGTAATAAGAAGGGGGGAGAGAGTAGAACAAGGATTTTAATTTGTAACCGACTGTGAACAATCAACTGAGATAACGCACTACCTTTGGACCAGCTGGAATTGTTTTCTTAATTTTATTTTGGATTGTTCCTTACTAGTAGATAGTAAGTGCAATTGATTTGTGTGCATTACTGCAGTTTCCTGTATATTTATCTTATGTCCTATGACTTTGCTAAAGTCAAGTAGTACTAGTTGTTTTTTTGTAGATTCCTTAAGATTTTCTACATATGAAATCACGTCATCTGTGACTAAAACAGTTTAATCTATTACTTTCCAATCTGGATATCTTTTATTTATTTGTTTGTTTTTAGAGATGTGATCTCACTCTGTCACCCAGACTGGAACTCCTAGGCATAAGCGATCTCCCTGCCTCTGTCTCCCTGAGTAGCTTGGACTAAAAGCATGCACCACCATACTTACACTTGGCTAATTTTTAAACATTTTTTCCAGAGATGGGGTCCTGCTATGTTGCCTAGGCTGGTATTTTCATTTACTATCCCTTATTGTACTTGTTAGAATTTCTAGTGCAACACTGAATAGAAGTGGCAAGGACAAATATCCTTCTCCTGTTCTAAGTCTTGGGGGTAGGGGTGGGGAGCATGCAATCTTTCACCGTTAAATACATTATTAGCGATAGGTTTGTTTGTTTGTTTGTTTTTTAGTTGGAGTCTCACTCTGTCGCCCAGGCTGGAGTGCAGTGGTATGCTCATGGCACCTCAACCTGCTGGGCTCAGGTGATCCTCTGGGCTCAGGTGATCCTTTCGCCTTAGCCTTCAAAGCAGCTGAAACCACAGGTATGTACCACCACCCCTGGCTAATTTTTAAATTTATTGTAGAGGTGAGGTCTCACCATTTTTCCCAGGCTGGTCTCAAACCCTTGGGCTCAGGCAATCCTCTCACCTCAGCCTCCCAAAGTGCTGGGATTACAGTCATGAGCCACCGCACCTGGAAGCTATAGTTTTTTGAAGATGTCCTTTATCATGTTCAGGAATCTCTCTTATTTCTACAGTTTGTTGACAGTTTTAATAATAAATGGGTATTAAGTTTTTCTGGATCTATTGAAACAATCATATTTATTCCTTAATTTTATTAACTATGGTATATTTTATTAATAGATTTCTAGGGTGTTAAAGCAACCTTACTCTCCTGAGTAAAACCCTTGTCAGTCATATTTTTTTAATTTTATTTTATGTTTTT
This sequence comes from Cephalopachus bancanus, assembly GCA_027257055.1. Lineage (NCBI taxonomy): Eukaryota > Metazoa > Chordata > Mammalia > Primates > Tarsiidae > Cephalopachus > Cephalopachus bancanus. The sequence continues at coordinate 2,506,161 of JAPVLO010000230.1, read as the reverse complement.
TTTTTAGTTGGAGTCTCACTCTGTCGCCCAGATTGGAGTGCAGTGGCCGTATAAATCTTTTTATATGCTCTTGTATTTAATTTGCTAATACAGTGTTAAGGATTTTCTTTTTTTTTTTTTTTTTTGAGTTGGAGTCCCACTCTGTCGCCCAGGCTGGGGTATGGTGGCACACTCATGGCCACCCCAGCGTCAACCTGCTGGGCTCCAACGATGCTTCCGCCTCAGCCTTCCAAGTAGCCGGAATTACAGGCACATGCTACGACGCCCAGCTAATTTTTTGATTTGTCATAGAGATGAGGTCTCGACAAGTTGCCCGGGCTGGTCTCGAACCCGCAGGCTCAGGCAATCCACTCGCCTTGGCTTCCCAAAGTGTTGGGATTACAGGCTGAGCAACCGAGCCTGGCCAAGGATTTTTATGTTTAAGTTTGTGTGGGATTCTGAACTGTAGTTTTCTTGTAATACTTTTGATGGCTTTGATATCTGGCCTCATAAAATAGGCTGGGAAGTATTCTCTTTGCCTCTATTTTCTCAAAGCATTTGCGTTAAATTGGTATTATTTCTTCCTTAAATGCTTGATAGAAATCACCAATGAATGGGGACCAAAGGGAGGCCCAAACTTTGCCTTTATGATAAACACTTGTATACCTAATCCTGTATACACACATCTTTATTTATCTTTTTGAGTTGGAGTCTCACTCTGTAGCCCAGGCTGGAGGGCAGTGGCACACTCATGGCCACTGCAGGCTCGACCTGCTGGGCTCAGGCAATCCTTCTGCCTCAGCCTTCCAAGTAGCTGGAACCACAGGCATGCGCCACCATGCTCAGCTAATTTTTTGATTTATTGTAGAGATGAGGTCTCACCAAGTTGCCCCGGCTGGCCTCGAACCTGTGGGCTCAGGCAATCCTCTCACCTCAGCCTCCCAAAGTGCTGGGCCTCCCAAAGTGCTGGGATTATAGGCGTGAGCCACTGTGCCCGGCCTACCCACATCTTTAAAATTAAAAAAATAAAATAAAAAGAATTCACCAATGAAACTATCTGGGCCTGGACTTGTCTTTGTGGGAAGATTTTTAACTCATTAATTCAATTTTAAAAAATTTAATATAGGTCTATTAAGATTTTCTGCTTTTTCTTGGGTCAGTTTTGGTAATTTGTCTCATTCTAGAAATTTGTCTATTTCATCCAAATTGTCAAATTTTTTAGCATGAAGTTGTTCATAATATTCCTTTCTAATCCTCTTAATTTCAATACAGCCATAGTAAATATTTAGTTCTAAACTGAATCCAGAGACTGGAAAGATACAGTTTTGTTTTATTTTCATATAAGGATATTTTAAATTACGCTTTAACATTAAAACATGTATTTTTAAAAAAATCACTTATATAAGTTTAGCTTAAGATATGCTAAAGATATATGTGAAAACATTCATTTTTAGAAGATAAGTATGTGTCTACGTGTATTTATATCCTTCTTTGGAATACTTTTAAAAAGAGATAACAACAGACAACCTAAATCTTCAATTTTTTCATGTTAGTAGAGATTTCCCTATATATTAGAGAAAACAGTCTATCCTCTAGAAGTTAGTACACAAAGAGATGTTCAACAGTAATTTGCATTTCTAAAAGTATATACTTATTAACAAAATAATACATATTAACACAGTCTATGATCCCACAGATATAAAGGTCAAAAACAGGGAAAAGTAATATACGATAAATAGAAGCCAGAGGACAAAGAAGAAATTTGGGGAAAGAGGACATTGACTAGCAGGGGACATGAGGGAATCTTCTGGGGGTACTGGTGATTACATGGATATATATATATATATGTAATCCACGTATAGATTTGGGTACTCTACTGTGTTAAGTTATACATTAAGAAACAAAAGGCATTTGGCAAGAAAAAGGAATAAATACTGATACATATTACAACATGTATAAACCTTGAAAACATTATGACAAGTGAAAGAAGTCAGTCCAAAAAAACATATATCATATGATTCTTTTTATGTATAATGTCCAGAATAGGCAAATCAATAGTTACCTTGGGTTAGCAGGGTTGGGAGAAATAAGAGTAACTACTAATTCGTATAGGGTTTTTCTTTAGGGTGATGAAAATGAACATACTAAAAACCACTTAATTTTATACACTTTAAATGGACATGTGAATTATAATGGCATGTAAATAAAGCTCAGATATATATGAAGCAAACAGGATAAAAGGCCAGCCCTACTGTATTTCTGAAAATTAATATCAATGGTGTGCAGTCAGTTATTAAATATTCAGCAATTTTGTAGGCTATTTAACCATTGGTAACAAAATCAGTCATAGAAATTAGCAAATGCTACATATCTGAGGGTTTTTTTTCCCTCAATGAGTCAGCTTATCAGTACACCACTGGTTAATTCACATACTTAGAAAGAGGTCAGTTCACAGGGAGGAAGAAATAGACTTGTGGACTTTGCCATTCATGTTGCAGTGAGAGTAGAAAAAGTGTCAGAAAAAAAATTTTTGTGAAAAAGGATAGGTAGGACATAGTAAAATGAAAAATAAGTGGTTACTTGAGAAAGAGAGTTTACATTAACTGAGTTTTTGAACTAAGGGAAATAAGATTAGCAAGAATAGAGTTTAAATTTAAAAAGGAGTTGATTCTTGGATAACTTATTCATCTTTGAGCTGAGATAATATCAGGACATCAAAGAAATTTCAAAAAGTATGTTTGAGTATGTTGACATTATACTCAAGGTCAGTGGTGAAGATGACAAAATAAAATCAAATTTTTAAGAGAAAACACATGAAAAAACTAATGGCTGAAGAAAAAATCCTGAGTGTCTACTAGAGGGCCGGAGGAGCCTGAAGATGTTGGAGAGGCTTAAGGAGAACTCTGAAAAAGGTGGGTCATAGAGATGAAGGAATAATTTCAAAGACAGGGATTTTCATAATTGTTCAATGTTCCAGGGAGAGCAAAGAAAATAAGAACTAGGAAAATCTTTGAATGCAGGGATTCAAATAACTATTATAGTGATCTTCTAGGACATATTAGTGAAAATTAGAATAGCAGTGCCTTTAAGAAAACTAACAAAGAAACAGATTAGTTATAATCCCTCATTAGGACATGTAGCCATAAAGAGAATGAGAAAAACAGAAAGGTATCTAGAAGACAGAAGAATCAAGTAGCAGTTTTTTTAAAGTTGAGGAAATCAGTGTATGTCTACGATGGAGGAAAAGGAGTCAAGGAAAAAACAGATAATTTATGAAGCAAGAGTTTAGAAGAGTGGTAGGGAATGGCCTCAAGGAGTACATGGGGAAGGAAGATGTAAGCCCTAGAAATAATAAGGATTAGATCTTTCTAAAAGCAGAAGAGAGATAAAAGGACAATGTTGAATGAAAAATGGGAAGATGCGGAAACTTAAGTCTGATGTACTCGTTTTTCTCAGTATTAAGTAGCAAGTGAAGTTACATGTGAAGAACAGGAAAGTTGGAACAAGACCAAAAGTTTGAGAGAAGCAGAAAATATGTGGAATAGTTATTGTGGAAAACGTATTAGAGCAGTGGTCCCCAACCTTTTTGGCCTCAGGGACTGGTTTCGTGGAAGGCAATTTTTCCACAGACTGGCAATGGGTGGTTTCTGGATGATTATGCATATAACATTTATTGTGAACTTTATTTCTATTATTATTACACTGTAGTATACAATGAAATAATTATACAACTCACCATTTTAAAAAAGAGGCACAGACAGAAGTGGTAAATAAAATAATGGGCAGGCCATGTGCAGACTAAAATAAGTGTCAGATTCTGACTTAAAGCCTGACACCAGATGCAGCTGTACAACTAAAGTACATCAACTCACTTGCCACTCACAGATAGGGTTTTGGTATGAGTCTGCAAGCAATTGATTTATTGTGGTCTCGGTGCAGTCAAACCTCACTGCTAATGTTCACCTGTATTTGCATCCACTCCCCAGTGCTAGCATCACTGCCTCAGCTCCAGCTCAGATCATTAGGCATTAGATTCTCATAAGGAGCACACAACTTAGATCCCTGGCATCCGCGCTCCTATGAGAATCTAATGCCTCTGCTGATCTGCCAGAAGGCAGAGCTTAGGAGTAATGGGGAGCAGCTGTAAATACAGATGAGCATTCCCCTCTGGCCCGCCACTCACCTCCTGCTGTGTGACCCAGTGCCTAACAGGCCATGAACCAGTACTGTGGGGGGTTGGGTTGAGACCCTCATACTAGAGTATCAGTAAGTGATTAAAGGAACTATTCAGCACTATATTCAGCCCAGGTCAAGCTAGAAACTTTAATCTTTAGAAAGTCAATTAATACATTCTGGAAGAGAAACAAAGAATTAATAGAAACTGCAAAAGATCTAGCATTTGGCCCTGGTGAATGGACGAGAGGCAGAAAGGGAACTGAATTAAGGAGACCAAAGGATTTAAACAGTTCTTCAAGGAAGATATACAAATGACCAGCAAGTACATGTAAGGATGTTCAACAGTATTAATCAGGGAAATACAAACCAAAATCACAGTGGCATACTACTTCATACCAACCAGGATGGCTATAAGCAAAAAGACAAGAACAGCCTTGGAAAGAATGTAGAAAAATTAGAACCTCCATACATTGTTACTGTGAATATAAAATGGTGTGCAACTTTGGATAATAGCTCCTCAAAATGTTAAACATAGAATTACCATATGACCAAAATTTATACTCATAGGTATTCAGCTATGAGAACTGAAAACAAGTTTGTTTTTTTTTAAAGAGCTTGTACATGAAAAATGTTTTTAGCAGCATTATTCATAATAACCAAAAAGTGGAAACGACTCAAATGTCCATCAGGGAATGAATAAACAAAATAGTGTGTCTGTACAATAAAATATAGTCCCCCATAAAAAGTAATAAAGTACTGATACGTGCTACCACCTGGATGGATCTTGAAAACATTATGCTAAACAAAAGAAGTCAGGCACAAAAGGTCACATATTGTAGAATTTCATTTACATTTGATGTTCAGAAGAGGCCAGTTCATAGAGACAGAAAGTAGATTACTGGTTACCAGGGGTGGAGGGAGGAGTAATGGGGATTACTAATCCTACCCTGCTAATGAGCCTGGGGGATTTCTTTTTGAGGTGATTAAATGTTCTGGAATTAGTTGTGACGGTTGCACAACATTGTGAATATAACTATAAACCACTGAATTGTATAACATAAAATAGTAAAAATGATGAATTTTACATTATGTGAATTCTGTCTCAATTTAAAAAGACATATCAAGTATCCTATTTTTCAAACTGTTTCTTCAACTTGCTCATACACTGTATATGTTCCCAGGTTGAGGACAAATGCAGCTGTTCCTCCTGGCTGGGTTTTATGCTGAATCAGTTTCTCCTAAGTATAGAGAATGAAACCTAAGTTTCTGTAGCTACAACAAAGCCGCAAAACCTTTCTTTCTAGGGTTGTCTCCAGTTAGAATCGGTAATATTTTTTATTTTATTTATTTATTTTTAAAATTTTGTGTGTGGTCTCAAACTCCTGGGCTCAAGCAATCCTCCTTGGTTCAGCCTCCCAAAGTGCTGCGATTACAGGCATAAGCCACCACACCAGTGAGAATAGGTAGTATTTTTTTAAAAAAACAAAACACCCTGTTATTTGCTTCTCAGAGAACAGTGTCTCTGAAAAGCTGAGATTTATAAAAGTAGTACTAAATACTTCTACTTACTTCAAAAACTTAGATCTAAATCCCAGCTCTATCACTTAATAGCCATCAAATCACAGCAAGCTTTTAAAGGTTTCATTTCATCTTCTATAAAATAGAAGATAATAATACCTGCCCCACAAGTTTACTATGAGGAGTAAATAAAATAGCATCTGCAAAGTAACTAGCACAAGATTACACTCACATATAGCAGGCACTCAACAAATTCAGTTCATCATCGTTAGCCCATTTCCTTCCCTAATCTTCAGAACACAGGTTTCAACATACTAACAAAATTAATTAAATTGTATTAATCTAAGAGGCTGGCTTCTAAATCTTGTATAAAGTTTCAAATTTTATGCATCTGAAAATTATAACTAATAACAGCAATCAACCTTTCCCAAATTATGAATCATTTCTGAATGCAATATTGCTTCCATAACAACCTTTTCCTGACTATATTCATACACACTAATGATTTCTCAACATTTTGGTGAAAGAGAAGAAATTATGGTGTCCATACTAGTAGGGAAATGGAGAGAACTCAAGTAATATGAGACTACAACTTGATATTGGCTTCCCAGTGCTCTTTTTATTCTCTAAAGATTCTTAAAATATTTTTTAGCAAAAAGTTTCCAAACGCTACGGAAAATATTTCCCTTTCATCTAAACATTTTGTACTAATGGTAACAGGTCCTCCTCGGACCCCAATTATTTGAATAATGCCAGGGGAAAGGCTATAGAGTCAAGAGGAACACCATATAGTGTGAAAAAGGGAACAGAGCAGAAAGACTCCACTCCCTGGATATCTGTTTAAAAAAGAAAGAAAAGAAAAGCAATAATCCTCCCTGACTACTAGTGCCATTTCAATTAATATAAAAAAACATGAGCTCATCTATTGAATTACTATTTGGAGGTCTCATAGGCCTTCTGAATTGAACTTGTACTAAATTAAGCTCTTTGTCTTCCTCCTAAACCTGCTCTTCCTCCTGTATTTTTTGTCTCAATGATAAGCACCCCATCTATACAATCTACCTAAGACTGAAACCTAGGAATCATCCTTAACACTTATCGTCCTCTGCATCCCAGTAGTCTCCAGGAATTCCCGAATTTACCTCTTAAACACTTTAAAAATTTATCTCATACTCTCTGTATCTACTGTCAAACTATCATCATCCCCAACTGGATCAGTACAACAACCTCACAACTAGGATCTCTGGCTTCTGTCTATCCCTGTTTCAACTCATCCTTTCCAAAGCAATCAGGATTATCTTCCTAAATTGTAATCCTGACCACATTACTACAAACTCCTTAGCACAGCATATAGGATCCTTCACAACAAGGACCTTGCTTACATCTTCTACTGCAGATCCTTGTTCTGAACTTTAAGCTCCAGCAATATTACTTCTAGTTTGCTAAACATTATTATTTCACACTTCTAAACTTCTACTTTAACTCCTGTTCATTTCTTAAATTCCTATTTATCTTTTAAAGTTCAGCTCAGAAATAATTTCCTTGATAAAGATTTTCCCATAACACTGACCCATCTCTTGATCAAAGTTAATTTCTTGCTCCCCAAGACAGTCATCGCACCTCTAACTTCCTTCTATTTGGCACTTTTCACACTATATATTATTGTTGTTGCTGCTGTCTTCACCTACTTGTTTGTGAATTTCTCAAGATCAAGGTCATTTTTTCATCTTTGCATCTCTAAAGCATAGCAACTGGCATGTAGAAGTTATCAATGTATATTCAGTTGAAATAAGACTGTAAGATTTACTTAGCCATAAGCAGAACTGTGGCCAATTTCCCCCACAGTTTAGGTACTTTGTGACTCATTCATACATATGATAAACATTAAGATATGCTAAATGTCTTATTTTTTGTAAATATTTCTGTGATTCTTTTGGTTGTACCTTAAAAACATGTGTATCAGTAAATTCTTCATATTAATAAACAAAATAGCCATAAAGTTATTTCTTAACTTTTCTTCCTTAATTCTTTTCTCTCTTCTATTCCTTTCATCCTGACCCACCAACTCAGCTACCAAATACTTGGTGATCCTTTCTATTCCTTTTCCTGCTTGCAGAGAAAGCAATTTTCTAAAGCTAAAAAGCTCTGAACTGTAGAACTCTATACTATGCTTGTAACTCTCAAAGGGAAAGTCTTGTTTATCTTTACACTCCTAATATCTACTGCCATGCTATTGCATTGCAAATATGCAATAAAATCTTGTTTACTCAACCCAAATATCAACTGGTGGGTAAATAAATAAAAAGTGGTATATGATATATGATTGAATGCTATTTGGCAATAAAAAGAAATGAATTACTTATACATGCTACAACATGGATGAATCTTGACAACATCTTCAATGAAAGAAGCCAGCCAGAAAAGATCACCTACTGTATGATGTCATTTGTATGTAATATCCAGATAGGCAAATTCATAGAGACAGAAAATAGGTTCGTGATTTCCAGAAGCTGGGGAGGTTAAGAAGAAGTGGGCAGTGATTGCTAATGGGTATAAGGCTTCTTTTTGGGGTGATAAAAATTTTCTAAAATTGGGCTGAGTGTAGTGGCTCCCACCTACAATCCCAGCACTTTGGGAGGCTGAGGCACAAGGACTGCTTGAGCCCAGGAGTTCAAGACCAGCCTGGGCAACATAGCAAGACCACATCTCTACAAAAAATTTAAAAATTAGCTGGACATGGTGGTGCACAACTATAGTCCCAGCTACTTGGGAGACTGAGGTAGAAGGAGCACCTGAGTTCAAGAGGCTGAGGCTTCACTGAGCTGTGATCCTGCCTCTGCACTCCAGCCTGGACAACAGAGTGAGACCCTGACTCAAAAAAAAAAAAAAAATCACAAAATTGGTGCTCACCATATCATCTCTTTAATCTGAATTATCTAAGAAATATTCAGAAATTAACAATGCCCTGTTCTGTAGACTGCTGAGTTATTTTCTCAGCTTATTTGCTATGGTAGGGGTGTCCAAATTTTTTTGCTTCCCTGGGCAGCATCGAGTAATCTTTTGGCTTCCCTGGGTCATATAGAGTAAAGAGGAATTTTCTTGGGCTACACATAAATTATATAAAATAGTTAGTGTATATATATAATATGACTTCCTTAATTTTTAATTATAAAGTTTAGAAAAAGGAGAACAACATAAAACTATTGGGAAATTTGATCTTATTTTTGTAAAACTAATCTATCAATATCTGGCTTGATGGAAGCAGTCGCAATTCTCAGTGAGTTCTCAAGATACTCATCAGAAATGTGTGCTCGAATTTTGCTCTTCATGTGCTTCATAACTGAAGATAGCTGCTCACAAATGTATGTGCTGCCAAAAACCAATGTAAGGCATAATTGTGAACTTAAAAAATGGAACTACACATGGGATCATGCAGAAAATACACACTAAAAAACACATGATGTTAAAAGATTTTGTGGGGTCGCATGACTAGCTGTCCTAGGCTACATGCAGCCTGCAGACCGTGGGTTGGACATGCCAATGCTATGGTATGCAGAATAATGGTCCCCTAAAGATGTACACATCACTGGACGTGATAGCTCATGCCTGTAATCCCAGCACTTTGGGAGGTAGAGGCAAGAGGATTGCCTGAACTCAGGAGTTCAAGACTAGCCTGGGCAACTTGGCAAGACTTGTCTCTACAATAAATCAAAAAACTACCCAGGCATGGCGGCGTGTGCCTGTAGTTCCAGCTACTTGGAAGACAGGCAGAAGGATTGCCTGAGTTCAGCAGGTCAAGGCTGTGGTGGGTGAGTACGTGCCACTGCACTCCAGCCTGGGCAACAGAATGAGACTCAACTCAAAAAAAAAAAAGATGTACACATCCATTCCCTGGAACCCATAACTACATTACCTTACATGAAAAAGAGAGCTATGCAGATGTGATTAAATTAAGGATTTTGAAACAGGAGGATTATCTTAGTTTATCAGGGTGTGCCCAATGTAATCCCAAGAGTTCTCATAAGTGAAAAGAGGAGGTAGAAGAGTCAGAATCTGAGGTGTGATGACAGAAGCAGTGGCCAGAGTGATGTAATTGCTAACTGGTGCCAAGAGCAAAGCAATGTGGACACCCTCTAGAAGCTGGAAGGGGCAAGAAAATGGATTCTCCCCCAGAACTTCCAGCCTGCCAACACCTTGATTTCAGGTAAAATCCATTTCATACTTCTAATCTCCAAGAATGTAAGATAATATATTGATTCTATTTTAAGTCACTAGATTTGTGGTAATTTGTTAAAACAGCAAAAAGAAACTAATACACTTGCTCCTACCAATATCATCAATATCAGGCCTGGAGGTATATTCCTCCATTTGTGGAGTTCAGTTGCTTGTTATTGCTCAAGATAGAGTATTGGTTTGGAACAACTATTGTTTCAGAGTAGAAATGCTTTCCCCTTCAGGCTAGGAAGCTCTACAGTTGATCAGTGGAAACTGCAGTTTGATTCAATGGCAAATGGTCAACAGGGCATGATGACTCACACATATAACCCTGGCATTTTGTGAAGCCAAGGTGGGAGGATCACTTGAGGCCAGGAGTTCGAGACCAGCTTGGGCAACATAGTGAGATCCTGTTATTACCAAAAAAAAAAAAAAAAAAAAAAATTAACCGGACATGGTGCCACATGCCTATAGTCCCAGCTACTCAGGAAGCTAAGGCAGGAATATCATATCATTTGAGCCCAGGGGTTCAAGGCCAATGAGCTCTGATAGAGCTACTGCACTCCAACCTGGGCAACAGAGCCAGACCCTGTTTCTTAAAAATACATTTTAAAAACAGTTAATGATCAATATAGGTAAAGAAAACACAGAAACATATGATTCTGTCACTAGGATTTTGAAACACAGATTTCATAATAATACTGTGTCAATAGCAACTTCAATTGTGTATAAGTGCTTTTGACATGTTTTCAGGGGAAGCATTAAAAAGGGTACCAAGCTGAGAAAGGATATGCAGTTTGCAATGGGGTCTTTCATCTAAGGCTTGGCAATAGTTAGGAAGTACAAAGATAATGTTCCAAAGATAGAGGAGCATAAGGTAGGCAATAATGGAAAAAAGTTCTCATCTAAGATATAACCAGTAATAGAGTGGAGGAATAAGATAGGGAGAAAGATAGTGAGACAAAGAACACCAGATACCAGGAGATGATATAAAGATCAAATCATTGCCTGGAGCCCCAGTTTCTCTATTTCATTTGTTTGAATTTGATCTTTAGGCTAATACACAGTCTCCAAATTTTCCTAACGTTCTTTTTCCAAATCCAATATAAAGCTCCTACAACTGAGCTGTAAATCACAATCTGGTAAGAGAGCATCAGATTTCCAACAGATGTGAAAACACACTTCTTATTCACACTAATCATTCTTTCCATTATTTAAGAAGACTTGAAACACTGGTATCATCAATGTTATATCAGTTTCCACCCTCCCACTGCCAGTTAAGTGTCCAACAACAAAAAAAATCTCTTCTTTACTTACAACTGCACAGCGTTGCATTTTTGAAGGAATTCCATCTTCTTCTGTTGCCCCATTGGGTCCGGGCATCTCTTTCCTCCTCTTCCTTGCATTGACTTTGGCTGAACATTGTGCATCCATCTTCTTTTAACTGGTCATACAAAGTAAAAAGAATTTTTTTTTCTTACTGGGATGGAAAGAAGTCTGTCACCAGTACTTCAGAGATGTTGACACTGATACACTCAGCAAAACATCAATTCTGTAACACATTTCACCAAGATGAGCCAATGACATCTGGCAAAAACAACAAAGCTTCACAAAACACAGGATCTAGTAGAAATACTGAAATGCCTCTTTGTAGAACAATGGCCACAATTAATTGCCTGAACTTGAAAGTTATTCTCCTAACAATGGAGGCTATATACTAACTGCTAATTTTATACCCTGACTGCATGCAAAAGACTGGAATAACTTGGCAGAGAAAGATAGCTATACAGACTTTACCACCACCCTTTATATCATCTCTGTCTGTACTACCTTTTAATGATAACAAATACATTATGCTACTCACAGCTTTCATAGAGCTTACTCTGAAACCTACAGAACATTTAGAGCTAAGAAACCCATGCTTTGTTAAACCAGGATGTGGTGATAGCCACTTTTTTTTTTTTCCAAACAAAATTTATTAGAGAAGGAAAAGAAGAGAGATAGAGACACATGCCAGAGCTGGCATGGGCAAGAGAAACTGCTCCATCACTTTTTGAAAAAGACTGTTTTTTCTGTCTGCACCAAAGTCATACCTCTCACAAAGCCCTGTACCTGTCATACATCCAGGTATCTCAGAGATGATATAAAGGGTAGTACAGACTTTGGTGCAGACAGAGAAAAGAAGCTTTTTAAAAAAGTGGTGGCTAAGGCTAGGCTTGGTGGCTCAGCCTGTAATCCCAGCACTTTGTGAGGGCGAGGCAAGTGGATTGCCTGAGCCTACAGGTTCGAGGCCAGCCTGGGCAACTTGGCGAGGCCTCGTCTCTACAATAAATCAAAAATTAGCTGGGCATGGTAGCATGCACCTGTAGTTCTGGCTACTTGGAAGGCTGAGGTGGAAGGATCGTTGGAGCCCAGTAGGTTGATGCTGGGGTGGCCATGAGCATGCCACCGCACTCCAGCCTGAGCAATGGAGTGAGGCTCCAACTCAAAAAAAAATTTTTAAATAAAAATAAATTTAAAAAACATTTTAAAAGGGGGGGTGGTTAGCACCAAGTCTTAGTTTAACAAAGTATGGATTTCTTAACTCTAAATGTTCTGTAGATTTCAGGTAAGCGCTATGAAAACTGTGAGTAGCGTAATGTATGTTTTAAACATTTAAGTACTCATCTCCCCGTACTCTTTCAGTGTCTTAGCACCTCAAGTTTGTTCATAGTCTCCAGCTATTCAAATCCCATCCAGGCTTCTCCTTCCCTCAAAGGAAAACTTATTTATTACTGTCTCATTTAGCAGAGAACTTCTAGCAACTGGCTATCACAACAAAGTTCTATATCCAATGCTTCATGCTTAGACACTGACTTGTGCTAACTCTCTAACCGCCTACAGAGATGTTTGCATTTTTCTTGGGTAATACAATTTGCACAGGTAAATTACTTTCTTGATACTGATTAAATTTAGGCATAAGCCAGAAGTTGAGGATAGGAAAATTTCTATAAACAATTGTCACCTCTGCCTAAGGTATGGTACAGAAGAAAATCCTTAGCTGGAAAACAAACGCCAGACAGAATGAGAACATTCTACTCTGCCTCACTGTCCTTAATAAGCTCTCCTGAATGAGATGTTCATCTACACAACTGTAATTGTGCCTTACTTTCTCTCCTCCAGCTAAATTCCTCATGGCAACATGACAAGATCTACAAGAAACCTGGCCTAATTCTTAGAGACTGAAGGTGACACCCCATGAGTCACGGCTAGGTACTAGGCTGACATGAAAAAATGTCAGAGTCCAAAGTAAAATATGAACACCACCCAAAAACTTCCTTTCATCACAAATGCAAATTAAAATGGAAGAAGGGTAATATACATTTAGTACTAAATTTTTCCAGTGATAATGTTCAGAGCTTTTCTTCACTATTCTTATTAATTACTCTTTTAAAATATCCAGAGATCAGTACTCTCATCTCAGTGGTCTGAGTGGTCTATTAAAAATGTCTAATCAGTCCTATTAATGACAGTTTCTAATTTGCATAATACAAACCTCTGCTGTAAGTATTTGCTCAATTGTTCTCAGGGTAGAAAGATAAAATCCACGATGAAAAGTATAATCAGCTAGTTGGCATCAGGCAAATCAATAATATCAGTCAATAATATGAGTGCTTACTGTGCACAAAGTACTGTGTCACAATTCCTAAAGTACAAACTGAACCTGGAGAACACTATGCTAAGTAAAATAAGCCAGGCACAGAAACACAAATACCACAAATGACTTAGGTGTAAAATACCACGAATTCATTTGTTTGTAGCATCTAAAAGAGCAAATCTCATAGAAGTAGAGAGTAGAATGGTGGTAACCAGAGGTTGAAGGAGGGATGTGAAGGAGAAAAGGGAAGATGTCGATCAAAGACTACAAAACTCCAGTTAGAAAGTAGGAATAAGTTTTAGTGATCTATTGCACAGAATAGCAACTATAATAACTAACAATGAATTGTATATTTCACAATTGCTAAAACAGCAGACTTCAAATGTTTTCAACACAAAAAATGATAAGTATATAAGGTGATGGATATATATATATAATGTAAATATGTATCAAAGCGTCACATTGTATCTCATAATATATACAATTATTACTTATCAGTTAAAAAATAAGATACAAGCTATTTTCCCAAGGAGTTTTCAGTCAAGGCAAGGAAAACACAAACAGAATCCCACCTTTAAAATGTTTATGATATAAAAATGTTCTTCAGGACTCTAAAACCGTTGGGCAAAAGTTTGCTGAGGAACAGGATGCTTACACAGTTTCAAAGCATCATCCATAGATTACTTACTAATTACAAAGGAGAAAGAATTACCTAGATAGCAGAAAAAATCTCTTAGCAAAATTACCAATAGTGCTTCTTGATGAGAGGTACTGAGGACACAACATTATCTGCCAAAAATGTGTAACCTGCATCAATTTATGAGGAAGCAAGCAGACAAACCCTAATTTAAGGGCATTCTACAAGTCTGTATACTTCAAAAAATGTCAATCATGAACAACAAGTAAAGGGTGAAAGACTGTTCCAGATTAAAAGAGACTAAAGAGGGGCCAGGCATAGTGGGAGGCTGAGGCAGGAGGATTGCTTGAGGCTAGGAGTTTGAGATTAGCCCTGCAACTTAGCAGGACCCTGTCTCTACAAAAATAAAATTAAAAAATAAAAATTAGTTGAGTATGATGGTATGCCTCTGTAGTCCCAGCTACTCAGGACCCTGAGGTAGGAGGATTGCTTGAGCCCAGGAGTTCGAGGCTACAGTAAGCTATGACTGTGCCACTGCACTCTAGTCTGGGCTATGGAGAGAGACTGTTCATAGATCTAAAAAAAAAAAGAAAGAAAGAGAGAGAGAGAGAGAGAGAGAGAGAGAGAGAGAGAGAGAGAGAAAGGAGAGAGAAAGAGAGAAAGAGAGAAAGAAAGAAAGAAAGATAGAAAGAAAGAAAAACTAAAGAGATTACAGTTAATTGGTTAAATATAATGCATGATTCTAGATTGAGGAAGAAATCAAGTAGTTGATAGTTATTAGGACATCAGCAAAATTTGAATATGAACTGTAATTTAGATAATATGCACTGATGTTAAATTTCCTGAATTATTATCCTTTACCATCAGCTTTTATATCACTCTGCTTGCACTACCCTTTAATGATAAAAAATACATTATGCTACTCACAGTTTTCATAGAGCTTACCCTGAAATTTAGAACATTTAGAGTTAAGAAATCTATGCTTTGTTAAACCAAGATGCGGCGATAGCCTATCCCTTTTTTAAAAGACTTTTTTCTGCCTGCACCAAAATCATACCTTTCACAGTGCTTTGCTCCCGTCATACCTCCAGGTGTCCTAGAGATGATATAAAGGGTCGTGCAGACTTTGGTGCAGACAGAGAAAATATGTTGTAGATACAAGCTGTAGTATCTAGGGAAGAAGGGTCATGAGCTCTGCAACTCACTCTCAGCAAAAAAATAAAAAGAAGAATATGGATACCACAAAAGTTATTTTTAAAAATGTAACACAAATATGGCAAAATGTTATTAATGGATGAATCTAGGTGGGGCATAAGGGAGCTCATTTTAATATTCTTGCAACTTTTCTATCAAACTTATTTTTTAAACCTGTTTTACAAAATACAAATTTTAATTTAAAAAATACTCTGTAACAACTTCCTGCATAGATATGCCTTCATATAAGATTCTTTTGGGGGGTCTCTAAATACAGATTCCTTCATTTTCCTAACTCTTTAAGTCCAGTGTCCATGCTTCATACATTCCAAGAATTATGTTTTCATGTTCTGAGTCTTGCAAGAAAGTAGGTAATAATAGCAACAGTCAAAACAATGGCTATCCTTTTTTTTTTTAATATTTACTATGTGCTGGGCACTGTGCTAGGCACTTTATACATTATTCTCATTTAACACTTCTAACCTGAGAAGCAGGTATTCTTAGCCCAATTTACAAATGAAAAAACTAAGGATCAGGGAGGTTAAGCAATCTACCCAAGAGATCACACAGCTAGTAAGTGGAAAAACCAAGATATGGATCCAGACATGTCGAATTTTAAAGACCTTACCACTATACTTTGCTATCTCCCAAGGATCCAGTATTTACTTATTTATTTATCTATCTATTTATTTATATTTTAGAATTGTGGGGTATATGTGAGGATTTAGTATTTTTAAAAAGAAGCTGTCTCATCATCATTCCTACTGCTTCCTTCTGTCAAGAACATTCTCTCTACAGCATGAGCTTTTTGAGTTTTTGCAGACTTAAGCCAAGTCAGCCAAACTGAGTGGAATAAAAGTCCACAGTTTCTTAATGGTAAAAAGGTCCTAGGATTAATCAAATAAAACTGACATGACTATTAGCCTGAATCAGAGGCTGCCAATCAGGCTGTTGTACAGACATGCAGATCTTGTACAGATGTACAGATCTTTCCTACTAAATGACTTTGCTAGAATTTCCTGATAAGCTTTCAACTTAAGCAAAAAAGAATTATTTTACTTCTGACATTACAAATAGGTAGCATTTTAAAGTCACCTGAACTTTTCATTCATGATACAAAATATTCTAAAGAGTGCCATGATAAATCAAGGAGATAAATGTCATATTTTCATCAGTTATTTCCCACAACTTCAAGTTAAAATCCCTTAATGCTTAATAGAGAAACACTTAACTTATCTAAAAATATGTTTATAGGAATTTCTCGTCTTTGCCCTGTGTGTGTGGGCATGTGTGTTATATTTTTCCAGCTTTATTGAGTTATAATTGACATAATAAATGCATTTAATGAGTCTTAACATATTTATACACCTGTGAATTCATCAAAATTAAGATAACATATCTATCACCCTCAAGTTTCCTCATGCCACTTTGTAATCCATCTCTCTCTCTCTACTCCAACTTTGCCTTGCTTTTTTTGTAATATTGTGGCAAAATATACCAAAAAATTTGCTTTACTTTTTAACTGCTTATTTCTTAAATTACCAAATCATCTAGTCATAAGATTCAACTTTATCAGCCAAACACACAGTGAATATCACCATATTAGAAAGAAGCAAAAGCTCTTTTTTCTAAGAGTTAAAATACTGCTAGTGTGGTTGTCAAAGATATTTTAAAGCAAGGTGATATCTGGGGGGTCTCTAGATCTTGTGACACTGGATATATTCCACTAGATTAAAAAGATCATAAACAAAAAATAATTCAAAATATTTTTTCAAATATCACAGTGGGATTTGGGGCAAGAGAAATAGGTTGTCTGACTAGTCATTTAAAGCTAAAGCAAAATTCACAAACATAGAAAGAATCAAGGCAGCAATTATTAACATGTTACAAAGCCCTACCTGTATTTCAGCTGAGTACATATATTCTTCAACAAAATCTCTCATCCTTATATAAACACCTCTAATTAAATGTCTAAGGCAGAGAATATTTCTCAATTTTTTTAAACCACACTCCATTTTGAGAAATGTAAAAATCTTTAACCTCACACTGTCAGCATAGTGTTTGTTTGTTTTGAGTTGGAATCTCATTCTGTTGCCCAAGCAGAGTGCAGTGGCATGATCACAGTTACCACAGTCTCAACCTGCTAGGCTTAGGCAATCCTTCAGCCTTGGCTTTCCAAGGAGCTGAGACTACAGGCACGTACCACCACATCTGGCTAATTTTTTGATTTGTTGTAGAGATGAGGTCTTGCCAAGTTGCCCAGGCTGGTCTCCAACCCCTGGGCTCAGGCAATCCTCTTGCCTCAGCCTCCCAAAGTGATGGAATTACAGGTGTGAACAGCAAAGCATACTGATAAAGAGGGTCAAGCCCTAAAATCAGACTACCTAAGTATGAATCCCAACTCTACCACTTACTAGCCATGAGAATTTAGAAAAATTCCTTAATCTCTTCAAGCCTTAGTTGTATCATCTATCAAATGGGGTTCATATAGGATAATCCACGTAAAGATACAGTTCAGTGCCTGGTACACAGTTAAATGCTAATAAATATTAGCTACTTTCATTATTTAGTAGTAATAATTGTCATCATCTGCCTTAAAGCTCATCTTCTGCATACCCCCATATCCAAAAACATTTTAAGTTTTCCTCCTATGATTACTATCACTAAAGTACAGTTTTAATGTAAAAACATGGTAAATATGAAGTATGCTGTATCTTCCCTATCCCAATGCCTCCCCATTTAAGAATCACTGTTCTATCAAGAACTTTGCTAGTGTCTGATGTTAAACAATGATGAAGAAAAACTGCTACTGCAACTAACAGTGACCATAACACCTCTGTGCCAAAAACATTTAAAAACTATTAAAACTCTCTTAATGTGTATAATACTTTGACTTAGATGGGTATATAGTTTTGCCACCACTTTACATATGAGGAAACTGAGGCACAGAAGATAAAGTCATGCAAGTAGCAAGGGGTGAAGCTAGGAATCAAATTCAGTTAGTCAGCTTCAGAATACACACCCTTTAACTACTACAGTATAGAATTCAATACCATACCATACCATACTATGCTATACTATATACTAGAAGGTAACTGCAGGTAACTATCTATAAATACTTGAATGCCTGCCATGTTGGATAGGACAGAGACATTCTGTGAAAGTCCAGACAACAGAAAATGAATCACTGGTTGGAAGATGCAGAGATATAAATTTTAACTAAACATAATAAAAAGGTTTTTAGGTTGGGCATGGTGGCGCATGACTGTAATCCTAGGATGTTGACACCAGAGGATTACTTAAGCCCAAGAGTTTGAGACCAGCCTGGACAACATAGTGAGACTCTGTCTCAAAAATAAACAAATAAATGCCTTTTTACAAATGACAGCTATCTGAACAAGGGACTGAGTTGCCTCAGGAGGCACCGCATTTTGTCACACCAAGACATTCAATCACAGGCTTTCATTAGAGATAATGCTGCAGAAAAAGCTCCGAGTGAGGCATTATGTGTAAAAATGCTTTCTGATTCATTTCAGAGACAAGACTGTAATAAACTAACATGTGGCAATATGTATAAATGCCAATTTACAAGTAAATTCAGTATCAAGTTTTGAGTAAGATCCCACATTCCCCACTCTGTCCCACTCCATAAACTTAACGGTTGCACTGTTTGCTTTTATAAGCAGATATCTGCTTAGAAAATGTTTCATACAATAGTCTGTTGATTTTGGTTTGCACTAGGATGCAAAAGAAAGAAATCCCTGCGCTTTCTGTCTGTCTTTATGGCGGCCCAGATTGAATTGGGGAATATACTTGTAGCTTGGGAATGCTGAATACTATGAGGGAAAACATTAATATGCTTTTCCTTATTTTTACATTAACAAATTTGGCAATTACTTTGGATCTATCACCTGTCATAACTGGCTGCTGCTTGTCATCCACACAACATCAGGATCTAAGACAAATGGACTGATGTCATCTTGAACTTCATTTGTTTTGACTGTGATTTATTTGGAGTGGAGGCATTTTTTTTTTTTTTAAGAAAAATGTGTCATGTAGGTTGTCTAAAAATAAAATGCATTTAAACTCACTTGGCAGAATGCCTTTTAGTTTAAAGCATATTTAAACTAAATCCATCCTGTAGTGTTCCTGGAGAAGCTAAAGCCTGGTTGTAGGCCACTAGCCATCCTAAAACTGTCATCACATAACTTCTGCAGTGGAAACTACTTCTGGAACTGGAATGTAAAAACCAAGAATTTTAATTCTGAGTTCCAGTAAAGGGAAAGACCATGCTCATAACAGTGCCAACATTCGAAGTGGAGGCTTATACATTTCATCACCTACAACGGAAGTAGTTAACTTTGGAAGAGAATACCAAGAGAATAAAAAGAGACTAATTCAGTTGGACAAAAAAAAAAAAAAAAAGAAACAATCGTCTGTTGAAAGAACCTCCTGATAGTCTGAGTCACCACTGAATCTTTCATAAATAATGGAGGACAACAAAAGACAAGGAGACAAGAAATGGGCAAGCGTTTTAATCGTTAAAAGAAAATTCCTAAAACTACACCTGAACCATTGTAGAAAAGGTGTTCTTCCCTCAACGTCTTCATTCCAGATCATATATTTTTATGACAAATGAACAAGAAAATAGCTGTGTTTCAAAACTGAAAGGCAGTCATAATTGTTGGTATTTCTAATAGCTATCAATGTTATTAGATGTTTCAGATGTTTTTCTCTGAAAGTATTATCAATGGTCTCAGATTTTAGGAAAGTTAATTTGAGATTTGGCTGAAGAATCTCTTGCGTATAGCTTCTCAGAATTGAGTAGTAACTAAAAAGAGTACATTTAAACATTTTCAGGGATAGGAGGGTCACTATCTCATAAGGAACCCATTTGAATAAGTAGGCTAACATCATGTCAATGCAATAACTATTAAAAGTTATTCTTCTCAGTTGGATGGCATCTGCCTTCTGAAATGGGCAGCTTCAACCCACTAGGACTGGTTCTGTACCATAAGACAAGAGTAAAAGCGTGTCACCTGCTCCATTTCATAGCCTTTAAGATACATGAAGATATAACTATCGCGTTCCTCAAGTCTCCCTTTTCTATGGCTAACCATTTCCTATGACTGCTCCTCAAGATTTCTCCACCATTCTGCAATCTCTTCCAGACATACACTATGTTCATACTCTTCCTAAACTGGATTCTCAGAAGTAAAACTAATGATCTCTAATTGGTCTAGCAGAGAAGCAAAGTACAGTGAGACTTTCTCCTTTTCTGGATATTACATATCTGAACCTAAATACTTCCAAATAACGAGAAATTATCTGCTTTAGTCTGAAATCACTCATGGCCAGGCGTGGTGGCTCACACCTGTAATCTCAGCACTTTGGGAGGCCAAGGCAGGAGGACTGCTTGATGCCAGAAGTTCGAGATCAGCCTGGGCAACTTAGCAAGACCTCTGTTTCTACAAAAGTTTTTTTAAAAATTAGCCAGTTGATTGGGCTCGGTGGCTCAGCCTGTAATCCCATGCCTTGGGAGGCTGAGGTGAGTGGATTGCCTGAGCCCGCGGGTTCGAGACCCACCTGGGCAAGTTGGTGAGACCTCATCTCTACAATAAATCAAAAAATTAGCCGGGTGTGGTAGACCACGCCTGTAATTCCAGCTACTTGGAAGGCTGAGGTGGAAGGATTGCTGGAGCCCAGCAGGTCGAGGCTGCGGTGGCCGGGAGTGGCCACTGCACTCCAGTCTGGGCAACAGAGTGAGACTCCAACTCAAAAAAAAAAAGTTAGCCAGTCGTAGTAGTGTGCACCTGGACTACAGGCACTACTACAGGACTACTCAGAAGGCTGAGACAGGAGGATCATTTGAGCCCAGAAGGCAGAGGCTACAGTAAGCTATGATTGTGTCACTGCACTACAGCCTAGGATGACAAAGAGACCCTGTCTCTAAAAAAAAAAAGAAAAAAAAATCATTCAAACATCTTTAAGAACAAAACCTTTTTCCTTTAACATTTCGGATGGAAATATTTCTAAAATGTGCCACACAAGCTGGGCTTGGTGGCTCAGCCTATAATCCCACGCCTTGGGAGGCTCAGGTTGAGTGGATTGTCTGAGCCCGTGGGTTCGAGACCCACCTGGGCAGCTTGGTGAAACCTCATCTCTACAATAAATCAAAAAATTAACTGGGTGTGGTAGCGCGCGCCTGTAGTTCCAGCTACGTGGAAGACTGAGCCGGAAGGATAGCTGGAGCCCAGCAGGTCAAGGCTGAGGTGGCCGGGAGCGGCCACTGCACTCCAGTCTGGGCGACAGAGTGAGATTCCAACTCAAAAAAATAAATAAATAAAAATAAAAATAAAATGTGCCACACACTGCTTTTACTGACAGTTCCTTTTTCTTTACAACACTGGCACTCTGGCTTTACTGGCTTTCAAGTTATATTAAGCATTCTATCATTTCTGTAATTCTTCTCTAGCTTTCATAAATTATTTTCTATGATCTTGGAAACTAAAACAAAATTCTTGGAATTGTGTAAACCCCACTATATCATGGAATCCTCTCAAGCAGGGATCATGACTCACTTCCTAATCCCAAGAATAGTTCCTTATAAGGAATGAGTGCTCAAAGGTTTGCTGAAATAATAAATGATTTGCATACTAAGAATAAATACTGATTCTACTATAGCACTCTAGTAAATACACTAGTGAAGAAATCTGCTTAAAATTAAGTGCTAGGACTCTGTGACGTCTATTTTGACCTACCTCAGAATGCAGTCCATAGTTCATCTAGACAAAGCATTCCTAGACTCCAGTCAAGTTCAAGACATCACCCGTTTTCTAAGAAATCAGAGGTGGCTTAAATTAAGCATATTGCTATTTAAAACCCTTAAGCCTTTTCCATATGAATTACTCAAGCTAGAGATCCCTTATCCCATATCTGTGTACTTATTTGCCTGAGGATTATACATTTATTCCTTTTAAAGTTCATTTTGTTGGTTTCAGTCTTGTTAAAATTTATGTTGGCTGATCTTTTTGTTGTTTTTAATCTGTGGAGATAATTTTAAGTCTTGAATGCCATCTATCATACTAGCTATTTATCACCACTTTACATAATCTATAAATTTGAAAGGCATGATTTTTATGTCTCTAGCCAAGCCACTGCTGAAGACGTTGATGATGGAAGATATGTGTCACCACACACCAATGTACTAGAACCCTCTCTCCTCATTGAGATCCACCCTTAATACTTTTTAGGCTAGTACAGCATAAAACACAATGGAGTTTATCTTTAAAAAATAGAATGTACTCAAATTCACAATGAGTTTGCCGCCAGAGCACACATGTCGTGAAAACCACCCGTAAAAGCCAAAATGGGAAAAGGAAAGACTCACTCAACATACCGTCATTGGACAGGCAGATTTGGGCAAGTCTACCACTATAGCCATCTGATCTATAAACATGGTGGCATCAAAAAAAGAACCACTGAGAAAACTGAGGACACTGCTAAGATGGGAAAGGGCTCCTTCAAGTATGCCTGGGTCTTGGATAAACTGAAAGTTGAGCATGAACGTGGTATCAACATTGATATCTCCCTGTGGAAATTTAAGGCCAGCAAGTACTACGTCACTATCATTGATGCCCCAGGACACAAGAGACTTCATCAATAACATAATTACAGGCTCATCTAAGGCTGACTGTGCTGTCCTGATTGCTGCTGCTGGTATTGGTGAATCTGAAGCTGGTATCTCCAAGAATGGGCAAATCCATGAGCACGCCAGCCCTTCTGGCTTACACACTGAGTGTGAGACAGCTAATTGTTGGTGAAAACAAAATGGATTCCACAAAGCCAGCCTACAGTCAGAATAGATATGAAAACATTGTTAAGAAAGTCAGCACAAGCTGGGCTCGGTGGCTCAGTCTGCAATCCTGTGCCTTTGGGAGGCTGAGGTGAGTGGACTGCCTGAGCCCGCAGGTTCGAGACCCGCCTGGGCAACTTGGCAAGACCTCATCTCTACAATAAATCAAAAATCAGCCGGGCATGGTAGTACACGCCTGTAATTCCGGCTACTCAGAAGGCTGAGGTGGAAGGATAGCCGGAGCCCAGTGGGTCGAGGCTGCGGTGGCCGGGAGTGGCCACTGCACTCCAGTCTGGGCAACAGAGTGAAACTCCAACTCAAAAAAAAAAAAGAAGAAAGTCAGCACTTATACTAAGAAAATTGGCTGCAACCCTGACACAGTTGCATCTGTGCCAATTTCAAGTTAGAATGGTGACAAACATGCTGGAGCCAAGTGCTAACATGCTTTGGTTCAAGGGATGGAAGGCCACCCATAAGGATGGCAATACCAGTGGAACCACACTGCTTAAAGCATTGGATTGCAATCTACCACCAACTCTGCCAACAGAAAAGCTCGTGCATCTGTCTCTCCAGGATGTCTGGTGGTATTTGTACCAACTCTGTGGGTCAAGTGGATACTGGTGTTCTCAAATCTGGCATGGCAGTCACGTTTGCTCCAGTCAACATTACAAGTGAAGTAAAGTCTGTTGAATGTACCATGAAGCTTTGAGTGAAGCTCTTCCTGGGGACAATGGGGTTTCAATGTCAAGAATGTAACTGCCAAAGATGTTTGTTGTGACAAGCATTGTTGGTGACAATAAAAATGATCCACCAATGGAAGCAGCTGGCTTCATTGCTCAGGTGATTATCTTGAACCATCCAGGCCAAATCAGTGCTGGCTGTGCCCCTATACTGAACTGTCACACAGCTCACATTGCATACAATTTTGCTGAGCTAAAGGAAAAGATTGCTGTTCTGGAAAGAAGCTAGAAGATGGCTCTAAATTCTTGAAGTCAGATGCTGCTGCCATCGTTGATGTAGTTCCTGGCAAATACATGTGTGTGGAGAGTTTCTCTGACTATCCTCTGAATTGTTTTGCTGTCCGTGATATGAATTGCTGTGGTGTCATCAAAGCAGTGGACAAGGCGGCTGCTGGAACTGGCAAGGTCACTAAGTCTACCCAGAAAGCTCGAAAGGCAAAATGAATACTATCCCTAATACCTGCCACCCCAGTTTTAATCAGTGGTGGAAGAATGGTCTCCGAACATTGAGCATTTTCAATTTGTTTCAATTGACCATTTAAGTTTAATAGCAAAAGACTGGTAAATGATAACTATGTATCGTAAAACTTTCAGAAAGAAAGGAGAATGTTTTGTGGACCATTTGGGGTTTTTTGTTTGTTTGTTTTGTTTTGTTTTGTTTTTGAGTTGGAGTCTCACTCTGTCACCCAGACTGGAGTGCAGTGGCCACTCCCGGCCACCGCAGCCTCGACCTGCTGGGCTCCGGCGATCCTTCCACCTCAGCCTTCCAAGTAGTTGGAACTACAGGCGCACGCTACCACGCCCGGCTAGTTTTTTTGATTTATTGTAGAGATGAGGTCTCGCCAAGTTGCCCAGGCGGGTCTCGAACCCGTGGGCTCAGGCAATACACTCACCTCAGCCTCCCAAAGGCGCGGGATTACAGGCTGAGCCACCGAGCCTGGCTCTTTTGTTTGTTTTTGCGTGTAACAGTTCTAAGTTATTAGTTTTTGAAATCAATACTTTTTTTTGAGTTGGAGTCTCACTCTGTCGCCCAGACTGGAGTGCAGTGGCCACTCCCAGCCACTGTAGCCTTGACCTGCTGGGCTCCGGCGATCCTTCCGCCTCAGCCTTCCAAGTAGCTGGAACTACAGGCGTGCTACCACACCCGGTTAATTTTTTGATTTATTGTAGAGATGAGGTCTCGCCAAGTTGCCCAGGCGGGTCTCGAACCTGCAAGCTCAGGCAATCCACTCACCTCAGCCTCCCAAAGGTGCTGTATTATAGGCTGAGCCACCAAGCCCGGTTCTTTTTTTTTTTTTTTTTTTTTGAGTTGGAGTCCCACTCTGTCACCTAGACTGGAGTGCAGTGGCACGCTCCCAGTCACCACAGCCTCGACCTGCTAGGCTCTGGCAATCCTTCCGCCTCAGCCTTCCAAGTAGCTGGAACTACAGGCGCGCGCTATCACGCCCAGCTAATTTTTTGATATATTGTAGAGATGAGGTCTCGCCAAGTTGCCCAGGCGGGTGTCGAACCCACAGCTCAAGCAATCCACTCACCTCAGCCTCCCAAAGCGCGGGATTACAGGCTGAGCCACTGAGCCTGGCTAATACTTCTTAATGGAAACAACTTGACCAAAAATCTGTCACAGAATTTTAAGACCCATTAAAACAAAGTTTAATGAGAAAGAAAATAGAATGTATTTAGAATTCTTAATGATTAGGGCATTCAATCAGATGTAAATCCATTTCATCATACAATCGACATTTTTCCATCACAGTCTCAAAGATTATGACAATAATAGTGATGATGATAATTATAGTTAATACTTACAGATTACCTCCTATGTGCCAGAAACTTATAAGCTTTTTAGATAAATTATTTAATCCTCACAACAATCCTAGGAGGTGGATAATGCTATTATCCCTATTTTACACAAAAGGAAATTGAAGCAAAGCTAGGTAAAATGAATTGAGTAAGGTCACATACCCAACACAGAGCAAAAGCAGAACTTGAACCTGGGCACTCTGGCTCTAGGGTCTATGCTCTTTACCACATTATCCTGCCTAGTACATAAAATAGTTATAGGTTAATTTAGTCACAACCACTTACTGCACTCTGACCTTATGCTACACTGTGCCAGGCAAGAATTTAATTTCACCTTTCATTAAGACTGGGTTCCCTTCCCACGGAGGGTATCACTAGCAGACTACCCAGGAACTCAAGGGGCTTGTTTTGGTTTGGACCTGAGTAGAAGAGTAGACAGGGAATTATATCATGAATCACATAAAATAAATTGTGATTTAATTCTAGGTCCTCCCAGTACCTTAACTCTAGGTTAAGGTAAGTCCCTTGATGGCAACACCAGTGGAACCACACTACTTGAAGCACTGGACTATATCCTACCAACTCTGCCAACTGAAAAGCCCTTGTGCCTGCCTCTCCAGGACTTTCTTCATGAGATTAAGGAAAGTTCTGATGAAAAGCACTTAACTTCTAAGTCACAGTAAGGATCAGAAGATAAATTAGACTGCAAACTCCCTGATATTTGTTCTTTACCCAGTATTCAATCCCCTTATTCTGAAAAGAGCCTGTTTTCATTTGTAGACTCTCTCATTTGGTCTGTGTAGCTTCATCCTCAGCCCTGGCATCAGGTCGTATATGCCAAATCTAAATCAATCAGCACATCAGTCTCCCCTGGTCACAGATTTAAGGGGAGGCACGTGTGATATGTGACCTAGCTAGTCTAACCAAGCATTTCTTTGTGGACTTGAACCTGGAAATGGCTCAGGAATCATTCAATAACCATCTAGTGGCTATTCAACAACCAGGAAGAGAACCGTTTTAGAAATAGTTAACACAGAGAAAGCAGAGCTGATGATGGAAAGACGCAGGAACCAGAACTCTTGAATTGTTTCAACCAAGACATCCTCCTTTTTTCTTTAGCCAGGTAGGCTGGGATTTTTTGTTTTGTTTTGTTTTTTACCACTTGGAACTATAAAAATCACAACTCACATGCAGCAATGAGCCTAGTACACAGTAGACACTCGTTAAATAGTAAACAAGTTGCATAGGTTTAGTAAGTGCAGAATAGCTTTGAAATTTTGGAAAGCACTAGATACTATTGTTTTGTTTTAATGAAAAGAGGACAAGTACTTAACAATTTACAAGTGTATCAAAGTTGGCACCACAAAGCTCTCATCCTGTCAAAAGTATTTTCCTTTATCTGCTTCTACTATTCATTATCTAATTATACTATTCCTTATCTGCTTACATACAGTTCTTCTATTTTCTAAAGATGACTTTTGTGTTTTAAATTATATTTTACATTATTCTTTAAACTGAAGTCTTAAGAATCCTCTGGATTTTGAACAAACATACCTAATGCTTTTTGGGTTTTAGTGTAAAACACTTCTATATCTTATTCACTTTCTCAGGAGATGGAAAACACCATGGTCACAGACATTCCATAAAAATACCCCTGAAAGAATTTAGAGATTAATCCTCATGCCTCTCCTCTGGAACTACTACTGCTTAATAGTAGTGGTCCCTCAAGTTTTTTTTTTCATTTTTCACTGGCCTTAGGCCATCCCAATGTTCCCTTACATCTACCATCTTATGTGCCACCAAAGCATATAGAATAATTTAATAAAAGTGCTTGAAATAGTGGAAAAAATTACCCCCAGTTTCTTTAATGTTCCAATAGATGCCTGTCTGGATACATCCCCTGTGCTATTGAGAAAACATAGAAAAAGGTATGTGGGAGGATGAAGGCATATTGGGAGTAATAAATACATCTTAGCACCATGGTGGCTTCTTAATTCATGATACTGAAACTTAGGTGTACCTAAAACCACACCGCGTTTACAACATTCATAATTGCCCAGTAACCATTTTTAATACCACCAAAAACGAGGAACAATACTTCTCAGACTTTCTGTTTATAACTGCACCTTTGTGATCAATCAACGCTATTCAAGTAAGTTGCAATGATGGCCCTGGAAAAGGAGGTGGCTTAAATATCTACATTTAAAAGGGTGAAAAAACACACATACATACCCAGGCTGCCTTAATATCTCTGTTTGTCCTGTGAGCAATGAGATGGAGATGACGGCTCCTCCTCAGAGCCAATACAGTAAGTCAATGTGGAGGGTGATTACCTAATGCCTTGCAGATAGATCCTCAGGGTTGAGTCAGAATGAAAAGCAGTTGGAAATAAAATACAGAACCTCTCTCATGAGCCCTACTAGGGTGGGCCAAAACTTCCTGTTTCCAGAAAAGTCTTTGTCAAAAAAAAAAAAGCTATACAAAAAAAGATACAAAGAGGGCTGACAGCCAGAATGCAGCATTTGTAAGGTCTGATCTTTCCAACACTGCTGCCTGCTTAGTCCCTAGTTAAGTAACCTTATCTTATTCACTCAAATTTCAGCATAGATCCTAAATATGGACACAAATGTCCACCACCACCACCCTGCCTATTAAGCGCATTAGTGTCTCCAAAGTGCTCTCAAGATACAGAATGCAGTATCTGTGCGTGTGATTTTTACTTAGATTCACAAAAATCTGGCTCCATTTCTGCTGACTCACCTCTTAGTACACACTGCTTGCCTTGTTCTTCAGTGTTCCAACAGATGCCTGTTTGTATACATCAACTTTGCTAGAAAAGAACTGGGAAATATGTGTTTGTGAAGGGGGTGAGAAAGCACTGAAGAAATACTAAGGAAACCACCTAGCCAGGTGGTTTTCCAACATGAATGTCCTGAAGGAGACAGAATCTAGGTGCTGACATATATATGCTCGAGTCTTGAAGATGAAAGGCACCTAGAATCCCCTCTGTTCTACTTCCTTATTGCTAGTAGACCCAGTAAACGCCTCAGGGCAAAAGAGGAGGTGAACTCTGCTTCCTACACTGTACAATAACCTAATTAAAGTCATCCTCCTTTATCTACAGGGAATACATCCCAAGAGTTCCCATGGATGCCTGAAACCCTAGGTAGTACAGAACCATATGTATACAATCATCCCTTGGTGTCTGCAGGGAATTTGTTCCAGAACCTCCTGAGAATACCAAAATCCACAAATGCTTAAGTCTCTTATATACAATGATGTAGTATTTGCCTATCACCTATGAACACCTTCCTGTATACTTTAAATCATCTCTAGATTACTTATAATACTTAATATAATGTAAATACTATGTAAATAGTTACAATACTGCATTGGTTTTTATTTGTACTTTTTTTCTGAATATTTTTGAGCTGTGGTTGGTTGAATCCACAGATATGGAACCCATGGATATGGAGGGCCAACTACTGTATTTTTCCTATAATAAAGTTTTATTTATAAATTAGGCACAGTGAGAGATTAACAACAATAACTAATAATGAAATAGAACAATTATAACAATATTTTATAATAAATGTTATGTGAATATGGTCTCTCTCAAAATATATTCTTGTACTGTACTCACCTATTTTCTAACTGTGGTTGACTGCAGATAAGACTGAGATAGTTTGGTAGCAAGTTGCTATTACATACACTACTCTAAATTTTGAAAATCCAATTCAAACTTGACTGATTACTACAAGAAACTATCTGTAAAAAGAGGCGGCATAATTTTTCCTTTACATTCTATTCCTGCTTCCCCCATCTCTAGGCCTGCATTATCTTCCTCAGTAAAACCCTATGCTCAGCACTTTTTTACTGGCAGACTAATGTCCAGTTCCAAAGCTGAGTGAGCAAGCATACTTCAAATTTGGGACCTCTACCTTCTTCTATTATGGTGGTGCTTAATAAGGTGGTGCTCTAAGAGGCAAGCTCTATAAACTTCAAGGTTAAGGTGCATCTATTACTCTCGACATTCATTAATCATGGCATCTGCTGTACACTCAGGCCTTCCTACAGATAACAGTGCAGAGACATTACCCCTTTATGAAAAGGTCTTTGAAGCTTGAGGGAGAATATGGCTAACCATAAGCGGGGAAGAGGGACTAGATTCAAGGACCGGCAGATCTCCTAGATCAGGAGTCAGCAAACTATAGCTAGCATGCCAAACACGGTCCACTATCTGTTTTTGTAATTAAAATTTTATTGGAACACAGTCATATTTATTCACTGATGTATTTATTGTTCATGGCTGCTTTTGGGCTGCAACAGCAGAGTTGAGTTGTCACAACAGATATTTTAAGACATGCAAAGCCTAAAATATTTATAATCTGGCCCTTAACTAAAAAAGTTTGCCAACTCTTATCCTAGATGAAGACCGATATTATTAATAATTTAGTGGTAAATTCTACCTAAATGTAGCCAATCTAAAGTAAGGGGCAGTGCTAGAAATATAATTATTTCAAGAAATCATACCATAACTTTCTAATATAGAATTACTGAAGTTTATGTAACTAGCCTGTATCTATAACCACACTATATAGAATAAGTCAAAAGAACACCTGATGTGAGAACTTCCAAACGTAAAGGTGAGTTTCACAAGGTAACCTGCACTGACAGATTAAACTAGAGCTCAGTGTTACTTACCTCAATATTTGAAGCTTATTAATTGCCACATCTAAGATCTTAACTTTGAACTTAATCTCTCCCCTCTAATTTTTCTTCAGAGAAACCCTTACTCAACAAACATTGAGTGGCACTTATTCTGTGCCAGACACTGGGTTAGCCACTGGGCAAAATAAAGCATATACTTGGGCCTGGCCACCCAATAGGGTATTTAAGGAAAGAAGTTTTCCTAGGCTGGGCACAGTGGCTCACACCTTATAATCCCAGCACTTTGGGAGGCCGAGGTGAGAGGATTGCCTAAGCCCGTGGGTTCGAGGCCAGCCTGGGTAACTTGGCCAGACCTCATCTCTACTATAAATAAAAAAAATCAGCCGGGCGTGGTGGCACGTGCCCATAGTTCCAGCTACTTGGAAGGTCGAGGTGAAAGGATCATCTGAGACCAGCAGGACAAGGCTGCAGTGGCTGGGAGTGTGCCACTGCCCTACAGCCTGGGTAACAGAGTGAGACTCCAACTCAAAAAAAAAAATTAAATTAAAAAAGAAGTTTTCCTAAAAAACCATACGGGATACTTATAATAGTTCTTACAGTTGAATGATTTTACTCTGCCACTATTCTACCAGAAGATTTAGTAAGTAAATTCTTTTGCTTAGAATGTGATCTTCATTGAGTGGGTTATGAAACTTACAACTCTAAGGGTCTATGATAGAATTCAGAGACTGTGAAATTGGATAAAAAAAAGATTATATCTTTATTTTCACTCACCTCTGACAAACTCATCATTTCTTTCAATTATGAACATACGCCACAGTAATAGTAGACTTAGAAGACAAATAGATTTGCTACCAATAGAAATCATGAATATTTTCATATCATATCACACATAATACAAATATCTTAAAATATTATTTAAATTCATGATCATTTAGAAATTATAGTTATAACCCACTGATAGTAAACATTATTTACTATGTTAAAAAAGCATATATAGTGCTATATCACACACACAAACATATTTTGATAACTATATTTCAATATAATTGGGGTCCTTTATAGTTCTATGTATTTTTTGCAATATAAAACCATTATTCCACAAAGGAACCCTACAAGGCTTCACCATATTGCCAAAGGGGTACATAAGACAAATAAGACTAAGACCCCTGTTCTAGAGGCAAAAAGTAAACAAACATGATCACACATAAGTGGCTCACACCTTATAATCCCAGCACTTTGGGAGGCTGAGGTGAGAAGACTACCTTTTTTTGTGTGATAGGATCTCACTCCGCCACTCAGTTTGAGTGCCTGTTTTTTATTAAGGGTCATATGTTCATTTTATATAGAGGAAAGACCAATGTCACTATTTTTAGCTGCCCTCGCTTGAAAACTGTTTTGCAAATAGTGTGAATGCAACATAACAGCCTAGCAGATCCATGGGTTCCCCTGGCTCATTGGCAGTCATCCTAGTATAAACATAGAAAGCCTCAAACTAACATAACTTTCAACTTGTGATTATAAGAAAGTTACCAAAAGAAAGGGGGAAAAGACACACACACACAGCCTGCTATATATCTATCTACTAATCTGTTTTTCAAATAGTAAAATACAGGCAATTATTAATATTAAATTTAATTAAATATTAAAAATAAATGCAATTATTAATGTTAATGAGATAAGGTATGTAAAGGAACCTAACACAGTTTCTTTTTCCTTCTACGGTGGCGTTCTAGCATACACTGCAAAATAGAGTGTGGGAAAATGTACATTCCCTGAATTTCATGACTGAATTGTTGAAGAAGGGAACTAGGATGTAAATTTTACCACAAATCACCCATAAAGCAATTAACAGAACAAATTACATTTGAAACCCTTGTTCAGGTACTCATTTGACAGGAATTCTGTGAAAAGAGAAGTTTAGAACTAAAACCAGAAAGGTTTAAGCACAAGAAAGAGGTCAAAGGACTTAGGGAAGAGGAGGTGCCAGAAGTCACTAAACAGATATGCAGGAGGGTTGAATGTCTGGAGTGCTGGTCTCCTCACTCTCTCCTTCTTAAGTCATTCTGTTTTTCAGTATGATTGATGTAGTGATAAAGTAAGAGATATAGAAGCAGCCAGTCACAATTCTGAGCAAAAAAAGTAACTCCTAAGGCCCAGTGATAATTGGAAAGTACTCTGACTTTAGGGTTTCTCTAACTGAAAAAAAAATCCAAAAAAGACAATGACTTTTAGAAAAATATATTCTTTCCCATCTATTTCAAGGGAACACACACTTTGAGGTAAGAGGGACCTATTTCTGTTTGAGGAGGAAGAATCTTTTTTTTTAATAGAAAAGTCAGAGGGCCTGGTTTCAGATCAGAGCTATGCAAATATTTAGAAAAGCATGATGCCTAAGTAAGAAAACTACTTTTATTAACAGATATTATTATTAATCATTAATAACAACAAAAAATTATTATACTTGCTTTTTTGAGTATTTCATAATTTAATTCTCATCAGTGGTTATAATATGTCTAGGAAAGTTTATTCAGATCCCTAGGAAAATACCATCTAATGTAGAAGCTAGAAGTTCTGTACGGGAATTGTGAATGGGATCAGGTTGTTTACAAACTCCATGAGCATATATATAAAATTTGGTAGGTATGCATATATTTCAGAATATTTAAAAGGTTGGTTAATCATAAGAACAGTTACCTCTGCCATGGTTAGAAAATCTAAAACAAAAAGCAAGCAATAATACTTCACATAGTCACAGAGTGAGTCAGTGTTAATAACAGATAAAGTAACCTGGGACTTCTGAATCCAAGGCTCTATCTGACTAGATCATTCTCCTTAAGGGATCACATGTCCAAAGAGGAGGTCCCCAAGAAAAATAAAACCCCACCTGTTTATTGGAGGAGAAATCATAGGCTGACGAGGGAATAAAGCTCATTCTTTTATCAATCAGGCCATCATACTGGTTTTCAAAGAAAATCTGCAAAGCAAGCTAGGTCCGAAAGAATCAATTCGTTCAGCAAACACAAAAGACCCCAGCGGGAGTACTGCAGAGACCAACACTCTTCTATGGTCTGTTATCTTGAAGCATATATTCTGCTTTAGAAAGAAATTCTTAAATAGTTTCTTTTAGTTATATAGATTGTCAGTCAAGTAAACATCTAATGTTTTAGAAGAAAGTGTATATAGCCATTTTTTTAGCAAAACAAAGCCTAATCCTCACTATTCCTAACTCATTCCCATTCAAGAACCTTTCTGAACTCTCGTCCCCTATTACAAAGTGTATGTATGTGTATGGTGCAGGGGTACCTATTAGGTTATCAGGTTAATACAGTGTCTGTTAAATTAAAATGACCTCAAGCTCCTCCTATTAGATCTTAGTTCTGGATGGCACAATCACCAGCACCTTCTACAAAGGGCTGCAAGAGAGGAGGAAGTAGTAGCTCTCACTTTAATTTCATCTGTCTCACTAGCAGCTCTCATAAAAGAGAATGAGTAAGAAATAAAACTAGCAGCTAAAATTTCATTTGAATTACCCACAGCATGGTACCATTCTTCCCAGGATGCCAGTTTTGGCATTCAGTGAGCAAATCACTGAGTTGGATAGTTAAATACATTAAAGCTTTTCCTATGTGGCACTCTAATCACTATTGTTGGCATTCCCAGTGTCATCCTTTTGTCCATCTTTCCACCTTTCTTCCCATGCTGGTCATCATCTGTTTACCACTATTACTGCACCAAATTCCATTCTCAATATCTTTTTACTAACAATCTTCTGTGCTTGCAGAATCATTAAATATCAAGATTTAATAGGATCTGAAGGTCATTATCTAGCTACTTCCGACTTATTCTTGGCAGAATGTTTTCTGTCTCAACAGTTCCCTTCCCAAGTCTCCCCACCCTTGAAATTTCCCCTTCCTCAATGTCTGTTCCTAGTCGTTTCTATCACGAATTCCTATATTTTCACTGCCTCTATATCACTGTCCCTATTCTGTATGTCCCCTGTAACTTCTGTTTCTCCCAACCGAAATCCTGAGTTTCCAGCCTCATAACTAGTCACCTCAATCACATTCAAGAAGCCTTTTCTAGTTAAGTCAGTCTGATAGAGCCTATACCCCAGCCATCCATCCTGTCTTCCCAAATCCATCTTTGTACTTTCAGACATTCCCCTAATCATAGAATCATTATATTTTAGACCTGATAGAAAATTCAGAAATAATCTGGTTCAATGTTTTCCAAACTTTTTACTACATTTTACTTCATACATTTTAAGATGTCCGAGATCATTAACATCATAATCTCATATACACACAACTGAAAAAAATTTCATGAAACAATACTTACTCTGTCTATGAGAACATGCTGAAATTTTCTATTCCCTTAAAAAAAAAAAAAAGCTACAGGTGCCATCCACTAAGTTGATTTCACAACCCAATAATAGGATGGAACCCATAATTTGGGAGACATTCAACTTGGACTAGTTGATGAAGAAAAAAACTGTCACTCAGTGGCAAGGTAAGTTTCCCAGTCACAAGTTTGCCCACAAAATTTAACTCACGTCTGTCTGATAAGCCCGGACCGATGTTCTTTCGACTAAAGACCTCTGTCCAGCCACAGCCAGCCCCACCCTGTGCCCAAACACAACCCCACAGTACCATTCATTACCGATTACTGGCCCCACACTCTTCTCCAAGACAGCCCCTCAAAGTCATTGCTCGTTGGTCAGAGTTCCCCGCAGCCACTGCTTCATGTTCCCTTAGGTCAGAGTTCCCTCACAGTCACGATCCATCGATTAGAGTCTTCTCGGAGTCGTCGTCGCCCCTGGGTCACAGTCCCTTGCAGTCACTGCCTCATACTTCCTCAGTCGGAGTCCCGTCGCAGCCTGTCTCGTGCTCTCCGAGGTCACAGTCTTTTGCATTCACTGCTCCTGGGTCGCAAACCCCTCGCAAGCAGCTACACCTCGTCACAGTCCCCTCGGTGTCACTGTCTCTCGGTCACAGTAGCCTGGCAGCCCTGCCTCACTCTCCCCTCGCAGTCACTCACTCTCCCTTCAGTCACAGTCTCTCGCAGTCCCAACCCCACCGTTTCCCCTCTGAAACAGAGCCCAAAGGACATGCACACACCGGGTCCTCACCTGCAGCTTCTCCGACCCTTGTCCCGTCGGATCTCTGCCGGCCGCCGAGTCACTGACAAGGGAAGTTGTGGAGGTTGCGGGGAGACGCCCGGGAAGGCAGCTGACGGAACAGGGGCCGGAAGTCCCGCCTACTGTCAATCCGTCCATGACTTATCCGCGACAACCACGACCCCTGACATAGTAGTTCCGCCTCCACAGAGGCCAGGGGCTGGGGGTGGGTAAAATGACAGAGTGGAAACCTCAGAGACAGGAGATGGAAAGGCCGAGTCCGTCTCCACCCGGAACGGGAGTGTGTAGCGAAGACGCCTCTTCGTTGTAGGATACGGATGTGAACTGTCCCCAGCGCTCGCTGGCAGTTCATCAGGAAGCGGTGCCCGGCGGCTCCCCTCTGGCCCGGCTCCGAGCAGTGTCCACGCCAGCGGCCCCGTCCGCGTGGCCCTTCCCAGACCCTCGTCCCGGCGCTGGTGCGCACGGCCTGCACGCCTTCCGCCAGGACGCCCTCCGCGCCTGCCTCACCACGGCGCCCGCTTTCGCCCACTTGGTGTTGGAGGGGGAATTCGCGTGCGCCGAAAACCTGTGGCTGACTCAGCCCTCTTTCTTCCTGTTGTTTCTGACCCAGCCTGGCTCGCCAAAACATGAGCCCTTGGGTGTCAGCTGAGAGCGGGCCTCGCAGGAGTGGACTCCAGGGAGGCTACTGGTGAGAGGACACGTAGCAGGGTGCGTGGTGAGGAGCAACGTCTTCCTTTGCTAGAGTGGACCTTTGGAAGGGTCCCTTTTGATTCTGTAAATGTAAGGCGAGTGGATACATAGTGTTATGCAGGAAGAATGTAAAGGAATCTTTATTGTATTTACTTACACTTTTTTTTTTTTGAGTTGGAGTCTCACTCTGTCGCCCAGACTGGAGTGCAGTGGCCGCTCCCGGCCACCGCAGCCTCGACCTGCTGGGCTCTGGTGATCCTTCCGCCTCAGCCTTCCAAGTAGCCGGAATTACAGGCATGCGCTACCACGTCCGGCTGATTTTTTGATTTATTGTAGAGATGAGGTCTCTCTGCCCAGGCGGGTCTCGAACCCGCGGGCTCAGGCAATCCACTCACCTCAGCCTCCCAAAGGCGCGGGATTACAGGCTGAGCCACCGAGCCCGGCTCTACTTACACTTTTTTGTGTACATACTGGACTTGAAAGTTGCTAAGAGGAGGCGAGAAAGAAGGTGGGTGAGCTGTGTATTTGCTTAAGGGCCTCCAGGGAAAAAAGGGGTTTAAATCTGAGTTTCAGATAGGCATTTGAACATTTCAATTAGGCTGATGGACTAAGGTGCCCCAAATAAGGAAAACTAGCTGGAGAAAACGCCAGGACCTCTAAGGGAAACATCATTATAAGGATAGTAGGAGTTTGGGCAGTAACCAACTTAAGAATGTCAGAGTCTTAAAGGGAGGGCTAATTTCATACACAGCTTGGAACCTCTCAGACCCTGACACTGGGGACAAGCCCTGAAGAAAGCAGATGTGTTTAAGCTAATAAGCTATGTTAGGCATGGGATGGCAAAGCTGAACAAAAACACTGGGTGAGAGAGATAAAGGCAATAATTCAAAACGTGGAGGCTGGGCACGGTGGCTCATACCTGTAATTCCAGCACTTTGAGAGGCAGAGGCTGGAGCACTGCCTGAGCCTAGGGGTTCGAGACCAGCCTGGGCAACTTGGCCAGACCTCATCTCTACAATAAATCACAAAATTAGCCAGGCGTGGTGGTGTGCGCCTGTAACACCAGCTACTTGGAAGGCTGAGGCAGAAGGATATTGCCTGAGCCCAGCAGGTCTAGGCTGTGGTAGCCATGATCGTGGGACCGCACTCCATTCTGGGCTACAGAGTGAAACGCTGACTCAAAAAAAAAAGTCGGAAAAATCTTTATGCACAAATAAATTCATCTCTGTATTTTGTATAATAGTGAAAAATCAGAAATAAGCAGTCTCCCAATAAGGAAATGGTATAATCTAATGGAATAAATGCAGTTATTAAATTATGTTTCTGAAAATCATAATGTAAATAGCATTAAAAATTGTTCATAATGTTATGAGAAGTGAAATACCTGGGTATATAATTGTCTATATGAGGTTTTGAATCTTGCAAATAAAAATACACTGGTAGAAAATATACTAAAATATTTACAGTTGGTTATGTTTGAACAGTTGAAATGGATTTTCCCCACTTTTTCTCTACTCTCCAGTGTAATAACAAATATTATAACAAAATCACAATGTTAACAATATAAGCTCTAAATCACAAGGTTCAGTTTCCAAACTATCAATTTATCTTTATTTTGTCAAGATATTTAACAATATAAAAAAGTTCAGATTTCTTCATAGTCGTATCTTTTCCCAAAGACTCAATAGTAGAAACAGCCGAATGCTGCTACAACACAGAATAAACTGTCCTAGAAAACAAAACACACACAAATCCAGAATGTTAGTACTAATGAGGGAATAAGGGCAGCACAGACCATTGAAATTAACACCACCTCAGATCTTCGCCAATTTTCAATCATGTAGACTTTTTCCTTCAAGATAGGAACGGTTTCCAGAGTATAACTAAAAAGTTGCTTGCCTGGGAGTGACTACAAGATTGATTGCTAAAAGGTTAGGATGGGTAAATAATTAATATTTTCTGAATGTAGAAATAAAATGTGAACTAGTAAATTTAGGTAATGCATTTCATAATTATTCCCCTAATCTCTGATTTACCACAGAAATAAAAGAGTGTATTTCATGGAGCAAATGCATTACCCAACCCAAGAAACTAATTCTATTATCACTAATAATAAGAAGAACACCTTGTCATAAATTCTAGATAAGGGAAATGGTGTCTGGGTGTTTGTTCTTTACTGATAAAATTTGTCTATCCTTTAGCTCAGGATCTCAAAATGCTTTTCAGAGCCCAATTAAAATTGTTAAAACATTTTTTAGGTACTTATTACAGGAATTCCACCTGCTTCAGCAACTCCTGAATCACCAATCTCACCTCCAGCCTGGTAATGATGGGAGAAAAACAATCTGATTTCAATTTCCTGTTTATTAACCCAAAGCAAAATTACTTGGTATAGCCTGGCTCCCTGGCTCCTAGAGTGGATAACTTGAAGCTGTGTTCTACAATAGTGCTATCTGTTGTGAAGGACCTATTTTTTTTTCTTTTATCTACCAGTCCTTCGTGAAATGATAATTTTTGTAAAATACAATACAAATAGCTCTGAAAATGAAATGAGACAAGGAGCATACAAAACACAGCACAAACTTTTATTATTAGATTCAATGGACATAAAATTACTTTGTCAAATTGCTATAAGTTTCTAAACCCTTACACTCAATATGCATACTTATCTCATCATGGGCCTGTAACATGCAGGTCACAGATGGCACTGTCCTGTGGACTCCACTTGAGTGGCACTGTTCTACAGCACCACCCAGAGTTCTACCAACAGGACTGAGACCCGGTCAACCACAGCAATTGTCTGCATAATAGTACATGCTTTTCCCTCCTCTCTTGTTTACTTAGCCTCTACTCATGTTTCCTGGCATCTCCCAAATCAACAAAATGAAACCTAAATAAATACCCAATTCAGTAAACTGGACTAAAGATACAGTAGACCAAGTCAGCGATCTAAACCAGGCTCTCAAAAATGATTTTTAGCCACCCTCTCCACCAATCCTATATTCTAAAACTTAATCCTAATAATCCTTATTAAAGTAGTAGTTGATAACTAAAGTTTTTAATTATACATTTGTTCATTTGATTATTGATTGACCCCATACTGGATTATAAGCTCTCTACAGTCAGAAACCATGTCTTGTTTATTCCTTTATCCCTACCCCCTCAAATACAGAAGCTGGCACATATTAGGAGATCAGAATTATTTGTTGAATGACTAAATTAAACCATGTAAGGCAGAAGTCCCCAATCTCCAGGCCACAGACGCTATCAGTCCGCAGCCTGTTAGGAACTGGCCAATGAGCAAAGCTTCATCTGTATTTACAGTCATTCCCCATCACTCCCATTATTGCCTGAGCTGCTCCTCCTGTCAGATCTGCAATGGCATTAGTTTCTCACAGAAGCTTGAACCCTATTGTGAACTGTGCATGAGAGGGATCTAGGTTGTGCACTCCTTATGACAATCTAATGTCTGATTAGCTGAGGTAGAGCTGAGGCTGTGATACTATATATTTCATCATATATTACAACATAATAATAATAGAAATACTGTGCACAATAAATATAATGCTCCTCGGTATGTGAAGAAACTCTTCCATGAAACCAGTTCCTAATTACAAAAAGGATGGGGGCTGCTGATGTAAGAGACTCAGTGAAAGATGCATTTTTTTTTTCCCGCAAGAAGTAGAGAAACCATCACCTCAGCTGGGCTCTTACCCCAAAGAGAGCTAATAAATGGAGATGTACACAGTACTTTCCACTGTCCCTAGGGTGGTTAAGCATAAAATGAAACTTTAGTAGAACCATAGAATCTTGGAGCTAAAAGGTAACTTAAAATCATCTACATAAGCAAGGCTGGGCATAGTGGCTCACACCTATAATCCCAGCACTTTGGGAAGTCAAGGCAGGAGGATTACTTGAACCCAGGAGTTTGAGACCACCCTGGTAACATAGTGAGACCTCATCTCTACAAAAATAAAAATAAAAATTAGCCAAAATGTAGCGAGCACCTGTAGTCCCAGCTACTCAGGAGGCTCAGGTGGAAGAATCACCTGAGCCCAAAAGGTGGCGGCTGCAGCGAAGAGTTGTGATCATGCCACTGCACTCTAGTCTGGGTGATAGAGTGAGACCCCAACTCAAAAAATAAAAATAAGCCGGGCTCGGTGGCTCAGCCTGTAATCCCGCGCCTTTGGGAGGCTGAGGTGAGGGGATTGCCTGAGCCCGCGGGTTCGAGACCCGCCTGGGCAGCGAGACCTCATCTCTACAGTAAATCAAAAAATCAGCCGGGCGTGGTAGCGCCCGCCTGTAATTCCGGCTACTCGGAAGGCTGAGGCGGAAGGATCGCCGGAGCCCAGCGGGTCGAGGCTGCGGTGGCCGGAAGCGGCCACTGCACTCCAGTCTGAGTGACCGAGTGAGACTCCAACTCAAAAAAAAATAAAAATAAAAATAAAAATAATCTACATAAACATCTTACAAACCTGAAATTCAGTAGAATCATGTGGGGAACCTTAAAAAAATTCAGTCTCACTTATCCAAACCCTGGCTTATTTGATCAAAATCTACTTAAGGAGGGCCCCAGCAATTATATTTCAAACAAGTTTCCCCAAATTATTATTAGGCAGCCATAGCCAGTCTTTGGGAAAATCTACTACAGCTTCCTGATGCAACTGACACAATGTGAGAAAAATCCAATGACTTACCTAAAGTTTCTCAATTAGAAAGTGACAGAGCTGAGAATTGAACCCCTCTGTCCTAATTCACTCTTAACTGGTTTCTGTTCTATTCCACTTTGACTCAACTAATCCACAACCCAGGAGTATATGAATAAGGGATTAGATCATTTTTGGAGTAAGTATAAAATAATAACATGCAATTAAAATATATAAAACATTTAAGCCAGGTTCAGTGGCCCATGCCTGTATCCCAGCACTTTGGGAGGCAGAGGTGAGAGAATTGCCTGAGCCCAGGGGTTCAAGACCAGCTTGGCAACTTGGCGAGAACTCATCTTACAATAAATCAAAAGAATTAGCTAGGCATGGTGGTGCACGCCTGTAGTTCTAGCTACTTGAGGGGGAAGGTTGCCTTAGTCTAGCAGGTTGCGGCTGCAGTGGCTGTGAGCGTGCCACTGTACTCCAGCCTGGGCAACGGAGTGAGACTCCAACTCAGAAAATAAAATATATAAAACATTTGTGCCGGGCCAGGCGCAGTGAGAGGCTCAAGCCTGTAATCCCAACACTTTGGGAGGCTGAGGAGAGATGACTGTTTGAGTTCAGGACTTCAAGACCACCTGGGCAACACGGCAAGGCCTCATCTCTACGATTAAAAAAAAAAAATTAGCCAGGTGTGGTGGCGTGTGCCAGTAGTTCAGCTATTTGGAAGGCTGAGGCGGAAGGATTGCCTAAGCCCAGCAGGTAGAGGCTGTGGTGACCGTGAGCATACCACTGCACTCCAGCCTGGGCGACAGAGTGAGACTCTGACTAAAAAAAAAGCGTTTGTGCCAATAAATTACTAATGTTCAAGTGAAGCCTCCTTTTTTTTTTCCATCGGTGGGGTGGGGTGTGGGGTTCTCACTTTGTTGTCCAGGCTGGAGTGCAGTGGCATGATCATGGCTCACTACAGTCTTAACCTTCTGGGCTCAAGAGATCCTCCCACCTCAGTCTTCCAAGTAACTGGGACTGCAAGTGCATACCACCATGCCTGGCTAATTTTTATTTTTTGTATAGACGAGGTCTTGCTACATTGTCTAGGTTGGTTTCAAACTCTTGGGCTCAAGCAATCCTCTCACCTTGGCCTCCCAAAATTCTGGGATTACAGCCATGAGCCACTGCACCTGGTCAAAATGAAACCTTTTAAATTTTTCATTTATTCATTGATTATTTTTTCATTTGTTTTCTTGAGTCCCCTTTCAAGAAAAATGTTTGTTTGCTTGCTTCTTTGTTTCTTTGAGTTAAGGTTTCACTCTGTCGCCCAGTGGCACAATCACAGCTCATCACAGCCTCAACCTCCTGGGCTCAGGTGATGCTTCCACCTCAGCCCCCAAGTAGCTGGGACTATAGGCATGCCACCATACCCAGCTATATTATATGTGTTATTATATATATGTATATATTTTGTTTGTTTGTTTTGTGTGTTGTTTTTTTTTTGGTTGTTTTTTTTTGTAGAGATGAGGTCTACTCTATGTTGCCTAGACTGGCCTTGAACTCCTGGGTTCAAGCAGTCCTCCTGCTCTGGTCTTCCAAACTGCTGGGATTACAGACTTTTTTTTTTTTTTTTTTGAGTTAGAGTCTCACTCCATCACCCAGACTGGAGTGCAGTGGCCGCTCCCGGCCACCGCAGCCTCAACCTGTTGGGCTCTGGCGATCCTTCTGCCTCAGCCTTCCAAGTAGCTGGAACTACAGGCATGCGCTACCACACCCGGCTAATTTTTGATTTATTGTAGAGATGAGGTCTCACTAAGTTGCCCAGGTGGGTCTCGAACCCGTGGGCTCAGGCAATCCACTCACCTCAGCCTCCCAAAGGCGCGGGATTACAGACTGAGCCACCGAGCCCGGCACAGACTTTATTTTTTTAAGATTTGGTCTCTTGCTGTCACCCCAGCTGGAGTGCAGTGACACAATCACAGTTCACTGCAGCCTCCAACTCCTGGGCTTAAGTGATCCTCCTGCCTCAGCCTCCCAAGTAGCTAGCCACCATGCCTGGCTGATTATTATTATTTTTTTTTTGTAGAGAGATGTTCTCACTATATTGCCAAGGCTGGTCTCAAACTCCTAGCCTCAAGTGATCTTCTCATTTTGGTCTCCCAAAGTGCTAGGGATTACAGCCATGAGCCACCACACCCAGCAAAACCTTCTTTTAAAGATTCCTCTTTATTTTTGCTTAGTTTTGAGAAATGGCTTTAAAATCAATAAATTTTATTACTTAAAGAAAAATCACATTTGCTAATGGAATCACCACCATCCAAATCCTTTGCAGCTTAGCAAAGTGTGACTTATTCAAATGAACAAATATGTAGTTTAATATTTTAGTTATCAGTTATTACTTTAATGAGGATTATCAGGATTGGGTTTCAGAACACAGTGGTTTATGGAGGAGATGGCTAAAAATAATTTTAAGTAATATGCTAAATAAATGTACACTATTCCCAAATTCAACCCCGCGTAGAGTTATCTCATCTGTAAACAAACAGGTTCCCTTGCCTGTAAGCAGCATACTAGGTTTATGCTTTAGTAACACAAAAAAATTAACAGTAACATCATCTCATTCAGAGGAAGTCTAAGACTAATATCTAAGACTAAAGTGGACTCACATCTAAGTAAATATTAAGTAATTTGGTTTGGAGTGTCCTCATGTCCTTAGAAATGAAAAAATGTTTCCAAATAGACTTACATTCATGAAAACGTCATGAGTGTAGTTGTCAGTGTCAGCATCCCAGAAACATCGAGCAGCCATGCTAAAAAGTCAAAGAATAAAGAATTATGAACAATATCACAAGGATCTGAACTACATATATCTGCCATGAGCAAAAGTTTTCCTAGAAACACTCTTATAGATCTGTGCTCCCAAACGTTTTCACAAGCTGGCAAACAGAGGAAACCATGTTTGTACAGCAGAGTATACTGGATTAACTGGAGGGACTGGAATCACAGATGAACCTGATGCAGCTAGAGGTGACCAGCCCAGGGGCTCTCACAGCCTCACACCTTGACTGGCTGACTGACAGCAAAAGGGATCAATACCTTGAAGGCTTTGGGATCCTGGGTGGAAAGCTCAGAACAGATTACTTCAGCCAAGACATTTGTGTGTGACTTTTAATGAGCTCAATTCCTGCACATTAATAAGATAAGGAAGATATGGAAAGGGCCCAGAAGATTACGTAGTCCAACTCGATCATTCTATAGAGTCCCAGAAGAGAAAGGAACAAACTCTGAGCTACAATTCAGTCTTCTAATTCTAAATCCAGTATTATCTCTACAGGATGCCATGCTATGTCTAAGTTCTCAAATTGACCATTCTTCTCTCTCCAGTTCTTAGTTAAGGAAAAAAAAAATTAAGCCTGGCTCGGTGGCTCAGCCTGTAATCCCGCGCCTTTGGGAGGCTGAGGTGAGTGGATTGCCTGAGCCCGCGGGTTCGAGACCCACCTGGGCAACTTGGCGAGACCTCATCACTACAATAAATCAAAAAATCAGCCGGGCGTGGTAGCGCATGCCTGTAATTCCGGCTACTTGGAAGGCTGAGGCGGAAGGATCACCGGAGCCCAGCAAAATCGCGGCTGCGGTGGCCGGAAGCAACCACTGCACTCCAGTCTGGGCGACAGAGTGAGACTCCAACTCAAAAAAAAAGAAAAAAAAAATTAGTCACAATAAAAGCCAATTAAAAATGGAAACAGTCAGGC
Source organism: Cephalopachus bancanus (assembly GCA_027257055.1). Lineage (NCBI taxonomy): Eukaryota > Metazoa > Chordata > Mammalia > Primates > Tarsiidae > Cephalopachus > Cephalopachus bancanus. The sequence continues at coordinate 2,461,517 of JAPVLO010000230.1, read as the reverse complement.
ATGGGGAGTCATGCCTGCAATCTTAGCACTTTGGGAGGAGGAAGCGAGAGGATTGCTTGAGCCCAGGGATTTGAGACCAGCCTGGGCAACTTGGCAAGACCTCTACAATAAATCAGAAAATTAGTTGGGCATGGTGGCATGTGCCTGTAGTTCCAGCTACTGGGAAGACTGAGATGAAAGGATTGCAGCCGGTCGGGGCTGCAGTGGCGGTGAGGGTGCACTCAAGCCTAGGCAACAGAGTGAGACTCCTACTCAAAATATATAAATAGATAGATAGATAGATAGATAGATAGATAGATAGATAGATAGATAGATAAAAGAAAACAAACCCATTAGGACTGGATTGGTTAATGAAATTAGAATATTTCCTGGCAATAAAATTCTACATTGCCATTAAAGAAATGTTTTGAAAGCCAGGTACTGTGGCATGGCTGTAGTTCCAGCTACTTGGGCAGCTGAGGCAGGAGGATTGCTTAAGCCCAGAAGTTCCAGGCTATAGTGACCCATGATCATGCCTGTGCACAGCTACTGTACTCCAGCCTTGGCTACACAGCAAGACCTCATCTCTTTAAAAAAAAAAAAAAAAAAAAAAGAGCTGGGCTCGGTGGCTCAGCCTGTAATCCCCCACCTTTGGGAGGCTGAGATGAGTGGATTGCCTGAGCCCGCGGGTTCGAGACCCGCCTGGGCAGCGAGACCTCATCTCTACAATAAATCCAAAAATCAGCCGGGCGTGGGAGCACATGCCTGTAATTCCGGCTACTCGGAAGGCTGAGGCGGAAGGATCGCCGGCTGGGCTCCAGCGGCCGGGAGCGGCCACTGCACTCCAGTCTGTGCGACAGAGTGAGACTCCAACTCAAAAAAAAAAAAAGTCCAAATGCTTCTTCAGTATCTGGCTCCCTCTTCATTCTTGAGGAGGTGGATCTACCCTATTTCTCTAATTTACCTTCGAAATAAACTTTTTCTAACCTGAAAAAAAAAGCCAAAAAACCATGTGTGCCCCTAAAGCTACTGAAATAAAAATTAAGAAATAAAATTAACTTACTTCTTTGTCACTCGGAGTATAGCAAAAAAAAAAAAAAAAAAAGCAAAATATATTTTGCAAAAAACTTCAAGAACATGAGAAGTTGTTCACAACATAATGTTAAGTGAAAAATTACAAATGTTTTATATTCTTATTAAATATATATATATATTAATTCTCATCATCAACATCATTTGAGTGCTTACTTTGTGCTAGCCACTAGTCTAAGTACACTTAATCCTATGAGATAGGTATTATTTTTATACCCATTTAATAAATGTGGAAACTGAGGGTCAGATAAATTAAGTAAAATGTCCAGGGTCATACAACTAGTAAGTGACAAAGATTGGCTTTGAACCCAGGCAGTTTAGAACCCACGCCTACAAAGTATACCTTATTATACTGGTTCATTTTTGAAAGGTTTTTTAATGTTTTACATAGAAGAGCTCCCTTCTTCCTAATATTTCACATTTTAAAAATTTTTTTACTTTAAATTCAGGAGGTACACATACATATTTGTTACATGGCATATTGTGTAGTGGTGGGGTCTCAGGTGGCCCATACCCCCCACCAGTGAACTTTGTGCCCTGTAGGTAGTTTCTGAACCTTAGTCCCCCTCCCATTTACATATTTTTAAATCAAAAAAGTTCCATCTATTTCCAAACTGCAGCCCAGGCAATATGAAGTAAAATTAACCTACTTAATTGTTGTAAATCAACACATTTTATTTAGCAATTACCATATATCTAGACAGATTAAAATGTGGCCCTATCCTCAAGCAATTCCCAATTGAATTAGGTGAAAAATTAACACACTTCAAAGGGAAAAAATACTGTATATTTGGTGCTGATTTTTACGTTATTAGGATTAAAAGAGATTGTAAACTCTATCTAGTCCAACTTATTCAATATTTGAATTAAATCCATAGAGGAGCTACAGAAGCATAGAGAATTTACAGAAAAAAAAAAGCCAAAGACTTTATGAAGGAAGTGGTACTTAAACTGAGTAGAACCAAGTGAAGGTATGAATATAAATTTTTAACAAACATTTCTTGAGTATCTATTACATATAAGGCAAAGTGCTAGGTGCAAATGATACCAGGATGCATAAAACACAATCCTTGACTCCAAATTGTAGTCTCTTTATACCATTTCCCAATAAAAGAAGCCAGTGTTCCTTGGAAAAATGGCCACTTCCAGGTCGAAGACTGGAGATTACAAGATAAGCCTGGAACATCTGGGTCATATCAAAAACCTGGACCATAACAGGAAGAATGCTATATTAATATATATAATATATAGACATATAGATATGTATTTATATACACAAACACTCATATAAAGTTGTGTAAAAGAACTTAGAAGAGGCATGATGGAGCAGTTTGTAGCAAGCTAATGTTCCCACTGAGATCAATAAGAAAAGCTAGACAAAATGAATCACAGAGCTACTGAAACAAACAAGCCTAGAGAGCCAAAATTCCAGAAAGGTGAACTCCAGGAGGTAAACTGATATTCTGCAGCAGATTTTTCCTTGGGGCATATGCCAATTCTGGGCTGAAAATCTGGGCTTTGCCCACGTGGAGGACAAATTACTGAGGGGAAAAAGAAACCAGAAGGACTGCTGGCAGTCTTAACAGGGCTTGGGAGATAAAATTGGAGTCTGGGGGGAGCAAGATCCCTGCAAAAAAAAAAAAAAAAGTGAGGGGAGTGGAACTGAGCCTGTCACATGGTAGGTTTTCTTTTCAAGACATGCTAAATTCTGAAATTGTGTAAACAGAAACCTAAAAAGTTAAGTATGCTAGGCAATATAATGGTTCCCTCAAATATGTCTATGTCCTAGTCCCCATAGCCTATGAATATGTTACCCTATATAGCAAAAAAGAGGGTTTTGCAGATGTTTAAATTGAGGATCTAGAGATGGCGAGATTATCCTGGATTATCAGAGGGGCCCATTGTAATCACAAGGGTCCTTACAAAAGAAAGAGCAAGACAGGAGTGTCGGAGATTTTTTTTTTCCTTTTGAGTTGGAGTCTCACTCTGTCACCCAGACTGGAGTGCAGTGGCCGCTCCCGGCCACTGCGGCCTCGACCCGCTGGCCTCCGGCGATCCTTTTGCCTCAGCCTTCCAAATATAGCCGTAATTACAGGCACGCGCTACCATGCCCGGCTGATTTTTTTATTTTTATTGTAGAGATGAGATCTCGCCAAGTTGCCCAGACAGGTCTCGAACCCGCGGGCTTAGGCAATCCACTCACCTCAGCCTCCCAAAGCGCGGGATTATAGGCTGAGTCACCAAGCCCCACTCAGAGAGAGATTTGAAGATGCTGTGCTACTGACTAATGGGGGCTTAGGAGCTAAGCAACGCAGGCAGCCTCTAGCTGGAACAGGCAAGGAATGGATTTCCCCTGGGGCGTCCAGAGGAATGGAGCCCTGCTGACACCTTGACTTTGGCTTAGTGAAACCCATTTTGGATTTCTGATCTCCAGAACTGTAAAATAATATATCTGTGCTGTTTTAAGCACTGGGTTTGTACTAATTTGTTACAGCAGCAACAGGAAAACAACACTCTAAGAAAAAAGCCTATGAAATGAAGAGCAAAGCTTTGTAACAAGGACTAAAAGTCAATCGACATCTGCTGGGGATAGAGGCCCAATGAACACTCCAGGTTCTTGGGTGAAAGATTTTGAGGGTTACAATTAAGAAAGAAGAATGAACTTAAGATAGAGAAAGCCTTATCAAACTGCACCCCAACCTCATTTCAGCTCAGTATCTGACTGGATTAAAGTAAGCAGCCCATATGCTACCTGCACAGAAGAGACAGTTTGAACTCTTTCTGGAAGAAAATAATATCATCTGGATATTATCTGGAGGTCTGCAAGTTAAAAAAAAATGCCCAGGATTCAAACGAGGCATGCCAAGAGACAGAGTCATAGAAATGATTATCAGGAAAAATAACAATTGAAACAGACTTACTCACAACCCAGATACTAGAGTAAGTAAATAATGACTTTAACTACTATGACTAAAATGTAAAAAGAGAGAAGAGAGGAAAGATGAAAACATAGATGAAAGGATAAAAAAATTTCACCAGATAATTAAAATCTATATAAATAATTAACTAGAAATTCTAAAACTAAAGAATATGATAACTGAAATTAGGAACTCAATAGATGAATTTAAATGCAGATTAGATACAACAGAAAAAAAGATTCATGAACCAAAAGACAGGTCAATAGGAAAATATATGAGTTGAAGCACAGGGAGGAAAAAGAAAAATTCAGAAAAGATCCTAAGAAACATGTGGACTACAAAGAAAAGATCGAATATGCATGTAATTGGAGTCCTAAAAAGAGAACAGAGTGAATGGAGCAAAAACAATATTTACAAAGATAACAGCTATACCTAGAACCCAAATCTTAGCTTCATTGGAGAATGAACTATACCAGGGCTCCTTGGAGAAATGGCTGATTTTAGGGCTGGTACAGACAATGAACAGGATGGAACATCTTATAGTGCCAGAAAGTAAGGAAATATTCAAAGAGATCCACAATAGTAGGGGTATGTCGAAGGGACACAGGAGTCAACTGAAAGAGCTCTCAATGGCCAAAGCAGGAACAACTTGAGCTACAAAATAAAGTAGTATTACATAATAATCCAAAATATAAAATATCCATGAGTCCATAATGACATAAATGACTGAATAAACAAATAACTAAGAGAGAAGAGACAAATAGCCTGTGCTGAAGAATTCCAAATAACTTATGTAGATACTGTGCCCTCCAAGGGGTGGGCATAACTCTTTAATGCACATAATGACTTCCTTCTAAAAAGTACAGTATGAAAAGGGAGGAAAGAGTAACTTTACAGTGAAGAAACCCAAAAAACACTGCCTCAGGCAGGTGATCAAAGTTAATATCAATAGTAATATGTCATATTAATAATATGTACCCTTGATATGATATGATGAGAATGGCTCTTTGCCGCTGCAGTCTTTCTCCAAGTATCTTTAACTTTGACTAATCATTAGCAGACAAATCCCAATGTAGGGACATTCTATAAAATACTTAGCCGGTACTCCTCAAAATCATCAAGGTTATCAAAAACAAGAAAGTCTACAGCCAAGTAGAGTCTAAAGAAATATTTAGTGTGATATCCTTGAGAGAATCCTAAAACAGAAAGACATTAGGTAAAAACTAAAGAAATCAGGATAAAGTATCATGATTATTTAATAATCATGCATCAACATTGATTCATTAATTGGGATGAATATTCTATACTATATAAGATGTTAATAATAGGAGAAAGTGTGTGTGCAGTATATGGGAACTCTCTACACAACCTCTAAAACTTTTCTATAAATCTAAAACTATTCTAAAATTAAAAGTTTAAAAAATGATAATGGGTAAGAATTTGCCCAAATTGTTTTTTTTAAACCACAGATTCAAGAGGCTTTGAGAATCTTAAGCAGAATAAATACAAAGAAAGAAATACACATAGGAGTTAAAAACAAAGAGAAAAACAGGTTAAAGTGGCTAGAGAAGACAGAAGACATATCACTTTCAAGGGAATAATAATAAGACTTAATAGAGGACTTCTCAACAGAAACAATAGAAACTAGAAGACAATGTGATCATGTCTCTAAAGTGCTGAAAATAGAAAATCACACACCTTTTCCTTCTCTCTCTCTCTCGCTTAAGGAATATGAATATAGTACTGAGCTATCTTTAACCATGTGCATAAGGACATGGCAGAGCAATAGACAGAAAAGCCTATATTCTTGACAGTCAGGCACCTACCCCTCCTGGACTCTGATCTGGTGTATTTTGAGAAGAAAAGTAAAGCTTTATCTTTCTTTTTGTTTTTTGATAAAAAAAAAAAAAAATCTTGAAGAAGCTACCAATGGCCAAAAATAGGACAGTTTGAGCACTAATAAGGATAATAACTATAATAGATTAAAACACTTAAATATATTTTAAAACTTTATAGATAGAAAAAAATAATTAGTAACCTTTGGAGAATGCTGGGGAACCTACTCATTATTCTGAAAATTGGTAAATTTATCCTTCCTTTCTTACACAAACTTTACCTCATTGTAATGAAACAGTTGACAGGAGGAAAAATCATTCTCAATAGAAGAATTCTAGCTAATAAATGAAGAACAATGGTAGAATTAGAAGATCACCATTTTGTAGCCTCTAATGATGAAATAATGGACCTAGAACATGCTGCTAAAACCACTAATGGTAAAGCTAATGGGGAACTTTATAATGGATGGATTCATCTGGTAATATCTGAACTCCATGGTCAATCTTAATAACATAAAAAGAGACAACCAGGCTGGGCGTGGTGGCTCATGCCTGCAATCCCAGTACTTTGGGAGACTGAAGCAGGAAGACTGGCTAAGCTCAGGGGTTAGAGACCAGCCTAGGCAACATAGCAAGACCTTGTTTCTACAGAAAAGAAAAATGTTTTTTAATTAGCAGGGTGTGGTGGTGTGCACATGTCGTCCTAGCTGCTTGGGAGGCTGAGGTGGAAGGTCGAGGCTCAGTGAGGCGTGATCACGCCACTGCACTACAGCCTGGGCGATAGAGCAAGGCCCCAACTAAAAAAGAGGGAGCGACAACCGATGTTTTGTACCTTCTGGTGAGATGCAACAGGATGTATATAAAACACTTGTGTCATATCCTTGCTCCAAACTTAAATCTCTGGCTAATTAAGACTAGTTCTAACTACTCATTTACAAGAAATAAAAGGCAAACTAAGCAATACCATAGGAATACAATCAGCAAATGCCAGAATACAGGAGACTCTACAGGACAAACAACCCAACTTCTTCAACAATAAATAGCAGTTAAAAGAGAAACAGAGAGAAATAAGGGAGCAAAAATGATAGAGTAAAACAAATGTAAAGCCAGGTGCTGTGGTGTGTGCCTATAGTCCCAGCTCCTCGGGAATCTGAGGTGGGAGGATCACTTGAGCCCAGAAGTTGTAGGCTGTAGCACGCTACACTCACACCTGTAAATAGCCACTGCACTCCAGCCTGGGAAACACAGAGTGATCCTGTCTCTAAAAATAAAAAATTAGCCAGGCTCGGTGGCTCAGCCTGTAATCCTGCGCCTTTGGGAGGCTGAGGTGAGTGAATTGCCTGAGCCCGCAGGTTCGAGACCCGCCTGGGCAGCGAGACCTCAGCTCTACAATAAATTAAAAAAAAAAAAAAAATCAGCCGGGCGTGGTGTGCATGCCTGTAATTCTGGCTACTCGGAAGGCTGAGGCGGAAGGATCGCCAGAGCCCAGCAGGTCGAGACTGCAGTGGCCGAGAGCGGCCACTGCACTCCAGTCTGGGTGACAGAGTGAGACTCCAACTCAAAAAAATAAATAAATAAATAAATAAATAATTAAGATACATATGTGGACGTTATCTGAATCCTGATTCAAGCAAATTGTTTAAAAAAAAAAAACTCACACATATTTTTACATATATACACATACATGTGACAAAATTGAAGATATTTGAACACTAATCACATATTTTATATTAAGGTCTGACAATGTTTTAGAGGCTATCATGATTTATGATGTTTAAAAGGGGCCTTGATGGGCATGGTGGCTCACATCTATAATCCTAGCCCTTTGAGAGTCTGAGGCAAGAGGACTGCTTGAGCCTAAGAGTTCAGGACCAGTTTAAGCACACACTGAGACTTCATCTCTACCAAAAAACAACATAATTAGTCGAGCATGGTGGTGTGCATCTGTAGTCCCAGCTACTTGGGAGGCTGAGGTAGAAGGATCACCTGAGCCCAGAAGGTTGAGGCTGCAGTGAATTGTGATCATGCCACTGCACTCCAGCCTGGGTGACAGAGTGAGACCCTGACTCAAAAAGATAAAACTAAAAAAAAAATAAAAATAAAAAAAATGGAGGGCTTCATCTGTTAGGGATATGTATACTGTTGTATTCACAAATTAAATGGAATGATAACTAGAATTTCAAAATAACCTAGTAGGGGCAAAGAGAGTAGGAAAGGAGGGCGTAAAATAAAACATCAGTATGTGTTGGTAACTATTGAAGCTAAGTAATAGAAACTGAGAGATTTTTTTAGTCCCTGTACTTTTTCATACATTTGAAATTCTAGATGATAAAAGTTTTTAAAAGGGGGAAAGACCTTGTAAGCTATGCTTTAGAGTTTGACCTGATCATATTTAACAAAGTCAATCTTAACCAGTTTAAGGAGTTTATATTTGATAAGGCTTAAAACAAGAAACTCTGTAGCATTTAGGGAAAGAAAGTGAGGTGTATTCCAGGAACATTGGTCTGGAATGCAGAAAGAACTGTGATGGAGAGAGACCAGAGTCAGGAAGTGCTGATAAGGGGCTTCTAGTAATCCTGGCAGCCAGATTACAGTGCATGCAATGAGAGAGAGCGAGCCAGAGGAATGACTAATACAATAAAAGATGACTCCAAGGATGTGACCCTGAGTCCATGGAACCTCGGTAATACTGTGAGAGACAGGAAAAATTAAAATGATAGGCTGACTTAAGGAGGGAGAAATAAATCAGGAATTATTTTTGAACATGTTGACTCTGAGATGACAGAATAGTAAAGTATTTCTAGGTCTCTCTGTGGTAGGAAATTCCCTGAAGCCTTTTAACAGGGAGTAGAGATTGCTATGGTAAAGAGTAATGTGCTAGGAGTCACAAGACTGGGCTCTGTTAGTGACCCTGACACAGGCCAGATATAATTTTAGGCAAATCATGCTAAACCTCAGAAGTGTCAACTATAAAATAAGGGGGATGAACACTAGAAAATATCAATAGTGCCTTCCATATCTAACATTCTGGAGTGAAAATTCTCATTGATAATATCTACAAGATATTTTTAAGAATTCATTTAACAAATATTTTAGTACTCTCTTACAAAATACTATGCTGGACACTGTTTACAAAGGGAGATGGAGGATTAACACTTGGGCATAGGAAAAGAAAGGTAGATAGATTTTGAACTCACCAATACAGGAATGATAGTTTGACATCATGGAAATGAATGTGCTTATTGAAAAAGCACCAAGGCTGGGCATGGTGGCTCACGCCTGTAATCCTAGCACTTTGGGTGGCCAAGGCAAGAGAACAGCATGAGCCCAGAAGTTCAAGACCAGCCTGGGCAATACAGCAAGTTCTCATCTCTACAAAAAAATGAAAAACTTAGCCAGAAGTGGTGGCAAACACCTGTAGTCCCAGTCACTTGGGAGGCTGAGGCAGAAGGATCACTTGAGCCGAGGAGTTCAAGGCTGCAGTGAGCTGTGATCGTGCCACTGCACTCCAACCTAGGCAGCAGAGTAAGACCCTGATGAACAGGAAGGGAAGGGGAAGGAGAGGGAAAGGGAAGAAAAGGAAGAGGGAGGGAGGAGAAAGCACCAAGAAAAGCAAAGGAACAAGAACTGAGCCTTAAAGAAAGTTGGTAGCTAAGGATGCAGGAAAGAAACAGAAGCCACTGAAAGATGAGAATAAGCAGTTAGAAAAACAAGCTAGATAACCGGACCCCCCCAAAAAAATGTGAATTTTTTTTTTTTTTTTTTTTTTGAGTTGGAGTCTCACTCTGTCGCCCAGACTGGAGTGCAGTGGCCGCTTCCGGCCACCGCAGCCTCAACCTGCTGGGCTTGGGCGATCCTTCCGACTCAGCCTTCCAAGTAACCGGAATTACAGGCATGCACTACCACGCCCGGTTGATTTTTTTTTTTTTTTTTTTAATTGTAGAGATGAGGTCTCGCTGCCCAGGCGGGTCCCGAACCCACGGGCTCAGGCAATCCACTCACCTCAGCCTCCCAAAGGCGCGGGATTACAGGCTGAGCCACCAAGCCCGGCTAAAAAAGTGAATTTTAAGAAACAGAAGTCAAGGCCAAGAACAAGAGCTAAGAAAGGGCTATTAGATTTGCTAATACAGAGGTCTCAAAGAGCTTTAAATAATTAATTTAAGCCGGGCTTGGTGGCTCAGCCTGTAATCCCGTGCCTTTGGGAGGCTGAGGTGAGTGGATTGCCTGAGTCTGCAGGTTTGAGACCTGCCTGGGCAACTTGGCGAGAACTCATCTCTACAATAAATCAAAAATTAGCCAGGCGTGGTAGCGCGTGCCTGTAATTCCAGCTACCTGGAAGGCTGAGGCGGAAGGATCGCCGGAGCCCAGCAGATCGAGGCGGCAGTGGCCGGGAGCAGCCAATGCACTCCAGTCTGGGTGACAGAGCGAGACTCCAACTCAAAAAATTATTTATTTATTTATTTAGGCCCAAAACCAGGGCAACAAGAAATATGGGAGGAAAAATATACAAAACCTTATATTGTTTATGGAAGCATATGTACACAAACCCTAAAAGACTTATTGGCCTACAGATACTATGAAAAAGGAGTTACCCTAAAGAGCTCACCAGATTTTCAAGCTTACTCTTCAGTACCAGGACCTCTTCCATTCACAGCTGCAGTTTTTTTTTTTAGTTGGAGTCTTACTCTGCTGCCTAGGCTGGAGTGTAGCGGCACGCTTCCGGCCACTACAACCTTGACCTGCTGGGCTCAGACGGTCCTTCCACCTCAGTCTTCCAAGTAGCTGGAACTATTGGCATGTACTATCACACCCAGCTAATATTTTGATTTATTGTAGAGATGAGGTCTCACCATGTTGCCCAGGCTGGTCTTGAACCCGTGGGCTCAGGCAATCCTCTAGCCTCTGCCTCCCAAAGTGCTGGGATTATAAGCTTGAGCCACCATACCCGGCCGAACAGCTGCGTTTTTATACTACAAGTATACAAGTAGTATACTACAGTATACTGTTGTACTTCTGCGCTCTCACTCTTGGAAAGACAAAATCTTACTGAATTGTCAAAGGACGAATACCTCATAAGAAACATAGATGTATAAAAACAAGAAGAAAAAATAAACTACTCACAACACTCCTTCACCTCTTTGTTCTCCAATCACTACTTGCACCACTATTTTATATCGGTCAAATCCCATTTCTAGAAAGAAAAATAAGCAAGTTACTTATCAGCAAATATGTAGTAAAATTACTTACTGAGGAAAAATCTGCCCAGAAATGGACATAAACATTCTATCCACAAGTACTTTATGAGTAATGATGGTAAGACTGGGAGTTAGAGAGAACTGAACACAGATTCTAACGATAAACTCACCAAGTGTATTACCTCAGACAAGTAATTTAACTTTTCAGTTTAAGTCTCCTTCATGAAATGGAAATATCATTACCTACCTCCAAGGGTTGTTGTAAGGTTAGATAAGATACAGTAATATTAAGCATCTACAAAAGTTCTGACACATAGTAGTCTCTCAATAAAACTTAGCCTCCTTCCTTTTTCCCCTGCTCTAAGTCAAGTACTGAGCTAGATCTTCAAGATACAGTGATAAATAACACACTATTCTTGCCTTAAATAACTCACAATAGTAAAGAACTCAATGGGAAATGGAAAAATGGAGTGAAAATGCAATATACTTATGCTTCAAGGAGTTGCTTATAAAAGGTCCGAGTGTCTGAGCAACAATCAAAAATGACTAGAAAAGATTTCTCGGAGGATGTCATAGACAGTTAAGCTGGGTCTTGAAGGATGAGTTTAAGTTTGCTAGGTCAACTATGTCTCTCCATTTTATGGAAATGGAACAGCATGTGCAAACGCATGAGAAGCATGGGATCTCCAGGAAACTATAAGCTATTCGGTAAGGTAGAAAAGAGAAGAAATTAAGTTTCCGGAGTATAATGAGGTGATCACAACTCAGCACAACTCAGCTGCTTGCCCCAGCAACAAAACTGCTAAAGCAGCGAAATCCTGAAAATTCTCACAAACACCAAATCTGGAGAGAAGAAAACTAAATGAGTGTTTTTATCTTTCTACTTTTCTGGCCAGGGAATAGAAGAAAGAGGAGTGAAAAATAAAAAAGTGAAACGGGCAAAGCTGATTACAGAGCCAACTGTCTTTTATGAACATATAGGTTCCAGGATTACATATGTAATAAACTGGGCAAACAACCTGAAGACTACAGACAACCTCTCATGTGGAACATGAACCCTAATTCAGGATATTCAGGATATTTAACAAAATCTTTGAAGACAGAGCTCATTTTGTTTATTTTTGCGTAGAGGGTTTCACTCTGTCACAAGGCTAGACTTCAATGGCACAAGCATGGCTCACCTCATCCTTGACCTCCTGGGCTCAGAGAATCTTTCCGTCTCAGCCTCCTTAGTAGCTAGGACTATAGGCATGCATTATCACACCCAGCTACTTTTTGTATTTTTTGTAGAGACCAGGTCTCGCTATGTTGCTAAGCTGGTGTCAGACTCCTGGGCTCAAGCAATCCTCTCCCCTGGGCCTCCCTAAGTGCTGGGATTATAGGTGTGAGCCACCACACCTGACCCCACGTTATTTTTGACAAACACTGCATACAGTTCAGCTGGGCTTCCTCCTTTCTTTAACCAATCTTTAATGCTATAGAAGTGTGGTGAGAATAGTAATACCCAGTGCTTATATCACAATTCTGAGGGGACAATAAAATAGTCTCAGATACGGTGGGAGAAGAACTTAAAAAGAAATCACCTGCACCACTGCAAAGCAATTATGATATACAGGCAGAGCAAAATGAAGCTGAATGGTAAAATGCAAAGATGCACCAAAAAACCAAACAAAAGAATAACAAGAAAGAAACAGTGTAAAAGACAAAAATATCTAACTTAGAAAATAATACAAATCAAGGAATAAAGTGCAGTTCCTCACAATATAGAACAACATAAGCTTACAAATTCAATAAAACAAAAACTCAATCAGGTTATAAAGCAACAGAAAGAGATGAAGAAGATCACAGCCCTAGGAAACAAACTGAATACCCAGACAACACCATTGCAGAACTAATAAATTCAAAATGGCAAGAGGTAAGACACAAATGAATATGGAATTACTGGCTTAAGAGAAGCACAAGCAAGTGGGATGTGGTACTCTATAATCCCAGCACTTTGGGAGGCAGAGGCAAGAGGATTGCCTGAGTCCAGGGGTTCGAGACCAGCCTGGGCAACTTGGGGAGACCTCGTCTCTACAATATATCAAAAAAATTAACCAGACATGGTGGCAGATGCCTGTGGTTGCAGCTACTTGGAAGGCTGAGGTGGAAGGATCACCTGAGCCTAAAAGGTTGAGGCTGTGGTGGCCGTGAGCATGCCATTGCCCTCCAGTCTGGGCAACACAGTGAGACTCCAACTCAAAAAAAATAAAAGGCAAGTACAGAGAAGAAAATAGCCATGCTATGTATTTCCATCATCCAGAATTAACTACTATGAACATATTAGCATTTTTGTTTTTAGATACACATTCATTATAAAAATTGAAACACTGTAGACAAATAAATAAAATGAGAAAAATCACCCCAAATGACACCATCCGTAAATAATCATTAATATTAAGTGAACATCATAGCAGACTTCTCTTCTGTGTATGTATATATAGATAAATGACAACAAAGGGGTACTATACCTAGTTCCCATTGCCAGAGAGTACTCCTTCTATATTTAAGTGGATTGATTGCCCACTCTTTAGTTATTTTACCATGTCGTTTCCATTGCTAAGTTCTTTGCTTTGGTTCAACTCTTAACATTATGAGATTTTGTTGTAAGTTTTTTCAGGAAGGACTCATAAGTGCTGTATTCTGTGGGTTCTTTCCTGGTTGAGAATATTTGCCTTTAAAGTAGACTATACTATGGATAAATATAATATTTTTGAGGTAATAAGTTATTTTCTTGAATCTTGTATACTTTGATTCATTGTCTTCTGACATTGAATTTTACCTTGATCAAGTAATCTGAGGCCAGCTTGATGTTCTCTGCTTAAGGAATTCTAACCTTAACCTTTATGCTCAATAGTTTTTCTAGGATCTGGCATGGTACTGGGTATTTTACAGCTTCCAATCTTCAGATTTTATTTTTTTCATATCAAGGAAGTTTTCTTATATCTCTAAATACATTTCTTGTTCCAATAGTGAACCGAATATTGACACCAAATTCAAGACACCAAAAATTGCTATGTTGAATTATCTTTGTCTTCCAAATCTATTAGCTTTCCTCTGCCATAATTTCTTCATTTTTTTGACATTTACACAAAGATATTAAATAGAAACTTCCTTTAGGTAATATAATTTTAGCTAATTTTTAAACCTATATTTACACTTTTCTGTATTGTCTAGTTTTATTACAATAAGCATGTATTACTCTTACAAAGATATGTTTTCCTCCCAAAAATGATACCTTTAAAAAAGAGTAGACAGAAATAAAAAACTTTCTTATAATACAACACACACACACACACACACACACACACACAAAACAGACAAAGAGAACATGGTAGGAAAAGCACAAAATACACTCTGCAGATGTAGAGTTTGGCAGGAGCGGAGGATTGAGTAAGGTAAGTAGGGATTCAGCTGGCGACATAGACTGAGGACAGACAGTGAGGGCACTGAACCCCAGGTTAAGGAACTGAGAGCTTAATGGAAAAAAAAGGCAGGAGTAATGTAGGAAAGGCGTTCCTGTACCTCCTGGCCTTCCAAAACACTCAGGCATCTTCAGCAGCTGTTCCCTACAATGTTTTATTTCACAGCTTTACTCTTTCCCACTATCTGCAAAAACCTACATGAGTAAAAGCCACCAAATAATTATAGATGACTAGACACTGAAGAGAAATTTATCTTTAATAGAGTTCATAGCTTACGCCCCTTGTTTAAAGATGGGGAAAGAGGCAAACGGTTAAAGCTGAGTGTTTGAAGGGAAGAAGTCATTTCCAATCATCACCATGATTACCTTTTAATTTATCTTTAATGTTTTCTGACAAACATTTCGTGAGCTGAGGCGTTTCTTCCGGAGAATATTCAGCATTTGCCAGCTCTTCCTTGAGCACAGCATGGATACAGTCTTTAACGACAGAGGGCCTGAACCTAAATGAAACAATGTGAGAACATCTCATCAGTAATTTAAAACCCCAGCTTACCTTCACCCCTCAACTTCTCCCAGCTTTCTGTCATTACTACCATTTAATTCTTCTATTTCATAGTTTAGTTATGAAAGTAATATAAAGAAATTAAGAAAACAAGACATAGCCTAAATTTATGTCTTCAGCCTGGGCCTATCCTGAACGTTAAACCAATATGTATTCCATATGGATGTTTAATAGGCAACTCAAACTTAATATAACCATACTGAGTTTCTGATATTCCTCTTGCCCCCAAAACTAGGACCTCCTGCAATCCTCTCCATCCCAGCCAATGGTAACTCCACTATTCCAGTTGCTCTAGCCAAAAACCTTGGTGTCAGTTTCATTGGCGCTCAGAGCTGACATCCCCTTCATGAGCAAATCTTATCTTTCCTCAAAATAATCTAAATTTTGCCTTCAAAATAATCTAAAATCCACCACCCCACCACCCCATCCTGCTCGTTACCATTACCTCTTGCTTGAATTACAAGGGCCTCCTAGCAAGTCTCTCTGTGTGTCTGCCTGTGCTCCTATGTCTTGTTTCCAATACAGCAGCTAGACTGACCCTGCTGAAATAAATATCAGTTCATGATACTCCTCTATTGAAAATGCCCCTAAATGTTCCCCATCTCACTCAGAGTAAAGGCAATATCCTCACTGTGACTTGTATATACCTAACCCTCTACCCCTCTACAACTTCAAATCTCTCTCTCTTTCTCACAAGTTGGAGTCTCACTCTGTCACCCAGGCTGGAGTGCATTGGCATGCTCACAGCCATCGCAGCCTCAAACTGCTGGGCTCAGACAATCCTTCCGCCTCAGCCTTCCAAGTAGCTGCACGCTCGGTTAATTTTTTGATTTTTTGTAGAGATGAGGTCTCGTCAATTTGCCCGCTGGTCTCAAACCCATGGGCTCAGGCAATCCTCTCACCTCAGCCTCCCAAAATGCTGGGATTATAGGTGTGAGCCACCGCACTCAGCCCCAAATTGCTCTTACCATATCACTTCATAGCTCCCTTCCTGGCACTTGTTACTCTCTGATACACTATATACTCCACTTATGTATTTCTCTTATTTTTTGTTCTTTAACCCTGCTAGACACAAGCTCCAGGAAGGCAGGAATTTTTGTGTTTTGTTTGCTGTTAGAACCCTGTTTCCTAGAACAATGCCCAGCAAATAGACACTCAGTAAATATTTTTTAAAGGAAGGGATTATTGAAGAATGAAGACAGAGAAGAGTCTCTCCTGATGTCACCACCCTAACTACACCACTATTACAACATGCAGTTCCTTTTATGGGCTGTATATTCTATCAGTTGATTTGTCTATCAGGTGCAAGTTTACTAAAATGTTTCCAGGACTACTGTCCCCTCATTACTTCCCACCCCCATTACTTTTCAACAGTATTTCCTTTGTGCTCTTGCCTGCTGATTCTCACAGATGAACTTTATAATCATCATCAAATTACCAAGATTTGATCTGTTCAAAATAGGGTCTTACTAACAAATATACTGTATCTGGCTCTTCTCTTACACCCTTCAATCCTCAGTAAAACGTTAAAAGTTTTCTTCAAATAAATCACACATAAGCTCATAGAATTATTCTTATATAATATATATTTATGGTTAATCTTGTCCTGCATTGTTTTACAACAGAAACATGACTGAATGAAGTGTGGTGGCATGATCACGGGTCACCACAGCCTCAGCCTCCTGGACTCAAATGATCCTTCCACCTTAGCCTCCCCCGTAGGTGGGACTACAGGTGATTGCCACCATGCATGCTAATTTTTATATTTTTTGTAGAGACGAGGTCTCACTATGTTCCCTAGGCTGATCTTGAACTCCTAGGCTCAAGCAATCCTGCCTCAGCCTCTCAAAGTGCTACGATTACAGGTGTAAGCCACCACGCCCGGCAACTGAGACCTTTCTACCAAGATAATTGAACATACTTTTTTCTGTGTTTATTTTCCCCAAGAGAAAAATACGGTATTATTTTTTTTTTAAAGTCAGAGTCTCACTCTGTAGCCCAGGTCGGAGGGTAATGGCACGCTCACAGCCTCTGCAGCCTAGACCTGCTGGGATCAGATGATCCTTCTGCTTCAGCCTTCCAAGTAGCTAGAACTACAGGCGTTTACCACCACGCCCGACTAATTTTTTTTATTTATTGTAGGGACGAGGTCTTGCCATGTTGCCCAGGGTGATCTCCAACCTGTGGGCTCAGGCAATTCTCTCACCTCAGCTTCCCAAAGTGCTGGGATTACAGGCGTGAGCCACCGCGCCCAGTCATTTAGAACCTTTTACCAAGACAACTGAACATACCTTTTTCTGTGTTTATTTTCCCCCAGAGAAAAATCCTGTATGAAATTTTTTTATCACGTAATAACCAAAGTTCCTGGTTTCCAGGACATGCCAAGAATCATATTCAGCAATCCGGTTTCAAACAAGAGAGGAGGGGCTTGGACAATCTTTTTTTTTTTTTTTTTTTTCAGTCTTTTCTTTTTTCGTATAACGATAAAGTTAGTGATGGATCCTACAGATCTAGCTGACTGCCCTCGCACTAGACTGTGCGCCTTCTGGCAAGGTTTCGGTGCGGCGGTCTAAGGGCCTCTGGATGCCACCTGTGATTCGCTGTGATTCGCTTGTTTTCTGCCTCTCTACCTATCTCCTTTCCTAAACGCGCACGTCCTGGGCTTCCTAGAGCCAACCATTCCCAGATGAAGGCGCGCCCAGCGCCCAAACACTGCAACAGTGAGTCGGATCTCCTGCTGCCCCCTGCAGCCGGAGCGGAGCCGGACCTCCTCAGGCTGCACAGTTCCTCCCATCTCCTCCCCGCCCAGGCCCCGCCCCGTCCTCCGGCCCCGCCCCGGCCCCGCTCCGGACTCCGGCCCCCCGACCCCGCCCCGGACCCCGGACCCCGCCCCTCCCTGCCCAGCCCATCCCCAACTTTCTCCTTTGCTGATGCCCCGGCTCGCGGGCGAGCTGTGTCCATCCGACCAGCACTCTCTAGGTCGCCCAGGCCACGTCCCATCCAGTACCCGCCTTTGCTGAAAAACAGGCCGCAGAATATAGGTGGTCTCGGCCTCTCCTGCGCTCTTCTCAGTCTCTGGCACCCCGTTGCCCACAGAGAAGGGCGCGTCAGCCGACGTGGCCATGGCCAGGGCTTCTCGTAATGAAGGCCTGGAGGGTTGCGGCTGAGGCTCGGAGCCGAAAGCCGTCGCCAGGCAACAGGGCCGCCCTGGACCCTCACGTGACGTCCGCGCTCTCCGCGGAGCTACCCGCCCGCCTCTGCGCCTGCGCACCGGCTGCTGGGCGGGAGCTGGCCGAGGTGGCGTGGCCAGAACCTCCATCAAGATTGGCGCATGTCTGTCGGGTTTACAAAGCACTTTGGCAAGCCTCTAGCTCTTACTAACCGCATTACAGTCTTAGGAAATAGACACCGGACCTAACGCTCATAGAGTTTAGGTAACGTGACCAAAGATACGCAGCTGGTGAGGGCAGGGTCCTGACTCTAATCAAGGACTCTTCAGACTCGGGTCCGCTGGTCAAATCCAGCATTCTTTCTGTTTTTGTACGGCTATGACCTAAAAACAGGTTTTACATTTTTGAGTGATTGAAAAAATAAAAAGAATATTTTGTGACACGTGAAAATTGACACTTGAGTACCATAAATATTTATTGGAAGTCAACAATGCTCATTTACATATTGTTTTTGGTTGCTTTTGTGCTATATAGGCCGAATTGAGTACTTTGAACAGAGTCCCTATAAGCTTTCAAAGCCTAAAATATTATACAGCCCTTTACAGAAAAAGCTCCCAGAGCACTGCTCCAATCTGCACATGCCAGCTTGCGGCACCTCACACACACCTGTTACAATAAAAAATTCAGAGCAGACTTGGTTCTCTGCTAATAAGCACTAGTCTTTGGTCCTGTTTTAAAAGACTGTTGTATCTTGGACTCTACCAGTTTCAAAAACTATGGTCAGGTGCGGTGGCTTGTGCCTGTAGCCTCAGCTACTCAGGAGAATGATACAGGAGGATCAGTTGAGCCCAGGAGTTTGAGGCTTCAGTGAGCTATGATTCAGTGAGCTATGATTCACTGCACTTCAGCCTGGGCAACAGAGTGACACCCCGTCTATTAAAAAATACAAAGAAAAGAACATCCTCCAGTATTCGTCTAGGCTTCTTTTGGTAACCTTCAACCTAAGCTCCAAAAATTTTATAAGATGCAAAAGGAGTCCTTTCTATAAATATATACCTTCACAAGCTTCAGTAGAGACTATTCCGGTATTGCCTGGATTGGTCTCCCTGACTCCAACAAACTACCCCAGCCTGACCTTCCCAGTCCACCTTTCATACTACCCACAGTGGTTTACCTTAAAATCTTCCGATGATCACTGTTGTCTCCTCAGCATTCACTCATCTTTGCTTATAAATAAGGCCCTTCCTGGTGTGGCTGGTTTGCTAAGCCTTCTTCCCAGCACAGGTCGCTGGTCAAATTTGGGCTGTGCAGAAGCCATAGGCCCAGGTGCCCACCCTGCACCAGCTCAGTGCTGCCTCAACTGTGCCCTCTTTAGCTGCCCCTTGGCTTGGCAGCACCAGCCCCACCTCTGGCTGGGGTCATGCATTTCCAGACCAGCCTAGACTGTACCTGGCATGGAAGTCCAGCGACTTTTAGGAACAGATAGTGTTCTTTTCATCAGCCATAAGAAATCATAACCCTAAGAAGCAGACTTTTGATCACCCTTTGTGATTTTCTCATATATGTTTCTCTTATCCTATCCACAGCAGTCCAGCAAAAAACACAGAATACCCCATGCATGATTCAATTCAACAAACATGTTATTATGCCATCTGTGCTAGGAGCTAGTGATACAAAATGAATAAAACTCAAGTCTTGCCCTAAAGAATGAACAGATTTAGCTGGGGTGCAACAAACCAAACTCATTATTACTAAATAAAGTGCCACTTGCTATAACAGAGTAGAAGGAAGGTGGTACAGAAACAAAGGGAGACACTGAATTGCATACCTAAATTATACAATTATGTAAAGCTATTTACCCATGAACTAGAGTTAAAATGTTTTAGCAGAAGCTGTGGTTTTTAATAGTTCTCTACCCTTGCAATTTTCCTTAGAGTAATGCCTGCTTTTTTCCCCAAAATTTTAAAAATTTGAAACAATCTCATACTTGTTGCAAGCTGCAAGTATAGTACAAAGAAGGTTTTTTCCTAAACCTTTTGAGAGTACAGTTTTCCCTCCATATTCAAGGGGGACTAGTTTTAGGACCACCTCCCTCCCCCCATTCCCAAAGACACCAAAATTCAAGGATGCTCAAGTCCCTGATATTAAATAGTGTAGTATCATCATATAACCTACATCCTCCCATATACTTTAAATCTTCTTTAGGTTACTTATAATACCTAATGAAATGTAAATGCTATGCAAATAATTGCTATACTGTATTTTTAAAATTCTTATTATTTTTTATTATTTTTCATAGTTTTTTCCCCAAATATTTTTGATCCATGGTTGGTTGAATCTGCAGATGCAGAACCCACAAATATGGAGGACCAACTGTATATTGCTAAGTTCATCACCCTCAATGCTTTCATGTATTTCCTGCAAACAAGGACATTCTCCTACTTAACAAGACTACAACCATCAAAACCAGGAAATTAACACTGATACATTACTGCCACCTAATCTTCAGACCTACTCGGAGATCTCCAACTGTCCCAATTGTTTCATAGTAAAAGAACTCAGTTCATGAGCATGTGCTGCATAAACTGAGTTGTCATACCTCTATACTCTCCTGAACCATAATGCCAGATGTTATGTCTGTTAGAAATGTCCTTTGTCCAAACACCTGAACTCCAAACTCAAAGCTGAATGACAGCCTATTCTGGAGATAGGCCTACGGTCTCTGAGCTGAATTATGAACAAAGAAACATTCTCTTCATTCCAGGTTTGATATTCAGGATGATATTCAAGAAGGCACACACAAAGAGACAGATTTTCTTCTTAATAAAATGTTTACTTAACACCATCCCGTTGAACAGATTAGTATAAGCCCCTCTGTCCAGCATAGTAGTTGGAAACCAAGCCAGGAGCCAGATGTAGCTTTTGTTTGAGGGGGCAGGGGGCATAGGGTGAAAACCTATCCCAAATGTGAGGTGGTCCTGGGACATAGGCAGAAGGAAGGGGATGCGGGTGCCCTCTGGAATCCCACGGAGAGCAACCAAAAGCCAGGTGTGGACGGTCAAAGGCCCCATGGTAGAATGAATGCAGAACTTCCTGTCCTCACTCCTCTCTTATCCCCTCCTCATTTCCTCTCTCCTCTCCTCTCCTCACCTTTTTCTTCCTCTCTTCTCCTTTTCTCTCTGCTTTCCAATGCCTTTCAAAAGCCCTTCTCCCCACATCCAGGACCCTAAATGGAATTGTGAGAAGATAAATGAGCTGTTCTAGCAGATCAGAGTGTCTCTAGGAGTCAGGGATATTGCACCTTCACCCAATGGCACTGCACTTAAGGATCTCAGACTTCACCTCAAACTCTCATTTTCAACCTTGTGCACTTTGAGATCTGGGGATGTCAGCAGCCAACTGTAGGAGGATCACCCTGTGTGTGCAGAATCTGAAGAAGAGAACGACTGGCCTCACTGGGGCAGGGGATGGAGACATTGTCCTTCGAAGCCCTGTCAGGTTCTACACTAACATGAGATTCTTGAAAGGATGGAGACAAGAGTCAACCATCCACGATTATCTTAGTGCCAAGGACTGACCTCTCACCCTGGGGCCCTACTGACCCATCAAAATAGGGCTGAGCCAGGATGGGACTTGTGGGCCTGGTGTGTGTGAGTGTTCGTGCATCTGTGATCTGTGTGCATGTGCCTAACATGTCCAGAACTAGATAGAAATTATCTTTACATTCCCCGTT
Source organism: Cephalopachus bancanus (assembly GCA_027257055.1). NCBI lineage: Eukaryota > Metazoa > Chordata > Mammalia > Primates > Tarsiidae > Cephalopachus > Cephalopachus bancanus. The sequence continues at coordinate 2,439,570 of JAPVLO010000230.1, read as the reverse complement.
AGTTGTATGGAGGTGTCTATACCTTTCTCCTGCAGGAGAAGCTTCTATGTATCAGGCACAACCTAGCCATGACCCCGAAACTAAATCAGCCAACAGGGAAATGTGTTACAAACACAGGCAATGCTCTCTGGATACTGTATGCAGGAATACGATGTGGTGCCTGGACTTTGGGACTCCCTGCTGCCTGAAGATGTTTTGCCTCCTTCTGTCTCTGTCAGGTCTATCTGTCCACCTTCCCCACCTGGACAGGTCCTTGGACCAGCAGCTCTGGAGAGAAAGGATGAGGTTGTGTTTGAAGGGACCCAACTCCTACAGGCTCTTCTAGTTTGACTGTTGATGACAGAACCATGTCGTGAGCCCTGGGGACAGAGGAGCTGCTGTGTCCTGGAGGCCTTCAGTGCTTTGGCAGCTCCTCCCTGGCCTGGGACAGTGCTGGGATGGAGCTGGGATCCAGGGAACTGAGGAAGGGAAACAGTAGCACTTGGGGCCCAAATTCCCATGCTGGCTTTGTCCACTCTGTGGTAACGGAGCCTGAAGTTCTCGAACTCATTTCCTGTGCCTGCCCACCACCTCTTCTCTTGCCAGTATCCATCTTCCTGGTTCTTCCCAGGCTTCTTCTGCCTGCCTCGGGCTCTTCCTGTCCCTTGCATCAGACTTTCCCCCAGCATCTCCTTCATCCCACTCTGACTCTTCTCACCACCCAGAACCATACCCTGACCAAAGACCCTAAAGTGGGGGAACAGGAGGCCTCTGTTTCCGGGTTCCATGCTAAAAGCAGCCGTGGCATCACAGTCTTCCACCACACTAGCCCGTGTCTCCCCTCCATGCCTTTGAGTATGCTGTTCCCTCTGCTGGGAAACCCTTCCTTCCCTCTCTGCTGTTCTAACTCTCTAAAGTATCAGCTCAGGCACAACCAAGGCCTTCCCCGATCTCTCCCAGGCCCTCTCCCAGGAGGTCCAAGCTCTCGTTACACCTGTGCTGAGCTCTCTCGTGGCCCTTACCATTTGATGCTCCAGTCATTAGTAGATGTGTTTGTTTCCCTGACCTGATGATGAGTGCTTCAGTGGAAAGGCAGAGTCCAAGGGCAAGGATCATGTCTTGGTTACCTTCGGATCTGCGGCATGCATGGCACAGTTGGGATTCGGGATATACTATTTGTTGAACTCTACTGAACACTAATGAAAAGAACGCTGGTGTGTTAGTCTGCTAGGACCGCCACAACAGAATACCACAGACTGGGTCGCTGAAACAACAGAAATTTATTTTCTCACAGTTCTGGAGCCTACAAGTCCAAGATCAAGGTGCTGGCAAGTTTGGTTTATCCTGAGGCCTCTCCCCTTGACTTGCAGATGGTTACCTTCTTGCTGTGGCCTCACATGGCCTTTTTCTTTGAGCTCATGCAGAGAAATCTGGTATTTCTTCCTCTTTTTATAAGTACATCTGTTCTATCTGATTAGGGTCCCACCCTTATGACCTCATTTAATCTTAATTACTGCCTTAAAGTTTCTATCTCCAAATACAGTCACATTGAGGGTTAGGACTTCAACCTGTGCATTTTGAGGAAACATAATTCAGTCCATAACAATGAGTGAACTTGAATTTAGGAGATGGGGGTTGGGTGCTGACTTTACCTTAACCTCACTGTGTGCTTTGGGGTAGCACGCCCATTATCCTCTGGGAGCCTCAACTTCTCTGTCACATGTGGCCAGTTCTATGACATTATCGGGAGGCAGAAATGAGATCATGACTGGATGATATATATTTTTTTGAGCTCGAGTCTCACTCTATCACCCAGGCTGAAGTGCAGTGGCATTCTCACAGCCACCCCAGCGTCGACCTGCTGGGCTCCAGAGATCCTTCTGCCTCAGCCTTCCAAGTAGCTGGAACAACAGGTACGTGCTACCATGCCCGGCTAACTTTTTTATTTATTGTAGAGATAAGGTCTCACCAAGTTGCCCGAGCTGGTCTTGAACCCGTGGGCTCAGGCAATCCACTCTCCTTGGCCTCCCAAAGTGCTGGGATTACAGGCTGAGCCACTGAGCCCGGCCTGGAGGATATTTTATGGACTATCAGTTCCTATACAATTCTAATAACCTAATTATTTCTTCTAGTAATGTATCGCCTTGAGGTTTATGATGTACTTTAAAAGCATTATATCATTCATCCTAAACGCAATGAATTTTGATGTTGTTGTTATTTTAATATTTGTTTACTTATTTATTTATCTTTTTTTTAGAGACAGGCTCTCACTGTGTCATCCAAGCTGGAGTGCAATGACACAATCACGGCTTCCCCCATCCTCCACCTCATGGACTCAAGCAGTCCTTCCACCACAGCCTCCCAAATAGCTGGGACTATAGATGCACACCACCACACCTGGCTAATTTTCATTGTTATTGTTACTACACAGATACCTAAAAGAGAAGTTTGTTTATAATTCAAGCCCATTACTTGCAGAAAGGGTTTTTGGCAGCTTATGATGAAAACACCCATGCGTGAAAGGGCGTTGCCTTTCACTTCTCACAGAGGCTGCAGAAAAGGCCCAGGAAGCTGTTGATGAAATGAATGACCACCAGGAGAAGCTGGAGCAGGCTGACGCACAGAAGGGCCGAGAAGAAGGACACATGCCAAACAACAGCTTTGGAGGGCTCCAGGCAGACGGAGTTCCAGAGTGAATGGTCATACAAATAATTTCTGTTCCTAAAACACAAGGAGACCAAGAATTGGGGAATAAGTAATGAAAGCCAAACAACCTCAAAAGAAAGCTGGGGTCTCTTCTGGTCAGTCACAAGACTGGACTCGTGAGGGTGACTGCTACTGCTGCATTTGTAATTTTCTGAGTGTCAGAGGAACAAGATGCTAGAATGTAAGACCCAAGGGAGTGTGTAGTCCATCTGACCCTGTCTGCCCACCCCCTCTCTGTCTCTGAAAAAAGACTGAAAATTCAAGTCTCCATCCATTTACCTGTTATGCAGGTCTTTGAATGGGTAACCATATTTCCAAGCTTGTGTTTGATTGAAGGACGAGACATCAAACATACAAAAAGGACCATCTTTCAGAGCTACTCCAGAAGTGATGAAGCAAATTAAGGCTCCAAGTAAAGCCAGGCCACTTGACAACAGGGCAGTAAGCACCTGCAGAGGGAGGGAAGAAACAGTGCACTGAGATGAGGTTGTGGTCGCGGCTGGATGCCTTGTGGGGCGAGCCAGTTGAGTCTAACTTCTCTGGCTCTCAGGCTTTCTCACATCCTGTCACAGGGACAACTCTCCATGACACCTTATTTAAAGCACAACCCAAGGTGAGGTGGGTGATGAGAGGTTCCTGGGTGGAACCAAGAAGGACTGGGAGAGAAAGGGCTGAGAATGGGAAACAGAGACCTAGAGCTCTCTGACTTAGCAGGCTCTTCTGAGTGTCCTAGCAAGTTGGCATCAAAAACCTTTGCACACAGACTACAGTGATGCAGCCTCTGAGTTAAAGGGGCAGGGTCGTTATCACATGCCCACCTCTGGCTCTTCTAAGGAAAAGCTCTCTTTTAAAAGTTACAAGCTCCCAATTCTGATTTCTCTCTTTCTCAAATCAAGCATAAAAGGAAAGAAGGAAGAAGGAAGGAAGAAAGGAAAGGAGGGAGAGAGGGAGGGAGGGATGAAAGAAGAGGAAGGAAGGAGGAAGGGAAGAAGGGAAGGAAGGAAAAGAAACAGAAAGAGGAGAGAGTGTACAATTGCAGCTCAACTCTGGAAGGACTCCAGTTCTGTCATTGTGTTTTTCCAATCAAGAGTTCCTTTGGTTACTAGTCTGTGCTCTATTATTTCTCTCCCAGAAGACAACAACGGATTTCTTTCCTCAGCAGGTTTCTTGTCTGCTTCCATATTGGCTTCTTTCTTTGGGTCCTGGGGATTTTTTTTTTCTCCCTCTCAAAGAATACATACATATTTTTAAAATTTGAATAAAACCTATATAGAGGTTTTCTGTAGAGTCATAGAGTAATTTTCCCATTGCTGTCAACCTGGTTGAGAGCTGGGGAGGCATCAGAGAAAGGTGTGTAGTAAGTTTTGACTCTGAGTTAAAAGATACAGTGGAAGGCTGAGGCGGAAGGATTGCCGGAACCCAGCAGGTCGACGCTGGGGTGGCCGTGAGCATGCCACTGCACTTCAGCCTGGGTGATGGAGTGAGACTCCAACTCAAAAAAAAGAAAATAAAAGATTCAATATGAATTAGTTGCCATAAGCCTGGGACAGTAGTTCTCAAAAAGTGGTCCCTGACCTGGCAGAACTTGCTAGTAATGCAAATTCTTCTGCTCCATCCCAGACCTCCTGAAACAGAAACTCTGGGGATGGAACTCAGCAATCTGTGTTTTAGCAAGCCCTATAGATGACTCTAATGTGCATTCAAATTTAAGAACTACTCGACTAGGGGAAAACCAGACAGACTATGAATGAAATGTACTGGTGTTTATATTTCATTATTTAACATATGAATCTGAGTCAGTGGGGTTCCCAATATGTGGGCCGCAGGGCAGGCTGTGGAGTTACTTAAGGAGGCCACAAATTCATGTCTGAGACTGTATGCAGCATATCATTATGTGTGTGTCTGCGTGCGTGTGCGCGAGTGCATGTGTGTATAAAGAAAGAGAGAGAAACAGAGAATTTTAAACTTACACAGTTGCTGCTATAATTAATCAAGTATAAATACACAAATTTGCCGGGCTCGGTGGCTCAGCCTGTAATTCCGCACCTTTGGGAGGCTGAGGTGGATCGCCTGAGCCCGTGGGTTCGAGACCCGCCTGGGCAGTGAGACCTCATCTCTACAATAAATCAAAAATATCAGCTGGGCGTGGTAGCACATGACTGTAATTCCGGCTACTCGGAAGGCTGACGCGGAAGGATCGCCAGAGCCCAGCAAGTCGAGGCTGCGGTGGCCGGGAGTGGCCACTGCACTCCAGTCTGAGCGACAGAGTGAGACTCCAACTCAAAAAAAACCCAAAAAACCAAAAAAAACCCACAAATTTATTCTGGGCCCTCAGTTTCATTATCTGTAAAATGGAGATTAGAATCCAGTGATTAGATCATCTCTGGAAAATCTTCCTGTTCTAAGAAAACATTAGTTCAAATAGCCAGGAAATTTTCCATCAATGACACATGATTACAATGTGCATAAATGATTTATTGTCCATATTGTTCAATAGGCTAAAAAAAACAGTTCCTCACATTTGTATTGACATGTGTGATTCACTAAGCACTTACCCCCCTTTCTTGATTAGCTCCCTTTTTACAGATAAGGACCTGAAAGCTGAAGAGATTAAGCAACTTGCCCGAGAGCTTAGAGTATTAAGGGGGCATGATCAGGCCAGGCTCGGTGGCTCAGCCTGTAATTCCACACTTTGGAAGGCCGAGGTGAGTGGACTGCCTGAGCCAGCGGGTTCATGACCCGCCTGGGCCACTTGGCAAGACCTCATCTCTACAATAAATCAAAAATTAGCTGGGCGTGGTAGCGCGCGCCTGTAGTTCCAGCTACTTGGAAGGCTGAGGCGGAAGGATCACCGGAGCCCAGTAGGTCGAGGCTGCGGTGGCCAGGAGCGTGCCACTGCACTCCAGTCTGGACAACAGAGTGAGATTCCAACTCAAAAAGGGGGGGGGGTCATGATCAAGACCTGACTTAAAGCCTCAAGATCAAAATTGCCTCTTGACCACTCTGCCTCTAGAGTAATAGCATGTGGAATCATTTTCAGTGTTAGAAAAGTAGAATCTGGTGCTTACATTTAGACAGAGCCCACTCTTACTGAAGCAGCCATTTTTCCAGCCCATCAAGGAGATGAGAATAGCTGCAGTGAGTACCTGGAGAGAAAAGAATGTTAAGAGATCGGGGAATTTACTTTTCCAGCTGTTTCTAGCGGCTGCCCATAGCTGTTGAAATACAGTGGTTGAGCACCTCACGTGGGCTCAATTGTCCTACTGGCTTTGATAGTTGGGACCCGCTTTGGGATGATTAGCCTGATCTACCCCTGTGGACGCTAACTTTCACACCTAGCTTGCGTACTGCCAAGCTAAAATCCAGCTAGTCTTCTTATCCCTTGGAGCTTCTATGAACCCAGGACTAGCTTGTTAGAATAAGCTGTACTTGCAAGGAATCAAAACACTCCTCCTCCACCACCTTCCTCTTCCACGCCTGGAGACACTTTGGGAGTTCACACCCAGGGTAACCCAGACACTCACCATGACACCTCCTCCCCAGAGGCCAGAGCCCAGCATGGCATGTTTACCAATGAGGCCCCTCAACAGGTAGGTAACATCCCAATTAGGAAAGAGGAGTGCCATGTTGGCCCCAGCAGCAAACAGGGCTGCAGTCCCGAGACTCAACCCCAAGATGCGGGAGCAAGTCTGTGAGCATGCCAGCACGCAGGGAGAGGACAGCATCCTGAAACAGATGGAAAGAGAGTCATGGCAGGACTGCTGCTGGGAGTATGGGGTAGAAAGCATGGGTGGTAGGGGAAACAGCCTACAGAAACTGTCATCTCACAGGGTCAGATCAAGGAGAACCAAGGAACTTGTTGAAAAACTCTGCCCCTTATAAATCTTTCCCATTTAATAGGATGTACTTGCTTCGTTTTCTGCTAACCCCTGCTCACACATACACACTTCATATCCCATCATATTTTGCTTGAGCCTCTATTACAGTAGTTACTTCTATTTGACAAGGAAAACAAAATTTTAAAGATGTCATCATGATGTCCACTCTTACCACGTATAGTCAGCATTCTAAGGAGATCCTATTCAGTGCAATAAGGAAATAAAAGAAGCAACATTGTCATTATTCACAGATAACATATCATATATATGCAAAAAATCCTAAGGAGTCTGTCAAAAAGTTACTGGAACTAGTAGGTGAATTTAGCAAGATTAAAGTAATATACAAACATTCTATTGTATTTCTATACACAAGTAATGACAAATTGAAGATTAAAATAAAAATAATACCATTTACAATAGCATAAAGTATAAATACTTTCAAATAAATCTAACAAAATATGTGCAAGACCTATACACTAAGAACTACAAAGCACTGATGAAAAATATGAATGAAGATCTAAGTAAATGGAGACATATACCATGTTCATGGACCAGAAGACTTAATATCATTGACATGTCAATTCTCCCTAAATTGATGCAGAGATTCAAAGCAATCTCCATCAAAATCCTAGCAGAATTTTGTTGTAGAAACTGACAATCTTAATTTAAATTTATATGCAAAGGCAAAGGACCTAGATTAGCCAAGACAATTTTGAAAAAGAACAAAGTTGGGGGACTTACATTGTTCAAGACTCATTATAAAGTTACAGTAATTAAGATAATGAAGTCATGACATGAAAAAACATATAGACTACTGGAACAGACTAGAGAGTACAGAAAAATATCTATGTATATGATAAATGATAAATGGTTTTTGGAGAGGTGTATGAGGGGGACCCAAAAAAACTTGAATTTATTTATTAAAATGTGTGTGTTTATTCTTACATGTTTGAACTTCAGTCACCTACAGAGTACTTTCCATTCTATGCAATATACCATAAGGAGACTTTTTCCACTGCTAAAAACAGATTTTTTTTTTTTTGGAGTTGGAGTCTCACTCCATACTCCAGGCTGGAGTGCAGCATGCTCACAGCCACCCCAGTGTCAACTTGCTGAGTTCCGGCTATCCTTCTGCCTCAGCCTTCCAAGTAGCCGGAACTACAGGCGCACGCTACCACACCCGGCTCATTTTTGGATTTATTGTAGAGACAAGGTCTCACCATGTTGCCCAGGCTGGTTTGGAACCCGTGGGCTCAAGCAATCCACTTGCCTCGTCCTCCCAAAGTGCTGGGATTACAGGCTGAGCCTCCGAGCCCAGCCTTCAACAGATTTTGAGCTCATGAATTTTGATACCTTTTAAGTGCTTCTGCCATTCTTTGTCTCACCTCTTTCATATCAGCAAAATATTTCCTTTTGAGTACTTTTTTCATCTGGAGAAACAAAAAAATAGTTGCTTGGGGCGAAATTGGGTAAATAGGGAGGGTGGGGTATGGGGGTCATGCTGTTTTTGGTAAAAAACAGCACATGTGGGCAGATGCATTTGTAAATCACTCATCATGAAATGGGCAAACACGTTGAAAGAATCTTCAGAAGAAATTCACTGAACCCAAGCACAGCTTCTCACAACAATGCTAGCTGGTACACTGATGCTGATAGGTTTCTGGAACACTAACCTCTAACCTAGTGGGGGAAACCTGTATTACAAGTGTCCCGCCCTCCTAAAAAGTAATTCTGGTTTTTTGGGGGTCTCCCCTCATAATTCTGTGGAAAAAGGATAGTCTCTTCCACAAATGGTGCTGGAACAACACATATGCAAAACAAAAAATTTTACCTTGATTATTTATACTATATTCAAAAATTAACTTGAAATACATCATACACCTAAAAACTTTCTAAAAATTTTAGAAGAAAACAAAGGGGAAAATTGCTGGGACCATGGGTTAGACAAAGGTTTCTTAACAAACAACAAAAAGTACAATGTGTAAAAAATGACAATTTGGACTACTTAAAAATTATAAATGTGCTCTTCAAAAGAAGCCATTAAGAAAATGAGACGACAAACTACAGATTGGGAGAAAATATTTACGATACATACTTTGTGAAATGTACATAAATGTGAATACACTTTTTTTTTTATTTTTATTTTTTGGGTTGGAGTCTCTCTGTCACCCAGACTGGAGTGCAGTGGCCACTCCCGGCCACTTGCAGCCTCGACCTGCTGGGCTCCAGCGATCCTTCCGCCTCAGCCTTCCAAGTAGCTGGAACTACAGGCACGCGCTACCATGCCCAGCTAATTTTTGATTTTATTGTAGAGATGAGGTCTCACCAAGTTGCCCAGGCGGGCCTCGAACCCGTGGGCTCAGGCAATCCACTTACCTCAGCCTCCCAAAGTGCTGGGATTACAGGCTGAGCCACCGAGCCCAGCTACATACACATTTGACAAAGGACTTGTATCTAAAAATATATAAAGAACTCTTAAAACACTATAATAAGAAGACAAACAACTGAATTAAAAATGGGAAAAGATTTGATAGATGCTTTGTTTCATCTCACAAAAGAAGATATATGCATGTCAACTGAGAACATGAAAAGATGCTCAATGTTATTAACAAAGGGAAATACAAATTAAAACCAAAATGAGATACTAATATGCACCCACTGGAATTGTTACAATTAAAAACATGGAACTACACCAAGTGTTGTCAAGGATATTGACCAACTAGACCCCTCATACATCACTGGTGCCCTCATACAATGCAAATGGTACAGCCACTTTGGAAAGTAGCTTGGCAGTGTCTTCTAAAGTTAAACATTCACTTACCAAATGTAAGTGATTCTATGTCTACATGTTTATCCAAGAGAAATGAAAACACATGCCCACACAAACACTAGTATTTGAATGTCCATAGCAGCTTTATTTATAGTAACTAAAAATTAGAAATATGAAACAACTCAAATGTCCATCAACAGATGAATAGATAAACAAGATATGGTATATACATACAATTGTGTATCATTCAGCCATAAAAAGAAATGAAGTTCTGATGCATGGTACAACACGTGTGAAACTTGAAAACACTATGCTAAACGAAGGCATTATGTTAAGCCAGACACTGAAGGACATGTATTGTATGATTCCTTTTATATGAAATATTCAGAACTGGCAAGTTTGAAGAGACAGAAAGTAGATTAAAGGTTATCAGGGACTAGGAGGAGAGGAGAATGGGAAGTTATTGTTTCATGCTGACAAGTGACGAAAACTTTGGAAATAGAAAATGGTGATTGTTGCACAACATTGCAAATGGAAATAATACCACTGAATTGTACACTTTAAAATGGTTAAAATGACAAATTTTATATTATATAAACTACCACAATAAAAAACCAAATTAAAAAATTAGAAATAACCCAATGTTCATCAGTCGGTGAATAGACAAATTGTATTACACCCATACAATTGAGTGCTACTACCCAACAGTAAAAACAAGTAAATTACACATAACAGGAACAAATCTCAAAAAAATTATGGAAGTGAAAGAAGCCAGAAACTAATGATTACTCTCTGTCTGGTCCTATATATGTGAAATTCTAGAAGGGGCAAAACTAGTAACAGAAAACAGATCAGTAGTTGCCAGGTGCTGGGCATGGGAGAGAAGATGAATATAGGGGCATAAAGATACTTTTTGAGGTGAGGCATATTCTATATCTAGATTCTGGTGGTGAATAAATAACTGTATGCATTGATGAAATTCATTAAACTGTACAATTAAAATGTGTGAACTTTATTGAATTTACTTATATACCAATAAACCTGATTAAAAATTAAATATCATATCTAGATAAATTATAACATGCTTCCTCTACTTCTTTTCTTATCTCCTTTCTCCCTTTTATATTTTCACTGATATGTGAACTTTTTGTTGTTTTTATAAAGTGTACAAGGTCAGGCGCAGTGGCTCATGCCTATAATCCCTGCACTTTGGGAGGCCAAGGTAAGAGGATTGCCTGAGCCCATGAGTTTGAGACTAGCCTGGGCAACTTGGCAAGCCCTCATCTCCACAATAAATCAAGATAAATTAACCAGGCGCGATGGTGCATGCCTGTAGTTCCAGCTATTTGGAAGGCTGAAGCAGAAGGATCGCCTGAGCCCAGGAGGTCGAGGCTGCAGTGGCCATGAGCGTGCCACTGTACTCCACCCTGGGTGACAGTGACACTCTAACTCAAAAAAAATTTTTTTTAAATAAAAATAATAATAAAGTGTGCATTAAAATAGGACTAGTAATATGTGGATAGATCCACAGACACAACATCCCCAGGAAGTGATCCATTCCCACTTTGTAGTTCAGTTACCGTTTGTCCCCCTTAAGACTGTTGACATTCTTCTGTAACATGTTGCTTTACATTAATCAGAAATATGGAGCCAGGTTCGGTAGCTCAGCCCGTAATCCCGCACTTTGGGAGGCTGAGGTGAGTGGATTGCCTGAGCCCGCGGGTTCGAGACCCACCTGGGCAACTTGGCGAGACCTCATCTCTACAATAAATCAAAAAATTAGCTGGGCGTGGTAGCGTGTGCATGTAGTTCCAGCTACTTGGAAGGCTGAGGCGGAAGGATCACCGGAGCCCAGCAGGTCTTGGCTGCGGTGGGTGTGAGCATGACACTGCACTCCAGTCCGGGCAACAGAGTGAGACTCCAACTCAAAAAAAAAAATCAGAAATGTGAAAATGCGGGTCTCGCACATTTTTGCCCTCCTGGCACACAGAGCCCAAGATGCTCTCTCCATCTCTCTCTCTCTATACACACACACACACACACACACACACACACACACACACACACACACACACTTATACATAATACATATGTAATGTATGATAATGTGCATACACACACACCCATAGAGTAGCACCCTTTTATTTTCAGGGGATATTTCCAAGACCCCCAGTGAATGCCCAGATAAGCCCACCATAAGTCAAAAGTATATTAAGTTGAATAGGCATTGAATGCTGGCAACACAGCCAATAGTCTCAGACTTACAATGGCTTGACTTTACAATTTTTTAACTTTACAATGGTAAGAAAGTGACATGCATACAGTAGAAAACATAACCCTATCATAAGTTAGTTGTAAGGAGCTCCTTGACTTATGTTGAGGTTAAGTTCCTATAAACCATCACAAAGTTGGAAAATTTTTAAGTTGAGCTGTTATAAGTCTGGGACCTCTGTACTGTTTTTCCCTATGCAAACATACATATGATAACATTTAATTTATAAATTAGGCACTGGAAGAGATTGACAACAATAATAACGAAATAGGACAATTATAAGTGATATAATAAAAGTTATGTAAATGTGGTCTGTCTCAAAATATCTTACCATGTGTGATATTTTCAGACCACAGTTGACCAAGAGTAACTGAAACCTTAGAAAGCAAAACTGAGGATAAGAAGGAACTACTGTATATAATAACATACATAGCGAGATATTTCAGAGTGTAAAGAATTAAATATAAGGTATAATATATATTTGTACTTGTAACTTGGTGGGATACAAGGGAGACTAAAAAAAACCCCTGAAATTTATTTATTAAAAATTGTGTAATCATTCTCACATGCTTAAACTTCAATCAACTTCAAAGTATTCTCTATTTGATGCAATATGCATATCTAGACACTTTTTCCACTGCTCAATATGGTTTCTGAACTTGTCAATTTTGATGCCTTTTAGTGTTTCTGTCGTTTTTTTTTTTTCACCTCTTCCACATGGCAAAATGCTTCCCTTTGAGGACTTTTTTCATCCAGGTAAACAAAAAGTCTCTTGGGACAAGATCAGGTGAATAGGGAGTGTGGGGCAAGGTGGTCATGCCGTTTTTGGTTCAAAACTGCTGAACACTCAGTGCAGTGTGGGCAGGTATGTCATCATGGTAGAAGAACCAGTCACCTGTTTGCCACAACTTGGGAAGTTTCTTCGCAAATTGTCATGTAACCTTCTCAAATATTCCAGATTAAAACTGGATGACTGTTTGATCTGGAAGAACAGATTCGGAGTGCACTACAAGGGGCAGGCCCTCCAAAAGATAATTCTGTTTTTTGGGAGGAGGGAGGTCCCCTGGTAATTAAACAATATTCATGTAAATGCAACTAATTTTAAAAATAGGCCATTACCAATACTATCACTGAGGCCTCAGGTATGCCATGTCCAATTCTATACCACCTTCCTGGACTCTTTTCTCAGGAATGACAATTCCATATTTTGTTATCATACTTTTTTTTTTTTTTTGAGTTGGGGTCTCACCGCATCGGCCAGGCTGGAGTGCAGTGGCATGCTCACGGCCACCCCGGCGTTGACCTGCTGAGCTCTGGCGATACTTCCACCTCAGGCTTCCAAGTAGCCAGAACAACAGGCGCATGCTACCACACCCAGCTAAGTTTTTTGTTTATTGTAGAGATGAGGTCTTACCATGTTGCCCAGGCTGGACTCAAACCCGTGGGCTCAGCCAATCTTCACGCCTAAGCCCCCCAAAGTGCTGGGATTACAGGCTTGAGCCACCACACCTGGTCTATCATACCTTCTTAAAAGTTTTACAATTTAGGAACTCAACTTTTTTGTGAAAACTTGATTAGCCTAGCATTTTCTACTTATCCAGATTGCAGCTCACGGTAAAGAGACGAGTGACAGTCACAGCATGTGGGGGGAGGATGGGCTTTGACCCCAACTCTACCCTCGTCCCCTCAACGGTGGGTGACCTCTGCTTCTTCTCATCTCAGAATTTGTCTCCTGCCCCTCCCCCAACAGGGAACTTCCTGCTGCAACTCTCATGTTTCGGGATGAGGAGTTGCCTTTGCCTCATTCCTTCCCTCTCCTTGGGGCATTAGCCCTCTGATTCGTGCCTCTCTCAGCGAATAGAATAACTTGTCCCAGACGAAAGAAGTCCAGGTCAAGAAGAAAGGGGCATATGGGGAAAGTTGGGGCTGGGATACAAAGGAACAGTGTCCCTTACCCCAGAGGTCCAAGGCCTGGAGGGAAGGGTGGGGGTCAGCACTCAGGAGGGCAGGTGTGTGTATCTTCCCTCCTCACCCCTCCGCCTGCCCCCAGCTGGCTGTCTGTGGAGGCCTCTTTTCCTGAAATCAGCCTCCTTGCACTAGTTGCTCAGGTCCTCAGTCAGGTCGAGGAGCCCGTCCTGCTGCCAGGTGACAGGGCACCTACAGGAAAATGGCCCTTCCCACGGTCTGCCGATCCTGTTGTGAGGCCGGTGCACGTTTGGGCAGCCTCCCTCCCCAGACTGTCCCATCATTCAGTGCAGGGCTCTGTGTGTGTTTCTGTGTTGAGGTGAATGAACCATTAGCAAGGGTGTCAGCAAGCAACTTTAACTCACTCTCCCCTCAGATGACTGACTGGAGCCCAAATAAGGACTGTGGTGTGGTTGGCCTTTCAAGCGTGTGCTCTAGACCACTAGGCCAGGAGACGCTTTCCTTCAGGAATGCTTTCAGCGCCTTCAAATCAAACCACCGGTGAGTAAGGCCTGTCTAGACACAGAGCAACAAAATCAACCTCTCTGACAATCTCTTTCATGGAAATTTTTTCTTAGAAGGGAAAATTGAAATGACGAACACGTAGAGGGAAAACTTGGGTGTGGCCTCTTAGATGAGAGGAATTCAGATAATCCTAGCTGTCTGCTAACCTTAAACGCACTGTGCTGACCTAGGACGGCTGTGGCTTCATTTGAATTTCACTTCCTCTTCCTGACTTTGTTCCCCTAGAAATTACAATGTTTTGAGAAATGCTTCCAAAAATGTGAGCCAAGAGACTAGCAAAGAGGTTGGCTGATTTGATATCTGAAGAGACAAAGAGGATCGGAGGGTAAGACTTTAAAACCAGGCTGTAGAGGAGGCCCTTACCTGAGATCCTGCTGTGTGAACAAATCCTCAGCTAGGTGTCAGGGAAATGATAGAAGGGATTGGCTAAATTATATGGAGGAAGAGGCAGCAAATTCTCTGTGGGCCTCTTTACCGCCCTTACCACCTAGCCAGCCTTTTCTTTCATTCCTTCATCAGTCAGATACTTATTAAGGGACTACAACCTGCCAGGCAGGGATACAAGTATAAGACACAGTCCCTTTTCTTGAGGAACTAGCGGGAACACAGCCAAGGCAAAAAGCGACTGTAATGAAGTGTACTAAGTGCCAAGAAGAGGTGTCTAACAGAAGGCATGAGGAACACTCACAGAGGCACCTAATCCTAGCCTGCAGAAGCAAGGCAAAGGCTCCTGGAGGAAGTGCTCTCCAAGCTAAAACTTGACTAACAATGAGGCATTAAACAGGGAAAAATATTCTAGGCATGTACAAAGACCTGAAGTCAACAGATAGAGTGAGGCAGAAAGAAGTTGACTGAATTGCCTGAAGTCACACAGCCCTCAAGTGGCAGAGCCAGGGCTGAAGGGTGTGCTCTTAACCTCTAGGCTGTACTGTTCCCTGGCCGGACCCTTTCATCTCTGCTTACCTGCATCTGGTGACAAGGATCAGGAAGGGAGGGAAAGAACCTGGAGAAGGGCTCCCTCTTCAGAGTGGGCTGTCACTCCTGCAGCCCCAGCTAGGACTCCTGCAGGAGCAGACCTGAAGGTTCCTTTTTTCAGGACTCTTTCCAGGAGGGCCAGGGAGGCTCTATATATATGTAGAGGTCACCCAGACGTGTCAGTGTGTGCGTGCGTGCGTGCGTGTGTGTGTGTGTGTGTGTGTGTGTGTGTGGGCACCACTGCCCACAGGCCTCCATTCCTCTTAGAGAGCCTCTCCTGATGACCCAGCCTCTGCTCATTTTCATGTGATTCTAAGAAAGGAAACAGGAGACATGGCCCCATGAGTCATTGAATGCACCAGGAGAAACACTTCACCCTCCGTTCTTCCCCAAGCAGCAACACTTTCCCACATACCAGCTGTACCTGGCCTTCACCCCTCAAAGAATTTGGGCTCTTTGGAAGAACAGCGCCAAGCAGAGCAGCCACCATTTCCCCCTTGTCATTCTCCCCTCTTTGTCCTTGGCTGACTGGCTGTGTTACATGGTTCCTGTAGTAGAATTTCTCACTTTTTTGTTCAAGGCCTAGGTCACCATCATCCTATACCAGTGGCACCAAACTATTGAGCATTTTGTGGTGCTTTCTGCACGGGAGAGAAACTCTTTGGACAGGGCCCTAGTCAAGATCCAGTTCAAATATCCCCAGGAAAGTCTTCTCTGATTTTTTCACTCAGTTAGGCACCTGTTCCTCTGTGCTCCCGTGGCATTTTTTTAAAAATGTAGAGATTACATACATCCAGTGAAATGCACATATATTAATGATAAGACTTCATGAAGTTTTACATGTACACCCAGGTGAACCAACACACACATCAAGTAAAGGACATCTCCAAACCCCCAGAAGACTTCCGTGTGTTTCTTCCCATCCTTATCTTTTGTCCTCAGTGTTAGTTTTCATTTCAGCTTTGATCATCACTGATCAGTTTTTGGCTGTACTTGAATTTCATAAAAATGAAATCATAGTATCTCTTTTGTGTTCTATCTGTGAGATTCATTCATCATGTAATATGTTTTTTTTTATTGCTGAGTATTATTGCATTGTATGACTATATTACATTTCATTCTACTCTTAAAATTTTCAATTTCTGCCTGTTATAAATAATGCTGCTATGAATATTCTTATACATATCTTTTGAAGGAACTCTGCACTAGTTTTCTATTGGAATACTGAGTAAGACTGTATCATAGGGTAGGTGAATGTTTCATTTTGGTAGATATTGCCAAACAGATTTCCAAAGTGGCCCTACTACCCTCCCACCAGCAGTGTGTGAGAATTCCAGTTTCTCCACATTCTCACAAACATTTTTAATTTTAGGCATTGTGGTGGGTGTTTAGTGGTATCTTCTTGTAGTTTTCATTTGCATTTTTCTAGTGAGTAAGCCCTTTCTCCTACACTTATTAGACTTTTAGAAAAGTTCCTGTTCATGTCTTTTGCCCTTTTTTTTTTTTTTTTTTTGTGTTGGAGTCTCACTCCATCATCCAGGCTGAAGTACAGTGGCACACTCACGGCCACCCCAGCGTCGACCTGCTGGGTTCCGGCGATCCTTCCACCTCAGCCTTCTAGGTAGCCAGAACTACAGGTGCGCGCTACCATGCCCAGTGAATTTTTTGATTTATTGTAGAGATGAGGTCTCACCAAGTTGCCTGGGCTTGTCTTGAACCCACAGCCTCAGGCAATTCACTCACCTCGGCCTCCCAAAGTGCTGGGATTACAGGCTGAGCCACTGAGTCCGGCCTTTTACCCATTTTTTATTGGTTATTTTTATTTCTTATTGGTTTGTAGGAGTTCATTATAATTCCAGGTATAAGACCTTTGTCAGGTATATATATTGTGAGTACTTTTTTCTAGTCTGTGGCTTGACTTTTCCTTCTCTTTTGAGGAAGAGAAGTTATTGACTAAGTTCCATTTATCAATCTTTTCCTTTATGGCCAATACTTTTTGTGTCCTGTTTAAGAAATCTTTGCCTACTTCCCACTGCATTTTGGTTTACCTGTGTTGTTTATACGCCTCTTGCTCCATAATGGTGAGATGCTTTAGGACAGAGGTTGTACCTTATTCTGCTCTGTATACCCTAAACCTCACATAGAGCTTGGAACATGGTAGGAGTTCAAGAATCACTGGAATCAATTCACAAACTGGATATAGTAACACACATAGTCTCTTTGCAGAGATTTTACTTCCAGTGATAAAAACAAACACACAGACACACAAACAAAAATCGCCAAGAAAATCCTTGATGCACATAAATGAGAAAGGATAATTATAATTGGCTATAACAGCTAGATTCTTTTAAACTCTACATGAACTAATTCTATGAGATCTGACAATTTCGTGAACACATCCTAGAGAAAGTACTACATACCTCATTGCTGAATATCACTACAGTCACCTTCGAAGTACTCCCTTTGGGAAGTTATGCACTGATGCCAGCGCCTAGTCTAACCGTCAAGGCAATTTTGGAACTCTTTTTCTGGAACGGCCAACAGAGCTGTTGTCATATTACCCTTGATGTCCTGAATGTCATCAAAATGTCTTCCTTTCAATATTTCCTTTATCTTTGGGTAAAGAAAAAAGATCAAGTGAGTAGGGAGGGTGTTCCAATATCATTATTTGTTTACTGGCTAAAAACTCCCTCACAGACAGTGCTGTGTGAACTGGTGCATTGTCATGATGCAAGAGCCCCTCCCCTCCAGGACCATTTTTGCACATACCTTTCTCGTGCCAAGATTTTATTTATTTTTTTTTTTAATTGGAGTCTTACTCTGTCACCCAGGCTGGAGGGAAGTGGCACACGCTCTTGGCCACTGCAGCCTCGACCTGCTGGGCTCAGGTGATACTTCTGCCTTCCAAGTAGCTGAAATTATAGGCATGTGTCACCACACCCAGCTAATTTTTTTTTTTGAGTGGGAGTCTCACTCTGTCGCCCAGACTGGAGTGCGGTGGCCGCTCCCGGTCACCGCAGCCTCTACCTGCTGGACTCCAGCGATCGTTCTGCCTCAGCCTTCCAAGTAGCTGGAACTACAGGTGCGCGCTACCACACCCGGCTAATTTTTAAAAAATTTATTGTAGAGATGAGGTCTCACCAAGTTGCCCAGGTGGGACTCAAACCCACGGGCTCAGGCAATCCACTCACCTCAGCCTCCCAAGGTGTGGGATTACAGGCTGAGCCACCGAGCCCGGCTTAATTTTTTTTTTAATTGTAGAGAAGAGGTCAAGTTAAGTTGCCCAGGCTGGTCTCAAACCCATGGGCTCAGGCAGTCCTCTCACTTTGGCCTCCCAAAGTGCTGAGATTATAGGCATGAGCCACCGTACATGGTTGTGCCAAGATTTTCGATTAAGATTTTCCTGTTTCTCTATCAGTGTTTATTTGGTCTGCTATGCTTCTCACAGCCTATGATTCTGATGCACAATTCAACAAATTTTTGCAATGTTTTCATCAGTTCTGCTCGTTACTGGCCATCCTGACCTCACCTCTTTCATCAGTGACACTTTCTCTCCCCTCAGAAAAACATTTAATCCATGTGTACACTACTGTTTTCTTTGTGGCATTATCCCCATAAACTTGGACTAACATGATCCTGATTTCACTTCCAATCTTGCCAAGTTTAACAAGAAATTTAATGTTTGTCCATTGCTCTAATTCAAGCTCTGATATTCTTGCGATGGCACACAAAAACATGCAAAAACAATAATGAATGCCACTCAGCAAACCACCACCATACGTCAATATGAACACAGCTGTGAGACGCTGATATACCAAGGCTATGAATCCTTACTGAGTTGTTTGTACAGTGCTGCCAATTTAAGAGCATGGTGGCAAGTTTGCAAATTTAATTGTCAATGCGTGTATATAAGAATTTCTATGTATGTGCATGTACATAAACCTCAAACTTCAGCTGGTAAACAACTATTGAAAAGTTCGTCAGATAGAATCCAGTTTTCATTTTCATTGTAAAGAGTAATCATTTAGGCCGAGTGTGGTGGCTTAAGCCTGTAATCCTAGCACTTTGGGAGGCCGAGGTGAGGGGACTGCTTGAGCAACTTGGCGAGACCTCGTCTCTACAATAAATCAAAAAATTAGCCGGGTGTAGTAGTTCCAGCTACTTGGAGGCTGTAGTTCCAGCTACTTGGAAGGCTGAGGTGGAAGGATACCGGAGTCCAGCAGGTCAATGCTGGGGCGGCCACGAGTATGCCACTGCACTCCAGCCTGAGTGACGGAGTGAGACTCCAATTAAAAAAAAAAAGTAATTGTTTAGAGCTTAAGCAAATTGTGTCTTCCCAGAGACTAAATCTTTCTTTTTCTTTTTTTAAAGAGAGAGCTGGGAGTTGGCTGCCCAGGCTGGAGTATAGTGGTGTGATCACAGCTCACTGCAATCTCACACTCCTAGGTTCAAGTGATCCTCCTGCTTTAGCCTCCCAAGTAGCTAGGACTACAGGTGCATGACACCATACCCAGCTAATCTTCTTTTATTTTTTAGCAGAGAAGAGGTCTATGTTACCTAGGCTGGAAAGAACTGAGTTTTGACAGAAGATATGAAACTGAGGACTCACAAAACTTTGCAAGAGGAGGAAAGAAGAAACATGTGTTCACCTTATAAAACACACAAGCCATTTCAATGGACCTTTCTAACAGACCTAGAGCAAGCAAGGAAAGTGTTAGGTCAGCTTAATTATGCAGATAAAGAGATCATGGCCCAGAGGAATCCAACCTGCTCAGAATAACTTGAATGAAGTGAAGCTTGGGGAAATGATCAATCCTGTATCACCTGCCTACACTCTACGCAGTCCTGCACATTAACACTGGAGGTATGTTTTTCCCAGTCCAAATTCCAACCAAAGCAGTTTTTTTTTGGAGGCAGTACTGTGGTGCTTTGACCCCTAAAAGACCTGGGTCTCCACACCTGCCATCGATAGCGATCAGCTGTGTGGAACTCTGGGTTGTTTACTGAGGCTCAGTAATCACCTGAACCTCACTCAGTTTACTCATTTATAAAGTGATGCTCACCTCACATGTTTATTTTGATAATCAAATAAGATGCAAAAGGCCTAGAGTGGGTTAGTTTTCTCCTTCTGTCCTTGGATCTCAGCTTAGCAAAAGAGATTTTATATGCAGCGTCTGTTAGAACCTCTCATATTCAGACTGTGGAATAACTGAATGGCTGATATTGCCAGATATAATTCAGATTTTTAGATGGTATCTCTGTTCCCAATCCAGTGGTTTGTCTAACAGTGGACACTGTCATCTGGATATCATTAAAATGGTGCTTGTGGAACAAAGGAAAGGCTGGAATTTGTCTTTAATCCCTTAAAGTGCCAAACTTAAGTGGGACTGACAATGCCTGCTGTAGTTCTTTGTTCCACAGGGTTAACTTGTGACGATTCATTCAATGATTAATCTTACCAGCAAGACATTTAAGAATTACATACTCGCAACACATAGGTTTACCAAGACTAGCAGGAGGTCAATTTTTTCACTTCTCTGTGGTGAGCCTTATATGGAAAGACGCCTAGTCACTGCCATGAAAGAACCAAAGCATTGCCTTTCTACATATGTGTTAATAATCTTATAGTTTGACCGGGCACAGTGACTCATGCTTGCAATCCCAGAACTTTGGGAAGTGGAGGCGAGAGGATTGCTTGAGCCCAGGGGTTTAAGACCAGCCTGGGCAACTTAGCGAAACTTTGTCTCTGCAATAAATCAAAAAATTAGCTGGGTGTGGTGGTGTGCACCTGTATTTCCAGCTACTTGGAAGGCTAAGGTGGTGTGTGCCTGTATTTCCAGCTACTTGGAAGGATCATCTGAGCACAGCAAGTTGAGGCTGCGGTGCCTCTGCACTCCAACCTGGGTGACAGAGTAAGATTCTCACTTTAAAAAATTGTACAAGGCAAGACCTCGTACAATAAATTTAATCATCTTATAGTTTAGCTCTATCGGAGACATAGCTACTTGTTACTTTGTTGGTGGTATTCCTAGGGAGGAGTAAATGAGAGTCTGAGGTCACAAATTATGCATGGGGCCTGGGGTGGGAAAATAAATATTGCCATAAAAGGATTCCTAAGGCTGGAAGGCTTTGGAGAGCAGACTAGACACATGTTCCATTCTGGGGGATATTGTGGGACCTAGAGGCAGATTTGAGCAAGGAATAGAGGAAGCTGAGGAAATGGAATTCACTGGTGGAAGGGAAAGGGAAAAGATGATACAGCGAGACAATCAGGCCAGCTGTTTTCCTGTCTTCCTCAGGTAAGAGTGGCAGGACTCAGGCTCCTGTGGGTGGGCTCCACGCTACAAGGAGCGCTGACAGGAGAGCACATGTTCTTTAATTGAAGGGAGGGGAAAAGAGGAAGGTATGTTGAAAGAGCTGCCATTTATATCAGAACACTGCAGAGGAAGTTTTGGGTTTTTTTTTTTCCTTCATTAGTGTAAAAATATTGCAAACTTCAACCCACTCAAACTAAACTCCCGTTTCCAACATTGCAGTGAAGCTGTTCTTGGTCTCAAACAACTTCATGTGTCTAATGAACATTTTTTCACTGTCTTTTTTTTTTTGAGTCAGTCTCACTCTGCCACACAGGCTGGAATGCAGTGGCACGCTCACGGCCACTGCAGCCTCAACCTACTGGGCTCAGGTGATCCTTCCTCCTCAGCCTTCCAAGTAGCTGGAACCACAGGCACCACCACACTCGGCTAAGTTTTTGATTTATTGTAGAGATGAAGTCTTGCCAAGTTGTCCAGGCTGGTCTTGAACTACTGAGCTCAGGCAATCCTCTCATCTCTGCCCTCCAAAGTGCTGGGATTATGGACATGAGCCACCGCACCCAGTCTTCACTGTCCTTTTTACTTGATGCTTAGGCAGCATTAGTTAGAGCTGATCACTTCAACCTTCTTGAACATTCTCTCGTTTCCTTGACACTCCACGCTGGCGTTTCTCCTCTCACTGGCTGCACCTCCTTGGCAGGGTCTCTTGATGGTGGTGGGTTCTGAGCTCTCTTTTTAACTCTCTCCCTAAGTGACCTCATTCTCATAATGCTAAACCCCATGTAGAATGCTAACAACGTCTCAAATCCCTAACTCCAATCCCTCTCTCCCCCAAGCTTAGACTCACACATCCAGCTTCCTATACCACAGCTAGAGTTAGAAGTCTCAAGGTTCACACATCTAAAATGACTCCCATCCAGCAAACCTGTTGGGTCTGCCTCAGCAACGATATCACTACTTAACTACCCACCAGAAACTGGAGTCATTCTTGATTTCCTTTGCTTTCATTTCCCCATATTCAATCCAATATCAGGTCCTTTACTCTCTCCCTTCAAAACGCACATGATATGCACATTGTCCATTGTCACTACTCTATCCCAAGTGACCTGTTTTTTCATCTTGATCATTACAAGTCTCTCTGGGGCTTTTCCAACTCACTCTCCACATAGTGACTTCTCTTTGCACTCAGTACACCCAAGCTCCTTACCTTTGCTCACTACATGCCAAATGGCCTTCTCCAAACACCTCAAAGACATCAAGCACCTTTCTGCTCCATGGCCTTTGTGTTTGTTGTTCTGCTTGAAAGTTTTTCTCCTACTGTGTGCACAGACCACCTTCCTTTCATCCTTCAAGTCTCAGCCTAAAAGTTAACTCAACATCCTATTAAAAGCATCATTCTCAGCTGGGCTCAGTGGCTCAGCCTGTAATCCCGCACTTTGGGAGGCTGAGGTGAGTGGACTGCCTGAGCCCACGGGTTTCAGACCCGCCTGGGCAACTTGGCAAGACCTCATCTCTACAATAAATAAAAAAATCAGCCGGGCACGGTAGCGTGTACCTGTGATTCTGGCTACTCGGAAGGCTGAGGTTGAAGGATCGCCGGAGCCCAGCAGGTCGAGGCTGTGGTGGCCGGGAGTGGCCACTGCACTCCAGTCTGGGTGACAGGGTGAGACTCCAACTCAAAAAAAAAAAAAAAAGCATCATTCTCTACTGGCTTCTTTTCTATCGTTTGTTCCTACTTCTTGAATCAAGTCTGTATTTTTTCATGGATGCGTATTGTCTATATTCCTAAGAGAAAGTTTCTCAAGGGCAGGGACTGTGTCTCTTACTCATCATCACAACCTAATTATGTGGCACACAGTGAGGCTGAAGCACGGGGACACAGGACAGTTTCACAGGAGGAGGAGGAGGGGGAAGAACACAAACTGTTTACCGAGGGAACTGCGAGATAAGCAGTGGCCCCAATTTCTTTATATTACACAATATACTCATGTCTCCTGGCTTTTTCCCTATTAATGTAATTATGTTCCCTTCACTTGTTTAAGTTGAATCCTTATTAGCCATTAGCAATTATCTCTGGTCTAAAAGGCTAGACATTTGAATTGCCCAAATATGTCAAATACAGAATCATACTTTCCTAATGAAGCTAGTCAACCCCATGCTTTCACAATTCAACCAACATTTACAGAGTATTTACCATACATGTCAATATAGTAGCAAGAGCAGAGAAAAAGCAGCAAAAAACACACTTGATGATGGAACTACAAATGAACCTCTGTCAATAAATACTAAGTGTCCTAAATATGAGACTATGAGGGTAAGCGTTTGGAAACTAAACTGCGTTAACAAAGTAATATGCAGAATCTTATCTTGCAAAAATGACAAAAAAGTAATACTGAAAAGTTTTTGTTTTTATTTCCAAGATCAAATATTACAACAGGACATTTACATGTATTTATAAAAAAATGCAGCAGTTGAATTTATAGATCAGAGGTTTCCTTGAGTTTGGTCCCTCTCTCAGCACAGTGAGCTGATGTCTTTAAAAGACTTATCGTCCCACTCCCCTCCCTCCCCCGCCCAACTGTCCCACCCACCCTCCCCAGCTCAAGTTGCAGTATTCATATAAAGCAACTGGGTACAACACAGCAAGAATATTCACAATTTGGTACAGCCAAAACCAGAGGACCACCAAGTGAGCGCAAGATCCTCATTTTGAAAGTATTTACCTATAGACTAGCATATCTATAGATATACCACACCCACTTATCTAGGATTCCCCTGGCTTTAGAGCAAGCGGAAGTTCCATTGAGTCTTAGCCAGCAGTTTCGGCTCTGCTTTACCTAACGGCATGTTTTTCTCTTACAAGTTTAAATGTTCTACCGCCTCCATGTGTCTTCAAATTTAAGGCTTTCCCTAGCACCTTTATTATCACTTACTAGATATACAAGAGGGTCTCTAATGTGCCTTGAACAAATAAATTTAGTAGATGGTCCAGTTGCCTCTTGCTCATTAGTCCCAGAGATTTCTTCCCACGGTTGGGAAGAGCTGCAGGAACAAATGATATCTCCTAGCACCATGGGATTAAAGACCCAGAACACTGATAACTCTACGCACATTTTAGGAAGCACCTGCCAAAAACACTACAATAGGAGCACTGTCTCTGCCTGTTAGCTTCTTTGATTTAATAACAATGTTATATTACAGATTATATTTAGAGCCTGTCCTGCATTAAGAATGCAAATCTCAGTAAGACTCCCACCCTGTCCAGAATAAGCTGAGTACACAGACATTCCAGGGAATCTCTAAATACTGTTAGGAACCGCTTTATAAAACACTTTAAAGCAAATACCCCAAGTTGACTTCACTCAAGTCCCCAACCCACCCTCAACCCTAGCCCCAAACAAATTTCATTCCTTGATTAACCTCTCTGAATAAGATGGGATGTGAGGTTTGGGAAATGGCATGAAAAACGCTTAAAAACACAAGTAATGAAGACATGCCAGAATTGGACATCCCAGATGATTCAAAATGCATTGTTCAAACTGAACTCATACACGGCATGCACAGAACCTACAAACACTCCTAAGAGTTTCTGTGGAACAATCAATACGTACTTGAAAAAGAACTTTAAGGGTTTAAAAAAAAAGAAACTAGGTGCATAGAAGTTGTTAACCATCAAAAGGAAAATCGTTCTGGAAGAAGATTCTTAGAGGAGTGAAGAAAATTATTGTCTAACAGATTCATGCCAAAACTTGGATGGAAGGCTCTCAAAGTCTAAGTATCATGTTAGCATCAACTGATACTCATTTCTCTATATCTAAGACTAGGAGATTATCTCACAGCTTTACTGTTTCCCAGGAGTGTTTTAAATAGCCTTTCCAAACTGAAGGGGGAAAAAAAGCAAAATGGCAGAGAATATCTCCAGATCAAGCATCTCTCCCTTATCAGTTAAGATTTTCATACCGTATCTAAGAAAAAAACAAACTAAAAAGATTTTAAAGAAGGGAGAATTCAATTTCAGGTCAGAATTTATCTAATGGTTTCAAATGTTTCCCATTTTATTTACCAAGTCTAAAAAATGACTGACACGGGGTAGCTCAGTTAGCTTAATAACTTCATGTTGACGGATATAAAATATTACTATGTTCAGTCCAGCTCAGCTTGACTATTCTTCTCATTTTAAAACCCAAGTGACCTGAAAAGGAATATAAAATGTTCTACAGAGAAAATACCATTAAACAAACAAAACCTTGCTGTTTGCTGCCACAGAAGGAAGTACAAGGTAACTTCTCATATTGATAGATTAATAGGTGACTGTTCTTAGGTAAAATACTACCACAGGTATTTGCAACTCTAATCCTACAAGTCAACCTGGTTACCTTTTGAAAATACTTCCTGCCGGGTGTGGTGGTTCATGCCTGTAATCCCAGCACTTTGGGAGGCTGAGGTAAGAGGACTGCCTGAGCCCACGGGTTCGAGACCAGCCTGGGTGAACTGGCGAGACCTCGTCTCTACGATAAACCAAAAAATTAGCTGGGCGTGGGGGCGCACGCTTGTAGTTTCAGCTACTTGGAAGGCTGAGGCAGAAAGATTGTCTGAACCCAGCAGATCAGGGCCGGCCATGAGAATGCGCTGCATTCCAGCTGGGGTGACAGAGACTCCAAATCAAAAAGAAAAGAAAAGAAAAGAAAAGACTTCCTCATTGCAGAAATAATAAATTATGTTTTATTAAAGTAGTTTATATTAGATTATCCAACTTTGAGATCACGTGGTAAAGAAAGACCTATACCAAAAATCATCAGGTGTATGAGAATGGCTGAGATGTTAAGCAATACAATGGCAATTGGTAGGCCACAAAGGGGGAGGGGCATAACAGAGTCAGTCATTCTCTTTCTTTCCTTAACCAGAGATAAAATTAGCATAAAAAGGAGGTTTGCCTCAAATTCTTTCCTTGTATGTTAATTTGTAAAACATGAAAAATGCTACAATTAAGACTTAGAAATGGAATTTCTTAAACACAGCCAATTATATTAAAAATCATGACTTTTTCAGAGAATGAAAGTTAAAAATAAAGAGTAGAGAATGGAGAAAAGAGAATAGGATTAAAAGATTTTCTAATTAAGGGTCTCATCCTCACATCCAATAATCCAACCACATAAGTTCACTTCATGGCAAAACTATCAAGGCCATCATAATCTCTATTAAAAGAAGAAAAATAAAACCTCTTGATTCTAAATTGTCTCTCTAGCAGGACACATAGGGAGTCAAAAACCAAAATAACCATCACTGAAATACCGAACCTCTATGTAACAGGAAGAATCAATATATTGGTATGGTATCTCACTTGGTTATTAGCAGTTCTAAAGAACACTCTTGCCACTATGCTAAGATGTGTAGTACTAAGTTTCATGGCAAGGCAATAACTGAAATGCGAAGCAAGGCAAACCAATGAAGTTGAATATTCACAGTCCACTGCCTGTTCATGAAGGCTTATATAACTGGAGAATTGCCATGTTCTTCAGAAGGGTTGGTTCTTCTTACCCTCGTTACTCTCAAGTATTTAGTTTTACACGAGACATTTCTTATTCATCAGCCTGCATCCCATCATTTACTACTGAGTAGTTAAATGATAGTCAAACAAGGTAGGGAGAGGGTGAAGAATGATACAATAAAGATACACACTATGAAATAGTAAATATCTTTAAAAGTCAGCCCAAATGAATCTTTAAAAAGTTGTTTCTACCAAAACCAAGCATGAAACCTACAACTTATACAAATCAATTTACCAATAATTACTCGGCCAGTAAAGTACTGTGTTTAAGCACATAAGTAAAATAACATTTAACTCCAGTGTCACTGACATATTTGGTTCTCATTTACATTTTAGTCATACTCAACACTGATTAGGCACATAGCATTAAGTTTTTAAAATTAATGAATTGTTTAAAAGATTATGACTAGATCTCTAACTATCATATCCTCCTTTTTGGAGATTTCAGTCATCACAGTGAGGTTAGATCAAGTTATTGGTCAAATACCTGGACACAGAAAGAAAAGCAAAGAAACTGATTAACAAGTACACTTTTAATTTGCCTTGGGATAATATGTAATAAAGGAGAGAGACTAGAAACATAAAATTTCGGAGTGGAAAATGACTTCAGAAATCTCTCTAATTCAGTGGGTCTACAATCTGTGAGTCCCTAGAGTTTCTGCAAGAGGCCTGTAATTCCATGTGCACATTAACATTTTCTCTATCTATGGAATTTATTCAATTAATAGTTAGCCTCACAATTCCCTACCCATGCCACATTTTAAAATTACAAATCCTTTTTCTTAAAAAGACTGAGAACTATTAATCTAGTCTCATTGTCTCATTTTTCAGATGAGGAACCCGAAACTCAGAGAAAGAAATTGTCAAGGTAACAGCAGAGGTAACAGCTGTTATCCAAGTGAACTTAGACTTACATATAGTGTTCTTTCTGGATATTCTATATAATATACATTTAATTTGAACCTGGGTAGAGAAATTAAATCTCTCCTTTGTGTTTCTGTTTCTAGTGGCTCCCTCTGGTATTCTCCTAAATGTAAAAGTGAGATCCCTGCTGGTTAAGAACCTTTAGTCTTGGGGATCAACAACCCTTTTCTACTTGGGTAGTGGTTACACCTTTTGACAAACTTCATGTCCTAAATCTAGTAGTTATAAAAGGTGAAGCTAAAGAACACAGGTGAATCAAAAGAAAACTGAGCTACAGTGTCTGCCACCTTTCAGTCTTGTTTCTTTGTGAAGATTTTCCTAACTAAAATCTACACTATTCTTTCCCTTTTCTAAACTTCTATTGTAATCATAGTTCAACCCCAGAAAGGTAAACATTTACATGTCCTCCAATTATCTCGTATAGTGTGTCTGCCTAACTGGATAAAACAGGCAGGAATCAGGTCTTCGATTTTAAAATATTTCCAACTTTGATTAAGGACTCAACAGATAACTGTTGACTTACAGAGTCAAGGAAGTAAAATTTTATAAAAGACTTAAAAACATACAGGGATCGGATCAATAATCTGGTATGGGTAGGACACAGAAAAGATAATTATATCTTTTCTGAAAAATGGCTAAAAAAAGATAAAATTTGTTTTTATCCTTTCCATCTACTCTTGGCAAATAATGCCACATAATTATTTTCTTTTCACATTTTCATCAGTGCATCATTTTTCAAAAGCAATTAATAATCAATCTCTCAAATAACAGCATAAATAAGAATTTATAGGCATAGTGCAAATCCCATAAGCTTTATCTCAACTACCCCCCTAGACTTAAGGAAACAAAACTGAATAATTTACAAAGCCAACCAATGAGAAGATGATCATTTGGGCAAATCGATTTTCCTGTTGTAGTAGTACACAGCATGGAAGTTAAAAAAGCATGAACTCTGGGTTCCAATTTTGATTTGCCACTTACAAGCTATGACACCCTAAACAAGTTCTCTGCACTTGTTTTCTTCTTTATCTATAAAATGGAGGAAAATATATATTTTGTAGGGTTCTCAGGAAGATTAAAGGAGAAAATACACATAAAGTACCTGCACATGGCAGTTACTTGACATTAGTTCCCTGTTCCTCCCTCATTTGGCACTTTTCTTTCACTTCTCTGGTTTCTTCCAAAATCAAATTCAAAAAAGTATTCCTCTTACTTTTTTCCCACTAGCTTTCATTCCATCTCTATTTTTCTCTTGTCCCTCTCAAAATCTGTCTTGGTCTTTTCCTTTCCACCTTTTAAACTCTTTCAAGCTGTTTCCAAATCCTGCAATGAATAACTATTTTTAATTAACCTTACTGATCTCGTTAATCTAGTCAATAAAACCCCTTCCCCAAAGATCAGAGGAAATAAGGCAAACTGAAAGAAGCACACTCCATAAGTGGATTAAGTTCTTGAGCAAGGCAATACTCCTTATTTACTCTTCCCATGTATAAGCCAGAATTCCTCCCCCATAGACCCCTATATCAATCCCAAGATAATTATACTCCTGACTTAAAATAAAGTCCTCTGCATCTTGTACTCTGAACATCCCAGTTGTATCTAAGTTGGATGAATGTATCATGCTGTCTCTTACTTAAATCACTTTACATAGATATATACACTTCATCGTCTCACAGTAACCCAAGTTGAAAAAGTCACTTTGGCTTCTCATGAATGTATATGCAAGCGTACTAAAAAGAACTATATCCTCTCATTAATGAACATGTTGTCTCAGGTTCTCTGAATATATTTTACCTAGAGAAGCTAGTAGGCAAAGAGAATGAAACAAAGTCCGATAGGAAAAATTCCTGCCTTCACATTTTTGATCAACCAGGGCTTTAGCTGCGACTGCGCTGGGAGTAGAGATGGGTGCCATCAGAGCACAAAACTGAGCAGACCTCACTTTTACCCTGTCCCTCCCTGAATTTTTACCTTGTCCATTACCAACAAATTTTTTACCCTCCAGTGCACGTTTGATAGTACATAGCTCTATTCCTCAACTAGCAAGTATGTTATCCAAATTCAGAGATACAACCGAGGAACTAACATGAAAACTGCCTTTCCTCAATAAATCAGAGGCTGCTAGTTAAGCCTCAAGAGCCTATGAAACAATACCTAAGTGGTATTACTCAGTCACCAATCTAAAGAGAGAACTTTGACTCAAGGTATAAATGAAACAGTAATTATATAAATATATTTATAAATATTTATACAATTATATACTTATACATAAGCACTTACACAGACTTAGAAAAAATGTAAGAACATTAATTCAAAAGGACTCACTGAAGAATAAACAGAATTTTCCATGATTTCCTTGAGGAGATACATAACTCATTCTTAAGGGAGGGTCCCTCAAAATCCAACCATTAGAAATGATATTCTATAACTGTATACTAGCAACATATAGCATCTTTTTCCCCCCAGCCCCCAGTTGCCAAGAGAGCAATCTTCAAGTAGATGGTTCGGTCTCTGAGCAATAGCAATTTATGGTCCTCGAGAAGAATCAATCTAAATCCCCAATTGACAAAATAGGTCCATTCTATATTATGATTTTACAATAAGTTAAAGTTCTGATTTCTGCCATTACTGTATCTTCAGAGGACTCTATTTCAGCTCAAAATAAGAACTGCGCATCGAGTAAAGCTGATATGTAAGTAGCACTATATAGATTCAAAATGGCCTCTTCTAAATAATACTGAAAAAGCTTTCATCAACTACAATTTGAATGTGGCTTTTGTTGGCAGAAAAAACCTACAGCATCTGAAGATTACTGATAATATCCACCACTCCCATTACTAAATGCTGTCTTATGAATTGAGTTTAAAGTTCTTCCCCTGAGAGAAGCTTTCAGTTTTGATATCTTCTGAAAGAAAACAGCATGAGGAATTATGCGCATTCAGTAACCAGAGCCTTTCAAAGACTATTCTAACCAGGGGTAAAAAAATTAATCATTATTTCTAACCAAAGGAACATGGTCAGCTGCATGTTTTTCTTTTCCCCAAGGACATACCTAAGTATGCCTTAAAGAACAACGGTCAATCAATAACCATGGTAGGTAGAATTACAAGACATTTGTATTGCATGATTATTGACTGGCTGCCCTCCTACAGATCACTGTGGACCCAGACAACGGAGGAGGCCACAGGAACTAAAATGCTGTACTGGCAAAAACAGCAAGCACCTTTCTATCCTAGTCACCACAATATGCTCACTTAATGTCCTTTCTAGGACTAGCAGGACTAATACAATTAACAGAATAATAATGAACAAAACTGTTTCACACTAGGACATCAAAGGCCACCCCATGCTATACACCCTACATTTAACACTCATTCTGCCAATAATGCATATCATGGAAATAACTCTTGTAGCTGGGAAGACAGGAATCCTTTGAAAATTTTTTAAATATGATGAGCAATAGTTATAAGGGATGCCTGTTCCATGTAAACAAAAGCCTGGGTGTTTTGTTACACGGTATTTCCTACACGAAGAACAAAATAAAACACGTGTTAAAGAATTTCTTCTTTAAAAATGGAACTTACAAAAAAGGGAGGTTTGTCCTTCTTCTGAATCTAGTCATTCCTTTGCCAACGGAGTCTGGGGAGTAACATTAACATCTGATCCCAAAAAAGTGCCGTGCAAGAGACCACTTACTGGAACACACATTTCCTGCTGCTAGTACTAGGAGAGGTCTTATCCTTACACTTCCATTTGGTCACCAGATTAAGTAAAGAAGAAAGTGGAGGAAAAAAAGGAAAACAAGAGAGGAAAAGAAAAAAAAAAGAAAGAGGGGAGATTAATTACAGGTGAGAACAAGAAAATAAAATTAAGAGAAGGGAGGTGACTTTCTTGCCCAACTTTGGCTCTGTGGTCCTATGAGCCAAAATGCATACTTAGTGACATGGTATCTCACAGGAAAAGGGATAAAAGGGGTAAGCTGAGAGAGGTCAGGCCATGGTGTTAATTTCTTTCCTGTACAAAGACAGTCTCTTGAGGACAAAGGCCTGCCTCTTGTAATGTAATGTCATAGTCCAGATGAGACAGTTTTCTGCGAGGAAAGTTGGTGAGAAGTTCAAAACGTTCATTTGGATATCCTTTAGATTGGACGTGCTTCACCAAAGCCTATGAAAAACAAGAGAAAGACAAAGCTGTTAGATGGAAATAAAAGAGCATATTCATGAATGAAATATGTAACATTCTTTTTTGCCATATTAGAAAAGATGGTCAGTATAAGTTAACTGAAGATAACTCTAAGTGTAAGATAACTGAAATTTACCCTTGTGGAAGGGCCAATATAACCCTTTGGATGAGGGAGATGATAAATCTGTATTCAATAAATTAGGGCCATTAAATGACACTGAAATATACAGGGTTATCATTATCTCACCAATTAACAAACTCAATCACTATTTACAAAATCACTGTTCCCATTTTTAAACATTTTATTTGATCAGTTTTCCTTTTTTCCTTTAATTAAGGAAGATATGTCCTTCACTCTACCTATGGCCAATCCTGCCACCTGTGCACTGAATCCCTTCTTGCCTTCTTATATACCATATCATTACAAAATATTCCACTGCATAAGTTTCTCCAACATCCCCTTCTCTACAGATGCTTCCATCAGACCTCAACATGCTCAGTCTCCAGTAACCTTTTCCTCTTTCACTACTACCTATTTTTCCATCTAGTTTCATAACCAAACTTCTCAAAAAAAAAGTGATAAACAATTTTTTTTCCATTGTGTCATCTCTATTCCTTTCCAAGCACTATGCCAGGGAGATAGTATGAGATTAGCACCAGCGACCAGATCCTATTTGTATTTCTATAATACAGTCTTCAAGAATCAGCAGAATTATCTCCAGCCACAGCGAATGGTCAGGTGTGTCCGACTCAAGGGTACTCATTCACAGGCTAAGCTAAGCTAGTCAGACTCATTCTCATTTCCAGCATGGAAAGCAGATTTAATCAAGCAGAAGAATCTCAGAACTTGAAGACCAAAAACATGAAATTAATCTTATCTGTAAAAAACATAGAAAGAAAACTCAGAAGGAAAGAAAAAAGCTTCCAAGAGATGTGCGATTATATCAAGAGGTCAAACCTATGCCTGACTGGTATCCCAGAAGAAGAAAGGGAAATGGAGAACACACTGGAGCAAGTATTCCAGGAGGTTATCCAAGAAAACTTTCCGCATCTCACTAGAGATGTGACCACACAAACACAAGAGATACAGACAACCCCCACAAGACATCCAATGAGAAGACCAATCCCCAGGCACGTAGTAATTTACCTACACAAAGTAGGCACAAAAAAGTTCCAGCCGGGCTCGGTGGCTCAGCCTGTAATCCCACGCTTTGGGAGGCCGAGGTGAGTGGATTGCCTGTGCCCGCTGGTTCGAGACCCACCTGAGCAACTTGGCGAGACCTCATCTCTACAAATAAAAAAATTAGCTGGGCGTGGTAGCACGCGCCTGCAGTTCCAGTTACTTGGAAGGCTGAGGCGGAAGGATCGCTGGAGCCCAGTAGGTCGAGGCTGCGGTGGCCGGGAGCGGCCACTGCACTCCAGTCTGGGCAACAGAGTGAGACTCCAACTCAGAAAAAAAAAAAAGTCCTAAAGGCAGCAAGAGAGAAAGATCAGACTACCTACCAGGGAAAACCAATCAGAATAGCAGCAGACCTACAGGCAGAAACACTACAAGCTAGAAAGGACTGGAGCCCAATATTCAAAGTCCTCAAAGATAAACAATTTCAATCAAGAATTTCCTACCCAGACAAGCTCAGCTTCATCAGCAACGGAGAATTACAATCCTTCCCAGACATCCAATCCCTAAGAGATTATGCAGTTTCCAGGCCAGTTTAATAGGAGACACTTTAAAAGATATTAAGCACAGAAGAAAGAAAAAAAAAGAATGACCACACACTTCCTATGAGAACAGCAGAACACAGAATCAACAGACAATACATCCCAACAGCAAACCTGAAAACACACACACACATCAACCCCAAAGCTAAAAGAAAGCAAAGAAAAAGATTTATAAGAGCCTCATGACAGGGATAAGCAATCACTTTTCAATAATCAGCCTTAGCCGGGCTCGGTGGCTCAGCCTGTAATCCCAGCACTTTGGGAGGCTGAAGTGAGTGGACTGCCTGAGCCCGTGGGTTCGAGACCCACATGGGCAACTTGGCGAGACCTCATTTCCACAATAAATCAAAAAATTAGCCGGGCGTGATAGCGTGTGCCTGTAGTTCCAGCTACTTGGAAGGCTGAGGCGGAAGGATCGCCGGAGCCCTGCAGGTTGAGGCTGCAGTGGCCGGGAGCAGCCACTGTACTCCAATCTGGGTGACAGAGTGAGACTCCAACTCAAAAAAAAAAAAAAATCAGCCTTAATGAGAAAGGACTAAATGCACCATTGAAAAGATGGCAAACTGGATTTAAAAAAACCATGATCCAATTATTTGTTGCATCCAGGAAACTCAACTCATCACAAGGGATGCATACAGACTCAAAGTTAAAGGATGGAAAGTGAGTTTCCAGGCAAATGGATCACAAAAGAAGGCAGGAGTTGCGATCTTAATATCAGACAAAACAATCTTTAAGCTATTCAAAATTTAAAAATATACAAAAGGACACTACATAATGATAAAAGGTTCAATCCATCGACAAGAAATATCAATCTTAAACATATATACACCCAACACAGAAGCACCAGCATTTATAAAGCAACTACTAAGTAAACTAAAAAAAGACATTTATTCTAACACTATTACAGATATTACTTAAATATCTCACTAACAACACTAGATAGATCATCAAGGCAAAAAAAAAAAAAAAAAAAAATCAACAAAGTGATCCGAAACCTCAACTTCACACTCAACCAAATGGACTTAATAGATATCTACAGAATATTCCACCCAACAATCACAGAATATACATTCTACTCACTACTACATGGAATGTACTCTCCAAGATTGATCACATCCTCCACCATAAATCAAGCATAAACAAATTCCATAAGGTTGAAATATTGCCATGCGCCTTCTCAGACCACAGTGGAATAAAAGTAAATAAATATCAACACCAACACAATTTCTCCAAAACCCACAAAGACATGGACACTAAACATCGGGATGCTGAACAACTACTGGGTCAACACTGAAATCAAAACAGAAATTAAAAGATATCTGGAAACAAATGAAAATGAAGAAACATCTTACCAAAACCTCTGTGATACCACAAAAACAGTTCTAAGAGGGAATTTATATCTCTGCAAACACACATCAAGAAAATGGAAAGGTCACAAGTTAACAGCCTAACAAATCACCTAAGGGGGCTAAAAAGACAAGACCACCAAAACCCTAACTTTAGCAGAAGAATCCAGATCACCAAAGTAAAAGCCCAAATATAGGACATAGAAGACAAAAATATCATAGAAAAATAAAAAAATCAACAAAACAAAAAGCTGGTTCTTTGAAAGATTGGCAAGATTTATGACCCCTAGCCAGAATGACCAAGAAAAAAAGACAAAAAGCTCAAATAAACACAATCAGAAATGCAAAAGATCAAATTACAACTGACCTCGAAGAAATACAGATTATCAAAGATTATTATGCACACCTGTATGGAAACAAACTTGATAACCTAAATGAAATGGAGGACTTTCTAACATCACACAACCTCCCAAGGTTGAAATAAGAAGACACTGAGACACTAAATACACCAATAACAACCCAGAAAATTGACTCTGTCATAAGAAAACTACCTACAAAAAAAGCGCCCTGGACCGGACAGCTTTCCAGCAGAATTCTACAAAAGTATAAGGAGGAGCTGATACCAATCCTATTGAAAGTATTCCAGGCAATTGAGAAAGATGGAATTCTCCCCAAATCATTTTACAAAGTTAACATCACACTGACATCTAAATCAGGTAAAGATTCAACAACAACAAAAAAAACAACTACAGGTCAATATCCCTAATGAACATAGATGCAAAGATTCTCAACAACATTCTAGCAAATCGGATCCAACAACACATCTCAAAAATCATCCACCATGACTAAGTAGGCTTCATCCTCAGGATGCAGGGCTGGTCCAACAGCCACAAGACCATAAATGTAATTAAATACATCAACAGATGTAAAAACAAGAGCCACAGTGCAAGCAGGTTGTTGACAGGTTTTCTTGAATTTTCAAGGTATAGGATCATATCAGCAAAGAAGAATAACTTAACTTCCCATTTTGACAAAGTCTTGGGGTACAAAATAAATGTGCAAAAGACAGTCACATTCTTATACTCCAACAAGCAGGCAGAGAACCAAATAAACAGCATAATCTCATTCACAATGGCCACAAAAAAATATGAAATACCTTGGCATCTTCCTAACCAGAGAAGTGAAAGACCTTTACAATGAAAACTACAAACACCTGCCAAGAAATCCAAGACACAAACAAATAGAAAAATATTCCATGCTCATGGATAGAAAGAATCAACACTGTTAAGATGTCCATCCTACCAAAGGCAATCTACAGATTCAACGCAATACCCATTAAATTACCAACATCATTATCTCAGATCTGGAAAAGACAATACAGATGAAAACATAAATGACCACAAACAGCCAAAACAATCCTTCATAAAAGAAACAAAGCCAGAAGTATCACACTTCCAGACTCCAAACTGTACTATAAGGCTGTAATAATCAAAATAGCCTGGTATCGGTACAAGAACAGGCATACAGACCAATGGAACAAGATAAAGATTCCAGAAACAAACCTCAATTTCTCAATCAATTCTTTTTTTTTTTTTTTTTGAGTCAGAGTCTCACTTTGTCCACCCAGGCTGGAGCACAGTGGCACGCTCATGGCCACTGCAGCCTTGACCTGCTGGGCTCAGGCAATCCTTCCACCTCAGTCCTCCTAGTAGCTGGAACAACAGGTGCATGCCACCATGCCCGGCTAATTTTTTTTAATTTATTGTAGAGATGAGGTCTCGCCAAGTTGCCTAGGCTGATCTTGAACCTGTGGGCTCAGGCAATCTTCTCACCTCAGCCTTCCAAAGTGCTGGAATTACAAGCATGAATCACCGCGCCTGGTCCCAACTCAACTTTGACAAATCCTCCAACAACCACCACTGGGAAGAGGAGAACCTATTTGGCAAATAGTGCTGGGAAAACTGGCTGGTCACATGCAGAAGATTTAAACAGGATGCCTACCTATCACCATACACAAAAATCAACTATAAATGGATCAAAGACCTAAACATAAAAGTTCAAACCATGAGAACCTTACAAAATATGTGAGACACCCTTATGAAAATTGGAACTGGCAACCAATTCCTGACCAAAAAAACCCTAAGTGCCCAGGCCATAAGAGATAAGATAGACAAGTGAGACTTCATCAAACTGAAAAGCTTCTGCAAAGCAAAAGAAACTATCAAGAGAGCAGGAGACACAGAATGGGGAAAAATATTTGCCAACTAAATATCTGACAAAGGCCTAACATCCAGGATCTACAAGGAACTCAAACATGCCAAAAGGAAAAAAACATTCCCATTAAAAAGTGAGCAAAAGACATGAATAGACACACTTCTCAAAAGAAGATACATGGGCAGCCAACAGATACATGAAAAAGTGCTCAGCCTCGCTAAAATGCAGATTAAAACCACACTGAGATACCACCTAACCCTAGTAAGAATGGCCATCATCAAGAAAACAAAGAACAACAGATGATGGCAAGGATGCAGAGAAAAAGGAACGCTTTATTAAGCTGGTGGGAATGCAAGCTAGTGCAACTGTTTTGGAAAACAGTGTGGCAATTTCTGAAAGAACTAGAAAATGACCTTCCATATGACCCAGCAATCCCTCTTCTGGGAATATACCTGGAGGAACTCAAATCATTCTATAAAAAAGATACCTGCACACACATGTTTATTGCAGCACTATTCACAATAGCAAAAACATGGAAACAACCATGCTGCCCATTGAAACTGGACTGGATTAAAAAAAAAGTGGTACATATACACAATGAAATATTATGCAGCCATAACGAAGGACAAACATATGGACTTCACAGCAACTTGGATGGATTTAGAGTCTATCATAATCAGTGATTATCACAGAAACAAAGGAAAGAGTACCATTTGTTCTCACTTATAAGTGAAACCTGAACAATAACCATAATACTTTTAAGAAAGGCATTGGCAGTAGGATGGGGATGGCAGGGGAGACATTTTTTGGTGAATAAGCATACCTGATCTCAAACCAGGCAAAGTGGGGACCAAAGAGAGGTCCGAACTTTACCTGTATGATGACTATTTGAAAAGCTAATCCTGAATTGTAGCCCACATTTAAAAAAAAAGGCTAGGCACAGTGGCTCAAGCCTATAAACCCAGCATTTTGGAAGGTAGAGACAAGAGGATTGCCTGAGCTCAGGATGCTCAAGACCAGCCTGGGCAACTTGGCGAGACCATGTCTCTACAATTAAAAAAAATAAAAATTAGCCAGGCATGGTGGTACATGCCTGTGGTTCCAGCTACTTGAAAGGCTGAGGTGGAAGGATCACCGGAGTCCAGCAGGTTGAGGCTGCGGTGGCCGTGAGCGTGCCATTGTACTCCAGCCTGGACAACAGAGTGAGACTTCGACTCAAAAACAAAAAACAAACAAAAAAAGAAAACAAAAACTACAAAAAAAAAAGAAAGTTAAAATAAGCACAAAATTAGGCTTCTTGCATCAAACAGCAAAGTTATGAATGCAGAGGAAAAGTTTTTGAAGGAAATTTAAAAGTGTGACTCCAGTGAACACACAAATGATAAGAAAGTAAAAACAGTTTTATGGCTGATATGGCAAAAGTTTGGGTGGTCTGCAGAGAGGATAAAACCAGTTATAACATCTCTTAAGCCGAAGTCTAACACAGAGCAAGACCCTAACTCTTCAATTCTATGAAAGCCGAGAGAGGTGAGGAAGCTGCAGAAGAAAAGTTAGAAGCTAGCTGAGGTTGGCTCATAAAGTTTAAAGAAAGAAGCTGTCTCCATAACACTAAAGTGAAAAATGAGACAGTAAGTGCTGATATAGAAGCTGCATCAAGTTATCTAGATCTAGTTAAGAAAACCAATAAAGGTGGCTACACTAAACAACAGATTTCACATATATGAAACAGCTGCCTACTAGAAGATACCACCAAGTATTTTCACAGCTAGAGAGAAGTCAATGCCTGGCTTCAAAACTTTAAATGACAGATTGACTTTAATGCAGCTGGTGACTCTTAAGTCAAGCCAACACTTATTTAACATTTAGGAAATCCTAGGGCCCTTAAGAACCACGTTAAATCTACTCTACCTGTGCTCTAGAAATGGAACAACAAAGCCTGGATGACAGTACATCTGTTTACAGTATTGTTTAATGAATATTTTAAGCCCACAGTTGAGACCTACTACTCAGAAAAAAAGATTCCTTTCAACACATTACTGCTGATTGAGAAGACACCTAGTCACCCAAGAGGTTTGATAAAAATGTACAAGGAGATGAATGTTGTTTTCATGCCTACTAACACAACATCTATTCTGCAGCCCATGGATGAAGGAGCTATTTCAACTTTTAAGTCTCATTATTTAAGATATTATATTTCAAGTCTGGGTATGGTGGCTCATGCCTGAAATCCCACCCAGCACTTTTGGAGGCCGAGGTGGAAGGACTGCTTGAGTCCAGGAGTTTGAGACAAGCCTGGGAACAGAGATATCTTCTCTGTACAAAAAATTTAAAAATTAGTCAGGCATGTTGATGCATGCCTATACTCCCAGCTACCCGAGAGGCTGAGGTGTGAGGTTCACCTAAGCCAAGAAGGTCAAGGCTGTAGTAAGCTATGATGGTGCCATCGCACCCCACCCTGACTCCAAAAAAAAAGGAATTACATAAGTCTACAACTGCCATACATAGAGATTCCTCAGATGGACCTGGGAAAAGTAAATCCAAAACCTTTTTTAAAAAGAGTCCTGATTCTAGATGCCATTAAGAACATTCACAGCCAGGTGCTCACGCCTGTAATTCCAGCACTTCGGGAGTTGAAGGCAAGAGGATTGCCTGAATCCAGGGGTTCAAGATCAGCCCAGGCAACCTGGCGAGACCTCATCTCTACAGTAAATCAAAAAAATTAGCCGGTGTGGTGGTGCATGCCTGTGGTTCCAGCTACTTGGAAGGCTTAGGCATCACCTGAGCCCAGCAGGTCGAGGCTATGGTGGCTGAGTGTGTCGCTGCACTCCGGTCTGGGCGACAGAGTAAAACTCCTACTCAAAAAAAAAAAAAAAAATTATGAATTGTGAACTTTCACAATTCATTAACAGGAGTTGGAAGAAGTTGACTCCAACTCTCATGAATGACTTTGAGGGGTTCAAGAATTCAATGGAGGAAGCTAAAACTGCAAATGTAGCAGAAACAGCAATAAAACTAGAATTAGAAGTAAAACCTGAAGATGTGACTGAATTACTGCAATCTGATGATCAAACTTGAACAGATAAAGAGTTGTCTCTGTGGACTAGCAAGGAAAGTGGCTTTCTGAGATGGAACTGACTCCTGGTGAAAATGCTGTGAGTACTGTTGACAAGAGGATTTAGAATATTACATAAACTTGATAGAGCAGCAGCAGGGTTTAAGAGGACTGACTCCAGTGTTATTTTGTTTTGTTATTTTTGAGACAAGTCTCAAATTCCTGGGCTCAAGCGCTCTTCCAGCCTTGGCCTTCCAAAGTGCTAGGATTACAGGTGTAAGCCACCACACCCACCTTTCAAAACTCCAGTCAAAACTCCAGTTTTGAAAAACTACTGTAGATAAAATGCTATCAAACAGCAATGTGTGCTAAAGAGAAATCTTTCATGAAAGGAAGAATCAATCAATGCAGCAAACTTCACTGCTGTCTTATTTTAAGAAACTGCCACAGCCATCTCAATCTTCAGCAACTACCACCCTGATCACAGTCAGCAGTCATCCACATAGAGGCAAGAACCTCCTCCAGCAAAAAGATTGTAAATTGCTCAAGGCTCAGGTGATTGTCAGCATTTTTCAGCAGTAAACTAGGGTGTACACATTTTTTAAAAAACATAATGCTACAAAATAATGCTAAGATAACTTTCATATGCACAGGGAAACCAGAAAAAAAAAAAAAAAAAGGCATGTGACTGACTTTATTGTAGTGGTCTGGAACAGAACCCAAAATATTTCCAAGGTATGCCTATACTTACTAGCAGTTTAGCTTGCTCTGGAAGAGTGATCTGTTCCCTTTTTCCATCTGGGTACCGTAACATCAGCTGTGCTTTTGGTCCTAAAGGGTAAGTTAAAAAAAAACAAACACAGAAGCTTAAGATAGAAGATTCACTTAACAAGAGACAGGGAGGATCTCAATGTATTATTCAAGCTGATCTAGAACTCCTGGGCTCAAGCAATCCTCCTGCCTCAGCCTCCCAAGTACAGGAGTGTGCCACCACACCTGGCCTAATATTCAAGCTGTATAAAGTTTATAATGTAACTCACCATTTACATCTACCCCCTCCACTATTCCATCTGATTTTTCAGGTGACAGCTCCAGTATTTCTGAATCCACTGCTGGCAATCCTTGGTGGTTTGTGGCTGTTCCAGGCTCAGTTCTGGCTGGGGGCTCAGTAAGTGGCCTTCTGTTCTCCTCTTTTCTATGCCCCAAATCTTTGTGGGGAGACTTTCTGGACTTGGCAAGATTCTCTACTTCCTCTTCTTCATCGGAGCCACAAACGGATATGAACTCCTCACTGCCAGAAAAAAGTTCAGATTCAGATTCTTCATCTGAGCGGCTATCCTGTTTTGTTTGTGTTGAATCAAAATGTGTCTCTTGTAACGAGGCTCTGATGGCTGCTTCTAGCTGGCTGTCTTCACTTGCATCTATAAGACTCTCCTGTGAGATGCAGTCATAAAACACAGAGAAAAATCCAGTTAAACAAAAAAAATGTCAAGTCAAATGACATAAGAAATACAATATTCAACTAGCTATTATTATTTTCTGATGAATGTATCTCTTCTACTAAATTTTAAGCTATTTGAAGGCAAGGACTTTGTTTTACACAAATTAGAATGGATATTTTAAAAACAGAAATAAAAAACTAACATAGCACCTAGCACACTGATGCTTCAAGCATAGGTTGCTTTTGTTTTATATAAAAATGAACAAAATCAGCCAGGCACGGTGGTTCACACCTATAATCCCAGCACTTTGGGAGGCTGAGGTAAAATGACTGCCTGAGCCCACGAGTTCAAAACCAGCCTGGGCAACTTGGCAAGACCTCATCTCTACAATAAACCAAAAAATTAGTTGAGCATGGTGGCACATGCCTGTAGTTCCAGCTACTTGGAAGGCTGAGACAGAAGGATCACCTGAGCACAGCAGGTTGAGGCTACGGTGGTGGTGAGCGTGCCACTGCACTCCAGCCTGGGCAGACAGAGTAAGAGCCCAACTCAAAAAAAGAGCACAAAAATCAAAAAACAGTTTATCCATGTCTAGCCTAGAAAAAGACAAGAATTAGACCAGGAATCCCAGCACTTTGGGAGGCCAAGGTGAGAGGACTGCTTGAGTTCCAGAGTTCAAGACCAGCCTGGTCAACATATAAGACCTGGTCTCTACAGAAAATTAAAAAATTAACCGGGTGTGGTAGCGTGTGCGTGCAGTCCGAGTTACTCAGGAAGCTGAAATGGGAGGATCCCTGAGCCCAGGAGGTTAAAGCTGTGGTAAGCTGTGATCATGCCACTGCACTGCAGCCTGGACAAAAGAGTGAGACGCCCCACTCAAAAAGAAGACAAGAATTAAAGTTTTAAATTATGAGACCAAAACACTATTCCTTAAAATGATTAAACAATAGAGAAGAACATCTACCTTGCTCACCACTGTATTCTTCAACTAGCACTGCATGGTATATAGAAGGATAATAAATAACTTTAAGCTATCATTTCTCAAGAACAGATTTCTAACATTCAAAACAATATAACATACAATAAACAGGGAAAATAAGTAACTAAATTCTCCCAAGCTTAATTACAATTAATGTTTTCATTATGATAATGAGAAATGCATATTTCTACAGTTGATAATGTCACAGATTTCACATAACTTAGTAAGTCACAAAACATGGGTTATTTCAATGAAA
The DNA here is from genome assembly GCA_027257055.1 of Cephalopachus bancanus. NCBI lineage: Eukaryota > Metazoa > Chordata > Mammalia > Primates > Tarsiidae > Cephalopachus > Cephalopachus bancanus. The sequence continues at coordinate 2,396,524 of JAPVLO010000230.1, read as the reverse complement.
CTTATTTAGAATCTGACTGAAACATACTATAGAGGAAAAAATTTGTTAGAAAATCTAAAGTTGAACACTGGATATCTCATGACATTAATAAATTACTGCTAATTTTTAAGGGATACCAATGGCACTGTGATTATGTTTTTAAAAAATAAAAGAGACTTTACCTTTTAAAAATACATGCCCAAGTATTTGTGAATAAAACAATTCTGAGATTTGCTTTTAAATAATGTGGGTATGGGGAGGGTTATAGGGGAAAAAAGACTGATCACCTGATGGTAATTACTGAAAGACTGGATACATAGAGCCTCAATAAATCCCATCAACTTTTGAATACGCTTAAAATTTTCCACAACAAAAAGATAAACGGCTGGGTAGACTGCCTGAGCCCAGGGTTTCAAGTCCAGTATAGACAACTTGGCAATACCTCGCCTCTACAATGAAAAAAAAATTAACCAGGTGTGGTGATGCGCATATGTAGTTTCAGTTACTTGGAAGGCTGAGGTGGAAGGGATCGCCTGAGCCCAGCAGGCACTGCACTCCAGCCTGGGTGACAGAGTGAGACTCCAACACAAAAACAAAACAAATTAAAAAAAACATATGGGTTGCTAATAAAAAACTTTGAAAAACCTCACTTTAGCTTTTACTACCTGCTGACCATATAGCAAAAATTAAAGGAAAATTTAAAAATAAACGTAAGGCAAATTTATCAGCCCCCAAAAGCAAGCAGATGTGCCCATGTGACATGCAATGGTTTAGGCAGACTGTAGATTTGTAACAATGACATTTTCCAGCATGTAGCTTGATTTTAAAAATTGCATCCATGGCAGACATTGCTAGGTTCCTATTCCAATACTCATTCTCCTCTCATTTTTTACTTATAGAATCCTAATTAAGTTTATAAAAGAGAGTACTGTCCAGCTAAGAAATTCTATTTACTAACTTATCTTGTAGCTAGAAAAAAATGTGTGGAGTTGAGCTAAAGCAGTAAAGAAAATTTGTAGAATTAGTGTTTATACACAGAATACACATTATACTCAGCACCACATGGAACGTACTCTAAGATCGAACACATACTTGGCCATAAATCAAGCATAAACAAATTTCAAAAGATCGAAATTTTGTCATGTACCTTCTCAGACCACAGTGGAATAAAAATAAACATCAACACCAACAAGCTTCCCCACAAACCCACAAAGACATGGACACTAAACAGCATGATGCTAAACAACTCCTGGGTCAACAATGAAATCAAAACAGAGATCAAAAGATACCTGGAAACAAATGAAAATGAAGAGACATCTTACCAAAATCTCTGGGACGCCATGAAAGCAGTAATAAGAGGGGAATTCATATCCCTACAAACGCACATGAAGAAAATGGAAGGATCACAAATCAACAGCCTAACAAGTCACCTTGGAAGCTGGAAAAGCAAGACCACCAAAACCCTAACTGCAGCAGAAGAATCCAGATCACCAAAATAAAAGCACAAATCCAGGACATAGACAAAAAGATAATACAAAAAAAAAATCAACGAAACCAAAAGCTGGTTCTTTGAAAAAATAAACAAGATCGATGGTCCCTTAGCTAGACTAACCAAGAAAAAAAGAGAAAATGCCAAAATAAATATAATCAGAAACACAAAAGATGAAGTCACATCTGACCCAGAAGAAATACAAAAGATCATTAGAGACTATTATGTACGCTTGTATGGAAACAAACTGGAAAAACTTAAGGAAATGATATCACACAACCTGCCTAGGTTGAAACAAGAAGAAATCGAGACCCTAAATAGACAAATAACAATCAAGGAAATTGACTATGTGATAAGAAAACTACCTACAAAAAAAAAAGCCCTGGACCAGATGGCTTTCCAGCAAAATTCTATAAGACATTTAAGGAGGAGCTGATAGCAATCCTACTGAAAGTATTCCAGGCGATTGAGAAAGATGGAACCATCCCCAAATCATTCTATGAAGCTAACATCACATTGATACCCAAGCCAGGTAAAGACCCAACAAAGAAAGAGAACTACAGGCCAATATCTTTGATGAACATAGATGCTAAAATTCTCAACAAGATCCTAGCAAACCGGATTCAACAACACATCTCAAAAATCATCCATCATGACCAAGTAGGCATCATCCCTGGGACACAAGGCTGGTTCAACATTCACAAGACAATAAATGTAATTAAATACATCAACAGATGTCAGAACAAAAACCACATGATTATATCATTAGATGCAGAAAAAGCTTTTGATAAAATCCAGCACCCCTTCCTGATAAAAACCCTCGAACACCTAGACATACAAGGAACATAACTCAAAATAGCAAAAGTCATCTTTAAGAAACCCACAGTTAGTATACTCCTAAACAGACAAAAATTGGAACCATTTCCCGTGAACACTGGAACAAGGCAAGATGCCCACTCTCTCCCCTCCTGTTCAATATAGTATTCGAAGTCCTAGCTAGAGCAATCAGAAAAGAGAAGGCGATCAGGGGTATCCAAATAGGAAAAGAGGAAGTCAAGTTATCCCTCTTTGCTGATGACATGATTGTGTACCTTGAAAACCCAAGAGCAGCCAGGCTCAGTGGCTCAGCTTGTAATCCTGCACCTTGGGAAGCTGAGGTGAGTGGATTGCCTGAGCCCGTGGAATCGAGACCTGCCTGGGCAACTTGGCGAGACCTCATCTCTACAATAAATCAAAAAATCAGCAGGGTGTGGTAGTGCGCACCTGTAGTTCCGGTTACTCGGAAGGCTGAGGCAGGAGGATTGCCGGAGCCCAGCAGGTTGAGGCTGCAGTGGCCGGGAGAGGCCACTGCACTCCAGTCTGGGCAACAGAGTGAGACTCCAACTAAAAAAAAAAAAAAGAAAAAAGAAAACCCAAGAGAATCTGTCAAAAGCCTCCTTGCACTGATAAAGGACTTTGGCAAAGTCTCAGGGTATAAAATAAATGTGCAAAAGACAACCACATTTCTTTACACCAATAATAAACAAACAGAAACCCAAATTAAAAAACACAATCCCATTCACAATAGCCACACACAAAAAAAGAACTACCTTGGCATCTTCCTAACCAGAGATGTGAAAGACCTTTACAATGAAAACTACAAAACATTGCTGAAAGAAATCAAGGATGACACAAACAAGTGGGAAAATATCCCATGCTCACAGATTGGAGGAATCAACACTATAAAGATGTCCATTCTACCTAAAGCAATCTACAGATTTAATGTAATACCCATCAAATTACCAGCAACATTCTTCTCAGAGCTAGAAAAAACAATACAGAAATTCATATGAAAACACAAACGACCAAGAATAGTCAGAACAATCCTCAGCAAAAAAAAACAAAGCAGGAGGTATCACATTACCAGACTTCAAAACTTTACTATAAAGCTACAATAATCAAAACAGCTTGGTATTGGTACAGGAACAGGAATACAGACCAATGGAACAGAATTGAGATTCCAGAAGCAAAACCTCAATTTCTCAACCAACTGATCTTCAACAAAGTCTCCACCATCCACAACTGGGGAGAGGAGAACCTATTCAGTAAATGGTGCTGGGAAAACTGGATGACCACATGCAGAAGACTCAAACAAGACCCCTATCTATCCCCATATACAAAAATTAACTCTAAATGGATCAGAGACTTAAATGTAAAACCTCAAACCATAAGAACCTTAGAAAATGCAGGACATATCCTCATGGAAATTGTAACTGGCATCCAAATCCTGAAGAAAACCCGAAACCCACAGGCCATAAGAGATAAGATAGACAAGTGGGACCTCATTAAACTGACAAGCTTCTGCAAAGCCAAAGAAACCATCAAGAGAGCAGGGAGACAGCCTACAGACTGGGAAAAAGTATTTGCCAACTCCAGATCCGACAAAGGCTTAACATCTTGGATCTACAAGGAACTCAAACGTGCTGAAAAGAAAAAAACAAGCAACCCCATTATAAAATGGGCAAAAGATATGAACAGACACTTCACAAAGGAAGACTTCCGAGCAGCCAACAGACACATAAAGAAATGTTCAACCTCACTAATCGTCAAGGAGATACAAATCAAAACCACAAGATACCACCTAACTCCAGTCAGAATGGCAATTATCAATAACAAAAAATAGTAGTTGCTCGAGAGGGTGTGGTGAAAAGGGAACACTTCTACACTGTTGGTGGGAGTGCAAACTAGTGCAACCTCTGTGAAAAGCAGTGTGGCGATTCCTAAAAGCTCTAAATATCGACCTCCCATATGACCCCACAATCCCCCTACTGGGAATATACCCTGAAGAACTCAAATCACTCTCTAAAAAAGATACCTGCACACATATGTTTATCACAACATTGTTCACAATAGCAAGAACCTGGAACCAACCATGCTGTCCATCAAAAGAGGACTAGATTTTAACAATGTGGTACATATACACGATGGAATACTATGCAGCCATAAAAAAGAACGAAATCATGAATTCGACAGCAACCTGGATGGAACTAGAGTCTATAACACTGAATGATCTCTCACAGAAATAAAGATCTGTGTATCACATGTTCTCACTCATACAGTGGACCTTGAACATCTATCGTAATACTATAAGAAAAGGATTGACAGTGGTGGGAAACTATGGGGGGGAGCGGAAGGGAGGTGGGATTAACGGTAGTCAACATCTGTCTGGGGATGGGGAGACACCCCTCAACAACAAGGGTGCCTGAACGAAGCATATCTGTATACCAAACCCTTAACTGTACCCCACAATATTAAAATAAAAAACATTGATTTAAAAAAGAATTAGTATTTATATATCAGAAGAGAAAGGTCTAAATTAATAAGCTCCTTCCATATTAAAAAAAAGTATTCATTTAGAAAAATAAAATTCAGCCAAAGCTAAACAGAAAGGAGAAAAAAAATGACAGAAATTAATTAGATCTAGAAAACAGGAAAAAAAAAACAAACCAAAAGGCAGTTTTTTTCTTAAGGGACATGGGTTGGGCATGGTGGCTCATGCCTGTAATCCCAGACTTTGGGAGGCCGAGGCAGGCAGACTGCTTGAGCTCAGGAGTTCAAGACCAGCCTGGACAGTGAAAAATTGTCCCTACAAAAAATAAAAGAGCCTGAACCCACGGGTTTGAGACCTCCCCGGGCAACTTGGTGAGACCTCATCTCTACAATAAATCAAAAATTACTCGGGTGTGGTAGCGCACACCTGTAGTTCCAACTACTTGGAAGGCTGAGGTGGAAGGATCGCTGGAGCCCAGTAGGTCAAGGCTGCAGTGGCCGGAGTGTCCACTGCACCCCAGTCTGGGTGACAGAGTGAGACTCCAACTCACAAAAAGATAATAAATAAATAAACAAATAAATAATAAAATTAGCTAGGTGTGGTGGCACATGCCTGTAGTTCAGGCTACTCGGGATGTTGAAGTGGAAGGACTGCCAGAGCGCAGGAGGTCAAGGCTGCCATAAGCTGTGATCACAGTGATCATGCCACTGCACTCCAGCTTGGGTGACAGAGTGAGACTCTTGACTCCAAAAACAGAAGGAAAAAAAAAAAGGAGAGAGAGAGAAAGAGAGAGAGAGAGTGAGAGAGAGAGAGAGACAAGGTCTTGCTGTTGGCCAGTGACTGGAGTGCAATGGTTATTCACAGGTACAATAATAGCATACTACATCCCTGAGTTCCTAGGCTCAAGTGATCCTCCTGCCTTACCCAGCCAGGTAGTTGGGACTATAGGCATACACCACATTTACCTTGGTTCTTTAAGATCAATAAAACTGAAGCCTCTAGCCAGACTGTCAGGGAAAAAAAAGAGATGTCACAAATTACCAATAACAGGATTAAGAGAGGGGACAAGTAAACTACTTTCTCTACAGTCATTAAGGGACTATTAAACTATCACTATATTTGACCTCTTAGGTAAATTGGACAAATCCCTAGAAAGACACAACATACTAAAGCTCACTCAAGAAGAAATAGGTATCTGAGAAGTCCATTTCTATTAATGAAATTTAATGTGTAGTTAGAAATATCCCACAAAAAAAACCCTCAAAACCTGGGTGGCTTCACTGATAAATGTCACCAAATATGAAGGAAGAAATAATATCAATTTTACAGAGTCTTGCAGAAAACAGAACAGGAGGAAACTCTTTTGAATTCACTGTGGGTTCTGCATCAATCTGATACCAAAACCAAAGACATCACAGGGAAAGATAAAAAAACAACAAAAATGCTAAAAAAAAAAAAAAAAAACCCTACAAACCAATAATATCCCTCATGAGTACAAATTATTGACACAATTTTAGCAACTCAAACCCAACAATATATATATTAGATACATATATATAAAATAATGAATTATAACCAAGTGGGTTTTAGCCCAGGAATGAAAAGGTTGGTTTATCATTCAAAAACCAACTAATGAAATTCATTAAAAATAAAACAAAACAAAGAAACAACCATCTGGTCACCTCAATAACTGTTAAAAGAAATTTTTTAAAGACAAATTCACTCACAGTAAAAACTCAGCAAACCAGGAATAGAAGAAAACCTCTTCAACCTAATAAAGTAAGAGGGGGACCCCAAATAAACAGGTATTATCTTTTTGGAGGGTCACCCCTTGTAGTATACTTGGAATTTCTTCCTCTGGACCAAACATCAAAGTTTTTATCTGGAAGTTTTGAGAAGGTTGCATCACGATTTGCAAAGTGTCCCAAATTGTGGCAAACAGGTGACTAGTTCTTGTACCACAACAACAAACTTACATGCACAGCACTGAGTGCTCAGCCATTTTTGACCCAAACCAGCATAACCCTGTGCCACACCCTCCCTATTCATCTGTTCTTGCCCCGAGCAACTATTTTTTTTCTTTTTTTTCTCACCCCCAGTGACTTTTTTTTACTTGAAATAAAACAATTTTAAAGAACAAATCAGAGGTCTTATACCATGGTATTCAAGATTATAAATATAAGTTAAAGTAATCAAGACAGTTGAAATATTGGTGTAAAAGACATTATTAATTATGAGAACAGGGTCCACAAATAGATTCACATATGTATGATCAGGTTTTATTGTTTTGTTTTTTACAAAATTGCAAAGGCAATTCAATGGGGACAAGAAAAATCTTTTCAACAAATGGTGCTGAAACAAGTGGATAACCATATGCCAAAACACACACACACACACACACACACACACACACACACACACACACACACACACACACAACCCCAATCCAACACTGCCTTAATACCACATACAAAAATTAACTGGAGAGCTGCCAAGATGGCCACTGTGGAGCAGACTGGAGCCTCTCTGGCTGAGCAATGCAGGGAGTAGTGACCCAGCCGCTCACAGACAGAGACAACTTGAACACTTTTGGACAGGTGAAACACCCTCGGCGGGCTCAGTGGATCGGCCTGTAATCCCAGCACTCTGGGAGGCTGAGGTGAGTGGACTGCCTGAGCCCGCCGGTTCGAGACCCACCTGGGCAGCGAGACCTCATCTCTACAATAAATCAAAAATTAGCCGGGAGTGGTAGCTATTTAATGTAGTTCCGGCTACTCGGAAGGCTGAGGCGGAAGGATCGCCGGAGCCCAGCAGGTCAAGGCTGTGGTGGCCGGGAGCGGCCACTGCACTCCAGTCTGGGCCACAGAGTGAGACTCCGACTCAAAGAAAAAAAAAAGCAACACCCGCACCCAGCAAAGGTCTCTCTGAACAGAGATAACCAGAAAGTGATGGCTGACGCGCGAATCTGGTATCCCATCCCCCCACAGTGCACCAGGCTCGCACAAAAGCTGAATCCCTGCCTAGTGATCAGTAGCGGGTGAGTATACGAACGACGACTTGAGATGGTTCACCCTCTCTCAACCGTGCGCAGGTCGCTGGCCCATGCGGGAGGAGTCCTGGGCAAGGCACAGCGGTGTCAACCGAAACTCAAGCAGAATGGGGGGGAAAAACCTGTGCTGGGTCAGTCACCATGAGCGCTGACTCACAGGCAGGGAAAGCCCGCCTGCAGTGAACCTGGCTGGTGGCCATCTTCCTAGCAAAATCAGGAAAAATTAATTGAAATGGATCATAGATTGAAGGCTACAAGTATTTTTAAAAAAGAATAAAATCTGGGGTTAGGAAACAATTTCTTAGGACATAAAAACATTAAGTGTAAAAGAATAAGCTGACAAATTGGATTTCATCAAAACTTTAAAATATACCCTTCAAAAGATATTGATTACAAAAATGAATAAGCAAGCAACACATTGGGAGAAAATGTTTGCAAAACATTAATCCAACAAGGTACTTCGATTTCAAATATAAAAAGAACTCTCACAGCTCAATAATGAGGTACTCAATTTAAAAAAAAAAAGGCCAGAGAACAGACACTTAACAAAAAGAGACATACAGATGGCAAAAAAAAAGCACATGAAAAGATACTCAACATCAAAACTTTTCAAACTGTAAATTTTAAGTAGGTTTCAATATATTGCAATTAGTTATACTTCAATAAAGCTATAAAAATTTTTAACAATAAACAAGGCTAATTAATTTATCGCACACTCAAAAGCAAACAGATGTGCCCAATGACATGCAATGGCTTGGAATGACTGCAGATAATGACACTGTATACCATGTAGGTTGAGTTTAAAGACTGACACTATGACAGACATTACTAGTTTCCTATCTTATATCCACTGTCTTCTGCTTCCTCACTAATAGGACCTCAGTTGTGTCTGTACAAGAAAATATGCCCAGCTAAAATACTCAAAACGCTTATCTGTGGCTGTTAACCTTTGTCATAGAGGTACTATCCCTTCCTCCTCATCCATGCTTGGAATGTAGCGATGACACCTTGCGGTACAGCATCTATACTGTGACCCAAAGGACGAAAGCCAATGCTAAGGGTGAAGAGGAATAAAAAAAGAGGATAAATTTGCTTCCTCAATAGCATTCACAGGACTCAAGTCATAGATTGCCTGACTGGACTTCTTACTGAGATAAATAAACCACTTCCTTGTTTAAGCCATCATTTGTTGGTATTTCTCTTCCACACAGTTCAATAAAATGCGTAGCATTCAGAGAATTTGGTATGAGAAGTGGAGTATGACATACTAGTTATCCAACCAATCCCTATGTATTTATTCCAATTTTATGGTCCTATTCTTTCCTACTAAGTGCCTTAACTTCTAAAAGAGACCTGATGCGGTTGTAAACTCAATTTATGTTGTAATTCAGCAACTCTCAGGGTCAGCCTCTGTTTAACAGTATTAGCCGTATGAATGCAAAAGATAAGAAACTCTCTTAGGACAAAGAACCATGTTGGGATTTTTTTTTAATGCCTTAAAAAAGAATTCTAGACTGGGCGTGGTGGCTCACACTTATAATCCTAGCACTTTGGGAGGGCGAGGTGAGAGGACTGTCTGAGCCCATGGGTTCAAGAGCAGCCTGGGCAACTTAGCAAGACCTCATCTCTACAATGAAAAATTAGCCGGGTGTGGTGGCACGGGCCTGTAGTTCCAGCTACTTGGAAGGCTGAGACGGAAAGCTCACCTGAGCCCAGCAGGTCGAGGCTGCAGTGACCATGAGCATGCCACTGCACTTCAGCCTGGGCAACAGAGACTCTGACTCGAAAAAAAAGAATTCTATACTACCCCTTAAGGCTTTTCCTTAAGTAGACACTTTATTCACAACATGATATACACTGCCAAAGTCACATCTTCTAAAACTATTTTTAACCTCATTGCCATCAAACCCGATTCAGACTGCCATATCTTTGAAGGTTGGTCTCTTACTTGCAGTCTTAATATAAATTGTCAAATAGGTCTGCCTAATAGCATAATCATAGAAATTAAGTACAGAATAATCTCTAGGAGGACTAGAGAGCCAGATCCTAGAGGTTTACAATCAGTAATAATGCCCAACTATACTATGAGGGTTATTCTAGCAAAAACACCACTTCCAGTCAGGTGCAGTATCATGCATCTATAGTCTCAGCTACTAAGAAGATCGAAATGGAAGGATTGCTTGAGCCCACGAGTTTTAGGGCAGCCTGGGCAACATAGTGAAACCCTGTCCCTAAAATCAGAAAACAAAAAAACCTCAATTCCACTGTTGCTTAGACCTGGATACTAGAAGCCCTCCTGGTGCTGTCCTTAAGCAAGTGGATGTCTTTACCACCAGGATTGCCAGATCAGCCCTCCTGATCAACATATTCACATTGCTTCCTTCTAAATCCAAATCTTAGGTCATATGTCTGTACCCTAGCTGTTAACAGAGACTGGGAATATGAATCCCATGACTTCACTAAGGATATGAAACACTTATGTGGGAAAGCTTCTAAATGTAAGGAGTGTATTTAAGATATATAGTCATAAGCCAGGCTTGGTGGCTCAGCCTGTAATCCTGCGCCTTGGGAGGCTGAGGTGAGTGGATTGCCTAAGCCCGCAGGTTCGAGACACACCTGGGCAATTTGGCGAGCCCTCATCTCTACAATAAAATAAAATTTAAAAAAATCAGCCCGGCATGGTAGTGCGCGCCTATAATTCCGGCTACTCGGAAGGCCGAGGTGGAAGGATCGCCGGAGCCCAGTAGGTCGAGGCTGCGGTGGCCAGGAGCGGCCACTGCACTCCAGTCTGGGCGACAGAGTGAGACTCCAACTCAAAAAAAAGATATGCAGTCATAAGTGATAACAGTCCACTACTTACATTATTATCTCTAACATCTTAACAACAAACATTTTACATAGGATCTTTTTGTATAATTACACTTAATTGTCTACCACCACCCCCTAATTATACTTACTGAACGGGCACATTTTTTGGGGGGACTGCTAGAAAGTCCATCCAGTTGCCCATGTTCACCCAGAAATCCGGTCACTTGGTCCAAGAAGGAAGATACATCTAACTGGTGCCATTCTACTAGCTTCTGACCTAAAGATTAAAAACCAGGATATATAAATATAATAAAATCTACAATCTCATTAAGTATTTCTTTCAGCATATGCATAATTAAAATTTACTGTGAACATGCATCACCGCCCTCACCAGCTTAAGTTACAAAGTACCTTCATAACCTAGAGGATACATCAATTATAATCCACCTAACAGATTCCTACCATCATGATAGACAACTATCTTATTTGCTGATATCACTTACTGCCATTTAGAATGAGATTCAGAGTATCTATATAAAATGGAATAAGTTAATAGTAACACCAGTTCCACCCTCTGTTTCTGTAGTGAGATCACAACTAGAATCTGAACAATCTTAATATTTTATTGATAGAAACCTAAGGGGTTGGGTGCAGTGGCTCATGTCTGTAATCCCAGCACTGTGGGAGGCAGAGGTGAGAGGACTGCCTGAGTTCAAGGGTTTGAGATCAGCCTAGGCAACTTGTCGAGACCTTCATCTCTACAATAAATCAAAAAACTAGCTGGGTGTGATGGCATGTCCCTGCGGTTTCAGCTACATAGAAGGCTGAAACAGAAGGATCACCTGAGCCCTAGTAGGCTGAGGCTGCAGTGACTGTGAGCGTGCTACTGCACTACTGAGTGAGACTCAAAAAAAAAAGAACAGACCTGTACAAATATAAAACATTACCATCACCCATAGTAGTCAAAAAAAGATTTCCTAAATACACACATCAATAGGTATGTAAGCAATTATAAAGGGAATAAACAAGAAAGCTTCATCTAAACTATTACCATTCTGAAACCAGATCCAGTCAAATATTAAAATCAATCATTTAGGTAAATGATAGATTAAAGGCTACTAGCTGATATAAATCTTACCTGTCCGTGGATCCAATATGGAAACATAGGGGAAATCCCCTAGCTTATAAAACTGTATGTATCTCTGACCTTCTTCACTGTCATGATAAACCTGTTAAGTCATTGACATAAAAAAAAGTCAGCCTACAAAGGGACTATCTTATACACCAAGAGCAGTTAATTCTCCAAATATACCTTTACTGTATGTGTTAGGATCTCATTTCTGCATTAAAGAGAAAAGGAAGGCCAGGCACAGTGGCTCAAGTCTGTAATCCCAGCACTTTGGGAGATCGAGGTGAGAGGATTGTCTGAGTTCAGGGGTTCGAGATCAGCCTGGGCAACTTGATGAGACCTCGTCTCTACAGTAAATCAAAAAAGTAGCCAGGGGTGGTGGCATGTACCTATAGTTCCAGCTACTTGGAAGGTCAAGGCAGAAGGATCGCCTGAGCCCAGCAGGTCAAGGCTGCAGTGGCTGTGAGCATGCTACCGCACTCCAGCCTGGGCAACAGAGTGAGATTCCAACTCAAAAAAAAAAAAAAGAGAGAGAGAAAGAAAAGGAAAGTCATCTGGTATGTGAAATCTATAACTTCCTGCCCTTAGCCCTTTCTGGAAACTTACCATAAACATATCAATCCATTCCTCCTCCTTTCCAAGTTCAGAAGAAGTATTGTTCTTCCTGCTCAAGTTATCTGTTAACTTATGTCATTTCTTATTCTCAATCATATACCTCTTAATAAACCACAATATATTAAGATTATGGCCGGGCGCATCGCTTTAGGCCAGGAGTTCACAACCAGCCTGGTCAACATAGCAAGACCCAGTCTCTACAAAAAAATAAAAATAAAAAAAAATTAGCTGGGCATGCCTGAAGTCCTAGCTACTTGGGAAACTAAGGAAGGAGGATTATTTGAGCCCAGGATTTCAAGACTGCAGTGAGCTATGCTCATGTCACTGCACTCCAGCTTGGGCAACAGAGTGAGACTCTCTTACTTAAAACACACACACACACACACACACACACACACACACACACACACACACCCAGGCAAAGAGATGCTCAACCACTATTTGCTGAATAAAAGGAATTGTGAGACTCTCTTACTTAAAACACACACACACACACACACACACACACACACCCAGGCAAAGAGATGCTCAACCACTATTTGCTGAATAAAAGGAATTGTGAGACTCTCTTACTTAAAACACACACACACACACACACACACACACACACACACACACACACCCAGGCAAAGAGATGCTCAACCACTATTTGCTGAATAAAAGGAATTTTACTATTTAAAAAATTAAACTTAGAAGCCTGTAAAAATATAAATAGGCAAAGTAATAACATTAATAACGCATTTTGTAGCACGGAAAGAATTAAGTTCATTCAAAAGGTTTTATTTTCACCAGGTGTGGTGGCTCACGCCTATAATCCTAGAACTTTGGAAGGCTGAGGCAAGAGGGATTGCCTAAGCCCAGGGTTTGAGACCTCCCTGGACAACTTGGCAAAACCTTGTCTCTACAATAAATACAAAAATAAGCAGGGTATGATGGTGCATGCCTATAGTTCCAGCTACTTGGAAGGCTGAGGCAGAAGGATGGCTTGAGCCCAACAGGTCGAGGCTACAGTGGCCATGAGAGTGTCACTGCACTTCAGCCTGGGTGACAAATTGAGACTTTGACTCAAAAAAAAAAAAAAAGGTTTTCTTTTTTTTTTTTTGAGTTGGAGTCTCACTCTGTCACCCAGACTGGAGTGCAGTGGCCGCTCCCGGCCACCACAGCCTCGACCTGCTGGGCTCCAGTGATCCTTCCGCCTCAGCCTTCCAAGTAGCCGGAATTACAGGCATGCGCTACCATGCCCGGCTGATTTTTTGATTTATTGTAGAGATGAGGTCTCGCTGCCCAGGTGGGTCTCGAACCCGCGGGCTCAGGCAATCCACTCACCTCAGCCTCCCAAAGGCGTGGGATTACAGGCTGAGCCACCAAGCCCGGCTATTATTTTCTATGACTTCTCACAAAATAAAAAATTAGTGCAAGAACATCTAACCTTAGCTTGTTAATTTATATAAAAAGAAACTAGAGCCAAGTGACATATCCAAGAACATATAGTTAAAGAATATCAAACTCAAGCTAAAATCTAAGTCTTAGCTAAATGATTTTCAATTACTCCAAGATCTTCTACACCTGCACTGTCCAATATAATCGCTGCCAACCACATGTGGCTACTGAAGCACTTGAAATGTGGCCAGTTCAAAATGAGATGTGCTGTAAGTGTAAAGTACACCATATCTTCAAGATTCAACATCAAAAATAAGGCAAAATATATATGGGTGGTTTTACTTTTTACATGTCACAATTTAAGTCCGTTACTAAACGTCTTCCAGCTTTTAGCCCAAATCCTTCTCCCCCAACATCCCACAGTATAAAATACAACAAAAATTTTGATTAACTCTCCTTCTCACCTGCCAGAAAATGAAATGTTCCCGGATAATATTCTTCACAGCTTCATTGCTCCATACATCACGGTTGAGGCACTGGCATGCAAAGTCTTGTACATTTTGAATGTTTATCATCAGCCACTTATTCTGCATCTGGCCACACTCTTTGGCCTGTAAGAGTAAAGTTACACAGCACTTGTTAGAAACAATTTATACCTGGTGACTGATATGCTTCAGAATTAAGAAGCTGTCCTCTTTCCATATAAATACTAAGTTTTTCCTCAGGTATGACATCTAGAGTTTTCAGTATTTATACATTCTTTTTATTTCATATTTATTTTTTATTTTATTTTATTTATGAGTCAGAGTCTCACTCTGTTGCCCAGGCTGGAGGCATCGTCATAGCTCACCATTGCCTCCAACTCCTGGGCTCAGGTGATCCTTCCACCTCAGCCTCCCAAATACTGAGACTAGGCCTATGCCACTACACTTAAAATTTTTTTTATTTTTTAAAATTTTTTTGTAGAGACGAGGTCTTGCTATATTGCCTAGGCTGGTTTTGAACTCCAGGGCTCAAGCAATCCCTTCACCTCAGCCTCCCAAAGTGTTGGGATTTTAAATGTAAGCCACCATACCTGGCACATTCTTTATATTTACTTTGTATTTCATATATAATTATATAGTCAATTGCAAGTATTTCTCAAATTTAAATAAATTGTTTTCTCTTTTAGCCACTTAAAGTATGTTTAAACATCCTAAAAAGGATGCTACAAACTTAAGGCTAACAAACCACATAATCCTATTCTTTTCCAATCCCCATTAATAAATATACCAGTTAATGGCTGCAACTGATGTGTATACATGACTTCATAATGTTTTATTTTCTTCAACATAACTTCTATAACATTTCCAAATATCATATTCATCTAAATTATTAGGTGTATGCTATTTTATAGAATCACTCTGAACATTTTAGTAAAAATTGCTGAAGATTTTCTTTCCCTTAGAGGTGCTTTCCTAGAAGCAAGATTTCAAAAAAGTGGGATTACTGGGACCAAAGAATGTTTATGGCAAAAACTCCCCAATTTATGGCACAAATATTAATATATCAATCATAAGTCCCTCATCATGATGAAGACCTATCAAATGTTGCAGAATGGAAAAAGAATCACAAAAAAGTAGCCAGGTGTGGTAACTCACGCCAGTAATCCCAGCACTCTGAGAGGCAGAAGCAAATGCCTGAGCTCAGTGATTAGAGACCACCCTGGCCAACATGGCGAGACCCTGTCTTGACAATAAATCAAAAGTTTCAGTAAATATATATGCACAGAATAAAGTCAAGAAGGAAATTTATTAAAATATACATAGTACTTTTTATGGAAATGGATATTATAATTTTATTATTTTTTCTTACTAATTTTCTAATTTTTCCATAATGTCTGTCTAATTTGAATAAAACGCAAGCTATAAAGTTAAAATTAGAAAAACTTTATCTTAAATATTTACTTAGTTGTTGTAGGTTCTTTACATTTTCAGCTAAACATTTTTTTTTCCTTGAGTTGGAGTCTCACTCTGTTGCCAAGGTAGGAGTGCAGTGGCATGCTCACGGCCACCACAGCCTTGACCTGCTCAGCCTTCCCGGATTTTTTTTTTTTTTTAATAGAGATGAGGTCTCACCAAACTGCCCGGGCTGGTCTTGAACCCCTAAGTTTAGGCAATCCTCTCACCTCAGCCTCCCAAAGTGCTGGTATTACAGGTTTGAGTCATCACGCCCGGGCAGCTAAACATTTTTACTTGTATTTATAGTAAATGCTTTTGAAATTAGCAACAATTGTAGTAATTAGGTGCACCTGTAATTGAAAAGCAACTTAAGAATATGAATTTCTTCTTTTGAAATAAGAAATATTACAAAAATTGTTCTGATTCTTCCTACACAATATATTCCAAATTATGCCATTCAATCATTCAATAAAGATTTGATGAAGACTGACTAAAGTATTCTGGGCACTGTGGATACACCATAGTAAATAAACTAAGTCCCTGTGTTCATAGAGCTTACAAGCTAGTAGGGAAAGAAAAAAATCTAAGAAAACAAGGGGGTGACACCCTAAAACAGAATTTACTTATAAAAAATTACATATTCCTACATGGTTAAACTTCAGACACCTTCCAAGTACTCTCCATTTGATGTAATACACCTATCTAGATGCCTTTTCCACTGCTCAAAAGTTTTTGATCTCGTCAATTTTGATACCTTATAGTGCTTTCTTGTTTCACCTCTTCCACACTGACAAAACGTTCCCTGTGTTTTCATGGGGGGGATAAACAAAAAGAAGCCACTTAGGGTGAAATTGGGTGGATAGGAAAGGTGGGACACGTGGGTCATGCCATTTTTGGTCAAAGACTGATGCATGCTCAACATGTGTGGGCACGTGCTCTCATAAATTACTCATCATGAAATGAGCAAACACACTGAAAAGAATCTTCAAAAAAAAATTCACTAAAGCCTAAGCAGCCTCTCACAACAACACTAACTGGTACACTGATGTCAATGGCTTCCTAGAACATTCACCTAACGAGTGAACCCTACACTACAAGGGGACCACCCTTCAAAAGATAAGTCCAGTTTATTTTAAGTCCCCCTTCATATTCCCTTACCTAGGTCAGACCATTTATTCTGAGGGCTTTGCTCACTTAGCTCCCACTACATGGTTTTCTTGGCTGTTTCAGAAATACACCCAGTTCTTTCCAACATCAGTACCTTTACACAAACTTTTATCTGCTTTTCCCCTGGACTTTCCCATGGTTTGTATTCTCTCACTTCTTTCAGGTTTCTACTTACTTCTCATCCTTTTGGAAATCTCTGATCTTCCTATCTAAAACAGTCCTTTCTCCTCCCAATTGCAAACTTATGTGAAACCTGTGAAATTAACCCTGCTTTCAATTTGCCTGGAAGAACAAATTGAATATGGCAACATAGCCACACCTATTTTGTAAGGGACCTTAGAAAATCCAGATGCTTAGTTAAAAATTCAAGACACAGCCGGGCTCGGTGGCTCAGCCTGTAATCCCACGCCTTTGGGAGGCTGAGGTGAGTGGACTGCCTGAGCCTGCGGGTTCAAGACCCGCCTGGGCAACTTGGCGAGACCTCATCTCTACAATAAATCAAAAATGAGCCGGGTGTGGTAGCGCACGCCTGTAGTTGCAACTACTTGGAAGGCTGAGGCAGAAGGATTGCCGGAGCCCAGCAGGTCGAGGCTGCAGTGGCCGCGGGCAGCCACCACACTCCAGTCTGGGCGACAGAGTGAGACTCCAACTCAAAAAAAAAAAATTCAAGACACAAACTTAATGACCCTAGACAAACAAAAACACCCCTCTCCTTTCCTTACTGCATTTTATTCTTCCTCTCAACAACTACTATAACCTAAAATGAATATCTATCTCTCTCTCTCATCAAAAACAAACATACAAAATATACACACTATCTTTAGTCTGTTTCTCCTATTAGATTATAAACTCTGAGATAGCAAGGACTTTGTTTAATTTGCTTACCACTAGCTCTCTGTGGCAGAAACTGCTTATTGGTACCAAATGCCTATTCTCCTCTCGTCCCTCTTAGTAACAGAACCTTCCATTTTAGCTAAGCATCTGGAATTCCTAGTGTCCCCTGCAAACAGGTGTATCCTTGAACATGACTAGTTATAATAGTTTCGAAAGCTATAAAACTATGGCTCAGATTTTCATCCAATATGGGGACCAAACCTATGGGTCCTCCCTGAGCACCCAAAAAGTATTCTTCTAATTTTAACATTCACCTCTCTAAACTTCAGTGACTTAATTTTGTATACTACCTTCCTAATTTTTATACACTTATGGATATATTATTAATCATAATGAAATAAATACTTTTTCTGGGAATGTTCATATCATCTAAAGATGTAGACTCATTGTCAGATCTCCCTCCATGAAAATAAAAAAAAGACAGATAGCCAGTTTAGTATTATCAGTGAAAAACAAGTGAATAGGTTGCTACAAACATAGGCCATAAAATACAAAGGAAAAAAAGGTGATATAACTTAAAATTCAGAGGACAACATCAAAAGAGATTCATATTTTCCCTCAAGGAACAAGCAGAAGAATAACTGCTTTTTATGAGTCCAAAATGACCAAATTAAATCAAGCTCAGTTACTACATTAAGACTTAGAGCATTCTCTTCACTTAGTATAAAGAAAAAGAAAAAAAAAGACCCAGAGCAACTCAGAAGCTAATAAAAATAGAAAACATGCCAAAACAAACTCACATCCTCCTTGCCTTTCATATTGCTGCTATTCTCTCTCAATGGCTATGCATCACCAAACACTAGAAAGGACAGGTACCTGCCATTTTAAGACCATGAGGAAAGGATGAAGAAAACCGAGGAAACACCTAACGTGACATCTTTAAGATGACATATTAATACCAATGATTCCCTCAACTCTAGGTTTATCACTTGACAAAAATAAACAACTGCGACTACACAAATATTCTTTTTCAGACACACTAGGATCCCCACAGAAATACAGGCAAAAGATAACCTGTAAACAATTCGTAAATGGCTAACAAACACACACACTATTCTTAGTAGTGGTCAAAGATATAAAAAACATAAGCAAGATTTTTTTTTTTTTGGTCAGAGTCCCACTCTGTCACCCAGGCTGGAGTGCAGTGTCACACTCACGGCCACTGTAGCCTCAACTTGCTGGGCTCAGGCGATCCTTCCTCTTTAGCCTTCCAAGTTAGTGGAACTACAAGTGTGCACCACCACACCCAGATAATTTTTTTGATTTACTGTAGAGATGAGGTCTTGCCATGTTGCCCAGGCTGGTCTCAAACTGTGAGCTCAGGCAATCCTCTCTCCTCCACCTCCCAAAGCATTGGGATTACAGGTGTGAGCCACCATGCCTGGCCACAAGATTTTTTAAAGCTATCAAGAATGGCAAAGATTATAAAAGGATACCAAACAAAGCTAATAAAAGGATTTCAAACAGCAATCCCATACACTACTGGAAGAAATACATTTCATATATTGCTGGTAGAAATAGAAATCAACGTATGATGGGAAACCCAAAACAACTCAGAATTCATTTACTAAAAAACTATATATTTATTCTTACATTTTAAAACTTCAGTCACCTTCAAAGTGCTCTCCATTTGATGCAATACACCTATCTAGATGCTTTTTCCACTGCTCAACAGTTTATGCTGTTGTTTCACCTCTTCCACACTGGCAAAATGTTTCCCTTTGAGGACTTTTTTCATCCAGGGAAACAAAAAAAAAGTCACTTGGGATGAGATTGGGTGAATAGGGAAAGTGGGGCAGGGGGGGTCATGCCTTTCTTGGTCAAAGCCTGCTGAACACTCAGCACAGTGTAGGCAGGCGCACTCATAAATCACCCATCATAAAATGGGCAATCACACTGAAAGAATCTCAAAAAAAAAAAAAATTCACTGAAATTGAACACAGCCTCTCACAACAACGCTAGCTGGCAGACTGATACCAATGGGTTCCTAGAAAACTTACTTAGCAGGGGAAGTCTGTACTACAAGAGGCCTGTCTCCCCAAAAACTAATTCTGGTCTTTTTTTGGGTCCCTCTCATAAGCTTAGGTATATGATGTAAAAATACTTATTAAAATGCCAATTTTCTATATACTGAAAATATATTTTTGGACTGAAAATATGAAAGGACTCAGAGTTAAGTCACAGGATCTCCAACAATTTACCGTTTCAAAGCTGCCTTTATGCATTAAGTCAATGGGTGGCCGGAACAGATCTGCAAGGGTAGTTAGTTTCTTATCTATGGCTCCTCCATTTCTTAATTCCTGTTCTTGTCGAACTGTAACAAAGGATGAAAAAGTTTCAATTAGCCATAAATAAAATAGTCATGAATTACAATTTTAAAAAAACCTTGCATCAATTGAAAGAACTATTGAACAACATACTCGACCTCAAATGCAAGCATCTAATGCTAACTCTGAAAAAATTAAAGCACAAAGGGGGTTAGAGAGGGAGTCTTAATATTTGATAGTATTCCCTAAAGGATAAAAGCAGAAAATTAAATTAATTTTAATAATAATAAAGTAATCACCCAGTCAAAATAATTTCTTTCCATATTCAAAAACTAACTTTAGCATAAGAGGAAACTTTCATCCTCATCTAGTTCCGAAAGTAATTTTAATATGTCTGCTGTGGCTAGCTACACCCCAATCTTTATAGATTCTGGCAGTAGAAATGATGACCACTTCTGTCACCTTCCCCTAGAAGGGCAGAGGATTCCATAGATGACTTTAGTTTAGGTTTTCTTCAGTTCTCTCCAAAGTTACAAGAACTATTTGGTCCAAGAGTTTCTCACATATTCTCTAAACAGAACTTTCCCTTCTTTAGGATTCCACTGCTAAATCAGTACTGTATCTTCTAAAGGTATAAGGCCAAGATTCTCATCCTAACTTATCACACAAAAATATTTCAAACAACTATATCCAACTGTTAATAGGGCTGCTTTGGATGGTGTAGCTTTTTCTTCTATTTTTAAATATTTTATAATAATCATTTTTGTTATAGTCATTCCTTTCACTGATAGATCCTAAGGGAAGTCAGTTTTTAACTTTTTTTGCTTTTTTTTGTTTTAGTTTTTACTTTTATTACAGTCAGCATTTAAGTGCTCATTTCTTACATTTTCTCCATCTCCCTTACTATTCTTCTAAACCAAACAGATTAGAATTTGGAACAATTCAGTTTGGGGGGAGCTAATCACAAACAGGCTGAATTCAATTTCACTTTTTTTTTTTGAGTTGGGAGTCTCACTCTGTCGCCCAGACTGGAGTGCAGTGGCCGCTCCCGGCCACCGCAGCCTCGACCTGCTGGGCTCTGGCGATCCTTCCGCCTCAGCCTTCCAAGTAGCTGGAATTACAGGCATGCGCTACCATGCCCAGCTGATTTTTTTTTTAAATTTATTGTAGAGATGAGGTCTCGTTGCCCAGGCGGGTCTCGAACCCGCGGGCTCAGGCAATCCACTCACCTCAGCCTCCCAAAGGCGTGGGATTACAGGCTGAGCCACCGAGCCCGGCTACAATTTCACTTTTTAAACAAGAGGAATCCTCAGCGTAATTACACCGAATATTAATCATTTTCTTCTTTTTAATAGGAAGGGAGCGGGAGAGGAAGATGATAAACTAGTCCATAGATACCTACTAGTTTCAGTTTGAAAATCTCGGAAACCATCAAAAATCGAACGTGCAGGCCGTCGTCTTTTAGGAGCTTTAGGGGAAAAAAATAATAATTAAAGTTCTAAAACATTAATTTTAAAACTTAATTCTAAAAAGTCCTTATTATAAGTATTTGCACAGATTCATAATGGTGCCTCCTCTCAATAATAAAACAAGCTTTTAACTTTCAAGTCATTCATGTTTAACTATCCAACCATCTTCAGTCCAACCACCTTGTTTTACCAATGAGAAAATTAAAACCCAGTTAAGAGATCTGACCAAACTCGTAGAAAAAGATAAGAGTCTAAGTGGTGGTATTAGGAAGAAACATTTTAAGGATGACTTCACACAGAGATGAAGCTACATACATACAGCAAATATCCAATTCAGGTTAGCCCAAGGAATCTGATTGCCCTTTGGTGTAACACTTGAGTAACTCCAAGTTCTAAACCATAAGACTTAGGAACTATAATGGTGGCCAGGTGCAGTGGGTGGCTCATGTCTATAATCCCAGCACACTGGGAGGCGGAGGCTAGAGGATTGCCTGAGCCTGTGGGTTCGAGACCAGCCTGGGCAACATGGCGAAACCTCATCTCCACAATAAGTCAAAAAATCAGCCAGGCATGGTGGTGCATGCCTATGGTTCCAGCTACCTTGGAAGGCTGAGGTGGAAGGATCACCTGAGGTCACCAGGTCAAGGTTGTGGTAGCCATGAGCATGCCACTGTACTCCAGCCTGGACAACAGAGTGAGACTCCGACTCAAAAAAAAGACTTAGGGACTACTTCTTAGTGAGTGGACACACATGCAGAATTAAAAACTGTGGAAGAAAATATTTTTCCACAGTTATATAATGATTTAGCGACAGGAAAGCATATAGAACCAAGGTCTTCCACTACCTCTGTATAGTGTTTATAACCCAATCTTTAAGTATTTTGCAGATAAGTTCTAGAATGCAATAATCAAAAATGTTATCTTCAGCCGGGCTCGGTGGCTCAGGCTGTAACCCTGCGCCTTTGGGAGGCTGAGGTGAGTGGATTGCCTGAGCACACGGGTTCAAGACCCGCCTGGGCAAGTTGGCGAGACCTCATATCTACAATTAAAAAAAAAAAAAAAATGAGCCAGGCATGGTAGTGTGTGCCTGTAGTTCCAGCTACTTGGAAAGCTGAGGCAGAAGGATTGCCGGAGCCCAGCAGGTCAAGGCTGTGGTGGCCGGGAGTGGCCACTGCACTTCTGTCTGGGCAACAGAGTGAGACTCCAACTCAAAAAAAAAAAAAAAGTTATCTTCCTATATGTATGTACTTTTAAAACCTAAAAAAAAAAAGCAGATAATTTATGTACATTACAATACATAAGGATTTTCAATATAGATAACAGTTTTGTTTTGTTCCAAATAGCTGGAACTACAGGTGTGAACCACCACACCTGGTAGGCTTGAGCCACCGTACCCAGCTATAACAGTTATTAAGTTGGCTTATGGCAAGCCTGACCAGCATGTAACCAGAACAATGCTCTATGTTAATAAATGATGAGTCGGGCACGATGGCTCACACCTGTAATCCCAGTACTTCGGGAGATGGAGGCAAGAGGATTGCCTGAGTCCAGGAGTTTAAGACCAGCCTGGGCAACATGGCAAGACCTTGTCTCTACAATAAATCAAAAAATTAGGCGGGTGTGGTGACATGCACCTATAGTTCCAGCTCCCTGGAAGGCTGAGGTGCAAGGATTGCTCAAGTCCAGCAGGTTGAACCCATCCAGGTCTGCTTGGGTGACAGAGTGAGACTCCAACTCAAAAAAATATTAAAAAGTAAATGATAGCCGGGCTCAGTGGCTCAGCCTGTAATCCCGCGCTTTGGGAGGCTGAGGTGAGTGAATTGCCTGAGCCCACGGGTTCCAGACCCACCTGGGCAACTTGGCGAGACCTCATCTCAACAATAAATCAAAAATTAGTAATCCCGAACCTTTGGGAGGCTGAGGT
This sequence comes from Cephalopachus bancanus, assembly GCA_027257055.1. Classification (NCBI taxonomy): domain Eukaryota; kingdom Metazoa; phylum Chordata; class Mammalia; order Primates; family Tarsiidae; genus Cephalopachus; species Cephalopachus bancanus. The sequence goes on along the minus strand of JAPVLO010000230.1, from coordinate 2,373,104 downwards.
GAGTGGATTGCCTGAGCCCGCGGGTTCGAGACCCGCCTGGGCAGCGAGACCTCATCTCTACAATAAATCCAAAAATTAACTGGGCATGGTAGCGTATGCCTGTAATTCTGGCTACTTGGAAGGCTGAGGCGGAAGGATCGCCGGAGCCCAGCAGGTCGAGGCTGCGGTGGCCGGAAGCGGCCACTGCACTCCAGTCTGGGCGACCGAGTGAGACTCCAACTCAAAAAAAAAAAAAAAAAATTAGCCGGGCGTGGTAGCACGCGCCTGTAGTTCCAGCTACTTGGAAGGCTGAGGCGGAAGGACTGCTAGAGCCCACAGATCGAGGCTGCGGTGGCCGGGAGCGGCCACTGCACTCCAGTCTGGGTGACAGAGTGAGACTCCAACTCAAAAAAATAAAATAAAATAAAATAAATGATGATTAGTAGCAGGATTAGACAGAGAACCAAAAAGCCCCTATCCAACGTCAATGCATCCTTCCCAACATCCTTGTGTTTGTCATTAAACAGGATAATTATTTCTATCCAGAACTACTGGGCAAAAAGCAAAACAAGAAAAAGCAACAAAAAATGCAGAGCCACATGTTAAAAACTTCATTTTTGTTTAAAATATATTTGTATGTAGATCATTCATGCATACGATGCATACGTGTGTATGAGTATTTATGCTAAAGAATCGCAACATCATGTCTGGAAAAATGGGCTTGTTAAAAGCTTTTCATGATTTAATACTGAATTTTTTAAAAATTTTAAAATTTTAAATCTCTACCTCCCTCCCTATTTAAGAAGAAATGTTACTCTTCAATCTTGAAACTATACTGGACCAAAAGCTACTACTTCAAACATATATGTTTCAAGCAGGAATAATATAGCCTGCCAAATAAGGCCTTCTAAACACTAGTTATCTGAGCAGGGCATGGTGATGCATGCCTGTAGTCCCAGCTACCTGGGAGGCTGAGGCAGGAGGATCACTTGAGCCAAGGAGTTCGAGTCCAGCCTGGACAACATAGTGAGACCTATCTCTAAAAATAATAAAAAATTAAAATTTAAAAGGCAGGTGCGCTGAGCATGGTGGCTCATGTCTATAATCCCAGAACTTTGGGAGGGGAAGGTGGAAGAATTGCCTGAGCCCAGGGGTTCGAGACCAGCCTGGGCAACTTGGTGAGACCCTGTCTCTACAATAAATCAAAAAATTAGCCATGCATGGTTGCACACGCCTATAGTTCCAGTTACTTAGAAGGCTGAAGCAGAGGGATCACCTGAGCCCAGCAGGCTGCCACTTCACTCCTAGCCTGGGCGACAGAGCGAGACTCTGACTCAAAAGAAAGAAAGAAAGACAGACAGAAAGAAAGAAAGACGGACGGAAGGAAGGAAGGAAGGAAGGAAGGAAGGAAAGAAGGAAAGAAAGAAAGAAAGAAAGAAAGAAAGAAAGAAAGAAAGAAAGAAAGAAAGAAAGAAAGAAAGAAAGAAAGAAAGAAAGAAAGAAAGAAAGAAAGAAAGCAGGTACAGTGGCTCACACCTGTAATCCCAGCACTTTGGAAGGCCAAGGCAAGGCGGATTGCTTGAGGCCAGGAGTTTGAGACCAGCCCGGGAAACGTAGTGAGACCCTGTCTCTACACAAATTAATTAACTAGGCATGGTAGCACACGCCTACAGTGCTAGGTACTCAGAAGGCTGAGGAGAGAGGATTGCTTGAGTCTAGGAGTTCAAGGCTGTGGTGAGCTATGATTATGTCACTACACTCCAGCCTGAGTAACAAAGCAAGATCCTGCCTCAAACAAAAACTAGTCATCTGATACTTTTTTTTTTTTTTGAGTTGGAGTCTCACTCTGTCGCCCAGACTGGAGTGCAGTGGCCGCTCCCAGTCACCACAGCCTCGACCTGCTGGGCTCCGGAGATCCTTCCATCTCAGCCTTCCAAGTAGCCAGAATTACAGGCATGCGCTACCACGCCCGGCTGATTTTTGGATTTATTGTAGAGATGAGGTCTCGCTGCCCAGGCGGGTCTCGAACCCGCGGGCTCAGGCAATCCACTCACCTCAGCCTCCCAAAGGCGCAGGATTACAGGCTGAGCCTCCGAGCCTGGCTTCATCTGATACTTTTTAACCATAATAATTAAGAAAGCAAGGATGTCTTAGGATAAGACATATAGAATAGCTGCCCAAGAAAGCATATTATTATAGAAAGGCAGTACATAAAAGGTAATTTTCATCTACTTTTAAACTGCCAAAGGCAAGCCAGTCCAATAGTCCACATTATTTCACATCCCCTCCCAATTTCTCCCTTCTCTATTATTCACTTGATCTGGGTATTCTCACTAGTTCCTCTTATTGCTATCCTTCTCCCAACTCCTTTTACTTTTTGGGCTCATAACCTGCTGCTCCCTTTTGCTTCCCTTCATTTATCCTAAATCTAACCAAAAACCTCACCTCAGACCACAGCACCTCTAGCCCTATAACCATTACTCCTGCCTGCCTCTCTACTGTGGTCTCCTGGCAATTCCAAGACATCTGTCAGCTGGGCTCGGTGGCTCAGCCTGTAATCCTGCGCCTTTGGGAGGCTGAGGTGAGTGGATTGCCTGAGCCCGCGGGTTCGAGACCCGCCTGGGCAGCGAGACCTCATCTCTACAATAAATCAAAAAATCAGCCGGGTGTAGTAGCGCATGCCTGTAATTCCAGCTACTTGGAAGGCTGAGGCGGAAGGATCACCGGAGCCCAGCAGGTCGAGGCTGCGGTGGCCGGGAGCGGCTACTGCACTCCAGTCTGGGCGACAGAGTGAGACTCCAACTCAAAAAAACCCCAAAAAAACAAAAACAAACAAAAACAAAAAACAAAACCAAGACATCTGTCACAAGCAAACATCCATCCTCTGCACTTACTCTACGGCCCACACAATAGGCATGCTCATCACTGAGCCCACAGAGGCTAAGCTACCAAGAGCCAAGAGAGATTCAAGTGAAGCCTCTGAGTCAGAAGAGGAGAGGGACAGGTGAAAACAACTGGGAGAGAAGAGTGGCACTGTTTCACATTTTCACAAATCTCTCTTAAATTTGGCTTAGAAGACATACAGATTTTCAGATCTGCTTCTGCATTCTTTTAGATCTAATTATTTTAGTTCAAGTATAGAAAGAAAACTAAAACTTAGCCTAACACACACATGAAGCTGTAAAAGGGAAAAGCGTTTTTGAGTCTTTTAAATAACTGTGCATATTATTCTTTGATACTACCTCAAATCCCAAATAGTAGTAGTTTCTTAAAGATTAGTTGCAAACTAATTTGAAACCCTGTCGATGAGCTTTCCACATTCGGTTCCATATACCCACTGTTCTATGTGGTATGTAGTCTCTAAGATGGCCCAAATCATCCCTGTCTCCTGGTATTCACAACCTGTGTGACTACCTTGAGTACAGACAGGATTGAATAGAATGTGGTAGAGTAAGGAAACACTTTCAGATTAGGTTTCCAGCTGTGTTGCCCCCTCTGGCTCTCTGACTTGCTCTGTGGTAAGGAACTAATACCTTCAGCCAACAGCCATGTGAGTGAGCTCAGGAGATCCTCTCCATTAAAGCTCTGAAATAACTTGTAACCTGGCTAACACCTTGACTGCATCCTGTTAAGACACCCTAACCAAAGGCACCCTGGCACCCCCAGCTAAGCTACATCTGGATTCCTGACCCCAAGAAACTGTAAGATTAAAAAATGTTTGTTTTATCAGGCAGCTTAATTTTAGAGCGATTTTTGTTACTCGGAAATAAGTATCTCATATAATACCATCTTGCAGTCTGAATGGATCTTTTCCCTATACATGATTTTGTACTATCATGCATAGATTATCTGAAAATATTCATTATCTAAGTACTGTAAATATCCCAAAACTTAATGGTTTAATTATACAATTATACAATATTAAAAATATCATCTGCTTCAGTTTAGCTTGTCATTGTGCTGTAAATATATCAGATGTAATAAGGCCTTAATTATAATTTTTTATATATAAATGTTGTGAATGGATTTTAGAGCTAAGGAGTAATGCTCATGAAAACTTTATCTTTTGTTTGTTGTAAAAAATAAGGCAGATCTTTGAGGGGGTAGGACTCCAGGAAATGTATTCTATGCCATCTTGCTGTTGAATAGGCAAAGGAGTTCCATTTAAAACCCACTTTTCTCTTTGTTTACCTCTTTTTTTTTTTTTTAATGTCACCACTAATCTTATCAGAAAGTCTTTAAGTATTGGGACAGCATCGAGTTCACAATGGCAGATACAAATTTTCTAAAATTCAAATTCTGAAAGTTCTTTTTTTTTTTGAATAGGAGTCTCACTGTTGCCCAATCTGGAGTACAGGGGCACACTCGTGGCCACCGCACTTTAAACCTGCTGGGTTCAGGTGATCCTTCCACCACAGCCTTCCAAGTAGCTGGAACTACAGACATACACCACCATACATGGCTAACTTTTTGATTTAATGTAGAGAAGAGGTCTCACCATGTTGCTCAGGCTACTTCTCCAAAGATCCGTCAAGCAATAAGATTAATAACGACTTCCTAACTGTATAAAGTCATTCTCATTTCCCTCCTTGTTGTACGTCAATTAAGAGGTAAACAGCCGGGCTCGGTGGCTCAGCCTGTTAATCCCGCACCTTTGGGAGGCTGAGGTGAGTAGATTGCCTGAGCCCACGGGTTCGAGACCCGCTTGGGCAACTTGGTGAGACCTCATCTCTACAATAAATCAAAAATTAGCTGGGTGTGGTAGCACGCGCCTCTAGTTCCAGCTACTTGAAAGGCTGAGGCGGGAAGGATCACCGGAGCCCAGCAGGTCGAGGCTGCAGTGGCCGGGAGCAGCCACTGCACTCCAGTCTGGGCGACAGAGTGAGACTCCAACTCAAAAAAAAAAAAAAAAGAGGTAAACAAAGAGAAAAGTGGGTTTTAAATGGAACTCCTTTGCCTATTCAACAGCAAGATGGCATAGAATACATTTCCTGGAGTCCTACCCCCTCAAAGATCTGCCTTATTTTTTACAACAAACAAAAGATAAAGTTTTCATGAGCATTACTCCTTAGCTCTAAAATCCATTCACAACATTTATATATAAAAAATTATAATTAAGGCCTTATTACATCTGATATATTTACAGCACAATGACAAGCTAAACTGAATAGTTCAGAAAGCACATTACACTACAGTATTCAGACCTTACAGTTTTCCTCTTGCCTTCATATAGTTCTGAATCTAGAAAGTATATTCTTTCATTTCGTACTGTATTAAACTCCAAAGCTACCAAGTTAAAGATCTATCCTATAAAATTCCCAACTAAAGTGTTTTTCAAATCAAAAGATATGGTCTATATATTTTTCTTCATCCTGTTCTTAAAATTATTTTTCCTCCTCTTAGTTTACCTAAAAAACTTTATATAGGTTGCTTGTTCTTAACTTTCAAAACAAACTATTTATCTGCATTTACTGGTCTCAAATATATATATATATTTCTCCATCTCTGCCCAATCAGATTATAACTCCATTTCTCCTTTTTAAAATAAACCCATTAATGTTAAACTATCTGGTTCACAAAAAGAAAATAAGTACTTATTAAACTAAGTATAAATTGTTCTTAAATCTGATTAAATATGCCATCCTCTTTCATCAATCTCTACTATACTGATATCACAATTTTTTGTTATTTTCTTCTTTGCTCAAAATAGAAATAGCATTTCTAGAAATTAAGAGAAAGAGAAGAAAAGGCATGTCAAGAAGTAGGGATATGACAGTCAAAGCAGGTATCGTATCCAGAAAACAAAAAATAATCAGAGTCTTTTATCTTATGATAGATTAGTTTCCATTACAAGGCAGCAATTCTTTTTGCTAATTTTCCTCCTTTTGATCTTCTGCAAACAGTACCAATGTTTAAATCTGCTTCACTCTGTGAACCACTACTATAACTTTCCTGAGGGGAAATACAAGAAAAGAACTGACTCTATACTTGAAATAACAATCTCTGAGCAGGTCTTCACATATTTTTATAGTTTCATTAAAATCCTAAAGACAACAACAAAGTAAATAAAGCTTAGGAGAAAAAGTAAACTTACCACCAAATAAAGGTTCTGGTTCCACCAATATTTCCTGCTTTTGAGGAATTGGGGCACGGACTTCTTCTCTATTAAAAAAAAAAAAAGTGGGAAAACTTCAAAATGAAAACATTTCTGACACCTGTTTTCTTTCTGTAATTACTGTGAATGAATTCAAATTGACAAGTAAAATGACACAGTGACTGTTAGGAGTCACAGTAATCATGAATTTTAGATGGTTTCTATATAAAGAGCAACTGGAACAAAGTACCAGGCATATACAGCTCAAATGATTTAAACAGAAATATAAAAGATATTTCCCTTTCCATCTCAAGTCCCCTACCCTAAATTCTTTCAGAAAAAAAGATTAAAAATTCTCCCCCCAAAATCAGGCAAAAATAAGTGGAAAAATATAGGTTTAATAAAAGTAATATTACATCACTACTGCATCAATAAATAGATACTTGCATCACAAGGCTATATTAAAGTAAGCTTAAGCAAATAGAGAATTTTACACTAATTTGAAAAAGGCTAACATGAGTATAACCTTGCATTATTTACCAAATAGATTCTAATATACAGATTTTTTAAATACTCATCTTTAAAAAGCCTATTTTCTTCAAAGTTTACCTCCAGAAGGTTTATTAATAATCCATCTCTCTCAGTAAAAAATACTCATTTTGATATACTATAAAAATGATGTGTACCTTTAAAAATCAGTTTATTTTTATAGCTGTAACTCAAATACAAAACTTTGGTGATTAATGTTCATAGCAAAGAGCAACTTGCGAATTCCTTATCTTCCTGCTTATAAGTATTATAAGCATATAAGTAAGTTTATCTATTTATCTATCTATCTGGAGACAAGGTCTCGCTCTGTCACACAGGTTGGAGTACAGTGATACTATCACAGCAGGCACACTAGCACACCCAACTAATTTTTTAATTTTCTGTAGAGCCCAGCAGGTCAAGTCTGCAGTGGCCATGAGCATGCCACTGCATTCCAGCCTGGGTGACAGAGTGAGACTCCGACTCAAAAAAAAAAAAAAATCAAATTGAGCAGAATGGAATATCATACCTGAAATACATGGCCAACATTTACAGGAAAAAACCTTATAAGATATTAATGATCTTTAAAGTTCAAGCTTCATGTGGAAACAATATTATTCTGGAATCTAGAATTAGATAAACAAAAGAGGCAATTATGCCTGTATGTGATCTGGCTTTTAAAATTTATCTCTAATTTAGTAAAAACAAAACTCTGGTCTTTTGCTTATTACTATCAAAATAATTCCTCGTTTACTGTTTCATGTTGTACACAATGAGAGTTATAAAAAATTTTGAGAATTAAAGTCTCATGTGAAGACCTAATAAATTTTTTTGTTTCAAAATCAATGACTTTCCTTTGAGCTAGGTTCATGTCTATTATTTTCTAAAAAGTACTCAAATTTTGCCCAAGTTATTATTTCAACGGTCACTGGTATCAAATGTAAACAACAAAATCACCAAATCTCTTCACCATTTATTACTATTTTCCACATACTGAAGATGCTTCTGATTATTAACTACATGAAAGGTATAAAAGACCAGAATTATTTTTTCAAAAAATTTGCATGGCAACTTAAAACTTTTCTGGGACAAAGGAAGAAAAGTTAAAATTGGAAAATCTGAACTTTACTTCTGATCTGCGACTTAATTTCTGTGTAGTTTGGGGAAATGGCTATGTCCCTACTTCTTCATGGATTAAAAATGGCTTTTTTTTTTTTTTTGCTGCTGTGGGGCACATAGGCCCTGTCTCCTAGCCATAAGCCAATCCTAGCTGGGTAGCTCCAAGCCCCCTCCACATCTCAGACTTCAAACTGAGCCTATATATTTCTTTTGAGGATCAAACAAGACAGGACAGTGCTCTAGAAACTTTTTAAGTATGAAAGTACAGACCAGGTGTGGTGGCTTATGCCCATGACTGGAGAACTTGAGGAGGTTGAGGCAGGAGGATTGCTTAAGCCCAGAAGTTCGAGACCAGGCTGAGCAACACAGCAAGACCTCATCTCTACAAAAATGATGAAAATATTAGCCAGGCATGGTAGTGTGCTTGTAATCCCAACTACATGGGAGGCTGAGGCTGGGAGATCACCTGAGCCCAGGAGGTTGAGGCTGCAGTGAGCCATTGCCACGCCACTGCCCAGCACTTTGGGAGGCCGAGGCAAGAGGATTGCCTGAGACCAGGGGTTCAAGAGCAGCCTGGGCAACTTGGCGAGACTTCATCTCTACAATAAATCAAAAAATTAGCCAGGTGTCATGGTGCGTGCCTGTAGTTCCAGCTACTTGGAAGGCTGAGACGGAAGGATCACCTGAGCCCAACAGGTTGAGGCTGCAGTGGCTGTGAGCAGGGTGCCACTACACTCCAGACTGGATGACAGAGTGAGACTCCGACTCAAAAAAAAAAAAAAACCCCAAAGCAAACAAAAAAACTTCCACTTGATAATTTCTCAGACACTTTCAAAAAAATTTTTTTTTCATAACCAGAGAATTGACCTGGCTTGGATAAAAATGTAATTACTCAATTTTAGGCAAGAGGTAGCTCCTGACAATAAATAATAAATCCATACTCTGTGTGAGGTCTGACGGTGGAGACACTTGCTGAACTGGTACTGGGCTCTTCAGCGATTCCGCCACCATCCAAAAACATAGTGACGGCCATCTCCAGATTATTGTTGCAGGCTTCAAGCATATGTTTTCCTACACTTTCACTTGCACCTGAAACAGCAAAAAGACAAGAAAAAAAGTTTTTTAAAAAATGGCAGTTTCTTACATTCAGCACATATTAGAATTACCAAGTAAATTAATTGTGCTTTTTCCCTTTTAAAATGAATGAGTTTTTTTTCTTAAATTCATTTGTTTACTTCTGCACTGTTGTCTGGATGGTGAGAAATAGACAGATCTAGAAAAGAATGTATGTTGAGTAAGGTATGGTCACAAGATAAAAAGGAATGTGGCAGCCATTGCCTTGCTAGACTCTGGTGTGGCCAGAGTGTGGCCATGTGCTCTCTGAGCTATGGCTGTCGCCATGCTTCCTTGCTTTGGCCCCCTCCCCCACCTTGCGCACTCGCGCTGGCTCTCCCTCTCTCTCTAATTTATTCTTTTTTTCTTTTTGAGTTGGAGTCTTACTCTGTCACCCAGATTGGAGTGCAGTGGCCTCTCCCAGCCACTGCAGCCTCAACCTGCTGGGCTCCAGCAATCCTTCCGCCTCAGCCTTCCAAGTAGCTGGAACTACAGGCGTGTGCTACCATGCCTGGCTAATTTTTGATTTATTGTAGAGATGAGGTCTCACCAACTTGCCCTGGCGGGTCTCGAACCCGTGGGCTCAGGCAATCCACTCACCTCAGCCTCCCAAAGTGCTGGGATTACAGGCTAAGCCACCAAGCCCGGCTTAATTTACCCTTAAATAATATTTTCTAATCTTAAAAAAAGGAATGTAGCAGCATTAAAACAGTGATCTTCCTTCATAATAAGATAAAAATGAAAGCATTTATTTGTCATTTCTTTTTATCTTTTGCCATTTCTTTCAATGGCCCAACATACATTTGTTAATAAACTGAAAAAAAAATTGAAAAAAAAACAAAGAAAAATAAAAGACTACATTCTAGAAAGTTAGATGCTTTCTGTCACAAAAAAATGCATATCAGTTGGCATTTCTGTTTCTATTAAAAAGAAAATATGACCCGTACAGGCTCACACTTGTAATTCCAGCACCTTGGGAGGCCAAGGTGAGAGGACTACCTGAGCTCAGGAACTTGAGATCAGCCTGAGTGACTTGGTGAGACCTCCTTTCTACAATGAATTTTTTAAAAAGTTAGTTAGGCATAGTGGCGCACACCTGTAGTTCCAGTTACTTGGAAGGCTGAGGCGGAAGACTCAACTGAGCCCAGCAGGTCAAGACTGCAGTGGCCTTGAGCATGCCACTGCACTCCGGTCTGGGCAACAGAGTGAGATTCTGACTCAAAAATAAGTAAAATAAAATAAAATAAGAAAACATCAGGGACCATATATAGTAGCTCATGCCTATAATCCCAACACGTTGGGAGGCCCAGGCAGAAGGATCCCTTGAGACCAGGAGTTCAAGACCAGACAGGGCAACACAGTGAGATCCTGTCTCTATAAAAATAATAAGTATAATCCTGTAGTTCCAGCTACTCAGGCTGAGATGCTAGGATGACTTGAGCCCAGTAGACAGAAGCTACAGTGAGCTGTGATCGTGCCACTATACCCTAGCCTAGAAAACAGAAAAAAATCCCATCTCAAAAATAATAATAATAATTTTTTTTTCAAAGAAAGCATCTTTAGGCCAGGTGTGGTGGCTTACATCTGTAATCTCAGCACTTTGGGAGGCAGAGGCAAGAAGACTGAATGAGCCCATGGGTTTGAGATCAGTCTGGGCAACATGGCAAGACCGTGTCTGTACAATAAATCAAAAAATTAGCCAGGCATGGTGGCACATGTCTGTGGTTCCAGCTACTTGGAAGGCTGAAATGGAAGAATCAACTGAGCCCAGCAGGTCAAGGCTGCAGTGGCTGTGAATGTGCCACTGCACTCTAACCAGGGTGATAGAGTAAGAATCCAACTCAAAAAAAAAAAAAAAAAAAAGCATGTTTAATAACAACGGCAGAGAAATGAGATGAAACAGTTTTATCTAAGACATAGCTAAGTCAAAATCTGGTAAGAAATGTCAATCTCCATCATTTAAAACTGGTCCTATCACAAACTTACTCATTTGTAAATAAAGCCCACATAATCTGTTAAACAAAATGTAAATTGGTAAAGTCCTTTAAGAAAACAATTTTACAACATATATTCAAGAAACAAAAATACTCATTCCTTTTTTGACTGAGTAATTTGGACCTCTAGTCAAAAGAAAAAAATCGGCATAAAATACTACATGCATAAACATGTTCACATAAATGTCCAGCATATCGTCAGTCAGTACTGAAAAACTGAGAACAACATAAATGTCCAATAAGAGTGGAATGTAAATTTTAGTATCTATTTGATGTAGCATTTTGTGGCCACTAAAAAGCATCTCAGGCTTTCCATTTGGGATGATTTTTCTGTTATCTAAATTATGACTCTTAGAATCTCCTTCTGGTGGTAGTAAATGTGCTTCTAAGTTTTTGTCTGAAAATGTCTTTATTTTCCTGCCATTCCTGACAGCTTTACTGTATGCCATTTCAAGGCTGACAGCTATTTTTTCTCATACATTGACGACAGCATTCCAATGTCCCCTGGCTTCTGTTGTTGCTGCTAGGAAGTCAGCTGCCAGACTAAAGCAAATGTTTTTACAGCAATCTGTTGTTTCTTTCTAGTTGCCTTTAAAATCTTCTCTATCTTTAGCCTCCTACAGTTTCACTCTGACTTATCAGAACTGATTTTTGTTTTTTAGTCAGGGTCTCACTATGTTGCCCAGGTTGGAGCGCAGCGGCACAATCACAGCTACTGCAGTCTCAACCTGATGGGCTCAGACAATCCCTTCACCTCAGCCTCCAGAGCAGCTGGGCTCACAGGCACATGCCACCACACTCAGCTAATTTTTTTATGTATTGTAGAGATGAGGTCTTCCCATGTTGCCCAGGCTGGTCTCAAACTCCTGGGCTCCAGTAATCCTCTCACCTCAGCCTCCCAAAGTGCTGGGATTACAGGCATGAGCCACTGCACCCAGCCCAGGGCTGATTTTATTTATCCTCCTTAGGATTTGCCGGACTTCTACCCACATGAAGATTATCTTTTATCAATTCTAGAAATTTCTCAGCCCAAATTTCTATTTGACCATTGCCTCACCCCCTCAGTCACACTTCTGGAATTCCAGTTAGATGTATGTTAGAACGCTTCACTCTTTTATGTCTCAACCTTTTTCTTTCATATGTTTATTGGCTCTTTATCTATATTGTGTTCTGGGTAATATCTTCAATGCTATCTTTCAGTTCACAGCTAAGACCATTCTCTCTAGCAATGTCAATGTGTTTCTTTACCTATTCCTTTAGTTTTTAATTTCAGATAATTTTTTATAATGAGAAAGTTCTGGGTTTTGTGGGTTTTTTTCCCTTCAACTGCTTGGTCATGTTTTGGAGACCCTGAATTCACACTATTTCAAGTTTTAATTTCTTTAAACATTTTCATCAAACTTGTCAGAATTACTAAGACAAAATACAAATTTTCTAGTCCCTATGGGTCACTGTCTCTTGTTTCTGCTGGATCTTGCTCACTATGCCATAGTTTTTACACCCCTTTTTTTTTTTTTTTTTTTTACTGTGATCTTGTGTGCCTTGGAATTTTAATCTGCAGATTTTTGAAGGCTGAGTTGTAGGTACATCCTCCTAAGCAGATTTGGTTTGATACATCTTGCAAGGTATCCACAGACACTATCAAACAGAGACCACTTCAAATACATTTCTAACTTGCAAGTTTTTCAAGACTATAAGGGAAATGTGACTCTGTAAACATCCTTGTTATAAACTTAGTGAAGATATCCATTTCCATATACTCCCTTCCTCACTACCAAGATTGAAACAAAGTCTCAGCTTCATGAAGGGGAAGGGTCTCTTTTCGGACACCCTCTTCCCCCTCTCCCGTGCAAGGCTTCCAGTTTTGTTTCCTGTGCCCTATGAGGTTATCAAAAGGAAAATTCAAAGCCATTCAGTGTGGACAGATTCTACTAGGCTTCCTTTAAAGCTAGCTAACATCTGCATTCTTCATTTTTAGACTGTTGCCAGCCCAATGATGCAGTTCAGAAGACTCTTTAAAATACACATTTTATTCAGCATTTCTTTCCTTAGCAGTCAGTTTATTTATGTTATCTTAAGCCTTACTGCAAGGAATGGAAGTGCTGATTCTACTCAATATCTCTTATTTGTTTTCTCTTCTGTACTACCACTGCCTCTAAGGCTTTGGATCAAGTCCTTAATACTTCTTACCTGGATTACTACAACAGGTTCCTAAATGATCTTTTTTCCCTCTTCCACTTGCTGCTGAGGGTCCAAAATACAAGTCTGATTATATCATTTCCCTGTTTAAGATTTCTGAACGGCTTTCTCTTATCACCTACAGTATAGATTCTAAAACCTCTGTGATCAGGAAAGTCCTTCATGATCAGGGCACAGCTTACTTCTCTGGCTTTGCCTTTCCTCTTCCCTTCCCAACACAATTTACTATACGCAAACTAAATTACGTGCTTGGAATGCCCTTATCCTCATCTCCCCCTCATATGGTTCTTGCATGCTAAGATCACCAGAAATGTTAACTTCCCCCTATTCCCATCTTCGTAATACTGCTCTATTACATACATGGATATAATAGTAAGCAGTAAGTGTTGGTTTATTTTCTGGCACTCCCAAAAGAGTGGAAGGTTTCTGAACACAGGAGCTGGTTCTCTTGGCTTGGTATTCTCAGCACCTACCATCATGTTTGCTTGCATGTGATCAATGTCTCATAAGCTGACTTAGAGATATGTCACAGTACTTTAGCTCACTAGCTACAACAGGGAAAGATGGGACAGGGCTCAGCCAAAACCACCGGCAACTCTCCCATATCTTTGGGAATTTTGTACTGTGTGCATTTATATGTTGTAAATTTAATTTATAAAGCAATATAGTTACACTGTGGAAATAAACAGAAAATTACCTTGAACAAATGGATTTAAGATAAAAGTTCCAGTAAAAGCATCACATACAAACTTCAAAAGGGTTATACCTCAATGTGAAGAGAAAAAAAATACATGCTCTAAAAAACTATCAGATGACACAGTGTAGCTATAGTGTTTTCAGATAGCTAACAAAGACATATTTAAGATGCAAATTTAAAAAGTGAATAAAATTATTTCATAAAACATGAGTGGATAAAAGCATTAGCATACACTATCTTGTGATTTAATGTTAAATCAATAAATAACATATTACCAAAAAAACCTGATCATTTCACTTAAACTCTAGAAATTTACATATTTGTTAGCCAAAAACGTTTTTTTAGTACCACCTCACACCATTAAAATGGCTACTATAAAAAACTACGACAAAAAAAGGTCAGGTGTGGTGGCTCACGCCTGTAATCCCAGCACTTTGGGAGGCTGAGGCAAGCTGATTGCCTGAGCTCAGGAGTTCGAGACCAGCCTGGGCAACATGATGAGACCTCATCTCTACAATGAATCAGAAAATTAGCCGGGCATGGTGGGGCATGCCTGTGGCTCCAGCTACTTAGAAGGCTGAGGTGAAAAGATCACTGGAGTCCAGTAGACCAAGGCTGTGATGGCCGTGAGCATACTACCATGCTCCAGCCTGGGCAACAGAATGAGACTCTGACTCAAAAACAAAACAACCCCCACCCCAAAAAAACTAGTATGAGTGAGGATGTGGAAAAATGGAACCACTGTGCACCATTGGTGGGAATGTAAAATGGCATGACCACTACAAAAAACAGCATGGTAGGTCCTCAAAAAACTAAAAACACAATTAACAAATACTCCAATACTTTCACTTCTGGGATATAACCAAAAGAACTGAAAGCAGAGTCTCAAAGATATATCTGTATTCCCATTTTCATAACAGCATTATTCACAATGGCTAAAACATGGAAGCAACCCAAGTATCCATCAACAGATGAATGGATAAATAAACATACTGTGGAATATCATGCAGCCTTAAAAACAAAATTCTAGCCGGGCTCGGTGGCTCAGTCTGTAATCCCGCGCCTTTGGGAGGCTGAGGTGAGTGGATTGCCTGAGCCCGCGGGTTCGAGACCCGCCTGGGCAGCGAGACCTCATCTCTACAATAAATCAAAAAATCAGCCGGGCATGGTAGCGCATGCCTGCAATTCCGGCTACTCGGAAGGCTGAGGCGGAAGGATCGCAGGAGTCCAGCAGGTCGAGGCTGCGGTGGCTGGGAGCGGCCACTGCACTCCAGTCTGGGCGACAGAGTGAGACTCCAACTCAAAAAAAAAAATTCTGACATGCTACCACACAGATGAAACTTGATGATACTGTATTAAGTGACATAAGCCAGTCAAAAAGGTAAATATTAGCTGAGCGCAGTAGCTCAAGACTAATTCTAGCACTTTGGGAGGTGGAAGTGAGAGGACTGCCTGAGCTCAGGAGTTTGAGACCAGCCTGGGCAACTTGGCAAAACCTTGTCTCCACAATAAATAAAAAAATTAGCTGGGCTTGGTGGTGCATGCCTGTAGTTCCAGCTACTTGGAAGGCTGAGGCAGAAGGATCGCCTGAGCCCAGCAGGTCCAGGCTGTAGTGGCCGTGAGCATGCCACTGCACTCCAGCCTAGGTTACAGAATGAAACTCTGAATCAAAAAAAGGGGCAAATATTGTATGACTCCATTTACATGAGACACAGAGTAGTCAAAATCGTAAAGACAGAAAGTAGAATGGTGGTTGACAAGAGCTGGGGAAGGGGAGAATGAGGAATGGGGAGTTATTGTTTAATGGGTATAAAGTTTCAGTTTTACAAAACAAGAGTTATGAAGATAGATGGTGGAAACAATTACACAACATTTTAAATGTATTCAATACCACTGAACTGTACCCTTAAAAATGATTAAGTGAAGCCGGGCTCAGTGGCTCAGCCTGTAATCCCGCGCCTTTGGGAGGCTGAGGTGAGTCGATTGCCTGAGCCCGCGGGTTCAAGACCCGCCTGGGCAGTGAGACCTCATCTCTACAATAAATCAAAAAATCAGCCAGGCATGGTAGCGCGTGCCTGTAGTTCCGGCTACTCGGAAGGCTGAGGCGGAAGGATCGCCGGAGCCCAGCAGGTCGAGGCTGCAGTGGCCAGGAGCGGCCACTGCACTCCAGTCTGGGCGACAGAGTGAGACTCCAACTCAAAAAAAAAAAAAAAAATGATTAAGTGAGCTGGGCTCGGTGGCTCAGCCTGTAATCCCGTGCCTGTGGGAGGCTGAGGTGAGTGGATTGCCTGAGCCCACGGGTTCGAGACCCGCCTGGGCAACTTGGTGAGACCTCATCTCTACAATAAATTTTTTAAAAATTAGCCGGGCATGGTAGCGCGTGTCTGTAATTCCGGCTACTCGGAAGGCTGAGGCGGAAGGATTGCCGGAGCCCAGCAGGTTGAGCTGCGGTGGCCAGGAGCGGCCACTGCACTCCAGTCTGGACAACAGAGTGAGACTCCAACTCAAAAAACAACAAAAAAAATGATTAAGTGGTAAATTTTGTTATATGTATATTAGCACAATTAAAAAGCTGAAAAGCAAACATCCTTTTTTGGATAGAAGTGCCTTTCATTTGGTGTCAGCCTTATATCTGGGTATACCTGGTAATTTAAGTTGCACAGGACCAAGGAGACTTTTTCTTTAAAAGGGTTCCATATGTTACGCAAACTTGAGAAACTTTCTTAGACTTTTCTTTCTCCCTCAACTGTGACCATTCCATTTGTCAAAGAACAAGTCCTACAGTTTCTCCTAATTAATACCACTCCTATCCAACCTTTTCTATGTCCATTGCTATAGTCCTAGTTCAAGCCTTCAACATCTCTTACATGACTACTGCACCTCATTGCTCTTGGTCATGCTCCCCTTTGATACAGTTGTCCCTCGGTATCTAGTATCTGGGGGGTAACTGACCTCAGGATCTCCTGAGGACACCAAATTTGAGAATACTTTTACACAAAATGGTATGGTATTTGCTTATAACCATGCACATCTTCCTGTATACTTTAAATAATTTCTAGATTATTTGTAACACAGTACCTAGTACAATGTAAATGTTATAAAAATGGTTGTTATACTGTATTGTTTAGGAAATAATGACAAGAAGAAAAGTCTGCACATGTTCAGTAGAGATGCAACCATTCCTTTTTATTTTCAGAATATTTTCAATCCATAGTAGGTTGGACCCTGTGCCACAGACCCCACGGATATAAAAGGCCGAGGGTATTTCCTATGACGCAAAATAATGTAGGTGTGATTGTCTGTTTCAACAGTACTGTGTTGCTAACTGGAAAAGTTTTCATCTCTCTTGACCTGCATACAGGAGTTGGCCCTTATTTACTCTCCTATCTTATACTCCTCTGCTCTTATCTTACCTCTATACCATTCCCTTCAGCTTCAGCCACATGGGTCCACATGATCTAGGCATGTCCCTTGGTAGTATTTTATAAAGCCATATCTATGATGATTTGGATAGTGGTATCAGTCAAATCAGTCCCCTCATTTTTCTGGACAACACACCAAAGGCCCACTTTCCTGTTAAGTTCCAGACCTTCCCCCTCTCTACACACCCTGAGGTAGGTAGGTACAGATATTTACTTTTCCATCGGGTCTTAATCTCTACCTTTGTCTCAGCCAGCTCATCTATCTTGCAAGCTTTAAAACTTCGCTGTACTGGCCCAGACCTCACTTTTCTCATCCCAATGAACTCTCCCTAAATTCCCACCCAGTCAAGGTGACCCAAAAGTTCTCAAGTTGTAGTATGTACAAGTTTATATACTCACCATCAGAAAACACATTTTAAAAAATGAAATCTTAGAACACAAACACAACTTTTTGAACGAAAAAAAAAAGTTCAAATATCCCAACAGTGAACCTTATGCTAGGTAATTAAATACGAATTCTTGGGGGCAGAAACAGCACACATTTATAAACAATTCCAAGACCCTACATGTCTATATCCTTGCTCATAAAAGCTAAGGTTTTGGTTCAGTGTTTCTCTAATATTTTTATATCATCTACAGTTATACTGTATCACATTATCATACTTTTTTTTTTTTAAGTCAAGGTCTGACTCTGTGGCCCAGACTGGAGTGGAGTGGCATGATTACAGTTCACTGCAGCCTCAACCTCTTGTGCTCTGGCAATTCTTCAACTTCAGCCTCCTGAGTAGCTGGGACTATAGACAAGCACTGCCAAGCCTGGCTATTTTTTTTTTTTTTTTTGGTAGAGACAAGTTCTCACTATGTTGCCCAGGCTGGTCTTAAGCTCCTGGGCTCAGGGCAATCTTCCTGCTTCAGCCTCTCAAAGTGCTGGGATTATAAGCATGAGCCACCATACCCAAATATATTATCAAACTTCTTAAATGCCACTCTAAATGCCAGTTCAGTGCCTACTGTACTCCACCGTTTTAATTAACTACACAGTATCTTCTGACTACTAAAGGATTCTATGGAAGGACTACTTCGGTGGCTTGTTCTAACAGAAAGGCGCATGAACTATTAACACTTGCCTCCTAGTCGGGCGCAGTGGCTCAAGTCTATAATCCTAGCATTTTGGGAGGCTGAGGCAAGAGGATTGCCTGAGCTCAGGGGTTTGAGACCAGCCTGGGCAACTTGGCGAGACCTCATCTCTACAATAAATCAAAAAATAAGCCGGGCGTGGTAGCGTGCACCAGTAGTTCCAGCTACTTGGGAGGCTGAGGTGGAAAGATCGCCTGAGCCCAGCAGACAGAGGATGCGGTAGCTGTGAACATGCCACTGCACTCCAGCCTGGGTGACAAAGTGAGACTACAACTCAAAAAACAACAAAAAAATTACCTCCTAATGAACCTTAAGCCCTTCTCAAGGTATCTACCAATCTTTTCCTTTTCAGAGAATTAAATGGCCAAGTTTGTACAGTTTTGGCTCTTATCTAAGTGCTCACACTGCACTAAAGTACCACAAAAAGAACAAAGAACATGCTGGTGGAATGAAACTCACTTCTGCTATAACAGGAATCAATGCAGGCGCTTTCACTCATAAGTTTATTTATTCACAAGGAAATTCAACTTAAAATTGACCACTGCATACAAATTATTGCTGTCATCCTCTCCACCACCCTCCACCTATCACAATCCCAATGCCACTGCCATGGGAACCATTTAGAGAATTTGTGAGTTCTGATGAAAATCAGGAACTTGTGAAGCCAATCCTTAGGCAAGCAGACCTGTCAGCAATATGGTTTGTTTATCCCAAAAGTGTTTTCCTAACTGTCTAAAATACTCCTAATTAAGAGATGAATTTGGATACACATTCTATTTAAAAATATAAGTACTTGGTGGTGGCTCAGCCTGTAATCCCAGCACTTTGGAAGGCCAAGGCTAGAGGACTGCCTGAGCCCGGGGGGTCAAGATCAGCCTGGAAAACTTGATGAGACCTTGTCTCTACAATAAATCACAAAAACTAGCCGCATGTGGTTGCGTGCATCTGTAGTTCCAACTACTTGGAAGGCTTGAGGCGGAAGAATCACCTGAGCCCAGCAGGTCAAGGCTGCAGTGGCCGTGAGCATGCCACTACACTCCAGTCTGGGCGACACAGAGTGAGACGCCAATTTAAAAAAAAAAAATATATATATATATATATATATGTATATATATGTATATATGTATATATATATACACACACACACATATACATATATATGTGTGCATATATATGTACTTAATGAGAATTAAGGATGTATCAATAACTTCACAGTGTGAATTAATTCAATCACTGCTTTCTCCTAAAAGCCAGTAACAATGAATTAATGGTTGATATAGAGAGAATAAGGCTGTTCACTTAGGAGAAAAGAAGGGATGTAAGTAGCTTTAGCATCCCAAGTGCCTTTTGGGGGAAGAGGTAAGAAAAGCCTCCATGAAGTGCCACATGGGGGTAACTTAAGGCACCAAAAGATACTGAGTACCTGGGAATACAGACATAGCAAGCAGTCAAAATAAATGTAACAAAACCTTGCCTCTGTCCAATCCTATGCCCAGTAACGAACAGAAAGCATTCCTCATTTTCCCTTCTGTGTACTTAGGCTAAGAAGTACAGCACAGACATTAAGAGCCTAGAAACTGCTCAGACAAATCTAGGTTTGAATCTTAGAGCTGTCATTCACTAGTTTTGTGACCCTCAGCAAGTTACTAATTTCTCTAGGCATCAGTTTCCTCAGTTATAAAATGGGGATGTTACCAACTTCATGAAGTGCTTGTGTGAAATAAGAAAATTCACATTAAGGAACTGGCACAACTCTTAGCCATAAGCAGTTAGCTATTAATAAATAAAGGCTGTCCCAAGACATATGGTACTTAAGCTATATATAAGTGACAAATGAATATAAGTATGAGGTGTGAATATTTACATATAGCTTATGGAGGACTACATTGTGTCAGACAGTATAAACAGGCAAAATTAGATTTTTTTCCCTCACTCATCTGATGCTATGAACATGTGTCTCACTCATGTTAAATACGCATTTTTTTAGAAAGTAGGAGTACAATGAAGATAGCAAAAAATTATTACACTAGAAAAAAGTGAATGCTATACATAGAGAATAAAATGATACATAAAAGAGATCTAAGTCAAAGAAATTTGTAACAAACAAACAGCACTCCAGTGTAGCTGAGAAGCATCAAGAGCTATAGTAGGAAACTTAATAAAAGTATAGTTAATATTCCAAAGCTTTCAAGGTCCATAGGTCTATAGAGCTAAAGATTAAAACTGAATTTATTAAAGGGATTCTATAAAGAATGACTTTAAGACACAAAAGAAAGCTGGGTGTGGTGGCTCACACCTGTAATCCTAGCACCTTGGGTGATGGAGACAAGAGGATTGCCTGAGTTCAGAGGTTCAAGGCCAGCCTGGGCAACTTGGCAAGACCTCATCTCTACAATAAATCAAAAAAATTAGCAGGGCATGCGCCTGTGGTTCCAGCTTGGAAGGCTGAGGCGGAAGGGTCACCTGAGCCCAGCAGGTCAAGGCTGCAGTGGTCATTAGTGTGCCAGTGCATACCAGACTAGTCGACAGAGACTTGGCTCAAAATAAAAAACAACAAAAAAAGACATAGAAGAACAGAATTGTAATAAAGGAAACAGCAACTGTGATATTTTGGGGCATATGGCGTCAACATTTAGGGTACAGAATTTCAGAGGATGGGGAAGACCATTTGCTGTCATACCATAATCTTTGCTTAACCACGTAATACTAGAATCTAAGCTGTAGGAAGCATAGCCCTGAGATGACTCTATCATACTCTGTTGACAATCTGACAATCCATCTTTGGAAGAACTTTAAAAAAAAAGTGCCTCTCCACAGGAAGACTTTTTAAAAAGGAAGCACATGCTAAAAGTTGGCAAGACGGAAGAAAGGTAGTATTAGAAAGCAGCCCATGAAGCAAAGTACACCGTAATCCACTTTCTTAAATAAAGCCAAACTATCTGAGTCATCTGTTCTTGTATAGTCATTCTTAGTTTATCACTTGTATCGTTTTAGAAACAGGAACTAACTGAGAGATAATTAAAGGTTCCAATGTCTGGAAGTATTAGAGGCACATTTAGTAATATGAGAGACTATTTCTGGTGTTTCATGACTGGGGTGTGGGCACTACTACCATTTCATAGAGAGAAGCCAAGGGTGCAGTGATAGATTGAAAAATGCCCCCCCAAAGACTGCTCATACCTTCATTTCAGACTTTTGGCCTCCAGAGCATGAAAAAAAAAAGTGTGTTAAACCACACAATCTGTGACAAATTTGGAAATAGTGAAGTTATAAACTGTACCTATATACCCAGAGGTAATAACAAATTTTGATTAAAAAATTTGTAAACCGGGCTCGGTGGCTCAGCCTGTAATCCCACGCCTTTGGGAGGCTGAGATGAGTGGATTGCCTGAGCCCGCGGGTTCGAGACACGCCTGGGCAGCGAGACCTCATCTCTACAATAAATCCAAAAATCAGCCGGGCGTGGTAGAGCATGCCTGTAATTCCGGCCACTTGGAAGGCTGAGGCGGAAGGATCGCCGGAGCCCAGCAGGTTGAGGCTGCGGTGGCCGGGAGCGGCCACTGCACTCCAGTCTGGGTGACAGTGAGACTCCAACTCAAAAAAAAAAAAAAAAATTTTGTAAAAAATTTGCTAATTTTGGCGGTGCACAGTAGCTCATGCCTGTAATTTCAGCACTTTGGGAGGTCAAAGAAGCAGGATCTCTTGAGCCCAGGACTTCAAGACAAGCCTAAGCAACATAGCAAGACCTTGTTTCTCCAAAACATAAAAAAAAAAAATCAGCCAGGTATAGTGGCAAGTGCATGTAGTCCTAGCTACTCCAGAAGCTGAGGCAGACAGATCAACTGAGTCTAGAAGGTCAAGGCTGCCATGAGTCATGATCATGTCACTGCATTCTAACCTGGGCAACACAGAGAGACCACGACTCAAAAGAAAAAAAAATTGGTGACTTCTATCTTACTACAATTAGAATAAAGACGTATATTTTTAAAGGGGGGAAGGGCAAACAAAACAAGTTTGCAGATTTAAACTATTTGTAAACTTGTTAAAATGGGTTTATTTTTATTTTGAGGTCTCAATATTATAGGTAGCAGGGTAGCTTCGTCTAATCCAGTAATTTATACTTTGTGGCAGGAATTTCACTTTATTGTTTCTCACCACATGCACCCTGTTTTAAAATCCTTTATCTTTCCTTACTTCCATCTGTTTTAAACTTGCTAATGGCACCAAAGGACATTAGTCAACCCAGTTTGCAGCACATTTTATGAGTGGCCATTTTCATGCCACTGTCTCCTAGTTCACCACCATTCTCCATTAACAATTTGATATAAGAAATAGCCCAAAACCTGTAACAGCACATGTTTCCACTAAAGCTGGAAGAAGAGATATTCCAAATTTTAATAACTCTTTATGCCTATTCTGTACACTACTTTCAGTACCATCAATGGACCAAAGCATAGTAGTCACTAAGAATTTTTTTAAAGTCCCTCTACAGCAATGATAGGGACACGAAGAGGTTACTTTCTGGTTCCACACTTTGATCCAGCAAAGATAACAAAATAAGCTAGACTGTCCTTCAAGGAAACAGGAGTGGATATTGGTTGTAAGAAATATGCTGACATTTTAACCTCATCAGTCTCCAATCCTAGAGTTTTTAAGTATTGTTTCAACATTTTAAAAAATGCACCAGATAGCAGACACTCGCCTTTCTGTCCCGCCCATTGTGCCCTTCACTACGGATCTTCCCTAGAATAAACTTACCTATCCTGGACCACTGCCTTGCTAGACTCTGGTGTGGCCATGTGCTCTTTGAGTTATGGCTGTCACCAGGCTTCCTGGTTTTGGCTCCCTCCCCCACCTTGGGGAAGTGAATCCTCTCTCTCTCTCTCTCTCTAATGTATTTTTAAATAAACTATATTTTCGCCGGGCTTGGTGGCTCAGCCTGTAATCCCGCGCCTTTGGGAGGCTGAGATGAGTGGATCGTCTGAGCCCACGGGTTCGAGACCCGCCTGGGCAGCGAGACCTCATCTCTACAATAAATCAAAAAATCAGCCAGGCGTGGTAGCGCATGTCTGTAATTCCAGCTACTCGGAAGGCTGAGGCAGAAGGATCGCCGGAGCCCAGCAGGTCAAGGCTGCGGTGGCCGGGAGTGGCCACTGTACTCCAGTCTGGGCGACAGAGTGAGACTCCAACTCAAAAAACAAACAAATAAACTATATTTTCTAAATTGAAAAAAATAAAATAAAATAAACTTACCTATCATTTAAAAAAATAAAAAAAGCAGGGCACAATTTGGGAGGTGGGGTGACAGGACTGCCTCAGCCCAGGGGTTCAAGACCAACTTGGGTAAGTTGGCAAGACCTTAACTCTACAATAAATAAAAAAAATTAGCCGGGCTTGGTGGCACACACCTGTAGTTCCAGCTACTTGGAAGGTTCAGATGAAAGTATAGCCTGAGTCCAGCAGGTCAAGGCTGGGGTACCCATAAGCATGCCACTGAACTCCAGCCTGCACCACAGAGTAAGATTCCAACTCAAAAAATGAATAAAAATAAAAAACAACTAAAAGTACCAAGTGCTTGCAAGAATGTACAGCAACTGGAACTCTCATACACTGCTATGAAAAATGCAATGTGACTTTGGAAAACAATTTGTCCATTTCTTATACAATTATATACCTATCATATGATGCAATAAATACATGCCTAGCTATTTACAAGAGAAATGAAAACTTACATTCACACACTTGTATACTGTTTCTAGCAGCTTTAATTATAACTCCCCAAACTGGAAAAAACCCAAGTGTCCCACCCATGGATGAATTGATAAACTGTAGTTTACTCATACAATGGTACACCAATAAATAGGAGGGAACTACCAATAGCACAACAACATAAAAAATCTTAAATGCAATATGCTAATAGCAAGAAGCCAGACTCAAGGCACACATATTGACTCCTCTTATATGACATTCTGGAAAAGGAAAACAACAGACTAAAAACAGATTGGGCTATAGGTGAGGGGTGCGGTTGACTACAAAGAGGCCAAAGAAATTTTTTGAAGGTGAAAGAACTGTTCTGCATCTTGACTGTGATTGTGGTTACTGAATTGTACACATGTATCAAAACTCATATTACTACAACAACAAGAGTAAATATACAAACTATGTACCTAAATTTTTAAAAGAATTTGGGCTGATATTTTTTATGACTTTTTTCTTTTTTTAAGAGAGACAGGGTCTCATTATGTCACCCAGGCTGAAGTGCAAAGGCTATTCACAGATGCAACCAGCACAATACAGTCTCCAACTCCTGGGTTCAAGTAATCCTCCTGCCTCAGCCTCCCATGTAGGTAAGATTACAGGTATGCACCACCACACCCAGCTTGTATGTCTTAAGTAATTTTTATTATATTTTACAAAAGTACACTCTCGGAAAAAGTGTACTTTGAACGACTGAAAATGTGATGAAAGGGAGGAAGGTCATTTTCTTCAAATAAGTTTGAGAAGCACTGACCTAGATACATAACCCTAAGTCAGTTTACTTGTCTGAGCATCCAATTTCTCAATTGTATAACTCAGAAATGGGTCAAGGTGGTTTCTAAGGTGTCTTTCAGCCTTAACATCACCCCCCAAATCGATTATTTCTGACTTCCTATAATGCCTTTTTGAGGTCTCATCACACTTCTCATGTTTGAAGTACTATCATATGCTGCTAGTTTTCTTCCTACATCTTTGGTTTCCCTGCACTTTCTTCTTCAGTCTCCCAGATGCTGGTGTTCATTCAGCTTTGTGTCTTGGAGCCTACTTTTTTTTTTTTTTTTTTTTGAGTTAGAGTTTCACTCCATCTCCCATGCTGGAATGTAGTGGCATGCATGCCTACGGCCACTGCAGCCTGGACCTGCTGGGCTCCGGCGATACTTTTACTTCATCCTTCCAAGTAGCTGGAACTAAAGGCATGCACTCCCACGCCCAGCTAGTTTTTTGATTTATTGTAGAGATGCGGTCTCACCAAGTTGCCCAGGCTGGTCTCAAACCCGCGGGTTCAGGCAATCCACTCGTCTCAGCGTCCCAAAGTGCTGGGACTACAGGCTGAGCCACTGAACCTGGCCAAGTTGCTATTTTCTAACATTACACTCTCCCCTGCAAGATGCCATTATATTTTTTTAAATTTTAACTGCCATCAATATGACAGATCTCACTCCATGTTCTAGACCCAAGTATTCATTTGCTTGTTGAACAGCTCCACTGGGAAGTCTCACTAACACTATAACTTATTCCAAATTGAACCATCTTCTCCCCAGACTTTTACTATCACACCTTCACAAAGAGCACTGCTACATACCTAGATGTCCAAAACAGAATCCCAAGCTTCGATGTAACTCCTCTGAATTCTTCCCATACCTTTCATAGTCTACTTTTCTGCCACTAACATTTCTGGACACCAGTATTTTTCTTGGGTTAATACAACATCCTTTTTTTTTTTTTTTTTTTGCAGTTGGAGTCTCACTCTTTGTCGCCCAGGCTGGAGTGCAGCGGCATGCTCACGGGCACAACAGCCTCGACCTGTTGGGCTTAGGAGATCCTTCTGCCTCAGCCTTCCACCACACCCAGCTAATTTTTATGATTTTACTATAGACACGAGGTCTCAAAAAGTTGCCCGGGCTGGCCTCAAACTCCTGGGCTCAGACAATCCTCTCGCCTCGGCTTCCCAAAGTTCTGGGATTACAGGCTGAGCCATAGTGCCCGGCCTACAACATCTTTTTAGTGACCTTTATGCCTACCTCTTCTCAACTATAGCCAGGTAGCTCTTTCAAAAAAAAACCACAAAACCTCTAATTTTTTTTTTTTTTTTTTTTTTTGAGTTGGAGTCTCACTCTGTTGCCCAGACTGGAGTGCAGTGGCCGCTCCCGGGCACCCCCGGCCACCGCAGCCTCGACCTGCTGTGCTCCGGCGATCCTTCTGCCTCAGCCTTCCGAGTAGCCAGAATTACAGGCATGTGCTACCACGCCCAGCTGATTTTTTGATTTATTGTAGAGATGAGGTCTCGCCTGCCCAGGCGGGTCTCGAACCCGCGGGCTCAGGCAATCCACTCACCTCAACCTCCCAAAGGCACGGGATTACAGGCTGAGCCACCGAGCCGGCCAAAACCTCTAATTTAATTACATCATTCCCTAATTAAAATCCTCCATTGAGTCCCTACTATAATCAGAACACAGTCAAGATTTCTGAACATGCCTTACAAGGCCCACCCAAACTCTCATTTATCTCTTTAGCTCCATTTACTGCATCTCCAACTAGCTATGCTTTAAGAATATGGAATCATCAGTTTCCTAAACCTATTGTCTCCCCTCTCTAACTTCTGTGTATGTCTGTCCTTCAGTCCTCCAAGCCTTTGCACATGTTCCTCCTGCCAGAAGCATCCCTCTTTCGGGTTCTTGATAAGAAATTATTCCTTCTAGGATAATTCTTTTCTCAACCTCCCTCTTTTGTGCTTTGATATTAGCTCCTGACCATTCTCTTGACTGTATTACAATACCTAACCTTTTTTTTTTTTTTTAAGAAAGGATCTCACGTTGTCCCCCACACTGGAATGCAGTGGCACAATCCCAGCAGCTCACCACACCCTCTCGACCTACTGGACTCAAGCAGTCCTCCTGTTTCAGCCTCCCAAGTAGCTGGGACTACAGGCGCACATCACCATGCTTCGCTAATTGTTTGTGTAGAGTTGAGGTCTCACTATATTGCTCAGGTTGATCTTGAATTCCTGGGCTTAAGCGATTCTCCTGCCTGTGATTCCCAAAGTGCTAGGATTACACGTGTGAGACACCACACCCAGTCTCCTGTTGACCTTTAAGCTTCTTGAGGATAGACACCATGTCTTGCTTACAGTTGCACTCCCAGGATGTGGACCATGCCTGGCACACAGCAGTCTATCAGTAAATACTGAATTTATTAGGAAGATTCCACTGGAAACTCAAAAAAATTATCTACCTTAAATTTCTGCTCATACTTTATTAACACCTTTCAAAAATCATTCTTAAAATTCCAGAAGTTTTCTTTTAATTGTCTAGAACACTTGCAACCACCTTTCCAAACACAGGGAACTTAAACACGAGAGAAGTAAAATGTACTGTACAAAGAGAAGTAAAATGTATTGTACAAGAGAAGTAAAATGTATTGTACAAAGAATGCAAATGAAATTCGACTGCAAAACCAAATACTATAAATACCACTGTTCCTAATTTTTATGATAAATACGTATTAATTCAACAATTTGAGAAGACTCAAGTAAGGGCTCTTCTACAACTGATGTTCTATCATTTCATGAAGTATGTGAATGCCGACTATGCACAAAGCTCTTATGAAATTCTATCCAAGTAAACCTTTTGTTTCTTTTTAAGAGATAGAGGTCTCGCTATGTTGCCCAAGCTAGTCTTGAACTCTTAGCTTTGAGTAAGTAATCCTCCTGCCTAGGCCACCCTAGTAATTAAGATTACAGGCAACAGTCACTGTACCTGGCTGTAACTTCTTGTACTCTCCTCAGTCTTTTTTTTTTTTTTTTGAGTTGGAGTCTCACTCTGTCGCTCAGGATGGAGGGCAGTGGCACCCTCACGGCCACCGCAGCCTCGACCTGCTGGGCTCAGGTGATCCTTCTGCTTCAGCCTTCCAAGTAGCTGGAACTTCAAGCATGCACCATCACGCCCGGCTAGTTTTTTATTTATTGTAGAGATGAAGTCCCACCAAGTTGCCCAGGCTGGTCTCGAACCCGTGGGCTCAGGCAGTTCTTTAACCTCAGCCTCCCAAAGTGCTGGGATTATAGGCATGAGCCACCGTGCCCAGCCAGTCTCTACTTTCTATTCCCTCACACTTGTTCTTACCTTTTAATTGCTGGTTTTACTTTTACTTATTTTACTTCTTTTTTTTTTTTTTTGAGTCAGAATCACTCTGTTGCCCAGGCTGCAGTGCATCGCCACAGCCAGGAATCACTGAAGCCATAACCTTTAAAGCTCAGGTCATTCTTCCACTATAGGCTCCTGAATAGCCGGAACTACAGGCATGTGCTACCACATCCATTTAATTTTTCTATTTTTTGTGGAGACATGGTCTCACTCAGATTGCCCAGGCTGGTCTTGAACTCCTAGCCTCAAGCAGTTCTCCTGCTTTGGCTTCCCAAAGTGTGGAGATTACAGGTATCAGTCACCACACCCAGTCTTATTTTTCCTATTCTATGGTGTCTTTATATCTCTCACCTTCTAATTATGTATGTGTATTTTGTATATGTGTGGCAGGACGTTAGCCCAAAGTTGGTGTCAATGGAATACCGCCATGGTTGAAAACATTTTTTTAAATTGTGCTTTCTTTCAGAATAGACCCTCCATCATATTCTTTCTTCATGTTTTCGGAATTGATAGGACTTCTGGAAGGGTTCAACGGTCATTCAAAGCCATGTATGATGACTATCAAGGGGATCAAACTGAGTAGTATTGTAAAATGTGGAATGACTATAAAAGCAACAGGACTGGTTTTCTTCATCAGCTTTTAAATGACTCTGGTAGCATCAACAGTAAAAGTATGCAGCTTCTCAATGTGAGTACTTCAAAGAATATAACCTGCTTTGGCTTCTTGCTTACTGAAGAGTTTGATCATGGAAAAACGTTTATGACACAATGTAAAGTGAAGATTTCAGAATTCTATATTATATATACTATGATTCGCAATGTAAAAATAAGTATATAAGTAAGAATAGGAAGATAATATGTAAAATAAATACTGCTGCTGTGAGAGTCGAGGAATTTTTTTTCCTTTTCAAAATCATTTCAAGTTGTCGCTGGGCATGGTGGCTCATACCTGTAATCCTAGCACTTTGGGAGGCAGAGGTGAGAGGATTACCTGAGTTCACAAGTTAGAGACCAGCCTGGGCAACTTTGTGACACCTCATCTCTATAATAAAACAAAAAATTAGCCTGGCGTGTTGGCGCATGCCTGTGGTTCCAGTTACTTGGAAGGCTGAGGCAGAAGGATTGCCTGACCCAGGCAGGTCGAGGCTGTGATGGCTATGAGCATGTCACTGCACTCCAGCCTGGATGAGAGACTGAGACTCTAGCTCAAAAAAAAAAAAAAAATCCAAAGTATTTCATATTGTCATGATATTATCTTTTTTAATACGTTTAAAAAGAATCAATCAGCACTGAGTCAAACTCAGTGATGCACCTGTAGCCTCAGCTACTTGGGAAACTGGGGCCAGATAACTGCTCAAGCCCAGAAGTTCCAGAGCAGCCTGGGCAACACAGTAAGACCCTATCTCTTAGAAACCTAAAATCGGTCATACTTCATACTCATCATATCAGAGAAAGAGTCAGAAAAGAGATGTGTTCTATTTAGTGAGAAATAAGATTTATCTAAAAATCTTTCAATTCTCTCTTCTATTTCTAAGTGTCCCAGAAAATGTAAGTCTCATATTTGCCAGGTGTGGTGGCTCACATCTGTAATCCCAGCACTTTGGGAGGCCCAGGCGAGAGGATTGTCTGAGGCCAGGGGTACGAGACCAGCCTAGGCAAACTGGCAAGACCTCGTCTCTACAATAAATCAAAAAATTAGCTGGGCTTGGTGGTACACATCTGTGGTTCCAGCTACTTGGAAGGCAGAGGCAGAAGGATCGCCTGAGCTCAGCAGGTAGAGGCTGCAGTGGCCAAGAACGTGCCACTGCACTCCAGCTTGTGTAACAGTGACACTGTGACTCAAAAAAAAAAAAAAAAAAAACTCAAATTTTGAAGATGCATTTGTTTTTACCAGAATGTTGAGCTTCCAGATAAATAAAACCTTTGTGAAATCACAGCACAAGCTCTTAAGATTGGTCTAATTTACCCAGCAAAGAATACATACCAAATACCCTTTAATTATAAACACTACAATTTTATGGGCCAAGAGCAGCGGCTCACACCCATAATCCCAGTATTCTGAGAGACCAAAACAGGAGGACTGCTTGAGCCCAGGAGTTCAAGTCTAGCCTGGGTAACATTAACGAGACAAAAACAGCTCTACAAAATCTCTACAAAAAAAATTAGTCTGGCATGGTGGCACATGCCTGTTGTCCCAGCTACTTGGGAGGTTGAAGATGGAGGATCACCTGAGCTCAGGAGGTGGAGGCTTCAGTGAGCCATGATCATGCTACTGCACTCCAGTCTGAGCAACAGAGTGAGACCCCAACTCAAAATAAAATAAAATAAAAAACACGTGGAGAGAATCCCAAAAATTTCTTTTTAACATATGTGAAAAAGGCAAAAAGGGATCAATCATGTTTCTAATGGCTAATCACTTCCTTGTAAAAAAGAATCCCCAAAATTAACAACAGTAATTCATAACACATCAATAATAATCTGCTGGACTCGGTGGCTCAGCCTGTAATCCCAGTGCTTTGGGAGACTGAGGTGAGTGGATTGCCTGGGCCCGCGGGTTCAAGACCCATCTGGGCAACTTGGCGAGGCTTCATCTCTACAATAAATAAAAATTTAGCCGGGCGTGGTAGCCTGCGCCTGTAGTTCCAGCTACTTGGAAGGCTGAACCGGAAGGATCACCGGAGCCCAGTAAGTCAAGGCTGCGGTGGCCAGGAGCGTGCCACTGCACTCTAGTCTGGGTGGCAGAGTGAGACTCCAACTCCCCCCCCAAAAAAAGAATAATCTAAGGTATTTTCCCTTCCGTAGACTTCCAAATACCATCATCTGTTGAGATACTCCAGCCTGATTCTTTGACCACTAAAAAAGATGTTTAAGCCGGGCTCCGTGGCTCAGCCTGTAATCCCGCGGCTTTGGGAGGCTGAGGTGAGTGGATTACCTGAGACCGCAGGTTCGAGACCCGCCTGGGCAGCAAGACCTCATCTCTACAATAAATCAAAAAAATCAGCCGGGTGTGGTAGCCCATGCCTGTAATTCCGGCTACTCAGAAGGCTGAGGCGGAAGGATCGCCGGAGCCCAGCAGGTCGAGGCTGCGGTGGCCGGGAGCGGCCACTGCACTCCAATCTGGGCGATAGAGTGAGACTCCAACTCAAAAACAAACAAACAAACAAACAACAACAACAACAAATAAACTGAAATTAAATAAGTAGACTCTTGAAGCATCTCTAAGAAATCTAAAGAAAGAATTAATGATATTCATTTCCCTATGATTCACTGCAAAGATGTTTCTATATAAATATAATGCAGCAATATTAACTTATACACAATTATATACAATATATACACAATTATTTACAATAATTTTCTAATTTTAATTTTCTCCATAACAATGATTTAGTTAGACACTGGGAAATTCATTATGTTACATCTTTAATGTAATAGTTCAATCACAAAATTTAAAATTATGGTGGAAGCTATCATTCAACGCCTCACCCCAATTGCATTTTACCAACTTCGGCGTGATGTTTCATGCCTACAAGCTAGATAACAATTCCTCAAACGTCTAGTCATCACCGCAGAGCACAAAATAAAACAAGCGTTATCAACAAAACGGTAACTTGCATACAACCTGCAGTGGTTAAAACAACGTAAAATTCTCCTTAACCAGACCTTGCACGTCAAACTCCAAGAACATTAAACCTGGAAACATTCTCTGCATCTAACAAATTAGCAGATAAAGTAGAGATCTGTGAAGAGAAGGAACTAACGTTCTGACCTCCTTCCGAAATGACAAACTAGAACGGCAAAATTACACTCCGGCACATGGAGTACTCTTCTCTCAAATCACTCCACAGAGAACTTCATCATTTGCTCCGCCCTCTAATAACTCATGCAAAAAAAGTTCAGCACCATCAGAGAGAAACAAGACACAGACAATTCATAGAATGGCTTAGGGCCTTTCCTCCGGGCGGTAAGAGGATCTGCGGGTGCTCTTCGCAGGGTCCAAAGAGAAAGAAGAACCCAGGCCCAGGGTTTGGGGGATCCTGACACCCAGAAACAGATTTTCTAAGAAGTTTCTGCCGCCATCCCTGTTTTCTCAGCAGAAGGCCCCGGCGCCATCGTTTCAGTCTTTAGGATTTTATTATGGGGAGGTGGGAAACGCCACCCCGGATTCCTCCAGGCCTTCCCCACTAAGCCTGGGGGTTCCCCCTCATTCCTCTAAGCCTCGGTCCCCGTGGAACTCCCCAGCTTCGGGCGGCCTCTCCCCCGGGATGGGTCAAGGCGATGCCGAACCCACCAGCCTGGCCGTGAAGGCGGGAGGGCCGGAACACGCCAGGGCCACGGCGATGGCTCCG
Organism: Cephalopachus bancanus; assembly: GCA_027257055.1. Taxonomy (NCBI): domain Eukaryota; kingdom Metazoa; phylum Chordata; class Mammalia; order Primates; family Tarsiidae; genus Cephalopachus; species Cephalopachus bancanus. Next base: position 2,340,577 of record JAPVLO010000230.1, on the reverse strand, counting down.
AGGGGCCCGGGGAGGGGCAGGGCAGGCCAGGGACGGGGGAGGATGACCTGGCCGGGGAAGAAAGGAAACAAGAGGTGAGGAGATACCCCGCACCCCGGGGCGGCACGGAGAGGAGGAGAAGAGGATGAAGGAGGAGCAGGGCGGCGGCCCGGGTGCGGCCCCCCACTCCTCCCGCCCCCAGGTCTCCGGGCCGGCGGGGGCGGACGGGCTCGGCCCATTTCCCGGGTCTGGTCTGGCAGGGGGTGGGGGGTCTCCCTCCAAACGACGAGGAGACCGAGAACAGGGGCCTCCGGAGAGCGGTGGGGGGGCTGTCTCCCGCCTGAACCTGGAGACCCCGACGCCGTCGTCGCCTCCTGCTCAGGAGGGAGGACGGGAGTTGTGGGTAAAGCCCGAGGGAGGAATGCATGAAGGGAAAGGGAAGCCCGGGGCAGACCCGCCGCCCGCGCCGGACCCCGCTCTCCACCTTCCGGTAACCGCGTCTCTTACCGGTGATGGCGGTGAACTGCTGAATTAACCCCTTCAGCGCCGACGACGCCGCGGAGCCCCCGTGGGCAGCCATCTTACCGCCGCCGCCGCCGCCGAACAACAACACAGACACACACGGACCGCCCTCCCCCACCTCGCCGCGCGGTTTGCGCAGGCTCATTGACCGGCCTCAGGCTCCGCCCCCCGCCCCCCGCCCGGAGCGGTCCGCGCAGGCGCACTCCCTCGCCGGTCTGGCGCGCTCTCGGTTCTCCGGGTTGGCTGCTAGGTGGCTACCTTCTCGCCGCATCCCTTTCCCGCCGCTGGTGCTTTCCTCTCCGGGCTCCTAGGCTGGCCTCGTAGACGCGGTGTCGAGTCGTTGCTTCCGAAGGTTCTTCGCATTTCCAGCATCACAGGCTTTGTTGACAAACCCAACTGCTGGTGACAGTATTTTTTTTCTTTTTTACAGCTCCATCGCACTCTGCTAGATTTCCTACGGGTCTGATCAAAATACAGATCCCGCTCCCCGACCGCTACACTGATGGCTTAGCTAACCTAGTGTGGCGACCCACCCAGAAGAAGAGAAATACCAGAACCCTTCGTGCCAAAGAACGCCCTGAGGGCGGGATCTGACACATAGTAGGATTTCAATGCGTTTGTCAGCCTGTCTCCTCTCGGGGTCTTAGTTTTCTCACCTATAAAATGAGCAGGTGTCACTTATGGAAAAAGAAAATGTGCATATGTATATGCAGTACAGGAAAGAAAATGTATATAAAGGACACTGGAAAAGTGTCCTCAGATCTCTAGAGAGGAGAGTGATAAAGACAATAGAGAAAGGAGACTTTGAGGGTTTTTTTAATCTTTTCAACAAAGATGATTTAAGTACGTTACTTGCATAACTTTACATATGCATGCACTCACATATGATTCCCCCCTCACCTTGAGACTAAGTTAAAGAGATGTCATGCAGGGCACGGTGGCTCATACCTGTAATCCTAGCACTTGGGGATGCGGAAACGAGAGGATTGCCTGAATCTAGTTGTTTGAACTAGATGGGCAAGTTGGCGAGACCTCGTCTCTCCAATAAATCAAAAAATTAACCTGGTGTGGTGTCGCTTGCCTGTGGTTCCAGCTACATGGAAGGCTAAGGCGGAAGGATCGCTGGAGGCCAGCAGGTCGAGGCTGCGGTGGGTGGCCATAAGTATGCCACCGCACTCCAGCCTGGAGGACACAGTGAGACTGCAACTCAAAAAAAAAAGATGCCATTTATGTTTCCGTCTCCCATCCATCACTCACATATTTTGCATCTTCATAGGAAAACGGCCCAGTAAAAGATGAGATAAGGACAGGCACGGTGGCTCACATCTGTAATTCAAGTACTTTGGAAGGCCAACATGGAAGGATTGCTTGAGCCCAGGTGTTTGCAACCAACCTGGACAACATAGAGAGACTTCGTCTCTACAAAAATTTAAAAAACTATGCCGGGCGCCGTGGCTCACACCTATAATCCCAGCACTTTGGGAGGCTGAGATGAGAGGATTGCCTGAGCCCCCAGGTTCGAGACCCTCCTGGGCAACTTGGTGAGACCTCATCTCTATAATAAATCAAAATATTAGCATGGTGGTGCGTGCCTGTAGTTCCAGCTACTTGAAAGACTGAGGCTGAAGGATCGCCTGACCCCAGCAGGTTGAGGCTGTGGTGACCAGCCATGATCATAAAATAAAATTTTAAAAAAAAATTGCCGGGCTCGGTGGCTCAGCCTGTAATCCCGCGCCTTTGGGAGGCTGAGGTGAGTGGATTTGCCTGAGCCCGTGGGTTCGAGACCCGCCTGGGCAGCGGGACCTCATCTCTATAATAAATCAAAAAATCAGCTGGGCATGGTAGCGCATGCCTGTAATTCCAGCTACTCGGAAGGCTGAGGCGGAAGGATCGCCAGAGCCCAGCAGGTCGACCGAGTGAGACTCCAACTCAAAAAAAAAAAAAAGAGTAAAAAATAAAAAATTAGCTGGGCGTGTAGTCCTAGCTACCGGGGATGCTGAAGCGGAAGGATCACAAGAGCCCAGAAGGTTGAGGCTGCAGTGAGCCGTGATTGTGCCACTGCACTCCAGGGCGTGTGACAGAGTGAAACACTACTCAGAAAGAGAGAAACAGAGTAGAAGGGAGGGAGGGTAGAAATTAATAATGTGACCTTGCAAAGCTTATTGGGACTGGCTCAGTGGCTCACGCCTATAATCCCAGCACTTTGGGAGGCCAAGGTGAGAGGATTGCCTGAGCCCAGAGGTTGGAGAGCAACCTGGGTAACATGAGACCTCATCTCTACAATAAATCAAAAACGGCCGGGTGTGGTGGTGTGCGCCTGTAGTTCCATCTATTCGGGAGAGACTGAGGCAGAAGGACCGCCTGAGCCCAGCAAATCAAGGCTGCAGTGGCCATGAGTGTGTCACTGCACTCTAGCCTAGGTGACAGAGCAAGACTACAACTCAAAAAAAAAAAATTAAATTAAATTGAAACAAATCCCTGTAATCATGAAAAATGTGTTTTTTTAAAAGCATGAATTAGCTGGGTACGTTGGTTCATGCCTGTAATACCAGTAATCCCAGCACTTTGAGAGGATTGCCTGAGCCTGGGCGTTCGAGACCAACCTGCGCGACATGGCAAGACCTCATCACAACAAGTCAAAAGATTAGCTGGGCGTAGTGGCACATGCCTGTAGTTCCAACTATGTGGAAGGCTGAGGGAGAAGGATCACCTGAACCTAGCAAGTCAAGGCTGCAGTGGCCATGAGCAGCATGCCACTGCCCTCCATCCTGGGCGACAGAGTGAGACTCTGACTCAAAAAAAAAAGAAAAAGAAATTATCCTCAGTAAAGAAATAAAACTACGAATATATTATATATAAAATAATTCAAAATTGAAGTTTTGGATGATATAGGGTAAATAGCTCAAACCTAAATATCAGGTACTATTTGAATTATTATACCAGCTTAAACTATAATTTTTTTTTTTTTTTTTTTGAGTTGGAGTCTCACTCTGTTGCCCAGGATGCAGGGCAGTAGCATACTCACAGTCACTGTAGCCTTGACCTGCTGGACTCAGGAGATCCTTCCGCCTCAACCTTTCAAGTAGCTGGAACTACAGGCACATGCCACCATGCCCAGCTAATTTTTTGGTGTACTATAGAGATGAGGTCTCGCCAAGTTGTCCAGGCTGGTCTGGAACCGGTAGGCTCAGGCAATTCTCTCACCACAGCCTCTCAAAGCGCTGGGATTATAGGCGTGAGCCACAGCAGCCAGCCTAATTTTTTTTTAAGTAATCGGAGTTTCGCTCTCTTGCCCAGTCTGGAGTGCAGTCGCACAATCACACACGGCTTACTGCAGACTTGAACTCCTAGGCTGAAGGAGTTCACCACCATACTTCACTAATCTTTTCTTTTTTGTAAAGATAAAGTCTTGCTATGTTGCCTAGGCTGATGTCAAACTCCTAGGCTCAAGCAATTCTCCCACCCTAGCCCCCACAAAGTGCTGGGATTACAGACATGAGCCACTGTACCCAGCCCAGGATTTTGTTTTGAATGGTTTTAATGCTATTCAGGAGGGATAAAGTCACTATGCATTTTTTCCTTATGTCTGTCTAACTATGGCATAGTATATTTTTATAATAGCCTAGAAGTTACTTTGTTATTGTTGTTTTCTTTTTTTTTGAGTTGGAGTCTCACTCTGTCGCCCAGATTGGAGTGCAGTGGCTGCTCCCGGCCACCGCAGCCTCCACCTGATGGGCTCTGGTGATCCTTCCGCCCCAGCCTTCCGAGTAGCTGGAATTACAGGCATGAGCTACTATGCCCGGCTGATTTTTTGATTTATTGCTGAGATGAGGTCTCGCTGCCCAGGCGGGTCTCGAACCCGCGGGCTCAGGCAAATCCACTCACCTCAGCCTCCCAAAGGTGCGGGATTATAGGCTGAGCCACCAAGCCCGGCTGGTAATTTTTTTCAATCCCCGCCTCATCGTCCCCCCTTTTGGAATCCCCAGTGTCTATTGTTGTCATCTTTATGCTCATGTTTAGCTCCATTTAGCCCATTGTTTAGCTCCCACTTATAAGTGAAAACTTGTGGTGTTCGATTTTCTGTTTCAGGGTTAGTTCACTTAGAATAATGACCTCCAGCTCCATCCATGTTGCTGCAAAGGACACAGTGGTATTCTTTTTTATGACTACATTGTACTCCATTGTATATATATACCACAGGTTATTTAACTGGTCAACCTTTGACAGGTACTTAGTTAATGCCATAACTTTGCTAATGTGAATAGGGCTACACTAAATATAGGAATGCAGGTGACTTTTGGGGAAAGGGGGTTAAGGTCTTACTCTATCTCCCAGACTGGAGTGCTGTGACATGATCTCAGCTCACTGCGGCCTTGACCTCTTGGACTCAGGCAATCCTTCAACCTCCACCTCCCGAGTTATTGGAACTACAGGCGTGCCTCATTATGCCAGGTTCACTTTTTTTTTTTTTTGTAGTGATTATGTCTCACCCTGTTGCCTAGGCTCATCTTGAACCGGGCTCAAGCAGTCCCTCCGCCTCAGCCTCCCAAAGTACTGGGATTACAGGCATTGAACCACCATGCCAGACCAGTTGTCTTTTTTTTTTTTTTTTTTTTGAGTCGGAGTCTCACTCTGTTGCCCAGACTGGAGTGCGGTGGCCGCTCCCGGCCACCGCAGCCTCGTTCTGCTGGGCTCCGGCGATCTTTCTGCCTCAGCCTTCCAAGTAGCTGGAACTACAGGTGCATGCTACCACGCCCGGCTGATTTTTTTTTTTTTATTTATTTATTGTAGAAATGAGGTCTCACCAAGTTACCTAGGTGGGTCTCGAACCCGCGGGCTCAGGCAATCCACTCACCTCAGCCTCCCACAGCACGGGATTACAGCCTGAGCCACCGAGCCCGGCTGTCTTTTTTATATAATCATTTATTTTCCTTCCTTCAGTTAGATACCATGTACTAGGATTGCCAAGTCAAATGGTAGTACTATTTTTAGTTTTAGGTTTTATTTTATTTTTAAAATATTTTTTGAGTTGGAGTTTCATTCTGTTACCCAGGCTGGAGTGCAGTGGCATGATCATGGCCCACCACAGCCTCAATCTCCTGGGCTCAGGCAATTCTTGTGCCTCAGCCTCTCAAGTTGCTGAGACTACAAGTATCACCACACCCAGCCAAATATTTTTGTTTTTTGTAGAGATGAGAGCTTGCTATGTTTCTCAGGCTGATCTCAAACTTAAGGTTTAAACAGTCCTCCCGCCTTGGCCTCCCAAAGTGCTGGGATTATAGGTATGAGCTACTGTGCCTGGCCATCTATTTTTACTTCTTCTTTCTTTTTCTTTTTCTTTTTTTTAGAAAGCAGGATTTATTAGGAGGACAGAAAAGATCGAAGGGCCATTTTTGCCTATTTTTACTTCTTTAAGAAATCTCAGGCCGAGTGCAGTGTCTCATGCCTACAGACCTAGCACTTTGGGAGGCCGAGGTGAGAGGAGTGCCTGAGCCTATGGGTTCGAGACCAGCTTGGGCAACTGGGCAAGGCTTCATCTCTACAATAAATCAAAAAATTAGCCGGGCATGGTGGTGCAAGCCTGTAGTTCCAGCTACTTGGAAGGATAAGCAGAAGGATCACCTGAGCCCAGCAGGTTGAGGCTGAAGTGACTGGGAGCATGCTAGTGCCCTCCAGCCTGGACGACAGAGTGAGTCTTCAACTCAAAAAAAAGAAAAGAAAAGAAATCTCCGTGCTGTTTTCCAGAGAGTTTAAACTAGTTTACATTCCCGCCAACAGTGTATACGGGTTTTCTTTTCTCCACATTCACAATATTTGTTGTTCTTTGACTTTTTAATATTAATAGACATTCTGACTGCAAGATATCTCATTGTGGTTATGATTTCCATTTCTCTGCTAATTAGTGATATTGGGCATTTTTTCATGTGTTCATAAATTACTTTTTTTTTAATTGTTTTTTTGAGTTGGAGTCTCATTCTGTTGTCCAGGCTGAATGCAGTGACAGGCTCACAGCCACCATCACAACCTCAACCTGCTGGGCTTAGATGATCCTTCTGCCTTAGCCTTCCAAGTAACTGGAACTATAGGCATGCACCACCATGCCTGGTTAATTTTTTCATTTAGTGTAGAGATGAGGTCTCGCCAAGTTGCCCAGGCTGGTCTCGAACCAGAAGGCTCAGACAATCCTCTCACCTCAGCCTCTCAAAGTGCTGGGATTGGCCGGGCTCGGTGGCTCAGTTTGTAATCCCAGCACTTTGGGAGGCCGAGGTGAGTGGATGGACTGAGCCCACGGGTTCGAGACCCGCCTGGGCAACTTGGCAAGACCTCATCTCTACAATAAATCAAAAAATTAGCCGGGCGTGGTAGTGCGCGCCTGTAGTTCCGGCTACTCGGAAGGCTGAGGCGGAAGGATCGCCGGAGCCCAGCAGGTCGAGGCTGCGGTGGCTGAGAGCGGCCACTGCACTCCAGTCTGGGCGACAGAGTGAGACTCCAACTCAAAACAAAAAACAAACAAACAAAAAAACAAAAAAACAAAGTGCTGGGATTATAGGCATGAACTACTGTGCCTGGCTGTATTTCTTCTTTAAAGAAAACTGTTCATATCGGTTTTTTTTTCCTGATTAAGTTGTTTTCGTTCTTTTTTTTTTTTCAGTTGAAGTCTCACTCTGATGCCCAAGCAATGTTCTCACCTCCCAAGGTGCTGGGGATACAGACGTGAGCCACCACACCCAGCCTGCTTAAGATCCTTATAGATTCTGGATATTAATCCTTTTACAGAAGCATAATTTGCAAATATTTTCTCCCATTCTGTAGGGTATCTACTTACTCTTTTGATGATTTATTTTGCTGTGCAGAGCATTTTAGGTCAGTTAAGTCCCATTTGTCTGCTTTTGTTTGTGCATTTGCTTTGGGGGTGTTCCTCATAAATTCTTTGCCTAGGCCAACATCCAGAAGAGTGTTGTTTTCTTCTAGGATTTTGAGTTTGAGGTCTTACATTTAAGTCTTTAATCCATCTTGAATTAATTTTGTATAAGGTATGCTGGGCATGGTGGCTCACACCTATAATCCCAGCACTTTGGGAGGCTGAAGTGTGAGGATTGCCTGTGCCCACGAGTTCAAGGACAGCCTGAGAAACTTGGTGAGACCTCATCTCTACAATAAATCAAAAAATTAACCAGATGTGGTGGTACATGCCTGTGGTACCAACTATTTGGAAGGATCACCTGAGGCCAGCAGGTCAAAGCTGCAGTAGCCATGAGCATGCCACTGTACTCCAGCCTGGGGGATAGTGAGGCTCTGACTCAAAAAAAAAAAAAATTTGTATACGGTAAGAGATAGGCTTCCAGTTTCATTCTTCTGCATATGGCTAGCCAATTTTCCCATCACCATTTATTGAAAACGGTGTCCTTTCCCCATTGTTTATTTCTGTCGACTTTGTCAAAAATCGGTTGTAGGTATGTGGCTTTATTTCTGGGTTCTCTAGTCTGTTCCATTGATCTAGCTGTCTATTTTTGTACCACTAACATGCTGTTTTAGTTACTATAGCCTTGTAGTATAATTTGACACCAGGCTATGTGATACCGCCACATTTGTGCTTTTTCCTTAGGATTACTTTGGCTAATCGGGCTCTTTTTTGATTCCACGTGAACTTTAGGATTGTTTTTCTAATTCTGTGAGGAATGACGTTGGTATTTGATGGGAACTGAGTTGAATCCATAGATTGCTTTGGATGGTACGGACATTTTAACAATATTGACTCTTTTAATCCATGAGCATGGAATGTTTTCCATTTGTGTCATCTGTAATTTCTGTCAGCAGTGTTTTCCGAGTCTCCTTGTAAAGACCTTTCACTTCCTTGGTTAGATGTATTCCTAGGTATTTTATTTTTTGTGGCTATTGTAGATGGGATTGATTTCATGATTTGGTTCTCAGCTAGAACATTATTGTATAGAAATGCCACTGATATTTGTCCATTGATTTTGTGTCCTGAAACTATACTGAAACCATTTATCAAATTTAGGAGTCTCAGCCGGACACAGAGGCTCATACCTGTAATCCCAGCACTTTGGGAGGCCAAAGTGAGAGGATTGCCTGAGCCCACGGGTTTGAGAACAGCCTGGGCAATTTGGTGAGACCTCATCTCTACAATAAATCGAAAAATTACCTTAGTGTGGTGGCGCACACCTGTAGTTTCAGCTACTTGGAAGACTGAGGCAGAAGGATTGCCTGAGCCCAACAGGATGAGGTTGCGATGGCCATGACCGTGCCACTGCACTCCAGCCTGGGTGACAGAGTGAGACTCCCGACTCAAAAAAAAAAAAAGGAAAAAAAGAAAAAAGCCTGGCACAGTGGCTCACACCTGTCATCCCAGCACTTTGGGAGGCAGAGTTAAGAGGATTGCCTGAGCCCAGGGGTTCAAGATCAGCCTGGGCAACTTGGTAAGACCTTGTCTCTACAATAAATCAAAAAATTAGGTGGACGTTGTAGCATGCACCTGTAGTTTCAACTGCTTGGAAGGCTGAGGCGGAACGGTCACCTGAGCTCAGCAGGTCAAGGCTGCAGTAACTGTGAGCATGCCACTGTTCTTCAGCCTGGGTGACAGAGTGAGACTCCAACCTAAGACAACAACAAAACCCTCTTTCATCATAGTAAAACAAGTTACAGAAATCATTTGATTTTTCTTGATCCTTTGATCAGATACAGAAAAAACATTGATACAAAAAAACATTGAAACAAATCAATATACATTCACTTTTTTTTTTTTGAGTCAGAGTCTCACTCTGTTGCCCAGCCAAGAGTGCAGTGGCATGCTCACAGCCACCGAAGCCCTGACCTGCTGTGCTCAGGCAATCTTTCTGCCTCAGCCTTCCAAGTAGCTAGAAATACAGGTGTGTGCCACCATGCCTGGCTACTTTTATAATTTATAGTAGAGACAAGGTCTTGCAATGTTGCTCAGGCTGGTCTTTAACTCCTGAGTTCAGGCAATCCTCTTTCTTCCACTTCCCAAAGTGGTAGGATTACAGGCGTGAGCCAAAGCGCCTGGCTACATTCACAAAATTTTTTAAAATTTTGAAAACCTTATCAAACCAGGTAGATAAAGAAACTTTCTTACTTACTAACTATAAAATATATCTACCAAAAGTACAGAGTAAACAGCATCATACTTAATAATAAAACATTTGAAGTCAAGCAGAAGATAAGTATGCACTTTATTATTATATCTCCTCAACATTATGGTAGAAGCCCTAACTATAGCAGTAAGACATGAAAATATGTACATAAGAATTTTGAAATGAGAAAAAAATCATTATTATAGACTATATGATTATTTACATAGAAAATCTAAGAGAATGAACAAACACATTTTGGAACCAATAAAATAATTCAGGTATATTTCTAAATATAAGACCAATACACATATTTAAAAACTGTATTCCTAAACATAAGCAGCAAATAGTTTGAAGCTGTGATTTTAAAACTATCTCTGGTCATTGCCTTGCTAGACTCTGGTGTGGCCATATGCTCTTTAAGCTATGGCTATCGCCATGCTTCCTGGCTTTGGACCCCTCTCCCACTTTGGAGAGGTGAATCATCTCTCTCCCTTATCTTTCTCACCCTAATTTATTTTTAAATAAACTGTGTTTTTAAATCTAACTTCTGCGCAATTCTTTGCATCTTTCATGTGGCATCAGATCACACCCCAGACGGCCACACTCATCTTAGAGTGCTGGCCCTCTTCCTGTCTGTGGGAAGTGATCTCTTTCAGATCTCTGATTATCAGTGCTGTGCCCCCTCCGCACCCTCTGTACCTAACATTTTCTGGAGGTCCCACCGAGCTATCCAAGATCTCTCCCTCTCTCTCTTCTTCCTTAAAAAGAGAGATAAATAAATAAAACTCTCATTTTGCAGGCTAGGCATGGAGGCTCAAGCCTGTAATCACAGCATTTTGGGAGGCTGAGGCAAGAGGATTGCCTGAGCCCAGGGGTTCGAGACCAGCCTGGGCAACTTAGTGAGCTCTCATCTCTACAATATATCAAAAAATTAGCCAGGCATAGTGTCGCACACCTGTAGTTCTAGCTACTTTGAAAGCTGAGGCAGAAGGATTGCCTGAGCCCAGAAGGTCGAGTCTGAGGTGGCTGTGAGTGTGCCATACTGCACTCTAGCCTGGGCGACAGAGGGAGATGGATTTTAAAAAAAAAAGATTGGGGAGGGGTGTGTATAGCAACCGCAAAAGCAAAGTCCAGAGAATAACAATATTTCAGTTATTTTTTTCAGCTTATTTCAGGTGGGCCTAGTATTACTACCATCTGAAAGGGTGTATTATCATGTGAGATAGGCATTAAGACATTTAAGTATTGTGTATCAAAATGGAAAACCCAATGACTTAAATAGCAAGGAAAGTTAGAGCAGAGTCTATGCCCAGTGCTACAGGGCTCAGGCTCTGCTTCTCTCTGATTCTTTTGGCTCTCCCTATCTGTCTGTCTGAGCTTTGTCTTAGGCTGATAGCGAGAGACTACAACCATTCCAGGCATCCCATCTGAATGTACAAAAACATGCAGAGAAAGAAGCATCATTTCATCTCTTCTGCTGAGAAAGACAACATTTCCTAGAAGTCTCTTGGGAGACTTTTTTTCACAATTCATTGGTCTAAATTGAGTCACAATTCTGTTCCTAAACCAGTCCCTGCCAAGGGAGGTGAGATAAACATAGCTGGTTTAGTAAAGCATATGGTTTGTGGAGGAAGGTGGATGCTTCTCCAAAGTTTGGTGTGTGTGTGTTTTTTTTTCCTTTGGAGTTGTAGTCTCTGTCTCCCAGGCTGGAGTGCAGTGGCATGCTCACAGCCACCACAGCCTCAATCTGCTGGGCTCTGGTGATCCTTCTGCCTCACCCTTCCAAGTAGCTGGAACTACAGGCATGTGTCACCATGCCTGGCTAATTTTTTTATTGTAGAGATGAGGTCTCACCAAGTTGCCCAGCCTGGTCTTGAACCTGTGGGCTCAGGCAATCCTCTCACCTTGGCCTCCCAGAGTGCTGGTATTATAGGCATGAACCACTGCGCCCACCCTAAAATTTGATACTTTGGCTTAGGGTTAGGCTTTTCTGTTTCTATGGTTTCTGCTATTTCTAAAATGTAATATAAATGGAATCAAACAGAATATACCCTTTTGAGTCTGGTTTCTGACAGTGTAATGTATTTAAAATTCATCATACTGATGCCTGTGTCAGTATTTTGTTCTTTTTCATTGGTGAGTAGGATTCCATTGTAAGGATGTTTATCCTTTTATCAGCTGAAGGGCCTTTGGGTTGTTTCCAGGTAAGACAGTTATGAATAAAGCTACTATAAACTTATGTACAAGTTTCTGTATTAACACAAGTTTTCATTTCTCTTGGGAAAACCCTGTGTGTAGACTTGATGGCTCATATAGTGAGTGTATGTTCAAGTTCATAAGAAGCTGAAAAGTTGGGCGCAGTGGCTCGGCCTGCAATCCTAGCACTTTGGGAGGCCGAGGTGAGGGGATTGCCTGAGCCCACAGGTTTGAGAACAGCCCAGGCAACTTGGCGAGAGCTCATCTCTACAATAAATAAAAAATTAGCCGGGCGTGGTAGCACGCATTTGTAGTTCCAGCTACTTGGAAGGCTGAGGCAGAAGGATTGCCTGAGCCTAGCAGGTCAAGGCTGCAGTGGCCGTGAGCATGCCACTGCACTCCAGCCTGGGTGACAGAGATTCCAACTCAAAACAAACAAACAAAAGCTGAAAAACTCTTTTTTTTTTTTAGTTGGAGTCTCACTCTGTCGCCCAGACTGGAGTGCAGTGGCCACTCCCGGCCCCCACAGCCTCAACCTGCTGGGCTCAGGCAATCCTTCTGCCTCAGCCTTCCAAGTAGCTGGAACTACAGGCGCGCGCTACCACACCCGGCTAATTTTTTTTGTTTTTTTATTATAGAGATGAGGTCTCAACAAGTTGCCCAGGCGGGTCTCGAACCCACGGGCTCAGGCAATCCACTCACCTCAGCCTCCCAAAGGCACGGATTACAGGCTGAGCCAGCAAGCCCAGCTAACTTTTTTTTTTTTTTAAGAGAAAGCATGGTTTTGTGCTGTTGCTCAGGCTGGAGTGCAGTGCTAAGATCATAATTCACTGCAGTTTTGAACTCCTGGGCTCAAGCAATCCTCCCATCTAAGTCTCCCCAGTCTCCCTACTAGCTGGGACTACAAGTATGTGCCACCACACCCAGCTAATTTTAAAATTTTTTGTAGTGATGGTATTGCTAAGGTGCCTGTAGTCTTGAACTCCTGACCTCAAGTGATCTTCCCACCTCACCCTCCCAAAGCACTGAGATTGAGATTGCAAGAGTGAGTCACTGCACCTGGCTTGTCCTTTTTTTTTTTTTTTTTTTGGAGTCGGAGTCTCACTGTGTTACCCAGGCTGGAATGCAGTGATCAATGGCCCAGGTGATCCTTCTCCCTCAGCCTTCCAAATAGCTGAAACTACAGGCATGCGCCACCATGCCCAGTTTTTTGTTTTTGTTTTTTTTTTAGTTGTAGAGATGAGGTCTCACCAAGTTGCCTAAACTGATCTCAAACCCGTGGGCTCAGGCAATCCTCTCCCCTTGGTCTCCCAAAGTGGTGGGATTATAGGCGTGAGCCACCGTGCCTGACCATCCTTGATTTTTAAATTTCAGTTTGGGAACAATATATATGATCATCACCTCAACAAAGTGATCAAACTTAACATTACTGAGAGTGGGACAACCTGATAATTTCACATTCATAATGTGATGTATTAGGAAACACACAGCTTCGCCTAGGACAGATTCTCGGCAAATTGTTACCAATCAAGTTCCAGGCCTCGTTTCTAGACAATAAAAAATACAGGAAGATCAAGATACAAGTTAAAAGACACTATGAGGAAGCACCCAGGCAAATCCAGAATATGAGTATTCACGAGGCAACTGTCCTAGTCTTTTCAAAAAGTCAGTGTCATGGGTAGAGGGCAGAGGGGAAGGGGAGAAGTCATAGAAGGGACAGTCATAGAAGAAAAGAGTAAAAAGACAATACAGAAAAAGGTAATGCTTTCATTGACTCCTGGTTGTAAAAAAAAAAAAAACGTCAGCCATAAAATACTTTTTTGGAGCCAGGCACAGTGGCTCACGCCTGTAATCCCAGCACTTTGGGAGGCTGTGACAAGAGGATTGCCTGAGCCCATGGATTCGAGACCAGCCTGGGCAACTTGGTGAGACCTCATCTCTACAATAAATCAAATAATTAGCCGGGCATGGTGGTGCACACCTGTAGTTCCAACTACCTGGAAGACTGAGGCAGAAGGATCGCCTGAGCCCAGCAGGTTGAGGCTGAGGTGGCCATAGGCGTACCACTGCACTCCAGGCTGGGAGACAGAGTAAGACAAAAAAAAAAAAAAAGAGGTGATTAAGTTAAAATGAAGCTGTTAGGGTGGACCCGGATGCAATCTAACTGGTGTTTTTCTTTCTTTTTTATAATCAAGGTCTCCCTCTGTCACCCATCAGACTGGAGTGCCAGAAGTACAGTAGCATGATCACAGCTCACCGCGGCCTCAGACTCCTGGACTCAGGCAATCCATCTGCCTCAGCCTCCTAAGTGGCTGTAATTACTGGCATGAGCCTTCACACCAGGCTAATTTTTTGGATTTTTTTTTTTTTTTGTAGCAAAGGGGTCTCACTATGTTGCCAGGGCTGGTCTCAAACTCCTGGGCTCAGGCAATCTCTCGCCTCAGCCTCCAAAGTGCTGGGATTACAGGCATAAACCACCGCACCTATACTTGGAGTTCCTTTAAGAATCATTTGAAGCCGGGCTCGGTGGCTCAGCCTGTAATCCTGTGCTTTGGGAGGCTAAGGTGAGTGGATTGCCTGAGCCCACGGGTTCGAGACCCGCCTGGGCAACTTGGCGAGACCTCATCTCTACAATAAATCAAAAAAATTAGCCGGGCGTGGTAGCGCACGCCTGTAGTTCCAGCTACTCGGAAGGCTGAGGCGGAAGGATCGCCGGAGCCCAGCAGGTCGAGGCTGCGGTGGCCGGGAGTGGTCACTGCACTCCAGTCTGGGCGACAGAGTGAGTCTCCAACTCAAAAAAAAAAGAAAAAAAAAAGAATCATTTGGATGTACAGAGAAACACAAGTGGCTAGCAAGCACAGAGGAAAGACCCCATGAAGACGCAGCGAGACGGCAGTCATCAGCAAGCCAAGGAGAGGGGCCCCAGAATGAAGCCAAACCTGACAACATCTTGATTGTAGACTTCCAGCCTCCAAAACTGCAGGAAAATCCATTTCTGTTAGTTAAATCACCCAGTCTATTTTATTATGGCAGCCCTAGCAATCTAATACAATTCCCCACCTCTGGTGGCCCTGGCCTTTGATTTTTTGATGTTACTCCCTTAGGGGCTGTGAAAATTGTAGCCCAAGTTAATCAAATTTGGCAAATGTCCTCAAAGAAGGGAGACTTGACCGTGTGCAGTGGCTCTTACTTGTAATCCCAGCACTTTACGAGGTGGAGGCGCGAGGATTGTCTGAGCCCAGGGCTTCGAGACCAGCCTGGGCAACTTGGCAAGATCTCATATCTACAACAGATTAAAAAATTAGCCGGGCATGGTGTTGCACACTTGTGGTTCCATCCACTTGTAAGGCTGAAATGGAAGGATCGCCTGAGTCCCGCAGGTTGAGACTGTGATGGCCTGTGAGCGTGCCACGGCACTCCAGCCTGGGCAACAGAAGGAGACTCCCACTCAAAGAAAAAAGAAAAAGAAAAAGAAAGGAGACTTCAGCGCCTCCCTATCCTTTGTGAGATTGCACTTTCCCTCTGATTTTGTTCAGTAATTCCTTACTATCTTGCCAGCCCTGCCACAACTTGAAGTTTATTGTTTGTTTTAAAAGAATTAGCTATTTTTGGTGCCTATCCACAAACACCTCCCCTCCCAGATCAGTGTTGCAGAAGCTGCAGCTGCACTGTGGTTAGGAGCAAACTTACTAAAGGCACCAGCAGTCCCAATAATAAAAGACTTCAAGAAGGAAAGGTCGGGGTGGGGGAGAGAAAAAAGAGAAAGGTCAAGAAATACCAGCAGATGGTCATAGGAGGTGACGAAGCAGGAATAGTGGAGGGCAACCTCAAGACCTCAAGCCTGGGAGGAGATCAAAAGGTGGCTTCTAGCAAGAGATCAAGGAGAAAAGTGAACCGGGAGTGATGGGTCATGCCTGTAACCCCAACCCTTGGGGAGCTGAGGCAGGAGGATTGCTTGAGTCCAAGAGTTCAAGGCCAGTTTGGGCAACATTGCAAGACCTCATCTCTACAAAAAATCAAAAAATTAGCCAAGTGTAGTGGCACATGCCTGTAGTCCCAGCTACTCAGGAGGCTGAAGTGGAAGGATTGCCTGAGTCTAGGAGGTCGAGGCTGAGGTGAGCCATGGTTGTATGTACCACTGCACTCCAGCCTGGGCGACAGAGTGAGACTCCTACTCAAATTAAAAAAAAAAAATTAAAGTCAAATGACAAAGTGGTGTGAAGATGTGACACCACAACTGAATAACAAAGACCACAAATCTGAGCTTGTTGTTTAACTAAGAGAGAGGAGAGAGAGGTATGCTGGTGGTCAGTCATAATCACATTACACAGAGCAAACTGCTGATCTCTTACACAGTTTTGGGGAATACAATGATATCAGTGGTGTTGACTATAGGCTATAGAGGCAGGAAGAGGGTTGGCATCAGCTTTAGAAATGATTCCCCCCCATTCCTTTTTGAGACAGGGTCTAGCACTGTTGCCCAGGTTGAAGTGCAGCGGTGTGATCATAGCTCACTGCAGCTTTGCACTCCTGGGCTGAATCCTCCTCCCACCTCAGCCTCTGAGTAGGTGGGACAACAGTCATGTGGCCACCATGTCCAGCTAATTTTTGAATTTTTTTTTTTTTGAGTCGGAGTCTCACTCTGTCGCCCAGACTGGAGTGCAGTGGCCACTCCCGCTCCCGGCCACCGCAGCCTCGCCTGCTGGGTTCCGGCAATCCTTCCGCCTCAGCCTTCCGAACAGTCAACATTTTCCTAGGAGTGTGGAGACTCACTTGCATGGAGAAATTTCAACTCATTACATAGAAAAGGTCAATCTTCCTAATATATAAAGAGCCCCTAATATATAAAGAGCCCCTAAAATTGAGAAGAAAAAGACCAACGAGTTAACAGAAAAATGAGAAAATAACACAAACAAAAAAATAAACACAAATGGTTCAGAACATTGGGAGAAAAAATACCTAACTCCAACCTCATTCATAATGAATGTCTTCTCTGGCAATTGCTCTCAAGATCCTGGAAAACACAAAACCACAATCCATAAAATTAAGGTATGATGTCAAAGGACCTTTTCTGTACATTTAAAAGTATTTATGATGGCAGCAGACTGCAGACACTTGCTGTTGTCCTGCCCATTGTGCCCTTCATGATGTATCTTTCCTTTACTAAATGTAACCTTTTTTTTTTTTTGAGTTAGAGTCTCACTCTGTTGCCCAGGCTGGGGTGAGGTGGCATACTTACGGCCACTGCAGTCTGGACTTGCTGGGCTCAGGTGATCCTTCTGCCTCAGGCTTCCAAGCAGCTGGAACTACAGGCATGCGCCACCATGCCTGGCTAATTTTTAAAATTTACTGTAGAGATGAGGTCTTGCCAAGTTGCCCTGGCTGGTGTCGAACCTGTGGGCTCAGGCAATCCTCTCATCTAGGCCTCACAAAATTCTGGGATTATAGGCGTGAGGTACCGCCCCCTGCCCTTTTTTCTTTTTTCTTTTTTTTTTGAGTTGGAGTCTCACTCTGTCGCCCAGACTGGAGTGCAGTGGCCGCTTCCGGCCACTGCAGCCTTGACCTGCTGGGCTCCGGCGATCCTTCCGCCTCAGTCTTCCGAATAACCGGAATTACAGGCGTGTGCTATGACGCCTGGCTGATTTTTTGATTTATTGTAGAGATGAAGTCTCGCCGCCCAGGCGGGTCTCGAACCCACGGGCTTGGCAATCCATTCACCTCAGTCTCCCAAAGGCGCAGGATTACAGGCTGAGCCACCGAGCCCAGCAGCCCTTAACTTTCTTAAAACAAAAAAAAACAGTGTTTATTGTGGCTCATTTCTATAATCCCAGCACTTCAGGAGGCTGAGGCAGGAGGATCACTTGAGGCCAGGAGTTCAAAGCCACCTTAGGCAACACAGTGAGACCTTGTCTCTATAAAAAAATAAAAGAATTAGCTGGAGCCAGGCTCGGTGGCTCAGCCTGTAATCCTGTGCCTTGGGAGGCTGAGGTGAGTGGATTGCCTAAGCCTGCAGGTTCGAGACCCGCCTGGGCAACTTGATGAGACCTCATCTCTATAATAAAATCAAGAAATCAGCCGGGCGTGGTAGCACATACTGTAATTCCAGCAACTCGGAACGCTGAGGTGGAAGGATCGCCAGAGCCCAGCAGGTCGAGGCTGCGGTGACTGGGAGCAGCCACTGCACTCCAGTCTGGGCGACAGAGTGAGACTCCAACTCAAAAAAAAAAAGAGAATTAGCTGGGCATGATGGCATGCACCCGTAGTCCCAGACACAGGAAACTAAGGCAGGAGGATAACTTGAGCCTAGGAGGTCAAGGCTGCAGTGAGCAGTACACGCTAGCCTGGGTGTAGACAGTGTAAGAATCTGTTCTCTTAAAAAAAAAAAAAAGGCATTTAATGCAAAAACCATCAAACTTAAAATAAATCTGTGCATGTGTGTCGGAGTCTCATTCTGTCTCCCAGGCTGGAGTGCAATGGCACACTCACGGCCACTGCAGCCTCGACCTGCTGGACTCAGGTGATCCTTCCACCTCAGCCTTTCGAGGAGCTGAGAATCCTACTTAAAGAAAGAGAGAGAAAGGAAGGAAGACTTTTGCTGTTTTGCAACATTAAAATTATTACTCTACCCCACCCCCGACCTAAATCTGGCTCTTTTTTTTTTTTTTAATTGTAGAGGGGCAGTCTTGCCATGTTGCTCAGGCTGGTCTTGAACATCTGAGTTCAGGAAATCCTCTAGCCTCTACCTCCCAAAATGCTGGGATTACAGGCTTGAACCACTGTGCCCAGCAAAATAAATGTTTTAGAAAAGTTCTTACATAATTTTTTTAAGCCAATGAGAAAAGGAATAGTTAATTCAGAACCTTCTTGGTTGCCTTAGAAATTAGGGCTTTCAGATAGGAGCAGTGGCTCACACCTGTAATCTCAGCACTTCAGGAGGCAGAGGATTGAGAGGAGTGCCAGAGTCCAGGGGTTCAATACCGACCTGGGCAACTTGGCAAGCCCTTGTCTCTACAGTAAATCAAAAAATTAGCTGAGCAAGCACCTGTGGCTCCAGTTCTTGGAAGGCTGAGGAGGAAGGATCACCTGAACCCAGCAGGTCAAGGCTGCAATGGCTGGGAGCGCATCACTGCACTCCAGCCTGAGGAGCAAATTGAGACTCCTAAAAAAAAAAAAAAAAAAAAAAAGGAAAGGAGAAAAAAAAATTAGGACTTTTCCTGTTATGCAACATTAAAATTACTTCTTCTTCCCTCTAGAGACTGAAATCTTAGATAATTAGCCCTTATCTCTTTTTCAGCCTGTGACCTATTCTTTCTTTCTTTCATTTTTTTTTTTTTTTTTTTTGAGTTGGAGTCTCACTCTGTCACCCAGACTGGAGTGTAGTGGCATGCTCCCGGCCACCGCAGCCTCAACCTGCTGGGCTCTGGCGATCCTTCCTCCTCAGCCTTCCAGGTAGCTGGAATTACAGGTGCGCGCTACCACGCCCAGCTAATTTTTGATTTATTGTAGAGATGAGGTCCCCAGGCAGGTCTCGAACCCACGGGCTCAGGCAATCCACTCACCTCAGCCTCCCAAAGTGCTGGGATTACAGGCTGAGCCACCGAGCCCGGCTTCTTTCTTTCTTTATCTATTTTTTTTTAGTTGGAGTCTCACTCTATCACCCAGGCTGGAGTGCAGTGGCAAGCTCACGGCCACCACAGCCTTGACCTGCTGGGCTCAGGCGATCCTTCTACTTCAGCCTTCCAAGTAGCTGGAACTACAGGCAAGCACCACCATGCCTGGCTAATTTTTTGATTTATTGTAGAGATGAGGTTTTGCCAAGTTTCCCAGGCTGGTCTCGAACCCACTCAGGCAATCTTCTCACTTCGGCCTCCCAAAGTGCTCGGATTATAGGCATGACCCACCGCGCCTGGCTATGATCTATTTTTAATTACTCAAATGTCTTCATTTTAATAGACAAATCAAATCTTATCCTGGTGTTCTAACTCTATTATTTCCGGGGTGTACTCTCCTAGGGCCTCTGGGAACTCGGTAATAATGTCTGAGGGCTTAATTTTATTTACATGAGTTCCAGCTACCTGGCAGGCTGAGGGGAAGGATCACTTGAGCCCAGCAGGACGAGGCTGCAGTGGCTGTGAGCATGCCACTGCACTCCAGCCTCGGTGACAGAGTGAGATTCCAACTCAAAAATGAAGAAATTTTATTTACATGGAGGAAATTTCAGAGAGGGGGTCTTAGCATCCCTACAGGTGAGGCATTGTAGGGATTTCTAGGGCTTATAGGGACACAGAAAAATGTGACAATGGTAGCTTTAGATGACTGCCAGACTGTATGTGGAGGTGGTGCACACAAACTTGTCTCTGAATCATTAGCTGTGGTCATACCTAGAACAAAAGAAATTAAAGGAAAAAAAAGATTACGAGGAACTCGCTCACATCGAGGGGTTCTCACTCATTGGAAAAATTTATTTTTAGGTGCAGGGGCTTTTCATCAGGTTCTGGGCTTTCTCTCAGATGCAGGAACTTATTTCAGGTGTAGGGCTCTATCTCATGTGATGGGTTCCCCGCCAGGTGCAAGAGCTTTACCTCAGGTGTAGGGACTCTTTCTCAGGTACAAAACTTATTATTATTATTTTTTCTATATGTGCCGGCATTCATCATCAGGATTGGAGCTCTCCCTCCGGTGCAGGAGCTGTTTGTTAGGTGCAAGGAACTTGATCACATCCAGGGGTTCTCACTCATCTGAAGAAAAAAAAATTGGGGGGGTTTAAAATGGATTTTAATATATTAAACAATAATTTATTCACATTTATAACCTTATTATCACAATGCAAAAAGGTTTATATAGAAGAGAGTTTTTGGTTGGTTTGTCTTAAGGGAACAAGTGTGCTAAGGTTCCCTGTTAATAATTTTCTGCTTTGATGACAGTTGAAATATTCAACATCCATTCACTAGCCAACCAAGGAAATTAAGTGTTGATGCCTGGCAAATCTTAACTATTTCACAAAAAGACTAGGGAGTTAAGGTAAAAGAGTGAAAGCATTTTAGGATTTTTTTCTAGTCCCAGATGACCAGACAGAATATGCAAGCCATCAGCTACATAATGTGATAATAACACAAGTTTTTATGCACTAGGCACTGTACATAAATACTTTGCATATATCAACTCCTCTGTGAATCAATAAATGAGCTCTATTCAGCCACTATAAACTATTAGATCATAGCTATTCTTATTTTATGGTTTTTAGACAAATAATTGCAGATAGAGCAGTATAAATGTTTATTTCCTAGATTTGGCAACTGCACAAAATACAGTTTTTCGAACTACATTAGATGCCCATGAATATCCTACAGAGGCTAATTATAAAAGCATTTCAGAAGATAATAAATCCTGTGGAAGGAAATGTTTTAGGTGCAGAGGCTTTTCATCAGGAGGCTTTCTCTCAGGTGCAGGGACTTATTTCAGGTGCAGGGCTTGATCTCAGTTGCCGGGTTCTCTGTCAGGTGCAGGAGCTTTCCTTCAGATGCAGGGATTCTTTCTCAGGTGCAAAGGTGTTTTTTAGGTACCATACATCTTTATCTGGTGCGGGGGCACTTGCTGACCTCCAGCAGGTTCTCACTCCAGGGGTTCTCACTCATCTCCAGGATTTTTTCTTTTCTTCTTCTTCTTTTTTTTTTTTTGAGTTGGAGTCTCACTCTGTCGCCCAGACTGGAGTGCAGTGGCCACTCCTGGCCACCGCAGCCTCAACCTGCTGGGCTCAGGCAATCCTTCTGCCTCAGGCTTCCAAATAGCTGGAACTACAGGCGTGCGCTACCACACCCGGCTAATTTTTTGATTTATTGTAGAGATGAGGTCTCGCCAAGTTGCCCAGGTGGGTCTCAAACCCACGGGCTCAGGCAATCCACTCACCTCAGCCTCCCAAGGTGTGGGATTACAGGCTGAGCCACCGAGCCCGCCTGGGATTTTTTTCTCAGTTTCAGGGCTTGCCCTCAAGTGCAAGGTCTCTTTATCAGGTGCTGGGTTGCCCCTCTGCTCTAGGGGTTCTTCAGGTGCAGAGGCTTACTTTCGGGTGCCGGGTTGGCCCATGGGTGCAGAGCTCTTGTTTGTGCAGGGCTGTTTCGTAGGTGCAGGGACTTTTCATCTGGTACTCGGGCTCTCCCTCAGGCACAGGGCTCTCCCTCATGTTATTGGACTCCGCCAGGTGCAGGGCTCCCTCAAGTGCAGGACATTTTTCCAGGTTCAGGGCTCTGTTTCAGGTGCAGGATTCTCTTCTAGGTTCAGGGCTCTTCATCAAGTGCATGACTCTCTCCATCAGGTGCAGGGCTCTCTCCATCAGTTACAGGGCTCTCCCTCAGATGCAGGACTCTCTCCCAGGTTCGGGCTCTTCATCAGGTCCAGAGCTCACTCCACCAGCTGCAGGGCTCTCTGTCAGTTGCTGGGCTCTCCCTCAGGTGCAGGACTCTACCAGGTTCAGGGCAATCCCTCAGGTGGAGGGGCTCTTTGTCAGATGTGGGGCACTTGCTGACCTCCAGGGCGTCTCACTCATCTCCAGGATTTTTTCTTGGGTTCAGGGCTCGCCCTCAAGTGCAAGGTCTCTTCATCAGGCACTGGGCCGTCCCTCTGCTCTAGGGGCTCTCCTTCAGGAGCAGAGGCTGACTTTCGGGTGCAGGGCTGGCCCGCCGGTGCAGAGGACTTGTTTGTGCTGGGTTGTTTTGAAGGTGCACGGTCTTTAAATCACTTACTCAGGCTCTCCTTAAAGCGCAGGACTCTTCCTCAGGTTCAGGGCTCTCCCTTAAGTGCGAGTCCTTTTCATCAAGTTTGAGAGTTTTTTCTTGGGTGCCAGAACTCTCTGTCATGTGCAGGGCTCTCCCACGGGGAAGGGACTCTCCCTCAGGTTTAGGACTTTCCCTCAGGTACAGGGCACTTCCTCAGGTTCTGGAATTCTCCCAGGTGCAGGGCTCCCTCAGGTGCAGAATTCTCTCCCAGGTGCAGGGCTCTCCCTCAGGTGCAGAGTTCTCTTCATCAGTTGCAAGACCATCCCTCAGGTTCAGGGCTCTGTCTCAGATGCAGGACATCTCCGTCAGGTGCTGGGCTCTCTCCCTCAGGTGCAGGGATCTCCCTCAGATTCTGAGGCTTTCCCAGGAGCAGGGTTCCCTCAAATGCTGGGCCCTTCTTCAGGTGCAGGACTCTCTCCCAGCTTCAGGGCTCTTCATCAGGTACACTCCCTGCATCCCCCTGCCCGCCTTTGTGTGAAAGAAAAGGCGGGGGAGTGTGTGTAGCAGCTCTTCCTCCCTGCCCTCCGTCAGCAGCCACAGCCATCCAGAGACTCCAGCCGTGGTCGCCATCCTACCACCTGGATCTACTTGAATGCAAGGCCTAGAGTGCCTTGCACTGGCCAGGCGCACGACTGCAAAATGCTGTGGCCAGTCCCCATCCAGTTTTCTTGGGTCACCATTCCTGATGTCACAGTGCTCGATATCACAGTCCATGATGTCACAGTCCACAACATCACAGTTCTTAATGTCACTGCCTTCTGTGTCACATCCCTGATGGCCCAGGGGAGGCAGCTGGGACTTGGAAACCCTCCACAGCACTCTGGGTGGGAACAGATGATGGGGGCTGTCAGACCTGAGTACAGGGACAGTGTGACAGGTCTGGGCCACTTGTGCCCAACAGTCGTGAGGACGTGGGACCCACACCCACCCCGCCCAAGTGTCCCAGGCTCTCTCACCTCCATTGTGTGCGTCACAAGAGGCTTCATGACCCCAACACAGCGAAGGGAAGGTCCCTTTAGGCCCACAGGGAGAACTAACCTTGGGTGGCGTCTCCGCTACTTGAGGGCTGAGATCAGTGCCTCTCATGGGATTGAGGGTCTCTCCTCACAGTGCAGGGGGTTTCCCACCCCTCTTTTATGGCTAAGGGTGGTCTTCTATTCTTGGGGGCAAGGGGGAACCCGCATCTCCTCTCATGCAAGGGGTCCCTCCCCTTCTCACCAGATGGGCGTCTGTCCAGCCCAGAGGCCTTTGGAACTTGCCCCACCTCCCAGCTCCAGGAACCAACCTGAAGTGATAGGGAAACCAAGAGATTACTCTCTGGTTCCACATTTTGACCCAACAATGAGAATAAAACAAGTAGACTATCCCCCAAGGAAATAGGAGTGACTAACAGATGTAAGAAATAAACTGATATTTTAACCTCATCAGTCCCCAATCCTAGAGTTTTAAAGTATTTTTTCAACACATTAAAAAATGCGCCTGCCAAGAACCGACTTATCAGATCACCATTAGACCCCTACCTCCTGCCCATTGGTCCTTAGTACTGACCAATTAGAACAGCTAGTGCCGACCAATCAGCTCACAGCTACTGCTAGCCAATCTTAGGGCTCAGTCTTAGGGATATATAAGCACCAGGTTTCAGCTCCAAATTGGCAACCCAGTCAGGTTTCCTCTCACTGTGGGAGCTTTTCTGTATTCTTTAATAAATCCTCCTTTCTGACTTTCCGGATGTCCATGTCCTCATTTTTCCTGGGCATGAGACAAGAACCCTGACCTGAAGTGCTGCCGTAGATCCTGGGAGCCGGGCAGCTGTGCACCATGGGGGCTGACTTGCCAGACAACTGAGCCAGCAGAACTGGGAGAGCTGCTGGAAGAAGGCGACACTCAGAAGCTGAGACACTCTGGGGGCTAGGCTTGCCAGCCCACCGAATCAGCAACACTCTCAGGGCTTGGCTTGCTAGCTCACTAGGAGCCAACACTTCTGGGGCTAGTCTTACCAGCCCCTCGAGCTGGCCCTCTCTGGGCCTTGTCTGGCCGACCCATTAAAGCTGACACTCTCGAAGCCCAGGCTGACTTGAGAAATTCGTATCACTAATACTGCAACAACATGAAAAATCTCAAGTGCGATATGTTAAGTGCAAGATGCCAGACTCAAGGCACTACATACTGTGACTCCCTTATATGACATTCTGGAAAAAGAAAATAGACTAAAAACAGGTGAGGCTATAGATGAGGAGTGGGATTGACTACAAAGAGGCAAAAGGAATTTTTTGAAGGTGGAAGAACTGTGCTGCATCTTGACTGTGATTGTGGTTACTGAATTGTACACATGTATCAAAACTCATATTACTATACAACAAAAAGGGTAAATATACAAATTATGTACCTTAATTTTTAAAAGAATTTGGGCTGGTTTTTAAATGTCTTTTTTTTTTTCCCAAGAGAGATAGGGTCTCGCTGTGTTGCTGAGGCTGGAGTGCAAGGGCTATTCACAGATGCAACCAGCACACTACAGCCTCGAACTCCTGGGCTCAAGTAATCCTCCTGCCTCAGCCTCCCATGTAGGTGGGACTACAGGCATGCACCATCCCACCCAGTTTGTATGTCTTAAATAATTTTTATTATATTTTACAAAACTACAATTTTTGGAAAGAGTGTACTTTGAAAGATTGAAAATGTAATGAAAGGGTGGAGGGTCCTTTTCTCCAAATAAGTTTAAGAAGCCCTGACCGAGATATATAACCCTAAGTCAGTTTACTAGTCTGGGCATCCAGTTTCTCATTTGTATAACTCAGAAATGGGTCAGGATGGTTTCTAAGATATCTTCCAGCCCTAACCCCCCAAAATCGATCATTTCTGACTTCCTATACTGCCCTTTTGAGGTCTCATCACACTTCTGAAGTTTGAAGTACAACCATATGTTGCTAGTTTTCCTCCTACTTCTTTGGTTTCCCTGCACTGTCTTTGCATTCCCCCAGATGTTTCTTCAGCGTTGTGTCCTGGAGCCTACTATTTTCTAACACTACACTCTCCCCTGCAAGATGCCATCATTTTTTTTTAAACTTTAACTGCCATCAATGTGACAGATCTCTCACTCCACTTTCTAGACCCAAATATCCATTTGCTTGTTGAACAGCTCCACTGAGAAGTCTCGCTAACAACACCTTAACTTATTCCAAACCAAAGTAACATCTTCTCCCCAGACTTCTACTATCATACCTTAAAATAGCATTGCTAAAAACCTAGATGTCCAAAGCAGAATTCCAAGCTTCACTGTGACGACTCCGATTTTTTCCCCATACCTTTCAGAGTCTACTCTTCTGTCACTAACTTATTTCTAGAGACCAGTATCTTTCTTGGTATCTATAGCCAGGTAGCTCTTTAAAAGCAAAAACACAACAAAAAAAAGACTCTCAAATTTGATTATATCACTAATTAAAATCCTCCTTTGACTCCCTACTATAATCAGAATACAGCCAAGATTTCTGAACATGCCTTACAAGGCCCATCCGATCTCCCATTTATCTCTTTACCTCCATTTACTGCATCTCCAACTAGCTATGCTTTATGCTTTATTTGGAATCATCAGTTTCCTAAACCTATTGTCTCCCCTCTCTAACTTCTATGTCTGTTCCTCTATCCTCCAAAGGTTTGCACGTGTTCCTCCTGCCAGAAGTATCCCTCTTCCAGGTTCTTGTTGAGAAATTATTCCTTCTGGGATTTCTTTCTCCACCTCCCTCTTACCTTATATATAATTATATTTTGTTGTGCTTACATATATATATATATATAATTTTTTTTTTTGGAGTTGCAGTCGCACTCTGTTGCCCAGGCTGGAGTGCAGTGGCACACTCACAGCCACTCCAGTGTCAATCTGCTGGGCTCCGGCAATCCTTCCACCTCAGCCTTCCAAGTAGCCGGAACTACAGGCGTGTGCTACCACCCCGGTTAATTTTTTATTTTTGAGCCGGGCTTGGTGGCTCAGCCTGTAATCCCCGCACTTTGGGAGGCTGAGATGAGTGAATTGCCTGAGCCTGCGGGTTCGAGACCTGCCTAGGCAACTTGGTAAGACCTCATCTCTACAATAAAATTTTTAAAAAATTAGCCGGGTGTGGTAGCTCACGCCTGTAGTTCCAGCTACTTGGAAGGCTGAGACAGAAGTATCGCCGGAGACCAGCAGGTTGAGGCTGCAGTGGCCCAGAGTGGTGACAGAGTGAGACTCCAACTCAAACAAAAAAAATAAATAAACAAAATTTTTGATTTTTGATGGCAGAGATGGGGTCTCGCCAAGTTGCCCTGGCTGGTCTCAATCCGCAGGTTCAGGCAATCCATTCACTTCAACCTTCCAAAGTGCTGGGATAACAGTGTGTTTCTTTATTAGCTTCTGACCATTCTTTGTATTATAATACCTAACCTTTTTTTTGAGACAGGGTCTCATTCTGTCGCCCAGGCTTGAGTGCAGTGACACAATCCCAGCAGCTCACCACACCCTCTTAAACTCCTGGACTCAATCAATCCTCCTGCTTTCAGCATCCCAAGTAGCTGGGACTAATGGCGCACATCACCACACCTGGCTAATTTTTTTGTAGCGTTGAGGTCTCACTATGCTTCCCAGGCTGGTCTTGAATTCCTGGATTTAAGTGATTCTCCTGCCTCTGCCTCCCAAAGTGCTAGGATTACAGGTGTGAGACACCACACTCAGTCTCCTGATGACCTTTAAGCTTTTTGAGGATAGACACCATGTCTTGCTCACAATTGTACTCCCAGGATGTGGACCATCCCTGGCACATAGTAGTTAATAAATACTGAATAAATAAATACTATCAATAAATACTGAATTTATTAGTAAGATTCCACTGGCAAATCAAAAAAATTATTTCCCTTAAATTTCTGCTCAAACTTTTTATCACCTTTTGAAATCATTCTTAAAATTTCAGAAGTTTTCTTTTAATTATCTAGAACACCTGCAACCACCTTTCCAAACGGTGATCTTAAACACGTTTTAATATTAACCCAAGAGAAGTAAAATGTATTGTACAAAGAATGTGAATGAAATTCAGCTGCAAGCTGGGCTCGGTGGCTCAGCCTGTAATCCCGCGCCTTTGGGAGGCTGAGGTGAGTGGATTGCCTGAGCCCGTGGGTTTGAGACCCGCCTGGGCAGCGAGACCTCATCTCTACAATAAATCAAAAAATCAGCCGGGCGTGGTAGCACATGCCTGTAATTCCAGCTACTCGGAAGGCTGAGGCAGAAGGATCGCTGGAGCCCAGCAGGTCGAGGCTGCGGTGGCCGGGAGCGGCCACTGCACTCCAGTCTGGGCGACAGAGTGAGACTCCGACTCAAAAAAAAAAAGAAATTCAGCTGCAAAACCAAATACTACAAATATCACTGTTCCTAACTTTCATGATAAATATGCATATACTCAACGATTTGAAAAAGATTCAAGTAAGGGCTTTTCTACAACTGATGTTCTATCAGTTCATGAAGTATGTGAATGCCGACTATGCACAAAGTTCTTATGAAATTCTATCCAAGTCTTTTTTTTTTTTCTTTTTAAGAGACAGTGGTCTCACTATGTTGCCCAAGCTAGTCTTGAACTCTTGGCTTTGAACAATCCTCCTGCCTCAACCACCCTAGTAATTAAGATTACAGGCAAGAGCCACTGCACCTGGCTGTAACCTCTTGTACTCTCCTCAGTCTCCACTTTCTATTCCCTCACACTTGTTCTTACCTTTTAATTGCTGGTTTTACTTTTACTTATTTTACCTCTCTTTTTTTTTTCGAGTCAGAATCACTCTGTTGCCCAGGCTGAAATACACTGCCACCGCTCAGGCTATTCTCCCACTGAAGCCTCAACCTTTAAAGCTCAGGCTATTCTCCCACTATGGCCTCCTGAATAGCTGGAACTACAGGCATGTGCCACCACACTCATTTAATTTTTCTATTTTCTGTGGAGACAAGGTCTCACCCATTCTGCCCAGGCTGGTCTTGAACTCCTGGCCTCAAGCAATTCTCCTGCCTCAGCCTCTCAAAGTGCAGGGATTCCAGGCATGAGCCACCACACCCTGTCTTATTTTACTGATTCTATGGCGTCTTTGTATCCCTCACCTTCACCCCATGAATTATTCTAATTACGTATGTGTATTTTGTATGTGTGTGACTGGATGTCAGCCCGAAGTTGGTGTTAATGGAATACTGCCATGGTTGAAAACATTGCTCTTTCAGAACAGACCCAGCATCTTATTCTTTCTGCATGTTTTCAGAATTAATAGGACTGCTGGAAGGGTTCAACATGTATGATGACTATCCATGGGGTCAAACTGAGTGGTATTGTAAAAGGTGGAATGACTACAAAAGTAACAGGACGTGTTTTCTTCTGCAGTTTTTAAATGACTCTGGTAGCATCAACAGTAAAAGTATTCAGCTTCTCAATGTGAGTACTTCAAAGAACATGGTTTGCTTTGGCTTCTTGCTTATTGAAGAGCTTGATCATGGAAAAATGTTTATGACACAATGTTAAGTGAAAATTTCAGAATTCTATATTATATAGACTGATTTGCAATGTAAAAATAAGTATATAATCATGAATTGGAAGATATTATGTAAAATAAATACATAATATCTTCTGTTGCTTTCTCCCCTTTCTTCAAAATTATTACATATTGTCTCTGGGTGCGGTGGCTCACACTTGTAATCCCACCACTTTGGGAGCCAGAGGCCAGAGGATTGCCTGAGCCCATGGGTTTGAGATCAGGCTGGGCAACATGGTGAGACTTTGTCTCCACAATAAATAAAAAAATAGCCAGACTAGCTGGGCTCGGTGGCTCAGCCTGTAATCTCGCGCCTTGGGAGGCTGAGGTGAGTGGATTGCCTGAGCCCACGGGTTCGAGACTCGCCTCGGCAACTTGGCGAGACCTCATCTCTACAATAAATCAAAAATGAGCCGGGCGTGGTAGCACATGCCTGTAATTCCGGCTACTTGGAAAGCTGAGGCGGAAGGATCACCGGAGCCCAGCAGGCCGAGGCTACGGTGGCCGGGAGCAGCCACTGCACTCCAGTCTGGGTGACAGAGTGAGACTCCAACTCAAAAAAAAAAAAAAAAAAAATAGCCAGGCACGTTGGCACATGCCTGTGGTTCCAGCTACTTGGAAGGCTGAGGTGGAAGAATCACCCGAGTCCAGCAGGCCAAGGTTGCAGTGGCCACGAGCATGCCACTGCACTCTAGCCTGGGTGTGAGAGTGAGACTGATTAAAAAAAAAAAATCGAAATTATTTCATATTGTCATATTATTTTTTAATATGTTTAAAAAAAATCAGTCAGCACTGAGCCAAACTCAGTGATGCACCTGGAGCCTCAGCTACTTGGGAAACGGGGGCCAGATAATTGCTTGAGCCCAGAAGCTCCAGAGCCCCCTGGGCAACATAGCAAGACCCTATCTCTTACATAGCTAAAACCAGTCATTACTTCATACTCACCATATCAGAGAAAGAGAGGAAGAGCCGGAAAAAGAAATCTGTACTTTTTTTTGGGGGGGGAGTGGGAGTCTCACACTGTCACCCAGCTGGAGGGCAGTGGTAAGCTCATGGCCACCACAGCCTCGACCTGCTGGGCTCAGGTGATCTTCCCACCTCAGCCTCCCAAGTAGCTGGAACTATGGCATGCACCATCACACTCAGTTATTTTTTTAGATTTATTGTAGAGATAAGGTCTTGCCTAGTTGCCCAGTCTGGTCTCGAATCCCTGGACTCAGGCAACCCTCACACTTCTGCCTTCAAAAGTGCTGGGATTACAGGTGTGAGATACTGTGCCTGGCTAAGAAATGAAGCATATGGAAGGGCTTCTCACAGATACTTGAAGGGGCTCCAGTTTTTTTGTTTTGTCTTCCCCATAGAACGAGGCTTTACTTCTGGGAATTTGCGGATAAGCATTATTTGTCCACACACATTAACGTATGTTGTCAGAAGAGGAGCTTTAAGGGTTTTTGCCCTAGGCATTTCAAGACACTTCAGTCCCAGAATGTATTAAAGGAAAACATCTCTGGTGTTTTCTCTCCTCTTGTCTTTTACCTCCAATCCTGCCATTCTAAACTCCACTACGATTAAAAAATAATAATAATTCCTAGACTCCTTTGCCAGCCGGCTTCCTATTGAGACCTATCAAAAGAGGAACTAGGAAGGAAGGGAAAAGGGGACCTCATTCTTGTTTCTTTGCTGTTCCTGCCAGTGTTGTCCCAGCAGTGGCAGATGACGCCGGCCTCCACATTCGTTAAACTCTTCTAGAAGCAGACTCATGGGGCCAGTTCAGAGGTGCCAACAGCAGCTGGGAGATATTTCCTTCTCAAAGGACTGCACGCCCAGTCTGTAGGGTCCGTTATCCCCCATGCCATGAGCTCCTACATTCTGGTGCCCACAATTCTTCCCTTTTGTTTATGAGGTTTTTAAAATTAGATTAGAAAAAACAGTTTATTTAAAAACTAATGAAAGAGAGAAAGAGATTCATCTCCCCAAGGTAGGGGAGGGAGCCAAAGCCAGGAAACATGGCCTGGCCATAGCTCAAAGAGTACATGGTCATACCATAGCTTAGCAAGACCCTAGAGTTTTGAAGGTGGTAGCACTTCCTACAGTTCTCACCTTTGGATTATCTCAGTGTTCCCTTCTGCTCCAACATCTGTGTGACCAGATCCCTTTACTGAGTACCTTCTATTGACACACTTATTGTGGTTTTTGTTTTCTAAACCAGACCCTGATCAATATGCCCAATAGAACATACATTTACCTACTATATGTAATTGAGCAGGGAGCAGAGCTCCCCTCCTGATCCTGGGCTCAGGAAAGTTCACAGTCAGTCTAACCTGAAGCAAAAAAGAGACATTCAAAAGTTTTATGGGTCTTAAGAGATGGAAAGATAGAAAAGATGAATGGACTCAATGTATGACCCCCCAACTAAGAGAGAGTCGTCTGAACTGCAGCCTCAGGGACACAGCCTAAGTGTGGGAGGCTGGCACCACAGAAGTCAAGTGGAAGAGAAAGACAAGACCTGGACACCCCCCTCACCCATCCGTCTCCTGTCCTCCTCCTCTCCCCCTACCCTCCCCCATGAATTCAAGGTTCATGATGTGTCAAGTCCTGTCAAAACAAGGCAAAATATTCTGGAAAAAGACAATCAGACTCAAAGATTTAAGTCATTATTGTTTATTATGATCTCTGCAAAGGAAGAAGAAATGGGTAAACATACAGCACTGGCTCAGCTCCCCAGTCTTTTTATTTTTCTTGCATGTCTCTCCAATGAACCTCCAGTCTTTTAAATTTTTTTTTTTTATCTGAGTCTCACTTGTCACCTAGGCCGGAATGTAGTGTCACAATCACAGCTCACTGCAGCCTCAACCTCCTGGGCTCAGGTGATCCTCCTGCCTCAGCCTCCCAAGTAGCTGGAACAAGTATGTGCCACCACACCTGGCTACTTTTTTAACTTTTTTTTTTTTTTTGTAGAGACCAGGTCTTGCTATGTTGCCCTGGCTGGCCTCGAACTCCTGGGCTCAAGGGAGCTGCCTACCTCACCTTCCAAAGTGCTGAGATTACAGGCGTGAGCCACCATGCCCAGTGTCTAATCTTTTTAATCCCTTTAAGTTTTTAGCATCCGTTTTCCAAGCCATTGTCCACACAACTTATGTGGAGCTAGTATAAGAAATTAAGGGCCGGGCACAGAGGCTCACGCATTTTGGGAGCCCAGGTGAGTGGGTTGCCTGAGCCTACTGGTTTGAGACCAGCCTGGGCAACTTGGTGAGCCTTCACGTCTATAATAAATTAAAAAATTAGCTGGGCACGGTGGCGCATGCCTGCAGTTCCTGCTACTTGGAAGGCTGAGGCGGCAATGAGTATGCCACTGCCCTTCAGCCTGGGCGACAGAGTGAGACTCCAACTAAAAAAAGAAAAGAAAAATTAGCCGGGTGTGGTAGTGCGTGCCTGTAGTTGCAGCTACTTGGAAGGCTGAGGCGGAAGGATCGCCAGAGCCCAGCAGGTCAAGGCTGCAGTGGCCGAGAGCGGCCACTGCACTCCAGCCTGGGCGACAGAGTGAGACTCCAACTCAAAAAAATCAAAAACAAAAAAACAAAAAAAAGAAAAAGAACTTGAGCAAGTCACAAGGTGTTTCTGAGAACTGGTTTTCTCTGGACTTGTATCTTGTGACCTAGGAGCTCTTTGGCAGGGAAGAGGTGAGTGAAGTCTTCATAGTAAACAGAAAACAATTGAAATGCATTATCTGGCCGGGCTCAGCCTGTAATCTTGTGCTCTGGGAGGCCGAGGTGAGTGGATTGCCTGAGCCCGCAGGTTCAAGACCCGCCTGGGCAACTTGGCGAGACCTCATCTCCACAATAAATCGAAAAATTAGCCAGGTGTGGTAGTGCGCCTGTAGTTCCAGCTAAAAATTAGGTGTGTGACCCATGCCTGTAGTTCCAGCTACTTGAAAGGCTGAGGTGGAAAGATCACGAGAGCCGAGCAGGTTAAGGCTGTGGTGACCATGAGCATGCCACTGCATGCCAGCCTAGGAGACAGTGAGATTCCAACTTAAAAAAACGGGAACAGTTCCTCCTGGATATTCACCCCCACTTTTTGTCAGTTCCACTTTTGGAAGATTCTCACTTCTGAGAGTCATCCAGTGACTTTGTGCTCTCTTAAGTCCCCAGATAATACATTTCTTTTTTTTTTTTTTTGAGTTGGAGTCTCACTCTGTTGCCCAGACTGGAGTGCAGTGGCCTCTCCCGGCCACCACGGCTTTAACCTGCTGGGCTCTGGCGATCCTTCAGCCTCAGCCTTCCAAGTAGCTGGAATTACAGGCATGGGTCACCACACCTAATTTTTTTATTTATTGTAGAGATGAGGCCCAAGTTTCCCAGGCTGTCCTCAAACCCCTGATCTCAGCAAATCCTCTGGCCTCAGCCTCCCAGATTGCTGGGATTATAGGCATGAGCCACTGCACCTGGCTGAACTGTCACTTATTAAGACATATTTTTGTCAGGGCCTGTGCTAAGAACTTTATACAAATTATTGACCTTTTCATAGTTGCTCTGATAGTTACATTATGATTTCCATTTACAAATTAAGAAAGTGAGGCAATTTTAGGCCAGGTTCAGTGCTCATGCTTGTAATCCCAGCAAACTTTGGGAGGCCTAGGTGGAAGGATTGCTTGATGCCAGGAGCTTGAAACCAGCCTGGGCAATATAGTGAGACTCTGCCTCTGTGATTACTATTATTCATTTACTTATTTATTTATTGAGTCAGAGTCTCACTCTGTTGCTCAGGTTGGAGTGCAGTGGCACGCTCATGGCCACCGCAGCCTTGACCTGAGGGGGGCTCAGGCGATCCTTCTGCCTCAGCCTTCAAGTATGTGGAACTATACGAGTGCACCACCATGACAGATAATTTTTTGATTTACTGTAGAAATGAGGTCTTGCCAAGTTACTCAGGCTGGTCTTGAGGTGCTGGGATTATGGGCATGAGGCACTGTGCCTGGCCTGTTCTTTATTTTTTTTATTTTTTTATTTGGAGTCTCACTCTGTCATCCAGGCTGGAGTGCAGTGGCATGCTCACAGTCACCACAGCCTTGACCTGCTGGGCTCTGGCAATCCTTCCGTCTCAGCCTTCCAAGTAGTTGGAACTACAGGCGCACACCACCACACCTGGCTAATTTTTTTGATTTATTGTAGAGACTAGGTCTCGTTAAGCTACCCAGGCTGGTTTTGAACCCTGGGCTCAGGTAATCCTCTAGCCTCCGACTCCCAAAGTGCTGGGATTACAGGCTTGAGACACTGTGTCTCCACTCAGTTGCTGTTCTTTAGTAGCAGCCTTGCTTACCTTACACTTAGAGCAGGCTCATGCTAGCAGGAAAAAATTGGCTGCAAGGATCAATTCATCTACCTTAAGTCTCTCCTCCCTAGGATCTTGAGCCCTTTAGGGTTCATTGTTTCAGTTGCTCCCACATGCTTTTAAGTAGACGACTAATTTTAAAATAGTACTTTAAAGCTAAATAAACCATAAATTCACAATGCTATTTTCTTTTAACGCTGAAAAGGTTTCTTGAACTATTAATTATTAAAACATAAAAGACAAAAAAAGGCCATTTAAAGTAGTGTAGGCTGAAATGTATAAGCTTCCTTGATCATGTATTGGAAGAACATTTAAAGGTGAATATACTTGATTCAAAAACTCAAGAAGTAGCCGGGTTGAGTGGCTCAGCCTGTAATCCCAGCGCTTTGGGAGGTTGAGGTAAGTGGATTGCCCGAGCCCTGGGTTCGAGACCCCCCAGACAACTTGGCGAGACTTCATCTCTACAATAAATCAAAAAATCAGTCGGGCGTGGTAGCGCATGCCTGTAATTCCGGCTACTCAGAAGGCTGAGGCAGAAGGATCACTGGAGCCCAGCAGGTCGAGGCTGCGGTGGCCGGGAGCGGCCACTGCACTCAGTCTGGGCGACAGAGTGAGACTCCAACTCAAAAAAAATAAAAATAAAAAAAAGTCATTTCAAAGCTTGTTATTACAAACAATGCCATCAC
Source organism: Cephalopachus bancanus (assembly GCA_027257055.1). NCBI lineage: Eukaryota > Metazoa > Chordata > Mammalia > Primates > Tarsiidae > Cephalopachus > Cephalopachus bancanus. The sequence continues at coordinate 2,305,453 of JAPVLO010000230.1, read as the reverse complement.
AAAATTTTTGGTACATACCATTCTGCATACATGCAAAGACAGCTTTAAGAAATTCCTAGAGGTAGAACTGTCAAATTTATCTCCACAGGGATTTTCAATTTTCTGTTCAACCAACCAATGTGTAAGAATGCCTATTTCCCAACACTCTTGCCAAGATTGAAAGAACAAAACATACACACACATACAAACAAGAAAACAACAAAAAAACCTTTATCTTTACAAATCCGAAGGGTGGAAAAACATGTAAGTGATGTGCATCTTTTCACAGATTTAAGAACCAAAACCATTTGTATTTCTCTTCTTGAGAATGATGTTTCTTCAGCACATAAACTCTTCTAATTTTACTATGGAGTTGTTGGTCTTTTTCATGAATTAACAGACATTTTACATAAAGGAAATTTGCTCTTTGTGATGAACTGCTACACTATTTCTTACCCAGTTTGCCCTGTCTTCCAATTTCCCTTGATGGCAATTTTTATTATGCAAAACTTGTTATTTTTATGCAGTCGATTTTTATTTATTTGTAAACTGTGTTAAAATATACATATTAGTCCATTTTAATTTCTAATAATTATTTCATTTTTTAAACTACTTTATAATTTCAGATAAACTAGCAATTGCTAGCTGGGCTCGGTGGCTCAGCCTGTAATCCCGCGCCTTTGGGAGGCTGAGGTGAGTGGATTGCCTGAGCCCGCGGGTTCGAGACCCGCCTGGGCAACTTGGCGAGACCTCATCTCTACAATAAAATAAAAAACCAGCCGGGTGTGGTAACGTGCGTCTGTAGTTCCAGCTACTTGGAAGGCTGAGGCAGCAGGATTGCCGGAGCCCAGTAGGTCGAGGGACTCCAACTCAAAAAAAAAAACAACTAGCAATTGTTTTAATTTTCAGATTCTCAACCTCTGCACAGCTTTAGTACTCCTTGGGAAAAGAGTCATTCTCATCCTTTCCACAAAAGTGAGAGAAAAAAGTAGCAGTATATTCAATCACATTCTAATGACTGACACAAAACATTATTCCTTCCTAACAAAAAGGTAAACATGAAACAATAGAAAGACTAATTGAAAAGTTAAAATTTATCTTAAAATCATTTTAGTGAGGAAGATTTCTTCACAGACAAATTAGTTGAATACATAAACTCTTAATATATCACACTATAGGCTACTTTTTTCCCTACTTTTTTGTTATGGACTATTCCCGGAAGATTTAATTAGGTGTCTTTTTTTCTTTTTTGAGCTGAAGTCTCACTCTGTCACTCAGGCTGGAGTGCAGTGGCATGCTCATGGCTATCACAGCCTCGACCTGCTGGGCTTAGGCAATCCTTCCGCCTCAGCCTTCCTAGTAGCCAGAACTATAGACACATGCCACCATGCCTGGCTAATTTTTTGATTTATTGTAGAGGTGAGTCTCACTAAGTTGCCCATGCTGGTCTCAAAAACATGGGCTCATGTAATCCCCTCACCTCAGCTGGGATTACAGGGTTGAGTCACTGTGCCTGGCCTAATTCGGTAACTTTTAACTTGAGGAGCTCCAAGAATGTCTATCCTAAAACAAAGTGAAATTGCTCTTAGAAAAATACTAGTTGGAGAGCAACCCCCCAGATCCTCTCCCACTGTGGAGGCTCTTCTGTCTTCTCAATAAATCTTGCTTTCAAAAACAAAAAAATACTAGTTTGATAAGACTGACTTTAATCTGTTTTAGACAAATTTGGTTAGCTTATTTTTTATTTTTACTTAACGAACGTGATAGTAGTTTTCAACTTTCATTTCACTATAATCATTACTAAAGGACTGCCCCTTTTTTTGTTAAAGGACACACTACAGGCATAGTAGTGCACGCCTGTAGTTCCAGTTACTTGGAAGGCTGAGGCAGGATTGCCTGGCCCAGCAGGTTTGGGCTACAGAGTGAGACACTGACTCAAAAATAAAAATAAAAGGACACACTAAATTTGAAAATAACACCAGAATTCTAGCCATAATTACCCAATCAGTATTGACATAGATGCCATCAAGATGCAGAGATTAACAAAATTTCACTGATAAAATCTGGAGAAAAAACCTCAATAACATAAAAAATGTTGACAAATTTGAGCTAGAACTATATCCAGGACATTTTATTGTATTTTTACAATCAAATATGACTAGATATTAGCAGAAATGACATTAAAACTGTTGTTTGTTCACATTAATGATACAAAAGATCAACAGTCTCTAAGTTAAATTTCAGAAAATGAAATCACTGTCTTCTGCCAGGTACAGTGGCTCACACATATAATCCCAGCACTTTGGGAGGCTGAGGTGAGAGGATTGTCTCAACTCATGGGTTCGAGACCAGCCTGATCATGATGGTGAGACCTCATCTCTACAATAAATCAAGAAAAATTAGCTGGGCGTGGTGGTGTGTGCCTGTAGTTCTAGCTACATGGAAGGCTGAGGTGGAAGGATTGCCTGAGTCCAGTAGGTCTAGGCCATGAACAGTGTGCCACTGCACTCTAGCCAGGGCGACAGAGTAAGACTCCAACTCAAAAATAAATATAAAAAAAGAACACAGTGTGCCTACAGAGCTGAATCAATATAAATTTATAAAGAGTCTATGATGGAAAAGAGAGCTTCATAATCCAGTTTACTAGATTACAAAACATTCCCTTTACCCATACGTTATTTTGTGTATCTCTGAAGCATTTGAAAAAGACTTTTCTGCAAATTATTAGGCTGTAGGGAACCAGCGCTTTTAGATACATTACAGTTATTTTTAGTAGAGTTTGGCATCTCCCTCCCGTTAACAGAACCCTTCAACTGGACCTTAAAGGGCTGCCAGTCCTCATTTCCGGAGCCTCACTGTGGTTCTGAACCTTCTCTCTCAGTTCACCTTTTGAAGCTCCCATCCCTGGAACTCTTCCCCTGTTCCAAAAAATTAGCTGGGCTTGGTGGCACGCACCTGTGGCTCCAGCTACTTGGAAGCTAAGGCAGAAGGACAGCCTGAGCCCAGCAGACTGAGACTGTGGTGGCCTAGAGCATGCCACTGCACTCCAGTGTAGGTGTAGGTAACTGTGAAACTCCGATTCAGAAACAAAAAAATTTAATGAAAAAGAAAAAGGGGCCAGGCCCAGTGGCTCATGCCAATAATCTCAGCACTTTGGGAGGCTGACGTGAGAGGACTGTCTGAGCCCATGGGTTTGAGACCAGTCTTGGTAATTTGGCGAGACCTCATCTCTACAATTCAAAAAATTAGCTGGGCATGGTACATATCTGTAGTTCCAGCTACTTGGAAGGTTGAAGCAGAAGGATCGCCTGAGCCTAGCAGGTCGAGGCTGCGGTGGCCGTGAGCGTGCCACTGCACTGCAGCCTGGGCCACACGTGAGACTCTGACTGGAAAAAAAAATGTTTGAAGATGACTTTGTTTCTACCAGAATGTTGAGCTTCCAGATATGTAAAACCTTTGTGAATTCACAGCATAAGCTCTTAAGATTAGTCTAATTTACCCAGCAATGAATACATACCAAATAGCCTTTAATTATAAACACTACACTTTAAAACCTGTGGGCCAGTAGCAGTCTCTCACACCTATAATCCCAGTACTTTGGGAGGCTGAAACGGGAGGGCTGCTTGAGCTTAGGAGTTCAAGACTAGCCTGGGCAACATTAACGAGACAAAAACATCTCTACAAAATCTCTACAAAAAAATTAGCCAGACATGTTGGTGCATGTCTATGTCCCAGTTACTTGGGAGGCTGAGGTTGAAGGATCACCTGATCTCAGGAGACAGAGGCTTCAGTGAGCCATGATCATGCCACTGCACTCCAGTCTGAGCAATAGTGTAAGACCCTAACTCAAAATAAAATAAAATTAAATTAAATTAAAAACATGCAGAGGGCAACCCCTTCAGGTCCCCTCCCGCTGTGGGAGCTTTTCTGTCCTTTCAATAAATCCTGCTTTCTACCAAAGAGAATTGTGGAGAGAACCCCCAAAATTTCTTTTTAACATATGTGAAAAAGACAAAAAGGGATCAATCATGTTTCTAATTGTTAATCACTATCTTGTAAAAAGAACCACAAAAATTATCAACAGAAATTCATAACACATCAAGAATAGTCTAAGGTATTTTCCCTTCCGTAAGCTTTCAAATACCATAGTCTGTTGAGAGACTACATCTTGATCCAGCAATAAAGAGGTCAGTGGCCAGTAAAAAAGCTGTTTGAACTAGCAGATAGAAACAGAACTAAAGCAATGGTTCATCTCATCACAGTCTGAATTTCTGAGACAGTAACTAGCATTAGTTACTAAAAACAAATAAGTGGACTCTTAAACCATCTCTAGGAAATCTAAAAAAGAATTAATGATATTCACTTCTCTATGATTCGCTGCAAAGATGTTTCTACATAAATATAATGCGGCAACACTAACATACACAATTATATACACTATACAATAATTTTCTAATTATATTTTTTTCCATAAGTGATTTAGTTAGACACTGGAAAATCCATCACGGCACATCTTTAATATAATAATCCAATCACGAAGCTTAAAAATATGGTGGAAGTTATCATTCAATGTCTCACCCCAATTGCATTTTACCATCTTTGGCGTGATGTCTCATGCCCACAAGCTGGATAACAATTCGTCAAACATCTACTCATCACTGCAGAGCACAAAATAAAACAAGCTTTAACAATACAACGGTAACTTGCATACAACCTGCAGTATTAATAAACGTAAAATTCTCCTTAACCACATCTTACACGTCAAACTCCAAGAACAACGAACAAATTAGCAGATAAAGTAGAGATCTGTGAAGAGAAGGAACTAACGTTCTGACCTCCTTCCGAAATGACAAACTAGAACGGCAAAATTACACTCCGGCACATGGAGTACTCTTCTCTCAAATCACTCCACAGAGAACTTCATCATTTGCTCCGCCCTCTAATAACTCATGCAAAAAAAGTTCAGCACCATCAGAGAGAAACAAGACACAGACAATTCATAGAATGGCTTAGGGCCTTTCCTCCGGGCGGTAAGAGGATCTGCGGGTGCTCTTCGCAGGGTCCAAAGAGAAAGAAGAACCCAGGCCCAGGGTTTGGGGGATCCTGACACCCAGAAACAGATTTTCTAAGAAGTTTCTGCCGCCATCCCTGTTTTCTCAGCAGAAGGCCCCGGCGCCATCGTTCCAGTCTTTAAGATTTTATCATATGGAGGTGGGAAACGCCCCCCTCCCAGTTTCCGCCAGGCCCTCCCCACTAATGGATCCCCCCATTCCTCTCTCTAAGCTTCGGTCCCCGAGGTACTCCCCAGCAGCCCCCGCTTCCAGCGGCCTCTCCCCGGGGATGGATCAAGGCGATGCCTCGGAGGCCCGGTGGCCATCCATCTTGCCGCCGCCGCCGCCGCAGAACTACAACACGGATACACACGGACCGCCCTCCCCCACCTCGCCGCGCGGTTTGCGCATGCTCATTGACCGCCCCCAGGCTCCGCCCCCCGCTCCCGCCCCGAGCGGTCCGCGCAGGCGCGCTTCCTCGCCGGTCCGGCTCTCTCTCCGCTTTCGGGTTTGGCTGCCCTCTCGCCGCATCCTTTTTCCAACTGCTGGCGCCTTCCTCTCCGGGCTCCTGGGCCGGCCTCAGAGACGGTGTCGAGTTGTCGTTTCCGAAGGTTCTTCGCACTTTATTATTACCTTTCAGGTGAGGACAGTATTACTACTACCTAAAAGGGTAAATTATCTTGTGGGCTAGGCATTAAGTCATTTAGGGTATTGTGTATCAAACTGGGAAAACCCAATCAATACTTTACATAGCAAGGGAAGTTAGAGCAGGGTCTATGCCCAGTGCTGTGGGGCTCAGGCCCTGCTTCTCTGATTCTTTTGGCTTTCCCTTATCTGTCTGAGCTTTGTATTAGGCTGATAGCAAGAGACTACAGCCATTCCAGGCATCCCAACTAAATGTACAAAAACGTGCAGAGAAAGAAGCATCATCTCTTTTCTTCTGCTGAGAAAGGCAACATTTTCCTAGACATCTCTTGGGAGACTTTTATTCACAATTCGTCGGTCTAAATTGAGTTACAATTCTGTTCCTAAACCAGTCCCTGCCAAGGGAGGTGAGATAAACATAGCTGGTGTAGTAAAGCATATGGTTTGTGGAGGAAGGTGGATACCTCCCCAAAGTTCGGTGCCTTTAAGGAGCAAGGAGGAGGGGAATGGATGCTAATTAGGCAATCAACAAAATCCGCTCCATTCATAAAGCTCACTCTGAGCATGAGGAAATATTTCTCCACTTTATTTTGTTCTGATTCCACCTTTACCTATAATTCTCCAGAGTGACACTTAACTTTTCCAGATGCTTGATTTTTGGAAAGTAGTGAGTATGTCCATCACTGGAAGCTTCTATCTCCCAATATGAAATTAAAAAATTTTTTTTGAGTTGGAATCTCTCTGTCACCCAGGCTGGAGTGCAGTGGCACGCTCACGGCTACCGCAGCCTCAACCTGCTGGGCTCAGGTGATCCTTCCACCGCAGCCTTCCAAGTAGCTGGAACTACAGGCACATGCCACCATGCCTGGCTAATTTTTTGATTAGAGAGAGATGAGGTCTCGCCAAGTTGCCCAGGCTGGTCTCAAACCCGTGAGCTCAGGCAATCCTCTCACCTCGGCCTCCCAAAGTGCTGGGATTAGATGCATGAGTCACCGTGCCTGGCAGAAATTTAAAATGTGATATTTTGGCTTAGGCTTTCCTGTTCCTATGCTTTCTGTTATTTCTAAAATGTTATATAAATGGAATCAAACAGAATGTACCCTTTGGAGTCTGGCTTCTGACATTTAGTGTAATGTATTTAAAATTCATCATGCTGTTGCCTGTGTCAGTATTTTGTTCCTTTTTCATTGGTGAGTAGGATTCCATTGTAAGGATGTTTATCCTTTCACCAGCTGAAGGGCCTTTGGGTTGTTTCCAGGTAAGGCAGTTATGAATAAAGCTACTATAAACTTATGTGCAAGTTTCTGTGTTAATACGATTTTATTTCTCTTGGGAAAACCCTATGTGTGGAATTGATGGCTTATATAGTGAGTGTATGTTTAAGTTTTATAAGAAGCTGAAAAGCCAGGCATGGTGGCTCACGCCTATAATCCTAGCACTTTGGGAGGCAGAGGGGAGAGGATTGCCTGAGTCCACAAGTTCAAGACCAGCCTGGGAAACTAGGTGAGCCCTCGTCTCTACAAGAAATAAAAAGAAACTTAGCTGGGCATGGTGGTGTGTACCTGTGGTTCCAGCTGCTTGGAAGACTAGGCAGAAGGATTGCCTGAGTCCAGCAGGTCGAGGCTGAAGTGACCGTGAGCATATCACTGCACTGTGCCTGTACAGAGACTCTAACTCAAATCAAACAAATAAACCAAAGAAGCTGAAAAACTGTCCTTTTTCTTTTTTAGAGAGACAGCATGGTCTTGTGCTGTTACCCGAGCTGGAGTGCAGTGCTAAGATCATAGCTCACGGCAGCTTTGAACCCTTGGACTCAAGCAATCCTCCCACCTCTATCTTCCCAGTCTCGCTACTAGCTGGGACCACTAGTGTGTGCCACCACGCCCGGCAAATTTTAAAATTCTTTTTAGCAGAGGTGTTGCTATGGCGCCTGTAATCTTGAACTCTTGGCCTCAAGTTATCTTCCCACCTCAGCCTCCCAAAGCACTGAGATTGCAAGAGTGAGTCACTGCACCTGGATTGTCTTTTTTTTGAGTTGGAGTCTCACTGTGCTGTCCAGGCTGGAATGCAATGGCAATCTCATGGCCACCGCAGCCTCGACCTGCTGGGCTCAGGTGATCCTTTTCCCACAGCCTTCCGAGTAGCTGGAACTACAGGCACACGCCACCATGCCCGGCTACTATTTTTATTTATTGTAGAGATGAGGTCTCACCAAGTTGCCCAGGCTGGTTTTGAGCCTGTGGGCTCAGACAGTCCTCTCTCCTTGGATTCCCAATGTGCTGAGATTATAGGCATGAGCCACCACACCCGGCTATGATCAATTTTTAATTAATCAAATGCCCTTGTTTAATAAAATGAAATCTTATCCTGGTGTTCTGACTCTATTATTTCTGGGGTGTACTCTCTCCTAGGACCTCTGGGAACTCAGTGATGATGTCTGAGGGCTTAATTTTATTTACATGAGTTCCAGCTACCTGGCAGGCTGAGGCAGCAGGATCACCTGAGCCCAGCAGGCCAAGGCTGCAGTGGCCATGATCATGCCACTGCACTCCTGCCTGGGTGACAGAGTAAGACTCCAACTCAAAAATAAAGAAGAAATTTTATTTACATGGAGGAAGTTTCAGAGAGGGGGGGTCTTAGCATCACTGCAGGTAAGGAATTGTAGAGATTTCTAGGACTTGCAGGGACACAGAAAAATGGGACTATGGTAGCTTTAAATGACTGCAGTCTGTGTGTGGAGGTGGTGCACACAACCTTGTTCCCTAAATCATCAGCTGTGGTCATACCTAAGACAAAAAAGTGAAAAAAATAATTGGGAGGGACTTGCTCATGTCCAGGGGTTCTCACTCACCAGAAGAATTTTTCCTCGAAGCAGGGGCTTTTCATCAGGTGCTGGGCTTTCTCTCAGGTGCAGGGACTTATTTCAGGTGCAGAGCTGTATCTCATGTGATGAGCTCCTCACCAAGAGCAGGAGCTTTGCCTCAGATGCAGGGATTCTTTCTCAGGTACAAAGGTGTTTTTTAGGTACCGGAGCTCTTTATCTGGTACAGGACTCTCCTTCGGGTGCAGGGGTTTTTTGTCAGGTGCAGGGTCCTAGCTAACCTCCAGGGAGTCTCATTCATTTCCAGGGTTTTTTCTTAGGTTCAGGGCTTGCGTTCAAGTGCAAGGTCTCTTCATCAGGTGCTGGGCTGTCACTCTGCTCTAGGGTTTCTCCTTCAGGTGCAGAGGCTGACTTTCGGGTGCAGGGCTGTCCCGCAGGTGCAGGGCTCTCTCCATCAGGTGTGAGGTTATCTCCATCAGTTGCAGGGCTCTCCCTCAGGTGCAAGACTTTCTCCCGGATTCAGGGCTCTGTCTCAGGTGCCAGACTCTCTCCATCAGGTGCAGGGCTCTCTCCGTCAGTTATAGGACTCTCTCCGTCAGTTACAGGGCTCTCACTCAGGTGCAGGACTTTTTCCCAGATTCAGGGCTCTCTCTCAGGTGCAGGACTCTCCATCATTGCAGGGCTCTCTCTCAGGGGCAGAACTCTCTCCCAGGTTCTAGGCTCTTCATCAGGTGCAGAGTATCCCTCAGGCACACTCCCTGCATTCCCCCACCCTCCTTTGTGAGAGTCTTCGAAGAGGCGGGAGAGTGTGGGTAGCAGTTCTTGCTTCCTCTCTGCCCTCTGTCAGCAGTCATAGCCATCCAGGGACTCCAGCCATGGTCGCCATCCTACCACCTGCAGCTACATGAATGCAAGGACCAGAGCATCTGGCCCAGCCGCACAACTGCAAAGTGCTGTGGTCAGTTCCCACCCAGGTTTCCTGGGTCACCATTCCTGATGTCACAGTCCCTGATGTCACTGCCCCCTGTGTCACATCCCTGATGGCCCAGGGGAGGCAACTGGGACTTGGGAGCCCTCCACAGCATTTCAGGGTGGGACCAGATGACAGGGACTGTGAGACCGGGGGACAGGGACAGCGTGACAGGTTCCAGGTCAGGGCCATGTGTGCCCACAGCCATGAGGATGTGCGACTCACACCCACCCCCGCCTGGCTGTCCCAGGCTCTCTCACCTCCTTTGCGTGAGTCACGAGAGGCTTCATGACCCCAACACAGCGAAGGGAAGGCCCCTTCAGGCCCACAGGGAGAACTTTGGTGGCTTCTCAGCTGCTTGAGGGCTGAAGTCTGTGCCTCTCATGGGACTGAGGGTCCCCCCATTCTCACAGTGCAGGGGTGCCCCACCCCTCTTTTCATGGGTAAGGGTGGCCCCCTGTTCTCATTGGTAAGAGGGGCCATCCCTCTTCTTGTGGGCAAGAGGGGGTCCACCCCCTTCTCATGCATAGGGGTTCTTCCCCTTCTCACCAGATGGGCGCCCATCCGGTCCATAGGCCTTTGGAACTGGCCCCACCTCCCAACTCCAAGAGCCAACCTGAAATGATAGGGACACCAAGAGGTTACTTTCTGCTTCCACATTTTGATCCAGCAATGAGAACAAAATAAGCTAGACTATCCCCCAAGAAAACAGGAGTGGATAACAGCTGTAAGAAGTAAGCTGACATTTTAACCTCATCGGTCTCCAATTCTAGAGTTTTGTTTTTGTTTTTTGTTTTTTTTTTTGAGTTGGAGTCTCACTCCGCTCCCGGCCACCGCAGCCTCAACCTGCTGGGCTCCGGCGATCCTTCCGCCTCAGCCTTCCGAGTAGCTGGAATTACAGGTACGCGCTACCACGCCCGGCTGATTTTTTGATTTATTGTAGAGATGAGGTCTCGCTGCCCAGGCAGGCCTCGAACCCGTGGGCTCAGGCAATCCACTCACCTCAGCCTCCCAAAGGTGCGGGATTACAGCCTGAGTCACCGAGCCTGGCTTAAAAGGAATTTTTTGAAGGTGAAAGAACTGTTCTGCATCTTGACTGTGATTGTGGTTACTGGATTGTATGCATGTATCAAAACTCATATTGCTATACAACAAAAAGAGTAAATATACAAATTATGTACCTTAATTTTTTTTTTTTTTTTTTTGAGTTGGAGTCTCACTCTGTTGCCCAGACTGGAGTGCAGTGGTCGCTCCCGGCCATCGCAGCCTCGACCTGCTGGACTCCGGCAATCCTTCCGCCTCAGCCTTCCAAGTAACTGGAACTATAGGCGCACGCTACCACGCCCGGCTCATTTTTTGATTTATTGTAGAGATGAGGTCTTGCCAAGTTGCTATTTCCTAACATTATACTCTCCCCTACAAGATGTCATCATTTTTTTAACTTTAACTGCCATCAATATGACAGTTCTCTCACTCCACTTTCTAGACCCAAATATCCATTTGCTTGTTGAACAGCTCCATTGGGAAGTCCCGCTAACAACACCTTAACTTATTCCAAACTGAACTAACCATCTTCTCCCCAGACCTCATAAAGAGCACTGCTACATACCTAGATGTCCAAAACAGAATTCCAAGCTTCACTGTGACACCTCCAATTTCTTCCCATACCTTTCAAGTCTACTTTTCTACCACTAACTTATTTCTGGACACCAGTATCTTTCTTGGATTAATACAACATCTTTCTACTGATCATTGTGTCTACCTCTTCTCCAGTATAGACAGATAGCTCTTTAAAAATATATATAATAAGGCTGGGGGCAGTGGTTCACACCTATCATCCCAGCACTTTGGGAGCCTGAGGTAAGAAGACTGTTTGAGCCCACAGGTTCAAGACCAGCCTGGGCAACTTGGCGAGATCTCATCTCTACAGTAAATCCAAAAATTAGCCAGGCGTGGTTGCTTGTACCAGGAAGGATCACCTGAGCCCAGCAGGTCGAGGCTGCAGTGGCCATGAGTGTACCACTGCACTCCAGCCTGGGTGACAGAGTGAGATACTCCAACTAAAAAATAAATAAGTAAATAAATAATAATAATAAACCTCAAATTTGATTACTGCACTCCTTAATTAAAATCCTCCATTGAGTCCCTACTGTAATCAAAATACAGTCAAGATTTCTGAACATGCCTTACAAGGCCCATCTGATCTCCCATTTATCTCTTCAGCTCCATTTACTACATCTACAACTAGCTATGATTTATGCTGTATTTGGAATCATCCATTTCCTAAACCTATTATCTCCCCTTTCTAACTTTTGTGTATGTCTGTTCTTCCGTCCTCCAAGGCTTTGCACATGTTCCTCCTTCCAGAAGCATCCCTCTTCCAGGTTCATGATAAGTTATTTCTGCTGGGATAATTTCTTTCTCCGCTTCCATCTTTTGTGCTTCAATATCAGCTCCTGACCACTATTCTCTGGCTGTATTACAATACCTAACCTTTGTTTTTTTGTTTTTTTTGAGACAGGGTCTCACTTTGTCACCTAGTCTGGAGTACAGTGGCACAATCCAGCAGCTCACCACACCTTTTTGACCTTCTGGACTCAAGCAATCCTCCTGCTTCAGCCTCCCAAGTAGCTGAGACTACAGGCACACATTGCCACCCCAGGCAAATTTTTTTTTTTAGAATGAGGTCTCACTAGGCTTCCCAGGCTGGTCTCGAATTCCTGGGCTCAAGTGATTTTCCCACCTCTGTCTCCCCAATTGCTAGAATTACAGGTGTGAGACACCACACCCAGTCTCCTGTTGACCTTTAAGCTTCTTGAGGATAGACACCATGTCTTACTCACAATTGTACTCTCAGGATGCGGACCATGCCTGGCACACAGCAGTCTATCAATGAACACTGAATTTTTTAGTAAGATTCCATTGGAAAACAGGATTTATTGAGAGGACAGAAAAGCTCCCACAGTGGGAGGGAACCTGAAGGAGTTGCTGATTGGGAGCTGAAACCTGGTGCTTATATAGCCATATATGTCAGGATAGGAGCTTTACAGGTTTTGCCCTTGGCATTTTAAGACACTTTAGTCCCAGAATGTATTAAAGGAAAACATCTCTGGTGTGTTTTTCCCCACCTCTTGTCTTTTACCTCGAAACCTGCCATTCTAAACTCCACTACGATTAAAAAATAATAATAATTCCCAGACTCCTTTGCCAGCCGGCTTCCTATTGAGACCTATCAAAAGAGGAACTAGGAAGGAAGGGAAAAGGGGACCTCATTCTTGTATCTTTGCTGTTCCTGCCAGTGTTGTCCCAGCAGTGGCAGTTGACGCCGGCCTCCACATTTGTTAAACTCTTCTAGAAGCAGACTCATGGGGCCAATTCAGAGGTGCCAATAGCAGCTGGGAGATATTTCCTTCTCAAAGGACTGCACGTCCAGTCTGTAGGGTCCGTTATCCCCCACGCCATGAGCTCCTACATTCTGGTGCCCACAATTCTTCCCTTTTGTTTATGAGGTTTTAAAAATTAGATTAGAAAAAACAGTTTATTTAAAAACTAATGAAAGAGAGAAAGAGATTCATCTCCTCAAGGTAGGGGAGGGAGCCAAAGCCAGGAAACATGGCCTGGTCATAGCTCAAAGAGCACATGGTCACACCATAGCTTAGCAAGACCCTAGAGTTTTGAAAGTGGTAGCACTTTCTGCAGTTCTCACCTTTGGATTATCTCAGTGTTCCCTTCTGCTCCAACATCTGTGTGACCAGATCCCTTTACTGAGTACCCTCTATTGACACACTTATTGTGGTTTTTGTTTTCTAAACCAGACCCTGATCAATATGCCCAATAGAACATACATTTACCTACTATATGTAATTGAGCAGGGAGCAGAGCTCCCCTCCTGATCCTGGGCTCAGGAAAGTTCACAGTCAGTCTAACCTGAAGCAAAAAAGAGACATTCAAAAGTTTTATGGGTCTTAAGAGATGGAAAGATAGAAATGATGAATGGACTCAATGTATGACCCCCCAACTGAGAGAGAGTCGTCTGAACTGCAGCCTCAGGGACACAGCCTAAGTGTGGGAGGCTGGCACCACAGAAGTCAAGTGGAAGAGAAAGACAAGACCTGGACACCCCCTCGTCCATCCCTCCCCTGTCCCCCTCACCACTCCTCCTACCCTTCCCTATGAACTCAGGGTTCATGGTGCATCGAGTCCTGTCAAACAAGGCAAAATATTCTGGAAAAAGACAATCAGACTCAAAGATTTAAGTCATCATTGTTTATTATGATCTCTGCACAGGAAGAAGAAATGGGTAAACATACAGCACTGGCTCAGCACCGCAGTCTTTTCACTTTTCTTTCTTTTCTTTTTTTTTTTTTTTTTTGAGTTGGAGTCTCACTCGGTCGCCCAGACTGGAGTGCAGTGACCGCTCCCGGCCACCGCAGCCTCGACCTGCTGGGCTCCGGCGATCCTTCCGCCTCAGCCTTCCGAGTAGGGAGAATTACAGGCGTGCGCTACCATGCCCAGCTGAGTTTTTGATTTATTGTAGAGATGAGGTCTCGCTAAATTGCCCAGGTGGGTCTTGAACCCGCGGGCTCAGGCAATCCACTCACTTCAGCCTCCCAAGGCACGGGATTACAGACTGAGCCACCGAGCCCGGCTATCTTTTCACTTTTCTTGCCTGTCCTTCCTATGAATCTCCAGTCTTTTTAATTTTTTTTTTTTGAGTCTGAGTCTCACTGTGTCACCTAGGCTGGAGTACAGTGTCACAATCACAGCTCACTGCAGCCTCAACCTCCCGGGCTCAGATGATCCTCTTTCCTCAGCCTCCCGAGTAGCTGGGACAAGTTAAAAAAAATTAGCCACCACATCTGGCTAATTTTTAAAATTTTTTTGTAGAGACCAGGTCTTGCTAGGTTGCCCAGGCTGGCCTCGAACTCCAGGGCTCAAGGGAGCTGCCTGCCTCGCCTCCCAGATGCTGAGATTACAGGCATGAGCCACCATGGCCAGTCTTCAGTCTTTTTAACCCCTTCAAGTTTCTTGTCTATTTTCCAAGACTTTGTCCACAAAACTTATGTAGAGATAGTGTAATAAATTGAGGGTAAGGCACGGTGGCTCACACCTAAATCCCAGCACTTTGGGAGACCGAGGTGAGAAGATTGCCTGAGCCTACCAGTTCGAGACCAGCCTGGGCCACTTGGCAAGACCTCATCTCTACAATAAATAAAAAAATTAGCTAGGCATGGTGGCGCATGCCTGTAGTTCCAGCTACTTAGAAGGCTGAGGCAGAAGGATCGCCTGAGCCCAGCAGGTTGAGGCTGTGGTGGCTGTGAGTGTGCCACTGCCCGCAAGTCTGGGCAACCGAGTGAGACTCCAACTCAGAAATAAATAAATAAAGAACTTGAACAAGCCACAAAGTGTTTCTGAGAACTGGTTTTCTCTGGACCGTGTCTTGTGGCCCAGGAGTTATTTGGCAGGGAAGAGGTGAGTGAAGTCTTCACAGTACACAGAAGACAACAGAAATTTATTAGGTGCCATATTTGGGGACTTAAGAGAATATGAAGTCACTGGATGACTCTCAGAAGTGAGACTCTTCTAAAGTGGGACTGACAAGCCAGGCTCGGTGGCTCAGCCTGTAATCCCGCGCCTTTGGGAGGCTGAGGTGAGTGGACTGCCTGAACCCGTGAGTTCAAGACCCACCTGGGCAGCGAGACCTCATCTCTATAATAAATCAAAAAATTAGCCGGGCGTGGTAGCGCGCACCTGTAGTTCCAGCTACTCGGAAGGTTGAGGTGGAAGGATCGCCGGAGCCCAGCGGGTCGAGGCTGTGGTGGCCGGGAGTGGCCACTGCACTCCAGTCTGGGCGACAGAGTGAGACTCCAACTCAAAAAAAAAAAAAAAAAAGCTACTATTAAAAAAAATAATAAAGTGGGACTGACAAAGCAGTGGGGGTAAATAACCAGAAGGAACTGTCAACTTTTTTTTTTTTAAGTTGGAGTCTCACTCTGCCACCCAGTCTGGAGTGCAGTGGCACACTCACGGCTACCACAGCCCAGACCTGCTGGGCTCAGGCAATCCTTCCACCTCAGCCTTTCAAGTAGCTGGAACTATAGGCATGTGCCACCACACCTGACTAATTTTTTTTATTTATTGTAGAGATGAGGCCAGTTTGGGCAATATGGTGAGACCCCCATCTCAAAAAAAGGACCAAAAATTAAAAAAACGTAGCCTAAAGCAATTTTGTATAAAACATTAAGCCAGGTGCTCTGGCTCATATCTGTAATCCCAGCACTTTGTGAGGCCAAGGTGAGAGGATTGACTGAGTCCAGGAGTTCGAGACCAGCCTGGACAACTTGGCGAGACCTCACCTCTACAATAAATCAAAAATTAGCCAGGTGTGGTGGCACATGCCTGTGGTTTCAGCTACTTGGAAGACTGAGATGGAAGGATCACCTGAGCCCAGCAGGTCAAGGCTCCGGTGGCCGTGAGTGTGCTACTGCATTCCTGCCTGGGTGACAGTGAGACTCTGAATTAAAAAAAAAAAAGACTTTGAAAAATTAACATCATCTAGCACAAATGTAGACCAAACAGTTACAATTGTATGTGTGATTTTTACAATTGATTGCTTTTATAAGCCTATTATGCATAAAAAGTGTTATTGGCTGGGCACAGTGGCTAATGCCTGTAGTCCCAGAACTTTGGGAAGGCAAGGTAGGAGGATTACTTGAGTCTGGGAGTTCAAGACCAGCCCGGGAAATATAGCAAGACCTCCTCTACAGGGAGAAAAAAAGTGTTATTTCTGAAAGTAAAAATAAATGATAAAGTTTAACTATTTAATAAGTAAACTGTGCATGGTTTTGCTGCACAAATATTGTACTCAACCCTGCATTAAAATTGAGATAATGGCTGGGCTCAGTGTCTCAGCCTGTAATCCCAGCACTTTGGGAGACTGAGGCAAGTGGGTTGCCTGAGCCCGTGGGTTCGAGACCAGTCCAGGCAACTTGGTGAGACCCCATCTCTACAATAAATCAAAAATTAGCCAGGTGTGATAGCGCGCACCCGTAGTTCGGGCTACTTGGAAGGCTGAGGCGGAAGGATCGCCTGAGCCCAGCAGGTCGACGCTGGAGTGACCATGAACATGCCACTGTACTCCAGCCTGGGCAACAGAGTGAGATTCCTACTAAAAAAAAAAAAAATTAGAGACGCACACAGTGATCTCATTTGCCACTGAAACAGGACGATTTTCATCCGCTCTCTTGATGTTTGTTAAGCAGGAGAAAGCTTACACGTGAAACTGAAACTCTAGTAAAATGCATACTTCCTGCCCAAGAGTGGCAAGATGTTCTCTTTTACAGAAACCCAGAACTACGGAGACCAGGAAATGTCCTTCCTCTGGTCATAGCCTGTGTGCTCCTTTCCAGCCCATTTTCCCTCTGGAGCCACAGGAACGAGATCAAAGTCATTCCTTAACACTTGCTCGCGAACTGTGCGAGGCGTGGCTCCTCGTCATCTCCCTCCACTCCTCCTGCTCTGTTTTGCTTCCTTTATGCTTGGACATCCCCTCGCTGCCTTATCCTCCTTGGGCTGGGAACGCAGTCTTGCACTGGCCACTTGGCCTTGGTATGATGCTCCCCCGAGAAGTCGCTCCCGTGCTGTTCCCTTGGCTGCGGGCAACACAGCCCCGTGAGCAAACAACTGCTTGCCCCAATTCCTAGCCCAGCCCCTGGAATTCCGTTCCTGCCCAGCCCTCAGCGCTCTCAGTACTGAGACCACCTCCTCGAAGGCCCCCAGACACGAGAGTGATAAAACAACTCACAAGACTGACCTAGCCTGTGTGGCTGGGAGAGGTACCTTCATGTGAGAGTCCCAGAAAATTAAGGTGAACGTCTTGAACACCTCCCAGGAGCCTGATGACATCATGATGCTGAGCACCTGGGATTCAGGGTGGGCTGAGAAAATCAAGTTCTCTTCCTGAAAAACTTAATAATAGTATAAATGCAGCCAGGCACAGTGGTTCATGCCGGTAATCCCAGCACTTTGGAGGTTGAGGTGGGAGGACTGCTTGAGCCCAGGAGTTTGAGACCAGGCTAGACAATATAGGGAGATCTTGTCGCAAGAAAGGAGGAAGGGAGGAAGAAAAGAAGGAAGGAAGGAAGGGAGGGAGGGAGGAAGGAAGGAAATAAGTTAGCTGGGCATGGTGGTACACGCCTGTGGTTTCAGCTACTTGGAAGGCTGAGGTGGAAGGATCACCTGAGCTGCAGTGGCTGCACTCCAGCCTAGGTATCAGAGTAAGACTCCAACTAAAAAAATAAATAAAATAAATCAACATGTTTTGAGGGATTTCTATGTGCCAGACACTGTACTAAGCACCGTAAGTACATTTTAAATAATCTTCACAACAGTCCATGAGGTGAGCACCATAAACCCATTTTACAGGTTTAGGAAGAAGGTTTAGGCCGTCCTATGAATAATGCGTCAGAATACTCTATTTAGTAAAGCAGGGAAAGGCCTGGGGTGAGAAGACAGTTTCTTGCAAAGACCTTTCCCCACTCCATTCGGTGTGTAGAGTTTAGACGATTAGCAGCAAAAGGAATGAGAATGTGAGGTTCTCTTTTCTTTTCTGCACATTCTGTCAGATTTAAGACTGGTGTGTAGGCAAAGCAGGCAAGTCCTCTATAGGGCGTCCTGACTATAAACCTCAAGGGTATCAGAACCAGGACATAAGTACAGCAGAGCTAAAAGTCCTCTAAAGACTTCAGTCCTTAGAACATTCTTTTTTTTTGAGTTGGAGTCTCACTCTGTCACCCAGGCTGGATGCAGTGGCATGCTCATGGCCACCCAGCATCGACCTGCTGGGCTTCGGTGATCCTTCTGCCTCAGCCATCCAAGTAGCTGGAACTACAGGCACACACCATCACACCCGGCTAATTTTTTTATTTATTGTAGAGATGAGGTCTCGCCAAGTTGCCTGGGCTGGTTTTGAACCTGTGGGCTCAGGCAATCCTCTCAACAAGGCCTCAGAAAGTGTAGGGATTACAAGCGTGAGCCACTGTGCTGGGCCTGAGCATGATTTCTTGCTGCAGGTTTTCTTTGGAGGGGCAGTACATTTTATCAGAAGTTCACCCCTAATTTGCATATATATATATGTATATTATATGTATATATATTTTGAGTTGAAGTCTCACTCTGTCACTCAGGCTGCAGTGTAGTGGCATGATCACGGCCACCCCAACCTCGACCTGCTGGGCTTAGGCAGTTCTTCCGCCTCAGCCTTCCAAATAGCTGAAGCTACAGGCAGGCGCCACCATGGCCAGCTAATTTTTTGCTTTATTGTAGAGATGAGGTCTTACCAAGTTGCCAGGCTGGTCTCAAACTCCTGGACTCAAGCAATCCTCCCGCCTCCACCTCCCAAAGTGCTGGAATTACAGGTGTGAGCCACCATGCCCAGATAAAATATATCTTTTTAAATTATGAATTGATATTGGATTTTACTAAATGCTTTTTTATTTTTATTTTTTGAGTTGAGGTCTCACTTTGTCGCCTAGGCTGGAGTACAGTGGCCCAATCATGGCTCACCACGGCCTCAATCACCTGGGCTGAGGTGATTCTTCTCCCTCAGCCTCTCAAGTGGCTGGGATTACAGGCCCACACCATCATGTCCAGCTAATTTTTGTTTGTTGATTTTTTTGTAGAGATGAGGTCTTGCTATGTTGCAGGCTGGTCTCACACTCCTGGGCTCAAGTAATTCTCCTTCCTCAGTCTCTCAAAATGCTGGGATTACAGTGGTGAGCCATCAGACTGGGGCCTAACTTTTTTTTTTTTTTTTTTGTGAGCAGGAGTCTTACTCTGTCACCAAGGCTGGAGGGCAGTGACATGCTCACAGCCACTGCAGCCTTGACCTGCTGGGCTCAGGCAATCCTTCTACCTCAGTCTGTCAAGTGGTGGAACTATAGGTGCATGCCACCACACCTGATTAATTTTTAAAAATTTATTGTAGAAAGGCGGTCTCGCCAAGTTGCCCAGGCTGCACTGGGCTCAGGCAATCCTCTCGCCTCTGCCTACCATAGTGCTGGGATTACAGGCATGAGCCACCACGCTGGGCTTTTTTTTTTTTTTTTTATACATTGCTAAATTTGGTTTGCTACTAATCTGTTTAACAATTGTGCATTTATATTTATGAATGAACTGGGCATGGTGGCTCACGCCTGTAATCCCAGCACTTTGGGAGGCAGAGGCAAGAGGATTGCCTGAGTTCAGGGGTTTGAGATTAGCCTGAACACCATAGCAAGACCTCATCTCTACAATAAATAAAAAAAATTAGCTAGGTTTGGTGGTGCATGCCTGTGGTTCCAGCTACTTGGAAGGCTGAGGCAGAAGGATCCCCAGCGCCCAGCAGGTCAAGGCTGCAGTGGCTGTGAGCATGCCACTGCCCTCCAGCCTGGGCGACAGAGTGAGACTCCTGCTCAAAAAAATAAAAATAATATTACACAAATATATATTTTTATGAATGAGATTGTCCTATAATTTTTTCCTTCAATTATTATTTTCGTGTCATGGCTATGCCATCCTTATACAGAATTTTGGAAATGTTTTCTATATTCTAGAATATTTTGTGCATCACTGGAATTATTTTTTCTTGAATATTTGTAGAACTCACTGGTAAAACTGCTTGAGTCTTTGCTCTAAATTTCACCCATGACCAGGCATGGGTGCTCACGTCTATAATTCCAGCACTTTGGGAGGCGGAGGTGAGAGGACTGCCTGAGCCCATGGGTTCCAGATCAGCCTGGGCAACTTGGCGAGACTTCATTTCTACAATAAATCAAAAAATTAGCAAGGCTTGGTGGCGCGTGCCTGTAGTTCCAGCTACCTGGAAGGCTGAGGGGGAAGAATCGCCTGAGCCCAGCTGGTCGAGGCTGCCGTGGTTGTGAGCGTGCCACTGCCCTCCAGCCTGGGTGACAGAGTGACTCCAACTCAAAAAATAAAAAATAAGCTGGGCTCGGTGGCTCAGCCTGTAATCCCGCGCCTTGGGAGGTTGAGGGGAGTGGATTGCCTGAGCCCGCGGGTTTGAGACCCGCCTGAGCAACTGGCGAGACCTCATCTCTACAGTAAATTTTTTAAAAATCAGCCGGGTGTGGTAGCGTGCGCCTGTAATTCCAGCTACTTGGAAGGCTGGGGCAGAAGGATCACCAGAGCCCAGCAGGTCGAGCCTGCGGTGGCCGGGAACAGCCACTGCACTCCAGTCTGGGCGACAGAGTGAGACTCCAACTCAAAAAAAAAAAAATTAAATAAATACATAAATACAATAAAATAAATTTCACCCAGGCAATAAGAACAAACTAGCCCCATACAATGAGTTAAAACAGAAGGAAACAAAAATAAAATTTGACTGTACCCTTCAAAAACTGCTTGGCCAGCCGGGCTTGATGGCTCAGCCTGTAATCCCGTGCCTTTGGGAGACTGAGGTGAATGGATTGCCTGAGCCCGCGGTTCGAGACCCGCCTGGCAGCGACACCTCATCTCTACAATAAATCAAAAAAGCAGCCGGGTATGGTAGCGCACGCCTGTAGTTCCAGCTACTTGGAAGGCTGAGGTGGAAGGATCACCAGAGCCCAGCAGGTCAAGGCTGCGGTGGCCAGGAGCGGCCACTGCACTCCAGTCTGGGCAACAGAGTGAGACTCCAACTCAAAAAAAAAAAAAAAAAAACCTGCTTGGCCCACATAACTGATCAGTATCTAGATAAGAATGCATAAGGAAAGTTCTGAGAGACAGAAACTAGTAAGTTTCCCTTTGGGATGGGGACTTGGATTGGGGTTGGGGAGCCTTTCTTTGATCGGAATTGCTGAAATTAGAGAAATGAGAACAAATTTCTCTATTACTTATGGACTTCATTGTTTTCAAAGAATAAAACCGATGACTGGGGGTGGGCTCTCTGGAGCACTGCAAGTTAGAGAGACATCTAGACTCGGGTTTTTCCCCCGTGAGCATGTGGCTCTGCTGCTACTGAGCTCAACGCCAGAGTCAAAGAGCCCCATGTTTTCGAACAGTTGATGGTCACATTTAAGTTCTTCCTGAATGGCATATAATCTGGAGTACAGCAGTGCAATGGCAGGAATCCGGTTTTCACCTCTGGCAGGCTCTGTCTTTGAAAAGGACAGGGGAGAAAGCGCCCCCTAGAGGGAACTCAGGGGCCAGGAACAGTCATGAAGGGCCATTTTCTCAGGGTGACCTCCCTTCCTGCTCCGGGTGTCTGCCTTGTTTCCGTTAAGCCAATCAGTCACTTAATCAGGAATTTATAGCAGGTCTCTGTGGGGTCCCCCTGTTGTTGGGTTACTACATTTGCAACACTACCAGCTATATTTAAATTGCGTTTATAAATATGTAATACATAAACTATGTAACCAATTACATTTCTTCAGAATCAGCTAGCCAGCTCCTGGTGAGGCCTGGAGAATTTAAAAGTTTCCAGTTAATTTTCCAAGAGCTGGTATAGTGGAAAGTCTGAAATCCTACCTGGGCATATGTATCTATGTACGTATTTTTATTTTTTGTAGACACGAGGTCTCACTATGCTGCCTAGGCTGGTCTTGAACTCCTGGGCTCCAGCAATCTTCCCGCCTCGGCCTCCTAAAGTGCTGGAATTACAGGCATGAGCCACCGTGTCCAGCCGAGCTGGGCAATATTGAGCAAGTCAGCCTCTTTGGCCCTTTTTCTCATATATGAGAGTGAGCATATTAATCTCTATCAACCATACAGCAAGTACCAAAGGAGTCAACAGATGTGAAAGTGCCTGTAGACATACTAGAGGAAGGGCTTTAAGAAAATGGAAATTGGGCTAGGCGCGGTGGCTCACGCCTATAATCCCAGCACTTTGGGAGGCCAAGGTAAGAGGATTGCCTGAGTCCATGGGCTCGAAACCAGCCTGGGCAACATGGTGATACCTCATCTCTACAATAAATTTAAAAAATTAGCTGGGTGTGGTAGCGCCCTTCTGTAGTCCCAGCTACTTGGAAGGCTGAAGTGGAAGGATCACGTGAGCACAGCAGGTCAAGACTGTGGTAACCACGAGCGTGCCACTGCACTCCAGCCTAGGTGACAGAGTGAGACTCTGACTCAAAAAAAAGATACCAATTCCTGGGTACCTGTCACCTATAGTGTAACTTATTTCTAATAAATACATAAAACAATTCTCAAATCACCCTTTTCTGTTTTTTAACTCCTCTTCAGGAAAATGATTATCCAAACTATAATGCACAGAGTCTCATATTGCAAGTTATGCAATACCGTAAAATATTCCACATCACACTGTGTGACCAAATAAAGATGTATTGGGGTGCTTTCTTCATATGGAGGTGTGTAATATTTGCACTATAATTCCCTAAGATATATTATGCATACACTTTGGACTGGGCACAGTGCCTCACACCTGTAATCTCAACACTTTGGCAGGCTGAGGTGAGAGAATTGCCTGAGTCCAGGGGTTCAAGACCAGCCTGGGCAACTTGGCAAGACCTCATCTCCACGATAAATCTGAAAAGTAGCCGGGTGTGGTGACATGCACCTGTAGTTCCAGCTACTTGGAAGGCTGAGGTGGAAGGATTGCCTGAGCCCAGCAGGTCAAGACTGCTGTGGTAGTCTCGAGCACGCCACTGCACTACAGCCTAGGCGACAGATTGAGACTCCAACTCAAAAGAGAAAGAAAAAAAAAAGAAAAGATGAGAGGTGGGGGGAAAGGGCAAATCGCCCTGGGCAGTATTCTTTCTGTTCAGTGGTCCTCCATCTGCTCCTGCATGATCATAAAGGGCTGTCCAACAGATATAAGAAAAATTGATATTAGGAGATCACATTTTTCAAGTACTTACTGTGTGCTAGGCACCATTCTAAATATTTTACATGAAATGAACTCATTTAACCCTAAATCAAACAAACAAAAACACTATGATGTAGGTACTAGCATTGTCACTCGAAACCAACCAACCAACCAACCAAAAAACCCCCACCAATTCACAGTAACACTTTTTAGTGCACAGCGTACTAGAATAGTACCATTACAAACTAAAAGCATAACTGGTCCTTCCTCTGGCAGCAACCTTTAAAATTGCACATCTCATTTTTACTTTGAAAAAAACCCCCAAGTTCAAACATGACTACAGGATGAAACTAAGCAAAAAGCTTTCGTCGAGCTCTGAATCTTGCAGTGCTCAGTGATGAGTGAAGAAATGTGCAGTGTTGGAGACCACTGCCCTGCTTGAACTCTGCTGGCATATGTGCAAAGTCACAACCAGTCAAGAATACCTATAACGGCAAAGCCAGATAGGCATGTATGCTGAGGCAAGTTCTAAAAGTGGTGTCTGTTGTGTTGGGTTAGATAAAAAGTTACACATTGTTTTGCAAGCAGCTGCATTATATTTTGTAAACCGTCATGCTTCATAATAAAAGCTTTTTAAGATCTAAACAGGGAGTTTTCTTTGCACTGTCTGTACTTTGTCCTTGAAAGCTTACTTAACTACGACATTTTGTACTAATAAAAGTCTAGTGGGTAAGAAACTCAGGCCTTTGTCCTGTGAAGCAAAGGGCCCCCTGATCCCCCCACCTTCTAGTTCTAAAAAGTGTTTTGTGAAGTGTGTTATACTGTACCGATACTCTTTCAGGATCCTTTGCCACTCAGTCGCGCAGGATGCAACAGGGCAGCAGGAGGGACTCACGCACTCAGACTTCTTGTGATATACCTTGGTCAACTGTGCTTTGTCATTAAAACAAAAAAGTCAAGCCAGGCTCGGTGGCTCAGCCTGTAATCCCGCGCCTTTGGGAGGCTGAGGTGAGTGGATTGCCTGAGCCCGCGGGTTCAAGACCCACCTGGGCAGCGAGACCTCATCTCTACAATAAATCAAAAAATCAGCCGGGCGTGGTAGCGCGCGCCTGTAGTTCCGGCTACTCGGAAGGCTGAGGCGGAAGGATCGCCGGATCCCAGCAGGTCGAGGCTGCGGTGGCCGGGAGCGGCCACTGCACTCCAGTCTGGGCGACAGAGTGAGACTCCAACTCAAAAAAAAAAAAACAAAAAAGTTCACACTGAAACAGGACAGAGCAGGTGCACAACGGAGTACAGTGTATCCATAGTAAAGTCTGCATGGAAGAAAGGAAGCAGAAAAGTATTTGCTGGCAATGTACATTACATGAAAGTCACTGATCTGCATACCCAATGGTCCACCATCTAAGTTATTCCTCAGTGACACCATGGTCTTGGGATACACTCCAAGAGTATAGACGAACAAAAGACATGGTCAACACATGCCACCAAGAAGAAGAGTGCGAACAAAACAGTGACAATGTCTGTAGTCAAAATGCAAGTGGTTAAGGTTGTTTTTTAGAGTTTACTGAAATACAGCTCTTCAAAATTACTAGCAGCAATCTTAAAGTATCCTAGCAACAATCTTAAAGCAATCTTAAAGTATCCTAAAATCTTAAAGCAATCTTAAAGTATACTAAAATATAAAGCAGATTGAAAGCGATAAGATGCCTTCTCGCTTCAATTCCCAAACTCTTTCAAGACTCTCAATATATCAACGAAATCAACATTTATTGTACTGTGATAAATTCCTTAGTTTTATGACCCAAATCAAGTCGTTTTTGGAAATAGTACACTTCTATTTTAAATACAGGAGTCAAAGTGAGGTAATTCTTTAATAGAGAAAAATGTTTTGGCAATGTATTCATGATATTGTAAATATCTACACATCTAAGAATGAAATGAATGTGTGCACTGTTACTCTGTTTTGATTGTTAAAGAGAAAAAACGATGGCACAACTAGGGTAGGTCTTTTTACTTGCTACAAAGCACAAACTAGGATGGACAGAATAAGGTAATGTGACAGGCATCTTTTAACAAATATACCAGAATTATATATCCACATGAGTGTCATTCCTTTAAAAATAATCAATCTCTCAAGTTACATATACAGTAACTTTTATGACAAAGTTTATATAAATTCCCCGATTGAACAAATTTAGTCTTCTAGAAAGGCAATATTTTTAATAATTTTCCCTAACCCAAAACTAAGACGTAGGGGTGAAACAGCTATAAACAGGATTATTGCGAGCTATAAAAAAACTCTTTATAGAGATATATGTATGTGCCTATTAACTCTTCATTACTGACCAATAATAAATAGCTGAGTTTCAAGCCTGGGTTGCCTCTCCTCTGCCACTCAGTATATTCCAAGATAAGCCTTTCAACTTTGGGTGCCCACATCGTTGTGCTCAGGGAATGAAAACACTTTTTTGTGAGTCATAGTCTCACTCTGTCGCCAAGACTAGAGTGCAGTAGCACGCTTACGGCCACCACAGCCTCAACCTGATCTTTCCACCTCAGTCTTCCAAGTAGCTGGAACTACAGGGGTGCACCACCACACCCAGCTAATTTTTTGACAAGGTCTTGTCAAGTTTCCCAGGCTGGTCTCAAACCTCTGGGCTCAGGCAGTTCTCTTGCCTCTGCCTCCCAAAGTGCTGGGATTATCGGCGTGAGCCACTGTGTTGGGTCGAAAACATACTTTAATATCAAACTACACAAAATTATTTGGAAAGCAAATCTGTTAATCAAGTAGTGTACACTCTAAGTTGTAAAGAAAGTTTTAAGAATCTGCTTTTCTTATCTTTTTATCACCATTGCTCCCCTCCAATGGCCAAATTCACCAAGATCTGTTTGCATATTGCACGTATATTTAATGAAGAAGAGAGACTCCCACTGGCTAAGTGTACATACCCACACCTACACATCATTTTCTGGACTTAGCCACAAACAGATAATCAGTCATAGCATTCAATCACTGGGACTAAGTCCTTTATTTCTCAAGAAAGCCTGAGAACAAGAACTTCCCTAATGAATTCTCAAAAACCCCTAGCAGTGAGCATATTAGCTAGTCATCTTTTTTTTTTTTTTTTTTTTGAGTCTCACTCTGTCACTCAGGTTGGGGTGCCTTGACCCGCTGGGCTCAAGCAATCCTTCTGCCTCAGTCTTCCAAATAGCTGGAACTACAGGCGTGCATCATCATGCCCGGCTAATTTTTTGATTTATTGTAGAGACGAGATCTCGCCAAGTTGCCCAGGCTGGTTTCAAACCCTTGGGCTCAGGCAATTCTCTCACATCTGCCTCCTAAAGCAATGGGGTTACAGGCATGAGCCACTGCACCCAGCTGCAGTCATCTTTTTTATATGAGAACCTCCTGGTTGAATTCAGTGAGTTGTAATAGTTATTCTGAATCTCTAGGGAGGCAGAAGTAAGGCTTGATTTGAACTGGAGCTGTAACCAGTTGGTACTTTAGAAATGTTTCTTCCCTTTCATACCCTCTTCCCAGAGTCAAAAGTGTATACCAAAGTCCAGAAATCAATATGCAAAATTGCACATACTATTTAATTTAATTTAATTTAAAGTAAAATTACTTTAAACTAGTGAAACAAAATAAAAATAAAGGGCAAATAGAATGTATTTGTCCTTTTTTAAAACAGGAAAAAAAATGCTACCTTTGCAATGCCTTAAGTTTGACTGCAGTAGTCATGATACGAGGGGGATCCAAAAACACCCGGAATTTATTTATAACAAATTGTATATATAATCTTAAATGTTTATGCTTTAAATCACCTTTAAAGTATGCTTTTTCCACTGCTCAAAACAGTTTTTGAACTCATCAATTTTGATGCCCTTTAGTGCTTCTGCTGTTTTTTGTTTCACTTCTTCCACATCAGTAAAAAGTTTCCCTTTGAGAACTTTTTTCATCTGGGGAAACAAAAAAATCACTTGGGGTGAGATTGGGTGAATAGGGAGGGTGAGTCATGGAGGCCATGTCATTTTTCGTCAAAAACTACTGAACACTCAGAGTGGGTATGGGCAGGTGTGTTGTCACGGTGGCAGAACCAGTCACTGGTTTGCCACCAAAAAATTCACTGAAGCTGAACACAGCCTCTCACAATGCTAACTGGTACACTAATGCCAATGGGTTTCTAGAACACTTACCTAGCTGGGGAAGCCTGTACTACAAAGGACCCGCCCTCCAAAAGATAATTTTAGTTTTTTGTTTTGTTACATTTTTTGGTCCCCTCTTGTAAGCCATGGAATACTCAAGGGCAAGCAAGCCAACTTTTGTCGAATGTCTGCTGTGAGGTACAAACTTTCACTGATGTGACAACTGTAGTTTCCCAGAATACCAGAAGCTGAATCCATATCAACTTCTGCCTCAAGCTGCCTCACTGTTAAAGGGGATCTCAGAGACCACCGTCCTCAGCTCCTGGCCTCCTCACCCCAAAAAAGCAGAAAATCACCTTGTTTATAACACAGAATCATACATTGTCAGTTGAAACATTTTTCAGTCGTCGTATCATATGGCTGACTCATTTATTATTTTTTTTGAGTCAAGTCTCGCTCTGTCACTCAGGCTACAGTGCAGTGGTGAGACCATGGCTCAGCCTCCTGGGTTCAGGTGATCCTTCTGCCTCAGCTTCCTGAATAGCTGGGACTACAGCTACATGCCAGTCACCATACTCAGCCACCATACCCAAAGATGAGGTCTCACTATGTTATCCAGGCTTGTCTCAAGCTCCTGACCTCGTCATACTCCCACCCCAGCCTCCCAAAGTGCTGGACTTGCAGGCATGAGCCATCATGCCTGGCCTCACTTCGTTTTTTTTTTTTTGAGTTGGAGTCTCACTCTGTTGCCCAGACCGGAGTGCAGTGGCCATTCCCGGCCACCGCAGCCTCGATCTGCTGGGCTCCGGTGATCCTTCTGCCTCAGCCTTCCAAGTAGCTGGAACTACAGGCGCGCGCTACCACACCTGGCTAATTTTTTATTTATTGTAGAGATGAGATCTCGACAAGTTGCCCAGGTGAGTCTCGAACCCTTCACTTCATTTTTTAACAGCAATAACTTTCACAAATTTTTACTTGGATCAGAGGGCCCAGATCATGAAGATTTTCAGCTATGCTTGAAACAGGAGTGATGTGAACTGACTTGTATCTCAGAAAGGTTACTCTGACAGCAGTGTGGACAGATTGAAGTATGCTGAGAAAAGAGTAGTTATAAAGCTGATGCAGCAATAATTCATCCTAAAATGCCCAGGGCCTGAACTAAGATACAGGGAGGAGAAGCAGGCTCCCAGGGAGTATATCTAGGCAGAATCAACAGGACTTGCTGACTTACCAGATACGGAGGCAAGGGAAGAGCATAGCCCCAATGATTCCCAGGTGAGCTGATGGCAGTGCCGGTTACTTTCCCGTGTAGGAGTGAATTGTGGAACAGATAGCAGGATCAGTTAGGAATGTATGTTTTTTTTGTTTTTGTTTTTTTTTGAGTTGGAGTCTCATTCTGTCACCCAGGCTGGAGTGCAGTGGCACACTCACCACCACCCCAGCATAGACATGCTGGACTCCAGCAATCCTTCCACCTTAGCCTTCCAAGTAGCTGAAACTACAGGTGCATGCTACCACATCCAGCTAATTTTTTATTTATTGTAGAGACGAGGTCTCTCCAAGTCGCCCAGGATGGTCTCGAATCCATGGGCTCAGGCAATCCTCTTACCTTGGCCTCCCACAATGCTGGGATTACAGGCTTGAGCCACCACACCCGGCCTGGACTGTAGAAGGGCCTGGAGGTGATGTCCAGTATTTATCTGAAGTGCAAGAAAGGCGTAGCTGAGGAATATGTTTGGAAGTTGTCAAGTGACAGAATCATGAAAGTGGTGAGATGACCCAAAGTTTATGCCAGCAGGACAACAGCAAACTGAGAACTCCACAGAGGCAGCTGTAGGCTGGTCAGAGGGTCAAGAGCAAAGCCCAGAAAGAACAGAGCCTCAGAAACCGACAGACTCATTTCAAGTAGGCAAACAGCAGTGCCGGATGCTAGATGCATTTAGAGGGACTCAGGAGGGTCTAGTGAATTGAGTAACTAGGAAGCCACTGGCTGTGTTGGCAAGGATGACACATGAGACAGAGATAAAATGACAATGAAGGGAAAACAGTAAGAAGAGTCTCTTTCCAGTCTAGCTGAGAAAAGTCAAAGGCAGTTTGTTTTAGATGGTAGATTTGTGAATATGCTTTTGTTTCGCTGAAGGTTCGAGAGAGTAAGGGACCAGATGCAGGCACAGCAGAGCCAGGATAAGCCAAAGTACCCAAGGACCCGGGAGGTAAAGGGATGTAAGGCACAGGTGGGGTTAGCAGCTGAGAGGAAGATCTTCCATGAGACTGGAAGACGGCACAAGACAGAAAGCCACAGAACTCTGACTGTAGGGTGGGAGTGGAAGAAGGTGTTGAGATGGTGGGATACAGGAGTTGAGACTCTTGGGAGAGCTTTGGGGAAGAGGGGAGAGAAAAAAGACCTAGGGGCAAAACAAATAGTTGCTGGACAGCACCAAGAGCCCAGATGAGAACTGGGCAAAACCACTGTGTAAATGAATATCTGTTCAGTGCAATGCCTGAAACTGTGCATGCTGGTGTTATTTCAGAAACAGCATCAATCTGCAAGTATTCACCAAACATTTGTAAAATGTCTTTATGTAAAAGATAGTTAAAAACAGAGAAGCAGGCTGGGCACAGTGGCTCACTTGCCAGCACTTTGAGAAGTGGAGGCAAGATAATTTCCTGAGCCCAAAGGTTCAAGACCAGCCTGGGCAACTTGGCGAGACCTCATCTCTACAATAAATCAAAAAATTAGCCGGGTGTGGTGTGCATGCCTGAAGCTCCAGCTACTTGGAAGGCTGAGGTGAATGGATCACCTGAGCCCAACAGGCAGAGGCTGCAGTGGCCGTGAGACTACCACTGTGCTCCAGCCTAGGTGACAAAGTGTGACTCCAACTCATAAAAAAAAAAAAAAAAACACAAAGTCAGCCACAGTGGCAAACGCCTGGAATCCCAGCACTTTAGGAGGCTGAGGCAAGAGGATTGCCTGAGCCCACGGGTTTGAGACCCGCCTGGGCAACTTGGTGAGACTTTGTTTCTACAATAAATAAAAAAAGATTAGCCAGACGTGGTGGTTCCAGCTACTTGGAAGGTTGAGGCAGAAGGAATGGATTGCCTGAGCCCTGCAGGTTGAGGCTGTGGTGGCTGTGAGTGTGCCACTGCACTCCAGCCTGGGCAACAGAGTGAGAGTCTGACTAAAACAAAACAAAACAAAACAAAACAAAAAAACAAAATAAAAAAAAACCCAAAATCCAAACAACAACAACAAAAATCCAGAGATTTAAAAAAAGAGAGATGGACCTTTATGGCCTGAAAGTTTGTGTCCCCTCCAATTGATATGTTAATGCCATAACCTCCAAAGTGATGGCATTTGGAAATGAGGCCTTTGGAGGTAATTGGTTGGATTTAGATGAGGGCATGAGGGTGGGCCCTCATGGTGGAATTAGTGCCCTTATAACAAGAGACACCAGATAGCTTGCTCTCTTCCCATGTGCACACAAACACGAGGTCACGTGAGCACACAGTGAGATGGTGGCCATCAATAAGCCAAGGCAAGAGGCCTCAGAATGAAATCTACCCTTCTAGTACCTTGACAGTAGATTTCCCAGCCTCCAGAACTTAAGAAACAAATTTCTGTTGTTTAAACCACTCAGTCTATGGTATTTTGTTACAGCAGTCTGAATGTAGAAAAGATCCTTATAATTAATAACTCGGGAAAATATACTAAATTTATAAAATAAGAACAGAAGGCTAAAAAAGGAAGATCAGAAAATAAAAATATGCTTTTGAAATTAAAAATATGATAGTCAAAATATACTAAAACCAGGCTAGCAGCCGCACATAGTGGCTCATGCCTGTAATCCCAGCACTTTGGGAGGCCGAGGCAAGAGGACTGCTTGAGCCTAGGAGTTCAAGAACAGCTTGGGTAACATAGTGAGACATCATCTCTACAAGATAAAATAAAAAATAAAAACCAGGTTAGAAATAAACTCAAGGAAATTCTCCCAGAGAGATAAAGACAAAAGGCAAAGAGATGAAAAGAAAGGTAAGAAAAAAGTAATATATATATATTTTTTGAGTCAGAGTTTCACTTTGTCAGCTAGGCGGGGATGCAGTGGCATGCTTCCAGCCACAGCAGTCTTGACCTGCTGAATTGAGGCGATCCTTCTGCCTCAGCCTTCCAAGTAGCTGGAACTCCAGGCATGCACCACCATGCCCGGCTAGTTTTTTGATTTATTGTAGAGATGAGGTCTTGCCATGTTGCCCAGACTGGTTTCAAACCCTTGGGCCTAGGCAATCCTTTCGCCGCTGCCTTCCAAATTGCTGGGATTACAGGTGTGAGCCACCACACCGGCAAAAAAAGATTAATGCTGAAATTCCAGAGAAAAGTAACAGAAAAAAATACAAGAAGCAATTTTCAAAGAAATACAAGACAATTTCCCAGAACTGAAAATGAGTCAGTAACCAAGAGCGCCTGCCAAATGCCTGAAGTCAATAAAAACGTACATACCTTTTCCAAGGTATTGAATGGTAAAATTTCAGAACAAAAGTTCTAGAGGCAGAAAGACAGTCATAAAGATCTGTTATCAGAAATGGTAGGCTATAAGACAGTAAATAAATGACTTCAAAATTCTCAAAGATAATGATTTCCAATCCGAAATCCTGTACTATCAGTTAAATGGCAGACATTTTCAGATATGCAAGTGCTTAATTTTTTTTTACCTCTTATGTGTCCTTTCTGCAGGAAGTTACTGGTAGATGTACTTCTCCAAAATGAGGGAATAAATGAAGTGAAAAGATATGTGTAAAGCACCTTTCCCTTCTTGTTAAAAAAAAAAAAAAGATAATGGTGTTCAGGAAACAAAGGTTCTAACAAGAGATAAAGTTTAGTCCCAGATGCCAGAGGTATAGGGAGACTGAGAAAGCAACAACCCAAACTGAAGCCCCAGTAAAACCCCAGGGAAGAAAAGGAACTCTTGCTAGCTGAGACATTTAGTTGAACAGAAAAGTCTTCAGGCCTTTGCTTTACTAAGCCCTGGCCCAGTCACATGGCACTTTGAGCTGTGGCCATTGTTTCCTAAGCTTTGGCCCCCTCCCCTACCTTGGGGAGGTGAATCTCCTCTCTCTCTCCTCCCTGTTTTCTTTCTAAATAAACTATGCTAAAAGAAAAAGAAAAACAGTCTTCTGAGGATTTTGGCTGTTTTGCGGTGAGTTTGAAGACATTTAGTGATAGGAACATAGAAATTTTCAAAGGAAACAAAATAATATTAACATCAGGAAAAGCAAAGTTGTGTAAGAAGTGATATGTCATGCTGATAAACCACTTGACTCAAGTGAACAACTCTCCCATATAAGGTAAAGTAAAAACTGACTACTAATTTAATAAAAAATTGTTTCCCCCACCTTTTTTAAAATTTAGAGACAGGGTCTTGCCCTGTCACCCAAACTGGAATGCAGTGGCATGAACACGGTTCACCGCAGCCTCAATCTCCTGAGTTCAGGCAATCCTCCTGACTCAGCCTCCTGAGTAGCTAGAACTACAGTTGCACACCATCATGCTCAGCTAATTTTTCAGTTTTTGTATAGACAGAGTCTTGCTATGTTGCCCAAGTTGGTCTCAAACTCCTGGTCTAAAGTGATTCTCCCTCCTCAGCCTCTGAAAGTGCTGGGATTACAGGCATGAGCCACCACACCCAGCTACCCACCTCTTAACTGGAAGACTAGATGAAGAGGAAATGTGACATAGGGATAGTAGCCCAAATTCTCAACTGTCATCCCAGGAAATTTCTAGATAAAGCAAAAATATAAAAACATCAAGCTAAAGGGATCAAGTCAATAAGAAGATATAACAATCCTAAACATATATGTACCTAACACCAAAGCTCTCAGCTCTATAAAACAAATACTACTAGACCTAAGAAAAGACATAGACAGGCTTGGTGCGGTGGCTCATGCCTATAATCCCAGTACTTTGGGAGGCCAAAGTGAAAGGA
Source organism: Cephalopachus bancanus (assembly GCA_027257055.1). Lineage (NCBI taxonomy): Eukaryota > Metazoa > Chordata > Mammalia > Primates > Tarsiidae > Cephalopachus > Cephalopachus bancanus. The sequence continues at coordinate 2,272,065 of JAPVLO010000230.1, read as the reverse complement.
TTGCCTGAGTCCACTGGTTTGAGACCAGCCTGGGCAACTTGGTGAGACCTTATCTCTACAATAAATCAAAAAATTAGCCAGCTGTGGTGGCATGTGCCTGTTTCCCAGCTACTTAGAAGGCTGAGGTAGAAGAATCACTTGAGCCCAGCATGTCGAAGCTGTGGTGGCTATGAGCATGCCATTGCACTCCACAGCCTGGGCACAGAGTGAGACTCCGACTCAAAAAAAAAGAAAAAGAAAAGAAAAGACAGTAGATAGCAATACAATAATAGTGGAGAACTTCAACATTCCACTGATGGCAACAGACAGATCACTGACGCAGAAAGTCAACAAATAAACAACAGACTTAAATTGGACTCCAGGACAAATGGATCCAGTCGACATTTTTAGAACATTTTACATTTGGGGAAACTACAAAATATACATTCTTCTCATTAGCACATGGAACATTTTCCAAATAGACCATATGACAGACCACAGAATAAGTCTCAATAAGTTTTTAAAAATTGAAATAATATCAAGTATATTCTCAGACCACAGTGAAAGAAAACTAGAAATCAAAATCTCTGGGACACAGCAAAAACAGTGCTAAGAGGAGAATTCATAGCACTAAAGGTCTACATCAAAAAGACAGAAAGATTGCATATTGGCTACCTAATGTCAAAACTCAAGAAACTAGAAAAACAAGAACAAACCAAACCCAAACCTAGCAGAACAAAAATAACAGGCCAGGCTCAGTGGCTCAGCCTGTAATCCTAGCACTTTGAGAGGCCAAGGTGAGTGGATTGCCTGAGCCCACAGGTTTGAGACCAGTCTGGGGAACTTGGCGACACCTCGTCTCTACAATAAGTAAAAAAAAATTAGCCGGGCATAGTAGCACGCACCTGTAGTTCCAGCTACTTGGAAGGCTGAGGTGGAAGGAACACCAGGGCTCAGTAAATTGACACTGGGGTGGCCGTGAGTGTGCCACTGCACTCCAGCCTGGGTGACAAAGTGAGATTCCAACTCAAAAAAAAGAAGAAAAATAACAAAGATGAGAGTAGAACTAAACAAAATTGAAACAAACAAAAAACACAAAGGATCACTAAAACTAAAAGTTGCTTCTTTGAAAAGATAAACATTAATAAACCACTGGATAATCAAAAAAAGAGGATTGCCTGAGTCCACGGGTTCAAGACCAGCCTTGGCAACTTGGTGAGACCTCATCTCCACAACAAATGAAAAAATAAGTCAGGTGTGGTGGTGCATGCCTATGGTCGCAGCTACTTGGAAGGCTGTGATGGAAGAAGAAAAGAGAGAATATTCAAATAAGCTCAATCAGAAATGAAAATGAAGACAGTATAACTGATACCACAGAAATGCAAAAGATAATCCAAGGCTACAATGAATGTCTCTATGGAAACAAACCTGAAAATCCAGAGGAAATAAGTAAATTCCTGGAAGCATACAATCCCTTAATCCTGAATCAGGAAGAAATACAAACTCTGAACAGACCAATAACAAGCAGTGAGATTGAATCAGTAATAAAAAATCTCCCCCACTGCCCTCACCAAAAAAAGTCCCAAACCAGTCAGATTCACAGTTGAATTCTACCAGACATTCAAAGAACTGACACCAATCCTACAGAAACTATTTCAAAAGACGGAGGAAGGCACTTCCCCTAACTCATTCTATGAAGCCAGTATCATCCTGATATACTAAAGCTGGGCTTGGTGGCTCAGCCTGTAATCCCGTGCTTCGGGAGGCTGAGGTGAGTGGATTGCCTGAGCCCACAGGTTCAAGATCCGCCTAGGCAACTTGGCGAGATCTCATCTCTACAATAAATCAAAAAATTAGCCGGGCGTGGTAACGCGCGCCTGTAGTTCCAGCTACTTGGAAGGCTGAGGTGGAAGGATAGCTGGAGCCCAGCAGGTCGAGGCTGCGGTGGCCGGGAGCGGCCACTGCACTCCAGTCTGGGTGACAGAGTGAGACTCCAAGTCAAAAAAAAAAAAAAAAAAAATGTCCAAGCCGGGCTTGGTGGCTCAGCCTGTAATCCCGCACTTTGGGAGGCTGAGGTGAGTGGACTGTCTGAGCCCGCGGGTTCAAGACCCGCCAGGCAACTTGGCAAGACCTCATCTCTACAATAAATCAAAAAATTAGCCGGGTGTGGTAGTGCGCGCCTGTAGTTCCAGCTACTTGGAAGGCTGAGTGGAGGGATCGCCAGAGCCCAGCAGGTCAAGGCTGCGGTGGCCGGGAGTGTGCCACTGCACTCCAGTCTGGGCGACAGACTGAGACTCCAACTAAAAAAAAAAAAAAAAAAAGTCCAGCATACCTTCATGATAAAATCCTCAACAAAATAGGCATAGAAGGAACATATCTCAAAATAATAAAAGTCATATGCAATAAACCCACAGTCAACATCATAATGAATAAGGAAAAGTTGAAAGTATTCTTTCTCAGAACTGGAACAAGACAAGGATACCCACTTTCACCACTTCTGTTCAACATAGTACTAGAAGTTCTAGCCAAAGCAATCAGGAAGAGAAAGAAATAAGGGTATCCAAATTGTAAAAGAAGAAACCAAACTATCTTTGTTTGCCGATGATCTGATCTTATGCCTAAAAACAACTATAGATTCCTAGACTTAATAAACGAATCTAGTAAATACTCAAGTTAAAAAATCAACACAAGCCAGGCTCGGTGGCTCAGCCTGTAATCCCGCACCTTTGGGAGGCTGAGGTGAATGGATTGCCTGAGCCTGCGGGTTCGAGACCCGCCTGTGTAACTTGGCGAGACCTCATCTCTACAATAAATCAAAAAATCAGTCGGGCGTGGTAGCGCATGCCTGTAATTCCGGCTATTCCGAAGGCTGAGGCAGAAGGATCACCGGAGCCCAGCAGGTTGAGGTTGCGGTGGCCGGGAGCGGCCACTGCACTCCAGTCTGGGCGACAGAGTGAGACTCCAACTCAAAAAAAAAAAAAAAAAAAAATCAACACACATAAGTCAGCAGCACTGCTACACACCAATAACGACTAAGCTGAGAAACAAATCAAGAATTCAATCTCATTCACAATAGCTGCAAAAAAACAAAAAACAACAAAAACAAAAAAACCCCAAGAATATATTTAACCAAGGAGGTGCAAGATCTCTGCAAGAACTATAAAACACTAATGAAAAATAATAAACGACACAAACAAGTGAAAAAAATCTCATGTTCATGAAATGGAAAAATCAGTATTTTTAAATGACCATACTATGCTAAACAATATACAGATTCAACACAATCCCAATCAAATTAGCAATGTCATTTTTCACAGAATTAGAAAAACCAATACTAAAATTCATATGCAACCAAAAAAGAGCCCAAATAGCCAAAGCAATCCTAAGCAAAAAGAACAAAGCTGTAGACATCACATCACCTGACTTCAAATTATACTACAAGGCTATAGTAACAGTATAGTACTGGTGCAATAGTAGACACATAGACCAATGGAACAGAAAACAGAACTCAGAAGTAAAGCCAAATACCTATAACTAGCTGATCTCTAACAAAGCAGACAAAAATATACACAGGAAAAGGACATCCTATTCAATACATGGTGCTGGGAAAACTGGATAGCCACATGCAGAAGAATGAAATTTGATCCTTATCTCTTATCATATACAAAAATTAGCTCAAGATAGATTAAAGACTTAAACCTTAAGACATGAAACCATAAAAATTCTATTAGAAAATCTAAGAAAAATTCTTCTGGATATTGGCCTAGGCAAAGAAGTTGTCTAAGATCCCAGAAGCAAATGCAGCAAAGTTAATTTACCTAAAAAGCTTCTGCACAGCAAAAGAAATGATCAACAGAGTAAACCTACAGAATGGGAGAAAATATTTGCAAACTATACAACTGACAAAGGACTAATATACAGAATCCACAAGGAACTCAAATCAGCAAACAAAACAAAAAAAAACAAATTAAAAAGTGGGCAAATGATATTTCTCAAAGAATGTACAAATGGCTAACAAATACATGAAAAAAATGCCTAACATCACTTATCACCAGGGAAATGCAAATTAAAACCATAGTGAGATACCCCCTTATCATAATTAGAATGGCATTATTAAAAAGTAAAAAAACAATAGATCCTGGCATGGACGCAGTGAATAGGGAACACTTATACACAACTGGTGGAAATGTGCATCAGTACAACCTCTATGGAAAACAGTAGGGCAATTTCTCAAAGAACTAAAAACAGATCTACTACTTGACATAGCAATCTCACTACTGGGTATCTACTCAAAGGAAAATAAATCATTATACAAAGACACTGTACTTACATGTTTGCTGCAGCACAATTCACAATTGCAAAAATATGGAATCAACCTAAGTGCCCATCAACTGATGAGTGGATAAAGAAAATAAAGTATGTATGTGGGTGTCTGTAGACACACACACACACACACACACACACACACACACACAAATGGAATGATTCAGCCATAAAAAAGAATGAAATAATGTCTTCAGAAGCAATTTGGATGGAATTGTAGGCCACTACCCTAAGTATTAAGCAACTCAGGAATGAAAAACTGCATCTTCTCATTTATAAGTGGGAGCTAAATTATGTGTCCACAAAGGCACACAAAATGGTATAATGAACACTGGAGACTAGGGTGATGGATGATAAATAAAAAATTAACATATCAGGTACAATGTGCATTATTTGGGTGACAGTTACACTAAAAGCCTGGGTCAATGCTCTACAAGTCACCCATGCAACTAAAAACCGCCAGACCTACTGAAATGGTTTTAAACAATTAAAAATTGTGAGTGAGTTTGTCACTAGCTGGATATGCCCTAAAATAATGGCTAGAGAGTTCTCTGCACAGAAAGAATAAAAAGGAATCTTGGTACATCAAGAAGAAATAATGCAATTGCCAAAATAAAAGAAAACCACCCTAAGAAATACCTTTACATTAACATAATTTAAAATGTGAAAACATTTCTAATGGGAAAACACATGCTAAAACAGCTCAGAGTTAAAAGTAGATGGATGCCTCAGTATAGCAGTAGAGAGGTTTAAAGCTAGAGACTGGCACTGTTTACTACAACTCCAAGATTATTTTAATTTTTAATGTTAAAAACCTAAAATAGCCAGGCGAGGTGGCTCACACCTGTAATCCCAGCACTTTGGGAGGCTGAAGTAGGATGATCACTTGAACCTAGCTGTTCGAGGTTACAGTGAGCTATGATGGCACCATTGTATTCTAGCCTGGGAAACAGAGCAAGACCCTATCTCTATAAAAACAACATAAAAATCCTGGAACTACTAAGCCTGAGATGTCCCCCTTCATTGTTCTACTTTCTCCTCTTCAAAATACAAAATGTATTAGTAATTTAGCATAAGAATCCCCTAATTTTAAAAAAGCAGTGAACATCAAAGGAGTAGTAAATATGTACTAAGCCCTAGAAATGGAGCTTCTCAAATTAATCATCCACGCTTTTATATTTTTTCTTAGGCAGATGCTTTATGCATTTGCTATAATTAAAGAAATATAAATGTTAGACTAGGACTAAACAGCCATACAGTGTTAACAAGCACTTTTTTTGTGTGTGTGTCAGGGTCTCACTCTGTCACCCAGGCTGGAGAGCAGTAGCACGATCACTGCTTGCCACAGCCTCAACCTCCTGGGCTCAGGCAACCCTTCTGTCTCAGTCTCCTGAGTAGATAGGACTATAGGCGCGCACCTCACCCAGCTAATTTTTTTTGAGAGACGAGGTCTTGTTATGTTGTCCAGACTAGTCTTGAACTCCTAGGTTCAAGCAATCCTTCTGCGTTGGTCCTTCAAAGTGCCAAGATTACAGGCATGAGCCATCACACCTGGCCATGGTTTGATTATTTATTTATTTATTTAGAGTTGGACTCTCACTCTGTCGCCCAGGCTGGAGTGCAGTGGCATGCTCACGGTCATCACAATCTTGGCTTGCTGGGCTCAGGTGATCCTTCCACCTCAGCCTTCCATGTAGCTGGAACTACAGGCACGCGCCACCATGCCCAGCTAGTTTTTAAAAATTTATTGTAGAGATGAGGTCTCTACCCATGGGCTCATACAATCCTCTAACCTCAACCGCCCAAAGTACTGGGATTATAGGCGTGAGCTACTGCACCTGGCCAACCAGCCACATTTTAAAAGGTAATTGCCTACATCTCTTACTCATGCTAAAAAAATGCGTATTTTATGCTTATTGATAGTAAACTATTATTATTCCAGCTGCTACCCACATTAGTGTATCCAACATTACAGATTAAATTCCTATAATAAAATGATGGCTTTGAGTATTGCACTCTTAAAGGTTTTTTGGTGCATTTAACACAAAAGTTCAAATTAGAATTTTATTACTCCAGCTAGACATGAGTTAGAATCTCAAGTCAAGTTATTGGAAGTGTTTAAACAAATCAGAATTGTTTCACTGGGTCTAATTTAGGAACATTTGTAAGAAACTTTTTCTGAAACTGACTTGGAAGAGGAAAAGTTCATGCTTACCATTCAACAGACGTCTAGAAACCTTCCTACTTTAGAGTTTTATGATACATTCAAAATGGTGCCATGACACCATCAAAAGGTTTAAAACATTTAAAAAATGTTTTTTAAGGATAAGAAAAATTTATCCTTCAAAATACTGGAATGCTGTTCGAAAATCTATTAGAAATTTGAACACTTATTCTTTTGCGCTCTTCTGATCAAAAGTGAATGCAAGTTTAGGAAAGGGAAAAATGAACATTCAAAAAAAAGTTTATTTCTAGCCCTGAAAGAACAAAATTACTAAAGTCATCAAATACAGCAGTTAATGTCAATTTAACAATTAAATAATTGAATGGGATTAAACTAAAAAGAAAAAGCATTATAAAATTTGAAGACAATAGAAAAGACAAGCTACTTTCACTTAATTCCATTTCTATCAAAACAAGAGGCCAACACATTTCAATCAAAGATGTTGCATTCCAAATGTAATTCGTTGTTTTTAAAGAATAAAGATTTGCTTCACAGAATTAGCATACATTTCTTTCTGCCTCTCGTCTAGGCAGCAATCTAGAATGGTGAACTTTTGAGAAAGACTTCTGTTCTTTCAAGGCCAGGCCAGTGCTCGACTCTTCTTTGTAACTCCAACATCACCTACCACAGCATCTTTGCCACAACGTTCAATAAATGTGTTGAGTGAGGAAAACAAAAGAGATGTGTGTGTGTGTGTGTGTGTGTGTGTGTGTGTGTGTGTGTATGTACACATACATATATTCTTTCCTAATACACACACATACATACACTATGAAAAAATGAATTTTAACTGTTTAAACATCTACAGGAGCAGTGGAGATGAGGAAGACAATCTGCTTTTTATATTACTATTAAAAAAAACCCAAATGAGTATTAACCTAGATTTTAGCTCATTTATAATGGTATTTTGACATTTCACTAGATATGAATTTCAGCATATTTTTAAAAAACTTTAGATTAAAAAATTGATGTAAATTATTCTTCCTACTTACAGCTACTACTTGATCAGACCTAAAATTATTCTGGCTAGAATACAGTATATACAAAAAAACATGTATTTAAGTGAGCCCTATAAAGAAATACTCATAGGTAGTTTTAAATTGCTTGTTAAAGGCACAGGCTCGTTTAGAATTCGTGGTTAATCAGTAAATTCTAAGCAGCTTAATATTTATATGTTAAAGGAAAAATGATTCATACTACATGCCAGGCACGCAACACATGAAGATAGAGTTGTGTTAGCTTTGTGTCTTACGCTACACAATCACTGTTTACTATTTTAGGCAGGATAAAATGTTCAATGTTTTTATGGTTTCCCAGTTTTAACTGTTCCTAAAAGCAAAAGCAAAAAAAAAAAGATAACTTTAAGACCACCAGCAAGTCTAAATAGAATAAATAATTACTACCGTAATTGTCCTAATAACACAAGAGGACTACTAAGGTAACTTGTAGATTTAAATGGGAATTTTCATTTTAAAATGATGACAAAAAGGGTGAATACAAAAGGCAATTATTTAAAAAACATGAACCCTGATTCAGAGATAATTGTTTTCAACAAGATCTGAATATTTTAATTTAAAATTAACTAATAAATCACAAGTCTGTATTGCTTTTAAGATTTCATTTAAAAATGACACATTTCAAAATTAACCAAAGTATATTTCTATTAGAGGTTAGTTTATCCAGGTAAGTAAAGAATAAACCACAGTGTAGCTCCCTTAACCTAGGAGTCAGGTTTTAACAACAAAGTCCGTTGCCAGCAATGGACGTACAGGTAACCATCAAAGAAGTTGTAAATATAAATCCCAAACTGCTTCTATCAACTGAAAAGCCCTTTGTTGAGTCACAAGCATAAAATGGGGCATTGGCACATATTCAGTGAATGTGGTCTTTATGACTTAGGATGGAAGTGCCTTCTTGAGTAGTCATGATAAGTCTTATCTAGTTGGTTTTCTATTTCATCGGTAGTATCTTCTTTATCATAATCCATCCAGACAACTGTTTACAAAGAATGTTCAGATCTGGAAGAGGCACTGTAGCTTTTCACCAGAAATAAACCAGTTTCTGTAATTTAGGAATGAATGTACAAGGCCAATGTAGTCCAGAGAAAAATGAAATCAAGAATTACACTGAAAACACAGACCATTAAGTGCTCTAGATATGTTTCATTATTTCACTTATTTTTCTGAAAATCTTTCTGCCTTATCAGTAAAAAAACAGCCATTTCTCTCTTTATAACTGTATCTGAACACAGATATGATGGGACTAACAGGACACAAAATCCTGCTAGTTTCCCCATGTACTCCAAAACAATAAAATTAATTTTATTCATGATTTTACTACTGCAAAATGGCAAACAGGTATGAAGTTAACTGGGAGGGGATGGTGGGAACAAAATGCCAGAACCAAACTGCGGATATTTTTTTTATGAGGTTCCAGCCATGTCAGAAGGAATAATACCTACTTTAATAGCAAAACAACAAAATAGAAGTATGAGAGGAAAAAAGAGAAGGGAAGGGGAGAAGAGCGGGTACTCAAATAATTAATGCTACAGGTCACGGACCTTTTAAAAAAATCTTTAAAATAAAAAAGTATTGCTATCAACAAGCACATTTCATTTTTCTTTCTCCAGTTTTTTACATGAATATTCTCAATTTATTTGAAGGAAAAAAAAAAACCCACTATAGTATCTCAATGTTTCAAATGATCTGCAAACTCATCAAGAAGTACTGTTATTGAAGTTATAGACAATAAAATATTGGTGGTTTGGGACAATTTAACTTATGACAAGTCTCTACAGTTTATTGGTCATAAGCTACTTTTCTGTAATACTGACATCTCCCTTTCATGAATATAATCTCATCTAATTATTTCAAGCTCACCAAGGTTCAAGTCTCTGTCTCTGCTAGCCCCAAATATTTTTATCCTTTAAATGGAAAAAAAAAGGTTAACTTTTAAATTCTGGAAATTCAATGGTTATTATATTATTTGCCATGGGCTGGGGGGGGTTGTGGGGTGAGAGAGAGGGTTCATTAAAAATAAAAACAAAAAACCAAACCTAAACCTAAAATTGCAACATATACAGAAATTTATTTTCAAAATGAAGAAGGAAAAAGGAGGGAAGGGGAAGGTAGTGGCACTAACCAAAGTCAAAAAGCCCAAGTTTGAACAAGAACAAATCACTTTGGTTTCTGGAGCCAAATATGAAGAGGAAACAGGCAGAAAGGAAGACCCAATTGTAAGAATGTAGTCAATGGGATTCTTTTTCTATCTCAATGATTTAGTTATAAATATAGATTATTAGTCTTCTCTCTATACATGTAACAAACCCCAACCTCACTACCATGAAATTTCTAAAGTTGACTTTTTTCACATTTGTTAAAAAAGGTAAAAATCACATACTTTTCTTCCCTTCCTTCAGATCAAGTTCTGAACTGAAATATTACATGTAACAATAGCTGGTCCTGGCTTCTATACAAAGTTAAACTGCATTGAGCTCCTTTGCCAATATAAGGAGCTACATGATTTCTAATCACACTTGCCTTGAATTCAGGCATGAGAAAAATTTCTCAAAGCAACTCAAAAGGAGCATGTCAAGGAAAAGTAAAGCTGTGAAGGAGAGAAAAAGAAGACTAGCAGATGAAACAATACTCTGAAAAACTCAAATCTGCCATTCAAGTATTAAAAATATCCCACAGGGGACAATGAATGGGATCTACTACAACAAAGTCAGCAAAATAAAATGTAAATCTCAAGCATGAGAAGTGGCCACGATAGGCTGTCTGCTGAAAGATGTGAGGCTAGTGACTCAGTCCACAATTCCTTTTGGACCCTAAAGAAGGGGTTCATTTCAAAGTCATAATTTTCTTTTTGCAATTTTCTCTTGGTTGCCTTCAGAGAATAGTTTGCTTTTTTCCTCCACGTTATGTAGGTCACTTCTTTAAACCCCAAAAAGAGCAATAATTTTCATATATTAAAAGACTTCTTTTAGAAAATGGAAAAAAGAATATGAAGCCATGGCGAAGGTGTTAACGATTACTCTTCATTGCTTCTTTAGCTGCCATGATCAGTGGTGTCAAGCTAGATAATGGTTTGGCCAGTTTCAGGAAGGGATGCTGCCAGAAAGGGAAAAATAAATGTATAAATATCATTCATCACTTCAGAAACAAAATAATTTATTTCAGTTATGGCCCCAAAACTACTTGTGGATCATCATTTACTTAATAAACTAAACACAGCCAGGCACAGTAGCTCACGTCCGTAATCCCAGCATTTTGGGAGGCAGAAGCGAGAGGACTGCCTGGGCCTAGGGATTTTAGACCATCCTGGGCAACTTGGCGAGACTTCATCTCTACAAGAAATCAAAAAATTAGGCGTGGTGGCACATGTCTGTAGTTCCAGCCACTTGGAAGGCTGAGGTGGAAGGATTGCCTGAACCCAGCAAGTCGTGGCTGTGTTGGCTGTGAGCGTGCCACTGCACTCCAGCCTGAATGACAGTGTGAGACTCAAAATAAATAAGCTAAACACATATTTCAATACTGATATAAAATCAACATAACCAAAAACCAGTTATTTTAGTTTTGGTAGTATCATAAAATCTAAAGTTAAACAACCCACATATACAAACATGCCAGCAACAACCAGGTCTAAGAACTGGAAATACACAAAAACTTAACAATATGGTATTATCAGAATTTTACTCAGCAGATAAAACCCTAAAATGCAACAGCTGCCTTACTGCTGGTGATCAATGAATAGTAAAATCTAATTATGAATCCTATGAGAACTTTCTGGTGGCTACTGAAAAAGGTCAACCTTTTTCCAAAAATGAAATCATTTTCAAATTTACCTGTAACAATTCTTTGGCCGAACCCCTTTTTTCCACATCCATTTCCAAACATCGATTTAAGAAATCCCGAAATATTGGGGACAGTTTCTCTGGATTCTGAAGTTCTGGGGTTCCATTAGTTGCTATCAGATACAAGGCCTAAAAGAGAAGAACATTTTTTGGCACACTTAAGCTAGTTCAACAAAGTGACAAAGTGCTTTATAAAGTTTATGGATTATCACAAATACTAAAGTGGTGTGATTATTAGCTATACCCATTTAGATTTGATATTTTTCTTTTTTTATTTAATCTCAATTTTTTTAGTTGGAGTCTTACTCTGTCGCCCAGGCTGGAGTACAGTGGCATGCCCACGGTCACCCCAGCACTGACCTGCTGGGCTCCAGTGATCCTTCCGCCTCAGCCTTCCAAGTAGCCAGAACTGTAGGCATGTGCTACCGTGCCTAGCTAATTTTTGATTATTGTAGAGATGAGATCTCGTCAAGTTGCCTGGGTTGGTCTTGAATCTGTGGGCTCAGGCAGTCCACTCGCCTTGGCCTCCCAAAGTGCTGGGATTATAGGCTGAGCCACCGAACCGGGCCTTTCTTTAAATGCTATATTTCCCTAAGTTCTTTTTCTAAAATTGGCTTCACCATTTTTGTTGTAAATTATAAATGCAATATATATTGCTTTAAAAAACTATAATATTTAAAAGTATAAAGAAAAATAACAACTCCACCACCAGCCATCCTGTTTACTGTTCCCAAGCTTTTTTTCAAGTCATAGATATAATTCAAAACAATAGGATTTGTTTAAACTTTAAAAAAAAAAACAAAAACAGCCAGGAGCAGAGGCTCACATCTGTAATCCCAGTACTTTGGAAGGCCAAGGCAGGAGGATTACTTGAGGCCAAGAGTTCAAGACTAGCCTGGACGACATATTGAGACTCCATCTCTGCAAAAAAGTAAAATTCAGTAGGTATGGTAGCACACGCCTAATAAGCCATGACTGTGCCATTGCACTCCAAACTCTAAAAAAAAAACCAGCTATATCTCAGCTCATCATTACTAGTAACTAATTATATATATACAATTATTTTATTTATTTTTATTTTTTTGAGTTGGAATCTCACTGTGTTGTCCAGGCTGGAGTGCAGTGGCATGCTCACAGTCACTGGACCCTTGACCTGCTTGGCTCAGGCGATCCTTCCGCTTCAGCCTTTCAAGTAGCTGAGACTACAGGAGTGCGTCATCATGCCCAGGTGATTTTTTTTTATTTATTGTAGAGATGAAGTCTCACCATGTTGCCCAGCTGGTCTTGAACCTGTGGGCTAAGGCAATCCTCTCACATCCACCTCTCAAAGTGCTGGGATTACAGGAGGGAGGCACTGTGCCTGGCCTGATATATAAAAGTATTTTAATGGCTAAAGTAAATACTGCCTTACCACATGAATGATTTTTATAACTTAATCAACCCTCTCTAGAAAATTCTTATATACTGGTTACTGCCTTTAAATCTCTAGAAGTGGAATAATAATTTTTAATTAATCTTTTTTTTTTTTTTTAGAAATTTCAGGTTTACAAAAAATTGGGAAGATAGTATAGAGTTCTCATATATATGACCCCCACAGAGTTTTCCTTACTAATATCTTGCATTATAGTATGGCATACCTGTTACAAATGAACCAAAGTTGATATACTTCTATTAAACTAAAGTTCATAGTTTACATTAGGGTGCACGCCTTGTATTGTATTATGGCGTTTTTGGTGTTTTTTTTAGCATGAGGTCTTGCTATGTTGCCCAGACCAGCCTTGAACTCCTGAGCTCAAGCATTCCTTCTGCCTCAGCCTCCAGAGTAGCCAGTACTACACATGGTGCTACTACACTTGGCCATTCTATGGATTCTGACAAACACTGTTATGATCCACCATTGTAGTACTATAGAAAATAATTTCACTGCTTAAAAAATTCCTTCATCTATTCATCTTCTCTATACCTCACCCAACCAAAACCTGCAATCATTGACCTTTTTTACTTCATAGTAGGAATCATACAGTATGTAGCCTTTTTTTCTTTTCTTCTTCTTTTTTTTAAAGTCAGAGTCTCACTCTGTCGTCCTGGCTGGAGTATAGCAGCACACTCAGGGCCACTGCAGTCTCGACCTGCTGGACTCAGGAGATCCTTCCACTTCAGCCTTCCTAGTAGCTAGAACTACAGATGCACAACACTACATCCAGCTAATTTTTTGTTGTTGTTATTATTTATTGTAGAGACAAGGTCTTGCCAAGTTGCCCAAGCTGGTCTCAGGCAATCCTCTTGCCTCAGCCTCTCCAAGTGCTGGGATTACAGACATGAGCCACTGTGCCCAGCAGTATGTAGCCTTTTTAGCCTGGATTCTCACTTAAGAAATATACACTTAAAAGTTTTTCCAAGTCTTTTTCTGCTTTGATAGTTTATTCTTTTTATCAATAAATAATACCCCATTGTATGGATGTACCATAGTCTATTCACTTTTTGAAGGATATCTTGGTTACTTCCAGTTTGGGGCAATTATAAATAAAATATGCTATACACATCTATGTATTGGTTTTTGTGTGGACACAAGTTTTCAACTCACTTGATAAATACCTAGAAGCACAACTGAGAGGTCACAGGGTAAGATTATTTCAGTTTTGCAGGGAAGTGCCAAACTGTCTTCCACAGTTGCACATGCTCCACATCCTCACCTGGCCTTTGGTATCATCAGTTGTCTGAATCTGAGTCATCCTAATAGTGTGTGGTTGACCTAGCAATTCCCTAATTACACGACACTGTGCTCTTTCCTCTTTTCTTAGGCTTATTTGCCACTTGTGCCTCTTTAGTGAAGAGTCTGCTCAGATCTTTTGCCCATTTTAAAATTGGCTCATTTGTGTTCTTACTGAGTTTTAAGAGTTCTTCGTACATTTTAGATACAAGTACTTTATCAGTTAGGTGTTTTGCAGACACCTAGATTTCCCCCAGAATTATTTAAGGTTTCTGCTGTACTGCCAAAATGCCATTAAAAAAAGGATACCGACATATACTTCCTGTCCTTTTATTTTGGATAGTTTGCATTGCTCCAACATATAATCTACCATTAATTCAATCTCAAACACTGTAGTTTCCATGTGTAAATTCAATTTGAGTCTTTAAAAATATGTCTTGGCTGGTTACAGTGGCTCATGCCAGTAATCCCAGCACTTTGGGAGGCAGATGCAAGAGGATTTCCTGAGCCCAGGGATTTGAGACCAGCCTGGGCAACATGGCGAGATCTCGTCTCTGCAGTAAATAAAAAAATTAGTCGGGTGTGGTAGCATGTCCTTGTAGTCCCAGCTACTCAGGAGGCTAGGCAAAAGGATCTCCTGAGTTCAGCAGGTTGAGGTTGCGGTGGCCACGAGCGTGCCACAGCACACCAGCCTGGAGACAGAGTGAGACTCTGACTCAAAAATAAATAAATAAATAAATAAATGAATGAATAAATAAATAAATATACGTCTTTCAAATGTCTGTTTAACTGCTTTAAAACCAGAAATGCAGTTGTGAAAATTGTTTAATGACCATGTATGTTATTTCTTTAATGTGTGTCAGTTTCAACTGATGATTTTCCTCATTGAGTCGCATTTTCTGCTCCTTTGCCAGCCTGGTAAACTTATGAAAGAGGAAAGTTTTATTTCTTGGTTTCTTCCTCCTTGGACAGAGTCTTGATTTCCTCTTTCTTGGTCCAAAGGCACTCTTTACAGAATTCTGGTGCTTTCCTGGGTTTAGATCTGTGGGCCTCAGCCTGGTCAGCCAGAAGCTTCTTGCAGACCTTGTTTTCAGTTTGTAAACATATTCATTAAAAATTGCTTTTTTTTTTTTTTTTGAGTTGGAGTCTCACTCCATCACCCAGACTGGAGTGCAGTGGCCACTCCCAGCCACTGCAGCCTCGACCTGCCGGGCTCCGGCAATCCTTCCGCCTCAGCCTTCCAAGTAGCCGGAACCACAGGCACGCGCTACCACGCCGGCTGATTTTTTTATTTATTGTAGAGATGAGGTCTTGCCAAGTTGCCCAGGAGGGTCTCGAATCCGCCGGCTCAGGCAGTCCACTCACCTCAGCCTCCCAAAGTGCTGGGATTACAGGCTGAGGCCCCGAGTCCAGCCTTTTTTTTTTTTTTTTTTTTTTAACAGGGTCTTACTCTGTTGCCCTGGCTGGAGTGCAGTGGCAGGATCACAGCTCACAGTAGTCTCAACTTCCTGGGCTCAGGTGATCCTTCCACCTCAGCCTCCCAAGTAGCTGAGACTACAGGTACATACCACCATATCCATCTGATTTTTTGTAGAGATGAGGTCTTGCCATGCTGTCCTGGCTGGTCTTGAACTACTAGGCTCAAGTGATCCCTCGTCTTGGCTTCCCAAAATGCTGGGATTACAGGTTTGAGCACCTGTGACCAGCCAGAATCTTCTTGTTTCTGAACATGTTCCCTTTCACCTTCAAGTACAGGCTCTGATATATATGTGACAGTCAATCTTCTTAGATTCACAGTATCTTCTGAGCAGCTGGTACAGAACTCTTATCCTCCTCATCCAGATTATCTTTTCTGGTATTTGAGCATGGGTAGTACACTTTCAATTACCCATGCCCATATGCCTGTCCTTCCTGTTGGCCAAAGTGTTTTTTTCTGGAGTGAGCCTGGGAGTGGATAGTCACAGGCCTGTGGAAGATCAGCCTATTTTTGATCAGCTTCTGAATCTGCTGACAGAAATTGGCATTGGTGATTTTATTGGTCTCAACGGGGTATGACCAGGTCATTTTGCCACAGCAAAGGACGCCGAAAGCAAGCCTCTTCTGAAACCTAAACACACTCATGGCTGTGGTCGAGGCCTATGAGTATTATTGAGCTTTGTTCAGGAATGCAATTAAGTTACTTAGGAATAGATCCCTTTGGTCTTATTTTTCTCTTATGTAGACTCTTCTTTCAAAATATATCCTGTGTGCTCAGGCAATCTTCTTGCCTTGGCCTCCCAAAATGCTGGGATTACAGGTGTAAGTCACCATGCCCAACCTAGCATAACACTTTCAAGGCTCAATGTTGTAACATGTATCACTTTTTATCCCCTCCACTGACACTATCCTGGTCTAAGCTACCAGCACTTCTTTCTTGAATGACAACAACAGTCTCCTAACTGGTCTTCCAGCTCTGCCTTTGCCTTCCTTGACTATCTCTTCCCAACAAAGTAGTCAGAGTAATCCCATTAAAATGTACATTAGGCACAGTGGCTCTTGCCTGTAACCCCAGCATTTGGGAGGCAGAGGTGAGAGGATTGCCTTAACCCAAGAGTTCAAGACCAGCCTGGGAAACTTGGTGAGACCTCATCTCCACAATAAATTAAGAAAAATTAGCTGGGTGTGGTGACATGTGCCTGTAGCTCCTGCTACTTGGAAGAATGAGGTGGAAGGATCGCCAGAGCACAGCAGGTCAAGGCTACGGTGGCCATAAGTGTGCCACTGTACTCCAGCCTGGGCAACAGAGTCACTCTGACTCAAAAAAAAAAAAAAGAAAGAAAAACCAACCAATTTATTGCTCTGCTCAAAACTCTCTAATGTTTTCCTCATTTTACCTCAAGCAAAAGCCAGAATCCTTCCTACAGCCTTAGAAGGCATTCACAGTCTGTCCTTGTTTCTTCACAGATGTACCTTATCTCTTGCTATTTGCACAATACACCCTACCTATGCTGAAATCCTCAATGATCTTTTTTGTGTGTGTCCTTTATTTTATTGACTAAATCTGGCAACCCTGTATCCAAAGACATCACTTTTGAAAAAACATCCAAATGTACCAAATGCCATGGGTGGTGTAGGTAGGTCAGAGTCATGAGGGTAAAAGGACTCACCAAGACAGTTATAAATTAAGAAACATAGATTTATTAAAGGGAAGATATGCTGGAAGGGCGCATAAGATAGGACAGCGGCAGGAGTATCTACTATCCGCCCTCAATGATCTCTTAATATACCAGGAGCACTCCTGCCTCAGGGCTTTTGTGTGGCTAGGAATGCTCTTCCCCAAGGGAAGGATCTCGCTCTTACCTCCTCTGCCTAAATGTCACCTCAGTGAAGCCCTCCTCAAGCACCCTTTTAAAGTAAACACTCTGACCCCCTCCCTGCTAGTCTCAGCATTTAGAGCACATTATTTACTACATTAAAAACTATTCTAGTTTATTTGGTTTGTCTCTCCCCTCCCAGTAGAATCTAAGTTCTTGTTGGTTTCTTTAGACAGCACCTTGACGTGCTTGGCAGGTACCCAAATCAACAGCAGCTAAGTGAATGAATAAAATTAGAAGTTTAAAAAATTGTTCTGGGTTCAGCCCATAATCCCAGCACTTTGGGAAGCCAAGGCAAGTTAATTGCCTGAGCACATGGGTTTGAGACCAACCCAGGCAAATTGGTGAGATCTCATCTCTACAATAAATTTTTTGAAAAATTAGCCGGGCATGGTAGTGTGCGCCTGTAGTTCCAGCTACTTGAAGGCAGAGGCAGAAGGAATGCCTGAGCCCAGCAGGTCGATGCTGGGGAGGCCGTGAGTGTGCCACTGCACTTCAGCCTGGTGACAGAGTGAGACTCCAATTCAAAAAAAAAAAATTGTTCTGGAAAGCAGTCTAAATTAATCAACCTCTGTAAAAGTATTTTAACTGCTCACTTAAACTGGAATCTTTGGCAACGGGATGAAAAATGTTCAGGAAAAGAGTACCAAAATCCAATGCCACCTTTTGTTTGGCTTCTTTCATTTAGCAGAACAGTTTCTTTCTTTTTTTTTTAGTCAGAGTCTCACTCTGTCACCTGGGCTGGAATGTAGTGGCATGCTGACAGCCACCTTGACCTGTTGGGCTCAGGTGATCCTTCTGCCACATCATTCCACATAGCTGGAACCACAGGCACATGCCACCATGCCTGGCTAATTTTTTGACTTATTGTAGAGACGAGGTCTTGCCAAGTTGCCCAGGCTGGTCTTGAAACTGTGGACTCAGGCAATCCTCCCCTCTTGATCTCCCATGCTGGGATTACAGACATAAGCCACTGCACCCAGCCTAGCATAACACTTTCATGGTTCAATGTTGTAACATATACCAGTACTTCCTTCCTTTCTATGGCCAAGCAATATTCCACTGCTTATTAGGTGACAGACATCTGGGTTGTTTCCACTTTTTAGCTCCTGTGAATAATGCTGCTAGGAACAGTCATATGTAAGTTTTTGTGTGGTCATATACTTTTAATTCTCTTGGATACATACCTAGCAGAAGAACTGTTAGCTCATATGGTAACTCAGTATTAACTTTTAGTGGAATTGTCAAATTATTTTCCATAGCAGCTGCACCATTTTACATTCCTACCAGTCATATGAGGAGGGTTCCAATTTGTTCATGTTCTCACTAACACCTATTGTCTTTTTGATTACAGTCATTCCAGTAGGTGTGAAATGTTACCAAGTTGTGGTTTTGAGTGTGTATTTCCTTAAGAACTAATGATATTAAGACATATATGGTAATTTAAAAGAAAAAGAAAAAAGATTTACAGAGCTAGAACATGTGATAAACTTTATATGTAAAATAACAAAGCCATACAGCTTACTACTAAAAATCTACTAACTCTAGCATGTTAATTCCATAACTCACAGGATATATTATTTTTAGTTGCGGAGTAAGGGCAAAGACTTTTACCCCAAATTCTTGGCCAGTGCCTGGCACAAACAAGTTCCAAGTAGGTGTTTTAAAGAAAAACATTTGTCTTACAATAAGGTTGGTATTTAATTGATCTTACCCTCAAGGGATTTTCATTAAGGTATGGAGGTTCTCCTTCTACCATCTCGATAGCCATGATACCCAGAGACCATATGTCAACTTTAGGGCCATAAGCTTTCCGTGTGACCACCTCTGGTGCCATCCAGTATGGCGTGCCAACCATGGTACTACGTTTGCTCTGCTCAGGGGTGATCTGGGCACAGAAACCAAAGTCAGCTATAAAACAAAACAAAACAAAACATTCAGTTAATGGTTTCCATGGATGGCTTTAGCAAAAGAGTTCACTTCAGATGACAGAATTAATTACATTTTAACTCTATTCAGCCTCTTGATTTTTAAGATTTTATTAACAAAGCAAAACAGAATGAGTTTAAAATATCGCAATGTTACATGCTCTCACTTTTTACTTTTAAATTCCCACAAGCAGAGTACAAATTATCAGAGGGCCTTTTCCTCTGAACAATTAAGTCTAGCCTTAAAAATTTAATAAAAGTAAAAAAGGTCTGAAAGAAAATAAAAGGTGAACATCAAAACAATATGCAGCAAACCAGGCAAAGGTTCATAAAAACTACTTTCAGTAAACTAAACACAAGTTCGAATTACTAAGCATCCAACTTAGCAGAGAGCCTCAATAATCGATAAGGCCCTCACCAGCATTAATCTTTTCAATCATCTCATTTTTATAGCTGAGGAGCAGAATGCCTAGTTTAGTATCCAATGTTACTTTAGCGGGGAAGTCAGGATTAGGATTTAGACTTTCTTCCTTCCACTGTTAACCCATTTTACTCCATATGTAACCACTGTTAAATTAACATTTAGGCTAGGTGCAGCGGCTCATGCCTGTAATCCCAGCACTCTGGGAGGCAGAGGCAAGAGGACTGCCTGAGCACATGGGTTGGAGACCAGTCTGGGCAAATTGGCAAGACCTTGTTTCTACAATAAATCAAAAAATTAGCCGGATGTGGGGGCACACACCCGTGGTTCCAGTTACTTGGAAGACTAAGGCAGAAGGATCGCCTAAGCCCAGCAGGTCGAAATTTTGGTGGCTGTGAGCGTACCACTGTACTCCAGCCTGGGTGACAGAGTGAGGCTCTGACTCAAAAAAAAAAAACAAAACATTTAGATCTTCTGTTATGCATTTGCATATGCATGAATAGTATCTAGGAACTGCTTGATTTACTTTATCTAATTAGGATATTCTTAAAACTTAATTTATTTTGGGGGTCTTTCCATAGTAACACATTCATTTGCCTCATTTTTTTTTTTTCCTGAGTTGGAGTCACCCAGGCTAGAGTGCAGTGGCACACTCACGGCCACCCCAGAGGCAACCTCTGCTGGGCTCCGGCGATCCTTCCGCCTCAGCCTTTCAAGTAGACAAGTAGATGGAACAACAGGCACGTGCTACCACACCCGGCTAATTTTTTGAATTATTGTAGAGATGAGGTCTCGTCAAGTTGCCCAGGCTGTTCTTGAACCTATGGGCTCAGACAATCCCCTCACCTTGGCCTCCTAAAGTGCTGGGATTACAGGCTTGAGCCACCACGCCTGGCCTGTCTCATTTTTAAAAGCACAGAATATTATAGAATATAAAAATACCATAATTTATTTAATTATTCCCTTATTGCTCAACATTTAAGATAGTTTTTCCTTACAATGTTGCCGAGAACACCCTTGTACTTACTGTGGTATATAAATTCGTAATTCTACAGGAGAGAATCCTAAAAGACTAATTGTTAATAGTTTTCATAGCTAAAATTCATGCTTGTAACAAGCCAGGTACTGGCCAAGTGCCTTGAAAAACTGAAATATCGAATCCTCATGATAACCCTATGAGATAGGTACATTTATTACTATAATTATTCCCATTTTATAAATGGGGAAACTGAGACATATATATATATATATATATATATAACTTAGAAGATAACTTATCCAAGGTCGTTCATCTAGTAAGTGTCAAAGTTAGAAAAAAAAGTTACCCAGAAAAGTCTAATTCTGTTTACATATGTAGTCACCAAAAAGAAGGAATAAGAACTTGCCCACTAAGACTACATAAACATGAGCTATCTTGTCCGGGTATGGTGGCTCACACCTATAATCCCAGCACTTTGGGAGGCCAAGAAGGGAGGACTGCTTGAGCCTAGGACTTCAAGATCAGGCTGGGCAAAAAATATCTCCACAAAAAATAAAATATTAGCCAGGCGTGCTGGTACGATGGCATCTATAGCCACAGCTATAGTCCTCAGCTTGCTGAAGCAAAAGGATCACCTGAGTCCAGGAAGTCAAAGACGCAGTGAGCCATGGGTGTGCCACCGTACTCTAGCCTGGTAGACAGAGTGAGACCTTGACTCAAGCAATAAAAAAAATAAAAAATAAAAAAGAGCCCAATCCTACAGCAGAACAGAAGATGACAGTTTTTGGTTTCTTGATCCAAGAAATGCTTTGAAGGTTGCAGAAAAAACCTCAGTAGGGGATTTCTTTTCCTTGTCATCTCTAAGGTCAGAGTCATAGACCCCTCTGCTGATTAGGCCACGCTCTATAAAACTCAAAGGCTGAACAGGATGATGAGAAAAACTACTACAAAAGATGGCAGAAACAAATTCAAGTTTACCTCTGTAAGACAGCATCAACACTGCAATACTCCTGTGACTGTCTCTAAGAACTATATTTTTTTATCCTCCTAAGAATTCTCTGAGATAGGTACTATTAGTTTATTATTTATTTATTTTTTGAGCCTGTCGCCCAGGCTGGAGTGCAGCAGCGTGATCATGGCTCACTGTAGCCTTGAGCTCCTGGACTCAAGCGATCCTTCCACTTCAGGCTCCTGTGTAGCTGTGACCACAGGTACATGCCACCATACTAGACAAATTTTTAATCAATCAATTAATTAATATTTTATTTAGTTTTTTTTGTTATAAATATGTGGGGAAGAAGTGAGGATTTATTATATAAGGAGGCTACATGCAGGTGAAGTTTGGGCTTCTAGGTGACCTTCACTTCCCCTGGTAGTGGACAAGTACACTTTGTGTTGTCCGGCCAAGTTTTTTATTTGATTTTTTTTTTTTTGAGTTGGAGTCTTACTCTGTCACCCAGACTGGAGTGCAGTGGCCGCTCCCGGCCACCGCAGCCTCAACCTGCTGGGCCACCGCAGCCTTGACCTGCCAGCCTTCCGAGTAGCCGGAATTACAGGCATGCGCTACCACGCCTGGCTGATTATTTGATTTATTGTAGAGATGAGGTCTCGCTGCCCAGGTGGGTCTTGAACCCGCGGGCTCAGAAAATCCACTCACCTCAGCCTCCCAAAGGCGCGGGATTACAGGCTGAGCCACTGAGCCCAGCTGATTTTTTTTTTTTTTAAATAGAAAAGAGGTCTTGCTATTTTGCCCAGGACAGGTCTCAAACTCCTGGACTTGAGCAATTCAAAAGTACTGGGATTACAGGTATAGGCCATCACATCTAACTATTTTCCTTATTGAACAAATGAGAAAAGAAACAAAGAGATTAAGTAACTTGCCCAAAATTATTTAGCCAAATAGTAATAGCAGATCTGCTATTTAAATCCAGGCTGTCCAGTTAAGAGTCCATATTCTTTAACACTAGATTCCCATCCTTCCAGATATCAAAATCGTAAAAATATTAATATCAGAAGGGTATTTTTCCTTTTGAGTCGGAGACTTGCTCTATCATCCAGGCTAAAGTGCAGGGGTATGACCTGACTTACTGCAACACTGACCTGCTGGGCTCAAGCTATCTTCCTGCCTCAGTCCCCTGAATAGCTGGGGCTACAGGTACATACAACCATACCTAGCTAATTTTTTTTTTTGTAGAGGTGAGATCTCGTTATGCTGCCCAGGTGGGTCTCAAACTCCTGGGCTCAAGCAATCCTCCTGCCTCAGTCTCCCAAAGTGCTAAGATTACAGGCATGAACCACCACACCTAGCCAGAAGAATTTTTAATTAAATAAAAGGCAGAAAACTATAATAAATAACAAATAAGTGCTATTTGTTCATTTGTTACTCACTAAGTTTAACTGATCCTTCCATCCCCAAAAGCACATTGTCACTTTTGATGTCTCTGTGGATCACTTGATTAGCATGTAAAAACTCCAATGCCTGTAAACACTGAACAGAAAAAAAACACCGATTAATGAAACAGCCCCTGAAAAGTCAAAAGGAGGTTCATATAGTAGTTATGGCCTGAGCACTGCTTCTAGTAGCCAGCAGAAAACCCCCCAGTACTTTTCTTTTTTTTTTTGAGTTGGAGTCTCACTCAGTTGTCCAGACTGGAATGCAGTGGCCGCTCCCGGCCACTGCACCTTGACCTGCTGGGCTCCGGTGATCCTTCCGCCTCAGCCTTCCAAGTAGCCAGAATTACAGGCATGCGCTACCACGCCCGGCTGATTTTTTGATTTATTGTAGAGATGAGGTCTCGCTGCCCAGGTGGGTCTCGAACCCGCAGGCACAGGCAATCCACTCACCTCAGCCTCCCAAAGGCGCGGGATTGCAGGCTGAGCCACTGAGCCCGGCTTAGTACTTATATTTATAAAGAAAAAATATCTTCTCTTACATGCAAAGTTATGAAAACAAGATGCCTTAATTAATTACATCCTCTCCCCAGTCTGCCTTACCTAGAGACATTTTCTATGAACCTAACATTATGAACATATAGAGACATTATTAAATAATGTCTTAACTAGTTAGCCCTTTCTCTGCCTTCGATTAGTTAAAACCCTGAGAATGTCACTCAGTTTTCAATGGTATCACCAATGATGGGCGGGTCTATATAATTTCTATGCTTTTCCAGTTTTAAATGCCTAAAGGTGCTCAGTGCTTGGCAAACACGCACAGGCTCTTCCAACAGTGATGCTATAAACTTGTGATCACTTCCACTTCATTCTGAGATACTCAGAAGTCTAATCAATGTGAGCTACTGAGAAGTGGGTAAGATTCTGGGCAGCCGAAGTTCATTCAGCTTTTCATCAATGTGGTGTAAAAAGTCTTCTTCATTTCTTCTATGGTGGATTTTATATTAAGCAATGCCAATAACCTGGACATGAATGATGAAAGAGTAACTTTCATCTTATGCCCCACTTCAGAAACCAGAGTCAAAAAGTAAAGTTAAACTCCTCCCTTTCTTAAATGCAGGAATGAGAAAAGATTTTAAAAACCTGCTTGCCCCAGTGTTTTAAAATATAAACTGAGAATATAAGTTGTACGTGTGAAAATAAGTTAGGTATGCTTTTATTTTTTACGACCATGGGAGAAGAATACTACCTAACTAAAAATCTCTTTCAAAATCTTCTATTGTTCATTCAAGGAAAAACAGATAAATGGGGTATTACCACATTACATTTGCCAGGCATTAATCAGATTCTTGAAAAGAACGAAGTCCGAAAATCACTTGTACAAATAAACAGAAACAAGTTTGTCACAATTTAAACATTTTGGCACATGGAAGAAAATCCAAGTGAATGGCAATTAAAGGAACTCCCAAGATTAATTTTTATATCAATTATGAAAAAGTATACTAGAAAATCAAATTAAGTTTAAATAGATACATTCTTATTTTTATCAGCTTTCAAGTGACCAAAGATACTTTGTTAAGGGATATCATATTCTATTAAAGAGTTCTTATTTCTACCCTTTAGGTAGAACGGAGTTAACACAATTAACTCAGAATTAAAGTTTGTAAACATTTTTTTTTTAACATCTTAATGAAAGCTGGAAAAGGAAAATATCATATGTAGCATTTGAACATGAACAAAGTTTATAATTCACTTTTGTATCACTGAAGAATTGTTGAAAGCAAAATAATAGAAAAAAACAAGCCGGGCTCAGTGGCTCAGCCTGTAATCCCAGCGCTTTGGAAGGCTAAGGTGAGTGGATTGCCTGAGTCCGCGGGTTCGAGACCTGACTGGGCAACTTGGAGAGACCTCATCTCTACAATAAATCAAAAAATTAGCCGGGCGTGGTAGTGCACACCTGTAGTTCCAGCTACTCGGAAGGCTGAGGCGGAAGGATCACCGGAGCCCAGCAGGTCGAAGTTGCGGTGGCTGGGAGCGGCCACTGCACTACAGTCTGGGCGACAGAGTGAGACTCCAACTCAAAAAAAAAAAAAAAGGAAAAACAATACATTCTTTTTTTTTTTTTTGAGTCAGAGTCTCACTCTGTTGCCCAGGCTGGAGTGCAGTGACACGCTCACGGCCACCGCAGCCTTGACCTTCTGGGCTCAGACAATCCTTCCGCCTCAGCCTCCCAAGTAGTTGGAATTACAGGCATGCACCACCATGCCCGGCAACTTTCTTTTTTTTTTTAAGTTGGAGCCTCATTCTGTTGCCCAGGCTGGAGTGCAGTGGCACACTCATAGCCACTGCAGCCTCGACCTACTGGGCTCAAGCGATCCTTCTGTCTCAGCCTTCCAAGTAGCTGGAATTACAGGCATGCGCCACCATGTCTAGCTAATTTTTTTATTTATTGTAGAGATGAGGTCTCACCATTTTGCCCAGGCTGATCTCGAACCCATGGGCTCAGGCAATCCTCTCACCTCAGCCTCCCAAAGTGCTGGAATAGGCATGAGCCGCCGTGCCTGGCTAATTTTTTGATTTACTATAGAGATGAGGTCTCACCAAATTGCCTGGGCTGGTCTTGAACCCGGGGGCTCAAGCAATTCCCTCACTTTGGTCTTCCAAAGTGCTGGGATCATAGGCATGAGCCACTGTGCCTGGTCTAAAACAACATATTCTTATAAACATGTACAGTTTTGCCCTTTGTGACTGATTCCTGTGATATTAGAAATTTCAATGACAAAAAACAAACTACCACCTCAAATCTCATATGTAGAAAAAATTATATATAGACAGAAAAAGAAATGCTCGTTTTTGGCTTAGATTGGCTTTTCAATACTAAAGGCAAACGTGTTCCACTTTATGTGAGATGGTCTTAGTTTTCATTGACAAATGATGTAATTTATTTACTGAGATGGGGTTTCACTCTGTCATCCAGACTGAAGTGTAGTGGCATGATCATGATGAACACGGCCCAAGGAAGCCCAGACCACCTAAGCTCAGGTGATCCTTCTGCTTTAGCATCCTGAAGAGCTGGGACCACAGGTGTGTGCCACCACATCTTGTTTTGTAAAAACAATATCTCACCATGTTGCTCAGGCTTGTCTTAAACTCCTGGGCTCAAGCAATCTGCCTACCACAGCCTCCCAAAGTGCTGGAATTATGGGCACGAGCCACTGTGCCTGACCTGAGTGGTGTATTTTTTTTTTTTTTGAGCTGAAGTCTCACCCTTTCGCCCAGGCTGGAGTACAGTGGCATGCTCACAGCTACCGCAGCCTTGGCCTGCTGGGTTCAGGTGATCCTTCCACGTAGCTGGAACTACAGGCATGCGTCCGGCTAACTTTTGGGTTTAGTGTAGAGATGCAGTCTTGCCAAGTTGCCCAGACTGGTCTTGAACCCCTGGGCTCAGGCAGTCCTCTCATCTCTGCCTCCTAAAGTGCTGGAATTACAGGCGTGAGCCACCTAGCCCGGCCTAGTGGTATATTTTTAATGGTATACACCCTTACTCAAAAGTGTTCTGTTTGGAAAGTAAAGGATCATGATCACCCTATCAAAATTTGCCTGTGACTTGAGCTCTTTAAAGGTCCACGATTAATTCCCAAGTTGTCTTACACCTGAAGGAAAGGGCTGTAACTCTCACATAGAGTGAAATGAGAAAAAGTATCTCACAAAATAAAAACTACCCATGCAGAAAACCTTCCCTTTGTTTTCACCACCGGCTAACCACACATCACCATAATATATCAAAAAGGGAGCACACCTACCTCTCTGCATACAGCAGCAATCTGGGCTTCATCCATGCAGGTTTCTGTCACAACATCAGTAAGTGACCCTCCAGCAAGGTACTCCATTACCACAAACAATTCATCTCCCACCAGGTAACTAAAAATAGAACATACAAAACACACTCCATTTTATTTTTTTCTAAATACATGATATCCTGTGTTAAGAAATTCAAATTTTAAACACCTTAATAATAAAACTAGAGAACTGGTAGCTTGAGAGGAAGAAAACTAGAGCACTGATATGTAACAGCACAGAAAAATAGCCGAGAGGCATTATGATCCTAAATCACTTCAGACTTATGGTTTGCCCACAATTATACTCTGAGTGGGCGTTTAACAATCATTCAGATTAAAATAACTCTACAAAGTAGAAATTAATGTCTCGTTTTACAGATAAAGGGATGGTGGCTTGGAGCTGTTAAATAACTCACCCAAGGTCACACAGCCAGTAAGTGACAGAAACAGAACCTGAAGCTATGTATTAATTATGCCAAACCTTACATATTATTTATTTATTTAAAAGTCGGAGATCAGCCGGGCTCAGTGGCTCAGCCTGTAATCCTGCGCTTTGGGAGGCTGTGGTGAGTGGATTGCCTGAGCCCGCGGGTTCAAGACCTGCCTGGGTAACTTGGCAAGACCTCATCTCTACAGTAAATCAAAAAATTAGCCAGGCGTGGTAGTGCATGCCTGTAGTTCTAGCCACTGGAAGGCTGAGGCAGAAGGATTGCTGGAGGCCAGCAGGACGAGGCTGCAGTGGCCGGGAGCAGCCACTGTACTCCAGTCTGGGTGACAGAGTGAGACTCCAACTCAAAAAAAAAAAAAAAAAAAAAGTCGGAGATCTGTCTGCCTTAGCCTTCCAAGTAGCTAGAACTACAGGTGTGCACTACCATGCCTGGCTAATTTTTTGATTGATTGTAGAGATGAGGTCTCGCCAAGTTGCCCAGGCTGGTCTCAAACCAGTTAGCTCAGGCAATACTCTCACCTGGGCCTCCCAAAGTGTTGGGATTAGAGGTGTGAGCCACCGCGCCCTGCTTATTTCTTATCTTAAACACTATGTTATGCTGACTTGAAATGTTATTCTAAAAAGCCAGGAAAACACACCCGAAAAGTTTATTTCTATGATCGTGACCCCCATAACTAGCATTAAAGTCTTCAAATATATTAATTTATTATTATTCCAAATTTAAATATAAAATTTTAAAAATCACCATTATACTGCTCTATCTTCAATCAAACCACTATTATCTTTTTCAACTAGTCTTTTTTTATTCATATATATAATTGTTTTTTAAAAAATACAGTTGGAATAATATACATCATTTTCTATTTCACTTTTTGTCCTGTTATTTAATATCAATTCCTAAGATGAATAAAGTTTTTGTAGACATATACAATTTGTCCATGAAATAAAAACTGATCTATAAGTTTAAAATTTCTACATTTTTATCCCAATGTTTAAAAAACATTCATATAGGCTAGGCATGGTGACTCACACCTATAATCCCAGCACTTTGAGAGGCCGAGGTGAAAGGACTACGTGAGTCCAAGGGTTAGAGACCAACCTGGGCAACTTGGCGAGACCTCATCTCTACAATAAATCAAAAAATTAGCCGAGCATGGTTGTGTATACCTATAGTTCCAGCTGCTTGGAAGGCCGAGATGGAAGGATCGCCTGAGCCCAGTAGGTCAAGGCTGTGGTGGCTGTGAGCGTGCCACTGCACTCCAGCCTGGGCAACACAGTAAGACTCCAACTCAGAAAGAAAAAAAAAAAAATTCATATTTACCTGTCCAAGAAGTTAACTATGTTGGGATTCTTTAATTCTTTCATCACCAGAATCTCATTAATGATTAATTCCTTCTTTGGCTGTTTCTGTAAATTAATCTGTTTGATAGCAACCTATAATGAAGAATTGAAAAAAAATCAGGTTTATGAATTCTCTTACAAAATTACAAACACTAGCCAGTTAATAATGTAATTTATTGTACATGTATTATACAATGAGATTACTCATAGCTAGTGCTTTTACTATCATACTGTCTATGCATAACGCTTTGTAATATGTAGAGTCTACTTATTTTTAGATTTATCTTGAGGTTGATTAACCAACCCAAAATCAATCCGGCATCAGGAATTAATCCTCTTTTCATTTCAAACTGAGAAAATATTTTTTTTATTTTTTGCTTATTTATGACATTATAATCATAATTTCTTCTTTGCTCCCCTTAATGAGAAAAGTGCTATAAAATTATAAAGAGCTATTCTTACAACATGTTCAACTTAAAAAGAGATTCCTACTGATTATTCCCAGCTCTATCCAGTTTCCTCTGAAAAGCTAGTGGCACTATCTAGAAGTACAAAAAAGTAGATACCTCCTGTCCCAACGCCACGTCTGTAGCAGTAAAAACTGTACCAGAAGCCCTGGGGGGGGGGAGTGGGGATGGAGAAAAGACACAACCAGATTTAAAGTTTCTAAAACTAAATCTTTACACTTCAAGCAATTGAAAAATAATTAAAGAACATTTCAGACTTAACATCTTCAAAAGGAGTAAAAGCAAAAACAAAAGAGAAGGGAAACAGAGGAAGAAGCAATCTCCATGACCAAAACTTACATTTGAAATATTTCAGACCCATAAAAATATTGGAAAAAAGATAAAGAAAACTATTTATAATATACACTCGTAGATACACTTCCCTGCTTAAAAAAAAAGAACTACAAATAAATTTGGAGATTCCTGTGTGCACTTTCTGACAGCATCTTCCCTCCTCCCAAAGGTAACCTGTATTTGGTATTTATCCTGTGTTTGATTCTCTACACTTTTACTACAAAGGACATAAGTATGTATCACTATAAAATATACTTAGCCTATTTTTTTTTGAGTCTCACTCTGTCAGCCAGGCTGGAGTGTAGTAGCACACGCACAGCCACAGCAGGCCCAACCTGCTGGGCTCAGGCGAGCCTTCTGTTCAGTCTTCCAAGTAACTGGAACTATAGGTGTGCACCACCATGCCTGGCTAATATTTTTTGATTTATTGTAGAGACGAGGTCTTGCCAAGTTGCCCAGGCTAGTGGAGAACCCCTGGACTCAGGCAATCCCCTCGCCTCCACCTCCCAAAGGTGTGAGCCACTGTGCCTGTCTCCTAGCCTAATTTTTAAATGTCATATAGTTTCATTTTATGTATTTTTCTACAATTTCCTTTTATTATTCAATATTGGACATGTGATGGTAGTCCAGATGCCTAAGTATTATGTTCATTATTAATATTATATTATTCAGTATATACTTCATCCATTTTCATGGATAATGATCAGCTAAATATATTAAGATATTCAATTTTTCTGTTATAAAACCAGTGCTGCAATTCAATTTAGCTACTAAAAAGAAATTCATAAGGAAGTTTTCAAAAGGTTTATGCTCTCTTCCTAAATTCATAGAACAATTTCAGGGATCAGTAACATTACAAATTCAAGGCATTCATTTGCTTCCAATAGCAGAAAAAAATTAATTAGTTCAGTTTAAAATACAAATTATTGGATGAATTCAGAAGATCATAGACTCAAAGATCAATCAATACTCAATATGATTTAAATGCATGTTTTTATTGCCTATAGCCCTACAGTAAATAGTCTTACTGTCTTTTAAATACATTTTATAGCTGGGCATGGTGACTCACACCTGTAATCCCATCATTTTGAGAGGTGGAGTTCAGGGGTTTAAGACCAGTTTGAGCAACATGGCGAGACAATAAAGTAAAAAATCAGCCAGGCATGGTGGTACATGCCTAGGGGTGGTTCCAGCTACAGGGAAGTCTGAGGCAGAAGGATAGCCTGAGCCCAGCAGGTCAATGCTGCAATGACTGTGAGCGTGCCACTATACTCCAGATTGGGCTACAGAGTAAGACTCTAATTAAAAAATAATAATGATAATACATTTTATGGGCAATTTTTCCATCTACGTAATTCCTTACCACCAATGGAAAACGGCATATAAGAAGAAACAATGACATAAAGTCACTGCTAAGTAGTACAGTTTTTGACAGCATCTAGAAATAACTGCATCATTTATTTACATAAATCTCCAAATGTACTGCTCATAAAATACTATAAGTGCTCAATGTCAGAAGGTAAACAAGATATCATGCTGTATAGCTAAGAAGTACTGAATATTATGGCAATATAGTAACAAATACTTACCCTTGTCCAATTTTTTCATATCTTGTATATTTTTTCTTAGGGTCGCCTATGCTCACAATAGTTCCTATTTTAAACAAATTCAACAAAAAGTTGGAAACTCAATCAAGCATTTTAAGTACAAATTAATTTTGAGATCATTATCGTTTTAATAAACTCCACTGATTTTAGAACAGTAGCTTTCAAACATTAACACAAGAATCTTAAATACATAACAAAAGTAAAAAAGTATCAGAAGCAAGAAGATGGACATTTCCATTAAGTTAGACCTCCTAACTAATCACCTTCTCAAGGGTGATCACATTTCAGAACAATTAACTGTACCAGTTTGCCTGAGATTAACTGGGTTCTCAGATGCTCAGCTTTATGACTCTTGGGGAAATGGACAAGTTGGTGACTCTACTTTTCTCCTCCATTGAAAACTATTAAGCTAGTAATAGGTTATAAATATATTAACTGTTAGAAATAATATATAAATGGTATCCAAATGAATAACCCTAAATGGCTTTTCTGACTCTTCCAGTGTATCTTTTATCTTTCAATATATTCACAAAAGCACTTATTACCAGGAAGATTACTCTACTTTTATATGAATGAATCTTATATCTATTGTAGGCAAGTTCAAAGTCATAAGAAACAGGTTTTAAAATTAGGAGATTGGACATAAAATCGTAACTTATATTCTTTTTTTTTTTTGAGTTGGAGTCTTATTCGGTTGCCCAGACTGGAGTGCAGTGGCCGCTCCCGGCTACCGCAGCCTCGCCTGCTGGGCTCCGGCAATCCTTCCGCCTCAGCCTTCTGAGTAGCCAGAATTACAGGCATGTGCTACCATGCCCGGCTGATTTTTTGTAGAGATGAGGTCTCGCCAAGTTGCCCAGACAGGTCTCGAACTCGCGGGCTCAGGCAATCCACTCACCTCAGCCTCCCAAAGGCGCGGGATTACAGGCTGAGCCACTGAGCCCAGCTGTAACTTATATTTTTATTACAAGTCAAAACGTAAGAAAAAGCACTCTAAATTTTCACTTGCTCAAGATATAAAGACAGGGATACGTCAAGGAAAGTCACATAAATCATTTTATGTAGGTACCAAATCTCAAGTCAACAAGTAAAGGAACAGGATGAACAACAAGAGGCTAAGAGCAACCGGGCGCAGTGGCCTATGCCTATAATCCCAGCAATTTGGGAGGTGAAGGCAAGAGAATTGCCTGAGCCCAAGGGTTCGAGACCAGTCTGAGCAACTTGGCGAGATCTTGTCTCTGCAGTAAATAAAAAAATTAGCTGGGTGTGGTGGCATGAGCCTGTAGTCCCAGCTACTTTGAAAGCTGAGGTGGAAGGATCATCTGAGCCCAGCAGGTCGAGGATGCAATGGCTGTGAGCATGCCACTGCACTCTAGCCTGGGCGACAGAATGAGACTCCGAATCAAAAATAAATAAAGGCTAAGAGCAGAAATACACCAAAAAGACAAGTGATATCATAACTAAAAGTCACAAATGAATGATGACAATTACAGTTCTAGTCTATTTTTTTAAAGTAGCAGCTCACATAAAAGAAGGAATGTTACGTATGTCTATAGAATACCAGAGTAAAACAGGTTTACGTTTGAAAGCATTGAGAAGTTACGAGCAAATAACCATAGAACACATAAATATTTAAAACAATCTGTCCACAGCCAGGTGCAGTGGCTCATGCCAGTAATCTCAGCATTTGGGAGGCCGAGTTGGGAGACCGTTTGAACCCAGAAGTTTGAGACCAGCCTAGGCAACAAAGCGAGACCTCCTCACTATAAAAAATTAAAAAATTAGGCTAGGGGCAGTGGCTCATGCCTGTAATCCCACTCTGGGGGGCTGAGGTGAGGGGACTGCCTGAGCCCACGGGTTCAAGAATAGCCTGGGCAACTTGGCGAGACCTCATCTCTACAATAAATCAAAAGATTATACAGCTGTTATAATGCGTGCCTGTAGTTCCGGCTACTTGGAAAGCTGAGAGGGAAGGATTGCTGGAGGCCAGTGGGTCGATGCTGAGGTGGCCATTGGTGTGCCACTGCACTCCAGCCTGGGCAATGTAGTGAGACTCCAACTCAAAAAAAAAAAAAAATATTAACTGGGTGTGGTGGTATATGCTTATAGTTTCAGCTACTTGGGAGGCTGAGCCGTAAGGATCACCTGAGTATAGGAGGTTGAGGCTGCAATGGGCAGTGATCGTGCCACTGCACTTCAGCCTGGGTGACAAAGTGAGATCTCGACTCAAAAATAAACAAACAAATCAATCAATCCATCCATCCATATAACTACAGTTGTTACAGATTTGTCATAAGATGTTATCGTTACCTTCTCTCTGGCATTGTTTACATTATTTTCAATGCTTGATAGTGGCCAATGATAGTTGATAAAAGGGAGAAGGAGTCAAGTGTAGTGGCTCACACTTGTAATCCCAGCACCCTGGGAGGCAGAGGTGAGAGGATTACCTAAACTCAGGGGTTTGAGACCAGCCTGGGCAACATAAGGAGACCTGATCTCTACAATTATAAAAAAAAGAATTAGCCAGGTGTAGTGGCGCACACCTGTGGTTCCAGATACCTGGAAGGCTGAGGCGGTAGGATCACCTGAGCCCAGCAGGTCACAGCTGCGGTAGCCATGGGTGTGCCACTGCACACCAGCCTGGGTGACAGTGAGATTCTGACTCCAAAAAAAAAAAAAAGTGTTTTAAAAAAAAGAGAGAAAAAATAAATTTCCATGGAACAGATTTTATGCCTACACACATTATCTCTAGAGAAAAGTCATTCTGTATAGTTATTTAGGGATGTTTCTATAGGCTCATATTGAGAAGATATATAGTAGTTATGCATAAATATATACAAATCTCCTTTGATAAGGCTTCCAACTATGTCCCATAGAGTTGGCCTTTAAGGAAAAACTACTCTTCCCAAAGATACTGCCTATTGCAGAGACACTACTCACTAGTCAACACATAACAGTCTTCTTTCTTTTTTTTTTTAATTTTTTTTTTGAGTGGGAATCTCACTCTGTCGCCCAGGCTGGAGTATAGTGGCATACTTAAGGCCACAGCAGCCTCAACCTACTGGGTTCAGGCAATCCTTCCGCCTCAGTCTTCCAAATAGCTGGAACTACAGGCACATGTAACAACACCCAGCTCATTTTTTATTTATTGTAGACACAAGGTCTTGCCAAGTTTCCCAGGCTGGTCTCAAACCTGTGGGCTCGGCAATCCTCTCGCCTCTGCCTCCCAAAGTGTTGGGATTACAGGAGAGGCCTAAACTAAGTTGTCTGGCTATAACAGCTTTCAAATGCACTAATAAACAAAAACAAAATTTTGGCTTGATTAGACTTTAATTGTAACTATCATTCCTATAAGAAAACAATTTATGCTTTATGCCTTAAATCAACATAGATGGTATAAATAAAAATCCACCTGGGCCAAATATTTTAAAAGCTGTTAACGTAAGAATAATGTAAAATGTAGATAACATACTTAATTTCTCCATAATCTCTTCATCTGTCATCTTGGTCTTCTTCTTTTGCTTGTCTGAAGACTTAGCACCGCTGTCAACAGTATTGTCGCCAACTGGTGCAGGAATAGGGTCAATCACAGATCGTGTGTAAATCTGCAGAGACAGAGTTCATTACTGAGATTTAAGGAATAGTATTTGCAGATATTCTTACTGGCATACTATTCAGGTCTTTGATTTTTAGCCTAAACTAAGTTGTCTGCTCCTCTGCTCTAAATAATGAGAATAATATTCTCAGACTATAAAAGACATGTAACTAAGAAGAATACACGTGGAACATTTTTTCTTTGGCAAAGCACATACATGTTTTAAAAGTTTGTCTTGCAAAATAGTAGGTCCATGAATGAAATTTAAGTGGGACTGAAATGGTGCCATTATGTAGCATAAAGCAAAGTTTAAAAATCATGTTTTTTATCACAAAAGACAAATAAAATGCAAAAGGATAGAAACCTTGATGTTGAAATAACTATTATTAATCCTCACAAGTTTTTATGCAATTATAATGCCTTTTATAGAATTATAATGCCTGTAATTTCTGAAATTTCATTTCAAACAGCCAGTTCTAAAGGGACAAAGAAAATGAAAACCTCAACCATCGCACCAGAATCCAGCGGCAGGCCTCAGAGCCTGGCCTCCAGTCCTGCTGGTGCCACATCCCATCCTGAGGCACAGCACCTTCTCAGCCCCTTATCAGTACAGAGAGAAGGATGGCAGTTGTGGTGGCTCCTCCCTTCTGGCTCCATTTAAGGTTGTTACTGTTAAAATTCTCCCTTACCTGGTTAGGACTTTCATTCTTTTTTTTTTTGGAATAGGAATCTTATTATGTCGCCTAGACTGTGGTGCAGTTGTATACGCACGGTCACCGCAGCCCTGACCTGCAGAGCTCAGGTTATCCTTCCACCTCAGCCTTCCAAGTAGTTAGAACTACAAGCACATGCTACCACACCTGGCTAATGTTTGGTTTTTTTTTTATTGTAGAGACAAGGCCTCGCGCCAAGTTGCCCAGGATGGTCTTGAACCCCTGGCTTCAGACAACCCTCTTGCCTCTGCCTCTCAAAGTACTGGGATTACAGGTGTGAGCCACCACACCTGGCAAAAAATTTCATTCCTAACTGCCTCTTGAATGAAGGCTTTGAGAAAAATATAAAATAGGAGATAAAAAATATAATCTGGAAAGAGGAAAGATCTAAGTTTTAGATAAACAGAGAAAGCCAGAGGAATAGATAAATTCTCTGGAAAAGAAGGGATAATATAAAAAGAGAAAAAGACAGTGAGTTAGGTATCTTAACTTTTAGGACACTGTTACATTTTAATTTTCAAAAAAACTAGTTTTTGATGAGTGGTCTTTAGGTAAAGATCTCTTAGTTAAGTTTCCCCATGGTAAGTCAAATACAGACTGCTGGCGTTTTTTGGGGGTTTTTTTGAGTCAAGGTCTCACTGTAGCCCAGGCTGGAGTGCAGTAACACAATCATGGCTCACTGCAGCCTTGACCCTCGACCTTCTGGGCTCAGGTGATCCTCCTGTCTCAGTCTCCCAAGTAGCTGGGACTACAGGCACACACCACCATGTCTAGCTAATTTTTTCTTCTTTTTTTGGTAAAGACAAAGTCTTGTTATGTTGCCTAGGTTGGTCTCAAACTCCTTGGCTCAAGCAATCCTCTCAGTTTACTCTCACAAAGACCTGGGATTATAGGTATGAGCCACTGCACCCGTAGATTGCTGTTTTTTAAAACACACATGCACAGACACACACAGCCCAGTTTACTAATTAAACGCTCACTGATTTTGTATGATCTGGTCGTGGGGCAATAACAGGAGGAGCAGTCTCTTCATCATCATCATCTTCCTCTGTTACTACTGCTGCTGTTTCTGATCCCCTTGGCATTCAGCTGTATTTATCATATGAGCAAAGGAAGACAAGTCAAATAGGTTAAAATATGACTATCTTTTTTAACATACTTGAAAAAGTTTATTTATCTGATAGCTCATTTCAAAACCATTAAGCCTCACTGGTTCTACTATCATTTAAAAAGTAAAGGTGATTCTATAAATTATGAAAAAGTAAATGAAATAAACAGATATGGTGACTATCAAATATTCTTGAGAGAGTACTGTTTACACCCTTTAAATAAACACACCTATACAATGCCCTAAAAGTAATCAACCAATATATTTGTTAATACCAAAAACAAAATTCTCCTGGGCTCTGTATATGTCAGAGTCATTTTGGGACATTTAAAACAACCAGATATACTCAGAAAAGGTGTTGGCTAATGTGGCAAAAGGGCAAGGAGTTAACTTTTATATGGAGCGTATTATGTGCCACACATAGGTAGGCAGGTATTTCACATATTGTCCCATTTTGTCCTCATATAACCCAGGAGATTGTTTTCCTCCAATCCAGGAACTGAAAATGAAACCATCAATGTTTCCAAGAGGTAATAAAGTAACTGTGTTTAGATGATAACCAGTTTCAGACTCAAAGACTGACAGGGTTTAGCTGTCCAGTACCTTCCCACAGTCTATACTTGGAGACTAGGACCAGGAAGAGAAGTGGACGGGGTAACGGTGGGGACAGGAAATATGCTAGCAATTCTTTGTACTCAACTTTGCATATGTAAACATTACCAAAAGTAGCCAGACTGCTCTGAAAGTCATTATACATTTTAGTTACATTAAGTATCATACCAAGGAATTTTTATTTACTTAATATGGTTTTTTCAACTAATCAAGTGGCAAGGTAAAAATGCATATTAAGTAGCTATTCACCTCTAAATTACAAGTATTCCAAATTACTGTAATTTACTTTAGAAAGCAAAATAAAATCTGAGATTTGTTTTGGGTAACTTAAATGAGAACAAGAGTTACAAGAAATGACATCATTAACTTACTGCTGGTGTTCCAGAAGGGAAGCCATCTTTTTCTGGATATGAAACAAAAAATAATGTTAGCAATTAAGAAATAACATTTTTAGATGATAAAAGGAAAAAAAGTAAAGCAGAGCAAATGAAATTTCTGAAACTGATATCATTTTTAAGTTGAGTTAACTCGAGAAAAATAACAATACTGATATTTAAATAAGAATTTTATATAAGACCAAGCTAATGAATCTAAAATTTTATGAAACTCTGTAAATTTACTAAAAATCAACAGATTATATACTTAAAATAGGTGAATTGTATTGCATGTAAACTATATCTCAATAAAATTATTAAAACTTGTTTGAAATTGTATCCATCAATCTGTATTTATTCATAAAGATACTATCTTCAAAAAACTACCTACTGAGGAACTTACAGCAATCATTCTGACTATGGCAACTGTACAAAGTAAAATCTTGACAGTTTTTTCTTTTCTTTTTAAAATGCCTAGAGACTGAAAGTGGTTGCTCATGCCTATAATCTCAGCACTTTGAAAACCAAGTCAGGAGAATCCTTTGAGTCCAGGAGTAAAATTTTCAAAAAATGTGCTGGGTGAGGTGGCTCATGCCTATAATCCCAGCACTTTAGGAGGCTGAGGTAAGAGGATTGCCTTAGTCCATGATCTCGAGACCAGCCCAGACAACATGGTGAGACCTTGTCTCCACAATAAATCAAAAAATTGGCCAGGCATGATGACACATGCCTATAGTTCCAGCTATTTGGAAGACTGAGGCAGAAGGTCGAGGCTGCGGTGGCTGGCCATTAGTGTGCCACTGCACTCCAGCCTAGGCGACAGAGTGAGACTCCAACTCAAAAAAACAAAAACAAAAAAAGCCCAGAGACTTGGGGGGGGGAATATATATATCTTATGTATATAATATTTAGATTATAGTTATATATAAAATGTATATATATATATATTTGATGAAAAAAGCTACCATTTTCTGGTCAAACATTGATTCTTTTAAAGAAAATTATTAATTTACACAGACTTACTAGTTGACACAAAAGTTCCAGGAACAAGTCTGACCTTTTCCTAAGGATGTACTAAACAAAAAAAGGCCAAGATCACTTGCAAAGAGGTTTCTATTTCTTTTTGAGCATAACTTTTATTTCTGTGAATATGTGATTCATATCCTTAATATGCAAGCATATTAAGTACAATTAATTAAAACCATATGTATGATTTTAGGTCAATTGTATTGTTTTAAAAAATTACATGTAAGACTTCAGGCAGAGAAACAAGTGACATCGTAAGGATGTAGTGAACAAAATCTTAACTGAGGGAAACAGGAAAAATGATCCTGTTTCTTTAGCAAATAAATTTTACAAGAAAAGACAGCGTGAACCAATGTGAGAAAGGAAAAGTCTAAATATCAAAAGAGAGATAAGACATAGCAAACTGTAGTGAATGGACTTTATTCTGATCCTGATTTGAATAAACTGTTTTTAAAATCCACTATACATCAATTCTTAGATCACTGGTTTGCTCAGAAACAAAAGGCTGTATCTCAGATACTATAAGGTTAAGACAGTACTGAGATCCAAACTATGGATAAAAACTGACCCCATCAAAAAAAGAAAAAAAAACTGCCCCTATCAGTTTACAAAAGGCAGAATCTACGCTGGGAGAAAAGTAGAGACAAGAACCAACGTTTAACTTTTTATTTTTCCAGAAGTAATCATTTCATCTAGAAGTGTTTTGCCAACTGTCCACTTGATTCAGCCTTTTACCATGGTCTTACCGGGAGGAGTAAAGCTCAGATATTTCTGTTTCACTGTGTTGGAGTCGTAAAACTTTAAGACATCCAGCACAGCCTGAGGGTTCTTCTTTTGCTCTAGTTTGGTGATATTGGAGGTCTGTAATAATCGAGCCCACTGTTCTGGCATTCCCTAACAAAAAAGATATTCAGAAATTAGCTGTGGTCTAAATTTCCCTAATAAAATCAAAATCCAGAGATAAATGACAAAATACACCAAACAAACCAATCTACGATTGTAGGTTTGACTAAACTCTAACAGGTTTCGCTTTCTACATCTACTTTGCATAATTATAATTAAATAGACTCAGCGTGCTAAGAAAAAGATATATCCAACCACTAACACTTTTATAAGTAGCCAAAACAGTAAGAATTCACAGTTAACACAGGGATAGAAAAATAAACTTCAAACTTAATGCTGAAGGAAAATGTTTGAGAGCTATTTTAATGTTTTAAATGAACCCCAACTAGGTAAACTTACAGTGAATTCTCCAGTAACAGCATCAAAGCCAACATGAATGGTGTGTTCAAAATCAGATGGAGGAGAAATTTCTGGCCGTTCCTTTTCTTTCTTTTTACTTCCTAGAGGGCATTAAAAAAAAAAAAAAAACCTATTTAAATAAGGTTAGTAAAGGTACTTATAATCAAGTTTATATTTTTCCTAAAACAAATTAGGAACAAAGTTATTCTAGAAAGGATTGAAAAACAAAGTAAAGCAACCTGTCCTGCCATAAAGGAGGGGGGGACAACCAGAATGTGTACTGATTGAAGAGGTACACGATCTACCAGCACTAGGCTTGAGTAAAAGGGCACAAGCAGAAGAGGCATCCCCTTAATAAGGGTACTGGTTCTCTCATAAATAAAAGGCTATATCTCAGATACTGAGCAACTTGGAAAACATAGCATATCAAATCCAATTTCCATTTAGCAATATGCATCCAGAAAGTAAAATTCAAATCACTAGGACTGTATAAGTCAAAGACACCATAAAAACAAGTCGTTTACAAAGGTCACCTCTCCTTTCTTGTGCAACCCTATTCCTTCCTTTTTTACTGGAATTACTAAGTGCCACATTTAAAAACTACTCAGTTTTTTTATGGCCCCATCATAAATTATTTTTGCAACATTTCTGTCAGATCCTATCAATTATATTCTTTGTAGATTCCAACATATCAGTTTATTTTTCCCCAGTCACCTTCCATTCTGTTTCTCCTGTTCTAATTTGCAGTAGTTCAAAAGCCTGAGCTTCCTATACAGCTGCTGTCCCACGACAGTCTTTCACTTCTGCCCGATGCTAGAATCTATTTTCTGGATTCTCTGTTTGAAGAAAATTTCTTAACTGAGTTTTCTGATCCATAACAACAGCGAAATCTCTCCATTTGTTTAGGTCTTTTAAAATTTCTCTCAGCAATGTCTGTAGTTCTCTTAGGCCATTTCATACTTCTATAACAGAATACCACAGACTAGGTAATTCATAAGCAATAGAAGTTTATTTGGCTGTTAGTTCTAGAGGCTAGAAAGTCTAAGACCAAGGGGCCATGTCTAGTGAGGGCTTCCTTGCTGCATCCTAACGCGCAGAAGGCATCACACTGTAAGACAGAGTACAGGAAAGGGCCCAAATTTGCTTTTATACCAACACATTCCAATGACAATGACATTAATCCATGCATGAGGGCTCTGATCATCTCTTATTAGGTCCCACCTCTAAACTCCTGCCCTGGGGATTAAGTTTCCAACATATCAAAAGAAAAAAAAGTTTCCATCACATGAACTTTGGGGGACACATTCAAACCACAGCAGTAGTTATCAGTGTAGAGAGTACAGAGCTGTCACTGCTTCGTCAGATTTTTGCTTCAGTATTTCATAATTTTGGATGCTACTGCAAATGGCAGTTTTAAAATTTCAATTTCACCTGTTCACAGCTGGCATACAGAAACACAACTGAATCTTGAATACTGACCTTATATCCTGAAACTTTATTATATTTACTTCCTTTAATAATTCTGTAAATATCATAGGATTTTCTATATAAATTCAATCATGTTGTTGGTTAATAAAGTCAGGTTTATCTCTTCCTTTTCAGTCTGGATTCCTTCTATTTCTTCTTATTATTTTTTTGCCTTTACTGCACTGGCTAGAACCTCCAGTGTACTGCTGAATAAAAGTGATAAGAAGGGAAATTCTTGTATTTTCTTCCTGATTTAAAGGAGAAAACAGTTATTCTTTTTACCATTAAGTTTAATAGTAAACTTAAGCCAGTGGTAGGTTTTTTAAAGATGTCCTTCATCAGGTTAAGGGCATTCTCTGTCTCATCCTATCTGAGCTCTGGGATACTGCTGGTGATAATTTCAGTACTGTATATTTATTCCAGTTTTCATAGGGGGAAGGGGTGATTGAAGCCAGTTTGTTTCTAGATCACCACTTTGGAACTGGAAGTCGCCTATTTTCTTCATTCTATTTAATTTGTTCATTACTTAGATCATTATTAGTTAGATCTTACAATTTTTCTTTTTTTTGGTAGAGATGAGGTCTTGCTATGTTGCCTAGGCTGGTCTCAAACACCTGGGCTCAAGCAATCCTCCCACCTCAGCCTGTAGCTCTCTGGTGGTCTAGTGGCTAGGATTCAGCACTCTCACCTAGGCCTCTTAAAGTGCTGGGATTACAGGCATGAGCTACCGCACCAGGTCTTTGTACTGGTCTTTCACTCTCTGAGAGAATTTTCTTGACTATTTTCTAATCTTCTTCCTATTGATAACTTTTGTTTTGGTAATGTTAAATGTTGATATTTCAACAATTATTTCTCACTGATCTCTGATCATTCTTTCTCTAAGAATCTTTTGCTTGTTTCACAGATACAATTTATCCTCTCTTTGAAGATTATGTGGTATATGCCTATGTATAGGAAGGAGTTTTTGGTTTTTCTCCCTACATTGTCGTTTTTTTTCTAAGTTCTTCTTTTCCCCTATTGTTTTGGACTTCCTTATGGTTTAAGGGTTTTTCATAAATATCTGGTGATCTTTTGCTACCTACTCCTACAGAAAAGTATTAAAAAGCTAACTGGGAGATAAGTCGGCCTTTTTACCAAAGATGAGGACAGGATGCAAGGTATCTGAAATAAACATTTTTTTCCAGGCCATTCTGTTTATTCAGAGAAAATCTTCAATCTCTTGGCTGAGGGCTATGAGTCAGGCTACTATCACAACCTTTTAAGCTACATTTGAGCTAGAGTTTAAGGCAAAGACAACAACAACAAAAACAAAAAAAACCTCAAAAAAACGCCATATCTGTATGAAAGGAATTCTCTTCTGTTTCTAGTCTAACAATCTAGCAATTACCCTTTGTTCTTTTGACCTAGAATAGTTTCAAATATGTAAAACTAAATATGTTCTATGACACAGAAAGGCATTCTCTAGGAAATAGGCAGAGAAATTTGGGTGAACATTTTTAATATTAGCATTAGATTTTTAGACCATTTATTTACAGATATAAGTCACAGCCCACCAGAAGTGAAGGTGCTTATAAGTTGAACAACTAATTGTGAAAATTTCTTTAGTTAAGAAATACTATACCACTCAACACTAGTTATCTGAACGAAGCTTATAAAAATCAGACATGACAATAGCTCATGACAATTTTCATTATTAAAACTAACAGAAGCCAGGCGCGGTGGCTCACGCCTGTAATCCCAGCACTTTGGGAGGCGGAGGCAAGAGGATTGTCTGAGACCAGAGTTTTGAGACCAGCCTGAGCAACACGGTGAGACCTGGTCTCTACAATAAAAAAAAAAATCAGCCGGGCTCGGTGGCTCAGCCTGTAATCCCGCGCCTTTGGGAGGCTGAGGTGAGTGGATTGCCTGAGCCCGCGGGTTCGAGACCCCGGGCTAGGAACACGTAAAATTTTTTATTAAAAATCAAATAACATAGCCGAAGCATCGACGACATGCCATGAAATTCTTTTAAAATAGAAGCAGGCGCGGGTACGCCTGACCCAGCACTGGGGGAGGCAGGGTGATGCGGCCATTGACCAGTCTGGAACAGGTGAGACTCCTCAAAAAAAAAAAAAATCAACCAGGAGTGGTGGTGCATGCCTGTGGTTCCAGCTACTTGGAAGGCTGAGGCAGATAAACTGCCTGAGCCCAGCAGGTCGAGGCTGCAATGGCCATGAGCAAGCCACTGCACTCTAGCCTGGGAGACAGAGTGAGACTCCAACTCAAAAAAAAGGCTACTAGAGACTGGTTAAGCCATTTCTCACCTGGGCTACTAAAAGCCTCCTAACTGGTTTCCAATGTCAGTCTTATACTCATTTTCACAATTAGTTATTCAATTTATAACCTTTTTTCTATAAGCTACCAGTCTCTCCTACCTAAAACAGAAAGGTGACCAGGTCTCTCCACCATTTAAAAATCTGTAACAGGGCCAGGCACGGTGGCTCAGCCTATAATCCCAGCACTTTGGGAGGCCGAGGTGAGAGGACTGCCTAAGCCCCAGGGTTCAAGACCAGTCTGGACAACTTGCTGAGACCTCATCTCTACAATAAATCACAAAAACTAGCTGGGTGTGGTGGCATGCATCTGTAGTTCCAGCTACTTGGAAGGCTGAGGCAGAAGGATCACCTGAGCCCAGCAGGTCAAGGCTGCAATGGACGTGAGTGTGCCACTGCACTCCAGCCTGGGGACAAAATGAGACTGCAATTCAAAAAAAAAAAAAGATAGAGAAAAGACAAAGATACTGCAGAAAGAGTAAAGGGCAAATCACAACCTAGAACACTGTATTTATGACATATAACTAACAAAGGATTAGTATATAGACGATAAAGAATGTTAATTAATACATTTGCAACTGGCGAATTTTTCACTTTCCTAATACTGAGAGAGGAGAAAACTGCTGCAAACTTGTCATTAAGCACAAGTGAAATAGTCTTTTCTAAATTGTCACCTTTTCCACAATACAGCTGAAAGTTGCAGACATACCCATTATTTGCCTCAGACAACACTCTGACTAGCATTCTGTTCTTTGTATTTTTCTTCAGATTATAAACCCGAAAAGACAGTCTTTCACCATGAGGTAAATTCACATCAGTAGCAACCAGGAACAGCATTTGAAGTGACATCAATTCACGTCAGTGGTCACAAATGAGTTAATAAGAAAAAAAC
Source organism: Cephalopachus bancanus (assembly GCA_027257055.1). Classification (NCBI taxonomy): domain Eukaryota; kingdom Metazoa; phylum Chordata; class Mammalia; order Primates; family Tarsiidae; genus Cephalopachus; species Cephalopachus bancanus. Next base: position 2,227,529 of record JAPVLO010000230.1, on the reverse strand, counting down.
TAACAACCCAAAAGAAAAACGGATTAACACCCTGAACAGATATTTCACAGAAAGCACCTGAGGTCAGGTTAATGGTTAATTAACCTGAAAAAATGCTTGTCTCCCAGTAATCAGAGAAACACAAACCAAAACCACAACGAGCTATTGTTTCACCCCTTCAGAAATGAAGATTCAGTGATAGAAAAGTTGGTGAGGATGCTCAGCAATGGGAACTCTCATCTTCACCGGGTAAGAACGAACATTAAAAAACTTTAGAAAGCAACCCAACAAACCCTAGTTAAGTCACACCTGGGAACAACTGGAGCCTGCAATTCTACTCCTAGGTCTATACCTCTGGGTAAATTTTAAATCTTTGAACAAGACGTGCTCGGTGGCTCAGCCTGTAATCCAGCGCCTTGGGAGGCTGAGGTGAGTGGATTGCCTGAGCCCTCGGGTTCGAGACCCACCTGGGCAAGTTGGTGAGACCTCATCTCTACAATAAATAAAAAAATTAGCTGGGAATGGTAGCACACGCCTGTAGTTCCAACTACTTGGAAGGCTGAGGCGGAAGGATCGCCAGAGCCCAGCAGGTCGAGGCTGCAGTGACCGGGAGCGGCCACTGCACTCCAGTCTGGGCAACAGATTAAGACTCCAACTCAAAAAAAAAAAAAAAAAAAATTTTGAACAGGACTCACACCAAGAAATGCATTTGACATCCTGACCCAGGACACATAACTGAAACAAGTATTTCACAAACAAATTTTACTGTGTGCACTGTACTCTAATTATTTCTATTTAATGTCATTTGCTAAACAGATTTCATAATCCACCAATACACTGGTTTTTAAAATTAAGTGCACATCAGAACCAACAGGGATATTTAAAAAATTAAAAACAAAAAAAAACTAACGCCCAGGTAAGCCCCTGAAGATGATGGTTAAATTGGAATGGGGATGGAGTTTGAACACAGAGTTATTTAATTAGTAATTCAAGAATTGCTAAACTAATGAGTCACCTGAAGTTTGAGAGCTTTGCTCTAGAGAAAGTCTTGCACACATCCAGGAAGGTATATATATGTTCAAGATTATCCACAACAGCATTATTTGTGAAAACAACCCAAATGTTTACCAACAGGAGACTGGTTAAATAAACTGCAGTATATTTATACAGTATAAAAGTATACAGCAGTGAAAATGAACAAACTACAGCTACATATATGAACATTAGCGGTGAAAATAAATGAACTACAGCTATACATATCAACATGAATCTCAAAAACATAAAGCTGAATGAAAAATATAAGTACTGGAAAAAAAAGGCAGACAGTATAATTCTTTTCATAAGAGATTCCAAAACAGGTATGCTTAAACCATATATTATCTGAGGTTGAATACACACACATAAACACACACACACATTTTTTTTGAGTCGGAGTCTCACTCCGTCGCCCAGACTGGAGTGCGGTGACACGCTCATGGCCACTCCAGTGTTGATCTGCCGGGCTCAGGCGATCCTTCTGCCTCAGTCTTCCAAGTAGCTGGAACTACATGCACGTGCTACCATGCTGGGCTAATTTTTTTATTTACTGTAGAGATGAGGTCTTGCCAAGTTGCCCAGGCTGTTCTCCAACCCGTGGGCTCAGGCAATCTCTCACCTTGGCCTCCCAAAGTGCTGGGATTACAGGCTTGAGCCACCACATCCGGCCAAATGAACAGATATATTATAAAATGATAAAAAGCACAAAATTCAAGACAGCGCATTTTGGGGAGAAGGAGAACAGGATAGGATGCGGCAGAAGAGGACTTTAAAAGAACTGACTTACAGCTACATGGAAGGCTGAGGCGGAAGGATCACCTGAGCCCAGCAGGTCCATGCTGTGGTGACCATGAGCATGCCAATGCACTCCTGCCTGGGCGACAGAGTGAGACTCCGAAAGAAAAAAAAAGTCAAAAGGAAGTACTGATAAAACTCTAGACTGGGTGGAAGCTACAAAAAAGTTTTATTAAAATGTACATTATGTATGCTGTTGAGTTACTGATGTCAACACAAAGTAAAAAATTAAAGCAAAAAATAAAGTTCTAAAACAGGCTAAACTGATCAAAAGTTAAAAAAAAAAAATCACACAGTGGCTGCCGGAGGCCAGGCAAGAGTAGATTTATTTTTGTTTGAAGTTTTTTTTTTTTTTTGAGTTGGGGTCTCACTGTCTCCCAGATTGGAGTACAGTGGCTTGATCACAGCTCATTGCAGCCTCGATATTCTGGGTTCAAGCGATCCTCTTGCCTAACCTCCTGAGTAGCTGGGACTGCAGGCATGCACCACCACACCTGGCTATTTTTTTTTTTTTTTTTTTTTGGGTAGAGATGAGGTCTTGCTAAATTGTCCAGGCTGGTCTCAAACTGCTGGCCTCAAGTGATCTTCTCACCTCAATCTCCCAAAGTGCTGGATTACAGGTGTGAGTCACCACATCTGGCCTATAAAATATGTATGTTATATATGCTACTGTGTTTATTATATCAACACAAAGTAAAAAAGCAAAATTCTACTTGAAGTTCTAAAACAGGCTCAGCTGATCAAAGGTTACATACACACATGCACACGCACACAGTAGTTGCTTGAGGGAAGGACAAGAGTAGATTTACTGGGGATAGAACATGACAGAATTTTCTGGGGAGATGAAATGCTCTATTATGTGACATGATGATAGTAACTATGGTTTAAATGGGTGTATTCATTTGTCAAAACTGTACAATTAATAACTGTACATTTTGATATATGTAATTTTATCTAAGAAATAAATCAAGTGGAGGCAGAATGATGAAAATTATTGAAGCCGGGTGATGGGGTTCATTACACTATTCTACTTTGTATATGTTTGACATTTTCAATCACAGCAATTTTTAAGAGAAAAAAGAATTAGATAAGGCAAAGGTATTTATTAACAAGCTTATAATGTTTTAAGATTAGCACTAAAAAGTTGTTAGATTTTGACTATAAACAAAATAAAACAAAGACTTCAGAAATTACCAACAGAAATTGAATGAATATTAATTACAGATATCAAGAATTGATAAACCTAAATGCAACCAGAGTCATCTCTAGGAAACCAGCCCCCTCACTCTCCCTTAGTTAGGGGGGCCTTGAGTTAGCTGCAGCTAAGTAATTCTGGGTGAAAGGAATGGAAAGAAGGGGGTTAGTAAAGGAGAAACTGGAAGTTCTCAAAATGATCAAAGTTCTCAAGATGATCTTTTGCAAATATATGTTCAATTTGATCACAAGTCCTTCCATTATCCAAAATCAAGTACTAAATGGTCCATACTTTCTCTTTTGTTTCATCTTACGTTCTTCTTCTCTCCTCAAGTATATTTTATTTTGAGAATTCCACTATCCCACCTTGGATTCTGGTCCTCCACAGGCAAGTAATTTTAACTCTGTAAGCAATTTCTTCTGGTACTAACCTCCACCATTTTTAATATAACCTCCATTATTTTAAGTACCATGTTTACATTGTCATTTTTAGGTTTTCTCATTTTAAACATACTAACTCATTACTATGGAAGATGAGGATTTAGCCCTCTCCAACAAACACTTTTTTGCTGCTCTCCATCAGTTTTTGGTTCACTGCTTCATCTTTTCCTTTATACTTCACCTAATCCAGTCAAGGACATTTTTCATTCTCAAACAACTCAAGTTATTCTGTGGAATAAACTTAAAAAAAGAAAAAGACCCCACAAACTTCCATTAAGTTTTTCAGCTACAACTTCACATGAAATCTTAATAAAAGCAAAATCAGAAATAATACACAATAAAATGAACAAACAGATTTTCACCTGATCAATGATTATTTTCTGTCAGCAAATCTAACTTCTCCAAGATTTGATTCTTTGTTAATACTATCTCATTGGCTAGGCTCAGAGGCTCAACCTGTAATCCCAGCACTTTGAGAAGCTGAGGCGAGTAGATTGCCTGAGCCTGCAGGTTCGAGACCAGCCCAGGCAACGTGGTGAGACCTTGTTTCTACAATAAATCAAAACTTAGCTGGGCATGGTAGCATGCGCCTGTAGTTCCGGTTACTTGGAAGGCTGAGGCGGAAGGATCACAAAAGCCCAGCAGGTTGACGCTGGGGTAGCCGTGAGCGTGCCACTGCACTCTAGCCTGGGCAAGAGAATGAAACTCCAATTCGAAAAAAACAATGCTAATTCAAATTTTCACTGACTACATATTATATAACCTCAAATTAAATGTGTATTCAGTATTCTTAGGTATAAGGCACCATATTTCTACTTGGGTTTACCTCTCCACATAGAATATTAGGAAAAATATTCTTATCTCTGCTTATATTTACTACCAGCTACCAGAGCCATGCTTAATGTGATTAAACAAATGAATCCCTTACCCTTATTCTAAAAATCCATTAGTCCATCGTCCCTTATCCAATTCTAAAATCCAAAAAGCTCTGAAAACCAAGTTTTTTCCTTAAGTTTGACACCAAAACTAATTTAGTGACTTTAATTTATATGAGATTATTTATAGTCTTTATCTCACCTTTGTGTGACCAGACCAGTGGTTCTTAACTGGGAGTAATTTTACCCTTCAAGAGATATCTTACAGTGTCTAGAGACATTTTTGGTTGTCACAATTGGGTGCAAGGTGCTACTGACATCTAGTGGGTAAAAGCTAAGAATGCTGCTGAACATCTTATAATGCACAAGGACAGCTCCAACCAATTATTTGGCCCCAAAATGTCAATAGTGCCAAAGTTGGAAAACGCTGGACTAGACATATATTTTGCTGAAGACACATCAATGTGTTGATTACTGAGGTTGCCCCAGATACTTCTATGAGGGCACTACAGAATACCTGACAAAAGTATTTACTACTCAAAACTCAAAAACTCTTAATTCCAAAACATTTTAGAAGGGTTTTAGACAGGGGACCGTGGAACCTACCTACCATTTTTAAAGCCATAACCTATGGTCAAGGTCTCAGAAAATGAATAAGATAAATATACAAATGAATTGCCCCTAACAAGTAGAAAGTAATAACTGTATAGTTTTTTTTTTTAATCACAATTTAAAATAAATGAGCTCTTAAAATAGTGCCTGCATATTAGCACAATTGTTTTCTTTCATCTGTTTTCTTGTTCTCATCATAAAATATATCAATATGGGCAACACAATAATAAACCAATACTGAGACTTTGAAGACCATAAGAGCTACTTACCTTTCTCTGTGCCTGAGAATATGGAGATGATTTTATTCCTGGGTTTTTTTTCCTCTGGAACAGAGGGTAAAGGTTTCAGACTGTGATTGGCTGACAAAGGGTCTTTGCCTCCAGTGCTAAAAATGGTACTGCTCATTCGCACAGGTGGTGCTGGAGGCTTGTCTTCCAATTCTCCGTTATCAGACATGATTCAGAATTATGAAATGGCCTGAAAGAGACAGACAATCCCCCCAAAACCCACATAATTAATAACAAGGTAAAAAACAGTATGAACAAACAAAAACCAGTAGTTACTACCCCCCAACTTCAAATTAGATGTTATCTACTCAGAATGACATTTGCAAACATGGGGGGAAAAATCAGTGCGATTTAACTGGTTATCAACAAACGTAATCTCCCCTTAAAAAGTTGGTAAATGGTTAGTCGAAGGAACGTTTGAAAACGGAAAGCATGGTTACATTTCAAAAGCTATTCACCTAATCAATTAATTCTAAGAGACTACTGCAATGGAAAGATATAAATCATGGAATCTTAAAACAAAAAAAAGTGAGAAAGAGAATTCCAAAGAGAAAAGTAAGTTCTGACCAACCAGTCATAAGATATCTCTGACAGGTCCATCTCTAGAGGCAGAGATGGATACTTGGCAATTAAACCAATCAAACTACACCCCTCTAATGTGATTTCATGTACAACAGTCCTGTGGTTACAACTCAGCTCTCACATAGACTTCCTTAAAGGATTCCTAAAAGGATGTGTCACTACTAGATAAAGAAAATGTGGTACTTATACACGATGGAATATTATGTAGCCACAAAGAACAAAATCATGGCCTTCGCAGCAACTTGGATGCAGCTAGAGACCATCATCATACTAAGTGAACTATCCCAGAAACAAAGAACTGGATACCTCATGTTCTCACTCATAAGTGGGCCCTGAACACTGGCCACACTAGCACAAGGATAGGTTCAGCAGTTGCTGGACACTGCTAGGGAAGGGACAGGGACATGTGGTAACACACTGGGTACCTGGACCATTATCGGGAGAAAGGACCAACTAGAAATCCAAACTTCACTTGAGTGCAACCTACCTATGTAGTAAATCATCACTTATACCTCACAACTCTAAAATAAAAATATATATGTATTTTAAAATTATAATATATACACATATATATAAAAGAAGAATGTGCTACTGATTACGTATTTGGTCTCCAAAAATCTGACATTCTAAGTTAAACACATTAGTTTCTTCAAATTTTGCAACAGACACATGAGTTTCATCAATCTGGGTACACTGACAAAATTAAATCCAGAGCATGGCTGAGAGCCAGAGTGTAGGCACATTCCCAAGATGCCGTGATCCCATAATGCCTTGTCTAGGCAGTTAGGTAACCTCTTATCCACACAGCTAATTCAGCACAAACTTCACCTTGTTCACACATACTTATAAGCATATATTTTATGTATTTTAAAAAGTAGATAACACAAACTTTAAATCAGCAATAAAAGGGAGAGAATCCCTAAATTACATATGAGTTCTGATACCAAAGTATATACTAGGAAACATTTCCCCACTAAACAAAGTTTTGACTGGTAACTGGATCTTAATTTAAAGCATTATAAGTGAATAAAACATCTCATATACACAATGAGAAGAATGCCAACTACTTTTAGAGAAAATTAAAAACATATTTTTTATTTAGTTTGAATGCTAGTACCTGAAGAAAAGTCAGTATATTCTAGAAGAAATAAGGAATAAAGAGATTATGTCTAATTCCACTCCAAATCTTACAGGTTCTGTTTTCTTGGATAGGAGTATGTCACTAGCAACACTACTGTGTATTTTATCTGCCAAAAAGAAGTTTATTTTTCAGCCTCTAAAAATGTGAAAAACATATTTCTGAGGGTAAACAGCTGGAGAAGAACTGGGGAAGGGGAGTAAAAAAGATCTTTATCTCTGTGTGAGAAAGACTGGTCCGAGGGGCTGGGATCTAAGGTGGTGATGACAGGCTATCAGAGGATTCTAATGGCTGACCATATCACATGGGGTTTGCTTTATTTTGGGGTGGGACACAGCAGGATGCAACCGGCTATTCTTAAGTATGGGCTGCTACCAATGTGTATTATAAGAGGGGACCAATCTTGCTACAGATACAAGAAAGACAAGGCTTAGTAGCAATATGCCAAGGATTTTTTTGATGAATGGATAAGTCAAAACAAATGTTTAGGTTTTAATGTGACCATAACACCCAGGCATGACAGAGTATCCCAAGAGCTGCTCGCTTTCACCTGAATCATCTGAAACGCCAGTTACAACAGAAACAGCCCGTAAAGTCACAGTTTTCACTTAAACCACGAATGTTCCATGATTATACATATTAAGTAAAAAATCAGGATCATATAACACAACTTCAAAACATATTTACATACATTCATAGAAAGAAATGCACAAAATTACATAATTAACAGTGATTACCTATAGCTAGTAAGTAGTTTTCAACTTAATCACTACCATCAGAGCCATGGTTAAAATAAACTGAAAACAGGGCACAATAATTACTTAGCGTAACTGACTACAAATTCTATCCCTAAGGCTTGCTCACAAATGGAACAGGAGTAGAAACTGCCAGTGCTAGCCAGGTGTGGTGGAGCATGCCTATAGTTCTGGCAACTTGGATGGCTGAGGTGGAAGGATCACCTGAGTCTAGCAGGTCCAGGCTGTGGTGGCTAATGCACTTTCAATTAAAAAAAAAAAAAAATCTGCTGCATGTTGTCCAGTGTGGTGTGGTTAACAACAAAGGTTCTGGAATCAGATTGCTTTGGTTGGAATCTTGGTTCCATCATTTTCTTAAGTGTGTGGCTTGGGCAAATTACTTAACTGTGCCTCAGGGCTCCTTGAAGAAATGGCTGGTTCTCGGCCTGGGACAGAGAAAATAAAAGATGAGCCTGAAGCATCTTGTAGTGTCAGGAGGTAAGGCAGTACTTTAAAAGGATAAGGATGTGTCCAAGGAACAGTGCTCCTAAAAGTCAGTGTTGGAATGATTCAAGCAACAAAATTAATACACAACTGGATTATTACCCAAAGTCTAAAATAAATATGTATCATTCTATATTGACACAAGCAATTGAATACACAAATAAATGGGGAAAAGGAGACAAATTTTTCTTACCCAAGAACTGCAAATATATGTAAATAGACCTCTCTCTAGGAGTTTGAGCTTAATCACCTTCCACTCTTGCATATAAGCTAGACTTAGTGAGTCTCTTCCAAAGAGTATGGAAAGGGAAAAATAACTTTGCAGTGAAAAAACCTGGCAAACAGTGCATTAACCAAGTGATTAGGTAACATTACTAGTGATAAATCACGTTTATATCACTTACCCTCGAATTTAATGTGGCGAGAAGCATACTTCACCTCTGTAGCATTCTTCCAAAACATATAGCCTCAGTCTAGTCATGAGAAAAATACCAGACAAAACCAGACTGAGGGACACTCTACGCAAGTCCTAACACTATACTCATCAAAACTGTCAAGAATGTGAAAAACAAGGAAAGACAGAAACTGCCACAGATCGGAGAACACCAAAGAGACATAAAGAATAAGTGCAACATGGTACTCTGAATTGGATCCTGGAACATGAAAAAGGCATTGGTGAAAAAAACGGGTGGAATACAAATAAAACCTAGAATTTAGTTAACAGTAATGTACCAATGTTGGCTTCTTTGTTTTGACATACACATCACGGCTATGTAAGATCCTAACATTAGGAGAAGGTGAATGATAGTTATTAAGTAAATCTACTATCTTTGCAACTTGCCTGTAAATATAAAATTATCCTATAATAAAAAAAAGTATTAAAAAAGGAATCAACAAATTTCTCAAAAATTAAATATAAAGCTACCATATGATCTAGCAATTCCACTCCCAGGTATATACCCAAGAGAACTAAAAAACATATTCACAACAAAAACTTATATTATGAATGTTCACAGAAGCATTACAATGTCCAAAAGAAAGAAACAACCTGAACATCCATCAACTGATGAATGGATATACTAGTACAAAATGTGGCACATATCCATAAAATAGAATATTGTTTGGACACAAAAAGGAGTGAAGTACTGATACATGCTGCAACCTGGATGAGCCTTGAAAACATCAAGTGAAAAAAAGCCAGACACAAAGATCACATATTGTATAATTTCATTTGTATGAAATGTTCAGAACAGAGAAATTCATAGAGATGGTAAGTAGTTCAGTTCATAAAAAAGGTTGGCTATTGGTAGCTAGGAAATGAAGAAAATGGGGTGGGACTGCTAATGGGTATAAAGTTTCTCTGAGGGTCAACAACCCTCTGGAATCAAGACAGTGGTGATGGTTGTACAATATCGTGAATATACTAAAACTAAATTGTACACTTTAAAATGACAAATTTCAGGCCCTGCAAGTTAGTCTCAGTAAGAAAGAAATTAATAATATCTACTTAGAGAATAAAGATTGAATAAAGATCAAAAGCTGCTATTGTTATCACAATTATTTATAAGAGACTATGTTAGATACTGGAGAAAATAAAAGATGACTCAGATCTTCTCTAAGAGTTTATAATCTAGTGGGAAAGACCAATACATTACTTGCTTTAAGTTAGGTCCGACATGCTCTTTATCAACATTTGTTCTCAACATGCATACTAAATAAAGCTACTTATTTTGTTCACAGTAGTAATTCTCAAAACATTTTGGCCTCAAGATCCTTTATACCTTTAAAAATTTAATGAGAATTCCAAAGAGTTTTTGTTTATAAGGGTTTTCTCTATCTACATTTATTATATGAGAAATTATAAAGCAAAAGAAAAAAGAAATTAAAACAAGTTATTTAAATATTTAATTAATATTAAAATAACAATAAACTCATTAAAGTTAATGTAAGCAATGTTTTTGTAAAAAAATGATTATTTCCAAAATAAAATAAATTTAGTGAGAAGTCTAACATTCTTTTACATTTCTGTAATTCTTTTTAATATGTTTTAGAAGACAGCTAGCTGGATTATCATATCTGCTCCCTAAAGATTAGCTGTGGAGCTGGGTTCCAGTGGCTCAGCCTGTAATCCCGTATTTTCGGAGGCTGAGGTGAGTGGATTGCCTGAGCCCGGGTTCGAGACCTGCCTGGGCAACTTGGTAAGCCCTCATCTCTACAATAATTCCAAAAATTAGCTGGGCGTGGTAGTGCACGCCTGTAGTTCCAGCTACTTGGAAGGCTGAGGTGGAAGGATTGCCGGAGCCCAGCAGGTCGAGGCTGCGGTGGCCGGGAGCAGCCACTGCACTCCAGTCTGGGCGACAGAGTGAGACTCCAACACACACACACACAAAAAAGATTAGCTGTGGACCATGAAAGATTATGGCAATGAGCCTTTGTATTCTGTTACATTAAACCAATTGATTGCTCTTGAACTTTGAATGGATCTTTTTACCCATTCATAAGTTTTATGATGTCATGAACTGGTTTATTTGGGAAATTATTAGTTCACTGAATTTTGAAGACATTCCAAATATTGACACATTTCATTACATTAAAAAAAAATAAAATGACATTCATCCTAGGATGGAAGGGTTAAAAAAGAAAAAGAACAAAATAAAATTCACATTCATTAATATCACCTTCTATCTTATCAGAAAAGTATTTAAGTAACTGGAAAACTGCCAAACTCAAATGGTGGATATACATTTCCTAAAACTTGAATTTTTGCTTTAAAGATTCAATTGCATCAATAGCAACAGATTGTATCACTTTGTTTTTGAAAAAAAAAAATCTGCTAAATACCTAAGTCTAAACAACTAGAATTTGTGGGTCAGTTGTTCTTCCAAATAAAAATGATATTCCATGAGAAAAGGGGCTGGTTTTATTAGCTCTCTTGCAAAAATGGCTGTCTCCAAGACAAGCATTCATATTTTGGTATGCAGAAGTACCTTATGAGTACTTCCCACCTCGCTATATGGAATGCTTAAAAAGTGAGCTCAAAAGCAGATATATAAGATAGATAATTTTATTGTTCCATTAAGTACATTCTTAGCCGGGCTTGGTGGCTCAGACTGTAATCCCGCACCTTGGGAGGCTGAGGTGAGTGGACTGCCTGAGCCCACGGGTTCAGGACCCACGTGGGCAACTTGGAGAGTCCTCATCTCTACAATAAATAAAAAAACTAGCAGGGCGTGGTAGCGCATGCCTGTAGTTCCAGCTACTTGGAAGGCTGAGGCGGAAGAATCACCGGAGCCCAGCAGGTCGAGGCTGCAGTGGCCAGGAGCGGCCACTGCACTCCAGTCTGGGTGACAGAGTGAGACTCCAACTCAAAAAAAAAAAAAAGTACATTCTTAAGTGAACATGATTCTTTTTAAAAACTGCAAGTACATGGCCACTGCCGTGGCTTTGATATGTGTTAAAGTAACTGGCTTTTTACCTACTATTGCTTTTGCATTACCGATGCCTGCATATGTCAATCCAGTGTGAAAGGCAAATAATTTCTTAAAACTATTATAAAAAAAAAAGTTTTGACACCATGGATCCCCATGGTACCACAGATCACACTTTGAGATCTGCTGCTTTAAAGTGTATTCTGGGCTGGGCACGGTGGCTCAGCCTATAATTCCAGCACTTTGGGAGGCCGAAGTGAGAGGACTGCCTGAGCCCACGGGTTCGAGACCAGCCTGGGCAACTTGGTGAGACCTCGTCGCTACAATAAATCACAAAAACTAGCCGGATGTGGTGGCATGCGTCTGTAGTTTCAGCTACTTGGAAGGCTGAGGCAAGGACCGCCTAAGTCCAGCAGGTGGAGGCTGCGATGGTCGTGAGTGTGCCACTGCTCCAGCCTGGGCAACAAGAGTGAGACTCCAACTCAAAAGAAAAAAAATTTGTATTCCATCTCTATACTTCACCCCCCTTTCTCCAATTCTTTCTGATGTTCTATTAAAGTGGCAGAAGAGTCATATTTATTTCATCCTATAGAACACATTTTAAAATAGGAAAAATTGTCAATAGCTAGATTTCCAAGCAGGTGTACAAAAATTTAATCTTTAATACAGTTGGAAATTCATAAATATGCAATAGTATTTACCATATTGCTTTTTATTACAATATCAGAAAGATCAGTAGACTTTTGTGACTTAGACAGACACAAAATGCCATTTATATGGAAGTAACACTAAATTCTAAGCAAATAATGTTCTACAGCAATTTTCAGAACATGTTTCTTTATACTTTGGTTATCCTGAAATTTTTTTTTCTACTGCTCAATTTTAATGTACTATACAGTACGTTTTTCTTTTTCTTTTTCTTTTAAACAAAGATTCATTCTAATAGAACTAAAGAACTACACTGTTTGCTTCAGAACCTTCTTGGTGACTGCACACTATAAAGTTGAATTAGCTGTCTCAAATAAATTCCAATGAATATGACTTACCCTTTAAGCAATATTTCCCTAAACAAAACCCCAATTTAATATTAAACATGAGTCATAGATGTCCCTAATGAAATTACTCAACATGACAAACATGATAGCTACAATTCTAAGTAAACACGCCACAATAAATAAATAAAAGCACGGCTCTTGATATAATATCAATGCCTCTACCACCAACTTAGCTGAGGACTTCACCATTTCATCTCAGGTTTTCTCTTAGTCTCTATGTCTTCAGCTGTTGTTCAGTGGAAGTTAAAAGAAAGCAACTAGCTTCCTAAAGAGTTTCTATGTGTTCAGTTGTCTGTTTAGAGAAATAAGTTAGAATTGGTTAAACATACTTTACCGATCATGTAGAAGTTAACTAAAAGTAAAACTTTTAGTTCTCCCTGGATACGCCTTCCTTAACAGCTGCCCATAACCTACAGATTGAGGACTAAACTCTGGCATTTAGGGCCATTTAAGTCCAACCTGTGGAATCGATATAATCTCATATGAATGCATCACACAAATTCTGTGCTTCATATTCCCCAAATATACCAAAGACTTTCCTGGTCTAAATCACTTTTGTGTATATATTTCCACACGCTTAATTTTTTCTTTATTCTTTTATCTACTCAAACAAATCTTTCAAGGCTCAGTAATAATTATTTCCTATGTACGGTCATGCCTATCCATCTCTGCTCAGAATGATTCCTCACATACTCTGAACTTGAGTTACACCAGATAATAAATTCAAAGTATTATAAAAGATTAGAACTCATCTATCTATCTACCGTATTTTATACACGGAAAAAAAAAAATAACACCCCAAAAAGTAAGTGGTTTGCCTAAATTCACACAAATCTATTACTAACAAAACTAAGACTAGAATTCAAGTTTCCTAACAACTTTTTTTTTTTTTTAGAAAGAAGAATTTATTGAGAGGACAGAAAGTTGTTACCCCCAACAGCTCTTAACCTCATACTCTTTTTTCTTACTTATGATAATACACTGGATCACTCCTTGGCAATGAATTATTTACTGTATACCCTTAGTTATTTTATGTGTTTTTCCTGCTCAAGACAACTTCAAGCAACTCAAAGGCAAGGCCTATACATATATTTGACAATGTTTACTGATTTATGGTACCATATTTGGTCTCCAGATGAAACACTATTCTTGAATTTGTTGTTTTAAAGAAAACAGCATTTCACTGGACAACATACAAAAATATCTATGGAAAGATTTATACTTTTCCTTTCACAACTGGTTCATGACCTTTAGTTCTCTTCTCCATAAAACAGTGTATTTTTTTTTGTGCAATGATGCTACTGATAGTGTCAAATGACTGAAAAGTGCCAAATGGGGCTGTGATAAAGTTCTTTACACTCACCTTATATTTTAGCCAAAAACAATGAGGAATGCAAAATGCTTCATGGTAAAATACTGATTTACCTTATGTTTTGCTCCAGCATTTCTAAAAATGTTTTATAAAAAAAGAGCAATGATAGGTAGTGCCTCTCTCCAAATCTGTTCAAATACTTTTTGCTATTTTTTGGTGAAAAACAAGTAGGCAAAACAAAAAGTGTGCCCAAAACACACTGCACTCTTCTAACAGGCCCATTGTTTAACTGTGAAACGACTGGAACACAAACAATTCCTCAATTGTCTACTGAAGGAGACTAGGGGTAGCTAAATATACAGCAGAAATAAAAAGTGGTGTCTGGAACCAGTCAGTCCAACTAGTGGAAATTATTGAATTTATTATAATCTACTGGGATCAACTATGGTATTCCAAGTACAAACCAATACTATGGAAACATGTAATGATTTTAAAAGCACAATTTTGTGGTTTTTTTTAAACTTACATTTTATATAAATAACAAGCAAGTCTTAATTTTTCAGTACCTTATGAAAGTAGTAACACAACAGTAATTAATCAAACTTCTAACAATCTCTCAATAAGCTGCAACAGCCCCAATGCCAATGGCCCTTCCTTCCCTGAATCCAAAAAAGTCTCAATGACTTTGAGAACAAAAGCATCAGTGAAAACATCTCCAAATCACCTAAAAATAACAACACAACACGCTATAAATAGCAGCTTCACAAATCAGAAGTAAGGGAGCATTATCATCTGGTGATAGTGCCCATAACTATTAGTCCCACTAGTAGCAAAGCCAGAAAGAACAGAGGGAAAGGGGAGAAAGATATGTAGAAAACACATCTACATGGGGACTGGTAAAAAATAAAAATAAATAAATAAAACTCTGCTTCAGACTAAAATAAATAAAGGGCTGGATAACATATCAAATCTTCTAAAATGCATGGATGAGCTAGTAAAATGAGAGGGATGATTCCATGGAGCCCAAAGCAAAGTGAAACAGGAACTCAAAAGAGTAAGCAATTTATTAATCCAGTTATTCTCCAGGGATTTTGACTAAACCCTGGAGATCTTATGCTTCCACTTTGATGGTTGTCATGGGACAGGTGATAAACCAGGAATTTGCTTATGTTGAAAAATCTAATAGGAATCCCTCCCACATAAGGCTAGGACCTAAAGGACAATAATCTATATAAGAACAAATCAGGAACACATTAAATCCCTCTGGACAGAAAGGAATAAGAAAACCTTAAGCATTCTGAGCCTGATGGTGGCAAGAGGGGCAAAAAGACTTCTAAGAAACCCTAACAACAAAATGCCTATCTGTGGTCTGAATTCATCCCACCTATAAGGTCCAAAAAATCCCCCAAAAGATTTAATTGAATGTAGTACCAAGTTGGCTCTACTTTCTGGTGAGTGAGAGAAACTAATATAAAGCCTCCCTGGGAGAAATCAGTTCAACAAAGATCTTAAATAATATCCAAAGAAAATTCTAAGGGAAAGGAACATGTCACAGGGAAAAATCAGAACAAAAGGAAAACAAGGCACCATGACCGAGAACTAGCCAAAACAAAGAAATAGAAATAGAATGATCTGACACATCTAAGAAGCTTGAAAATAAAAGCAGAAAAAAAGCAAACATGAATAATGCCATACAGAATTTTCAGTAAGAAAAAACAAAATACCTGAATGTTAAAACTCAACACTTAAAGAAAAAAGCAGTGCAGACACAGTAGAAAAGAGAATCAGTGAAATGAAAGATGCTTCTGAAGAAAGTGCCTAAAACGCAGCACAGAAAGACCAAAAAAGAAAAAAAAGTGAAAGAAAAGATAAGGAAGTTGAATGGTCAAACATATATCTATTTGGAATTCCAGAAGATGACAGAATGAATGAAGGACTGGTCCACTGAACAAATTAGCAGATGACAAATTTCTAGAACTGATAAAGAATACAAATCTCAGCTGGGCTTGGTGGCTCAGCCTGTAATCCCATGCCTTGGGAGGCTGAGGTAAGTGGATTGCCTGAGCCCGCGGGTTCGAGACCCGCCTAGGCAGCAAGACCTCATCTCTACAATAAATCAAAAAATCAGTCGGTCGTGGTAGCGCACGCCTGTAGTTCTGGCTACTTGGAAGGCTGAGGCGGAAGGACCGCCGGAGCCCAGCAGGTCGAGGCTGCGGTGGCTGGGAGCGGCCACTGCACTCCGGTCTGGGTGACCAAGTGAGACTCCAACTCAAAAAAAAAAAAAATACAAATCTCTAAGTTGAAGAAGTCTAATAAATAAAAAGCAGGATAAAAAATAATCTACATATAGACACATCCATGAAATTAAGAACACTAAAGACAAAGAGTTCCTGAAACCATCCAAAGGAGGAAAAAAAAATTTCACAGAAGTGGTAGCTGAACTGTCAGCTTACTTCTTGATATTAATAATGAAAGTAATAAAACAGTGGAATATCCTTAGTGTGTTGAAAGAAAAAGTCATCAACATAAACTGCAGACCCAACTTTCAAGAATGAGATAAAACAGAAATATTCCAAGATAGAGAAAATTTTTCAAAAGATTGAAATCACTACATATTTGTTAAAAATCAGATTAAGAAAAAATACCAAGTTGGCTGGGTGTAGCAGCTCATGCCTGTAACCACAGCATTTTGGGGAGCTAAGGAGGAAGGACTGCTTGAGTCCTAGAGCTCAAGACCAGTCTGGGCAACACAGCAAGACCCTATCTCTTTCATTATCTAAAAAAAAAAAAAAGAAAAGAAAAGAAAAAGGAAAAAAAAAATTAAGTTAAAAATAACAAAATGATAACTAGGAGGAAAAAAAAACATGTTAAACATTTTAAAACACCTCCAAAATAACTCATAGGTTAGAAAAGACATCATAACAAAAATTTTAAAAATAGAATGAGAATTTAAAAACTATGTATCAAAACTTGCAGGACTAGATAAACAAAATGTGGTATATATGCACAATAAAATTTCAGCCATGAAAAGGAATAATCTTTCTTCCTTTTGGGTCACTACCTTTAAATAAAATTTAAAAAATAAAGGAATACAACTTTTTTTTTTTAAGAGCGTCTCACTATGTTGCCCATGCTGGAGTACAGAGTAGCAGCCAATCATAGGTGCAATCCTTATGCACTGTAGCCTCAAACTCTTGGACTCAAGCCATCCTCCCACCTGAGCCTCCAAAGTAGCTGTAGCTGAGACTACAGGTACATGTCACCATACCCAAACCAGGATTGAAATTCTAACAAATGCTATAACAAAGATGAACCCTGAAAATATTACGCAAAGTAAAACAAGCCAAACACAAAAAGTCAGATACTGTTATTAATTTCACTCCTGTGAGATACCTAGAGTAGTCAAATTTGCAGAGACAGAAAGTAGGACAGAGGTTACCAGAGACTGGGGAAAGGGTAACATGGGGAGTTATTGTTTAATGGATACAGAATTTCCGTTTGGGATGACGAAACAGTTCTGGAAAAGGATACCGATGATGATTGCATAACACTGTGAATATACTTAATGCCAAGGAACTGTACAATAAAAAAGGTTAAAATTTTGTTATACATATTTCACCAAGAGCACAATAAAGATAACTTGCAGGATATGAGGCACTTAAGGATACTTATAGCTCTGAATTTTTGCATTAAAAAAGGAGAACTGAAAATTAACAAGCATCCAACCTAAGAAGCCCAAATAACAGTAAAATAAACCCAAAGAAACAGGAAAATAAAATTGAGATAAAAGCGGAAATTAGGTTCAATGCAGTGGCTCAAGTCTGTAATCTCAGTATTTTGGGAGGCCGAGGTGAGAGGATTGCTTGAGCCTGTGGGTTCAAGACCAGCCTGGGCAACATGGTGAGACCTCATTTCTACAATAAATAAAAAATTAGCCGGGCGTGGTAGCATGTGCCTATAGTTCTGGCTACTTGGAAGGCTGAGGCGGAAGATCGCCTGAGCCCAGCAGGCAACCCTGGGGCAACCATGAGCTTGCCACTTTACTCCAACCTGGGCAACAGAGTGAGACTCCAACTCAAAAATTTTTCTAAAAAGCAGAAATTACTGAATAGAAGACTAACATATAAAAAAGTAAATAAAGCTAAAAGTTGAGCCATAGGCAAAACTCTCAAAATTAAACAAAGAGAACTAAGACAAAGAGAGAATCCACAAATAAGCAGTCTTAGCTACAAAAAGCAGTACTCCAGGCATTTAGTGAGGAGAGGTCGTAGATATCAGATGTTCTGCAATGTGCTCACAATTCTTGAATGTCCCACAATGCACTGACTTATAATTTTAACAATTATAATTATTGGAGCCCAGCACACAATACTATTTTACATATAATTTTTTTTTGCAATTTTAATACACACTGAATTTTCCAAATACATAACCACTGGGGTAAGCCAAGAGCAGTTTGTACTCTGTCTTGCCAAGAAGTTTATTCACAATTTAGAAAATCATGTCACCAAAACTACTGTGCTCATGCTGGTTGAGTCACCAACAGTGGTCCACATGTGTGAGGTCACACTTATCAAGCCTCTGATCACTACATAATGACTTTTAGTATCGTTGTAATTAAATATTTACAAATAGAAATGAACATTTTATTATAAAT
The DNA here is from genome assembly GCA_027257055.1 of Cephalopachus bancanus. Classification (NCBI taxonomy): domain Eukaryota; kingdom Metazoa; phylum Chordata; class Mammalia; order Primates; family Tarsiidae; genus Cephalopachus; species Cephalopachus bancanus. Next base: position 2,208,901 of record JAPVLO010000230.1, on the reverse strand, counting down.
TGCTTGTCCTTTTTTTCTGTTATAGTTAGGGCATTATATTGATTTCCTTCCTGAAAAATCTATGAGGATAGGTTTAACAAACTATGCTCTTTATCTCATAGGAAAGCAATATGACATAGTGTTTAAGAGTACAGAGTATACTATTTGAGCTAGATATCCCATTTCTAGGAATCTATTCCAAGGATATATTGGCAAAAATACAAAAAGACACATGCACTAGGCTATTACTGTAGCATTACCTGTAACAGCAGAAGACTGGAAGCAACTCAAATGGCCATAAATAGGGAAATGGCTAAACTAGGAACTGTACATCATACACCAAAGTATTATACAGCTATAAAGACAAATGAGAAAATCACTCTGTATACTGTCATGGAGTGAACTCCAGAATATAATAAGCAAAAATATCATATGAGGGGAATATATGTATAGTATGCTATTTACCTAAGGAAGTGGCGAGGAAGAAGGTATATCCATAGATACATATGCACATGTGTTGTGTATTTGGTTATTTTTTAATGAATGACAAGTCATAATTTTTTCTCAGCTTTACTGAGGTATAATTGACAAATCTATATATATTTAAGGTGTACAACATGATAACTTGTTCTTTTAGAGACAAGGTCTCACTCTGTTGTCCTGGCTTGGAGTACAGTGGCATGATTATAGTTCACTGTAACCTCAAACTCCTGGGCTCAAGTGATCATTTTGCCTCGGCCTCCCAAGTAGCTAGGACTACAGGTGCATGCCACTGTACCCAGCGAGTTTTTTGTAGAGACAAGGTCCCACTATATTGCCCAGGCTGGTCTTGAACTCCTGGCCTCCCAAAGTGCTGGGATTACAGGCATAAGCCACTACACCTAGCCCCATGATGATCTGATATACATACACTGTGCAATGAAATTAACTGATAAACAAAATCATAATCAAAATTAATTAGCACACCCACCACCACCCGTAGTTATTATCTGTTTGTGTGGAGTAGAGAACCAACAATTTTTTAAAATAGTTACTTTGGGGGAGAGAGAAAATAAAATGGAGGGGACTGAATTACAAGTTAGACTTCTCTGAATATATTTTTTTTTTTTTTTTTTTTGAGTTGGAGTCTCACTCTGTCACCTAGATTGGAGTGCAGTGGCCGCTTCCGGCCACCGCAGCCTCGACCTGCTGGGCTCCGGTGATCCTTCCGCCTCAGCCCTCTGAGTAGCCAGAATTACAGGCGTGCGCTACCACGCCCAGCTGATTTTTTGATTTATTGTAGAGATGAGGTCTCGCCTGCCCAGGTGGGTCTCGAACCCGCGGGCTCAGGCAATCCACTCACCTCAGCCTCCCAAAGGCGCAGGATTACAGGCTGAGCCACCGAGCCCGGTTTATATTTTCTTCGTATATTTGATTTTGGAACTTTGTAAATTACATAAAATTACGAGTTAAAGTAAAATGAACAACACTGATTGTACAAAGATAATCAAGAGACCCACTCCAACAATTCATTGCTTACTAAAAATAAATCATTCTATTTCTTACTTTGTAGACAACACATGAACCTTGTTTAGCTATACAATCAAACTAAATAAAGACCCAAACTCTGAACAGAATTAAATGTAAATTAGTAGTGATTCCTTACATCTTTAGAGATTATGATATACATATAATGGTAATTGTTTGTATTATACGTATTACACATTTAGCAAACATTCATTAATCATATTATGACAATGCTCTATTTAATTATCTACTATGCTGTATCATGTTTCCTTTACTGAACTCTACTCTGTGTGAAAATACTTTTTAGATCTTTTTATTCCCCCAGGAGCACCTAGCAAAGTATTACATACATCATAGAAATTCAAAATGTTTTTCAAATAAACAATGTTAACCACCAAATTGTATACTGAAAGCCAAATCACTTTTCCTTTTAGTCTCTTAAAGCAATCACCAATAAGATGGAATAATACCTTTAGTTCCTATTCTCATAGTAAGAATGGGAGACTAGAGAATTGAAAAGTGCTTTGGAAAGTTTTTATCCAAATTTATTATTATTGCTTTTTCTTGTCTCCAGTGCTTTGCTATATTAGAAGAAACAAGTATCATTAGTTGCAAATAAGCTTGCCTACAAAATGCAAATAAAACTGTAAATAAATTATTAGGATAAATGCAAATTTGCAGGACAAAAAGGAATATACAAAGTTTAATTATATACAAAACAGAAAGTGAAATGGAGAAAAAAGATGCCATTTCTAATTTCACAAAAAAATATGAAGTTACCAGAAAAGGAGTTTCCAAACCTTCTGGGTACATGGTGCCCTTGCTATCACGGTCATTATTTCATGGTGTGAAATTCCTAACAGCTTCATTTATAGTTAGGTCCAAACAACTTCACTAGTGGTTTTGTACGAAAAACTTAGTAACTATCTGAAAAAACAATAGGCATAAATTGAAATAAAAATAATACTTTTATTTCATTCTCAATCATGAGCACTTATGAATGGGAATAATGTGCCTGATGAGCACTGTACAACTTTAAAAGTTGGATGTGGACACTGCCCACTCTCATTTCCTGTTCCACTATTTTTACTTTTTACACTTTATTTTATTTTAGAGTCTGTGTCTCACTCTGTCATCCAGTCTAGAGTACAGTGGCACAATCACAGCACACTGCAGCCTAAACTTCCTGGGCTCAGGTGATCCTCCCACCTCAGCCTCCTGAGTAGCTGGGACTACAGGTACATGCCACCACACCTGGCTAATTTTTATTTATTTATTTTGTAGAGACAAGGCCTCACTATGTTGCCTAGGCTGGTCTTGAACTCCTGGCTTCAAGCGATCCTCCCACCTCAGCCTCTCAAAGTACTGGGATTTTAGGCATGAGTCACCACGCCTGACTGATATTCAGGCTTATTTAATCTCAGCGATCACTTCTCAAAGACAGATACCATCAAATACATCACAAATTAACGTTCAGATTGTGGTCTTCCTACAAGTGCATGCTGTGTCCAGTAGATGTGGATCACACTTTTCCCTCTAAAATTTAAAATATTCCATGGTGACTATGAGCTCACTAAGGCATCCAAAGGTGCCTTGGCACAGCTTGGGAACCGTGAATCTGGAAGAGAACCTTTATACAGGAGGAAAAAAAAAATGTATTAAAAGACCTTGAAGACCTAAATATATATATATTTCTTTATGCAAATACTTTATATATATATAAAGTATTTGCATAAAGAAATATGACAAAGATAATCCAATAAATAATGAGCAAATGACATGACGTGGCATTTCATAGATGGCAAATAGTGAACACATACATGAGAATACACCCAACCTCATGAACTATGCAAATGTATATTCAGGTCATAACTGGTACCATTTTACACCTTCTAGATTGGCAAAAAATAAGAAAGCTGACCAAAATCAGTTAGCAAGAATGTGGCACAAAGAGAATTCTCAAACACTGTTGGCAAGAGTATAAATTGGTAAAAACTACTTTAGAAAATGTGATATTTAGTTTGTAAAGTTTTATCTGTGTGTTCTATAACTCAGTAATTTCAGTCCTAGATGTAACTCCAAGAGACTCTTGCATATGTGCAAATGCATAAGAATATTCATAGCAGCAGCATCTTAACAAACAAAAAACTAGAAATAGCCATGTATTCAGAAAGATAAGGTAGGTTATGCATTGGTAACAAACATATCCCAAAATCTTAATGGCTTAACGTCATTTCTAGTGGACACTAAATTTGAGGAAGTCAGCTCTTCTCGTTAAGGTGATTTAGGGATCTAGGCCTGCTGCCATCTTAAGCTTCCACCATCTTGACACATTACCACCAAAATGGAAGGGACTGAAGAAACATGTGGGTTATTGACTGTTGCAGTCCACAAGTGACATGACTTTCCCTTGCAGACCAACAGAACCTGGGGCATGCTAGGCAATCAATACAAACCTGTGGAATGAATACATGATTATAGAGGAGTAAGAGATCACTTTACTACCTTAATTATAATTTGTGAAAAAGAATATAACTGTCACTTGATAAATGACATAAAGAACAGTTCATTTTCACAGATAAAAAGAGGGGAAAGGGTATGCCAGGAACTAACTAGAGGACACAAATGGCAAGCAGGCCTCAACAAACAGAGCTACTCTGAATGACACTGAGTGGCTGGCTACCACGTCTGTGTGTCATTCTGTATGTTGTGATGACAATTTTGACACTGCATGCTACTTATGCTATAAAATAAAATAATCCAGACAGGCAAAAAAAACTCACTTAAAAAAATTTTTTTAAAGCGAGGAGAATTTAAAAAAACAAGTGAAGACGAAGATTTCCCTTCACCCTCATCTCCTTACCCCTTAATCCTAACTATGTTAAATTGCTAAAGACAGCAATTATGTTTCCTTAATCTCTGTATTCCCAGTACACAGTACTTATTTGTTCAACAAATATTTACTAAAATGAATTAAGACTGGATGTATAAGTTATAAAAACAGACATCACCAGAGGTCATGCACTTTACAAAGAAAAAAATGAATCTCAGTTGGTCAAATTTTACTAATTACATCGATGGTGTGAAGAAGATTTCCAATATCAAATTAAGATATTGTGTGAATACAGAGTGCTATCATGTAGACAGGCTAATCTGCCATAAGAATTTGCTCTTACAATCATCTTCAAATTATTTGTCTCTCTTTTTAAGTTTATAGTTTTTTGTTTTTTTTTTTTGAGTTGGTGTCTCACTCTGTTGCCCAGACTGGAGTACAGTGGCCGCTCCCGGCCACCGCAGCCTCGACCTGCTGGGCTCCAGCGATCCTTCCGCCTCAGCCTTCCGAGTAGCTGGAACTACAGGCGCGCGCTACCACGTCCAGCTAATTTTTGATTTATTATAGAGATGAGATCTCGCTAAGTTGCTCAGGCGGGTCTCGAACCCGCGGGCTCAGGCAATCCACTCACCTCAGCCTCCCAAAGGCGCAGGATTACAGGCTGAGTCACCAAGCCTGGCTATAGCTTTTTTATTTATTCTATTTTATTTATTTATTTTTTTAGTCAGAGTCTCCCTCTGTTGTCACCTAGGCTGAAGTGCAGTGGCACACTCAAAGCCACCGCAGCCTCTACCTGCTGGGCTCAGGTGATCCTTCTGCCTCAGCCTTCCAAGTAGCTGGAACTACAGGTGTGTGCCACCATGCCCAGCTAAATGTTTGATTTATTGTAGAGATGAGGTTTCACCAAGTTGCCCAGGTTGGTCTTGAAACCGTGGGCTCAGGCAATTCTCTCACCTTGGCCTTCCAAAGTGCTGGGATTATGGGCATGAGCCACTGCGCCTGCCTATTTCTCTTCTTTTTAACTTCTTTCCTTTATGAACACATACTTCTATAAACTGTGTTTTATGTTCAATACAGGTGGCTTTACTAGCCATATGTGCATTTAAATGTAAATTAATTCATATTAAATAAAAAATAAAATTCAGTTTCTAGTCTGACCAGCCATATTTCAACTGCTCAGTAGCCACAGTGGCTAGTGGTTACCATACTGGGCAGGGTAGATGAAGAGCAGTCCCAGTACTGGAATGAATTCTAATTGGATAGCTTGTTCTAAACGTCTCCCAGGTTTCTACAAAACTGCTCCTATACAGTCAGAGGAAGGGTGATTTTTTTTTTTTTTTTTTTTTTTGAGTCAGGGTCTCACTCTGTTGCCCAAGCTGGAGTGCAGTGGCATAATCATAGTTCACAGCAATCATGACCTCCTGAGCTCAGGCGATCCTTCCGCCTCAGCCTCCCCAAGTAACTAGGACTGCAGGTGTGCACTAACACATCAGACTAATTTATTCTATTTTATTTTATTTTTGTGTAGATATAAGGTCTCACTATATTGCCTAGGCTGGTCTTGACCTCCTAGACTGAAGCAATCCTACCACCTTGGCCTCCCAAAATGCTGGGATTATAGGCATGAGCCACTGTGCCTAGTGAAAGGTGGTATTTTACATCAGCTACTTCTAAGTCAAAGATTGTATATAAAAAGATTAAAAACTTACACAAAAGTTTTAATTTTTTCTTTAAATTTGTCAAAACAGGAAAGCAAACAATTATCTTTTGTACCAAGCTGGTTAAAGGGCTGACAATTCAACAAGAACTAGTCTGGATTTTGTAGTATTTCTCTGTAACAGTTCTAACATTATATATCCTAACATTTACATAAGCCCAGCTGTGGGTTAACATCCAAGATATTTATTTTCATTGTCTAGAAGTACTGTCCAATTTTTAAAGTATAAATGTAAATAAATAGAAACATGGTATTTAAAAACCCTTCTTTTTCATGAGAAACCTGAAGTCTTTGATATCTGGAGGAGGATTAATCTCTAAACTTTAACAAGGGAAAGATTCAGTTTACAATCTGCTTTCCCATGAGTCTGCTAGAACACTGTTCCTATGAGAAACATCCATATGCAAATCTTTGGGCAAAGAAGAAAAAAGCAAGACGGACGTCATAGACACAACATTCCATCAGAAAAATCTCTTCCTAACAGTCATTTGAAGAGCAGCACCAAAACGTCTAGTACTGTCTATTTGACAAATTCGCTAAAGAAGTTACATAAATTTCATATAGTTTAAATACCAAAGGTAGAAAGTTCCTCAAAGTATCTGTTTATACAGTCTAGCATTATTACATCTCAAAGTCAAATTTTTTCTGTCAACAAATATACAAAAGCAGCAGCAAGCAACGCCGCAGAAAGCTTTCCCTCCCTACTAGATTCACTGCCCAGGCATATTTTATTAAGCAATTAACAATGGGTCTCCTACAGACAATGGAGTTGAGTGCCTTTCTTCTTTTTCTTGAAAACAGAGAACAGACAAAAATACTTGTCTATATTTTAATTTTTATAAAATGATGTTTTGTAATGAAAAAAAACAGGAAGTCATCTTCAATTAAAAAAAAAACAAAACAATCCACTCATCTTACAAGCTCTCTCTCAAGTACTACTTCTTCCTCTAATGTCATAACCTGACATGATCTCTGCTTCTCTGAGCTCCTACAGCATCCCTGTTTTCCATGGCGGTTAATCTAGTGCCTCTGCATTCCAAATTCATCCTTTTTGCCTACTCTGAAAATGGATCTGGGACCTTTTAACTGTGTTTCCTTTGCCAGGGGCATGACATTAAGCTTTGTCAATAGAGGGCGCTGGAGAGACATTACAGAAAAAAAGCGTTTTGCTTCCTTGTTCTAGTTGTCTTCAGACTCCTTGATAGGCAGGTGGTCCCTCCAGTATCAGCCTCCTACAGGGCAAGGTGGCCAGCAGCACTGAGTCTATTAGAACTCTGTTGCAGCAGCCAGTGACATTCCACTCCATGCCCCTTTTGGGGCAGTTTCATAGCAAAGTTAATAAACTTCCCTGGCACCCTAGAAGGGAGTTGTTCAACAACTCTGGCCGAAAGAAAATCACTAAATGGCAGAAACTTACTCTGCCATTCAGTAGTAATCCACAACCATGATCTCTTCAACAAGATCTGGATTTCAGCTCTGCGGGGAGGGAGACCTCTTCTCTGGTTCTCTATCTCAGTCCCGGAGGTAGCAGTTGCGCTGTACTTATGCTATTACTATGTTCTACAGAGTGTCATTTACTTCTTACTAGTTAATCCCCCATTACTCCATTCCCCCATCATAGTCAGTCAATTAGGCTTTCATATTCAAATTACTTTGTAGCTTCTGTCTCTTGATTGGACCCAGAATAATACAGTCCCAGCTATTAAGATGGTACTTACACACTTTGTTGAACTTCAGTAATCTGAATTCTAGCTTTTCGCTTTCTACAAGATTATAAACCGGCTGGCAAGCAACACTTTTCATACTTCTCTCTATTTATCTGACACTAACATAATGCTTTTAACACCAAGGCCAACAAGCTTTTAAACTCACACATCAAATAATTACTCAAAAATATGCTATACACCTTCATTAGCTTAAGACCACTATAAACAAATAAAAAGCTTCCTAATGATTGACTTTGTTTCAGAAACTTTAACAGCAAAACATAAATAACTGGAATAGCAAAAGAATGCATTCTTTTTTTTAACTTTTAAATTTTTTATTTTAAACAATTCAGAGTTAGGTATACAAGTGTTCATTATGCAGGTACCCTTGTTGATGAGGTATGCCCTCCCCTCCCCTCCCCTGGCAGTTTCCCTCAACTGCCAATCCTACCCCCTTGTCTGGAGTGTCCCTACAAGGTTTAAAAGTTAGGAAACTGGCACCCATGTGCATGCTTAGATCTCCTAGACCATGTAAGACAGGAGAAAATTAATTGTTCGTGCTCTGAGTACTAGTCATGGCTACAGGATCATCATGGGGCTGCACATGAATGATGCCCATGTATTACTGTATAAATGTGAACAATCAGGTAAGAAATTATGCTCAGAACGAGGATGACAAATTACTTACTTGCAAACAAATAAGATAACTATGTTGGCGTTTCAGAGTAACATGGATGAAGTGGTTTTTGTTTTGTTTTTAGTCAGAGTCTCACTCTGTCTCCCAGGCCAGAGTGCAGTGACATGCTCATGGCCATTGCAGCCTCAACCTGCTAGGCTCAAGCGATCCTACGGCCTCAGTCTTCCAGGTAGCTAGAACCATAGGTGTGTACCACCACACCCAGCTAATTTTTTATTTATTGTAGAGACAAGGTCTCACCAAGTTGCCCAGACTGGTCACAAACCCCTGGGTTCAAGCAATCCTCTTGACTCAGCCTCCCAAAGAGCTGGATTACAGGTGTGAGCCATCATGCCCATCCCTGTTTTTTGAGTCAGGGTCGCTCTCTGTCACCCAGGCACTGGGCATAATTACAGCTCACTGCAGCCTCAACCTTCTAGGCTCAGGCAATCCTTCTGTCTCAGCCACCCAAGTAGCTGAGACTACAGGATGCACCACCACATCCAGCTAATTTTTTTATTCTTTTTATAAAGAGGAGGTCTTGTTATGCTGTCCAGACTGGTCTTGAACTCCTGGGCTCAAACAATCCTCCAGCCTCAGCCTCCCAAAGTGCTGGGAATGTAAAAGGGGTGTGAACCACCTGGCAGGAAATGTTAAGGGCTTTCTGGTAACTCTTCACTCTGTGCTTCTGGAAACCTAGCAAAAAATCCCCTTCAACAAGCACAATATCAACACTGAGGTTATCTCCTATGAGAAAAATGGGGAGAGTGTCAGAAAGTCACCTCTCCTGGCCCCAAGCCCACCATGCCTTCTATTCTTTGCTGAAACTGTACCCTCCAACTTATCCCAATAAAATATAACTAGCTTATTTAAAATCTGTATGGGCTGGGTGCGATGTCTCATGCCTGTAATCCCAGCACTTAGGGAGGCGGGGGTGAGAGGACTGCCTGAGCACAGGGGTTCAAGACCCATCTGGGTAATTTGGCAAGACCTCATCTCTACAATAAATTAAAAAATTAGCCAGACGTGGTGGCACACGCCTGTGGTTCCAGTTAGTTGGAAGGCTGAGGCAGAAGGATCTCCTGAACCCAGCAGGTCAAGGCTGTGGTGGCTGTGAGCGTGCCACTGTACTCCAGCCTGGGTGAGAGCGAGACTCCAACTCAAAAAAATAAAATCTGTGTGAAGTGCTTGTTTACATTAAGCCTAAAAGCCAGCCCTCTGTGAGATTACCTCAATAACAAATTAGGACTGGGAGTCATAGCTACAAGTGCAGAAAATACAAGAATCAAGCCAATATTTTGTGTTAAAACATGGAAACACTTGCACTACCTTTCAAGTGCCTTTTAGTAATCTAAAGCAGACTATTCAGAATGGACTGGCTATCTATTACCAGTCCACAATGAAATACAAAAAATTGAGGAAAGGTGTTTAGAAGTTTTTAGAGCATTTTGACAGAGTAATTTATGTATGGCTCTAGTAACAAAAAAATGAGACTTGTATTTTGTACATCCATAACAGAGTTTCTGAGAGGCACTAATCTAAAGCACTCAATTATAAACACATAAAGAGTGCTTTTGCAAAGAATCTGAATACACATTTTTCCAAAGGCACACAAATAGCCAGTAAATACATGAAAAGATATTCAACGTCATTCGCCACCAGGAAAATAGAACAGAAATTAAAACCTCAAAGAGGCACTATTTCACAGTGAGGAGGATAGTTATATCCAAAAAGACAGAAAATAACAAGTTCTGGTGAGGATATGGAGAAACCAGAACATTTCCCAGCAGGTGGGAATGTAAAATGGTGCAGCTGCATTCCAAACATAGTTACCATATTACCTAGCATTCCATACCTCTGTGTATACCCCAATGAAAATATAAATCCACATAAAAACCTATACATGAATGTTCATAGCAGCATTATTCATAATAGTCAAAAAACTGAAAATAACCCAAATATCCAATAATTGATGAATGGATAAAAGAAATGCAGCATATTAATACAACGGAATATTATTTGACCATTCTATATTTCATTCCATAAAAAGAGAGTACTGAAACATGCCACTACATGGATGGAAAGAAACCAGTAAAAAAAGACTGCATATTGTATGATTCTATTTATGAGACAGAAAAATAGAATAATGGCTATTTAGGGTGGAAGGGGTAATAAAATAAGGACTGACTGCTACCCAGTGCAAGATTTCTGAGGTCATGGAAATATTCTGGAACTAGATGGTAGTGGTGGTCTCACAACATTGTGACTATACTAAAAAAAAAAAACAAAACATAACTGTAGACCCTAAAGGATGAGTTTTATATATGAACTGTATTTTAAGCTCAGAAAAATTTAAAGGAATTTTTAAGGAAAAGAAAGAAACCATGGTGGGGCAGACTAGATGCAGAGAGCAAGAGGGACTGACCTGAAAGAGGCAAGGATGAAGAGTTCACCTCTGGTGAAGACGATAGTCTTAAAGAATACGGCAGAGGCTTTCCTACGGCCATTCAAAAAGAAGAGTTCTAAAAAACAACTCCAAGAATGGAAGCATCACTGGAAGAATCATACAATAGTACTACTTTGAAAGTGACAAAACCATTTAAAGTTATTGTTGTTTGCTGTATTCAGAAAAATAATTGCTTCCATGATCACATAGCCATGCCTCTGATATTCTATCCTATTATTCTTCATACCTGGGGAAAAAGTCATCTTTAAAAAAAACAAAAAACCCTGCTGCCTAGATAATTTACTCTGCTAGTAAAATTTCTATCTAGTGACAAAAAAAAAAAAAAAAAATCCCAGGAATAATAATGCATAGCTTTTTAATTTTTAAGAAATTCACATTCTTAGAGGCAAACAATTTTTTAAAAATCATCTGTTTCAGGCTTTCATACCTCTATCCTAATCCCCAATTCCCAAAATTATCTATGCCTCCCCAAACAGCTTTTTTGAAACTCTGAAGTCACCTCAGCTCAATCATTGTTCTCTCAAGTCTGGGTCTCACTCTGTCACCCAGGCAACCATGGCTCACGGCAGCCTCGACCTCCTGGGACTAAGGCTATCTTTGCATCTCAGCAACCGTAGTAGCTAGGACTACAAACACGCACCAAGATGCCCAGCTTTTTTTTGGTAAAGATCAGGTTTTGCTACATTGTCCAGGCTGGTCTCCACCTCCTGGGCTCAAGCAATCATCCCACCTCAGCCTCCCAAAGTGCTGGTATTACAGGCATGAGCCACTGCGCCCAGTCTATTGGTCCCAAATTTACTCTCTGTTTCTCCCAGTCTATTCTTCACACTACAGGTAAAAATCTTTAAAAATATTAAGCTATCACTTCATTCTACTTGAAACCTTTCAGTGCCTCTTAAAATAAAGCCCAATAGTCAAGACTCACGAGGCCTCTGTCTAACTTTCCAGACTCACGAGGCCTCTGTCTAACTTTCCAGACTCATCTCTTTTTAAGACTTTCCCTCTACAGGCTTTAAGTTTTCCCATTTTTTCACTTTCTCTAATAGTCATGTCAAGCTTTCACACATGACCTTCCTAAAAGGCATTCTGTTTGGTGACCAACCATCCTGTTTGTCCAGGCCTGAGGAACCTCCTGGGACACAGAACTCTTAGTGCTAAAACCAGGAAAGTCCTGGACAAACCTGGATGAGTTGATCACCCTACTTTCTGTTCATCACCTCACGTGGCAAATACCTACCCTAAGGCAAATACTGGCCTAAGTGTCACTTTCTCAGGAAACCTCTTACACTTCATTCCCACCCCATGAGCATTAGTTTATTTCCTTCTATTTTAACATTCATCTCACTAGATGTACTTTGTAAATGTCTGCCTTCCCTAGTTACCTTATGAACTCTGCATGCATAAATCCAGTGGGTATCTTGTTGACCATTACATCACTAACACACTGGACATTGTGTCTAATCCAGAGTATGCAATGAGTCATTATTTGTTGAATGAATAAATCAGTGAATGAAAGGGTTTTATCTGTGATGGCATCAGAGTTAAGTAAAGGTTTTTCTTCTTCTTTAGGCTAGCAGAGATCCAGGAAAATTTCAAGATACATTCACTATTCTATCTTCTTTAAGGTCACTATTCTAGAAAGCTAAGACAATAAATATTCCATTTACCATGATCACAACCATAAAACTGATCAAGACCTCAACACTTTAAACACCATACTCAGTTCAGGATGAGACCCAGCATATTAAATAGTCCAAACTTTCACTACTCAGTCTCTAATACAAGTATTACTCAGTATTTACAATGAGTCATATTCCCAACCAAAATATAGGGTTCCAGGCAACAGGAACAGTAAGTATGATCTAGTTCATGATAACAATAAGCAGATTAGAGGTACAGGAAGCAAAGAGTGGGAAATAAGACTAAATCAATTGGGGCCAGAAAGATGCAGATGCTGGGCAATAGGGAACACCTGGAAGTTTGAGGAGTTTGCTTTAAAACTTTTCTCTCTCTTTTTTTTTTTTTTGAGTTGGAGTCTCACCCTTTCACCCAGGGTGGAGTGCAGTGGCACGCTCATAACCAACCCAGCATAGATCTGCTGGGCTCAGGCGATCCTTCCATCTCAGCCTTCCAAGTAGCCGGGAACTACAGACACGTGCTACCACGCCCGGCTAATCTTCTGATTTACTGTAGAGACAGGAGGTTTCACCAAGTTGCCCAGGCTGGTCTCAAACCTGCGGGCTCAGGCAATCCTCTTGCCTCAGCCTCCCCAAAGTGCTAGGATTACAGGCTTCAGTCACTGCACCTGGCCTTTTTTTTCCCTTTATTAAAGTCTCACTATGTTGCCCAAATTAATCTCGAACTCCTGGGCTCAAGTGATCTTTCTGCCTTGACCTCCCAAAGTATTGGAATTCTAGGTGTGAGCCACCATATCCAGCTTTGTTTTTTATTCTTTTTTTTTTAGTTGGAGTCTCACTCTGTCGCCCAGACTGGAGTGCAGTGGCCGCTTCCGGCCACCGCAGCCTCGACCTGCTGGGCTCCGGCGATCCTTCCACCTCAACCTTCCAAGTAGCCGGAATTACAGGCATGCACTACCATGCCCGGCTGATTTTTTAATTTATTGTAGAGATGAGGTCTCGCCAAGTTGCCCAGGCGGGTCTCGAATCCGCGGGCTCAGGCAATCCACTCACCTCAGCCTCCCAAAGTGCTGGGATTACAGACTGAGCCACCGAGCCTGGCTGTTTTTTATTCTTATAATAAAAGAAGTACATGATAATTACAAAATTCTCAAACCAGAGTAAGTCTAAAAATAAAAGACTATCCATAATTCCACTTCCTAGATATGCCTGTTTGTTTTTGATATTTTCACACTAGAAGTTATTAAGCAGGGAAATGACATGGTAGGAAAAATAATAACAATTTCTTAATAAGCCTCGCCTAATTCATTCATTCAAATATTTATTTAGTGCCTAAAGCATGTCAGATATTAGAGAGTACATTTAAGCTCAGTTTTGAGCTCACAAACTTTGAGTGTTGTGGGGGCAGTAACAGATGACTACTCTGCAATGAGATAAGAGCTAACGGGGCCCTACAGAGTGCAATGGAAGAGGACCCAGAGCTCCTATTTATATGAGAGTGATTAGACAAAAAAATCAGAATTGGCTTTTGAAGGACGAACAGGAATTTGCCAGGCAAAAAAAGAGAGGAAGGTCTCTGTATACAGAGGAAACAGTGAGTGTAAATACATTTTGTAATTCAGTTGTGATCTTTCTTTTTCCTTCTTCCCCTGGGCTTCTACCCAATCAATACACTAAAAAAGTGAAATAATGACAAAACATGAAGAAGTAAAGTAGGGAAACTCAGAGAATGCTTCAAAATTGCCTGTAAGGTAGGGAATGAGGAGAGACAGGCAAGCCACAACAACCAAGATTACCAAGAAAGTAGTAGAAGAAATGAATCGAATACTATGAAATCTAGCTTTCCTTAAGTTTGGCCACAAACCCCAAATGGCAATTCAGAAGGAAAAGGAAGGGGGTGATAAATATATGAAAAGTTTTCAACTTCACTAGTTTTTTCAAAAAGAAGCAAAATGAAACAAGATATCATTTGCCTACTATCAAAAATATACTCTATCAATTTAAGGTAAAACCTGTTACTGAAAGATGGTCAAAACTGACCTGATTACTTAAGTGGTTATCTAAGTTTTAAGAAATTGGAACAGGCTTTTTTCCTAGTAAATAATGGTATCAAATCAGAAGTCACCCATGTGATCTCTCCTAAGTCTCCACAAATACAATTTATACCAGATTTTTAAGGGAGTTCCATTAGCTATAAGGTTACTCAATCCTAACCGAAAAAAAGACTCATGACCCAGTCATGGTCTGCCTCAAAAAACGAAGTTCAATCATCTGCCTAAAACAAATATGAAGATACCTTGTCCCTCTTCACTAGCTATTACTTTAGTGACACAGAGTCGGCCTCAAAGACACAAACTGGTCAGCCAGAGTTCCTTATCTTCTCTCTTGATCTTTCTACATACTTTTAGACTATCATACCAGTTTCAAAACAAGGAAGTGTTTGTCCATGTGCCTGTGAAAGGTACAGGTGGAACAGTTGAAGGGCAGAAAAATCTGAACTGACACATTGCTTCCCCGGATGTGCAGTCAAGTAACAAGCAAAGTGTTACTCAGTACAAGGTTAGAATCAGAGAAGCCCCAACAGCAGGTGGAAATCAGGGCTACTCCCATACTAAGTCAGTTCAGAGAGTTACACTAAGATCCCACTACCTAGCCCAGAACTATTCGAATGTCTGTAAATCACTGGTGATCAGGCTAGGTAGGAGCTGTGTGTGTTTACCCCTCAGCAACTGCGAGACTCCGACTCAAAAAAAAGGGAAGAGGTTGCACCCAGAATCCCAGTCAACTGTAGAGGCAAGGGCACTCTACAAACATTCCTGACAATGCACATCGGATAATACATAACAGATATTATTCAATGATGAATAAGCACGAAAAAATTCAACAATGACCCCAACAACAACAAAACCACAAGGAAGAGGGAAGATGACTCTTCACATAGAAGCAAAGCCTGACTTAGAAGGGAAATTAAATTATTTCAGGACACAGAACGTACAATCACTGTTTGGCAAACTATGCAACAGATGTAAATGGAAAGAAAAGATCGAGGTGAAATGAAAGTAATTTAAGAAGAAAAAGAACAAGGTGAATTATAAAAGGATGCAAAGAAATTAATATTGCAACAGCAAACATAAAGCCAGCATTAGAGATGAAAAGAACAACCAAATGAGTGAATAAAAAGGACAAACATCTGCGCAGCTCACAGAGAGGAAAGAAATGGTGAGCCAACCTAATAACTGCAAATGTTTTCAAGGAAGGAAACAGAACAATTGAAACGAAATAATCAGAGGCATTTCTGGAAATAAAAAAAAGCATCAAGAATGCAGATTATAAGGAACTAACATTTTATGAACTATTAATGAACATGTTCAAGACACGATCTGTCAAAATATTTCAACAGAAAGAAAAAGGGAAAATCCTACCACCATTCAGGCACAGGAAAAATGGGGTGGGGGAGAGGGGAGGTCTGAAACAAAATGGTTAATGCAGGACAATGTAGAACAATATCAACAGAATCTGAGGGAAGTTAGTGATCTAATAAACATTAAATGTGCCTTCAGGTATTCCCACGTGCCTGTAGTTCCGGCTACTTGGAAGGCTGAGGCAGACAGATCACCGAAGCCTAGCAGGTCAATGCTGGGGTGGCCATGAGCATGCCACTGCACTCCAGCCTGGGCGATGGAGCAAGACTCCAACTTAAAAATATTAGCTAAATGTACACTAGATGGCATGTATAATGAATCAATTTAAATGTAAAATCGAAAACTGACAATGAGCACTGAATTCATCTAAATAAGCTTTAAATCTGTATTAACACTGAATGCAATTACCAAGATAAACATCTTGAAAGAAAATGAAGTTAAAAACATGGAATGTCCGAAAAATATAGGGTACATATTTGCAAATGTTATACTTAAAATGTGTATACATTTTTTTGGCACTCCCATACATTAATAGTCTGTGTCCCAATCTCATCAAAGAAAAAGGGATAAAGAGGGAGTGGGTTAAGAGAAAAAGTCGACAATCTTCACATATAGGGGGAGTCAAAACAATTTTCTTTCCCAGACTGACAGATCAAAAATTTATTTTTTCAATCTAGATTTAGACTTGAACTTAAACTAGAAGACTTTAAAAAGAGTATGTACACATTCCAAATATCTGAGATAAAAAGAAAACCAAATAAAATTTACAAAGCAAAACCAGAAAACATTAACAGATGAATGAATAAAAAAATGTGGTATACAGGCTGGGCTCAACTGCTCAGCCTGTAATCCCAGCACTTTGGGAGGCCCAGGTGAGTGAATTGCCTGAACCCGCGGGTTCGAGACCAGCCCGGGCAACTTGGCGAGACCTCGTCTCTACAATAAATCAAAAATTAGCTGGGCGTGGTAGCACGTGCCTGTAGTTCCGGCTACGTGGAAGGCTGAGGCGGACAGATCACTGGAGCCTAGGAGGTCAACGCTGGGATGGCCGTGAGCATGCCACTGCACTCAAGTCTGGGCGATGAAGCAAGACTCTAACTTAAAGAAAACAAGTGGCCGGGCTCGGTGGCTCAGCCTGTAATCCCACACCTTGGGAGGCTGAGGTGAGTGGATTGCCTGACCCTGCGAGTTCGAGACCCGCCTGGGCAACTTGGCAAGACCTCATCTCTACAATAAATCAAAAATCAGCCAGGTGTGGTAGCACGCGCCTGTAATTCCGGCTACTTGGAAGGCTGAGGCGGAAGGATCGCCGGAGCCCAGCAGG
The DNA here is from genome assembly GCA_027257055.1 of Cephalopachus bancanus. Classification (NCBI taxonomy): domain Eukaryota; kingdom Metazoa; phylum Chordata; class Mammalia; order Primates; family Tarsiidae; genus Cephalopachus; species Cephalopachus bancanus. The sequence continues at coordinate 2,191,634 of JAPVLO010000230.1, read as the reverse complement.
TCGAGGCTGCGGTGGCCGGGAGTGGCCACTGCACTCCAGTCTGGGCGACAGAGTGAGACTCCAATTCAAAAAAAAAAATTGTGGTATACACATATAACTGAATATCACTCAGCCTTAAAAAGGAATTAAGTACTACAGGTTGAGTGTTCCTTATTCAAAATGGCTGGGCATGGTGGGTGAGAGAATTGCTTGAGCCCAGGAGTTGGAGACCAACATGGACAATATAGTAAGCCTCATCTCCACAGAAAATAAAAAAAGCTTGGAACCACAAGTGTTTCAGATTTCAAATTTGGAATATCTGCATATACATACGGAGATATATTAGTGAGGAGACCCAAGTCTAAACACAAAATTCATTTATGTTTTATATATATGTCTTATGCACATAGCCTAGAAGGTAACTTTATGCTATCTTTATATATTTTTTGAGTCAGAGTCTCTCACACTGTTGCCCAGGCTCACAGCCACTGCAGCTTGACCGATTGGGCTCAGGCAATCTTCTGCCTCAGCCTTCCAAGTAGCTGGAATCATAGGCATACACCACTACGCCCAGCTAATTTTTTGATTTATTGTAGAGACGAGGTCTTGAACTCCTGGGCTCAGGCAATCCCCTCAGCTCTGCCTCCCAAAGTGCTGGGATTACATGCGTGAGCCACTGTGCCTGGCCTAATTTTACATAATATGTTAAATAATTTTGTGCATGAAACAAAGTTTGCGTTAAGTACTTATGTGTATAATTCTCCACTTGTGGTATCATATTGGCACTCAAAAAGTTTCAAACTTTGGAGTATTTCAGATTTCAGACAAGGGATACTCACCCGTAACATATACTACAGCATGAATGAACCCTGAAAACTATGCTACATGAAATGAGCCAACACACACACACACACACACACACACACACACACACACACACACACACAGAGTATGATATAATTTCACTTACATGAACTATCTAGGCATATTCATTCTTAACTGCTTAAGAATGATTAAGATGTTAATTTGATCTTATGTGTATTTTATAAAAGAAAAACTAGAAAAAAGCAACATTAAAAAACAGCATTAAATAACAGAAACATCAGAAAGCATTCATTATGACAATAAACATATGTTGTAAGCATTCATTTTGGACTAATGCAAAAATAAACTACATGTAATTAAAAAGAGACACAATGAAAACAGAACAGCAAGGAAAGACACAGTTGAACAGGTTACTGAACAAAGGAAGTACAGATAGGAATTTAAGACAAGTAAAATATAAGATGCAAAAAATATTAAACAGGACAATAGCTTTTATTGATGAGGTAGAATTCACAATGAAGATCTTTACCAGTATAGTATATGCACATGCACCAAGTAATATTGGATCAAAACACAACAAAAATCATCAGAGTTGAGAGAATAACACAAGCCACAAACAGGGAGCAAACATTTGCAAAAGAAAGATCTGATATAAAGGACTCCTACCCAAAAATATACAAAGAATTCTTAAATCAACAGGAAAACGAACCACCCAGTTTAAAAATGAACAAAAAATCTGAAGATATACCTCACCAAGGATGATAAACAGAAGGTAAAGAAGCATATAAGACAGTGACCAACATTATACCATCAGGGAATTACAAATTTAAAAAATGATGAGATAACCACTGTACACCTGTTAGATTGGCTAATATCCCAAACAGTGGTAACACCACATGCTGGCAAGGATGTGAAACAACAGTAACTCTGTTCATTGCTGGTAGGAACACAAAATAGTACAGCCACTTTGGCAGACAGTTTAGTAATTTTTTAAAAAATTAAATACACTCTTACCATACAATTCAACAATCACATTCATTGGTATTTACCCATACCAGCTGAAAACTTATGCCTACACAAAAACCTGAATAGACATTTTCCCAAGAAGATATACAAAAGTCAATAAGCACATGAAAGGTGTTCAACATCACTAAGACAAATCAAAACTACAATGAGATTACCACCTCACACCCATTAGGATGGCTACTAAAAAGAAAAGAAAAGAAAAGAAACCAACAACAGAAAAGGTATGGCAAGAATATGGAGAAACTGGAACTCTTGTGCACTGTTGGTGGGAATGTAAACAGGTATAACCATAGTGGAAAACGGCATGGCAGTTCCTCAAAAAAACTGAAAATAGAATTACCATATATGATCCAGAAATTTCAATTCTAGGCATATATCCTAAAGAACTAAAAACAGGGTCTCAAAGAGATATCTGTACCCCTGTGTTCACAGCAGCATTATTTACAGTAGCCAAAATATGGAAGCAACCCAAGTGTCCACTGATGGATAAATGGATACGCAAAATACAGTATATACATACACTGGAATAGTATTCTACCTAAAAAAGGAAATAAATTCTAAGATATACTGCAACATTGATGAACCTTAAAGACACTATGCTAGCCAGGTTCGGTGGCTCAACCTGTAATTCCGCGCCTTGGGAGGCTGAGGTGAGTGGATTGCCTGAGCCCACGGGTTCGAGAACCGCCTGGGCAACTTGGTGAGACCTCATCTCTACAATAAATAAAAAAATTAGCCGGCCGTGGTAGCATGCACCTGTAGTTCCAGCTACTTGGAAGGCTGAGGCGGAAAGATCGCCGGAGCCCAGCAGGTTGAGGCTGCGGTGGCCGGGAGTGGTCACTGCACTCCAGTCTGGGTGACAGAGTGAGACTCCAACTCAAAAAAAAAAAAATTATGCTAAGTGATTAAAGTCAGTCATAAAAAGATAAATACTGTATGATTCCACTTATATGAGTGAGGTACTTAAGAGTAGTCAAAATAATAGAGACAGAAAGTAGAATGGGGAGTTAATGGGTACACAGTGTGAGTTTTACAAGTTGAAAAGAGTTGTAGAGTGAACAGTGGTGATGATGACTGCACATTATGAATGAATGTACCAGGGAACCATACACTTAAAAATGGTCAAATAGTAAATTTTGTTATGGGTATTTTACGCCACGATAAAAACACTGGGGGAAAAAAAAACCTGTATGTGTATTTATAGCAGCTTTATTCATAATCACCAAACCTGGACCTTCAACAGGTGAATGGATAAGCAAACTGTGGTACATGGTACATCCAGACAACAGAATATTACTCAGTGCTAAAATGAATTGAGTTGGCCAGGTATGGTGGCTCATGCCTATAATACTAGCATTTTGGGAAGCCAAGGCAGGAGGATTGCTTGAACTAGGTGGTGCAACAAAATTGTCTCTACAAAAAAATTTTTTAAATTAGCCAGGTGTGGTAACGTGGGCCTGTGGTGAGCTATGATAGTGTCAATGTACTCCAGACTGGGTGACAAAGACTCTGACTCAAAAAAACAAAAATAAAATTAAATGAGTTATCAAGCCATGAAAAGACATGGGAGAACCTTAAACACATACTGCTAAGTGACAGAAGCCAAGTTGAAAAGACTAGATACTGAATGATTCCAACTAGGACATTCTGGAAAGGGCAAAACAATGGAGTCAGTAAAAATATCAGTGGTTGCCAGAGGTTGGAAACAAAGGAGGGATAAACAAGCGAAACAGAAAATTTTAAGGCAGGAAAACTATTTTATACGGTACTATAATGACAGATACATGTCATTATACATTTGTCCAAACTCACCGATACACTACCAAGAGTGGTCCTAGCATAAACTACGGACTTTAGGTGGTAATGATATGCCAATGTTGGTTCATTGGTTGTACCAAATGTATACCACACTGGTGCAGAATGTTGAAGGTGGGGAGGCCTGGGGGAAGGGGTAATGGGGAACATGGGATATGTAGGAACTGTGTACTTTACGCTCATTTTGCTGTGAACCTAAAAGTGCTGTATAAAATAGTCTATTGATTAAAATCATTAGGAACAAAAGAAAGTGACATCCACTCAACCAACACATATTTATTTCATACCTATTTGTTCAACCACTCTGTGGAATAGAATAGTATCAAAGAAATAAAAAGAAAAAAACAAGTAAATAAAAAAATAACTTCAGATGGAAGTGCTATAAAGAAACAAACACAAAGGCAAGAAGTTAGACACTGAAGGGTAGATGGGGTCTATTTTAGACTGGTGATTAGGGAAGACCTAATTAAAACATGGTCTCAATGATATATGAAGGCAAAAGAGTATTCAGAAACAATTCAATCTAGTCTTTGGCAGATTAAGATTAAAAAGTAATAAGTGCTACTATGAATTAATAAGAATTATAGCCCTTACTAGGACTATTCAGGACTAAGTCCTATAATTAATAAGAACTATTAGTAAGAAATAATTCAAATAAATAATCTGAATCATTAAAATATAATTATATATAAAGTTCTATCTATATATTACAGACAGAAAATGCTCTTTTTAAGTTTTTACAAAACACCAAAATGGATTATGCTTTAAGTCACATAGAAACCTCCAATGAATTTAAAAGATACTTAAAAAGACTGCAGTAACTGAAAATGAAGAAAGAAAACGTAGGAGTGAAAAGAACTATCCTGAATGTTGAGTCAAAGAAAAAAATCAAAATCAGAACTACCAACTATTTGAAAAAATACTGGCTAGAAGAGCATCATTCATGTAATTCCAACTACTAAGGCAGCAGGCTCGGATAGATCAGCCGAACCCAGCTTATGGGAGTCTGAGGTGAGCGGATTGCCTGTGCCCACGGGTTTGCGACCCGCCTGGGCAACTTGGTAAGACCTCATCTCTACAATAAATAAAAAAAAATTAGGTTGAGATTGTGGTGAGATGTGATGGTGCCACTGCAATGTAGTCTGGGTGACAGAGTGGGACCGAGAGAGAAACACACACACACACACACACACACACTCTCTCTCTCTCTCTCTCTCTCTCTCTCTCTCTCTCTCTCTCTCTCTTCTCTCTCTCTCACAAGGCGAAATCAGGGATGCAGAAAACAAACCAAAAAACCCAATGGAATAAACAAATTGTAAAGCTGGTTAGTAAAAAAACACTAAGTAGACAAACATTTGACAAATCAAGAAAAAGGAAACACTAATAAAAGATTAAAATAAATACTACAGATCTTAATGACAAAATATTACATACACCTAAACAATAAGTTTGAAAATCTAAAAGAAACATGATCTAGGAAAATACAAAGTAGTAAAAGTAACTCATCAATAAGAATTCCTAGATTACAGAAGTAACTGCAGAAGTTTCCACATGGCCTGTCTATTCTTATTAAACTAAATTTGTATCAGAGTCCTTTTAAATCTTTCAATAAAATCTGCATATGTGATACCTTTGGATAATAGTGAATTTACTACTACATATCCTTTATCAATAGTTAAAAGAAGAAAAATCACATCACCTAAATAAATGTTATAATAACATTTAACAAAATTCAGAAGTCATTCCTATTTTTTTAAAAGCCGAAATAGAATAAAATAATAAAGAATCTCTTTCTAAAACCAACAGCTGCCATCATCCTTAATTGTAAAATGCCAGAGGCATTTCAAGACAATGTAATAAAGACCTAAAATAGAACTAAATATTGCAACTATTAGAATAAAGGTTAAAATTACTACTATTTTCAGACAAACCAATGAACCTGGAAAACAAAAGTAAACAGACTTCTACTTAAGTCTAGCAAGATAAAAAGTAAGCGTACACGAAAATCTAGTTACTTCATTGTACCTATTAGAAATAATGGAAATAAATCAAATCCACAAAAACCAAGGAAACTAGCAATAACCTAAAATGCAAATTAAACCATATTTTGTTGGGCATGGTGGTTCACACCTGTAATCCCAGCACTCTGGGAGGTGGAGGCAAGCGGATTACCTGAGTCCAGGGGATCAAGACCAACCTGGGCAACTTGGTGAGACCCCATCTCTACAATAAATCAAAACATTAGCTGGGTGTGGTGGCTCACACCTGTAGTTCCAGCAACTTGGAAGATTGAGGCAGAAAGATCACCTGAGCCCAGTAGGTCGAGGCTGTGGTGGCAGTGAGCGTACTACTGCACTCCAGCCTGGGCGACAGAGTGAGATTCCAACTCAAAAAAAACAAACAAGCCTGGCTCAGTGGCTCAGCCTGTAACCCCACGCCTTGGGAGGCTGAGGTGAGTGGAATGCCTGAGCCCGTGGGTTCGAGACCCGCCTAGGCAACTTGGCGAGACCTCATCTCTACAATAAATCAAAAAAATTAGCCAGGCGTGGTAGCGTGCGCCTGTAGTTCCAGCTACTTTGAAGGCTGAGGCGGAAGGATCGCCAGAGCCCAGTAGGTCAAGGCTGTGGTGGCCAGGAGCGGCCACTGCACTCCAGTCTGGGTGACAGAGTGAGACTCCAACTCAAAAACAAAACAACAAAAAACCACATTTTTATTTGCTAAATAATAAACAAATTTTAATTATTTCATTAAGATGACTGTGTTGATGAATACAGCAATAAAATAGGATTCACATGGCTAATGATAGTATACATCAAGAGTTATATAAGACTTTTAAATGCTTGTCTTTTGATTTAGTTATTCTACTTCTAGGAATCTATTCTAAAGTAATAATCAGATAAACAGAAAGATTTATGCAGAAAGATATTTACTCTAGCATTACTTATGTAAAAAATTGGAAATAAGTTACACATCCAGCAACAGAAAAATAAAAAATAAAGTACCACCCTACAATGGAATGTTAGACAAACATTAAGAATCATTTTTAAAAGAAGGAGAACAAAGGGAAATACTGAAGATTTAATGTTAAGTAAAAAAGCAAACCATTCATGATTTTGATTCTACAAAAATTAACTATACCCACACGCATATATAAAGAAGAAAAATACTGGCAAGAAATATATCAAAATATCAGCAGTAGTTATCCATAGGTAATAGAATAAGAGGTATTTTTTTAAATTTCATTTTTTTTTCCAAATATTAAACCAGAAGGGTGGAACACATTTGAGAAGAATTTGGGATCTGGCTAACACTTCCACTGTTATATCTGCCAATGTAACTTCTAATTCTTTATTTGTCCTTTAGAGACATGAAATTTTGTATAAATGCTTTACCTTATCTATTACTTATGTGTTTATTATACAAGAATTTTGTTTCATTCATAAAGCTATAAATTAATAGTCTCAAAATTTAAAGAATAGAAGTTAATTTTTTAAAGCTAAGATTATACTTTTTTCCTCTTTACCTTATACCTAGAAAGAAATAAACATACTTTAAAATGTACTTTGTTCTTATGAAATAAATGCCAGCCTAAGCAACAAGTGAGACGCTGTCTCCACAAAAAATAAAAAATTTAGCCAGGTGTGGTGGTAATACCTGGAATCCCTGTATCCCAGCTATCTAAGAGGCTAAGGTGGAAGGATCACTTGAGTCCAAGAGGTCAAGACTGCAGTGAGCTATGATTGCCCCACTGCACTCCAATTTGGGTGACAGAGCAGAGACCCTGTCTCTAACAAAAAAGAATGAAAGACAAAAATGCAAAACCAAAAATAAAACCTTCTTTCTGTCTTTTGAGAACACATTAAATATTTACATGAAAAAATATTACCAATGTACTATTTCAATAAAAAAGATGCAAGGAAGAACTCGGTAATGGCAGTTAAAAGTGCCCTGTACGCATGTATATATATACCACTTGTAACCAACACTACTGAATTCCTTCTTGCACCTCCCTCTTTGATTAGTTTTAAATGACAAAAATCGAGAAATAACTCTTATTTCCAGTGGAGTATTATTTGGCATATTGTAAATAATGATGATAAGTTAACATATTGAGAATATCTAAGAATATATACATCTAAATCACAGTGGTGATCAGAAAAGACTCCCAAAGAAAGCTACACTCAAAAGTTGAGTTTTCAAAGATGAGAATGAATTAGGCAGATGACAAGCAAGAGTAAAGAGCGGTATTTTTCAAATGTAATGTTTACAATCAAATCATCACAATGCTTCCTCTCCCAGTCCCTATAATGTAACTAATTTTCATATCAACCTCAAGCCCTAAACTACTTTTTATATCTGTATTTTATTCCTGTAGCAAAGCTACTTACTGTAAAGCTTTCTTACTTCCATCAGGCGTGCGCGCGCGCGCGCGCGCACACACACACACACACAACACACACACACACACAAATTCCTGAAGGATCAAGATAATACAATTGTTAAAAGTACCAGAAAAATATATAAAGAATGTTTTTTGTAAAGGTAGCATGAGGAAGATCTTCTTAAATAGAAGGTATTGAATTAATAACTATTATATGTAAATGGTTCTACAATTCTATAAGGGAGCACACACAGGTAAAGTTTTTTTTGTTTTGTTTTTGTTTTTGAGTAGGTGTCTCTATCACCCAGGTTGTAGTGCAGTGGCATGATCACAGCTCACGGCAGCCTCAAACCCATGGGCTCAGGCGATTCTAGAATCTTAGTCTCCCAAGTAGCTGGGACTACAGGCATGGACCACCACACGCGGTTAATGTTTTGATTGTTCTGTAGTGACGAAGTCCTGCTATGTTACCTAAGCTGGTTTCTAACTCCTGGACTCAAGCACTCAACCCACCTCACCTTGCAAATTACAGGCATGAGCCACCATACCCAACCCATAAAATCTTTTTGGAAGGAAATTTAGCATCTATCAAAATTTTAAATGTACACTTCAAAACCCTTATAATGAAAATACATGCATTTTCACAAAGATATACAGATAAAGTTCATTAGGGCTCTAGTTTTAGCTGCTCGAAATTAAAAATAACAAATGACCATGAATAACTAAATAACGTTACCATATAACGTAATATCTCATGACTGCTAAAAAGATGAGGTGCCACTATATGTACTAATATGAAAACATAATGATCAGATTTTTATTTTATTTATTTATTTTTGAGTTGGAGTCTCTGTCCATCGCCCTCGGTGGAGTGCAGTGGCATGCTCACGGCCACCCCAAGTGTCAACCCACTGGGCTCCGGTGATCCTTACGCCTTAGCCTTCCAAGTAGCCGGAACTACAGGCGCGAGGTACCATGCCCGGTTAATTTTTTTTAATGAGGTCTCGCCAAGTTGCCCATGGTGGTCTCGAACCCGCGAGCTTAGGCAATCCTCTTGCCTCAGCCTCCCAAAGTGCTGGGATTACAGGCTTGAGCCACCATGCCCAGCCCAGATTTTTATTTTAAAATCAACATAAAAACTATACAACATACAATAGGTGCTAATTTCTAATTTAATAAATAAAACTCTTAAGTGGGTAGATACCTCTAAAGAATAGGATTACAAATAATAATTTTCATTTTTACTCTAAGTATTTAATCAACTTGTTTGAATCTTTTATAGTGTGCCCAATCTTGGAAGCTAAGCAGGGACATTAGTACTTGGATGAGAGACCACTTGGGAATACAGGGTTCTGCAGGCCGTTAAAAAAAAAAAAAGAAAAGGAAAAGTCCACTGTTCTAGTCTGTTATGATGGTTATCTCTGCCAGCTGAGACTACAGTGACTTTTGTCTCAATAGTTTTTAGTACTTCCCAAATTTTCTTTCTTAAAAAAAATTTTTCCCCCTATTTTTATTTTTTATTTAAGAGCTGACCTCAAACTACTGGTCTCAAGAGACCCTACTGCCTTGGCCTCCCAAATAGGTAGGATTTACGGTTACAAGTCACTGCCTACTTTCCAAATTTTCTGTGAGAAATACACATACTTTTAAAAATCTGAGAAATTTGGCCAGGCGCAGTGACTCAGCCTGCAATCCCAGCACTTTGGGAGGCCAAGGTAAGAGGACTGTCTGAGCCCAGGGATTTCAGACCAGCCTGGGCAACTTGGTGAGACCTCATCTCTACAATAACTGGGTGTGGTGGCATGCGTCTGTAGTTCCAGTTACTTGGAAGGCTGAGGTGGAAGGATCACCTGAGCCCAGCAGGTCGAGGATGTGGTGTGGTGGCCATGAGCGTGACACTGCACTCTAGCGTGGGCAACAGAGTGAGATTCCAACTCAAAAAAAAAAAAATCTGAGAAATTTGTTTTCAAAAGACCTGTATTTTATTTCAGTGGTGAAACTATATTTTTTCTTCTGAAAAATCATTATTCTCCAAAAAAACAAGTTTTAGTTTTAGTTATGGTCTCAAAACCTTGCTTTTAGAAAGCAGTTTTACATCTGAGTCCGTGAGTATTCATTCATTCTACATTCTATGGCTTACAAGAACAGACTATTAACTTGCGTTTATTAAGCACTGTACTTGCCAAGTACTGTATGTGAATTTTCTCATTTGATCTAAACAGCCCTACGAAATTGATTTTATTGTTATTGTTATTATCCCCATCTTGCAGATGAGTCTTGAACTGTGTATCTTGCCCAGGGTAAGGCAGAAGAGCCAGAATTCCAGGACTCCAGCTCCTAACCACTGGGAACACATGGAGTAAGTACTAATGTACCCCAGAAATAACAGGTTAGAACTGATATCTTGAATGAATAAATGTTCAGGCTGACTACTCTTAACCAGGCTGATGATCCTAAAAGTGAAGAAGTAGTGAAACTATTCTGATCACAAGCGAAAACAACCAGTATTTTGTGAGGGCAATGGGGGCTATTTTTTTCCTTTCCTTTTCTGTTCCACCAAGGCACAAGAAGTATACTTAGGAAGAACTCAGAAGCACGATTTGCAAGTAACTTAACAACCTTCCTCTGGTCTGGAAACAGTTAACCCTCTAACAACTGAAAGGCTTTTTAATAACAAACTGATCAAAACCCTCACAACTGAACCCCATTTTAAGTTTTAACCAAAAGTAGAAAATTTAAGCCGGGCTCGGTGGCTCAGCCTGTAATCCCGTGCCTTTGGGAAGCTGAGGTGAGTGGATTGCCTGAGCCCGCGGAGTTCGAGACCTGCCTGGGCAACTTGGTAAGACCTCATCTCTACAATAAATCAAAAATTAGCCAGGCATGGTAGCGCATGCCTGTAGCACCAGCTACTTGGAAGGCTGAGGCGGAAGGATCGCCGGAGCCCAGCAAGCTGAGGCTGTGGTGGCCAGGAGCGGCCAATGCACTCCAGCAGTCTGGGCGACAGAGTGAGACTCCAACTCAAAAAAAAAAAAGTAGAAAATTTAGAAAGCCAAAAAAAAGCTATGCTCAAATACTGTCATAATATCCAACATTTAGCCGGGCTCGGTGGCTCAGCCTGTAATCCCGTGCCTTTGGGAGGCTGAGGTGAGTGGATTGCCTGAGCCCGCGGGTTCGAGACCCACCTGGGCAGCGAGACCTCATCTCTACAATAAATCTAAAAATCAGCCGGGCATGGTAGCACATGCCTGTAATTCCGGCTACTCAGAAGGCTGAGGCAGAAGGATCGCCAGAGCCCAGCAGGTCGAGGCTGCGGTGGCCGAGGGAGCACTCCATCAAGAGAGATCAACAAAAAGAATAATAATGAAGAAAGAAAGACAAACTGTTAACCATGTCTGCTTGGAAACCTGCCTATCATAAAGATCAGAGAACCACATGAACACTTTATCACTTGTTTAGTAAATATACCCCAACTACGAACTTATCATATTATGATTTTAGGTTGCAAGGTTAATATTAAATGATACGCAGTCCATAAGAATCTCTGAATGATAGCAAACCATAAACCAAGGCCCTAAGGGAAGTGAAATACCCAGGAACTCTTGCTTCATATAAATATCCGCCAATGGAAAGAACTAGCATAGAAGCTGACATCTATAGACCCAGTTTCACACACCAACATTTCTACACCTCAATCCCTCAAGTCAATAAGACATCCATTAAACAAAGGACAGCTGATACTACCAAATGAAGCTGAGTACTAAACCATTTTTTTCAGAGCCTTGCTGGAGAGAAGGTAACAATGGACTATTTAGTGAAAACACAAAATACACTGAATTTAGGTCAACCTCTTTCACCAAAATTTGAAAGTTTAAGACTACATACATTATATGTAAAAAAACATGCAGTTCAATGTCCATAACATAAATAGAAATCCGTGTTCCTGGCTAATAGCTTGAAAGATTTAAAAGCTGAGGATGACAGAGTGAATGAGTTGTCTTAAATCAATACCTCTTGCAGAACACTAAAAGGCTTTTCATATAACACATGAATATGAGTGTATTACAAATGCCACAGAGCTTCTGGCAAAGTTGACAAGTTTTAACCTGCTTTAAAAATTACTATTCACTGCGTTCATCCCAATCTAACTTTATTGAATGTTATTCTTTTGGACAACCCTACAAAAACAAAACACCCAGAGCAGATTCTTGTACATTTCAATATCCTGCCTACTTATAAGAGCGGAAGAGTCAAACACAGCAGGGGAAAAAAATGTGACGTGCACAGCCTTGATCCAAAACACAGCTCTTCGTAGTCTAATTTTAGGCCTAACCATTTGATTGTCTTTAGCAAAGGTTAAAAAAAAACAAAGAAACTATAGATCGCTTGTAAAGTAGAACTGAAATAATGATATCAATGGGAGTTGGTTATTTATCAAGGGAGAAACAAATCACGTTCACACTGTCCAGCGTATTGCCATTAAATTAAGATACAAGGATGGGTGCAACCTCACTTGACACACTTCACAGTCCGTGGATGACATTACCGTTAAAGAATTAGTCAAAAGGTTGAATCCACCGAGGAATTTGTGACAACGTCTTGTGTGCGTTTCAAAGAATGCCAAACATGGTGAAAACCAAGTTTAACTTCGCCTAAGCTACCTAAAGAACCACCTGGCTGAAGATCAAACAAGAACCGTAAGAAAACCTGAAAGTTCTGTTCTTAAGCGGTGGCCTCAACCCCCCGAGAAAACTTTCCTGCCAATGTGGAATATGGAAAAGGGGTTTCAGATTGGAGTCAAAAGAGTTAAGGCACTCGAGACAATCAATATTCCCAAGCAATGAAACTGGAGTGAGCAGACAGCTAGCGAGGAGGGGCTGAGAACAGCGAGAGGAACAAAAACCGAAAGATCTGGTCCAGCATTAGAGTCGCCGAGGGGAGGGCAGACCGAGAGAGGGCTGAGCCCGAGGCACGGCGCGGTTCAGGGCAGGGATGCGTCCAGGAAGAGTCAGCCCTCCGCAGCCCTGCAAGCTTCCCATTTGGGGCTAAAGCCGGAGGAGAAAACAGCCCTAGGGAACAGACAATGAGCCACCGCCCCAGGAGCCGCGGCCCCAAGCACGCAGGTGGCGGCTTCGCGGCCCCGCGCGGGGCAGGTCGGCCGCCCCGGGCCGCTCCCGCCAGCCAGGCCGCGGAGGAGGAAGGCGGAAGGAGGAACGGCGGGCGTGCCGGCGAGCGGGCCTGCCTGCACTTACCCCAGCCAGGAACGGTCCCCGCCCCGGCGAGGCGCCTCCGTCAGAGCTCCCGGCGGGCTGCGCAGCCGCCCCGGGCGAGTGCGCGGCGCGGGCAGGGGAGGGGAGGGAAGGGGACGCGGGGCGGGAAGCGGAGCCGCGCTGGAGCGACGCCGCTGCTACCGCTAGGCCGGGCGGCAGCGGAGCCCTGCGCCCGCCAGGGAGGGGAAGGCAGGGAGCCTTCGGCAATGGCGACGGCCCGGGCCGGAGGGGAAGCGGAACAACCGCCGCCGCTGCGCGTGGCCACAACCCTGGGGGAGGGCGACGGCCCGGCGCGGGAGGGGCGGGGCCAGAACCCCCTCCACCTCCGGCCCCGAAGCCTGGAGCTCCCCGGGGCGGAGACGAGCCTCACCTCCCAATGGGCGGGCTCGAGCGGGGGCTGCTGGGAGTTGTAGTTTAGTGATGGGCGCTGCTCTTTTTGGTAGTCTTTGTATTGAGAGGGACAGCCGGTCCCATTTAATTCAGCATTGTCTCCAGTGGTTTTTGCCACCGAAGATACTGATAGACGACTGCTGTTATACAAGTCTGCTCCAGGACGTTTGTTTCTGGGAATTCATTCATTACCCATTTTGCTTTTTTTACCTACGAACCTTCTTAATTTTGTTGCTAAACTAAGTCCCACCTCCTTGCAAATTAAGACCTCCCTGTTTTATCAATGTATTCACTTATTCTACAAATATTTGAGTGTCTGATGTGTACCAGACACTTAGGCTTCAGGGATATAAAGGTGAACACGATTCATCTAGCCTTTGTGGAGTTTACAAATATGAAAACACAGTAATTAAAGCAGGGATATCTGGAGGGGGAACTAAGGGAGATTACTTGGATTGGGTGGCCAAAGAAGGCCTCTTTAAAGAGGTGATATTTAAAATAAGAACAGAAACAGCTAGCAATGAGAGGCATCCAGGGGAAAGCATTAAGAACAGGCGAAAGAGCTTGCTATGGTCACTTAAGAAGGCCTGTGTACCTGGGCCTTAGAGTGCAAGGAGATAGTACGAAAAAAACACTAGAGCAGACAAGATTCAGGTCATGAAGAATCTAGAATGCCATGGTAAGAAATCTGCACTTTATTCCAAGAAGTCATTAAAGGGGTTTAAGCAGGGAAGTGGTGTTTTCTGGTGTATACTTTTAGGTCACCAGACTGGTAAGCGGAGAATGGAGTATAGAGAAGCTAGAAGGGAAATAAACTACGGAGGCAGTAATCATGACATACACCAGGGAGATACTAGTGGAAATAAAAAGAGTTAGCCATATTTTGCTTATCTCTGAATGTAGAGCCAAAAACTCAAATTGATAAGGAGGACACAGGACAGAAAAGAACCAAAGAGCAACATGGCACTCTATTTTTCAGATGAAAAATGCTCCCATTATTAAATACACAGAAACACTGGATAAAATAGGACATACTTTCAAAGGCATAACTAAGCTTGCAAGAATGAAAAGAGAAGGCCTCTGGTAGTCTTCCAAACTCCACACTCAACCCGAAGAACAAGGAGGAAACCACAATGGTAAGCAGGGGAGTAAAGCCACAGTTTTGTTGAGAGTACCCTACTTATCTCAGAAATCTCTAGGGTTTTAATGGCTGCATAGGAAACAGGAGATCAAAGACCTTGGTCCTGTATAAGAAGTTGGAATTGTGATTCTGGACTGCACTGGAAATTCAAAGGAATATCTGTACCCACCAAGAACAGACCGGTGGTGGGGGGAACCCTGTACTAGCACAGGGAGACATGCAGAACATTTGTCTGCTTTAGCCTGGTGTGGAGGGTAACAGAAAATTTTTCCTTTAGAAATAATAACTACAAATTTCCCCTCACAAGAATGAAAAGAGAATGCCTCCAGTAGACTTCCAAACTCCATACTCAACCCAAAGAATGAGGAGGAAGCTAGAATGGTAACCAGGGGTTTGAAAGTTCAAATGTGAGCCGGGCTCGGTGGCTCAGCCTGTAATCCCGCGCCTTTGGGAGGCTGAGGTGAGTGGATTGCCTGAGCCCGCGGGTTCGAGACCCGCCTGGGCAGCGAGACCTCATCTCTACAAAAAATCAGCCGGGCGTGGTAGCGCATGCCTGTGATTCCGGCTACTCGGAAGGCTGAGGTGGAAGGA
Source organism: Cephalopachus bancanus (assembly GCA_027257055.1). Taxonomy (NCBI): domain Eukaryota; kingdom Metazoa; phylum Chordata; class Mammalia; order Primates; family Tarsiidae; genus Cephalopachus; species Cephalopachus bancanus. The sequence goes on along the minus strand of JAPVLO010000230.1, from coordinate 2,176,219 downwards.
TCGCCGGAGCCCAGCAGGTTGAGGCAGCGGTGGCCGGGAGCAGCCACTGCACTCCAGTCTGGACGACGGAGTGAGACTCCAACTCAAAAAAAAAAAAAAAAAAAAAAGAAAGTTCAAATGTGTCCACAAAGTGATCCCAGGCTGGAATGCTTTGACCTGGAGAAAACAAATACAAATCTTCATTGCACAGGTCTCAAAGGATTCCACAGATAAAACAGGATTTCCAAAGATTAACATGAGCACCCACAATACAATTTGAATACACCTGAGGAAATAAGCCACCATGAGTGAGACAACAGAAACTACAAAGAAAACAATGAAACCCATATGGACTTTAGATATTGGAATTACTGCTGACAGAATATAAAATAAGTTTATTTCAACTATTTAAAAAAAAATTTTTTTTTCAGTTGGAGTCTCACTCTGTCACCCAGGCTGGAATGCAGTGGCACACTCACAGCCACCACAGCAATCCTTCCATCTCAGCCTTCCAAGTAGCTGGAGCTGGAACTACAGGCGCATGCTACCATGCCTGGCTTATTTTTTGATTTATTATAGAGACAACTCACCAAGTTGCCCAGGCTGGTCTCAAATCCCTGAGCTCAGGCAATTCTCTCGCCTCGGTCTCCCAAAGTGCTGAGATTACAGGCTTGAACCACCGCACCTAGCCTTATTTTTTATTTTTTTGAGTCAGAGTCTCACTGTCACTGTCGCCCAGGCTGGAGTGCAGTGACATACTCACAGCCACTGTAGCTACAACCTGCTGGGCTCAGGAGATCCTTCCACCTCAGCCTTCAAAGTAGCTGAAACCACAAGTGTACACCACCATGCCCAGCTAATGTTTTATTGTAGACATGAAGTCTCATCAAGTTGTCCAGGCTGTTCTCGAACCCCTGGACTCAGGAAATCCTGTCACCTCTGCATCCCAATGTGTTGGGATTACAGGCATGAGCCACCCATGCCTGGCTTATTTCAACTAATTTTTTTTTTTTTGAGTTGGAGTCTCACTCTGTCGCCCAGACTGGAGTGCAGTGGCCGCTCCCGGCCACCGCAGCCTCGACCTGCTGGGCTCCGGCGATCCTTCCGCCTCAGCCTTCCAAGTAGCCGGAACTACAGGCGGGCACTACCACCCCGGCTAATTTTTGATTTATTGTAGCGATGAGGTCTCGCCAAGTTGCCCCGCGCGTCACGAACCCGAGGGCTCAGGCAATCCACTCACCTCCGCCTCCACCTCCCAAAGTGCTGGGATTACAGGCTGAGCCACCGAGCCCAGCCTATTTCAATGATTTTTAAAAATAAAGCTGGCACAATGGCTCACACCTGTGATCCGAGCACCTAGGCCGAGGAGGGAGGGTTGCTTGAGGCCAGGAATTCAAGACCAGCCTGGGCAACACAGCAAGATCCCATCTCTACAAAAAATAAAAATAAATTAGCCAGGCATGATGGTGCACACCTGTAGCCCCAGCTACTCAAGAAGCTGAGGTGCAAGGATCATTTGAGCCCGGAAGTTTGAGATTACAATGAGCTATGAATGCACCACTACACTCCAGCCTGCACAACAGAGTGAGACCCTGCATCCAAAGGAGAGGAGGGGACAGGAGGGGGAGGGGAGAGGGAGGAGGAGAGGAGAGAAGTTAGAAAATGCAAGCAAGAAAAAAGATACTATTTTTTTTAAATGACCTAACAGTTTTGAAAATGAACCAAAGAGAACTTCTAGAAAGAAAAGATAATTTCTTAACCAATGTTTGGGTTAAACAGAAGACTACATGCAGTGGAAGAGAAAATTAGTAAACTGGAAGACAGATCAAAAGAAATTACTGAGAATAGCCAGAAGAGAGGAAAAATTAAAGATAGTTTAAGAGACACAGGGATAGATTGTTAAGGTCTACCACACCACAATGTGAATTCCAGGAGAGAAAAGAATTTGTATATAATGAGATAATGGCTGAAGATGTTCCAGAATTGATTAAAGACAAGATTCTTCAGATTAGAAAGCAAACTGAATACCAAGCAGAATAAGGAAAATAAATCTTCTCAAACTCATCAAAGTGAAACTGCAGAATACGAGACAGAAAGTAACTAGAACGAAGACATTTCCTACCAAGAATCAAGTATTAATTTCATAGCTATACTTCTCAACACCAACAATGGGTTCCAGTCAACAATGGGATATTTTCAAAGTACCAAGAGAAAATAACCAAACATAGAAGTGTACAACTAGCTAAATTATCAAGTACATGGGTAAGAGTGAAATAAAGATATCATCAAACACAAACAGATGTTACCAACAACAGGGGCCTACCAAAGGAACTCCTTAAAAGATATAGTTCAGAAGCTGGGCTCGGTGGCTCAGCCTGTAATCCCGCGCCTTTGGGAGGCTGAGGTGAGTAGATTGCCTGAGCCCGCGGGTTCAAGACCCGCCTGGGCAGTGAGACCTCATCTCTACAATAAATCAAAAAATCAGTCAGGCGTAGTAGTGCATGCCTGTAATTCCGGCTACTTGGAAGACTGAGGCGGAAGGATTGCTGGAGCCCAGCAGGTCGAGGCTGCAGTGGCCAGAAGCGGCCACTGCACTCCAGTCTGGGCGACAGAGTGAGACTCCAACTCAAAAAAAATAAAAATAAGCCGGGCTCGGTGGCTCAGCCTGTAATCCCGCGCCTTTGGGAGGCTGAGGTGAGTGGATAGCCTTAGCCCGCGGGTTCAAGACCCGCCTGGGCTGAGAGACCTCATCTCTACAATAAATCAAAAAATCAGCCGGGCATGGTAGCGCATGCCTGTAATTCCGGCTGTTGGAAAGCTGAGGCGGAAGGATCGCCGGAGCCCGGCAGGTCGAGGTTGCGGTGGCCGGGAGCGGCCACTGCACTCCAGTCTGGGCAACAGAGTGAGACTCCAACTCAAAAAAAAAATAAAATAAAAAATAAAAAAATAATAATAGAAATAAACAAAAAAGATATAGTTCAGAAGGAAACAATCTCAGAAGGAAGGTCTGAGATGTAAGAAATCAGATTGATAGCTAATATCTACCATCTGATCACTGATTAGGACAATCCTGGAGAGCATACTTAGTTCATATTATTTCATTGTGTCATCGACTACCAAACCCTACATTCAACTACTGGCTAGTAATGTATTTTGTAAGTTTGGGGGACAATACAGATAGATGCTAGTCACTTCACCCCAATTTATCTCCATATCATTATCAATCAGTATAAATTATCAAAATGTAGATAAGTAGTTCTAATGAGTATAATATCTGGCTGGAATAACAATAGATCTTTCCAGTTACCAAACAATATACTATCCCAAAGATGTAGATAAATAATGTAAGTTCTTAGAAGAGTGGCTAAGACACACACACACACACACACACACGCGCGCGCGCGCGCTCTCTCTAATCTGATGCCCTGCTACTACCCTTAGTTGAGGTACCAGTTTCTCTATTCTGCATCAGAAAGAACCTAACACAATAGAAAAATAATACCATAAAAGTGGTACAAATACTGGAACATAATGGTCAGAAAACAGTACCTATTGTCTTGGTCTTAAACAAAAAAGAATATACTCAGAATTTAAAAAATAAAGTGTTTACTCATTGTGTAATTATCCAAAGAAGATAATATAAAGATCAAAACCAGAAATAGTTACAGTAAAAGTGATGTCATCTATGGCCATTTATCAGGCAATAAGAGTCATATCAAAGTTCTCTTCAGTCATATTCTTATTATACTTCTGAATACCTGTATAAATGAGTAAACAGCTGAACCATGCTTTAAGCCACAATCTTAAATATTGTAAATACTGATGAAACTTTGTTGTGATGAGCAAAAGGAAAAATTAATATATACACATACCTAAACACACTCTTTAAGATGGCAAACAGTATCCTGTTTTCCCACCTGTCTAATCATATACCAAAATGTCTGTCAATGTTATTTAATTTTAATTGATATGTAATTCCATTTCAATGCTACATTATAAATCCCATAGTGAAAGAAATGTTTTTAAAAAATGAAATTCTGAGCACGGTGGCTTATGCCTGTAATCCCAGCACTTTGGGAGGCAGAGGCGAGAGGATAGCTTGAGCCTGGGAATTCGAGACCAGTCTAGACAACTTGGCGAGATCTCATCTCTACGATAAACCAAAAAATTAATCAGGTGTGGTGGCACGTTCCTGTAGTTCCAGCTACTTGGAGGAGGATCTCCTAAGCCCAGCAGGTTAAGACTGCAATAGCCATCAGCGTGCCACTGCATTCCACCCTGGGTGACAGAGTGAGACTCCAACTCAAAAAAAAAAAAAAAGTGAAACAAGTGAGAAATAAGACTGGTTTGAAATTTTTATAATTTTAAAGAACTCTAATATTTCTGCTTTATGGCATTGGGTTACCTTTTCCAATATTTAAGTCTCAAATACACCTTGAAAAAGAACTGTTTTGATTAGTCAAGCAGTACATGTCGAATTAGAAATGATTTAGTTCCCAAAAAAACACCAAAATGTTTTAGGAAATTAGGCAAGGATAGTATACATAAACGTTTATCACATCTCAATAATCTCTATATAAAACAAACAATGCCAATACATCGTTCTGGCTGGGTTTTTTTTCCCTTATTTTGGGATCCCACTCGGTTGCTCAGGCTGGAGTGCGGTAGCACGATCACGGTTCACTAGAGGCTCAACCTCCTAGGCTCAGGCGATTCTTCTGCCTCAGCCTCCCAAGTAGCTAGAACTAAGACACATGCCATCATGCTCACCTAATTTTTTGTAGAGATAAGGTCTCACTGTATTGCCCAGGTTGGACTTGAACTCCTGGGCTCAAGCAATACTCCTGCCTTGTCCTTCCAAAGCGCTGGGATTAAAGGCATGAGCCACTGTGCCTGGCCTGGCTTCTGTTTTAGAATATGCTTGCCCAAAAGTATTATTTATTTACTTATGTTTTCTCATCTCCATAAACCCCTGTAGATTAGATAGATAGATAGGTAGATAGATCTATCTATCTATCTATCTATCTATATCTTTTTTTTCCCCTTGAGTCGGAGTCTCACTCTGTGGCCCAGGCTGGCCATAACCTGCTGGGCTCAGGCAATCCTTCCACCTCAGTCTTTCAAGTATCTGGAACTACAGGCACATGCCACCATGCCTGGTTAATTTTTTTGATTTATTATAGAGACGAGGTCTTGCCAAGTTGCCCATGCTTGTCTTGAACCCCTAGGCACAGACAATCCTCTCGCCTCCACCTGCTGGGATTACAAGAGTGAGCCACCATGCCAGGCATAAGTTTTTATTTTTTAATAAGTCTGTGGCACTTACTTTATTTTCTAATTTTTCCCAAGTATAACAGTAAGTTAAGAACTTTTGTTTAAAAAAATACCTGAACCTGAGCCAGGCTCAGTGGCTCAGCCTGTAATCCCGCACCTCTGGGAGGCTGAGGTGAGTGGATTGCCCGAGCCCGCGGGTTCAAGACCCGCCTGGGCAGGCAAGATCTCATCTCTACAATAAAATAAAAAAATTAACCGGGCGTGGTAGCACATGCCTGTAATTCCGGCTACTCAGAAGGCTGAGGCGGAAGGATCACTGGAGCCCTGGAGCCCAGCAGGTCGAGGCTGCGGTGGCCGGAAGCGGCCACTGCACTCCAGTATGGGTGACAGAGTGAGGCTCCAACTCGGAAAAAAAAAAAAAAAAACCTGAACCTAACATCCAGGATCTACAAGGAACTCAATAACTGAAAGAAAAATAAATAAAAAATACCTGAAGATTCTATTTTTTTGTTAATGTACAACTTAATAAAATATACTGTTTAAAATGACAATCTAAAGTACATTAAGGAATAATAAATTTTTATATTAATAATTCCTTAGCTATCTTGTTTTAATGATTTTCTTTGAAACTTGGATGAATGGCTTTAACATTCTCATGAAATTAACATTTAAATAAACATGATTTTCATTCAAATTATTTTATTCTTATTTATAATGTTTTCTCAATTTTTAGCTTAAACTGAAAGATTTCTATTCACAAAATGAGAATATTTGTCTCCATTACATAAATAAATCATTTTTCTATCCCAAATGAAGATAAAGTCACTTCTCACAAAATAAATATTAGTTTAACAGAATTAAGTTTCTTCCACTGGCATTTGATGCTTGAGGATTACCAAGGGTCTGTACAATAGAATACTAAGTTTTGGAATTAGCTGAGATCCAAAAATTTCTCTGATAAACAGAATTTTAGCCATAAATGAAAACAAGAGACAAAAGTAATGACTTAATTCTAGAAGAATAGCTCAGTCACAAATGAATAGATCTTATTTAGGTTTATAGAAAGCATTAAAAAAAACTGCAGAAAACTTATAGGGAAAAATGGCCATATTTACAAATAGTCACCAAGACCCAAGTAGAACACAGGATTGTAATGAGGAGAGTCACAGAACATACTAAAAAGGTATGTATGGTCAGTCCCACTGGAATCTGCAGAGTCACATTCTTAAAAACCTAGAGAGAGAGGGGAATAGAGAAGTTAGAGACATTTAAAATGCATGTCATATGGTGGTTAGCTGCTGAATGACGTTTTGGATCCAACATTTCATTTAATGTTACAGAATCAGACTCAATTCCCATAATAACTTGTTAATTCTCATTAATTCTGACTTTTTCTGCTTTTTACATAGAGTTAAGCATATTCTTCCAAAGCTAGATCCCAATGTCCCCTCTGTGATCAATGTAAACATTTACTTCCTCTTACTATGTTGCTTTTTTTTTTTTTTTTAATGGGAGTCTCACTCTGTTGCTCAGGCTGGAGTGCCGTGGCACCCTCATGGCCACCCCAGCATCAACCTGCTGGGCTCCAGCGATCCTTCCGCCTCAGCCTTCCAAGTAGCCGGAACTACAGGTGCGCACTACCATGCCCAACTAACTATGTTTAAAATTAGAATACAGAATCCTCTCTAAGTTGAAGCCGTCAAGAAAAAACATCAAAACAGGTGTGTACTACCTTGTCTCTATCAGGCAAGGTGGTATGCACCTGTAGTCCTAGCTACTGAGGAGGCTGAGGCAGAAGAATTACTTGAGTCCAGGAGTTTAAGGCTGCAGTGAGCCATGATCATGCCCCTGTACTCCAGCCTAGGCCATAGAGTGAGACCTTGTCTCAAAAAGAAGAAAAAAAGAATGTCACCTTCAATACACCTTAGTATAGAACACCACTTCAGCCATGGTCACCTATTTTCTGGCATATATAAAGACAAAATATAATACAAAGTTAAAAAATATATTTAAAGTACTTAATTATGATCTCTTATTTCAAGTTACATTTTTTTTTTCCAGAGTCTCACTGTCACCCAGGCTGGAGTGCAGTGGCATACTCACAGCCACCACAGCCTCGATCTCCTGGGCCCAGGCGATCCTTCTGCCTCAACCTTCCAAGTAGCTGAACCACAGGCAATACACCACCACACCCGGCTAATTTTTTTATTTATTATAGAGACGAGATCTCACCAAGTTGCCCAGGCTGGTCTTGAACCCATGGGCTCAGGCAATCCTCTTGCCTCCACCTCCAAAAGTGCTGGGATTACAGGCATGAGCCACAGTGCCCAGTCAAGTTACATGGTTTTAAAAAGAGGTGAATTAAATGTTTTAATAGGGTCATAACTTATTTTGTAGCAATGCATCCTACTAATTTTCTACAAGCAGGAAAAAGTGTTTTATAATTTTCTAAACTAATAAATTATAAATAAATACTAAGCACACTCTCCATTCACATTTTAAAAAATCAAATGCAGCCGGGCTCGGTGGCTCAGCCTGTAATCCCGCGCCTTTGGGAGGCTGAGGTGAGTGGATTGCCTGAGCCCGCGGGTTCGAGACCCGCCTGGGCAGTGAGACCTCATCTCTACAATAAATCAAAAAATCAGCCGGGCGTGGTAGCGCGCGCCTGTAATTCCGGCTACTCGGAAGGCTGAGGCGGAAGGATTGCCGGAGCCCAGCAGGTCGAGGCTGCGGTGGCCGGGAGCGGCCAATGCACTCCAGTCTGGGCGACCAAGTGAGACTCCAACTCAAAAAAAAAAAAAAATCAAACGCAGTCCTCCAGATATATTTTAGAGTTTGGAAAAAAAATTCCAGATACCATATGGCAATGGCAATCTACTCAAAAGCAATTCTATGTTGCATAAGACATTTGTACAGTTATCTCTCTTCCCCACAATCTGTTCAAAGAAAGTTCTCCAATACAAAACAGTAGTGCTTTGTAGTAAGTCTTTATTGAAAGTAGTTGTTTTCTGAGCTAGCTGGAGACAGACCTCTAAGTAACCACAAGGAAATTACTTCAAATCTAAATATCCACAAAAGTATATGTGAATAAATCTGCCTTATGGTTATCTGATATGTTATGTTATCAGGTATCAGGTATGTTATCTGCTGGTTTGAATTTTAAAGTAGCTAGGTGTGCTGAGGAGGCTGAGGAGGGAGGATAGCTTGAGCCCAGGAGTTCGAGGCTGCAGTGAGCTATGATCACTCCACTGCACTCCAGCCTGGGCAACAGGGCAAGACGGTGTCTTTATTTTTTTTTAAGTTTTAGCCAGGCTCAGTGGCTCAGGCTGTAATCCCAGCACTTTGGGAGGCTGAGGTGAGTGGACCGCCTGAGCCCGTGGGTTCGAGACCCACCTGGGCAACTTGGCGAGACCTCATTTCTCCAATAAATCAAAAATTAGCTGGGCGTGGTAGTGCACGCCTATAGTTCCAGCTACTTGGAAGGCTGAAGCGGAAGGATCACCAGAGCCCAGCAGGTCGAGGCTGCAGTGGCCGCTCTTGCACTCCAGTCTGGGTAACAGAGTGAGACTCCAACTCAAAAAAAAAAAAGTTTTAAGTTGTTTTATTTTTGTTGCGAACTCATCTGACTCCCTATAAAAGTAAATTGTAAACATGATGAAACATCGTGCTACTCATCTAAAAAAGCAGGCTTTAAAGATAATCAGAAACAAAGAAAAAAATCCACAGTAATGCTATAAAAGTTATTCACAGTTAAAAGGCATAAGAATAAAATTTTAAAAGGAACAAAAGGATGGAGGGGGGAGGGAAAGAGATACACTGTACAAAGCACTCTGAAGAAAGAAAAGTAGACTGTTAACTAAAGAGACTAAGTAGAAAACACAGACTTCTAAAAAAAAGCCAGTGATAATGAAGTATTGATACTATACCCAATTAAATAACCGGAAAAAAGATGGGAAGGTGAAAACTACAAAAATGGCCTGAAACAGCCAGATTTAGTTATAAAATAGCGATACAAATGTTCAGAAACTATCATAGTTGAAATGATACTACTCTTTTATTTTCCTTTCTTTACTTGCTCTGTGTAATGTAATGAAGTTAACTAATTTATTTTGCTGTTCAAAAACAAAAAGTTGTAAATAAAAATAAAGAGGTTTTTTTTTTTGAGTTGAAGTCTCACTCTGTCACCCAGACTGGAATGCAGTGGCACACTCATGGCCACCCCAGTGTCAACCTGTTGGGCTCCAGCGATCCTACCGCCTCAGTCTTCTAAGAAGCCAGAACTACAGGCACGCACCACCATGCCCGGCTAATTTTTTATTTATTGTAGAGATAAGGTCTTGCCAAGATGCCTGGGCTAATCTTGAACCCACAGGCTCAGGCAATACACTTGCCTCCGCCTCCCAAAATGCTGGGATTACAGGCTGGGCCACCAAGTCCGGCCATAAAGTTTTACTGATAATGGAAAACCAAATGAATGTGTCACTGTTTTCTTTGTCATTTCTCACCTTTAAAAGCATATGAGGCCGGGTGCAGTGGCTCACGCCTATAATTCTAGCACTTTGGGAAGCTGAGGTGAGAGGACTGCCTGAGCCCACAGGTTCGAGACCAGCCTGGGCAACTTGGCAAGACTTCATGTCAACGATAAATCAAAAAATTAACCAAGTGTGGTGGTGCATGCCTGTAATTCCAGCTACTTGGAAGCTGAGGTGGAAGGATCACCTGAGCCCAGCAGATCGAGGCTGCGGTGGCTGTCAGCATGCCACTGTACTCCAGCCTGTGTGGTAGAGTGAGACTCCAACTCAAAAAAAAGGCTTATCAGCTATATTTAAGCTCTGAACCAGTGACATGTGGGACTAAGCCTATATTACCAGCCCCCAAATTAAATGATTCGATGATTTTACCCAAATGAGGAAACACTGTTGCCATCAGCAGCAAAGAAACATTAAATACAAACAAACAAAAACTAGCTTTTTAGGCTGGAAAATGCTAAACGTTTAAATGTGGCAGAAATATAACAGAAAAAGTTTTAATGAAGCAGCATGATGTAAAAACAACATAAAATATTAGCTTACTGATTTATACTTCATATTTTTCCATTGGCAGATATCCCTATTCTTCAAATCACAAGGAGCTGTCACTTCTTCCTGAGCCCAGCATGTCAAAATTGGGAATTCTGAGAAAAGTGGTAGAAAATAATGTCAGAAAACCTGTATTTAGACTCAAGACTAGGCTTGTAGCAAACTTGTTTTTATATATTAGTATATGATTTGGACCCACCTATCACACACTGTTATTTTAGCATGCTTTTTTTTTTTGAGTCAGAGTCTCACTCTGTTGCCCAGGCTGGAGTGCAATGGCACACTCATGGCCACCGCAGCCTCGACCTACTGGGTTCAGGTGACCCTTCCACTTCAACCTTCCAAGTAGTTGGAACCACAGACGTGCATAACCAAGCTCAGCAAATTTTTTTGATTTATTATAGAGACAAGGTCTCTCCATGTTGCTCAGGCTGGCTGCAAACCCCTGAGTTCAGGTAATCCTCTTGCCTCTACCTCCCAAAGTGCTGGCATTACAGGCTTGAGCCACCGCACCCAGCAGCATGCTCTTTTACGTGAATACCTATGAAATTATAAAATTACAAAAGTATCACGGAAGTCAAATACGACTTAACTGATCCCGCTATACTCAAACTAGGGGTCACTCTTTTTAAAAATTTAGTGTAAATTTTTCCTTGAAGTATAGCATGCATTCAAAAAGTGAACATAACATAAGTGTACAACTCAATACATTTCTATATGAAACACCCATAAAGGAGTACTCAGATAAAAAAAAAAAAAAACAGAACAATACCTGAACCCCCCCATGTTCTGTCAGGAGAGACACTTTTTCAAACTTTATTTAGGGTAGGTAAAAGGTACCATTAATACAATCAGAAAACTAGGTTGAATGAACAAAGCTAATAAAGATGAATGCTTTTTAATTTTCTTATCATAAAAGGTATGATGATAGCAAACTTTTTTTTTTTTTTAGTTGGTGTCTCACTCCTTTGCCTAGGCTGGAGTGCAGCGGCATGCTCACGGCCACTCCAGCCGACTTGCTGGACTCTGGCGATCTTCCACCCCAGCCTTCCAAGTAGCTGGAACTACAGATGTGCGCTACCATGCCCAGCTATTTTATTTTTATTTTATTATAGAGATGAGGTCTCGCCAAGTTGCCCAGGGTGGTCACGAACCTGCGGGCGCAGGCAATCCACTCGCCTCGGCCTCCCAAAGTGCTGGGATTACAGGCTGAGCCACCGGGCCTGGCTGCAAATATATTATTAAAACTTCCCATCTGCTAGTTTTTAGTTGCAGTGCTTTACTAACTTTTATAAACATTCTAAGTCAGCCCTTATTTGGAGACACAAGGAACCAAAATCTGAAAGGGACTTAACAAACTAAAGAAGTCTTGATTCCTAGAAGATTTCAAATAGCTAAAACATAGTTTAATTCATCCAAATTGCCATATAAAAACAGAAAGAACAATTACACAGCAAAACCAAAAACTCATAGGTGAAATTTACAACAAAATCAGATGATAAAGTATACTCTCAAACACCAAAATACACACAAGTGGAAACAAAACACCAAAAGCCACAAAGTCCTGCAATACCAGTATGAAAAAAGAGAAAGCAGCAAAGGGGCAACGTGGATCAATGGCTGTAAAAAGAAATATGTATTTTTTTTTTTTTTTAGTTAGAGTCTTACTCTGTTGCCCAGGCTGGAGTGCAGTGGCATGCTCAAGGCCACCCCAGTATCAATCTGCTGGGCTCAGGATCCTTCCCCCTCAGTCTTCCAAATAACCGGAACCACAGGTGTGTGCTACCACGCCTGGCTAATTTTTTGATTTATTGTAGAGATGAGATCTCACCACGTTGTCCGGGCTGATCTCAAACCCCTTGGCTCAGGCAATCCTCTCACCTCAGCCCCCCAAAGTGCTGGGATTACAGGATTGAGCCACTGCACCCGGTCAGAAATATGTATTATATGCCTGATAGTTTATGCCTACTAATCAAAGAACAAGGTACCACCCATAGTCTTGTCAAAGGATTCAAAACTGATTCTGATCATGCCTCTGGAGTCAGCTGCCAATTTCTAGGAAACAAAGAAGCAAGAGGAACTTGATGAACTGCATCATGAGTATAATCAGCAAAATCCCAACTAGGAGAAACTCTGCAGGTCAAATGACCCAGGTTCTTTCAACAGATCAGTTGAGAAAAAAGAAAAGGGACAGAGGGAAACCTGTAAATTAAGAGACTTAATGGAAATAACAGATTTTTATAACTGGACCAGACTCAAGTATAGAGTGTCTCAGAGTGCTCATCTAGGTGATAAAATAATAAAGAAATACAAGGAAGTGATTAAAATTCATTACTATACTGAGTTAGTCTTAGGAAGGAAGGAGGCATGACTGGGACAGAACACATCAAGTTGCTGCTAGGGTGGCTGGCAAAGTTCTGGGTTTTTTTTGTTTTTTTGTTTTTTGAATTGAAGTCTCACTCACTCTGTTGCTCAGGCTGGAGTGCAGCGGTGTGCTGGGTTCAGGTGATCCTTCTGCCTTGACCTTCCAAGTAGCTAGAACACACAGGTACGTGCCACCCACACCCAGCTAATTTTTTGATTTACTGTAGAGATGAGGTCTTGTCAAGTTGCCCAGGCTGGTCTCGAACCTGTGGACTCAGGCAATCCTCTAACCTTGGCCTCCCAAAGTGCTGGGATTATGGGCGTGAGCCACTGTGCCCAGCCAGTTCTATTTCTTGACCTGGGAAGAGGTACAAGGAAGTCTTTGCTTTATAATAATTCACTAAACTATGTATTTGTGTAGTTTTTCTACATCTGTACTTTGTTTTACAATCAAAAAATTAAAAAGAAAAAAGAAATATGCTTTTGTCATTCCTGTCCTTGACGGCAGATTTGCTATTATACTTTTATTTTTATTTCCAAGTCTCAGAAAACATTGGCAACCCTCACCTTGGTCACAATACATCAACAAATCTGGGTTATTGACCACAACAAAGGTTTCGCCGTCTTTACTATGTGGCTGATGATAGCGGTAGTGCACAGGCAAAAAGGCTTGGAAGCAATCACTGCATTGTGAATCTTGTCTGGCATAAATGAGAACTTCAGATTCCTTGGACAAATAGTTAGGGGCTTCTATATTAAAATTTTCTGAGACCATCACTGCCTGTCAAAAAAAACCCAAATATTAATCAGTAAGAAGAAATGAATGAAGATTAAAAAAACACAAAAACAAAATTAAAACCAAAAGACTGCTATACAGATACACAGAAATGTTAAATTTACCCCCCTTATAAACAATTTCCATTGCCCTTCCATCCTCAATCTTAAGTAGAAAGCAAAGGATATGATCTGTGTTTAATAAAAGTATGTTTACTAACAGTAAACTGGGGAAATTACACTGTGGGATGCCAAATTTCCCCATAATAAAAATTATTTGTGATATTTTCTTATTAGTCTCTGCTTAGGTGACAACACAGGTACCAAGAAAATAGAAATTTTGTGATTAAATATATTATTATTCATTAAGTATGAAAACTATTATGACAAAAACAGTTAAACCTGCATTGAGTTAAAACGATTGGTATCATTCTGGTAATTTCCTGTTCTTCAAAGAAGTGAGATGGCAGTGAATAAGACAGAGCACTGTGGTCAGGAAGATAAAGCAAGGTCAGCACTCTTTCTATGGTAGGTACAAAAAGTTAATGGAAAAAATGGTAAACGATTCTTTAAAAAATAATATGGTTAAAAACCATTTAAAAATAAGTATTCTACACAAAAAATAAAAATGTACATGTGGCAGAAATTAGCCCTGAGTTATAATATATATAATTGAATATAATGTGTATATTCATTTATTATACATAAGCATCCACACACACATACATATTAGTGTACATATATATACAATACAGGTTTTATATACACAATCTATGTGCATATGGATGTAAACACACACATACATAACTTCTCTTTAGATTCTCTATGCAAAGTCTTGATATACCTCAGAGGATCAAACCACATTAACTCCTTCCTATTCCAGTAAGCACCTGAATTTTCCTCTGACAGTGATACCAAGTGCCTTATACTTTTTCATATGTTGTTCCTTTTTAGTTAATCATAGGAGTAACAGAACTCATTGCAAAAGTCAAAGAATTACATAATTTCATGAGGGACTTCAGAAGTAATCAAATTAAACCACTATCCCAACAAAGGTATTTTTCAGTGTCTAGCCACTGCCTAAATACTTTCAATGCCTGGAAGGAAGCTCATTACTTTGAGTCATCTCAATATAGCGACTCTTAAAAGGTTATTTCTTTTTTATGAGCAGAAACTTTATGTGCTGGCCTATAACATTTAACAGTTATTCTTGCTTTCAATACCTACAATAAATCAGTTCCTAATTCCACTAAGGTCCTTCAAACATGAGAAGGCAGCCATACAGCTACCAAGTATTCTCCTAACCAGTGAAATATTCATAGTCCCCTTGGTTTCTCATGGCATGATTTCCAGATCTTTCATCATATTAGTCATCTTTTGAAATATTCTTAGAGTATAGTAGCCATATCACCTTTTTTAGATAAAACTTGCACCAGCTTTCTGTTAGTCCCATCTCAGTATTAGTCATATATAAATAAGTAATTATATATATAATATAATAACCAAAGTCCTAGGGAAGACTACTAGCAATCTCATGCTAGAAATTTATTAATGAACTCTCTTTGGGTACAATTACATGAAAAACAAAATGACAAGCAGCCCCATTTATATATATATTTCTTAGACTTTATTAGTGCAGTGTCAGGTTTACAGAAAAACTGCAGAAAGTCCAGTGTTCCCATATACCTCCTTACCCCCACCATCACAGTTTTTCCTATTATTAACATCTTGTTTTAATGTGGTACATTTGTACCATTAATGAGTCAATATTGATACATTATTATTAACTAAAGTCTGTAGTTTATGTTAGGGTTCATTTTTTAGGTTGTACATTCTATAGGTTTTGACAAATGTAAAATGGCATGTATCCACCATTACAGTATCATGAAGAATAGTTTCACTGATCTAAAAATTCTGTGCTCCACCAATTCATTCCTTTAATTTTCACTTGAACTACTTGCAGACATCTTTTAGTACCTCTCACTCTATTTTTTTAGATAATTAATTTCTAATTTTTTTATTAATTAAAGGCAGGGCTTTGGATTTATCTCTGTTAAATTTGATCTTTCTGGCTACAGTCTATTTTCAATAAGTAGTTGAGATTTTATTAAAATCTTGCTCTGTCAGCCAACCAGTTACATGTGATTTATAAATTTTTTTTTTTGAGTTGGTATCTCACTCTGTGGCCCAGTTCGGAGTGCAGTGACATGCTCACGGCCACCCCAGCATCAACCTGCTGGGCTCCAGCAATGCTTCTGCCTCAGCCTTCCAAGTAGCTAGAACTATAAGCGAGTGCTACCATGCCCAGCTATTTATAAATTTGGTAACTGTGTATTCTATATTTTTATTTAACGATAAAAATCTTGACCAGGAGGGTCAAGAGCAAAGTCCTAGGAAAGACTACTAGCAATCTCATGCTAGAAATTTATTAATGGGCTGGGCTCGGTGGCTCAGCCTGTAATCCTAGCGCTTTGGGAGGCTGAAGAGAATAGACTGCCTGAGCCCATGAGTTTGAGACCAGCCAGGGCAACTTGGCGAGACCTTGTCTCTACAATGAATAAAAAATTAGCCAGGTGCGGTAGTGCATGCCTGTAGTTCTGGTTACTTGGAAGGCTGAGGTGGATAGATTGCCAGAGCTCAACAGGTCTATGCTGGGGTGGCCACAAGTGTGCCACTGCACTCCAGCCTGGGCAATGGAGTGAGACTGCATATCAAAAAGAAAAAGAAAGAAAGAAAAGAAATTTTTTTTTTTTTTTTGAGTTGGAGTCTCACTCTGTCACCCAGACTAGAGTGCAGTGGCTGCTCCTGGCCACTGCAGCCGCAACCTGCTGGGCTTCGGTGATCCTTCCGCCTCAGCCTTCCAAGTAGCCGGAATTACAGGCGCACGCTACCTCGCCCGGCTAATTTTTTTGATTTATTGTAGAGATGAGGTCTCACCTGCCCAGGCGGGTCTCGAACCCGTGAGCTCAGGCAATCCACTCACCTCAGCCTCCCAAAGGTGCAGGATTACAGGCTGAGCCATGGAGCCCTGCTAAGAAATTTATTAATGAACTCTCTTTGGGTACAATAACATGAAAAACAAAATAACATGTAGCCCTTTTTTTTTTTTTTCTTCTTCTTATTTTCCTTCCTTCCTTTTTCTTCTTTTTTTTTTTTTTTAAAGACAGGGTCTGGCCATGTTGTCCAGGATGGCCTCAAAGTCCTGGACTCAAGGGATCCGCCCAAGTAGCTAGGACTACAGGCATGCACCACTGTGCCCAGCTAGTCCAAATGTTTCTACTCACCAAGTCTAAATATATCATCTGGTAATAACAAAAGTACCTTCTTTTGTGCACCTACTATGTGCCAAGCATTTTACTAAGTGAAGAAAACAAAACAACCCAAACATTTTTAGGGAGGACCACAATCTGATGAGCAAAAGAGATCTGGACAATGGCTAGATATTGGTGAAACTTCCAAATATGTGCCCAAACCACCAATGCAACCCCCAAAAGTCCAATGACGATATGCTGATCTACAAAAAAATTCATAATTCATTATTTCATTTTGCCACAGAAAAAATAACAAAAGTATGTTAGTAAGAAATTGAAATTATTCATCAAAAATTAATCCTGACCAGGTGTGGTAGCTCATGCCTATAATCCCAGCATTTTGGGAGGCCAATATAGGAGGGTCATTTGAGGCTAGGAGTTTGAGACAAATTCTGAACAATATAGTCAGACCCCATCCCTTAAAAAAAAAAAAACAAAAAAAAATGCATGGTGGTTCACTCCTATAGTGTCAGCTCCTTGGGAGTCTGAGACAGGAATATTCCTTGAGTCTAGGAGGTCAAAGCTACAATGAGCCAAAATCACATCAGGCACTCCAATCTAGATGATAGAGACCCTGTCGCTTAAAAAAAGGAAAAAAAGCCGGTATTGGTGGCTCAGCCTGTAATCCCGCGCCTTTGGGAGGCTGAGGTGAGTGGATTGCCCAAGCCCGCAGGTTCGAGACCCGCCTAGGCAGGCAAGACCTCATCTCTACAATAAACTCAAAAAATTAGCCGGACGTGGTAGCGTGCGCCTGTAATTCCGGCTACTTGGAAGGCTGAGGCGGAAGGATCACTGGAGCCCAGTAGGTCGAGGCTGCGGTGGTCAGGAGTGGCCACTGCACTCCAGTCTGGGTTACAGAGTGAGACTCCAACTCAAAAAAAAAGGAAAAAAAAGTATATATGTATAAAATAATCCTAAAGCAACCTGCATTGGTTAACAGACATGGACCAATGACAAGTCTCAATATGTCACAAACAACCACAGGAAAGTTAAGTGAATTGAGCTATGAAATTTGGCCACAACTGTAATACTCATCAGATCTTTTCCCCATGGACTAGAGCTCTGTCAAGAAACCAAAACATTCCCCAATTAACAGAGTAATTGGTGCCGTTGAACAATTTACAGTCTAAAAATGTGAAACTGTATAAAAATAAAATGTATAGCCGGGCTCGGTGGCTCAGCTTGTAATCCCGCGCCTTTCGGAGGCTGAGGTGAGTGCATTGCCTGAGCCCGCGGGTTCGAGACCCACCCAGACAACTTGGTGAGACCTCATCTCTACAATAAATAAAAAATTAGCCGGGCGTGGTAGCGCGCTCCTGTAGTTCCGGCTACTTGGAAGGCTGAGGCAGAAGGATCGCCGGAGCCCAGCAGGTTGAGGCTGTGGTGGCCGGCAGCGACCACTGCACTCCAGTCTGGGTGACAGAGTGAGACTCCAACTCAAAAAAATAAATTAATTAAAAATAAAAATTAAAAAAAAAAGTATAATACTTTTCTCACACTGGAACGCTAATTCTAATAATATATATTTTTAATGATCAGACTGGCTAAAGATGTATCAGTTTTATTCATCTCAAAGAAACAGCTTTTGGTTTCACTGGTTTTCCTTATGGCTATTTCTGTTATCTAGTCACTGATTTCCACTATAATCCTTATTTCTAATCTTTTACTTAACTGTGGATTCATTTGCTCCTCTTTATCTAGTTTCTTAAGGAGGCTTAATTGAGATCACCAATTTGAAACCTTTCTTCTTTCTAATATAGGCATTTAGTGCTATAAATTTCCCCCTAAGTACAGTTTTAGCAGCATTCCAATATCTGATATGTTGTTTTCATTTTCAGTTTAAAAATACCTTATTTCCCTTTTTATTTATTCTTTGATATATGAATTACTTAGAAGTATATTATTTACTTCCCAAATACTTGAGGCTTTTCCAGAGATCTTTCTGTCTCTATTGTGGTCAAAGAACTTACTATGTAAAATATGAATTCCTCTAAATTTACGGATTTGCTTTAAGGTCTAGAACATGACCCGTCATGGTAAATGTTCTATGCACACTGAAAAAGAATGTGTATTATACTGATATTAGATGGAGTATTCTACAAGAGTCAAGTAGTTCAAGTTTGTTGCTAGTTTTGTTCAAAACTTCTATATTTTTACCAATTTTCTGTTGACATCAATTTTTGAGAGAAGGGTCTTGAAATCTCCAATTATAACTGTGAATTTGACTATTTCACCTCGCAGTTCTATCAATGTTTGGTTCCTATTTTGAAGTTCTGTTATTAGGTGTGTAAATGTTTAGGGATTTTTTTTGTTTTTTTTGAGCTGAGGTCTCACTATGTCACCCAGGCTGCAGTGCAGTAGCACAATCACCACCCACCACAGGTCACCACAGCCTTAACTTCCTGGACTCAGATAATCCCTCTGCCTCAGCCTTTTGAGTAGCTGGGACTACAGGTGTGCCACCATGCCCAGCTAATTTTTTAAAAAGTTTTGTAGAAACAGGGTTTCACAGCCGGGCTCGGTGGCTCAGCCTGTAATCCCGCACCTTGGGAGGCTGAAGTAAGTGGATTGCCTGAGCCCACGGGTTCAAGACCCGCCTGGGCAGCGAGACCTCATCTCTACAATAAATCAAAAAATCAGCCAGGCGTGGTAGCACATGCCTGTAATTCCGGCTACTTGGAAGGCTGAGGCGGAAGGATCGCCGGAGCTCAGCAGGTCGAGGCTGCGGTGGCCGGGAGCGGTCACTGCACTCCAATCTGGGCGACAGAGTGAGACTCCAACTCAAAACAAACAAAAAAAAGAAACAGGATTTCACTGTGTTGCCTAGGCTAGTCTCAAACTTCTGGGCTCAAGCAATCTGCCTGTGTCAGCCTCCCAAAGTGCTGGGATTACAGGTATAAGTCACTACACTTGGCCCAATTTCCTTCTGATAAAATGATTCCATTATCAAAAATGACCTTCTTTAGTTCTAGTGATAATCTTTGCTCTGAAATCTACTTTGTCTAATGTTAATATAGCCATTCCAGCTATTCTCTGATCAGTGTAAGCATCTTTTCCCATCCTTTTACTTTTAACTTGCATCTTTAAATTTAAAGTACATTTCTTGTAAGCAACATATAGTTGGGTCTTGCTTTCTTATCAAATCTGATGATAATGTCTTTTAGTGGGGTATTTAGACATTTACACTTAATATGACTATTGATACAGTTAAGTTGAAATTTATCATTTTGCTATTTGTTCTCTATAACATCTGCTCTTTGTCCCCCATCTTCTTTTTCTGCCTTCCATTGGTTTAACTGAGTATTTTCTCCAATTCCATTTTATCTGTTTTGCTGTCATATTAGCTACAATCCTGGCCGTGTGTGAGTGCCAGACACTGTTACCTCTAATTTTGTCAGCTACAACTCTGTTATATTTGTGATTGCCTTAGGGTTTATATCTTTAACATAGCCATCATCTTCAAGTGATACTAAACTGCTTCACATTTAGTATAACCACCTTACTAAAGTATACTTCCAATATTCTCTTCTCAACTTTTGTGAGTTTCTGTCCCACATTTTACTTTTACATATGGCACGAATTCTACACTACATTGTTATTATTTTTGTCAATTATCTTGTAAAGAGATCCAAATAATAAAGAAAAAAACAGTCTTATACATGTACCCATGTAGTTATATAATGTGTTACATTTCTTTCTTTCTTTTTTTTTTTTTTTCTGAGTTGGAGTCTCACTCCATCGTCCACGCTGGAGTGCAGTGGTACACTCATGGCCACCCCAGCATCAACCTGCTGGGCTCTGGTGATCCTTCTGCCTCAGCCTTCCAAGTAGCTGGAACTACAGGCATGTGCTACCGTGCCCGGCTAATTTTTGATTTATTGTAGAGACAAGGTCTCGCCAAGTTGCCTGGGTTGGCCTCAAACCCGTGGGCTCAGGCAATCCACGCCCCTCGGCCTCCCAAAGCGCTAGGATTACCAAGCCCAGCCCTGGTAATGTAGTTACATTTCAAGTGCTCTCCTTTCCTTGGTGTTGATTCTGATGTTGCCTTGTATCATCTTCCTTCCGCCTAAAGTACTTCCCTTAACATTTCTTATATTAGAGGTCTGACGGTGATGAGTTCTTTCAGTTCTATGTGTCTGAAAAGTCTTCCACCTTTACTTGGAAAGACATTTTCACTGGGTACAGAATTCAAAATTAACAGATTTTTCTTTCAATACTTTAAAGATGTTGCTGTACTGCCTTCTCATTTGCAGTTATTTCTGACAAGAAACTTGCTGTCATCATTATCTTTGCTCCTCTATATGTAACATCTTTTTTCTTTTAAGATATAAGCTCTTTTAAAGATTTTCTTTATCATTGTTTGCAACCACTTGATTATCATGTGCCTTGATATAATTTTCTTCATGTTTCCTGTACTGGAACATCTTACATATATGGGTTTATAGTTTTCATAAAATTCAGAAAATTTTTTAGTTATTATTATTATTATTTTTTTTTTTTTTGAGTTGGAGTCTCACTCTGTCGCCCAGACTGGAGTGCAGTGGCCACTTCCGGCCACCGCAGCCTCGACCTGCCAGACTCCGGCGATCTTCCGCCTCAGCCTTCCGAGTAGCCGGAATTACAGGCGCACGCTACCACGCCTGGCTGATTTTTTGATTTATTGTAGAGATGAGGTCTCGCTGCCCAGGCGGGTCTTGAACCCGCGGGCTCAGGCAATCCACTCACCTCAGCCTCCCAAAGACGTGGGATTACAGGCTGAGCCACCGAGCCCGGCTTAGTTATTATTTATTCAAATTATTTTCATCTCTGCCTTTCACCTCACTTTCACATATGGTAATTACACATATTACACATATGGTAAGCCACATGAAGTTGTTATACAGTTCACTAATGCTCTGTTCACTTTTTCAATTTGTTTTTTATCTATTTACATTTTTGGTAGTTTTTAAAGTCTATATCTTCAAGTTAATTAATCTTTTGTGCTGCAATGTTTGCTCTGCCATTAATCTCATCCAGTGTATTTTTCATTTTAATCTTTAGAAGTTTAATGCTGACCTTTTTAATGTCTTTATGTCTCTACTTAACTTTTTGAACTTATACTACAGTTATAATAATTGTTTTAATGGTTTGTTAATTCTGACATCTGGGTCAATTCTGCATTGGTTTTAACTGATTTTTCTTCTCATTATGAGTCATTTTCCCCTCCACATCCTTGCAAACCTGCTAATTTTTTTTTATTAGAATCAAGACAATGTGAATTTGGTCACTGTTTCTATATTCCTATAAATATCCTTGAGCTTTGTTTGGGATGCAGTTAAGTTACCTGGAAACAGTTTGATTTTTTGAAGGTCTTGCTTTTAAGATTTGTTATACAAGACTGAAGCAGTGTTCAGTTTGGAGCTAAGTATTTCCCACTACTGAGTTAAAGCTCTTCTGTTTATTCTATTCAATTAATTATAATGCTTTTCTCAGTCTGGCTGGTGGGAAAAGGTACAACTTCTGGTCATGACCATGTGTGAGTGCCAGACACTGTTATCTCTAATTTTGTCAGATGGCCTATTTCCTGGCATCAGGTAGTTTCCTAACATACATACATTGATAAATACTCAGCTACAGAGTTGGTGGAAACTTTCTATGGATTTCTAGAGTTCTGCTTCTATGAAGTTCTATGAAGTTCTTTCCTCTTTTGTACACTGTATTATGTATTCTAGTGACCTTTGTCTCCCCAGAATCTCAGCTATATCTCCTCAACTCAAAAAGTCAGCCAGGCTCTGCTTGAATTCCTCCTTCCTGCTCTTCAACCTGAAAACTCTTATGGAAATAAGCAGAGACAATCATAGGACTCAACGTGCTTATCTCGCTTCTCTCATATATCACTGTCCTTCATTGCCTGATATTCAGTGTTTCTCATTATTTCACATATTTTGTCTATCTCTTGCTTGTTTCCAGTGGGAGACTAAATCTGTTACCTTTTCTCTATCTTGTCCAGAATTAGAAATCTTAACACTACATTTTTTTTTTTTTTTTTTTTGAGTTGAAGTCTCACTCAGTTGCCCAGACTGGAGTACAGTGGCCGCTTCTGGCCACCTCAGCCTCGCCTGTTGGGCTCCAGCGATCCTTCTGCCTCAACCTTCCGAGTAGCCGGAATTACAGGCATGCGTTACTACGCCCAGCTGATTTTTTTTAATTTATTGTAGAGATGGGGTCTCACTGCCCAGGTGGGTCTCGAACCCGCGGGCTCAGGCAATTCACTCACCTCAGCCTCCCAAAGGCACGGGATTACAGACTGAGCCATTGAGCCTGGCTTACACTACATATTTTGATTGAGAAACTTTATGGCTTCAAAAGCACAGTGTTTCAATTATGACATACAAAGTAGCAATTTTATGTTTCAATCTAATATTATATTCCTTTCAAAGAATGTGAGAGACTTGATTTTAAAATCTAATTACCCTACCTAAAAAATGAAATGATTATTTGATGTGCCTTATCCTTGGTGAACTTACTTAAGGCATGTATTTATTTTCAAATTACTCAGAAACCATCACAAACTCCTTACAAAGTATTTTGCTGGCATACCACCCATTTGATTTGGACCCACAGTTCCATTTGCTGCAGCCAAAAATCTTGTGACTTCTCTTTCTATTTTCTT
This sequence comes from Cephalopachus bancanus, assembly GCA_027257055.1. NCBI lineage: Eukaryota > Metazoa > Chordata > Mammalia > Primates > Tarsiidae > Cephalopachus > Cephalopachus bancanus. The sequence continues at coordinate 2,152,787 of JAPVLO010000230.1, read as the reverse complement.
AGTATATGTTATGTTATTCTATTATATAAGTTTAACTATGATCCCAACCCATGTCATAAAAAGCCAAGAACTATGTTGAACTTTGAAACCTGGTCGGGTGTGGTGGCTCAAGCCTGTAATCTCAGCACTTTGGGAGGTGGAGGCAGAGGACTGCCTGAGCTCAGGGGTTTGAGACCAGCCTGAGCAACATGGCAATAATTCATCTCTACAATAAATCAAAAAATTAGCTAGGTGTGGTGGCACATGCCTGTGGTTCCAGTTACTCGGAAGGCTGAGGCGGAAGGATTACCTGAGCCCGGCAGATCGAGACTGTGGTGGCCGTGACCGTGCCACTGCACTCCAGATTGAGCAACAGAATGAGACTCTGACTCAAAAAAAAAAGTAAAACCTATTATTTCAAATTTGAAAAGTCTCATTTATAATTCATAATTCAGGGAAGAAAATAAATAAATGAGGTCCTATAATTATATGTGTATTTAAACTGCCATACATACACAAAAACTGAGAACAAAGGAAGAAGCTTGGTGCCTGGAGGTTGAGATGGGTAGAAGCTTATCATTGTATATGTTTTTATATCTCCTGAATTGTGAACCATGAGAATGTAATTACCTATTCAAAAAAATTCAAATAAATAAAACAGGTGAAGAAATTGGCTCAAACCACAACTAGAAATAAACTACTATCATGAATAATCTATTTTATTTTATTTATTCCATTTCATCTATTTTGAGTCAGGGTCTCACTGTTGCCCAGGCTGGAGATGATCTTGGCTCATTGCAGCCTCCTGGGCTCAAGCAATTCTTCCACCTCAGTTTCTTGAGTAGCTAGAACTAAAAGCACACACCACCATGCTTAGCTGCATTTTTAATTTTTTGTAGAGATGAGGTCTTGCTGTGTTGTTTGGACTGGTCTCAAACTCCTAGGCTCAAACAATCCTCCCATCTCAGTCTCCCAAAGTGCTGGAATTATAGGCATGAGACACTGTATCTGGCCTACTTTACATTTTTTAAAATTCATATGTAGATTGGAATCTTGTGAACTAAGACAGTGTTTCCCAAAATTTCTTAACAGAAATCATCTGGGTTGTTAAAAACAGACTTCTGGGCCCAACCTAGACCTACTGAATCAGTATTTCCCAGAAAGACAATGATCTGTACAAAAAAATGCCCCTAGGTGATTCTTAAAGTTGAGGAAACTCTTAACTAAGAGGTAAGATTCATGTCTGGCAAAAACAACAACACTGCAACCAGACAACCCTGGATTCATTTCTTGGCTCTACCATTTACCTATATGATATGATCTTGGATAAGTTACATAGCCTCTTTATACTTCAGTTTCCTTATCTATACAAGGAGATACTACCTCCACGGTTGTGATAAAGTGTATGGGACACAATCTTTCTTTTTTTTTTTTTTTGAGTTGGAGCTCACTCTGTCACCCAGACTGGCTAGGCTCTGGCAATCCTTCCACCTCAGCCTTCCGAGTAGCCGGAATTACAGGCATGCGCTATCACGCCCAGCTGATTTTTTATTTATTGTAGAGATGAGGTCTCGCCAAGTTGCCCAGGCGGGTCTCAAATCCGCAGGCTCAGGCAATCCACTCAACAATCTTTCTTTAATGCTTAATTTTATCACACTTCCTTTAAAAAAATAAAGCTAAGCCGGGCTCGGTGGCTCAGCCTGTAATACCACACCTTTGGGAGGCTGAGGTGAGTGGATTGCCTGAGCCCGCGGGTTCGAGACCCGTCTAGGCAACTTGGCGAGACCTCATCTCTACAATAAATCAAAAATTAGCCGGGCATGGTAGTGTGCACCTATAGTTCCAGCTACTTGGAAGGCTGAGCGGAAAGATCGCCGGAGCCCAGCAGGCGAGGCTGCGGTGGCTGGGAGCGGCCACTGCACTCCAGTCTGGGCGACAGAGTGAGACTCCAACTCAAAAAAAAAATAAAAAATAAAAAATAAAAAAAATAAAGCTATCTGGCATATAGATATGTAGTAAACACTAGCTTCCTTTCCTTGTATACCAAAACTATATGGATGTTGGGGTATCTAACATGTAATAAACAAAGCTGTTGTTGAAGCACTATTTATAAATCATTAATCTTCTCAAGATATACGTATACACACAAAAACATAATTTTCTTAGTCACTAAACTATGACCATCCTGCCAAAAAGTATTTAATTAGTTCAGTTTAGTTTGCTTATTCTGACAAGTATCACTTACTTGTTAAAGAATACTCCAGTCAGGTGCAGTGACTTATACCTGTAATCCTAACACTTTAGGAGGCCAAGGATAGCTTGAGCCCAGTAGTTACCAATCTGGACAACATAGTGAGACATCATCTCTACAAAAAAATTAAAAAATTAGCCAGGCTTGGTAGCACGTGCGTGTTGTTCCAGTTACTCTGAAGGCTGGGGTGGGAGAATCACTGAGCCCAGGAGGTCAAGGCTGTGGTGAGCTATGATTGTGCCACTACACTCCAGCCTGGGCAATAGAGTAAGACTCAAACTCAAAAAAAAAAAAAAAAATCAAAAAAAAAAAAAAAAAAACAACCCCATTCTATATCTAAAAAAGTCTTGAACAAGATGAAAAAGAAGCTACAATGTATCTAGTATTTTTTCTTAACAGAAATTATGGCATCCCTGAATTCATTTATCTAAAAAGAATTCCCTAATAACTGTACCTCTGTTATGTTTCTTTCTCGTAATGAAGCCAACTCATATGGATCCACAAAAAGTCCTGTCGGGATGAGCTGTTTAATTAAGAGTCGGCAGGTCTGTAAATCCTCAATACTTTCTCCAAATTTCACTTTTATTGAAAGGTCTCTGTAAGACAAGTATATTTAAAGTAAATCTCTTCTTCAATTGTTAACTGACATGACATCTATATTCTTGTTAGCGGCAACACTATATTTCAAATTCATTTTCCAAAAGTAGATTATAAAGCTAAATGAAATATTTATATCATGCAAGAAACATCCATTAGATCATTCATAATTCATGTTATAAGCCACAGTACAGCATTAGTGTAAGAGCAGACAAAGATCAATGGAAGGGAATAGAGTCCAAAAATAGTTATACACATATTTTCAACAAAGGTATTAACACAATTTAATGTGGAATGGATTGTCTTTTAAACAAATGGTACTGAAACAACTGAATATTTACATAGACGGAAATAAACAATGCCCTCTACCTTACCCCACATATAAAAATTAATTTAAATGGATTATAAGCCTAAATGTATAATTGTCTCAGCTTTCTGTCTAAAGGCAAATTCTGGACCACAGAGCAGGGAATGAGATCCAAAACACGGCATAGTTGTCTTACTTATGTGAGGAAATAGAAGCTTAGGGCGACTGATGTGACTCTAAGTCATAGTGCTAAGTTCTACAATGCTAACTTATGGAAAAAAGCTCCAGAAATCCAAATAGGAATCCTTGGAGTTTTTGCTGAATTCAGAATACAAAGATAAGCATGAATAAGTAACTCCACAAGAGTATGTAAAACATGATCAGGGAGCTGAAAAACAGAAAAATTCCAAAATTTTACATAGGATTGGAAGATATTCAAGCTCCAACCAACAAAAGCATATAGACCAAGGCATTCAGCAGAGGCCGTAATAGGGTGCAGCCTTAGTCAATAAATTAACCTTAGAATAAAGACTATCTATCTATCTATCTATCAATCATTTACTCATTGAGTCGGAGTCTCACCCTGTTGCCCAAGCTGGAGTGCAGTGGCATGCTCACAGCCACGGCAGCCTCGACCTGCTGGACTTAGGCAATCCTTCCACTTCTGCCTTCCAAATAGCTGGAACTACAGGTAAGAGCCATGCCTGGCTAATTTTTTTATTCACTGTGGTGATAAGACTTTGCTATGTTTCCCAGGATGGTCTTGAACCTCTGAGTTCAGGCAATCCTCTCGTCTCCACCTCCCAAATTGCTGGGATTATAGGCCTAAGCCACCACACCCAGCCACTTTAACTTTAGACCTATACAAAAATGTTAAGCAAGTTACTTGACTGCAAACAGAAAAACCCTTTTATTCTTTAAAGAAAGATAATAAAGTCCACACTCAACATGTTCATACCCAAAACATTAGCAATATACAGCATCTAAGCAAATACTTCATGGTGAAATACTTAGATGCTTCCTTTTAAGGTCAGGAACAAGGCAAGGATGTTTGTTCTCACAACTTTTATTCAACATTGTATTAGAGATCCTAGCTAGTTCCAAAAATTTTTTTTAAAAAAAGTAAACAGATTGTCTTTATTTGTAAACCTATGATATTTGCAAACCTATTCCATAAAATCTACATGTATTGATAAGGGATTTCAGCAAGGACTAAGGGTACGATGTCAATACACAAAAGTTGGGCATTTCTATTACTAACAACAAACTAGAAATGAAATTTTAAAACAATACTCTTTACATAAAAAAACATGAAATACTTAGAGATAAATTAAACAAAATATAGGCAAGACAGGCTCTGAAAGCTACATTAAGATAAATTGGAAAAAAAACTATATAAATGGAGATGCCATACTCATGGATTGGAACATTCATTAATTAATGTTAACACATCAATTCTCTTCAAATTGATCTAGAGTTTCAACAATCCAAATGAAAATTTCATGAAGCTTTTTGAAAGAAATCATCAAGTTGATTCTAAAATGTATATGGAAATGCAAAGAATCTAGAACAATCAGAACAATTTGGAAAAAAAAGTTGGTGGAGTCACACCTGTAACTATCAAGATACAAGTAGTGTGCTTGATGTGTCAAGGTAGTGTGTTAGTGGTCTATGGATGGGCGTACAGATCAGGGGTTGGCAAACTTTTTCTGCAGAGTCTGATAGTAAATATTTTAGAGTTGTGAGACACATAGGTCTCTGTTACATATTTTTCTTTGCTTTTGCTTTTTTTTGTTTGTTTTTGAGTCAGAGCCTCAATCTGTCGCCCAGACTAGAATGCAGTGGCCTGATCATGGCTCACCGCAGCCTTAACCTCCTGGGTTTAGATTACCCTTCTGCCTTAGCTTCCCAAGTAGCTGGGGTTATGGGTGCATGCCAGCATACCGGCTAATTTTTTATATTTTTTGTAGAGATGAAGTCCTGCTAAGTTGCCCAGACTGTTCTTAGCCTCTCTAAGTGCTAGGATGACAGGCATGGGACACCATGCCTTGCCTGTCTTTTAACCTCTGAAAATATAAAAATCCCTTTCCTGGGAATATATCTGGAGAAACATACATCACTCTACCAAAAAGATACGTGCATACACATGTTTATTGCTGCACTATTCACAATAGCAAAAACATGGAACCAACCCCGCTGCCCATCGAAAGTGGACTGGATAAAGAAAATGTGGCACATACACACAATGGAGTATTACAGCCATAAAGAAGAACAAAAGCATGGCCTTTGCAGCAACTTGGATGCAGATGGAGAGCATCACACCAGGTGAAATATCACAGAAACAAAGAACTGAACACTGCATGTTCTCACTTGCAAGTGGGCCCTGAACACTAGTCACATTAGCACAAGGGTGAGATTGGCAGTTGCTGGGTACTGCTAGGGGAGACAGGAGGGCAAGGGGCACATGACAACACAATTGGTACCTGGTCCACTACCAGGGGGAGTGAGAGCCAGCTAGAAACCCAAACTTTACCTGCATGCAGCCTACTTACATAGTAAATTCTCACTTGTACCCTACAACTCTATAACAAATAAATAATTTTTTAAAATGCAAAAATCATTTTTAGCTCAAAGTCATACAAAAGCAAGCTATTTAGCCTATGGGCCAAAGTTTGAATAGGGAGCAGAAACAGATCCACACCTATAAGGTAATTAATCATCAACAAATTAATCTGATGAGGAAAGAAGAGTCCTTTCAACAACTGATGTTGTATCAACTGTCTATCCAAATGGGAAAAGATTAACCTCAACCCTTAATAACACTGTATACAAAAATTAATACAAAATAGATAATATTCCATATAATGCTTTTGAAAGAAAATTCCCATGATCTTGGAATAGGCATAGATTTACAAAAACACAAAAACCACAGCCCATAAAAAAATTGGCAAACAGGACTCTAAAAACTTTAGAAACTTCTACTCTTAGATGGGGGCAGTGGCTCACACTTATAATCTCAGCACTTTGGGAGGCTGAGACAAGACGATTGCTTGAGCCCACGAGTTTGAGACCAGCCGGGGCAACATAAAAAGACCTTATCACTACAAAAAAATTAGCCATGCATGGTGGCACATGCCTGTAGTCCCAGCTGAGGGGAGAGGACCGCTTCAGTCCAGGAGTTTGACACTGTAGTGAGCCATGATCATGGCATTGCACTCAAGCCTGGGTGACACAGAGAGAGAGAGAGAAAAAAAGGAAGACATCTCTACTCTTTCAAAGACCTCACTAAGAAAATGAGACGACACGTCACAGATTGGGTAAAAATATACCCAAGGCATATATACATGCCAAAGGACTTACACTGAAAAACACATATATAAAGAATTCTTACAGCTCAATAATAAGATAACAACCCAGTTTAAAAGTGGGTGAAAAATTTAAGCAGATACTTCAAAAAATAAGATATATATGAGTGTACAATAAGCACATGAAAAGATGCTCAACATTATTAATCATCAGAAAAATGCAAATTTTTATTTATTTATTTATTTTATTTATTTTTTTTTTTTTTAGTAAGAGTCTCACTCTGTCATCCAGACTGGAGTGCAATGGCACACTCACGGCCACTGCAGCCTCGACTTGCTGGGCTCAGGTGATCCTTCCAACTCAGCCTTCCAAGTAGCTGGAACCAAAGGCATGTACCGCCAGGCACAGCTAATTTTTTGATTTATTGTGGAGACAAGGTCTTGCCAAGTTGCCCAGGCTGGTCTCAAACCCCTGGACTCAGGCAATCCTCTCCGCCTCCCAAAGTGCTTGGGATTACAGACATGAGCCACCGCACCCGGCTAGGAAAATGCTAATTAAAACAACAATGAGATACCACTATACATCCACTAAAATGCCTAAAATTTAAAAAACTGACTATACCAAGTTTGGTGAAGAAGTGGCAGAAACAGAACTCGCATATACTACTAGTAGAAATGGAAAATGGAAAACAGTTTGGCAGTTTCTTAAAAGGTTCAACATATAGCTACTATATAACCAGCAAATCTACTCATCAATATTTACCCAAGGGAAATGGAAACACGTCTACACGAAGACTTGTATACAGATGTTCATCACAGTTTGCTTTATAATAACAGCCCAAATCTGTGAACAACTCCAATGCCACTGGTATTTGACTGGATGAACAAATTTCAGTACTTAACAACAAAAAAAGAACAAACTACTCCTACACAGAACATAGATGAATCTCACTGACATAAGGCTGAGTGAAAGAAGCCACATATATTTTAAAGAGCATATACTATATGATTTCATTTATGGAAAATTCTAAAAAATCTATATAGTGACAGAAAGTAGATCAGTAGTAGGTTGGTTGGGAGTAAGTATGGGTGAGGAAGAATAACTAAAAGTACATTGGTATAAGCCGGGCTCGGTGGCTCAGCCTGTAATCCCGCGCCTTTGGGAGGCTGAGGTGAGTGGATTGCCTGAGTCTGCGGGTTTGAGACCCGCCTGGGCAGCGAGATCTCATCTCTACAATAAATCAAAAAATCAGCTGGGCATGGTAGCGCATGCCTGTAATTCCGGCTACTTGGAAGGCTGAGGCGGAAGGATTGCCAGAGCTCAGCAGGCGAGGCTGCGGTGGCCGGGAGTGGCCACTGCACTCCAGTCTGGGCAACCGAGTGAGACTCCAACTCAAAAAAAAAAAAAAAAGTACACTGGTATTTTCTAGGCTGATGGAAATGCTCTATATTTTTATTGTGATGATGGTTACATAGGTATATATCTTGTCAAAACTCAATGAGCTTGAATTTTTTTTTCTTTCTTTCTTTAGTAAGAAAGAAGAATTTATTGAGAGGACAGAAAAGTTCCCACGGCAGGAGAGGACCCGAAGGGGTTGCCCCGCGTTTGATTTTTTAAACTATGAAATAGTACTATTATAACTCTTATTTTACCTGTAGGAAAACCAAGACACTAAGATGCTAAGTAACTTATCCAAAAGCCAAGATTCAAATTATGGTAGTTTTACTCTAAAATCCACATTGTTAGCTACTATTTTATTCTGCCTCTATAAAAGTAGAATATATCTATAATCTCTTTCCGTTTTGTTGTGTTGTTGTTGTTGTTGTTGTTGTTGAGTTGGAGTATCACTTTGTTACCCAGACTGGAGTGCAGTGGCACGCCACCGCAACCTCGACCTGCTGGGCTCCGGCGATCTTTCCACCTCAGTCTTCCAAGTAGCTGGAACTATAGGCAGTGGCTCAGCCTGTAATCCCAGCACTTTGGAAGGCCAAGGCGAGAGGATTACCTGAGCCCAGGGGTTTGACACCCAGCCTGGGCAACTTGGTGAGACCTCATCTCTACAATAAACCACAAAAACTAGCTGGGCATGGTGGTGTGCACCTGTAGTACCAGCTACATGGAAGGCTGAGGCGGAAGGATCGCCCAAGCCCAGTAGGATGAGGCTGCAGTGGCCGTGAGGGTGCCACTGCACTCCAGCCTGGGTGACAAGAGTGAGACTCCAACTCGATAATAATAATAATAATGATGATGATGATGACAATGACGATGATGATGATGCAGTTCAGAACTTTGCTCAGAATCTGTATCAACCTTACTATTCTCCCAAACTCCTAGATTATCCAAAGATGATAGCTATTAGTTCAGAAATATTTTAAACAAGGACTCCTACTATTAGGGATACAGTTCATCAGGGAGGGGAGACACTGAACTGGTTTACAGCAGTTAGGCCTTTTTGTATCATTCCCTTACATATTCCACACTTCAGTTTCCCTCCACCAACATTTGCTTGGCCCTTTCCAGAGTGGAAGTATTTCTTCTTGACCACAAAGACAGAATAAGAGTTAAAAAGTTCTGCTTTCCATAAACTGTTAATCCTTCCTTATCCATCCTAGCAGCAAGACTATACCTACTCCAAACATAATTTAAAAGCCTTTCTTTAAAAATGATACTGATAATTTCTGAAGGTCTCAAGCAACTCTGGGATCTCTATTTTCTGAAGCTATTTGTATGGGCTCTGTCACTCTTTATTGTTGGTTCTGTGTCCTGTCTTTATTCTTTAGTATTTGTGACCAGAGAGCTACATCTGCCATCACAACAGTCTCTTCAGGCACCTCTTTTTCCTTTTAAGAATCATTTATTATTGCACTGTCAAGTTTGCATTATTTGGTATCTCTTATTCCACTTGAAATTCAGGCCATGTAAAAAAAGAAGCTACGTACTTGGCATTACTATGCTGACATTGCTTAAAATACATCTGGAATTCTGTTGAAAACTTTCAGAAGTGCCTTCCAGCCATCTTCCCTCCCAAAATCAGTACTGTGTTATTACTTTACAGTTACACCTCCTCTTTGTCTGAAACTTTTTGTCTAGCTTGATCACCATCTCGTTATAATAATAGTTGACACATCCTGAGTATTTTACTATGTGTGACTTAATCCTCACAATGCCAGTGTAAAAATAACATATTCTCAACCAGTGATTTTCCAGTTTATTACTTTATACTCTCATTACCCAGTTTTACTGATAAAGTAGCAAAGACTTAAGTAACTTGCCTAAGGTCACATAGATACTAAGTAATGGACCTACATTTTGAGCCCAAATTTGTCTTAGCAAACTCAAGCCCAACTTCCTTCTACGACACCACCTAGCTATTCACATAGCAGACTAACTTTGAAGAGTGAAGGCAATGAGGTATTTTAGTTTAAGGTGACTATAAAATGAAATAACTTTAAAAATAAATGTATCAGAATGTATTTATAGAATATCTGAGAATCATTTCAAATTAATCAACTGGAAAAGCTTTAAAGTTTTGGAAAGTTTTCCTATGGAACAGTTTCCACAGTTTTTTATCAGTGTTTTAAAGATCTTCATTACAGGCAAAAATTCATCTTTTGAAGATAATTTTTTTGGAAGCAGCTTGGTCATTTGGAATCAAGTGTAGTAAGAAACAAGAGTAGTGTATCACAGTACTTAAAGGCATGGCTTTGAAGTATCCTAGTACTAAATTTGAGTTAGAGCTGTATCACCCTAATTTCTATCAAAATTTAAATTCTGTGAGTTCCCTCATTTGAAAAATAAGAAAAATAACATCTATCTCATAGCCATGTTGAAGATTAAACAGAATACTGTATATATAGATGCTGGCTATATATATAAAACATATACTGTATATGGTAGGATGTGTCTAGGCTATTTACAAAACTATGTCATTTTATATAAGGAACTTGAGCATTTGAGGATTCGAGGTCCGAGAACCAAAGTCCCTCGGATACCAAGGGATGCCTAAACATGGTAAACCAATATATGTTTGCTATCTTCTTCTTTTCTCCACTCAGATATTTTCATCATTCTTTCTTTTTAAAGTAGAGCCAAGGTCTTGCTATGTTGCCCAGGCTGTTCTCAAACTCCTAGCCTGAAGCAATTATACCGCTTCAACCTCCCAAAGTGTTGGGGTTGTAGTTGCGAGCCACCATGCCACCCTTATTCATTACTTCAGAGTGGGAACTACATTTGATCATTCTGTCACTATAAACCTTAAGAAAGCAAGAAATTTTTCATTTCATCCATGTTTCAACTATTGACTTTTTGCTCTAAATTATGAGATAATATTTTAAAGTAGATAGAAATCAATGAGAGACTTACCTATGGAAACCATCTTTCAAGACTTCTTGCTTCAAAATAATTTCAGAACAAGTGGCCCTTAAACCTATAAAAACCGAAAGATGTTTTTTGTTTTTTTAATAAAAAAGCATTCAATAAAAGAATATTTTAAAGATTAGAAAAGAATTATTTCAATAGGCTTTACTTGCCTGGAAAATCCAAGTAACCTAAAAACAAAACAAAAACTGTGGGAAGAACATTAAAACAAACAGACAGAAAACCATGTTATTGAATATTGCTGAATCCCTTAGATGTTTTCCTGAAAAGATGTATTAAGAAAAATAACACGCAGGTAAAGGAAAAAAAATAGAAAAAATAGTAATTGTTTAATAATGTCTATATGCCATATCCTCTATATGCGGCTTTCACATATGTTCTAACTTCCATAACCTAGGAAAATAGGCAAAATTATTGCCATTTGTATGCAGGAGGAAACTCAGACTTATAAAGTGTTAGCAACTGCCTCTGGGACATACAATTGAGTGACGATGGAAGCAAAGTTTGCCTGACTTTTAAAATCTAAGACATCACTGGGTGCAGTGGCTCATGCCTACAATCCCAGCACTTTGGGAGGTGGAGGTAAAAGGACTGCCTGAGTCCAGGGGTTCGAGACCAACCTGGGCAACCTGAAGAGACCTCATCTCTACAATAAATCAAAAAATTAGGCAGGCATGGTGGCGTTTACCTGTAGTTCCAGTTACTTGGAAGGTTGAGATGGAAGGATTGCCTGAGTCCAGCAGGCTGAGACTGCAGTGTGGCTACGAGTGTGCCACTGCACTCCAGCCTAGATGAGAGTGAGATTCCTACTCATAAATAAATAAATAAAGCCTAAGACATTTTCACTCTCCCAGTTTTTTAAAGAACTCTTAATGTTAAGCTTTTAGAATTTGTCTAGCAGCCTTTCTAGTTTTCACCAGACCTCCCCGTACTAAAACAAGAAAAGAAAAACTTTAAAAAAAATTTTTTTTGAGTTGGAGTCTCACTCTGTCACTTATCAAGGTTACTGCACCCTCCACCTATTGGGCTCAGGTGATCCTGCCTCAGTCTTTCGAGTAGCTGGGTGGGACTACAAGCCCCTGCCACCAGGCCCAGCTAATTTTTTTGATTTATTTTAGAGAGAAGGTTCCAATATATTGCCCAGGCTGGTCTTGTACTCCTGGGCTTGGGCAATCTTCTTATCTCGGCCTCCCAAAAGTGCGGGGATTACAGGCATGAGCTACTGTGCCCAGCATAAAAAAAAAGAAAAAAGAAAAATCTAATTTGCTTTGGAGAAGTATATAATCTTTTGCCAAATAAATAAATATGTTACATAACTCCTGTACAAATCCAGAATTTTCATCCTCATATTTAATTTTAATAGAGGTAAGGTGGTAAGAGCTAATAACTAGCTATAAATTAAAGCAGAATAAAAAAGATTAATAAATTTAACTTCTACTGGAATATACACTAGAGAGTAGTAAATCATTCATCTTAGGATGAGAGAAAGGCTATTTTACAAACAGTATAGCAAATACGATTATTATGTCTTTTCTTTTTTTTGAGTTGGAGTCTCACTCTGTCATCCAGACTGGAGTGCAGTGGCACGCTCCCGGCCACTCCCGGACACCGCAAGCCTCGACCTGCTGGGCTCCAGCGATCCTTCCGCCTCAGCCTTCCAAGTAGCCGGAACTACAGGAGCGCGCTGCCACGCCCGGCTAATTTTTGATTTATTGTAGAGATGAGTTCTCACCAAGTTGTCTGGGTGGGTCTCAAACCCTCGGGCTCAGGCAATCCAAGGCTGAGCCACCGAACCCGGCCTCGATTATTATGTTTAAGGCAAAAGTAGCGTTTTCAAAACGAATTTGTTGCATCTGAATTCACTTTCAATATTCTTCCTCTTCAATATTACTTTATCTGATTGTGTTAGCCTGAACTGACTCTTGACCTCTTTTTAATTATATAATGCCAGCGCTGTAAGAGTCTTTAGAGATCAACAAATTCAGTTGTTTAAAAATTATATTTGGCTTCATAATTCTTCAAATAAATTTGGAAACCTAGCATTTAAACAAACAAAAGCAGAACTGCACTGATTGACAGATACCAGTCTAACACGTTTATTTTACAGATGGAGAAACTGTGTTTGAGCTGCCTTTCCTTCCTCTACCAAACGCTATCACTTTATTGTAATTACTGCTGCACACGTCCGTCTCACTCACTACAACTGCAAGTTCCACGAGGGTTGGAGCCGTGTCTGGGCCAGGGTTGATTCCACAGCACTTAGCCCGGCATTCCGGCCTAAGGACTTGGGCCCAAAGAAATGAATCAACTCGCTTACCCAGGCCGGAGTCATAAGGAAACCTCAATCTATTATCAAAGATATTTGCAAAACAAAACTAGTCATTACTCTTGAGTCTCTTGAGTTTTGGGATTCTCACGCCTCCCGGGGCGATAATCCTTGCTGGCCCCTTGCTAGTCAGAAGCTTCAAGCATCTCAAGACACTTCTCAGCTGCGCTTCCTTTCAGTTTAGTCAGAGCAATAGTGCGGCCAGTCCCGCCTCGGAGCGACAAAGCCCCACTCTCCAGAGACCCGGGATCAGCCACCAGGCAAAGAGCACAGGAGGGGAGGAAGGAGGCAGGGACGCGGCCTTGGTTTCTAACCTCCTCCAGTTCACCCTGCAGTTTTAGGGTCCCGCGCTGGGCACCCGAAGCACCTATGGACACGAGGACCTGAGAGTCGGGACTGCTCCCCACCCACGCCGTCCCCAAGCCCCGCCCCTCCCTTTACCGGCGTCAGAAGGGGCGGCGAGGAAGGCCGCGGCTGGCCAGGGGGTGAGGCCACTCGCCGCCCAGAGAAGCTGCCAGGCTACTGCCCGGACAGCCACGACCCAAGCAGCCAGGACGCCGGAAGGCGCACGCCCGAGAGGGGCGCGCGAGGACGGTGAGGACGGAGGAAGGAGCCTGCACACGCCTCACGCAGCTCCCACACCGCGCTGCCGCAGACTCAGTAACCCGGACCTAGGGTCGGTGCGCGCACACCGGGGCCCCGCGGTCCTCCCGCTACCCGCAGCCCTGAGCCCAAAGCGTTCCGGCGCTGCGTGAGGCGGCTGTCCCAGTCCCCTCGTTGGCATCCCTTGCCGCCCCGCCCCTCGCCGTCCAGGTCGGGGGCGGGGCGAGGAGAGACGCAGGCGCAGTGACGCGCGTCCGGTTGTTGCAGTGGGCGCGGCTCGGCGAGCACCCGTCTGGACTCTGAGCCTTCGCACGCAGTCGTGGAAGCCGACTTGCTACGTTCCGGGCCGCCCCCACCTCCGCTTCCAGGTGTTTGCGGGTTCCGGTCTCCTGCAGGGGCGTTCACCCGTCGGTCACCTCAGTGGGGATATGGCTGTCACCTCTGCCTGCAGTGCCAGGCTCCGCCTGGCCTCGGTGTCAACTTAGGGGCTCCTCTATGCACTGCGGTCGGGTGGAAACAGCCTCCTCCCGGCGCTTTAGACGTTGACCTGCGGGAGAAGATGCCCTTTCTGTATTTCCCCAAGGGGTAAGAAAATGAGCTAGCCGGGCGTGAGTAGGCAGAGAGCCATCTGCCCACTGGGGACATCCGTACCCCCTTGGGTGCTATGGGGGATACCTAATAAGGCTATGGCAGTCGCTGATCCCCGGGGAGAAGAGTATTCAGTCCAGGTAGAATAATTAGGTAAATGTGCCGTCTGACTTCCTGAACTGGGGATCTGAAAGGGGGCCCAGAGCGCATCCAGTGCAGACTGGAGCAGAACAGAGTCCTCCAGAGTGGAAATCTCAAAGAGGAAACAGTGTGTGTGTGTCAAAAGATACTATCTAAAACTGAAAAAGCAGATTCTAAGAAATATGGAATACATTTGGAAAGAAATGCCTTTTTAAGATGTTAACTAGGAAGAGGAGTAGGGCAGAGACCAGAATTTTTTTGCCATAAGCCTCACATTATTGAGTATCAGTGGCATATATTATTCACAAGTACTGCCATTAGCTTGGGTGTGTGGAGTTTATATTGTGCTCTGGAGGATCTTCTGGAAAGTTTACTAACAGATCAAATTTTAGTCAGGTTAACTTTTGATGGAAAAAAAAAGAGTAGGGTGGGGGATTGTATCAGATCATGAGGCAGAGAAGAGTAATTTGAAAGATCATTCCTTTATATATCATTAATTTACTATGAATAATCTCACATCCAACAGTAAGTGGTGAAAAATATAGATTATGGTACATTCATAAGAAAAAACACTTGGCAGTTATATGAAATGTCATATTTTAGTAAAATATTCAATGACAAAAATAATCATATAGGTCAGGAAATAGTATGTATGATATAACAACATACTATAGATGTTTTCATTTTATTTTTATTATTTATTTATTTTTGAGTTGGCCTGACTCTGTTGCCCAGGCTAGAAGAGTGCAGTGGCATGATCACGGCTCACCTCTGCCTCAACCTGCAGGGCTCAGGTGATCCTCCTGCCTCAGCCTCCTGAGTAGCTGGGACTACAGGTATGTGCCTTCACATCTGGCTAATATTTTCACTTTTTCTAGAGATGAGGTCTTGCTATGTTGCTCAGGCTGGTCTCAAACTCCTAGGCTCAAGCAACCCACCCCCACCATCTTGGCCTCGGAAAGGGCTGGGGTTACAGGCACTGTGCCTTGCCTAGTTTTTTTTGTTTTTAACTATGTGCCTAAAAAAAAGACTGGAAGTAATCAAAGGTAATTGTTTTACATATGTTTCCTTCCCCCTTCTTTGTCCCCACTTTTCTACAATGAACATATATAATCATGGTTAAGTATTTTTTTAAATTGTGTTCCTATAGTTTTACTCCAACAGAACTGAGTTTATGAAGATATAATCACCTTATACCACTTTACCTCACAGTTTCTTAACATTTGCAAATCTTCCTGAGAATATCTGAAAGGGTAAACTGAGGCAAGGTGGTCTGGTGCCACGGGAATAATGCAAGATTGCAACAAGGAAGAAAGTAGAAAGAAGTAAAGTTTATTATTCACCTTTCACAGATGGAAAGGGGGTCAACACTCCAAGGCAAGTGTGGTATGGCAGACTAAAGACTAGGAATATTGAAGGGCTCTAAAGCAAACCCCTAAAGCTAAGGGGCTTAAACACAGAGGAGGTTTGGGCCAAAAAGAGTGACCAAAATTGTATTCTTTGGTTTCTATAGCAGTCATATAAATTGCATATCTTGACATTGCCAGGCATTGACCTCAGGTGGTGGGCTGGGGTAGTCACGGTTGGGTAATAACAGTATGTCAATAAGCATGACTCCCCGTGGTGTGCTGGAGTTCGTCACGGCCAGCTGATAACAAAGTATTAATACAAACGCCTAAAAAATATAAATTGTCCACAAGCAGGACATGCTCAAGGAGTTCCATATAATTGCTAATCTCTGAGACTAAAACATCCTTTTCGTTAATGATTACGTGGCAAAAAGCATACGATGCTTGCAGGCTGTGCAGCAAGGGGATTTCAAAGAGTAAGGCCTAAGTAAAATGGCTGTGCTGTTTTTTTTTGTTTTTTTTTGAGTTGGAGTCTCACTCTGTCACCCAGACTGGAGTGCAGTGGCCGCTCCCGGCCACCGCAGCCTCAACCTGCTGGGCTCTGGCGATCCTTCCCCCTCAGCCTTCCAAGTAGCTGGAATTACAGGCATGCACTACCACGCCCGGCTGATTTTTTGATTTATTGTAGAGACGAGGTCTCGCTGCCCAGGCGGGTCTCGAACCCGCGGGCTCAGGCAATCCACCCACCTCAGCCTCCCAAAGGCGCGGGATTACAGGCTGAGCCACCAAGCCCGGCTGGCTGTGCTGTTTTAAAATGACTGCATTAAACCAAATATACTCTACACTTTAAGGGTTCCCTCCTTTCAATATCGTAGTCACATCAAAGATAACAGAGAATAGAAACTACTAACCTGCAGACAACTTTCTTTTTTTTTTTGTTGGGGTCTTATTCTGTTGCCCAGGCTGGAATACTGTGGCGTGATCACAGCTCATTGCAGCCTCGACCTCCTGGGCTCAGGCGATCGATCCTTCCATCTCAGTCTACCAAATAGCTGGGACTACAGGCCCATGCCACCATACCTGGCTAATTTTTTTTATTTTTTGTAGAGATGAGGTCTCACTATGTTGCCTCAGTTGGTCTCGAACTCCTAGGCTCAACCAATCCTCCTGCCTCAGCTTCCCAAAGGCTGGGAAAACAGGCATGAGCCACCATGCTCAGCCTTGCTGGGTTTCTTTTAACTGGAAAAATATCATAAAGTGAGACAAATAAGCTAAAATAAAAGCCATGTAAACATTATTGTTTTGTATATAAAGCGGCTTATTCATCAAGTGTGCCTTTGATCAGGCTCCTAGGCTGTAAATACTTACAGGTTGTGCAGTGTTCATCTTATATTGATATATTGCTCTAAGTATGTATGGAGTGCTTACTATGTTCTAGGGAGATATGGTAATGAAAAATGGATATGCTCCCCTCCCTCGTGTAACATATTAACTAGAAAGGAAACTCAGTGATTAAGTAAGTAATTACAAAAAGCTTGAGTAAAATAATTGGGAAAGTACAGTGGAGACAGATCTGGCCTAGTGAACCTCTCAGAACAAAATGTTTAGGGTTAACAACTCTTAGTGCAGTACCTTGACAGAGAGGGTGATTGATGTGTACTTTTTTTTTTTTGTCGGAGTCTCACTCTTGCCCAGGCTGGAGTGCAGTGGCATGCTCACAGCCACCGCAGTCTTGACCTGTTGGGCTCAGGCAATCCTTCTACTTCAGCCTTCCAAGTAGCTGGAACTGCAGGCATGTGCCTCCATGCCTGGCTAATTTTTCTTGATTTATTGTAGAGACGAGGTGTCACCAAGTTGCCCAGGCTGGTCTTGAACCCCTGGGATCAGGCACTCCTCTCACCTCAGCCTCCCAAAGTGCTAGGATTATTATAGGCATGAGCTGCCACGCCCCACGTTGTGTACTTTCTTAATTGATAAATAGTAAAGATCCTGTAGGTCAGTTTTGGAGCTGACTCAGGTTCATATACAGTCTTTGGTAGGAGTGAAGTGCACTAAGAGGTCCAAACTGAATTGTATTCCCAGGCTCTCGTGTGAACAAAACTACATTCTTCAATGAACCACAGAATCTCAGGGATCCAGCAGACTGAGGCTAACCCAGGGCTAAACTAAACTTTCAGGGCAGCTTCACAGGCTGAGCACATGTCTCCAGAACTGGACTACATCCATTTCTGCTGGGGAGGAGGGTTGAGGGGAATGGGATTTATCCAGCACCTACTTGGTTGTTTTTCCCTTTAGCAGGAAGTCATTATGCAGCTAACACATTTTCATCAGATTTCCTTTGATTTCCTCTGAAGTATATGTGGGAATGATGTGCACTGCCAAGAAATGTGGGATTAGATTCCAGCCTCCAGCTATTATCTTAATCTATGAGAATGAAATCAAGGGGAAAATTCGCCAACGCATTATGCCAGTTCGAAACTTTTCAAAGTTTTCAGGTACTTCATGTTTTGTCTTGCCTCCTATCTTATATATTCTCTAAATCACTTAATAAGAACAATTTGAATCTCATGCAATGGAGTAACATGGCCTTCAGAGTTAGACCTAGGTTCAAATCATGACTATCAAGGACTAGATGTGGAACACTGGCTAAATTACTTACTGTCAGTGAGTTTCTGCTTCCTAATCTGTAACAGGGAATTGATATTTTTTAATTTCAGTTTAGTAATTGATAATGTAATCCTTGTGACATTGTTGTGTGGGTTAAATGAGATAGCATTATTCAAAAATATTAACTTCCTTCTTTCCCTCCAAATCTTTATTTATAGTCTTGATATTTTATTAATATTACTACTGCTAACCAGAAGCATAAAACCACTTTTCTTCTCAGACACTTTCTCTAGTTGGAAGTGTTTTACATCTCCACAGTGATTTTAAGTTAAGGAAGTAAGAAGTATATCTTTCCTACCCCCACCATACCCAAAGCTCAATATAAAGGAATAATTGTGCAGATTCCAGAGGCAATCCTTTCATAGGTGCACCAGTCATTTATAATATATATGATGTATATAGTATATAGTTTATTCTCCCTCCTAGATTGCACTAGAGCTGCTGAACAATTAAAGAATAATCCACGACACAAGAGTTACCTGGAACAAGTATCTCTGAAGCAGCTAGAGAAGCTATTCAACTTTTTACGAGGTCACTTGTGGGGGCAGAGTTTGGCAGAAACAATGGAACAAATTCGACGGGAAACAACCATTGATCCTGAGGAAGACCTGAACAAACTAGATGACAAGGAGCTTGCCAAAAGGAAGAGCATTATGGATGAACTTTTTGAGAAAAATCAGAAGAAGAAAGATGATCCAAATTTTGTTTATGACATTGAAGTTGAATTCCCACAAGATGAACTTCAGTCCTGTGGCTGGGACACAGAGTCAGCTGATGAGTTCTGATACCAAACACTCAAAATGTATTGGACTAGCAGAATATCTATGCTAATACAATAACATAGATTGATTCTAGAAAAATCTTTTAAAAGCACTAAGTATGTATGTTGGACGATAAGGGGATTGACTATGTTACATTTCAAAACCAGGACATTTAGAGCATTGCTATTTAGGTGTGTGAGGAACATAGAAAAAAAAAGAATAAAGGAATCTGCCTTTAAGGAGCTTACAATCTAATTGGAATGTAAGTCAAAAACTTGTGAAAAGCCAATTAACAGAATTAGGCAGCAAAAAGATTAGGGTCAGATGCTTGCTAAAGGCTAACGAAGTTCAGAGCCTAGATTACTGTAGAGTAGAATAGTAAGGGGAGACTGTGTCCTTAAGTAGAGAGCTAGGACGTTGCCTCACCCTTGCAATGGTAGTATTGGAATAGAAGCTTGTGTAGGATTCCAAAGAGAACAACTGATAAGAAGGGGAGTGGAAGCAGTAGAGATAAGAAATCGAACTTTTTTTTTTTTTTTAGGACAGTAAACCAATTATAGTCTGACAAGATTGGAGGGAATGCATGGTTACCAGATAATTACCTTGTGTGTATTATTCCTTTGTAGGTATTTAACTCTGGAGAAGAGTACCCCTGAAAAGCACCCTGCAGCTACAAGTAGATGTCATTTGATGGACAACAGGGGAATTCTGTCCCTCTAGTAACAGAAACATACTAAAGACATTCTAAAACCCTGGCCCTCTTCCTATCAAGAGTTTGTTTGTAAAATGGGAAATCCACCCATAATAAATGAACAATAGGTACTGCCAGTTTGGGTCTATTCATGACTTTGGATATACAAGAGAGGATCTTTGTTTAACAAGGTTATCTGTGATTAGATAAATTTAGTCTTACTAGAATATTATTTAATCGATAGAAATTCTGTTTTCTACAAGGAAATGAAATACAACTTAAAAAGTTCACTGTTTCTGCCTGTTCATCTTTACTCTCCTTACCATTAAATGTCCTATTAAAGGGATTATTCTTGCAGTGATATCACCAGGGTCTTAAGATAGTAATGTCCCATATGTATAGTTGCCAAAGGTAGCAAAAGAATTTTCAGAATTAGAGATCCTTCCATATCCACATAGTACTCCATTTATTGTATGGATGTCAATAATTTATTTTGAGGTTGACTTTGTGTGGCTTTCTCCTTTATTACAAACAATGCTACCGCAAATAACCTTATACATTCTGTTTTGCACATGTGCAAGGATATCTATTAGATAAATGCTTAGAGGAATTGCTGGGTATATGCATTCTCAATTTTAATAGCTACTAAGTTGTCCTTGCTGGAGGTTCTTTCACTGATTCAGTATTTGTATTTAATGAGCACCCATTACATTCTAAGCCTGTACTATTCTAGGGTTTGGAGATACAGCAGTATACACAACCTTGCTTGTGAAAGGTTTACAGTCCAACTGGAAAGCAGAGACAGTGAGCATAAATGCATAGAGTAATATCAGATGATAAATGCCCCCAATTAAAAATAGAGTGAAAGAAGAATGATGGAGGGGGTGGGAGTCATTGTTTTACATCAGGTGATCAGAAAAGTCCTCACCGAAAAAGTGACACTTGAGCAAAGGCCTGAAGCAAGTAAAGAAAAATGGACATACATTTCAAGATTAATGGGAAAAAGTAAGTGCATAGGCCCTGGGACTGGAGTGTGCTTGGCATATTTGAGGAAGAGCAGGCGGCTATGTGGCTAATACAGATTAAGCAAAAAGAAAACCGTAGGAGATGAGTTTGGAGTGCATTTTACCAATGCGTGTACTTACCATGAGCTGTACCAACTTAAACTATCAGCAATGCATGAGAGTACCCATTTTCCTCATATACTCAACAGAGAGGGTTCTCAAACTTTTTGAGTTTTGCCAGTTTTGTAATTTAAAAGTTGTATATTATAACTCTGAATTGCTTTTCTCATTTTGAGTGAGATTGAGTATTGTCATACATTTAAGAGCCATTTCTTGTAAAATAACTTACGGCATTTGTTCATTTTTCTGTTGGATTACTGGTCTTTTTCTTTTTTTTTTTTTTTTTTTTTTTTGAGTTGGAGTCTCACTCTGTCGCCCAGACTGGAGTGCAGTGGCCGCTCCCGGCCACCGCAGCCTCAACCTGCTGGGCTCCGGCGATCCTTCCGCCTCAGCCTTCTGAGTAGCCAGAATTACAGGCACGCACTACCACGCCCGGCTGCTTTTTTGATTTATTGTAGAGATGAGGTCTCGCCTGCCCAGGCGGGTCTCGAACCCGCGGGCTCAGGCCATCCACTCACCTCAGCCTCCCAAAGGCGCGGGATTACAGGCTGAGCCACCGAGCCCGGCAGTCTTTTTCTTATAGATTTATGAAAGTTGTTTATTAAGGAAATTAGTCCTTAGTCTGTGATATGAGTTGCAAATATTCATACTTTGTCTTTTTTTTTTTTTACTTTGTTTATATTTTTTCCAGGCAGAATTTTTTTGATGTGGTTTATTGATCTATATTTTTTCTATACTTCTGAATTTTTTTCATATGAAGAAAGGCATTTCTCACTCCAAGATTTTTGTAAATGTTTCTTTTTCTGTATATGAATTTATTTTGGAATAAGAGGTGAGATATGAATTCAACTTTTTTTTTCCAGATGCCCATTTGATTTCCCAGTCTAACGAATTACCTGTTTTCTCCCCATTAATTTGAAACATCACCTTTATTATATGCTAAATTCCCATATGTATTGAAATAGTTATTTTTGATGATGTTAATGTTATCTGTAGCACACTTTCCAGTTCATGTTTCTTGATGTTTATTGAGCAAAGTTCATTTTTCTGCTAGATTAGAAGCTAAAGAAAGATGCAAAACAGTTCATAATTTTTGCCTTTGAGATGTTATATAGTTTAGCCAAAACAACAAAATTATCTAATGCAAAAGAGGTACTGACTATAATTAGAAAAAAAGGGGGAGATCATATGTGTTCAGCGGTTGTTTTTTTCTCAACGTATCTTGCTCTGTTCAAAGTTAATTCCTCTGCTGAACTCTTCTAAACTTTTTCTATTATAAATTAATACATACCCATTATTTTTAAATTTTAAACAAATACCACAGTGTAAAAGTAAAAGGGAAAATTCTCCCCTCACCTCCTTCCCCCAGTTCGTACTCTACAGAAAATGTTTCCCTGGAGGGCTCTGGATCCTTTTTCTTGTGTCCTTGTTTCATCAATTATTTTTTCTCTCTGTCCCCTTTTCTCATTTTCAGCTTCATTCTTGTTGCTGGCTCATTCTGTGCAGTCTGTAAATATGCAAGACTCTTCCACATTAAAATAAGAAAACACTTGACTTCACCTAAATCTTTCTTTACTTAAAACTGTATCTAACCAAATATGAGGGGGACTTCCAAAAAAACAATTTATAAAAAATTGAGTATTTATTCTTACATGTTTAAACTTAAGTCACCTTCAAAGTACTCTAAATTTGATACTATACACCTATTGAGACACTTTTTCCACTGCTCAAAACAGTTTTTGAACTCGTCAATTTTGATGCCTTTTAATGTCTACCAATTTGTTGTTGTTGTTTCACTTCTTCCACATCAGCAAAACATTTCCCTCTGAGAACTTTTTTCATTGGGGAAACAAAAAAAAAAGTTGTTCAAGGTAAGAGCAGGTGAATAGGAAGGGTGGGGCGTAGGGATCATGCCATTTTTGGGAAAAAACTGCTGAATACTCAGCATGGTGTGGGCAGGTACACTGCTATGGTGGAAGTCACCAGTTTGCCACAAAAAAATTCACTGAAGCCGAATGCAGCCTCTCACAACAACACTAGCTGGTACACTGATGCCAATGCGTTCCTAGAGCACATACCTAATGGAAGAAGCCTGTACTACAAGGGACTCACCCTCCAAAAGATAATTCTCCAGACTTTTTGTTTTTTTGTGTCCCCTCTTGTATTAGCTCATCTAGATATTAGATAAAAGTAACCCTATGCCCCTCTAGCCCCCAAGTTTTTTAGCAGATCTGGCTCTAGTCTAATTCTAGGAGACACATGATCAGCCTGTAAAGCTCAACACTTTGGAGGCCACCCTGAAAGTTCAGCTTGACCCTGGATAATCCTCAGTCTTTTGGATCCCTAAGATTCTTTGGTTCGTGAGAGAGTGTAGGCCTTGAGCATGAAATTCAGTTTGGACCTGTTAGTGTACTGCACTCCTGCCAAAGTCTGTATATGAACCCTGAGTCAGCCTAAGAACTGATCTACAAGGTCTTTACTATTTATCAATTTTAAAAGAATGTATTAAGTATCTATATGTAAAGGTACTGTTGAGTTTTTTAACCTTAAATATTTTGTCCTGAGAGTTTCACCAGACCAGATCTGTTTCCACTGTACTTTCCCAATTATTTTACTCATTAGTTTTTTACTCATTAAGTTTTTTGTAATTATTTAATCACCTGTCTAATATTTTGACAAAAATAGTATGTGAGTGCAAACTGAGGAAACTCCATTGGATTTGACAACTAGGTATTGTTACTATTCAAGTATGAAGCTTGAAGGAAGTGATTAGGATGGAAATTGCAAGATATTAAGAAAGAAATAGGATCATAGACTTAAATGACAAAGCTAAAACTACACCTTTTAAAGAAAAAGGTGAGAATCTTTATAACTTTGAGTTAGGCAAAGTGTTCTTAGACTTGGCACCAAAAATATGCTCCATAAAAGAAAAAGTTGGCATAGGATTTCATTAAGGTTTTAAAATTTAGTGCTTCAAAAACAACCTTGAGATCATAAAAAGACAACCCACAGACTGAGAAAAAACATCTGCACATCAAATATCTAATGAAGGACTTGATCCAGCATATATAAAGAACTCTTTTTCTTTTTTTTGAGTTGGAGTCTCACTCTGTCGCCCAAGTTGGAATGCAGTGGCACACTCACGGCCACCCCAGTGTTGACCCACTGGGCTCAGGTGATCCGCCTCAACCTTCCCAGTAGCTGGAACTACAGGTCTGTGCTACCATGCCTGGTTAATTTTTTGTTTATTGTAGAGAGGAAGTCTCACCAAGTTACCCAGGCTGGTCTCAAACCCACAGGCTCAGGCAATCCACTCACCTCGGCCTCCCAAAGTGCTAGGACTACAGGCTGAGCCACCGAACCCAGCCTATAAAGAACTCTTACAATTCAATAGTAAGAGGAAGAAGTCCAATTTGAAAATGGGCAAAAAATTTACATAGATGATAAGCATATGAACAGATGCACAACATCATCCATTAGTGAAATGAAAGAGCTACAGTAAGCTACTACTAGACACCCACTGGAATATCTATAATAAAGAAGACAATAACAAACGTTGGGAAAGTTTTAGAGAAACTAGAACCCTCATACATTACTGGTGGCAATGTTAAATGGCACAGCAACTTTGGAAACTTTGACAATTTCTAAAAAGATACACAGAAACTTATACAGACTGAGCATCTCTGTCTGAAAACTTGAAATCCAAAATGATCCATCATCCAAAACTTTTTGAGTGTCAAAATGATACTCCACCCATAGAAATCTCCCTAAGAAAAGTGAAAATGTATGTCCACACAAAGGCTTATATGTGAGAGTTTATAACAGCATTATTCACTATTGCTAAGAGTGAAAATAATACAAATGCTCATCAATGGTGAATGAAGAAACAAATGTGGAATATCCATAAATAGAGTATTTAGCAATAAAAGGGAACTAAATAGTGATACATGCTACATTGGATAATCCCCAAAAACAGTATTCTAAGCAAAAGAAGACAGAAAAGACTACATATTATATCATCCACTTTATGAAGTGTCAGAAAAAGGCAACTCTATAGACAGAAAGCAGGTTAGTGATTTGCCTGGGGCTGGGGTTGAGGAATGGGCATAAAAGATATTTTGGGATTAATGGAAACACTAAAACTGGATTGTATCTTGTTTATATAAACTCACTAGAAATCATTGATTCGTGCACTAAAAGATGGGTGAATTTTATAACTTATATTGAGGTATATAGATTACATCTCAATAAAGCAGTTAAAAAATAGGAAACAAGCTGGATGCGGTGACTCAATCCTGTAATCCCAGCACTTTGAGAGACCGAGGTGAGGGGATTGCCTGAGCCCATGGGTTTGAGAACAGCCTGGTCAACTTGGCGAGACCTCGTCTCTACAATAAATAAAAAAATTAACCAAGCGTGGTAGTGCGTGCCTGTAGTTCCAGTTACTTGGAAAGCTGAGGCAGAAGGATCACTTGAGCCCAGAAAGTTGACACTGGGGTGGCTGTGAGCATGGCACTGCACTCCAGCCCAGGTGACAGAGTGAGACTTCAACTCAAAAATTAAAAAAAAAGGAAACATGTCTGCAGGCCACTGGTCTAAGATGGGCCCACATTTTTATAATTAAAAAATTAATAATTATTAAAAAAAACAAAGGTATGTGTAAAACCTTCCTGTACACCGAGTGTGGTGATTCACACCTGTAATGCCAGTGATTTGGGAGGCTGAGATGGGAGGATCACTTGAGCCCAGGAGTTTAAGGCTGCTGTGAGCTGACTGTGCTATATTCCAGCCTGGGTGACAGAGCAAGGTCCCGTTTCTAAAAAAAAAAAGCAAAAACCTCCTTGAGTCCACATACACATGGAAATTGAAAAAAGGTTGGAGAGGAACAAAATAAATTTATTTATTCAACAAACACTTTTTAGGTATTTACTCTGGAAACTCCAGGATGTCTGCAAAGAGACAGCTTTAAAGGAGAAGGAAGAACAAGACAGAAGACCTATGTCGACCAATTATGATGCCAAGGGGCTAGCTGAGGTGAATTATTTCAGTTTTCTCCTCAAATGACCAAGCAGAGCCATCTGAGTGAGACTGGGAAGAAGTGATGGGAAAGAGTGAGTAGTTAAGGTGAAAATGAGAGGTGAGCAGAGGACCTTTTTTCAGATCTCCCCCATCCTTACCCTCTCTTCCCAAAAAAAACTATGATAATAAAAGAATTTGCAACGGTCCATTTTGTAAGAAGAGAGTGTGTTTAACGATCAACCTTCAAACTCAAAAGTTTTAACTTTTATGGTTATAAAGTCCCCTCTCAGTGGTCCACCACTTCACACTGTAGCAGATACTGTTGATTACCTACTCAACATCCTTAACCTCCTTCCTCTTTGCCTGCAGTGGCCCAAGTTTGTTCATTCTGGTATAAGCTTCTCACACAAGTCTCAGATCCAAAGGAAATCCTCATTGGCCTAAATAAATCCCAGTGACCCATTCCATTGATCAGTTCACAGATGGGCATGCTACTTGGTTTCCTAGTTCTGAACAATGAGATGGTGGGGAGAGGAGCCATAAGGACTTGTGAAGAAGGTGTTGTATATTTGTTGGAGAAAAGTTCCCTCTATTTCTCTAGACATGGTTGTGTCCGAATGTGATAGCTGGAAATACTGCAATCATTTTGAGGCCAGCCCAAGGATGACATTTATCATTAATGAGGGCAGAACAAAGAGAATCACAGAAGATGGAACCAGAGCCCTGACATACCGCACTTGGGGCCTGCCCCACCTTTGCACATTTTGTTACATGAAATAAATTTCCCATTTAGAAAATCAATTTAAACGGATGTTTTTCTGTTTCTTGCAGCCCCAAAAATTCTTTTACAAAGGAACAAGCTGCTTCTGTTAGCCCCTTCTATTTCTGAATCCAATATGGACCATCCCTGTCTCAAGGATAGGCCCAGAGACCTCTGGGAAGATATTTGTACAGTGGATAGAACAAGGCAAAGGGAACTGAGGAAGACCAGGAAACTGGCACAGGTGGACCAGAGCAGTGGATCTTGGAGCGAAGACTGGATGGAGTCTGTGAAGCCAAGAGGCAGATGAACAATGGGAGGGGCTGAGTAATGAAAAGTGCCCGAAAGAGTGGCACCAGGCAGGTTTAGCAAGTTGCGGCAGGTGAACTTGGGAGAAAACAGATATAGCAGTTGAGTCAGAGAAGGGGAATGCTGAGTTAAGAGATGTCAGAAGTTTAGCAAGTCCTGGGCGTTAGTGAGATCTGGCAGCTGCAGGTTGCAGACCAAGACGGTTAGAGAGGGTCCTTAAAACCAGAAAAGTTATGGAGTCTTATGGAATCAAGATGTCAGAAGGGAGCAGCAGCTAAGAAGTGGAAAGACCCTGGGAACACTGATGAGGGGCAAAGAGGGAGGACAGAATCAACCAGATCCTAAAGTTGGTTGGGTAGGCATAAAATGCTCACTATGGTTTTGGCAACTGCACCAATAATTTGAAGAACCAAAGGTAAAAAAGATGGAATTATAGTAGATGTTTAAGAAAAGGGAAAGAAAGTACAGAGGGGAGACGTGATAAAAGATTAGGATGATTTGGCCAGGCACGGTGGCTCAATCCTGTAATCCCAGCATTTTTGGGAAGCCGAGGGGAGAGGGTTGCCTGAGCCCACGGGTTCGAGACCAGCCTGGGCAACTTGGCGAGACCTCATCTCTACAATACATTTTTGAAAATTAACTGGATGTGGTGGCATGTGCCTGTAATTCCAGCTACTTGCAAGGCTGAGGTGGAAAGATTGCCTGAGCCCAGCAGGTTGATGCTAGAGTGGCCATGAGTATACCATGGCACTCCAGCCTGAGTGGTAGAGTGAGGCTCCAACTTAAAAAAAAAAAAAAAGAGATTAGGATAATTTGATTTTCAAATATGTATTTTTTTAAAGAACTTAAAGTCAATATAAATACCTGTGTAGAAAATTTTTTCTGATATATGATATATATACACACACACATATCTATGCATGCTTCACAAAAAAATGATAATACATGTTCAAAACAGAATAGTCTTCAAATTAAATGAACACTCCTTGTTTCTAATTTGAACACTTGATCCAAGAACCTTGCAGTTTTGGTAAAAGGATTCTTCGGTTAGCAAATTCCATTAGAGCTGCCTTCTTCACCACCCTTGACCTTGTGTAGTCTTGTGCAGTTGAGCCAGCAAGATTACCATATGCCTCTCTATTTAGAAAGAAATCTTAACCAGCACCAAGAAATCTGTCATCACTACTATTAAACATTTCTTGATTACATTGCCCTCTATGCCGTTATTATATACTGGGTACTTGATAGTTTTTGCATTTTTGGTCAGATGCATTCTCTACCCTAAAGAAACTTAGAGCCAGGCACGGTGACTCAAGCCTGTAATACCAGCACTTTGGGAAGCCGAGATGAGAGGATTGCCTGACCCCGGGGGTTCGAGAGCTAGCCTGGGCAATTTGGTAAGACCTCATCTCTACAATATACCAAAAAATTAGCCAGACGTGGTAGCATGCGCCTGTAGTTCTGGCTATTTGGAAGGCCGAGGCAGAACAATCACCTGAGCTCAGCTGGTCGACACTGGGGTGGCCATGAACATGCCACTGCACTCCAGCCTGGGTGACAGAGTGAGACTCTGACTTAAAAAAAAAAAGAAATAAACTTAGCGGTATCTGTTATTTCAGATACTGAGCCACAGAAATAGAAGTAATAAACTAAAATAATATATAAAATCCTCAAAATTCATTTTATCCAAAACTTTTCATCTCTTCCCTCACTTTTCCTCTTTTCTCCCCAGTCTGAAATTAGATATTAACTAGCAACAAAAGAAGTTTTGAGAGATTGACATTTTTTCACTCTTATACCACTATTTAATTTGAGAAATACTAACATACTCCAGAACAGGGAAAGGTTAAAAGAAGAAGGTAAGACCTTGAAGACTTATAAACTTATGTTAATTATCAGACTTTCAAGTAAGGTAGAGAATAAGGGCCACATGTCTTTTCAATGTCATACTGGGGCATTATAAAAGTTTGCCTAAGGGTTATTTCATTTTCTAGAACAATGTAACTGTGTTTGAATTTGCTATTTACTATTTGATTAGTGCCTAGACACCGTGCAGCTACGTGTTATCTTGAGGATTTCTACCCAATAAAAAAGATAATCAGGAAGGCTATGGTTTGTTTCCTTATAGGATATTAACCACTTTTATCTGACCTAGCAATCTTATTTTAGCATCACTTTGTAAATACTTAGTTCTTCAAAATATTATTTGAACTAGCTTTGCCCTCTTATTTGTCCCTTTCCCCAATGAATTAAGAGGTCTTTAATATGTATTAATTTTTTATTTATGTGAGAGTTTTTTTTATTTTGAAAATTATACTTTGACACTAATAGTTCATATGATAAAGCGATTAACATCTTTTTAGCCTTTTGGAGCATGCTTTTATTTTTTTGAGTTGGGGTCCCACTCTGTCACCCAAGCTGGATTGCAGTGACACAATCATGGTTCACCACAGCCTTGACCTCCTGGGTTCAGGCGATCCTTCTGCCTCAACCATTCAAATAGCTGGACTACAGGTGCGTGCCATCATACCCAGATTTTTATTTATTTTTTTTTTTGAGACAAGGTCTTGCTATATTGCCCAGGCTGGTCTCAAACTCCTGGGCTCAAGCGTCCTCCCACCTTGGCCTCCCAAAGTGCTAGGATTATAGGAGTGAGCTACCATGCCCAGCCAAGGGAGGGGGGTCGCGCTTTTGATGCAATAGGCTAACATATTTTAGATTTTTCACATTTCTACCTATGAGAAGAGCTGAGAACAGGAAGCAGGAAAGAGCAGAAAGCTAGAGGCAAAAAAAGGAAGAGACCAAGTTGAGAAGATAGGTAGATAAAAGACAATTACCACATTAGGGTTACCCCCTCTGGATCCCAGCTGGCCCAAGTAAGCAAGCTGTGTCACTAACTTCCTGACAGTGCTTCTGGACAGGCCCAGCTGAGCACTGCCAAGTCAACCAGCGAGTCTCTAGCATTTCTATACAAGAGAAGATGGGGGGGCAGCAATCTAGTTTGAAAGGCTAGGACATGAGGTAGTGGCTAGGAGAACTATCTTAGACATATATAGCAAACCCACTGTGCATCTTGAAGTCCCTCTCAATGTGTGCTCCACTGTGGGCAGCCATAGTTTGATCTCAGGAAAGTAGGATAGGATGTCTAACTGTGGCTGTTAAAATGAAAAAAACAAAAACAAAAAACCCACTACCATCAGAGGGCAGTATTTGTTCTTTAATTTATCAAAAGATAGTTTTGGCTTGGCACTGGATATTAGAAGTGTTTTCTTACATTAAGCAATGTGCCTCCATCCATATCCAGGGTGAGCCTTGCCCAGCCTTTACATTGCTTTTAAGTAACTTTTTAAAATACTACGTTGTTTGTGTCATACTTAGAGTCATATTTTACTTATTCATCTAATATATTTTAACATGTGGTAATAGGGATACAGAAGAGAACAAGGCAGCCAGGACTTTGCATACATTGCATGAGAACAAAAAACAGTCAATGAGAAAAATATCATATGGTCATAAATGCAAATAAAGTAGGATGACATGGAGTAATCTTTCACTTCATCATCATCATTCCCTCCAGAATCTAAAAAGGAAGTCAAGGAAGAAAAATTACATCAGCCCAATAAAGTCACTATATAAGAGAATACAAATTCCAAGATCATATAACTAAGATACCTATATGGTCAAGTCACATTTTATAGCATTATATGCTCAACAAACTTTATTTCTAAAACACAACTTTATTCCGGGGGGGTGGTCCATGCCTCACTTTCTTCAAAAAGTTGATGAGCTGTCACCCTAGGGAGAAGGAACTAGGAGAAGGTTTTTCTTCCTTCCTTTCCTCCAATTCAAGTCTTTTATCTGCTGCCAAACCTAAACCTTCCCTTAGGACTGTGGGCTGGGACTTAAAGGACTGTGTGTGTGGGAATATCCACATGCTCAGTTATAACTGAGACTAATGACGGAAAAGAACTGAGACTAATGACTGAAAAGACCCCTCAGAAAACAGAATGTCTTCATCTTTGTCCCTTCTCCTCAGTTTCCTCATTTGTAAAATAAGATATTAATACTTCTTTTCACTGGGCTAATGTGGATGAAATAAGAGTATATGTATAGTATCTGACATATAGTAAGTAACAGTATGTAGAATCTTTGAAAAATGTCTCTTGCCTCTGCCTCTCTCCTGAGTTCCAAATATATGTTAGCTGTCTTCCAGCTGTACAAAAGTAACACTTGTTAAAATTTAAGGCAACTAGCCGGGCTCGGTGGCTCAGCCTGTAATCCCGCGCCTTTGGGAGGCTGACGTGAGTGGATTGCCTGAGCCCGCGGGTTCGAGACCCGCCTGGGCAGCGAGACCTCATCTCTACAATAAATCAAAAAATCAGCCGGGCGTGGTAGCTCATGCCTGTAATTCCAGCTACTCGGAAGGCTGAGGCGGAAGGATCGCCGGAGCCCAGCAGGCGAGGCTGCGGTGGCCGGGAGCAGCCACTACACTCCAGTCTGGGCGACAGAGTGAGACTCCAACTCAAAAAAAAAAAAAAAATTTTAAGGCAACTAAGCCTGGGAAGTAATAGTTCATTGAAGAATAGGATCAAGATTTTATAGTATTTTGAGTGACTGGACTAACAGCAACAGGATGAAATATTATGTAGATGAAAGGAAAATCTAGTGCCTACATAAAGAAATTTCAATTGCAGAAGTCCAGGATGGGAGAGAATGAACTTAATAGCAATTAATGTGAAACAGACAGTGTTTAATTGACAACAGATGTCATAAGAACATACTGTAGAGTGGCTGGCAAGGAATCTAATGTAAGAATACGCTGCACTAATTGAGGTTTAATGTCCAAATCAAAGAAGAAATGGCCCCATTTTACACTGCCGTGGCCAGATCCTCACTAGAGCCATGCTCATTCACTTCCAGGAGCCTCATTCCTTTTTTTTTTTTTTTTTTGGAGTTGGAGTCTCACTCTGTCACCCAAACAGGAGTGCAGTGGCCGCTCCCGGCCACTGCCTCGATCTGCTGGGCTCCAGCGATTCTTCTGCCTTAGCCTTCCAAGTTGCTGGAACTACAGGTGCGCGCTGCCACACCTGGCTCATTTTTTATTTATTGTAGAGATGAAGTCTCGCCTAGTTGCCCAGGCGGGTCTCGAACTCGTGGGTTCAGGCAATCTACTCACCTCAGCCGCCCAAAGCGCTGGGATTACAGGCTGAGCCACCAAGCCCAGCTTGGAGCCTCATTCTATTTTTTTTTGAGTTGGAGTCTCACTGTGTCACCCAGACTGGAGTGCAGTGGCCGTTCCTGGCCACCGCAGCCTCGACCTGCTAGGCTCCGGCGATCTTTCCGCCTCAGCCTTCCAAGTAGCCGGAATTACAGGCATGCGCTACCACGCCCGGCTGATTTTTTGATTTATTATAGAGATGAGGTCTCACTGCCCAGGCGAGTCTCGAACCTGCGGGCTCAGGCAATCCACTCACCTCAGCCTCCCAAAGGCGTGGGATTACAGGCTGAGCCACCGAGCCCAGCTTGGAGCCTCATTCTTAAAGAATGCTAACAAACTGGAGTATGTCTCACAGAAATTGACCGTGTCTTGTGAGAATTCACCGGAAGAAATAATTCGATTTTGCCTGGAAAATAAATGATTGCTCTTTGAAAAGTACCTATAGAAACTTAGAAGAAACTTAGCTTATTCTTCAGTCTTTTTGCCTCAGTGTAATCATTAGAAAGCATTCAGACATTCTACTGCAAAACAAGCAGCAGCCCATCCCATCCCCCTCAGCAAATCTCCTTCAGATGCAAGACCAGGACAGCCCAACCATTCATTGTTTAGCATAATAATCTCTAGTAAACTTTTGATTCCTTGTCAAGGCCAAAGTCATAAAAGTAATAATACGACCACCCCACCTTTGGTCAAGGAATCTATGAGTTGCAAATGTCTAACAAGTCTCTTGTCGGAATCCGACCCCCCCCCCAGGGTTAACCTAATCAGCCCTTTGTGACCTATGTGACTTGAATAAGCTCCACCATGGCAACAATCATGTGACTAATCCACCCATCTGCCTGCTGTCCATCACCTGACATCATCAGTACCTGTGCTTTGTGATCATGTGGAGCAGACCACTACTCAATCACCTTAATGATCTTTCCTGTCTAGGGGAATGGTTAAAAGGATGCAACCACAAGCAACCAGTGGCCATTGCCTTGCTAGACTCTGGTGTAGCCATGTGCTCTTTGAGCTATGGCTGTCGCCATGCTTCCTGGCTTTGGCCCCCTCCCCCACCTTGGGGAGGTGAATCTTCTTTCTTCTTTTTCTTTCTCTCTTTAACTTACTTTTAAATAAACTTTTCTTTCTTAACCTCTTTGTGTGTTGCAATTCTTTGCATTTACTCGAATCTCTGGGTTACCATGCTGCATGCCTCCCCTCTCCACCACACCGCCCTCACCCTGTCCGTACCCTAACACTCTTAAATGTCTTGGGTTAGTCTAAGATCTTTCATGTAGAGGAATGTATTAGCACTTCCAGAGGGAAAAACTAGGCATGGTGAGTGGAAGTTTAGGGAGAAGCTCTCTCCTCAATGAAAGGTAGAACTTTCTGAGGGTCAAAGCTGCTAGCAGTGGGAAGGATGACTTAGTGAAGCAGTGACCCGGCTGTCCCTGATTTCAACACAGTGAGGCACTAGGCAGGAGGTTAACCCTCAGTGTTTTTCAAACTGTCTTCTATGGAGTGACATCCCAGGGAGTTGAGGTGGAATTGGGGGTGGAAAAGTCATTGTTTCTGAGTGATAAAAACAGACTAAGGAACTGGGAACTGGAACCCTGAATTACCCCCAGCAGCTCAGTTCTTATTTCAGAGTTCCATTTGAGATCTTCATTAAGAGTTGTGTTGAGGCCGGGCGCGGGGGCTCATGCCTGTAATCCCAACACTTTGGGAGGCTGAGGCAAGAGGATTGCCTGAGTCCAGGGGTTCGAGACCAGCCTGGGCAACTTGGCAATATGTCATCTCTACAATAAAGAAATTAGCCAGGTATGGTGGCATGAGCCTGTAGTTCCAGTTACTTGGAAGGCTGAGGTGGAAGGATTGCCTAAACCCAACAGGTCAAGGATGCGGTGGCCATGAGCATGCCACTGCACTCCAGTCTGGGTAACAGATGGTTTTCTTCACCATCTCAGATGCACACAATGTTCCGACTCTTAGGCACATGGACTGTCAGCACTCTAGAGCACAGACCAGATAAATCTCAGATTTGTCTCAGCTCATTTGCTTCTGCAATTTTCCAAATAGCTCTCTCCCTTCCCCGGAGTGGGTTCCTTTAAACAAAAAAATCAGTCTTTCATTCTTTTGGTTAGTAGCTCTCCAGTCTGTCAAGCCTGGCAATTTGCTGGAGGTAATTGGTATTAACCTTTAAGCCTCTCTTCACATGTTCCCTTCCCACTTCGGTACCCTCCTCCCACAGACGTTCCTCCCGTCCTGCCTCCTCCTACAGTCTCCTCTGCAGGCCAACATGGCTTTTTTCCTCCATGCAGTCCCAG
Source organism: Cephalopachus bancanus (assembly GCA_027257055.1). Taxonomy (NCBI): domain Eukaryota; kingdom Metazoa; phylum Chordata; class Mammalia; order Primates; family Tarsiidae; genus Cephalopachus; species Cephalopachus bancanus. The sequence goes on along the minus strand of JAPVLO010000230.1, from coordinate 2,118,105 downwards.
GAGGGAAATCCTGGGGCCAAGTTTCACTCTAGCCCTGGACACCTGTATTTAGCTCCCAGCAGACCCTATTGGAGACACTTGACCAGCGCAGACTCCTGGAGGTGAGCCCACCAGGTGGGAGGACCCCTCCTTGCCAGCTGGGCTTTCCCAGCCACCCCAGGCTTGCATTCTCTCTACTCAGAATCTTCTCAAACCAGGCTTCTCTTTAAAGTTATCATCCGAGCAGCTTTTTAAAAGCATAGACTCAGTCACTCCTCAGATCTCCTAAATCAGAATCTCCCAGAATGGGATCTAAGAACCTTACTTGTAACAAGCTTACCCAGGGGACCCCATTTGGGACCTATTGGTTACTACTACTCACCTTGGCACTGAGGCTGTCTTGTTTTGTGTGACTATTGTCTTATATGTCCTGTGTTCCCTTAGAGTGAAGGACCACATGTCACTTGGATTGGTTTCACCATCTCCTACCACCTAGTCCAGAACGCAGCAGGTAAATGTTTGCACCTGACAGTGGGTGCAGCATGAATAACACCTGCAGTCCTTTCTACTTGCTTAAAACCTTCTGAGACATGTGGTTGCAAAAGTCTCTACTTTGCTAGAGGAACAAACTCTGAGTTTTGACTCCAACTGGTGGTTCTCAGACTTCAGGGTGCATCACACTCAGCTGGAGGACTTGTTATAACACAGATTGCTGGCCCCACCCCCAGAGTTTCTGATCCAATAGGTCTGGGGTGGGGTCTGAGAATTTGCACTTCTGGCAGGCCCCCAGAACACACTTTGAGAAACACTCTGCTGGGCTTTTGCTTTCCTTCTTTTTTGTTGTGGGTGTTGATGTTTCCAATCAACAATTCCCTTTTGTTCACATAACTCCAATATATTCCATAGCGTCTCTCTGCTCATAGGCCTCTTATAATAACTTTATTTCTCTGAGATTCAGGTATTCTGTGGCCTTTTATCTTAAACCTTCCCACAACCACTGACTGTGGCCAGGAGCTTACCCTTACACACATGCTTTGCACTTAGAAGGTATTCTTGATGAAATTTATCAGAGGGGAGGATTAGTGTAGGCTGGAGCAACTGGGAAAACTTCACAAAAGGGGCTGGATTTGAGTGTGTCTTCATAGGGACATTTGTCTGTTTAGAAGGGAGAGGAGAGAACATCCCTGACAAGGGAACCATGTCAACAGCGACCCCTGGACACAAGAGCATATATTGTGAAGACACTGAGAAACAGACTCACGTTGGAACACATCTCTTCAGCAAAGTGATGCAATATGTCATGGGAAGCAGCCTGTCTGCTGCGAGAACTATTAAAGCCCATTAAGGGCAATCAGCCATGCTGGAGCCAAAGTGATGTTGATTTTGTGTAGCAGGTTATTAAGCTGTTCAGGAGGCCCTGGGTAGTGGTGCTGTGTCGGCAAGGCAGCATCACCAAGGCAATGGCGTGTTTACTCCTAAGGCCTGGCACCAATCATTCCACTTCTCCTTTCTGTAGAAAAGGCCCCCACCCCTGCAGGGTGTGGCAAGAGCTAACCTGAGGAAGAAGCTTGCTCAACAGGAAATGAGCTATGATGGTGAAATGAGGAAGCCCTGCGGGGCTTCAGCTAGATGGTTTTGGATTATGAAAGTAAAAGAATGTGTAAAAAGTGAGCATGAAGGTGGAAAACTGGAAACAACCCAAATATCCATCCATAAGACATTGGTTAAACAACTATGGAGTGTCCATGCTGTGTGGCATATCATGAAGTCCTTAGGAAAAAGAAGGTAGAACTGGGTATAGTGATCTGCAAATAACTCCTAGTTACATGGTTAGGTGAGAAAAGCATGCTACCAAACCATGAGTTTTGTATTACAGTTCCATGATTGGTAAAATACGTCAATACAAGACTTGATTTGTTAAAATACGTCAATACAAGCTCTTGAAGGATGCCAGGAGCAGGGTTCATGCCTGTAATTCCAGCACTTTGGGAAACCAAGGAGAGAGGATTGCCTGAGCCTGGGAGTTTGAGACCAACCTGGGCGGGAGACCTTACATCTACAAAAAATTTTTAAAAATTAGCTGAGTGTGGTGGCATGCACCTGTAGTTCCAGCTACTTGGAAGGCTGAGGTGGAAGGATCACCTGAGCCCAGCAGGTCAAGGCTGCAGTAGCCAGTAATTGTGCCACTGCACTCCAGCCTGGATGACAGAGGGAGACCCCAACTCAAAAACAACTCTTGAAGGACATTTGCAAAGTGAATCAACAGTTTGCCTGTGGAAAGGGGGAGTGAGGTTGAAGGGAGGTGAAGAGCTTAAGTGGGTTTTTTTTTAATTTTTAAAATTAAATTTTTGAATTGTTTTCAAGCATTTAATTGTAATAAATACTAACTAATGCTTATTAAGTGCCAGGCACTGTTCTAGTGTTTTAGATGTATTATTATTGATGGTGAAAGGAAAGTGACTTTATTCAAAAGCCAGCAGATGGGGAAATGACCAGGCTCATACCTCAAACATATCATTTTCCAGACCTATTGTTTAATTCTCCCAACACAGCTCTGGAGAAACATATTAATTTTCCTCATTTGCAGATAAGAAAACTGAGATCCAAACCAGTTAAATAGCCTGTCCAAGGTCACACAGGGAATAAATGGGAGAGTTGGAATTTGAACCTAAGTCTTCTGACTCCAGCTTTTGTGCGTGTACTCTCTTACTGGACACCCCGTGGTCTCTCAATGGCCTATGGTGGTCCCTTGGATGTTAATTGCAGCTGTAATGTAATCCCAGTTGTTTTTTTTTTTTTAAACAGCAACTTTATGCATACAAAGAAAAAAAAAAGGAAGCCTCTAACCTACTATGCCTTTAAAACACTCATTCAAATATTCACTCTGAATTCCAACTCAGATGGGATAATTCAGGCATGAAGTCCAGTGGTTTCACAGCACAAGCAAAGTCTCACTTCTCTCTCCTACCCCAAACTGTCAGTCAGCATATCTTAAACAAGGTCTAAGTGCTTTTACCACCCCAACAGAGATGAGGCTTAATATGCAAATCTTTCCGGACAACTATCTAAGATTTAACTGTAAATCTCTGATTTAATATTAAGGTGTGAACAGCAATTATATACAAAGAGCAGGTTGTGAAAGAAGAAGGGGAAAGACAGGCAGGGAGGAGGGCGCCTGAGAGCGTCACAGGGTTCATATGGGAAAGGCTGGGGACAGAGAGACCCTCCAAAATCAAATTTACTTATAGAAAATTGTTTTTATGTATTAAAAATTTCTTCTTACACACTTAAACTTCAGTTATCTTCAATGTACTCTCCATTTGATGCAATATACCTATCAAGACATTTTCCCACTGCTCAAAAGGTTTGGAACAAGTCAATTTTGATGTCTTTTGGTGCTTCTGCTGTTTCTTGTTTCACCTCTTCCACATCAGCAAATATATTTCCCTTTGAGGACTTTTTTCATCCAGGGAAACAAACAAAAAAAAGTCACTCACTATTGAGTGAATAGGGAGGGTGGGGCATAGGGGTCATGCTGTTTTGGGTCAAAAACTGCTGAGCACTCAATGCAGTGTGGGCAGGTTGTTCATGTAAATCGCTCATCATGAAATGGGCAAATGTGCTGAAAGAACCTCCAAAAAAATTTCACTGAAGCCGAATGCAGCCTCTTGCAACAACACTAGCTGGGATACAGATGCCTATGGGTTCCTAGAATGCTTACACAGTGGGGGAAGCCTGTACTACAAGAGGCCTTCCTTACAAAAAATAATTCTGTATTTTTTTGGGGGGGGTCCCCTCATACACTAGTTATCAACACTTCTTTACAGTGATATAAGCCTTACCTTTTTATTTTTATTTTTTGAGTCAGGGTCTCACTCTGCCACCCAAGCTAAAGTGCAGTGGCACAATCACTGCTCACCACAGCCTGGACTTCTTGGGCTCAGGTAACCCTTTTACCTCAGCATCCCTAGTAGCTGGGACTACAGGTGCACATCACCATGCCTGGCTAAGTTCTTTATTTTTTAGTAGAGATGAGGTCTCGCTATGTTGTCTAAGCTGGTCTCAAACTCCTGGGCTCAAGCAATCCTCCTTTCTTGGCTTCCCAAAGTGCTGGGGTTACGGGCATGAATCACCACACCCACCCGAGTCTTACCTTTTATGAGCACTTGTTTTTGTATTTACACATTTGATCTTTACAACTTCTTATGAGCTAGAGAAGATAGATACATCCTTTTTTTTTTTTTGAGTTGGAGTCTCACTCTGTCGCCCAGACTGGAGTGCAGTGGCCGCTCCCAGCCACAGCAGCCTCGACCTGCTGGGCTCCGGTGATCCTTCCGCCTCAGCCTTCCAAGTAGCTGGAACTACAGGCGCGCACTACCACGCCTGGCTAATTTTTTGATTTATTGTAGAGATGAGGTCTCGCCAAGTTGCCCAGGAGGGTCTCGAACCTGCGGGCTCAGGCAATGCACTCACCTCAGCCTCCCAAAGGCGTGGGATTACAGGCTGAGCCACCGAGCCCGACTGATACATCCATTTTATAGAGAGGAAAACCAAGGCTCCAGAAAATTGACTTGGTAAATTACCAGGCTGGAGCTGGAACCCAAAGCTGATTCTCCTTCCAGCATTCTTGAATCATACCCAGATACCTCAGCCAGATCATGACTTTACCCAGGGTTAGGCCTGAGTCAGCATCAGTGGAAGAAAGAGTAGAGACAAAAGTTCCACATGTTAAAAGTAGTGAAAGGAGCCGGGCTTGGTGGCTCAGCCTGTAATCCCGCGCTTTGGGGGGCTGAGGTGAGTGGATTGCCTGAGCCCTCGCGTTCGAGACCCGCCTGGGCAACTTGGCGACCTCATCTCTACAATAAACCAAAACTTAGCCAGGCATGGTGGCGCGCGCCTGTAGTTCCAGCTACTTGGAAGGCTGAGGCGGAAGGATCACCGGAGCCCAGCAGGTCGAGGCTGCGGTGGCTGGGAGCGGCCACTGCCCTCCAGTCTGGGCAACAGAGTGAGACTCTAACTCAAAAAAAAAAAAAGTAGTGAAAGGACCCTGGCCAGGACCCACTGAAGGATTTCCAGGTGGGATGACAGAGCAAGAGCCCTGCTCAACCTAGAGGTGACAAGAGGATGCCAAGTTCACAGGCTGGGAGAAAAACCCCAGCACTGACACTAAGCAGCTAAGGAACAGGGCAAGAATTTTGATTTTTGCATTTATATGCCAGGACTTTGCCCCCACCTCTTCCCCACCGACCTGCCCCCGTTTCCAGAATCTCCCTCCTACTTCTTTCCCTTCATGTTTTGTTTCCTTTTCCCACTCCAACTCCAAACGCAAAAAGAGGGGGAAAGGCATAATATTTAAAAAACGAAATTTGTCTCACCAATGGGATTGGGTTTGTAATCCTATTCCCTTAATTCAGTTTAAATCTGTACTAAATCTTTGAATTTTTCCCACTTTATCAGCCCATTAGAATGGCTGAAATCCCAGAACTCATTTTCTTCACCCCTTACTTAAATCCAATTAGCCTATTTACTGTTTCATTCAATCTTGAATTCTTTTCATATTCTTTTTGCCTGCTACCTCAGTGCTAGATATTTAAATGAACTCCAGGAGAATTTGTACATGAGGAAGACCCAAAAAAAAACCCAGCCTGGACAGCGAGACCTCATCTCTACAATAAATCAAAAAATCAGCCGGGCGTTGTAGCGCATGCCTGTAATTCTGGCTACTCAGAAGGCTGAGGCGGAAGGATCGCCGGAGCCCAGCAGGTCGAGTCTGTGGTGGCCGGGAGCGGCCACTGCACTCCAGTCTGGGCGACAGAGTGAGACTCCAACTCAAACAAAACAAAACAAAACAAAAAAAACCCGGAATTACTTTTTGAAGGGCAGGCCCCTTGTAGTTCAGGCTTCCCCCACTAGGTAAGTAGTCTAGGAGTCCATCGACGTCAGTGTATCTATCAGCTAGCATTGTTGTGAGAGGCTGTATTTGGCTTCATTGAATTTTTTTTTTTTGAAATTCAACATGTTTTCCTATTTCATGATGGGTGATTTACAGTGCACCTGCCCACATTGCACTGAGTGTTCAGCAGTTTTTGACCAAAACAGCATGACACCCATCCCCTCTCTATTCACCTGATCTTGCCCCGAGGGACTTTTTTTTGGTTTCCCTGGATGAAGTGGAAGAGGTGAAACAAAAAACAGCAGAAGCACTAAAAGGTATCAAAATTGGTGAGTTTGAAAACTGTTTTGAGCAGTGGAAAAAGCATCTCAATAGGTGTATTGCATACAACAGAGAGTACTTTGAAGATGCCTGAAGTTTAAATGCGTAAGAATAAATACACAATTTTTATAAATAAATTCTGGGTTTTTGGGGGTGTTCCCCCTCATAGCTCCCACAGCTTTGTTTGACTCTGTGAGCACGTCTCCTTAGCCCATAAAGACCTGGATAAGCTCCACAAATTCATGCCATGCAGAGGAGAAGCAAAAATAAGCCTGAAAATAAGTGCTGTTTACCACAATTCTTCTGGGATAAGTGGATGATTCCTGAAATGTCCTGCAGTGGTGTGTGTGTGGACTGCTGAGAAGAGGAGGAAGGAGAAAGCACTGGGGAGACAAGGAAAGTAACAGTTCAAACACTATCGTGGATTACAAGGGAGGCATCTCATGGTTTTGGTTCTACCGCCTCCACATTTTATTTTTGACCTATGGTCCACTTAGTTCTAAAAATTACCACCAGGGGGCAGGAGTGTGCCAATATCAGGTGTCTGCCAGGTTTGTGCTGTCCTTTGAGAATTTCTTCACAGGAATATCCGATCCTTTTGCATAAATTAAGAAATTAAGGAGCAGAATGAGACAAACAGTAGGCAACCAAGAATTTCATAAGTGGCAGAGGTAGGAGTTAAACATTGGTGGGTAATTCATGGGGGTACACTCTTTTAGAGCTCACCTGAGTTTACAACTAAGATTTCCAAAAGCAATATGTTAAGAAAACTTCAAACAATGCTACTGTAGTTCCTTTTTTCCTATTTTGTTTTTCACTTATTACTAATTTTTGTCATCCATAATCCTGTCACCCTGTACCCATCGTTAAAGAGAGAGCCTTGTCCCCTTCCACTAACCTTGACTTTGTGTCGCTCCATTAAGAAATCATTTCTGCCGGGCACAGTGGCTCACGCCTGTAATCCTAGCACTTGGGGAGGCAGAAGTGAGAGGAGTGAGAGTTTGAGACCAGCCTGGGCAACTTGGCAAGACCTCATCTCCACAGTAAATTAAAAAATTAGCTGGACTTGGGTGACACGCACCTGTGGCTCCAGCTACTTGGAAGACTGAGGCAGAAGGATCACCTGAGCCCAGCAGGTAGAGGATGCGGTGGCCATGAGCGTGCCACTGCACTCCAGCCTGGGTGACAGAATGAGACTCTGACTTAAAAAAAATCATTTCTGTGATGGCTTCCATTCTGTTGGCTATAGTTTACTTTAAAGGCTTCAGCAGAATCACTGTGCTATAAATGTGTGTTCGTTAGATTGGATCTACACGCTAGGGCTGCAGTCCCTAAGCAGGACCCCAAGCTCTAGGAAAGGTTCAGGAAGCATGTCACCTAATGCTTCATGTGGCTCCATATCCAGTCACACAGGAGGCTTTGCCAGCAAGCACAGTGGGTTCTAGAGATGTCTCACCAGTAAGGTCAGCAGTGCCCAAGACGTGTGGATTCTCTGAAGACACTGAAGTGCATTCCCAGCTATTGCAGAGGCAGGGCCACACGCCTAGTGGCCCACAGCCCGTGGAACAGCACTCTAGGCTTGGTTCCTAAATGGTCCTGTGATCCAGCCAGTGAGTCAGCAGTCTTGGCCCTTTGGGTTTGGCAAGATGGTAGCAGAATCCTCATGGGAGACTAATGTTTCGTTTGTATCTAGGGCTTCATCAAGTCCACAGAACAAATGTGAAGATGGTTTCTGTGCCTGCCTGATAATAACCATTAAGTGTATGAGGCCAAATTAGGACGGAGGCCTGTTTTCGCTGTGGCTGAGAGTTCTGCGGACTTCATCTGTTATCTGTCAAATAATATTAATAATTATAAACAAGCGAATTGCCTTAGGTTGGTTCACAATGTTTTGTTTACACCAGGCATGTCCAACCCACCGCCCATGGGCTGCATGTGGTCCAGAACAGCTAGTCATGTGGCCCCACAAAATCTTTTAACATCATGTGTTTTTTAGCATTTCTTTTCTTCATGACCCTAAACGTAGTTCCATTTTTGAAGTTCACAACCACACCTTAATTGTGACATTTCTTTTTAACTGCACATAGATTTGTGAGCAGCTGTTTTCAATGATGAAGCACATGAAGAGTGAAATCTGAACACACATTTCTGGTGAGCACCTTGAGAACTCACAAAGACTTGTGGCCACTTCCATTGGACCAAACATTGCTAGATAAATTTTACAAAAACAGGGTCAAATTTCCCACTAGTTTTATATTGGTCTCATTCTTCTAAACTTTATAATAAAAATATAAAAAGTAAAGTAAGTCTTATTATGTGTATACACTATATTATTTAATTTATGTGCAGCCCAAGACAATTCCTCTTTACTCAATGTGTCCAGGGAAGCAAAATGGTTGACACCCCTGGTTTACACTCCGCTTTGGAGATAATCCCCCCAGCAAAGATGTCTGCATCCCTTTTCTTCTTCTGCGAGGAAAATTCCAAAGGTTGGGAGATTGTGGAGAGGACAGTCACCTGCAGCCCCCCGCCGCCCCCCTGCCATGTTCCCCACTAGTTGGAGGAAACATGGAAACACTTTTCCTTCCTTTCTGTTATTTACAGGCTTGTTTCCTGCAATTCCTTTTTTGCTTCCTCACAGGGGGTGGCATGTTTTACACACAACATATGTTCACTAATGAACAAGCCTTTTGGCAAGTTTTCCTAAGCTAGGTTGTAACATTTGAGCAATTCACTTTTTGAAAACCCACTCATATCAAATGTTTAAAGCAATGTGTCCTTCAAAATACAAGATAAGACTACTTTGTTTATCATTATAGGGGGACCACATTCTCGTCTTTCTTCCTCACTCGGCTTTCTTCCTCAGGAGATGTCATTGTTGCTTCTAAGTCCTGAAGAGTCAGTCTCAGAAATTACGACTCTTCGGGCCACACACTTGTCCCCATCTCTCCATTTGCCACTTTGGTATAGGCTTTCATCGTCAATCACTGCCTAGATTGGTTACTATTGTCGCTCCATGATTTTTTTTTTTTAATTTCATGGAAGCACAGAAAAGTGTACCAATCTAAATATGCAGTTCAATGAGTGTTCACATAGGTATACACCACTAAGATGAAGAGATGGCAGGTCTCCAGCAACCCCAAGGGGCTGCCTCATCCTCTCTGTTGTTAAAACCCAACACCCAAAAGTAACCACTACTTTAATTGCTATCACCATAGTTAGTTTTCATCTTTTCTTGAATGTAATTGAATAAAGCACTATATATTATTTGACATCTGGGCTCTTTGCTCAACATAGGGCAGTGAGATTCACTTACTCCACAGAGTGAATATAACAGTAATTTATTCTTTATATTGCCGTGTGGTATTCCATTCTATGAATATATCACAATTTGGTTATACAGCCTTCTGTGGATGGACTTTTAAGTTATTGACAAAATTTTTTATCGTCAATATAGCTGCTAAAAATTTTCTCGGACATGTCTTCTGGTGGATTTATTTTCCTCGGATGTATATTAGAAATGGAAATGCTGGGCTATAGGACAGACATACAGTTAGCTTTATTAGATACTATCCTACAATTTCCCAAAGTTGCATCAGTTTATATTCTTACCAGCAATGGATAAAGTTCAATTGTTCCATTATCCTCATCAGCAGTGGGTATTTATCAGTATTTCTTTTTTTTTTTTTGAGTTGGAGTCTCACTCTGTCGCCCAGACTGGAGTGCAGTGGCATGCTCCCGGCCACCACAGCCTCCACCTGCTGGGCTCCAGTGATCCTTCCGCCTCAGCCTTCCAAGTAGCTGGAACTACAGGCGTGCGCTACCACGCCCAGCTCATTTTTGATTTATTGTAGAGATGAGGTCTCGCCAAGTTGCCCAGGTGAGTCTCGAACCCACGGGCTCAGGCAGTCCACTCACCTCAGCTTCCCAAAGCGCTGGAATTACAGGCTGAGCCACCAAGCCCGGCTTATTAGTATTTTTAAGATGAGCCATAGCCGGGCTCGGTGGCTCAGCCTGTAATCCCGCGCCTTTGGGAGGCTGAGGTGAGTGGATTACCTGAGCCCGCGGGTTCGAGACCCGCCTGAGCAGCGAGACCTCATCTCTACAATAAATAAAAAAATCAGCCGGGCGTGGTAGTGTGTGCCTGTAATTCCGGCTACTCGGAAGGCTGAGGCAGAAGGATCGCCGGAGCCCAGCAGGTCGAGGCTGTGGTGGCCGGGAGCGGCCACTGCACTCCAGTCTGGGTGACAGAGTGAGACTCCAACTCAAAAAAAAAAAAAAAAAAGATGAGCCATTCTTAGATGTGTGTTAGTAAATTTTCATGGTTTTAATTTGCATTTTTCTGATTTGAGCCCCTTTTTTTTTTTTTTTGAGTCAAAGTCTCACTCTGTTGCCCAGACTGGAGTGCAGCGGCATGCTCGTGGCTACTGGGCTACTGCAGCCTCGGCCTGCTGGGTTCAGGAGATCCTTTCACCTCAGCCTTCCAAGTAGTGGAACTACAGGCACACACCACCAGACCCGGCTAATTTTTTTATTTATTGTAGAGAAGAGAGCTCACCATGTTGCCAGGCTGTTCTCGAACCTTTGGGCTTGAGCAATCCTCTCGCCTCAGCCTCCAAGTAGCTAGGACCACAGGCATGTACCACCATGCCTGGCTAATTTTTTAATTTTCTATAGAGATGCGGTCTCACCAGATTTTCTATATATATAACATTGTGTCACTTGTGAATAATAACAGGTTTTTTTTAACTTCCGATTCTTATGCCTTCCCCCCTTGCTTTGTAGCAATGGCTAGAACCACCAGTATACTGTTGAGTATTGATGGTGATAGTACCTATTGTTGTCATATTTCTGATGTCAGGGGAAAGTGTTCAATATTTCAGCATTAAGAATGATAATACCGCCGGGCTCGGTGACTCAGCCCGTAATCCCGCATCTTGAGAGGCTGGGGTGAGTGGATTGTCTAAGCCCATGGGTTCAAGACCCGCCTGGGCAACTTGGTGAGACCTCATCTCTACAATAAATCAAAAACACTAGCTGGGTGTGGTAGTGCGTGCCTGTAATTCCAGCTACTTGGAAGGCTGAGGCGGAAGGATTGCCGGAGCCCAGCAGGTTGAGGCTGCAGTGGCCCAGTCTGGGCGACAGAGTGAGACTCCAACTCAAAAAAAAAAAAAAAAAAAAAAAGAATGATAATACCTACAGGTTTTTTGTAGATGGATATCACTTATTATATTAAAGAATTTTCTTTCTATTATTGATTCTGAGTTTTATTACATTAACAAGTATTAAATTCTGTCAAATGCCTTTTTGTATACTGAGATGATTACATGATTATTCTTCAGTCAGCTCATGTAAAATTTGTGTTGATTGATTTTAGAATGCTATACTAATCTTGTATTACTGAAATACACCTGGCATTACTCATCAAGATATGGTATCTTTTTTTTTTTTTGAGTTGGAGTCCCACTCTGTCACCCAGACTGGAGTGCAGTGGCTGCTCCCGGCCACCGCAGCCTTGACCTGCTGGGCTCTGGTGATCCTTCCGCCTCAGCCTTCCAAGTAGCTGGAACTACAGGCATGCTAGTGCCTCAGTGGCTAGTGACTCAGCCTGTAATCCCGTGCCTTGGGAGGCTGAGGTGAGTGGATTGCCTGAACCCGCGGGTTCGAGACCCGCCTGGGCGACTTGGTGAGACCTTATCTCCACAATAAATCAGAATGAGCCGGGCGTGGTAGCACGCGCCTGTAGTTTCAGCTCCTTGGAAGGCTGAGACGGAAGGATCACTGGAGCCCAGCAGGTCGAGGTTGCGGTGGCTGGGAGCAGCCACTGCACGCCAGTCTGGGCGACAGAGTGAGACTCCAACTCAAAAAAAAAAAAAGTTGCAGAAAAGTTTTGAAGACAGTGCCTACAGTTCTCAGATACCTTTTACCAAATTTGTTCCCCTAATACATATGTCAAAACTAAGAAAAACAGTTATATGTCCCCATTTTTATGTATTTATTTACTCATTCATTCATTCACTCATTTGGAGATGAGGCCTTACCATGTTGTCCAGGCTGGTCTCAAACTCCTAGGCTTAAGCAATCCTTCTGCCTCACAAAGTGCTAGGATTGTAGGTATGAGCCTTTCACGCTGGGCCTGATATGTTACTGTTAATAAACTCTAGATTTTACTCATTTTTCACCAGCTATTTCCATTAATGGCTTTTGTTTGTTCCAGGATCCAATACAGATACTACATTGTATTTATTTGTCTTTGTTTTTCATGACTTTGACAGTTTTCTACAGAGTACCTGTCAGGTATTTTACAGAATGTACTTAAAATTGGGTTTGTCTTATGTTTTTCTCATGATTGCACTAGGGTTATGGGTTTGTTGACAGACTACCACAGGATGATATGTCCATCTCATTATGTCATATCAAGGGCTAAGTATTATTTACATCACTTGGTTAAAGTATCTGCTAGGCTGCTTCACTGTGAAGTTACTATTCTTCCTTCTCCATATTTTATTTTTTGGAAGTGAGTCACTAAGTCCAGTTCACACTCAAAACTGGGGGAGAGAGAGAGAGGAGGTTACGTTTTATCTCCTAGAGTGAGGAGTATGTATGTCCATTATTTGGAATTCTTCTGTAAGGAAGATTTGCCTCTTCTTCCCCATTTATTAATGTATTCAATTATTTATATCAGAATGGATGGATACAGAGCAAAGTATAAAAGGGTGAAAGTAGAGAAGCAACTGACTGGCACCAGGGCTAAGTCAATATTACTTGTTTTCTAGTTTGTTTTGTTTTGTTTGAATTGGGGTCTCACTCTGTTGCCCAGGCTGGAATGCAGTGACACAGTCACAGCTCACCATGCAGCCTTGAACCTCTAGGCTCAAGCAATACTCTCGCCTCAGCTTCCAAAGTATCTGAGACTACAAGCACATGCCACCATGCCTGACTAACATTTTTATTTTTTGTGGATACCAGGTCTCAGTCTATTGCCTAGGCTGGTCTTGAACTCAAGTGATCCTCCTGCCTTGGCCTCCCAAAGTGCTGGAATTGCAGGTGTGAGCCACGGCACTCAGCCTTGTTTTCTAGTTGTTTTGAGTGTCTGAGCTCAGGGTCTGGACCACTAGTCTGCTGGATGACTGGATATGTGCTGAATTGATGTTCTGTGTCACCCAGCTTTGGAACCAAGAATAGAAAGGGCTTATTGTGTTGTATTTTGTTGCAAATGCTTGGTTGACACAGGAACAGAAACTGATTCCTTTCAGGAGTACACTAACTTAAGAAAACTGAAGATACAGAAAAGAGCTTATATTACACATGTGCCACACACTCTGTTATTGCCTCAATGTAACATGGAGTCCCTCAGCCCAGTACTAACCAGAGTAGTTCAGTACTCAGCTCTCAAGGATACTGAGAAGAGTCAAGAACAGTGGAGGGACTGGAAAATGGAAGTGAAGAAAAGGAATTAATAAGTGACAACCAGTAAGAAAAACAAATTGCTTTGTAAAACTAAGTAGTATCTGGCACAGAGCAGATAAATATTTGCTGAATAAATGAATGAATGTCTTACGGATCTGTGTTCATTGCTTCAAATAAGGAATAAGATTTCTGTGCATTTGGACTTGAAATAAGCCCCAAGTGAATGAATGTATATTTCCTCCTTTTTTTTTTTTTTTTTGGTCAGGGTCTCACTCTTGCCCAGGCTGGACTGCAGTGGCATGATCACGGCTCACTGCAGCCTTAACCTCCTGGGTTCAGGCGACCCTTCCACCTCAACCTCTCAAGTAGCTGGGACTACAGGCATGCAGCACCCCACCCGGGTAATTTTTTAAATTTTTTGTGGAAACAAGATCTCACAATGTTGCCTACACTGGTCTCAAACTCCTGGGTTCAAGCAATCCTCCTGTCTTGGTCTCAGAAATAAGATTATAGGCGTGAGCCACTCTGCCTAACCTAATAAATGTATATTTCTAAAAGTTAACAGACCTAAAAGGTTTTGATGTTGCAATAAGAGGGAAGACACTGAGCTGTAATTCCCTGGTTAGGACATCAGATTTGAGGATGCGGGGGTGGGTGGTGAAGTTGTTTTTAAAACCATCATTTGACTGATACCAAGAAATCTGTGGGTAGTTTTCCAGGAGAGCACACTTTATCATGTTCAGTAACTTCTAACCCTGTCCTCTTGCTGTCAGTCAGATGGTTCGGGGAAGGGTGCAGATTCCAGTCTATTTTAGGAGTATTAAGAAGGATATTGCTGGTCAGTATACCACAGGTGGATCCTGGAACCTGGATGAAAAGATCAGAGCTGAGACATACCAGTCTCAGAGGGTTGTTGGACTCTCCAGATATGAGTGAGCTAAAACTCCCACAGACAACAAACAAAAAAATCCACATACATGTCTCATAGATGTAGAAGCTCATAGTTATATGCAATAAGATAAAAGTGGTGGGTAAGGGAAGAGAAGGCTGCTTTGTTATCATCTCTAGGTCACTGACAAACAACACCTCTGTGTTGCTCCATTTCTTAACTAAGCTGATCCCTCCCACTCTTTCTAATTTTACTTATAGTTGATACTTTATTTACACATATGATATTTGTCTAATTCACCCAGATAATCTAACCAAAAGCTCTTAGAATCACAGAATGTTAGATTTGCAGGAAACTGTAGAAATGACCAAGTTTAATCCTATTTTGTAGGTGGGGAAGGTGACATCTAAGAGGAAAATGCCTGGCTTAAAGGCACATATCTAGTTAGAGACCAGGCTGGGGCTATAACTACAGCTCTAACTCCCAATCAAAGCTCTTTCTTTTATACTGGTGCTGCTCCTCTGTCTTGAGTAACCTCAGAGTGGACTCAGTAGCCAGGCCTAAGACTGTCCTACCTGTCTACCTATCAAAGCCCTGGAACTGACAGTGGAAAAATTTATCAATAAATGGTTGATTAAAAAAAAATCACAGATCTAGAAAAGGGCTGCTTGGAATTGGGAAAAACAACAGGTCCTATTAGAGGGTAGAAATTGCGAGCCTGTGATGACTCAAAGGATTGTATCATTCAACCAGCAATCCTCCCTCACTTGATACAAGTCCCCCAAAGAGGCTACACTCAATCATTTCAAAAAAGATGACGACCACCGTCATCCATCGCCAGAAATTAAGCAAGATCTAGAACTTAATATTGAAACCCAGTGGTAGGCCAACCTAGTCGTTTCCACTAGCAACTCAAAATTAAATTGTCCCCTGAGAAGGAATAAACCTCATGACATTAAAGTTCAGGCACCACTTAAGTCTTAACAAACAAGCCATGACAGTCACCACTTGGTTACCCTACAACAAGAATATGGCTCCCCAAGTGATTAAAAGCATAAACAAACTACAAAAGTAAGCAGCATTTTACAAGGGTAACAGAGACATTTATAAACAAAGACAGTAACACTGGAAAACTAAGTCCCTCAACAGAAGTAAAATTTGGTCATGGATTCACAAAAATACATCCAAGAACACCTAAAACTGAAATCAAAGGGGAGGGAGTGGGTGCAAATTGGAAGGGAAAAATCAGGAAGGGAAGGGATCAATAAATCAGGAAGGGAAAAGATCAGTTTTGTGATGAGCCAATGGATTCAATGCCAGGCACCAGGGACTGAGATTCTCAAAGAAGTATCAGCTTTTTTCTTCCTTCGAAGGCTGAGAAAAAAAAATTATACCCATTTACAAGATTTTAAATGCCAAAAAGGGGAGAGTACTGCAATAGCCATCAAAATAAAGATGTCACTGTTGGTCTAAAAAAGTAAGAACAATGACCTCCTACCTCCTGAGCACTGGGGCAGGGGCAGGAGGGAGGGGAGTGGGAGACCCAAAGAACCCTTAGAAAGTTGAATAGCGGCAGAAATGCGCCCCCTGTGGGAACCTCAGGAAAAGTACCAGCAGTCAAAAGTAAATAAAGCACATTTTATTTTATTTTATTTTGGTTTTTTTTTTTTTGATTTGGAGTCTCGCTCTGTTGCCCAGACTGGAGTGCAGTGGCCGCTCCCGGCCACCGCAGCCTCGACCTGCTGGGCTCCGGTGATCCTTCCGCCTCAGCCTTCCGGTTAGCCGGAATTACAGGCATGCGCTACCACGCCCAGCTGATTTTTTGATTTATTGTAGAGATGAGGTCTCGCTGCCCAGGCGGGTCTCGAACCCGCGGGCTCAGGCAATGCACTCACCTCAGCCTCCCAAAGGTGCGGGATTACAGGCTGAGCCACCGAGCCCGGCTATTTTGGGTTTTTTTTGAGTTGGAGTCTCACTCTGTCACCCAGACTGGAGTGCAGTGGCCGCTGCCGGCCACCGCAGCCTTGACCTGCTGGGCTCTGGCAATCCTTCTGCCTCAGCCTTCCAAGTAGCTGGAACTACAGGCGCACTACCATGCCTTTTTGACTTATTGTGGAGATGAGGTCTCGCCAAGTTGCCAAGGTGGGTCTCGAACCCACGGGCTCAGGCAATCCACTCACCTCAGCCTCCCAAGGCGCGGGATTACAGGCTGATCCACGGAGCCCGGCTAATAAAGCACATTTTAGAATGACTTTGTATTTTCAATCTTCTTGTACACAGGATTAGTCCGAATCCATAAATGCTGATTTCTTGTTTGTGAATACAATCCTTTTTTTTTTTTTGAGTTTGAGTCTTCCTCTGTCTCCCAGGCCAGAGTGCAGTGGTGCACTCACGGCCAACACAGCCTCCACCTCCTGGACTCAGGAGATCTCTTCCACTTCAGTCTTCCAAGTAGCTGGAAGTACAGGTGCGCGCCACCATGCTCGCTAATTTTTGTATTTATTGTAGAGAGGAGGTCTCACCAAGTTGCCCAGGCTGGTCTCAAACCCCTTGGCTCAGGCAGTCCTCTAGCCTCTGCCTCCCAAAGTGCTGTGATTACAGGTGTGAGCCACTGCGCATGGCCTGTGAATATATCCTTTACGCAACAGTTCTTTCCATTTTAAATGTAACTGTCATGACAAACTCAAATATTTTTACTTCTTTTTACAATTTTTTTTCTATTACATAGTATGCCCTGTTGACAATATATCTACTGAACTATTTCATGCTGTTGTATATTTTGAATTTCTGCTGTTCTACTAAGCTTTTATTCCTTTACTATTTATTTATTTGTTTTGAGTTGGAGTCTCACTCTGTCACCCAGGCTGGAGTGCAGTGGTATACTCACAGCCACCACAGCTTTAACCTGCTGGGCTCAGGTGATCCTTCCATCTCAGCCTTCCAAGTAGCTGGAACTGTAGGCATGTGCCACCACTCCAGGCCGATTTTCTGATTTATTATAGAGACGAGGTCTCGCCATCTTGCTCAGACTGGTCTCAAACCCCTGGACGCAGGTAATCCTCTTGCCTTGGTCTCCCAAATGCTGGGATTACAGGCATGAGCCACTGTGCCTGGCTCCTTTACTATTTAAAAAATGATGGTATTTCATTTTTTTCCCACTTTTGGACCCTCTTATTTTTTTTCATGTGTAATTTCTTCATTCATTTATCTTTATACATATATCCAAATGGCATTAAAATTCATGTGAAACTGGAAATTAGGCACAAGTCTATGTCTCTTTGCCTTAATTTGGGCAATTAATTTCCTTAGATCCGTTAACCAATTCCATACTCTAGATTCATTAAATGAATTGACTTTTAATCCATTTAAGGCTCAGTCTATGTCATGCCTCCTATGGTACATTGTATTTTCATTTCCACCCTGCCCGTATATGTTAAATTTGTTTTCATATCATGATCATTTATGCTTTCAATTTTTGGGTTATATTTGTATTCCCTTTCTTTTTTTTTTTTTTTTTTTTGAGTTGGAGTCTCACTCTGTCGCCCAGGTTGGAATGCAGTGACACACTCACGGCCAACCCAGCTTTCGACCTGCTGGGCTCTGGCTATCCTTCCACCTCAGCCTTCCAAGTAGCTGGAACTACAGACAGGCACGCCCGGCTAATTATTTTGATTTATTGTAGAGATGATGTCTCACCAAGTTGCCTGGGCTGGTCTCGAACCCATGGACAAGTCTTCCCTTTCTTAATAAACATTTACTTTGCATGTGTCCTGATTAATGCTGTAGTAGAATTTGTAGGCATTTTTGCAACTAATGATAGTTTTGTTTTGTTTTCGACAGTGAAAAAAAAGGAAGCCTCACTCAGTCCATGTCACGATGTCACGATGTTGCCCACTGCCAAGGAGAGCCAGCTGGCAGGACCCAGCAGCTCCCCACAGAGCTTCTCCATTCCGGGCTATTACTGGACACATATGTAAGGCCATTTCTCTGGGATCCCATACATATTACAAAATATTTGACAATTTTTCATCAAAATCAGTCCAGGTTGGGCATGGTGGCTCATGCCTATAATCTTAATGCATTGAGAGGCTGAGGTGAGAGGATTGCTTGAGTCCAAGAATTTGAGGCTACAGTGACCCGTGATTGCACTAACTGTACTCCAGCCTGGGCAACAGAGAAACGCTCTGTCTCTAAAAAGAAAAGAAAGATAGAAAGAAAAGAAAAGAAAAGAAACAAAGCTGAGGTACTTTTAAAAAAAAATAATCTGAATTAATGATAGCAATGTAAGCCTCTTTGCCTTTGTCCTCATCTATCAGGTTGTCATTAGCTGCCTGCTAGGAAAACTGTAGAAAACGGAGCTAGGGGTGCAAAACGTACTCATATTTCAAAATGAAAACTGACATTTTTGAAAAGTTAGAGAATTGAAGGGCGTTTCCTTTTCTAATCGACTGTTATGATCAAAGTGGAATTTTTGTTGTTATCGCTCTTTCTGAGGAAGGATGTTCTGCAAAGTGAAACACAGGCAATAGAGGAAGATGATATTGTTCAAGAAATGTAGTTCAAGTAAGTCAGGGTTGGCTTGAAAATGTAAGAGAAGTAGTTTCTTGCATAATCTCAACATTTTAGGGCAGGTGGCATGAGCAGATGGCAGTTTGAAAACAGTGCTCCCTACAGACATTAAGAGGAAGGCATGGGGAAGGTGCATAATCAAACACAGTTTCAGTGGGTATAACATGGCTTTTTGAAGAATAGAAGAAAAAATATGTTAGTGAAAAGCAAGCCAAAGAGAGGCTATTTTGGTAAGCAGTAAACTGTATGGAGACATTAAAAATAAATACACTTATTTGTATTGACTGTGGTGATATAATCATATGAAACATGGTGGCTGGCTGGTACCACCTGTGTACCCCACCCGGGGGACCAGGATGTTTCCACTACATCTCACAGACAGCCAGCATGCTCATGGTAGCAAGACAGTAAAACAGCATCTGATATTAAAACAATTCTTTCCAATACTGTAAAGCTTTGGGGTAGAGTCTCACAGAACAAAAGGATTTTCAGGGCCTTCAGCAGGGGCTAGGCATATTTCTATGGCGGTATCTTCCTATATATAACCCCTTATTCTTCCTTTTAAGATCTTCAACTTTGCTGTCTATTATGTTGTCTTACAAAATGTCCTTTTTATATGAGAGACTATTTCCTGGATCCTGATTGATTTAAGAAGCAATCAGAAAGGACATGCCTCTTCCTCTGCACCTCTAGGAAAATGTGAACTGAGTGTCCTCTTAAAGGACTGGCATTCCGGGTCCAGCCAGGAGAACTTCCCATTTTTTTCCCTTTTCCTCTTTTTTTCTTTACTTCTAACTTGCATTTTGCAGCACTGGCAAGACAACAGGAAGCGCCGGGCTTCCTCTCCAGGGCAGTCAACTGAAGGGATGTGCTCACCACGTTGAAAACAGTACCAGGAAAAGAAACACACCCACCCTACAGAAAGCATGACTCCTCCCATGCCCCCTCCCACACCCCGCCACTCGCTATGCTCTCCCCATGCTGCCCCACTTCCCCCTTGGAGTCTGGGAGGCCTCACTGGCATTGCACTGTTCAGACACCTCCCATGTTCATGCCAACCTTATCCCCACTGAAATATGGTTTGGCTGTGTACCTTCCTAAGTTCTCCTCTTAGGCAAGGGTTTTTGTAGCTCTGCGGGAAAGACTGTTTTCAAACTGCAATCTGCTAATACCAGATTCTTTTAATACTAGAAAATTCTTAAGATTTTGTGGGTCAGGCGCAGTGGTTTATGCCTGTAATCCCCGCACTTGGGGAGGCTGAAGCCAGGATTGCTTGAACCTCGGAGTTCGAGACCAGCCTAGGCAATATAGAGAGAGCTCGTCTCTACAGAAATTTAAAGTTTAACCTGGCATGGTGGCACGAGCCTGTAGTCCCAGCTACTTGGGAAGCTAAGGCAGAAGTATTGTCTGAGCCCAGGAGGCTGACAGTGAGTCATAATCATGCCACTGCACTCCAACTCAGGCAATAGGGTGAGACCCTGACTCAAAAAATACAAAAATAAATAAATAAAAATTATGCCTGCGCCTTTGGGAGGCTGAGGTGAGTGGATTGCCTGAGTCCGTGGGTTCGAGACCCACCTGGGCAGCGAGACCTCATCTCGACAATAAATCAAAAAAATCAGCCGGGCGTGGTAGCGCATGCCTGTAATTCCGGCTACTCGGAAGGCTGAGGCGGAAGGATCGCCGGAGCCCAGCGAATCGAGGCTGCGGTGGCCGGGAGCGGCCACTGCACTCCAGTTTGGGTGAAAGAGTGAGACTCCAACTAAAAAAAAAAGAAAAAAAAATTATGGTAAAACCAGAGTCCTCTTACATCAGCCTTTCATCCTGACTGTTCCGTAGGAAGAAGCTGTTGCATGGCTGAAGGAAGAAGGAATGGAGTGAGATTTCCTGGTTGTAAATGACCTTCAAGCTATCACCAAACTATGCTGCTGCCTTTCAAACAGTCTCAGTTGAAGGGGGTGATCTTCACCCTCCCTGGGCTTCCCCACCTATGTCCCACATGAACCTCCCCGTGTGGTCGTTTAATCAGCAAACATGAATAGCCAACAGCAACCACCAAATCCCTATCAGTTGACAGTCTGATAGACTTGATAAAGATGTCAAGTTGCTGAAGCTGCTTTCTCTTCTTTAGCATAATGCTAACATCTTCTGTGTGACCTGAGGCAAATCTTAACTGCTTTCAACTTGGGGTTTTCCCTAAGATTAAGTGAAATTACCCATATAAAGCATTCCGTGCAAAAATAAGTGCTTGGTAATTGTTGATGAGAATGAAGTAAAAGATAACTCGTTGCTAAGACATTTTTCTTTTTGAGTTGGGGTCTCACTCTGTCACCAAGGCTGGAGTGCCATGGCTCAATCATGGCTTACTATAGTCTTGACCTGGGCTCAGGAGATCCTTCTGTCACAGCCTCCTCAGTAGCTGAGACTACAGGCACGCATCACTATGCTTGGCCAATTTTTAAAAAATTTTTGTAGAGGCGAAGTCTCACTATGTTGCCAGAGTGGTCTCAAACTCCTGGGCTCAGCCAGGTGCGGTGGCTCACATCTGTAATTCCAGCAATTTAGGAAGTGGAGGCAAGAAGATTGCCTGAGTCCAGAAGTTCTAGACCAGCCTGGGCAACTTGGTGAGACCTCATCTCTACAATAAATCAAAAAATTAGCTGGGCGTGGTGGCGCACACTTGTAGTTCCAGATACTTGGAAGGCTGAGGCAGAAAGGCAGAAGGATCACCTGGGCCCAACAGGTCGAGGTTGTGGTGGCTGTGACTGTGCCACTGCACTCCAGACTGGGTGACAGAGTGAGTCAACAACTCAAAAAAAACAAAAAAAACAAAAAACAAAACTCCCGGGCTCAAAGATTCCTCCTGCCTTGGCCTTCCAAAGTGCCAGGATTACAAGCAGGAGCCACTGCTCCCAGCTTGAGAAATATTTTTTTAACACTTTTTTTCCTCACCGTATCGTCTGCTTTGTCTATCACAACACCCACACTTTTTAAAGAAAGTCTCCAAGGCTAAAATGTCTCCACTCTAAATTGGGTAAAATATGAATACATCTGTAATATGATGAAGTGTGTCACCTTCCTTGTGTCCACCTTCTTCCTCATGTCCCCCATAATGAATCAGAGGGATGTCATCTTCGAGGGATTTGCTTTCCTTGGCTGCATTCTTAGCACTCTGTGGCTCCCCGATACAAGTGCTGGGATTTTTCTAGCTTCGAATTACTAAATGAATAACCAACAGCATCACTCAGGGTCCCTGCAGGAACCAGATGGCACATTGAAACAAGGATAAATCCAGGAGGATTTATAAGGGGGATATTTACAAAGGGGGGGTAGGAAAAGGCAAATCAGGAAGGATAATGCAATTACACAGGACTGATGAGATAACTGTTACTCATCCCTAGACTCAGAGGGGAGGGCCCAGTGGAATGAGTGGTTTCTAGAACCCCAAGGCAGAGGACTGTGTACCAAGGACCATCTGGAGAGGAGTATGGCCTTTGGTTGCCAGGTGCAACCAGTTTGAGACAAATCTACAGAGAGGAGTCAGGAGAATAAATACTCTGACCTCACCTTCCTCCTCTCATATTTGCCAAGGTTCCTTCTTAGCTGAACACAGTCAGAAGCTAAAGGGTATGGAGCCCATGGAAGCTGGACTCCTGGGACAGGGTGAGAAGGGTAGAAGGTGGGTGTGGAAGGGGAAGTAGAAGTTACCTGGCACATTAAATCAAACAAAGGTGGGCCAGGGTCGGTGGCTCAGCCTGTAGTTCCAGCGCTTTGGGAGGCCGAGGTGAGTGGATTGCCTGAGCCCATGGGTTTGAGATCAGCCCAGGCAACTTGGCAAGACCTCGTCTCTACAATAAATACATTTTAAAAAAATTAGCCGGGCGTGATGGCACGTGCCTGTAATTCCAGCTACTTGGAAGGCTGAGGTGGAAGGATCTCCAGCGCCCAGCAGGTGGACGCCAGGGTGGCTGTGAGTGTGCCACTGCACTCCAGCCTGAGTGTCGGAGTGACTCCAACTCAAAAAACAAAACAAAAAACAAAAATAAACAAAAGTGGGCCATGCACGAATCAATGATGACCAAGATGTCCAGTGATATGAACCAAGAGTTATAGTTTGTCTAGTTTCTTGCAGCTGGGGTCCTTAAAAAAAAATCAGTTTAGGCCAGATGCGGTGGCTCATGCCTATAATCCCAGCACTTTGGGAGGCCAAGGAGAGAGGACTGCCTGAGCCCATAGTTCGAGACCAGCCTGGGCAATTTGGCGAGACCTCATCCCTACAATAAATAAAAAAACTAGCCAGACTGGTGGCATGTACCTATAGTCCCAGTTACTTGGAAGGCTAAGCAGAAGAATTGCCTGAGCCCAGCAGGTCGAGGCTATGGTAGCAGTGATCATGCCACTGCACTCCAGTCTGGGCAACAGAGTGAGGCTCTGATTTTAAAAAAAAATCAATTGACCCCTAACTTACATGCCTCTAGAAAAACCTTAAGCTTTTGCTTTATGACTGGATTTTCAAAATCTGAATTACTGCTACTCATGTTCACATGTTCACAGACCAGTCTCTGACTTTACTTATCTGTGACTCTGAATATTCTCCCATCTGGATAATCCAACCTGTGGCAGTTGGGCGTGGCTCCCAGTTCCCACCCACTGAGGAAGAACCACATGGTGCTGAATCTGGCTGTATGGGAGATCTGAGACAACCATTTTGGCCCCGTGAGGGAACTCTGGTAACAGGCTCTGTGGGTCCTTCCCTCCCTAGTACTCTCTGAGGGGACGTTAGGGTATATTCTCTCTTGCAGGTAGAGGTAGAGGTGAGAAAAGCAGGGCAATCATACAGAATTTGCTCGGGGCTGGAGACAAAAATCTGTCTGCCCTATCTAACCTCTCACCATACTAAAAGAAACCTAGGAAATCACCGTTGGATCCCTGCAACGGAATAAGCTAGTGAAAAGGTTCACAGCCCCTGAAGTCACTGCCACAGGCAGGTCTAGGGCTCTGTCCTAACTTCTCAATTTGCCGTCCTGCCAGGCTGGGCCCCAAGAACAGGAAGAGTGGGTGCTCAACTACATAGTGTGACTTGAGGGGCTTCAAAAGGCCTGCTGGACTTCAGACTCTCTCTCCTGCCGACCTGAGGTTCTCTCTGACAATTCCATCATTTGAGTCATCCCTTGATGCTAAGAATTTGCTTCCAGAAGTCATCTGCTGAAATGAACATGCTGCCTAAAAGGGTGCGGTACTTACAGGCCATTCTTTTTGTCGGCTCAACATCTCCCGTCCCTTCCTGTATCTTGAGAACTCTGTCCCTTATAAGTATTTGGAGGAAGCAGAGCCCATTTTCTGCCATAGACACCTCACCCAGTCTAGTGCTGGGATTATTGGCTGTCCCAGTCCTTCCTTCAGCCAGGGCAGAGGCACATGACCCAAGGTCAACCAGCCACACACCTGCTCCAGACTGTGCATCAGGAACTGGCGACTCAGCAGAATCTGGGGAGTGTTGATTTCAGCAGTGGGTGGCAGCAATCCCATGGCAGTGGCAGCAGTGCACACCATGGCATGCAGTATTAAGGAGTGGCTGCAGCCATGTTTCACAGTAGTCATTTATTGGCATGGTTTCGGCTGTGGTCCCAGGTACTGCATCCTCAGTTCCTGCCCATTTCCCAGGCCTGTTTCTCAGCCTTCCCAGAGAGCCTAGAGCTTCCTGATATTCTTTTACTACATCCCTGTGCAGCTTAAATCCGACAGAACCATCTTCAGTTGCAAGAAACTAAGAATATTGGCTCATAAGAGGGATAACATATGAACTCGAGAAGCCAAAAATGTGCCAGTCACAGAGAGATTCATTTGTCTAATTAGCTAGATGACACTTTGGGAGACAGCAGGACCCCAGGAAAGGGGTTGCTGTTGATGGGGACAGGAAATCAGGAGAGTCTGTCTGATGGGCACTGGCTGATGGCCCTTGCCCAGAAGGGCCAGAGACTTCAAAGATAACTGGGAGCCAGCCGAGGCAACTAGGGGAGTGAGGATGGAAAGGTGGGGTCATAAGAAGGGCAGAATCCAACGGGGCCTGCCCCGGATGCTACTGAATGTGGAGCCTTACTGAAATGGCCTTGTTCATACGCCCATAGAGCATCCAAGGGAAATTTCTGCTTTGTCAAAGTAAGACCACTGATTTTATCTCTTTGATTTGCCTAAACATTTCTGCTGACATTTAGTCTGCATGGTAACAGTAGTTTGTGGGATTTCTGGCCTCTCTCCCTCCCCCACTGCATTTAATCCCTTTACGATTTAATAAGCAGGGATAAAAAGTTCAAAGATACTGTAAATTCTAAACTACCAACCGACAGGGGATGTGTCTTTGTTATCTTCTCTCCCAGGAAGGAGCACAGAAATTGTTCACTGTATATTGAAGGAAGAGGGAGAAAGGGAACTAGGAGTCCAGTGAGGACAGATACTGACCATCTGCTAAGAGGTTGTTTGTGGTTTTTCTTGTGAGGAGTTAGAATGGTGCATAGCTCCTTTCTGCATTTCTCTTTACTTTTCCTCAGAACAAGGACTGTATCTAGTATTCAGCTTACTGACTATAGACCCAGGGCCCAGTTATTGTTTTCTTAGTTTCTCCACAGAAGAGTCATGTCTGCCAGAGACTCCAGGTATGAATCCAGGGCACCTAGAGAGGTCCCTGCCACTGGCCCATTCTCACTGCAGCGGCAAAACAAGCCAGCCACATGGAAGGCAAGAGTTTTCATCTCCTCATCTCATGTCAGAGCCTCCAGCTGTGCTTTGAAATTCTTGTCAACCAGGCACAGTGGTTCCCACCTATAATCCCAGTGCTTTTGAGAAGCTGAGGCGGGATTCTTAATCACTTGAGGCCAGGAGTTCAAGATCAGTCTGGGCAACATAGTGAGACCTTGTCTCTACAAACAATAAAAAAAATAAACTGGGCATGGTGGTATGCGCCTGTAGTCCCAGCTACTTGGGAGGCTGAGATGAAAGGATTGTCTGAGTCCAGGAGGTTGAGGCTATGTTAGGCTGTGATCATGCCACTGTAATCCAGCCCTGAGTGACAGAGTGAGATCCTGACTCAAAAAAAAAAAAAAAAAAAAAGGAAAGAAAGAGATCCTTGTCCTTGGTGAATCCCCAAAGCACTGACTCTCACCATTCCTAGCATACACTCCTGGGGTTGCTTTTGCTGTAGGGTAGCATTGAACTGCCACCCTTTCAGCTCCATGGATGTCATCAAGGGAAGGACCACTAAAAATAATTCAAGTGAAAACACCAAAGAACACTTTTAAAAAAAGAAAAAAAAAAAACACCACACACTGCATTTTATTTGATTTTAAAAATATTTATGAGACATACTGTCTTTTATTTTCATAGAATATCACTTAATAAATATTTGACCAGGATGATGAGGATGAATCATAATGATAGAGGAAAACTTGGGGGAGCAAAGGGTGGAAACAATTTTAATTTTAATTTAGACCTCCACTCATCAGATTTGGCCTCTGCATCGGATCTTGAAATCTGGCAGAGAAGGCGTTCCTCTCTGCAATGGATCAAACTTCTAACCTCGGCACGCAGCCATGTCAGTAAATGGAGGACCAATGGCAGCGGCTCTTGATCACCTGAAGCAGAGGCTTCTTGAAAGTGAGGAAGATGACGGTGCAGGCCACCAGCAGGGTGAGGCAGCTGGGGAGAATGAGCACGAGGTAGAGCAGGCCCATGTCCAGACGCTCCCACTTGCAGTCCTGAGACACGCCTTCGGGCAGCTCCGCCAAGCGGATGACCTTGGAGGAGAGGTTGCAAGTGACCATGGCCCAGTCGGCTACGGTCTGCAGACGCTGCAGGGCCCCCCAGCCCTCCACCCCACAGCAGTCATATGGATTCTGACTGAGGTAGATGGTCCGCAGGCCTCTCAGGAGCTGCTCAGACACAACCCTCTGAGGAAGGGCTGTGAGTGAGTTCCTGCGGAGATCCAGGGTCTGCAAGGCCAGGCCGCCTCCGAACCTTGGGAAACTGGTCAAGGAATTCCCCGAAATATCCAAGTCCCTCAGGTCCCTGAACCCTGAGAAGTCCAACTCTGCAAAGCTGGAACTGAGGCCCACGTTCCCAAGAGACAGGACCTGTAACGTGGGGGCAACATCCCGGAGTGGGGTGATGCTCCCATTCAAAACCCCCCAATTGCTGGAGAGGTCTAAGTGAGTGAGGGAGGTTCCCCGGAACGGGTAGTCTGGTAATGCTCCCAGCCCACAGCCCTCCAGAGAGAGGATCCTCAAAGACGCCATATTCCTGAAATCTACACAACTAGGGGGGCCCCTGGGGTCCGGGGGAGCTGGCCGGGGACAGAGAGAGATCTGATTGTGGCTCATGTCGAGTGTAGTGATGCTACTGGCATTGGCAAAAAGGCCCTTGGGGATGCCCAGGAGCTGGTTGGAGCTCAGGTTGAACAGGAGAAGGCTCCGCAGGCAACCTGTGGGCCCCGGAGACACCTGCAGCTCTGACAGCTGGTTGCGGCTCAGGTCCAGCTCTGTGAGCGCCCCCGGGAGCTCGTGCTCCCCAATACGGAGCACCCTCAGGCAATTCTGGTTGAGGTTCAGGTGGGAGAGGGCTGGCATCTGCTTCAGGAAGCCATCTGGCAGGTACTGGAACTGGTTCTGGCTCATGTCCAGGAAGCGGACCTCTGAGAGGTCGCTGGAGGAGAACTCCTCCCAGAGGTTGACAGTGGTGATGTTGGTCACGTTGCCATCCACAAGGAGGAACTGGGCCACCCTCTCCTGTGGTGAGGAGGTGTTGTACAGGTCCCGGTAGAAGCCCATGTTGTTGTCCTGCAGCAGGAGGGTGTGCAGCTTGCTGTGCTGGGGCAGGAGCGGGAAAAACAGCAGCTGATTGTGAGACAGGTCCAGCGTCTCCAGCTCGAAGGCAGCCTCGTCACCCGACGCCAGGAACCACTCCAGGACGTTGTAGCTGACGTTAAGACGCTGCAGCCTTGTGAGGCCGAAGTCCACGATGCAGGGGAGGTTGTTATAGGCCAGGTTAAGGTGTCTCAGCTCGGTCAAGCCATCAAAAGCACCTCCCTCAATCTCAAAGATGTAGTTCCTCTGCAAATCCAGCTCCCGGAGGTGCTCCAGGCCCTCGAAGACAGAGTCATCCAGCCTCATGATGGTGTTTCTTGCCAGGGACACAGACTCCAGCGAGGAAAGGTTCTGGAGCATGAGGGCCGCCATGTCCTCGGTCAGGGAGTTTCCTGACAAGTCCAGCCTCCGCAGACTTGGTAGGGTGTGGAGAGCGGCTGCTGTCTCCTTGTGGTTCTCTGAGAGGGAGTTGTCAGCCAGCGCCAAGCTGTGCAGGTGGCCTTGCTCCTGGAAGGCACCGCGGCCGATGCGTTCCAGGTGGCAGCCGTGCAGACTCAGGCTCTCCAGGAGCGCGTAAGGCTGCAGGGAATGATTCCACAGGGTCTTGAGAGGGTTGGCATCCAGCAGCAGCGACTGGGAGTGGGGCGGGAGGCTGCTGGGCACTGAAGCCAGGCTCTGCCCACGGCAGTCAGCGGCTCCATCCACCTAGGTCCCAGAACACACTGGTCAGCAGGGAGGAGGCCATGGGGCAGAGGGTTCTATGCAGAAACTTAGCCCATTTGCTCAAAAGATGCAATGGAATGCTAGCATCACCATGTGACAAGCAGGACAGCCAAAGAAAATAGTGAAAGCACGGTTGAGCAAACGTGCAAACACATTGCTGCCATAATTTAATTCAACTTGGAAAAATAGTACATAGATAACATCTCTTAAAATGTGTATACATTTTTTTGGCACCGCTGGTATATAATAGACATATTGCCTAGGCAACAAAAATAAACTGATTGCATTCTTTTTAGGAACTGTATTAGTTAATTGCATGACTAGCACAGCGGTCGAGACCCAGGGTTCTGGGGCCAGTTCATCTTGGCTTCTGATTTTTATCAAATGGGTGACCTTGGGATGGTAACCCAACCCAAAGAGACTCTTTGAGGATTGAGTGCGATTGTTTATGTAAAACACATTTATTGTCCCCTAATAAATGTTACCTATAATTATTAGCATGATCTAATTATGTAATCTCTTCTTAGAGCATTTGAGTTATCTCTAATTTCCAGATGCCCATTAGGATAAATTTGTGTAGTTCCTTCCACATCTTCTTTCCCCACCAAAAAGTCTTTGGAATTTTGGTTGGGATTGCATTATAATTATGAATTAATTTGGGGGAGAATTTTCATCTTTACAAAATTGAGTCTCCCCCTCCAAAAACAAGGTATATTTCTTTGGGTGAGTAAGTGCTGGTCTCCCCCTCTACAAGATCTCTCTCCCACTCACTCTCCTCATTCTCTGCGGGGGGAATGTCATGGTTAGGGCCTTTCCTTATGCTGTGAGACCCTGTTCCGCCACAGCGGCTGTAGTCGTGGGTCACATCTCTGCAATTCCATGTGGCCCCACTGAAGTGCTGCAGAAGGACCACAGGGCCACCAGAGCACCAGAAAACCCTGCCACGTCCTCTTTCTTACAATGTCAAATGGCTCATGCAATGAGGGACAAGGGAGAGGGCACTTGGACCCTCCAGCTCTCACTCCTCAATACAGAAGAGCCATAGGAAATCCACTCTTTGAGTTTCTTGGTGGCCGAGTCCCCACTCCTGCCCACCAGGCCAGAGAGGGTCAGGAAGAGAGTTTGGCTTGAACTCTGAAAGGCTGTCCAAGAAAAAAAAAATCATTATTTATTCTCTCCTCTTCCTGTGCCTGGTAACCCCTGAGTAGTTACCATGAAGTTAGTCTTGTATTGCTTCTCATCTCCTTTGCTGGAGGTCAATGTAGAGGAGATAATAATAATATGAATGATAACAGATAAAGCAAATAGTACTTACTACATACCAGGCATGTCCTGAGTGCTTCACACGGATTAACACATTTAATCATCATAACAACCCAGTGTTACAGTATTATTAGTAGGTATTACTATTAGTAGATATTTTACAGATGAGGAAACTTTGGCACAGAGTGACCCCAATGTCACCAGCTAATAGGCAGTGGGGCTGGGTTGAACCTGCTCACTCAGGCTCGTAAGTCCTACATCATGCTGGAATATACTCTAGCATAGCGGATAGAAGTTACCATAAGTGGTTAAAAACCATGACAGCTGGGATTTTAAGATCAATTAGTTTTAAGATCACATTCTTAAATGCAAATATTAGCCCTGGCATTCAATTTGTCTTCCCAGAGCCTGGTATATAACAGGGATCTCAGAATGCTTTATTTCATTTTATGAGTCGGAGTCTCACTCTGTCACCCAGGCTGGAGCACAAGTGGCATGATCACAGATACCACAGCTTCGATTTGCTGGGCTCAGGTTATCCTTCTGCCTCAGGCTCCCAAGTAGCCGGAACTACAGGCACACACTACCACGCCAGGCTAATTTTTTGATTTATTGTAAAGACAAGGTCTCTCCATGTTGGCCAGACTGGTCTTGAACTCCTGGGCTCAGGCGATCCTTTCATCTCTGCCACCCAAAGTGCTGGGATTACAGGCGTGAATCACTGCGCCTGGCCGAATCCTCTGGATTTTTAACAAGGTTTTTTTGCCCCGGGAGGCTTCCCTAGGCCTCTAAGAGCTCCTGTCTTCAGCAGATATGAAAAGGGGAGGGTGGGGGAGGGGACAGGGACTGCTGGGTCTTTCCCTGGTATCATCTTAAAAAACTGTGGTTCAAGAGCAGCTTGCAGCCAGGCACGGTGGCTCAAGCCTGTAATTCCAGCACTTTGGGAGGCTGAGGCAAGAGGATTGCCTGAGCCAGGGGTTCAAGACCAGCCTGGGCAACTTGGTGAGACCTCATCTCTACAATATATAAAAAAATTCGCCAGGCCTGATAGCGCGCACCTATAGTTCCTACTACTTGGAAGCCTGAGGCGGAAGGATCACTAGAGCCCAGTGGGTGGATGCTGGGGTGGCCATGAGCATACCACTGCACTCCAGCCTGGGTGATGGAGTGAGATTCCAACTCAAAAAAATAAAATAAATAAAATAAAGAGCAGTTTGCACATGGCACTGGTGAGGCAGGTCAGAGTGATTCAGACGCCTTCATTTCCGACCCTTCTTGATCCACAATCTGTCAGCTTTCCAGATGGTCCAAACGTTGTCAAGACAGGAGCAACAGACACTTCAGGGCTCAAGGGAAAACTCACCAACTTGCAGCCCCCTGGGGAAGCTGCTGTGGCCTTTCCGCTTCCGTTCCTCCATTCCACTGTCACGAAGTGAAAACCCAGGCAGAGCCAAGGGGCAGCAACTCCATCTCAAGTGCAGTCCTGTGGATAGAGGGCAGGGAAGAAGCACATAAGGGGAGGACATCCCAGGGGGCTGCTTTGCATTCTGGGAGAAGGAGCCAGCTCCCAAGTATGTCTGGTCTTGGAGGTTCACATCTACACCAAGGGGGAACCGACAGATTATTCAAACACCTTGAATAATCCAGCACTTTCAACCTTACACTGAAACTGTGAACAAGAACTCATTTTCATTTTGCCTTTACCACTTCATGGATGGAGGGCTGAACACCAGGTCTCAGGGAACCTGGAGTTTCCCAGTTTTTCTGTTTTTTTTTTTTTTTTTTACATTTTAGAGTTGTGGGGTACAAGTGGGAATTTACTACTTAAGTAGGTTGCATGCAGGTGAAGTCTGGGCTTCTAGCTGGCCCTCTCTCTCCCTGATAGTGGTCCAGTGTGTTGCCACGTTCTCCCCTTCCTCCTCTCTCCCTTATCAGGGTCCAGCACCTGCTGATTCAGTCCTAGTGCTAGTGTGACCAGTGTTAAGGGCCCGCTTATGAATGAGAACATGCAACATTCAGTTCTTTGTCTCTGTGATAGTTCACTTAGTATGATGGTCTCCATTTGCATCCAAGTTGCTGTGAAGGCCATGGTGTTGTTCTTCTTTATGGCCCACTCTTATCCCTCCTAGTCAACATGGTACTGGAAGTTATCAAGCAGGAGAAGGAAATCAGTGAC
Organism: Cephalopachus bancanus; assembly: GCA_027257055.1. NCBI lineage: Eukaryota > Metazoa > Chordata > Mammalia > Primates > Tarsiidae > Cephalopachus > Cephalopachus bancanus. Next base: position 2,086,027 of record JAPVLO010000230.1, on the reverse strand, counting down.
ATCCAAATAGGAAAAGGGGAAGTCAAGTTATTCCTCTTTGGAATGATATGATTCTATACCTAGAAGACCCTAGAGACTATCAAAAACCTCCTCTCACTGATAAACGACTTCAGTGAAGTCTCAGGATACAAAATCAATGTGCAAAAGATAGTTGCATTTCTATATACCAACAACAAGCAGACTGAGAACCAAATAAAAAGCACAGTTCCATTCACAATAGTCACAAAATAAAAAGAAAGACAGAAAGAAATACTTTGGCATCCTCCTAACCAAACAGGTGAAAGACCTTTATGACGAGAACAAAACACTGCTCAAGGAAATCAAGGGTGACACAAAAACAAATTGAAAAACATTCCGTGCTCATGGATTGGAAGAATCAATATTATCAAGATGTCCATTCTACCCAAGGCAATCTACAGATTCCATCTCTATCAAGTTGCCAACATCGTTTTTCACAGACCTATAAAAGACAATACAGAAATTCATATGGAAGCAAAAATGAGCACAAATAGCTAAAGAATTTCTCCGCAAAAGGAACAAAGCTTGTGGTACCACACTTGCAAACTTCTTTAATTTTCTTAAGTCGGGGTCTCACTCTGTCGCCAAGGCTGGAGTGCAGTGGCATGATCATAGCTCACTGCAGCCTTGACCTCCTGGGTTCAGGTGATCCTTCTGCCTCAGCCTCCCGAGTAGCTGGGACTATAGGTAAATGTCACCACACCTGGTTAATTTTTTGATGTTTTGTAGAGGTCTGCTATGTTGGCGAGGTCTCACTATGTTGCCTAGGCTGTTCTCCAACTCCTGTATTCAAGCAATCCTCCCATCTCAGCCTCCCAGCATGCTAGGATTACAGGCGTGAGTCACCGTGCCTGGCCATGTTTTCTAGTTCTGCTGAAGTTTTCCTCTCTCCAGCTCAAATCTGCCTGATGCATTTCATGAGCACCACAAATATTGCTGAGTGAATGAATGATCAAATGAAGAGTGAACTGGGATTGAAATACTAACTGTAGCCTTTGGTTCCGCAGAGCTACTAATTGTCTTGCTGTCATGAGGCTTTAGAAAAGTGTTGATCTTGTTAGTTAACTCATCTGACTATAGACCTTTGAAAAAAGGATTTTGAAATTTTGCCTAGATGGGGGAAAAAAACTGAAGGGAAGACGAAAAAGTATCTTTAGATATAATAAAGATTATTGATGAAGTTGGTCACCAGCCCTCTTGCCTGGCCAGTACACACAGAACAGCAGTGATGAGAAGGCTTGAAATAAAACTTATAACAACAGAATTTTAGAATTCAGAGGACCCATAAGGAAAATGTAATATATGCCTCACTGGCACATTTTTCAGGTGAACAAAGGCCCAGAGATAATAATGGTTTAGTCCAAGGAATCAATGTCAGTGTTCATCAATGGATGAATGCATAAAGAAAATGTGGTATATACACACAATGGACTACTAGTCAGCCATTAAAAAGAATGAATTCTTATCACTTGTGGCATTGAATCTGGAGGGCATTATCATGGGGAGAGAAAAGGGGAAATGGACAGATAAGGAGAAATTGGTCAGCAGGTTCTATGCTAGATAGTAGGAATAAGTTCAGGTGTTCTATTGCACAGTAAGGTAGCCATTAGTTAACAATAATGTATGGTACATTTCAAAATAGGAAGAAGAGAGGATTTTGGATGTTTTGATTACAAAGAAATGATAAATATTTAAGGTGATGAATATGTTAATTATCCTGATTTAATCATTACTCAACACATACATGTATCGAAACAATGCATTGTATTGTATCCCTTAAATATGTACAATTATTATGTCAAATAAAATTCACCTTTAAAAAATTGGAACAGGTTGGGCTCGGTGGCTCAGCCTGTAATCCCAGCAATTTGGGAGGCCGAGGTGAGTGGATTGCCTGAGTCTGTGGGTTTAAGACCCGCCTGGGCAACTTGACGAGACTTCATCTCTACAATAAATCAAAAATTAGCTGGGCGTGGTAGCATGTGCCTGTAGTTCCAGCAACTTGGAAGGATCGCCAGAGCCCAGCAGGTCGAGGCTGCGGTGGCCGGGAGCGGCCATTGCACTCCAGTCTGGGTGATAGAGTGAGACTCCAACTCAAAAAAATTGGAAAAAAAATAATGGTGTTCAAGGTTCCAGATCTCCTGAGTGGCAGGGCTGAGAGTGGAGCCAAGTTTCCCTCCTGGAGCTCCAAGATGAACAACCAGGGTATCCTCTTTCCTGTCAATGAGATTGTATTGACTCTCTGCTATTGGAGAGTTAACACCCTGAGCATGCCCCCAGCTCTTCGTTCCTCAGAACCTGAGGCAAGAGCCCAGCCTCAGCCTTCCCTCTGACCCCTGCTCCCTGACGCCCACCCAGGAAGGCCCACGGTGTCTGCCCTCCCATCCTCTCCTGTGCCAGCCACCTCCTGCCACAGGAATCTCCACACCTGTTCCAGACACTCATGGATCTTTGTGCCTGACACATCCAAGCTATCTTCTGCCCCTTCCTCTTTCCTTTCTTCAAATAAGTTTATGCATCTCAAAGGTTAACTTTAGCTTCTTGATCAGATTTGAGTACTTACTGATGAAAACAGATGAACTGAAGAGCTAAATGAAACCAGGAAAATCAGCTTTAACCTTCACTTTAGGTCAAGCCAACTCTCCTTACCACAGATCCCCCCAATGCACAATTAACCAATGCTGGCAGGACATGGGGGAATCCCCTCCCAGGCATTCTTTGTGCTTCTGCACCTATGCAGGAATCATCACTCGTGGCGTGCACAGGACACAGAGGGCAAGAGCAGAGCCATGTGGGCTCCTGTCCTCAGTAGCTACCCCCAACCTCACACCCTTAAAATCTTGGGATCAGCCAGGCTCGGTGGCTCAGCCTGTAATCCCGCGCCTTTGGGAGGCTGAGGTGAGTGGATTACCTGAGCCCGTGGGTTCGAGACCCGCCTGGGCAGGTGAGACCTCATCTCTACAATAAAATCAAAAAATTAGCCAGGCGTGGTAGCGCGCGCCTGTAATTCCGGCTACTCGGAAGGCTGAGGCGAAGGATGGCCAGAGCCCAGCAGGTCGAGGCTGCAGTGGCCAGGAGCAGCCTTGGGATCACTGCCTACCTTGAGACAAGTTTGCATGATTTGTCAGATTTAGCAAATTTCAAGGCTCCAATTGAATGTCAGCTACGTAACTTGTGCCAGCAAACTGTTTATCCGACATTCAAGTTCCATGAGGCATCCTGAGTTTTATTGCGGAGAGATGAGGAGATAAGAGCTGTGGACATACTCCCTTCCTTCCTCCCTCCCCGCCTCTGTCAGGCTTGGGGTGGTACATGGTGCTGTGACTCTGAGCTTTCTAGAACAGCCAGCCCCTGTATACTGAAATACTGAATCCTGATGTATACAGGGCAAGAGTGCAGGTTCTCGGGGAGAATGTAACTCCTCAGGCTGGAATGCTGGACAGGCCTGGTGTCACTTACAGTCAGGAGTGGCATTTTAATTTCTGGGTTATCAATACTTTTGCAGCTTTAAAATACATCCTCTCCTTCCTCCCAAACTCAGCTAGCAGCTCAGAAGATCTCTTGCCGTGACTCTTGGGAAATTCCTTCTGTCAGGAAGCAGCAGGATATCACGAGAAGATTATGAAATTGGAATCAGAGTTTGAATTTGAATTCTGCCTCTGTTGTTCGTTGTTAGTCCTTGAGCAATTCACACCAAGTCTGCAAGACCCAGATAGCTCTTCAGTAAAATGGGACTAATACAAGCTTTTCCAATGCGGTATAAGAATAAACGGTATCAGCCGGGCTCGGTGGCTCAGCCTGTAATCACGCGCCTTTGGAAGGCTGAGGTGAGTGGATTGCCTGAGCTCGCGGGTTCGAGACCCGCCTGGGCAGCGAGACCTCATCTCTACAATAAATCAAAAAATCAGCCGGGCGTGGTAGCGCATGCCTGTAATTCCCGGCTACTTGGAAGGCTGAGGCGGAAGGATCGCCGGAGCCCAGCAGGCGAGGCTGCGGTGGCGGGAGCGGCCACTGCACTCCAGTCTGGGCGACAGAGTGAGACTCCAACTCAAAAAAAAAAAAAAAAAAGAATAAACGGTATCATACATGCGAAAATGCCTTGTTGAAGATAGTTTATAACTTCATTAGTTATGAGTTCTAAACACTAGTGAGCTGATTGGGTGCTTGTCATTCCTGTGTGGAATCTCCAAGGTTACTCAATAGCTACACAAAGCAGAAAAAAAGGAATGAGTAATTGACTAGGAGGAAAAATATGTTATTATACCAACTCCATGTGGAAAAGGGATGCAGGAAGTTTCAATTCTAAAAGTTCCACATTAATAAATTCCAGCCAGGCTAGGTGCTCAGCCTGTAATCCCACGCCTTTGGGAGGCTGAGGTGAGTGGATTGCCTGAGCCTGTGGGTTCGAGACCCGCCTGGGCAGGCGAGACCTCATTTCATTACAATAAATCAAAAATTAGCCGGGCATGGTAGCGCGCGCCTGTAATTCCGGCTACTCGGAAGGCTGAGGCGGAAGGATCGCCGGAGCCCAGCAGGTCGAGGCTGCGGTGGCCGGAATGGCCACTGCACTCCAGTCTGGGCGACAGAGTGAGACTCCAACTCAAAAATAAATAAATAAATAAATAAATTCCAAAGCAACACTAGCCTGAGAATGGGTGACTGAGCTGGTTGAGAGCTGTCTGTCCTCACAGCCATGCCCTCCCCTTCCCTGCTCTGCTCTGCTCTGTGTGGCAGGGGCCTGACTCTGGAAGGTTGTGTCCCAAACTCTGGTGTCAGCTGCCTCCAGCTGATTTGGTCAATGGGAGACACTACTGGAAGGTTAGAAGGCAGAGAGAGATCCAGGGCCTTTCCCTGGCTCCCTCTGTCACGAAGAGAAACATCCTTGAGCTTCTTCTGGTGACCCCTAGGTTCTGGCAACACCATCTCCTTTTATCCTCACCCTGCCTAGGATGGGTCGCAGCTTCCTTGAAGTTCCTAATCCACGGGTGGACCATCTATTTGCTATGTGGCGTCTCAGCTTCTCCATCATGTGTTGTCAATTTCCTGCATTAAAGACCATTAAAGTTCCTCTCTTTGAAATAATCTGGTGGTTTCTGTTTCTTGGTTGGACTTTGCCTGCTACAACAAAAGTGAGACTGGCCATGAAGCAGTACTAAATTAAAGGTAGATAATGACCCTGTAAAGAAAAGACCTTCAGAGTCATAACCACTCAGGTGGAGAAGCCCTCTTCTGAGAGTGCGGAGCCACAGAAAGCCTCCTCGGAGCCCTGGCACTGCAGAGAGTCCAAGATCAACAGTCTGGACCCGCAGCCCACTGGGGAATCCCATGATCCTCTCCTACGTGCACAGGACTGCATCCCCTCCTCCATCCCTTCAGCTTAGTGGGTGAGGGTCACTTTTTCGGCAGTCCCTGAGCTGCACAAGGACATCCAAGCTGGAGTGTGCCCTGCAGGCAAGATCAGGTGCCACAGCACAGCAGCTTCCTGAGGGGGCTGCTGTTTGGTGAATGCTCCTGAGACCCTGAGTTGTGTGCTGTGAGGTTTGGCCCGTGTGGAAAACAGAAGCATGTGAATTGGTTCTCATAGAACCCTAGAGTCAACCCATAGCCACCCCTCATCTATGAAGAGTTGGTATTCCTTTTTGGGCAGAAAGACAGCAGGGCTTTTTGCCTATCTTCCTCCCTCCAGGCCTGGTCCTAAGTGGTGAAAACAAGTTCATCATGAAAACACAAATGGAGACTGAATTCTGAAGCAGGAGAACACTAACAGGGAGGAGGAAGAATGTATGCCAGCTGCAAAGACCGTTTTAGAAATTAGGCTTGTTTGCTCTTTCTGTTTCCACAAAATTGTAGGAGAAGCTCCTGCCTCATTAATCCAAGTAGAATTAATGAAGACTGACTGGAGGCCCCACGAGCTGTGTAGGGGAGGGACGGGAACATTTACCTCCTTCAGAAAGGGCACCCTGGTCCTGCTGGCAGTGGCCTGACTGCAAGCTGGGGCAGCCCCTCCATGTCCACCTCCACAACCACATCAGTTCGGGGCTCAGCATTGCTTGGATGAATGCCGATGGCCACATGCGAGCCAAGGAGCAGCTTCAGTGTCAGGGATATGTGAGTGAGACTTGCTTTGGCAATGAACTGGAAGTAAAGGATGAGAGAAATCTTTCTCTTTTTTTTTGAGTCGAAGTCTTACTCTGTCATCCCGGCTGGAGTGCAGTGGCCTCAACCTGCTGGGCACAGGCAATCCTCTCACTTGCGCCTACCAAAGTGCTGGGATTACAGGTGTGAGCCACCATGCCTGGTGCGAAGTCTTTCAACTGGCCTCTGCTTTTTGAAGAACGGAGGTATTCGCGTCCCTATCATCTCACAAATCAAAGTAGTTCACAAGTACAGAAGCATCTCTATTTTGTCAGTGAAACGTAAACACATGCATACCCATTTCTTCAACTATATGTAGATTTTCCGGTATTCATAAAATATAACTTCTCCTTTTAAGGGCTATTAGTTCTGAGGGGCTTTCTGTTGTTATGCAGTTTCTGAAGCAGCTGATAGTAAAGCACAACCACCACCAGGTGAGAGCCAATTTGCAGGAACTTCTGATCATAAGAAGGTCTCCTTGGTTGGGTGCAGTGGCTCAAGCCTGTGATCCCAGCATTTTGGGAGGTGGAAGCGAGAGATCTGCCTGAGTCCAGGGATTCAAGACCAGCCTGGGCAACTTGGCAAGACCTTGTCTCTACAATAAATAAAAAAAATTAGCCAGGCATGGTGGCGTACACCTGTAGTTCCAGCTACTTGGAAGGTTGAGGCGGAAGGATCACCTAAGCCCAGCAGGTCAAGGCTGCGGTGGCTGTGAGTGTGCCACTGCACTCCAGCCTGGGCAACAGGGTGAGACTCCAACTCAAAACAAAAAAAGGTATTCTCATATGCAAAAAGCTTAAAAATGCTGAGGAGGAACTCAGGCCTGAGTTTTGTTTTTGTTTCAATTGGGAAAGGAGGCAGGATTTTAACACTCAAGGCACCTTGAATATCAGAATTATTATTCAGCAGAGTGGTCGCCTGTGTTCGCTGAGGCTGCCTGAGACAACTCCCCTCCCACCCTCCAACTAGAGCGGCTGTTACCAGAGCTGGGACCTTGCCCTCTTTGCTAAAGGAACTGTGAGCAAGCATTCGACACCTTACCATGCAGCTGAGAATTTTCTCCTCCACATAGAGAAGCTGGAAAAGCTTTAAAGAAAGAGCCTCGTGGAAAAGGTGGGTCTCTGTCAGAGACATTCTGTGTAGAAATTTTTTTCATTGGCTACTACCTCAAAGTTAAATTTGACTCAATTAGCCGGGCTCGGTGGTTCAGCCTGTAATCCTGCGCCTTTGGGAGGCTGAGGTAAGTGGATTGCCTGAGCCCGAGGGTTCGAGACCTGCCTGGGCAGCGAGACCTCATCTCTACAATAAATCAAAAAATCAGCCGGGCGTGGTAGCGCATGCCCGTAATTCCAGCTACTCGGAAGGCTGAGGCGGAAGGATGGCCGGAGCCCAGCAGGTCGAGGCTGCAGTGGCCCGGAATGGCCACTGCACTCCAATCTGGGCAACAGAGACTCCAACTCAAAAAAAAAAAAAAATTTGACTAAATTACTGTAAGTTTATTTATGTTAATCCCCTGCCAATTAGTATGGTTTCAGCTTTTCTGATGTTCTTTTAAAGATTTTTAAAACATAGATATAATTAATATACTGTAAAGTGCACAGCCTGATGATTTTTGCATATGCATATCCCCATATAACAATATAATTATTTTCATATTCCTGTAAGGAAACACTTCACCTTTCAATCTTTCTCACGGGTCTGGGGGGAGGAATCTCCAGAGGCAGATGTGCACCAGGGTAGCCTGTACTTGTCTGATGGTGACACCCTGTGAACACACAAAGGGCACACAGTGCCAGATGCAGGTCTCCACAGTAAAGGGCGTCTGCCCTGGTCTACAAGAAGAAGAGCGAATCCCAATTGGGATCTGGGAGAAAGGGAAAAGCAGCTGGTCACAGACCACTGAAGATAAATAATACCGAACAGAACCCCACGTCTGTAACTGCTTCCAGCAGTTCCTTCTACCAAGAAGCATTTGAAAACCTCAGACAAGCAGCTTTGGCTCTCTGATTCTTAGCAGAAAGTTAGGGTGACCTCAATCTTTGCCAAGTGTTGACAATTAGTGAAACTGTCTGACCTTCAGAGCCTCTGAGTATGGTCTCTGGGAAACACAGAGCACAATCTTACCCGCCCCCAACCCTTGCCAAAATGTTTGCCCTGAATCCAGTCATGAGGAAACCATCTGGCAGATCCACTCGGGAAGATGTCCTATGAGACAACTGGCTTGAACTCTTCAAGAGGCCGTCTTGAGAGAGAAAAAAAGGCTGCAGGTGGGGGTGGGATTTTGTCTGTTCTAGATTACAAGAGACTAAGAAGCGTAATAACCAAGTGAAATGCAGGACCCTTGAGTGGCCTTGGGCATTTCTTTCTTTATTTATAATTTATTTTTTATATTTTTTAGTAGGAGTTTCACTCTGTCGCTCAGGCTGCAGTGCAGTGGCACACTCCCGGCCAACTCGGGTGATCCTTCCACTTCAGCCTTCCAAGTAGCTGAAACCACAGGCATACTCCACCACGTCCAGCTATTATTATTTTTTATTTATTGTAGAGATGAGGTTTCACCAAGTAGCCCAGGCTGGTCTCGAACCCTTGGACTCAGGCAATCCTCTCGCCTCCACCTCCCAAAGTGCTGGGATTATAGGTGTGAGCCACAGCACCCAGTGGACTTGGGTTTGTAAAAATCTCTAAAAGGAGAATTTGAGCGCATTGGGGAAATTTAACTGTGTACTAAATGATGTGTTTTCAGATGTCGAGATGACATAACCAGATTATTAATAATTTTCTTAGGTATGATTATGATGCTGTGGTTATACAGAAAAGTGCTCTTATCTTCAGGAAATGCATGCTGAAAGCATTTAGGGGTGAAGTTTCACAATGTCTGCAATTTATGTATTTATTGTCTATATTTATATAACCTGCCTTCAATGGTTCAGTAGAGAGAGTTACAGCAAAATATTACCAATTGGTAGATTTTGCAATGTACTTGGAATGTTTTTGCAACCTGAAAATTTTCAAAATAACAAAATGAGGAAAATGAAATACATGTTGGATTTCTAAAAGGGGGAACCCCAGTTATGGTAAGCTTTTGTCCCAAAATTTCCAGGAATTGTTATACCTTTTCAAATAATCTTCTCAGAAAGGTGCTCAGCTAGCATTTGTTAAGTTAAAGATGCATATACACATAAACCTTGAAAATATTCTGAAAATTCTAGTTTGTTGTTCAAAGTAGAGCTTCTAGGTGACATCTCATATCTGAAAGGAGCAATCTAGACTGTGTGTCCTGACTGTGGTCAGGGAATATGACAGATGTGCTAAAACAACTTCTACTGCCCAGGCCCATTGCTCTGTCCACTGCACCCAAGGTGCCTCTGGAGGGGCAGTCCCCAGGGGGATCACATGACCTCACCACCACCTCCACCGAGCTGACAGAATCTTAGAAAAGCTCCTGATTGAGGGGCGGTCAATCCTCATATGGGTGATCTTGGTGCAGAGGCAAGTGAGAGCATTCGGTAATTAGCAGTGGAAATTGGAGCTAGGAGGCGGAGAAAGTAGAAAGAAATTCTTTAGGAATCTTGCCATGGGAAAACAAAGGTTATGAGGTGGATAACAAGGCATAATAACAGAAAATAAACAGTCACGGAGGCAGAGGTCAGAGCAGTTGAATTAGGAAGAATGATGAGAGAATGAGGCTGAGAGAGGACAGGAAAGGCTCTGAGGCTGCCTCTTGGGGCTCCTGACGGTTCTTATCAAGGCTGTGTTCATTTCCAAGCTTCATGTTTTCTCATGATAACCATCCACATACCCCTACCACTGGCCCAACTATTACATCTTGACAACAAGAGAATCCAACTAAAATAGGGCTTTTTTTTTTTTTTGAGACAAGGTCTTACTTTGTTACCCAGGCTGGAGTACAGTGCCACGGTCCCAGCCATGACTTCCAGGGCTCAAGGAATCTTTCCACCTCAGCCTTCCCAGTAGCAGGGACTACAGGTGAACTCCACCATGCCCAGCTACTTTTGGTACTTTTTGTAGAGATGAAGTCTCCCTATGTTGCTCAGGCTGATCTCAAAACTCATGGGTTCAAGCAATTCTCTTGTCTCAGCCTCCCAAAGTGGTGGGATTATAGGCATAAACCACCATGCCCAGCCAGTCTTGGGCTTTTTAATAAGCTTAAATGCAAAGGACAAAACTGTATATAACATTTCAAAAGAGCACATGCAAGTTTTCTGAATATTTAAAGAAGGCAGCTGAAATCTGTGTCCAGGAATGTATTTTTGTTTCGAGTTGGGGTCTCGCTCTGTTGCCCAGGCTGGAGTTCAGTGGCATGATCACAGCTCACCATAGCTTCAACCTCCTGGGCTTAAGCAACCCTCCCATCTCAGCCTCCCAAGTAGCTGGGGCTATGGTATGTGCCACCATTCCTGGCTAATATTTTTTATTTTTTTGTAAAGATGAGGTCTCACTATGTTGCCTAGGCTGGTCTCAAACTCCTGGGCTCAAGCAATCCTCTTGCCTTGGCCTCCAAAGTGCTGGGATTATAGGTGTGAGTCACCACACCAGGTCAGGAATATATTTTTCAGCATGTATCTTAAAGATAAGAACCACCAAGAGATGTTAAAAGTAGAGAGTGGAGCCGGGCTTGGTGGCTCAGCCTGTAATCCCGCGCCTTTGGGAGGCTGAGGTGAGTGGATTGCCTGAGCCCGCGGGTTCGAGACTTGCCTGGGCAGCGAGACCTCATCTCTACAATAAATCAAAAAATCAGCCGGGCGTGGTAGCAAATGCCTGTAATTCCTGCTACTTGGAAGGCTGAGGCAGAAGGATCACCGGAGCCCAGTAGGTCGAGGCTGTGGTGGCCGGGAGCGGCCACTGCACTCCAGTCTGGGCGACCGAGTGAGACTCCCAACTCAAAAAAAAAAAAAAAAGTAGAGAGTGGAAATTTGTTGGGAAACAAGATATTAATAAAGTTGTAAATTACCTCCCTATAGGTTACTTTTTAATTTTTCAAAGGCAAAAATGGCTACTTATTTTTTCTCCAGGCATAACTTTTTAATTTTTTTTTTCGATTCGTTTTTATTTTTTTTGAGTTAGAGTCTCACTCTGTCACCCAGACTGGAGTGCAGTGGCTGCTCCCGGCCACTGCAGCCTCGACCTGCTGGGTTCCGGCGATCCTTCCGCCTCAGCCTTCCAAGTACCCGGAATTACAGGTGCGTGCTACTACGCCCGGCTAATTTTTTGATTTATTGTAGAGATGAGGTCTTGCCTACCCAGGCGGGTCTCAAACCCGAGGGCTCAGGCAATCCACTCACCTCAGCCTCCCAAAGGCGTGGGATTACAGGCTGAGCCACCGAGCCCAGCTTATCAATTTGCTTTTAAATCAGTAAAAGAAACTGGGTCCTAAAAGCTGCAGTGATCTAAGCAGCAGCAAGTGTGTGCATTCATATTTTTGTTTTGCTTAAATTATCACACTACTGGCACACTTTATTTGCATGAAATTCTGCACCATACTAATTGTAGTAAAGTTACCCCTCCCCCCAATCCCAGGGGGAAAAAACTACTCTGGAAGAAGATGATTTTCACTGAAATCTAACCAAACTTTATTAAGTGGATTGTGACAAGATTATAAATGATATGAAAAATAACATTTTAACATTTGGCCACCAACTTTAAGAACACGGTTTGCCTACACAAATTCTTGTAATGTTTAAAAAGTAATTTATTCTACCCTCATCTGGTCCTCAGAATTAAAGCATAATGAACAAAAAAGAAAAAGAATGCAACTGAGTGCTAAGTCAGAACATCTTGCCAGAAATAATTAATGAAAGTAGAGTACATACTAAGTTTTTTTTTTTTTTTTTTTTGAGTTGAAGTCTCACTCTGTCGCCCAGACTGGAGTGCAGTGGCCGCTCCCGGCCACCACAGCCTCGACCTGCTGGGCTCCGGCGATCCTTCCGCCTCAGCCTTCCGAGTAGCCGGAATTACAGGCATGCGCTACCACGCCTTTGCTGATTTTTTGATTTATTGTGGAGATGAGGTCTCGCTGCCCAGGCAGGTCTCGAACCTGCCGGCTCAGGCAATCCACTCACCTCAGCCTCCCAAAGGCGCGGGATTACAGGCTGAGCCACTGAGCCCAGTTTATACTAAGTATTAAGCGCAGAATTTCATAGGGTCAACAAGATAATAATCTATTATTTTCACTTACACAGGCAAAGTGGATTTTGCAATTACCAGTGGCTACTTTACAGTGGAGAAAACGGCAGGTACCTCGAACAAATGATCAAGTTGCTGTAGAGGACATTATGGGAGCACTTTTAAATATTTTTCTGGGGCAAAATTTGAATATAAGCTGTGGATGAAATAATAGTGTTGCATCAATGATAGCTTTCTACATTTTGGATCACTGTTCTTAGAAAATATGCTGAAAAATATATGTAATTTTTATATATGTAGATCTATAATTTATATGTAGATCTACATATATAAAGAGAGGGAGAAATCAAATGTGACACAAAATGTTAACAATTGTTGAATGGGAATGAAAAGTTTATGGAAATCCTTTGTTCTTTGTTGCCATTATTCTTTTTTTTTTTTTTTGTTGAGTTGGAGTCTCACTCTGTCGCGCAGACTGGAGTGCAGTGGCCGCTCCCGGCCACCGCAGCCTCGACCTGCTGGGCTCCGGTGATCCTTCCGCCTCAGCCTTCCGAGAAGCTGGAATTACAGGCATGCGCTACCACGCCCGGCTGAGTTTTTGATTTATTGTAGAGATGAGGTCTCGCTGCCCAGGCAGGTCTCGAACCCATGGGCTCAGGCAATTCACTCACCTCAGCCTCCCAAAGTGTTGCCATTATTCTTTAAGTTTGAAATTTACATTTCAGAATAGAAGTTAAAAAATTTAACACATAAAAGTGCGAACTGTTTTCAGAAAGTACATTATGATAGAAATTAGTTTTAACATAGGAAAAATGACATCTTTAGAATACTGACAAATTATTATGTTTTTAAAAATCTGGGGAGAATAACCTGGGGTAAAGAAATAAAAATAAATTAAGAATCTGTGCATAAAACTAATTTTATTTGCAAATATTTTTGCTTGGAGAAATCATACTTGCACCAAGTAAATAGATTAGCAAAATATATTCATTATATTTTAAAGAATATAAAAAATTGGTAAAAAGTAAGAAAGAGAAGGATGGAAGTATGAAAAAGGCAGTGACATTTTGGCCAATACTTTAAATTCAATATGAAAACGATTCAACTTTTCATAAATGAGTTTAGGATTATTTTCATAACTGGTTATCAAATCAAAGGGAGATGTTTCCAACTTTTACAAAGATACCATGTGGTCCCTTTCTCTAAATATAGGCCACAATATATGTCTTTAAAAAGCTGATACAAAGCCGGGTTCGGTGGCTCAGCCTGTAATACTGAGCCTTTGGGAGGCTGAGGTGAATGGATTGCCTGAGCCCAAGGGTTCGAGACCCGCCTGAGCAGTGAGACCTCATCTCTACAATAAATCAAAAAATCAGCCGGGCGTGGTAGTGAATGCCTGTAATTTCGGCTACTCGGAAGGCTGAGGCGGAAGGATCGCCGGAGCCCGGCAGGTCGAGGCTGCGGTGGCCGGGAGTGGCCACTGCACTCCAGTCTGGGTGACAGAGTGAGACTCCAACTCAAAAAAAAAAAAAAAAAAAAAAAGCTGATACAGGCAAGAGGATTGCCTGATCCCAGGGATTTGAGACCAGCCTGGGCAACTTGGTCAGACCTCATCTCTAAATAAATCAAGAAATTAACTGGGCATGGAGGCACAAGCCTGTGGTTGCAGCTACTTGGAAAGCTGAGGCAGAAGGATCGCCTGAGCCCAGCAGATCGAGGCTGCAGTGGTCGTGAGCGTGCACTGCACTCCAGCCAATTGTCAACAGAGTGAGACTCTGACTCAGAAAAAAAAAAGTATACAATTGGGTGGTTTCTAGTATATTCACAAAGTTGTGCAACCATCACTACTATCTAATTCCAGAATATCTGCATTGCTCCCAAAAGAACCTCCAAATTATTAGTGGTTGCTCCCCATTTCCACCTTCCCCCACGCCCTGGCACTACTAGTCTACCTTCTGTCTCTATGGATTTGCCTTTTCTAGAGGTTTTATATAAATAGAATCATGTAACATGTGCCCTTTTGTGCCTGGCTTCTTTCTTGCAGCATAATGTATTCAAAGTGCATCTTTGTTGTAACATATATCAGTACTTCATTTTTTTTGTTTTTTTTTTTTTGTTTTTTTTTGTTGAGTTGGAGTCTCACTCGGTCACCCAGACTGGAGTGCAGTGGCCGCTCCCGGCCACCGCAGCCTCGCCTGCTGGCCTCCGGCGATCCTTCCGCCTCAGCCTTCCCAGTAGCCGGAATTACAGGCATGCGCTACCACGCCCGGCTGATTTTTCTGACTTATTGTAGAGATGAGGTCTCGCTGCCCAGGCGGGTCTTGAACCCGCGGGCTCAGGCAATCCACTCACCTCAGCCTCCCAAAAGCGCGGGATTACAGGTTGAGCCACCGAGCCCGGCTTTCATTTTTTTTATGGCTGAGTAATATTCCATTGCATGAATATACCACATTTTGTGTATTTATTCATTCATCAGTTAATGGACATTTGGGTTGTTTCTACTTTTTGGTCATTATATATAATGCTGCTACGAACATTCATGTTCAAGTCTGGGTGGGCGTATATTTTCAGGTCTCTTGGGTATATACCTAGGAAAATTGCTGAAATGTAACCATATGGGACATTGCCCTGCTAAGTTATGGCGTGGCTATGAGGTCTTTGAGCTATGTGGCCAGGCCATGTTTCCTGGCTTTGGGTCCCTCCCCTATCTTGGGGAGGTGAATCTCCTCTCTCTCAAAAAAAAAAAAAAAAAAAATGTAACCATATGGTGACTTCCAGAATGTTTTCCAAAGTGGCTGCATTATTTTATATTCTACTAACCATGTTTGAGGGTCCTAATTTCTCCACATTTTCACCAGTTCTTGTTATTAACTGTCATTTATATTATGGTCATCCTAGTGGGTAATATGCATTTCCCTAATGACTGAAGATGTTGGGCATCTATCCATGTGTTTATTTGACATTTCTCTATCTTCTTTGGAAAAATGCTCACAACATGTACTTTTAAATCCAAAGATCTTTAAAATTATGATTTTGAAATTACATGTGAAAGAAAATGAAGAATAGTTTTAAAGGCAAATAACCAGCTGTATTATTTGGTGAATTCATACATTCCCATATTTTGAAAATATTCAATATTCAAATGGTGAGTGCATTAAAAAAGAACTTGCAAATTAAGGATTGGGCCAACAGAGCATTTAGAATTGTGTGAATTCAGATCTCACAATTTGCTTTTCTGGCTCTTTCTTAATACGTTTGTTAAAATGTAGGCGAGACAATGGCTTTTGAGTTTTTCCCCCAAGAACTGTCTCATATCCTGCAGGGGCAAGAACAAACCGTCACACTTTTTACTAAAGGACAATTTAGCACAATCTATCAAAGACCTTAAAAACTTGAATTCTTTTTGATTCAACAATTCAAAAGAAATGTTGATTGCAACACTAGAAATAATAATTAAAAGTGGAAACCATAGAAGTCCAGCAATGGAAGGACTGGTTAAATAAATTACGATAAAACTATACGACAGGAACAATGTATTGCAATAAAAAAATGCTTTGAGCCGGGCTCGGTGGCTCAGCCTGTAATCCCGCGCCTTTGGGAGGCTGAGGTGAGTGGATTGCCTGAGCCCGCGGGTTCGAGACCCGCCTGGGCAGCGAGACCTCATCTCTACAATAAATCAAAAAATCAGCCGGGTGTAGTAGCGCGCGCCTGTAATTCTGGCTACTCGGAAGGCTGAGGCGGAAGGATCGCCAGAGCCCAGCAGGCGAGGCTGCGGTGGCCGGGAGCGGCCACTGCACTCCAGTCTGGGCGACAGAGTGAGACTCCAACTCAAAAAAAAAAAAAAAATGCTTTGGTAGCAACAGGTTTATAGATGTGGAAAAATGTTCATAATAAAAATAATATTTAGGAAAAAACGAAACAACAAGGCAGAATGTATAGCACAGTCCCGGAGTGTGATAAAATCATCCACCTGTATCTGCATGTACATGCGAAATGCCTGAAAAGAGGCACACATTGGAATCTCAGCAGGGGGAGACTTGCACCCTGATATTTACTTTTTCAAAGCTTATACTTTTGCTCCTTTGCATTTTCTAATTTTCCAACAGTCAAATTGAATTACTATACTAAGACAAGTTTTTTGTTTTTTTAAGTTGGAGTCTCATTCTGTTGCACAAGTTAGAGTGCAGTGGCATACCCACAGCTACCCCAGCATTGACCCGCTGGGCTCCAGTGATCCTTCCGCCTCAGCCTTCCAAGTAGCTGGAACCACAGGCGCGCGCCACAACATCCAGCTAATTTTTTTTTTTTAATTGTAGAGATGAGGTCTCATCAAGTTGCTCAGGTTGGTCTCGAACCCATGATGGGCTCAGACAATCCTCCCACCTCGGCCTCCCAAAGTGCTGGGATTATAGGAGTGAGCCACAACGCCCGGTCGACAAGTTTTAAAAGGATAGAATCAATCTATAACTTAAAATTAAAAGATATGTCATAGTCATAGACTGAAACATATTACTGAAAAGAGAATTTCTTATAGCTACTTAGAAGTGATATTATTGTGAATGTGCTTAAGCAAACATGCTTAATGTTCATGGAAAAAAGCATTGACTAATAAGTAAAACAAGTTTTTATCTTATTATATATTTTTTAAGAATGATAGGCCGGGCTCAGTAGCTCAGCCTGTAATCCCAGCACTTTGGGAGGCCAAGGCGAGTAGACTGCTTGAGCCTGCCAGTTCGAGACCAGCCAGGGCAACTTGGTGAGACCTCATCTCTACAATAAAAAATAAAAAATAGGCCGGGCTCGGTGGTTCAGCCTGTAATCCCGCGCTTTTGGGAGGCTGAGGTGAGTGGATTGCCTGAGCCCACGGGTTTGAGACCCGCCCGGGCAAGCAAGACCTCATCTCTACAATAAATAAAAAAATCAGCTGGGCGTGGTAGCGCACGCCTGTAGTTCCCGCTACTTGGAAGGCTGAGGCGGAAGGATCGCCAGAGCCCAGCAGGTCGAGGCTGCGGTGGCCGGGAGCGGCCACTGCACTCCAGTCTGGGCGACGGAGTGAGACTTCAACTCAAAAAAAATAAAAAATTAAAAAAATTAAAAATTGCTGGGCGTGGTAGCACACGTCTGTAGTTCCAGGTTACTTGGAAGGCTGAGGCAGAAGGATCACTAAAGCCCAGAAGGTCGACACTGGGGTGGCCATGAGCGTGCATGCCACTGCATTCCAGCCTGGGCAAAGAAGTGAGACTCCAACTCAAAAAAAAAAAAAAGAAAAAGAAAAAAAAGAATGACAGAGTCCTGCTCTGCCACCCAGGCTGGAGTGCGATGGTGTGATCATAACTCACTGTAGTCTCCAACTCCTGGGCTCAACCAATCCTCTTTTTTTTTTTTTTTTTTTTTGAGTTGGAGTTCTCATCCTATCTCCCAGGCTGGAGTGCAGTGGCATGCTCATGGCCACCGCAGCCTCGACCTGCTGGGCTCAAGTGATCCTTCTGCCTCAGCCTTCCAGGTAGCTAGAACCACAGGTTTACGCCACCATGTCTGGCTAATATTTTGATTTATGGTAGAGATGAGATCTCACCAAATTGCCCAGGCTGGTCTCGAACCAGTGGGCTCAGTCAATCCTCTTACGTCAGCCTCTCAACCGATCCTCTTGCTTCAGCCTCCTAAGTAGCTAGGACTACAGGTGTAAGCTACCACATCTGGATATATATATATATTTTAGAGATGGGGTCCTGAGACCAGATGGGTCTCAAACTCCTGGCCTCAAGTGATCCTTCCACCTCAGCCTCCCAAAGTGTTGAGATTACTCTCATAAGCTACCACACCTGGCCATGTATTTCTTATAGGTACTTAGACTAGGAACTATTGTGAGTATGCTTAAACTGATTGTGTTTGGAGTTCATAGAAAAAAAAAATCATTGAACAATAAGTAAGGTCAATTTTACTATGGACACTACTTTTCTTTTCAGGGTCATGGAGATTTAGATTTGGGGTTGCATGTTTGCAGCCAGCCCCTAGAAAGGTGGCTGAACAGTATAAAGGAAGAGCCCAGGCTAAGGGGACTAATGAAACAGATCCAAACCTGGCTGTGACCTTGGGCCTCACTTTCCTACCCAGGAAAATGGAAATAATAATGCCTGTGTTGCAGGTTGTTTCCGTATCAAGACAACTTTTTAAAAAATGTTCAGAACTAGCATCATAACAGCATCCCTGGCAGGCTGTCAATCTGCCTGTGCTCCACAGGAGGCCACGGCTCTGTAAACAGCTGATCATGCTGCTGGGACCCTTTTACATTAGATTAGCCTCTAGGACTCGAATTCCCCCAAGTCTGGACAAATAGGTGAGGCATTGTGTCACCATTTGGATTTGTTCAAGTGCTCCTTGAATGTGAACCTGAGAATTTGTGTGAGAAAGGACAGTTCTGCTGCACGGGACCCTTCTGGCAACTTCACATTCATCAAATTTAGTAACGGACCATCCTTCTGAGAACTGGAACATTTCTTAAGGGACCACCTACCACCATTTGGAGATAACAACACTCAGGCCAGAGAGGTGAAATGATGGGCAAGGTGGCTCAGGGAATGCAGGGCAATGGTTCCCAAGCACTGGGAAACCAGTTAAATTCAGACTTCTTGCTCCCACCCGAGCCTGGCATTCCTGGTCAGCCAGGGCTCTGCCAGGGCTTGTGAGAAGAGACTTTATCTGGGAATGGACAAGGCCCTGTCTCCACCAGCAGAGGGTTTAGGGCAACCCTTCTTTCCTTGGGCTCCTCCTGTGGGGACTGGCAGCCAGTGCGTGGAGCCTGCTTTGAGCACCTCAGGGCCACAAGTGAGTCAACTGGCTTCCCCATGTGGTCAGGGTCGGCCCATTAGAACCAACAGAGGTCAGTTCACTCAGTCCCGTTCCATGGCCACAGGCTGCATCTGGCCACAAGTCTTACAGAACGCAAATCTGCACCCACTAGGAGGTAACATTTGCTCTTGCATGTCTGGTGGTGGTTGGTGTGGGTCGTTGCTGTCACCTTGGTGTAGGAGCGACCCACATGATCTCTGTGGACAGTCACCCAACCCCATAATGTGCTAGTGTTTCATTTCCTTTTGGTATCACAGGTTTGTTCTCTCCGGTCACTTCTGAGGGGCTGACTACCTGACACCATTCTTCCTGATAAGAGAAGTAAGTAAGACCTGTGTAGAGGAAGGGACCCTGGACCGAGGGTAGGAGACCTGGGCCCAAGTCTGGCTCCTTCACTCTGGGGATGGCCATGAGTGACGATACTTGCCTTGTTGACCTCACAAGGTTGTGTCAAGGCGGAAAGAATGTCTGTGAAAAAGTTTTGTAGATATAAGGAATGTTATGGACTTCAAGTGCAGGAGGTAGAGGACCCCCACTAATCCCTCCATGGCCCGCAGGAATACTTCGCCCTGGGGGGCTGGGGTGCAGACATTTTTTATAGTGAAACAAGGTGGTGTCAGAATTGAAGGGAAAGCAGAGGCTGGGTGCAGTGGCTCACACCTATAATCCCAGCACTTTGGGAGGCCGAGGTGGGAGGATTCCTTGAGCCCAGGAGTTTGAGACCAACCTGGGTAACATGGCGAAAACTCGTCTCTACAAAAAATTTTTTTTAATTAGCCAGGCGTGGTGGCCTGCACCTGTAGTTCCAGCTACTCAGCTGGCTGAGGCAGGAGGACTGCTTGAGCCCAGGAGGTTGAGGCTTCAGTGAGCTATGAAGGTTCTACTGCACTTCAGCCTGGGTGACAGAGTGAGACCCTGACTCAAAACATAAAAATAAAGGGAAAGCAGAGTTCCTCTGTGCAAACAGGGAGATGGTACTGAAGCAAACACAACCAAGAAGCTGCAATGCCTCCTGCCATCCATACGAGCTGCAGAGTGTGAACCTTGGGACAGATGTACAGTTAGTGGGAGATGGTGCACACCTCCTAGAGGTAAATGACCAAGACCTAGTGCCCAGAGTGGAATAAAAAGTATGTATATAGTTCCACTCCAGTCATCCCCATACTTGGTTATCTTGAAGTTGAGGAATGAAATAATATAGATTTCTGACAGTCAACCAATGTAATGGTGAATTCAGTGGTATTCAAAACCAGCATAATTGCTCCCAGATTCCTTTCAGGCTCTTTTTTTTTTTTTGAGTTGGAATCTCACTCCGTCACCCAGACTGGGTTGGAGTGCAGTGGCACGCCCTTGGCCACCCCAGCGTCGACCTGCTGGGCTCCGACGATCCTTCTGCCTCAGACTTCCAAGTAGCCGGGACTACAGGTGTGCACTACCACACCTGGCTAATTTTTGATTTATTGTAGAGATGAGGTCTTGCCGAGTTGCCCAGACTGGTCTCAGACCTGTGGGCTCAGGCAATCCACTTGCCTCGGCCTCCCAAAGTGCTGGAATTACAGGCTGAGCCACCTTTCAGGCTCTTAACAGTAATTGCTCATGTTTACTGAGGGCTCACTTGAACTAAGTGCTATGCCTGGTGCTTGATGCATAATTCTCACACAAGCCTAGCAGGTATGTCATCATTCCCATTTTACACATGGTAAACTGAGGCTCACAGAGGCTTAGGCCATATAGCTAGAGAAGCTAAAGCTGCAACTTGAACCCGGGTCTGAGATTTTTGCATCAACTCAACCTCAATACCGGAAACCTCAGGCACCCTGGGATATTGCTATTCTTGACTAAATCACACAGGTTCACATGCCGCTTCCTTTGTGGGGAAAGACCCTTTCTCCAGTCTTCTTCACTTTCCAAACTCCTACTCATCCTGAAAGACCAGGTGATATGTTTCCTCCTCATCACAGCCTAGTACTTCAGTTGGGTTATAATCCAATAACCCATATAATACAAGGGTATATTATAGGTAGTTATAGCTCCTATGGACGTTTTCTGATTTTTTTATTATTTGATTATTATTTGATTTTGATATTTATGACTAGGTTTTGTTAGTAATTTAACTTTTATTATGAAAACATTATAAAAAATATTTATATAATATGGCAAAATTGAAGAAATTTGAGAATGATCATTGGTGTATCCACCACCTAGAGTCTATTCACATTTTACTATACTTGTTTTATCATATACCTATCCCTCCATTAACCTTCTATCCATCATTCAATTGATCTTTTTTTTTTGAATTGGGCTATTCCTCTGTTGCCTAGGTTGGAGTACAGTGGCATGATCATGGCTCACCCCAGCCTCAACCTCCTGGTCTCGGGTGATCCTTCTGCCTCAACCTCCCAAATAGCTGGAACTACAGATGTGTGCCACCATGCCTGGCTAATTTGTTTTGTTTTGTTTTTTGTAGAGACAAGATCTCATTATGTTACCCAGGCTGGTCTCAAATTCCTGGGCTAAATTAATCCCCCCGCCTCAATCTCCCAAAGTGCTGGGATTACAGGTATAAACCACCGCATACAGCCTCAATTCATCTTATTTTTTGATGCATTTCAAAATAGATTGCAGTCAATGATACACTTACCTTAAATACTTCAGAATACATATCAAGTGATTTAACTTTTTTTTTTTTTTTTTTTGAGTTGGAGTCTCACTCGGTCGCCCAGACTGGAGTACGGTGGCCGCTCCTGGCCACCGCAGCCTTGACCTGCCGGGCTTCAGCGATCCTTCCGCCTCAGCCTTCCAAGTAGCTGGAACTACAGGTGCGCGCTGCCACGCCCGGCTAATTTTTTGATTTATTGTAGAGATGAGGTCTCGCCAAGTTGCCCAGGCGGGTCTCGAACCCGCGGATTCAGTCAATCCACTCACCTCAGCCTCCCAAAGGCGCGGGATTACAGGCTGAGCCACCGAGCCTGGCTGTGATTTAACTTTTTAAAAACAATTGCTACAGGCCAGGCTTGGTGGCTCAGCCTGTAATCTCAGCACTTTGGGAGGCCAAGGCAAGTGGATTGCCTGAGGCCGTGGGTTCGAGACCAGACTGGGCAACTTGGCGAGACCCTGTCTTTACAATAAATCAAAAATTATCTGGGCGTGGTAGTGCGCACCTGTGGTTCCTGCTACTTGGAAGGCTGAGGCAGAATGATCACCAGAGCTCAGCAGGTTGATGCTGGGGTGGCCATGAGTGTGCCCCTGCACTCCAGCCTGGGTGACAGAGTGAGACTCCGACTCAAAAAAAAAAAAAAAAAGTTTCTACAGGCTGGGCACAGAGGCTCATGCCTGCAATCCCAGCACTTTGGGAGGCGGAGGCAAGAGGACTGCCTGAGTCCAGGGGTTCAAGACCAGCCTGGGCAATTTGTCGAGACCTCATCTCTACATAAAACAAAAAAATTAGCCAGGTATGGTTGCACACATGTGAGGTTCCAGCTACTTGGAAGGGTGAGGCAGAAGGATCACCTGAGCCCAGCAGGTCGGGCTGAGGTGGCCATGAGTGTGCCACTGCACTCCAACCTGGCGACAGAGTGAAATTCCTATTAAAAATAAAATAAAATAAAAAACTTTTGAAGTCTCTACTTTTTCAATCTTCTGGGTCCATTTAATTGAAAAGAACCCTGAGATGTGAGGAAAACGCTTCTGTTGTTAAAAAAAAAAAGTTTGAGCCAGGCTCGGTGGCTCAGCCGGTAATCCCGAGCCTTTGGGAGGCTGAGGTGAGTGGATTGCCTGAGCCCGCGGGTACGAGACCCGCCTGGGCAAGTGAGACCTCATCTCTACAATAAATCAAAAAATCAGCCAGGCATGGTAGCGCATGCCTGTAATTCCGGCTACTCGGAAGGCTGAGGCGGAAGGATCGCTGCAGCCCAGCAGGTCGAGGCTGCGGTGGCCGGGAGCGGCCACTGCGCTCCAGTCTGGGCGACAGAGTGAGACTCCAACTAAAAATAAATAAATAAATAAAAATGATTTTTGGCCAGGCGCGGTGGCTCATGCCTATAATCCCAGCACCTTGGGAGGCCGAGGTAAGAGGATTGTGTGAGCCTATGGGTTTGAAACCAGCCTGGGCAACTTGAAACCTCACCTCTACAATAAATCAAAAAATTAGCCGGGCATGGTGGCGCGTGCCTGTAGTTCCAGCTACTTGGAAGGCTGAGGCGGAAGGATTGCTGGAGCCTAGCAGGTTGAGACTTCAGGGGCTAGGAGTGTGCCACTGTCCTCCAGCCTGGGCGACAGAGTGAGACTCCAACTCAAAAAAAGAGTTTAATTCAATCTTTGTATAAAACCAAGAGAATTGGATTATAACTTAATGCTATTGGTCAATAATTAAATAGCACTTGAGGTTGCAAAGGCTTCATACAAACATTTAATATTTACAACATTTAATATTTGCAATAGTTCTATGTAGTAGGCATTATTATTTCCATTTTTCTTACACTAAAATATACATAAAATTTGCCACTTCAAGCCGGGCTCGGTGGCTCAGCCTGTAATCCTGCGCCTTTGGGAGGCTGAGGTGAGTGGATTGCCTGAGCCCGCGGGTTCGAGAGCCGCCTGGGCACTGAAACCTCATCTCTACAATAAATCAAAAAATCAGCCAGGTGTGGTAGCGCATGCCTATAATTCCGGCTACTTGGAAGGCTGAGGCGGAAGGATCACCAGAGCCCAGCGGGCAGAGGCTGCGGTGGCCGGGAGCGGCCACTGCACTCCAGTCTGGGTGACAGAGTGAGACTCCAACTAAAAAAAATAAAAAATAAATAAAAAATTTGCCACTTCAACCCTTTTTGAATGTGCAATTCAGTAACATGAAACTGTACACCTATTAAATAATAATTTCCCACTGCCCCCTTTCCAGCCCCTGGTAACCACCATTCTTTCTTTCTCTATGAATTTTCCTATTGTAAGTATTAATATAAGTGAAATCATGTACTAGTTGTCCTTTTCTCTCTAGCGTATCTGATTTAACTAATGTTATCATGGCTTATCCATGTCATAGCATGTATCAGCATTTCTTTCTTTTTTGAAGCTGAGTAACACTCCATCGTATGTATATAGCACAATTTGTTTATCCATTGAGACACATTTAGGTTATGTCCACCTTTAGGCTATCGCAAATAGGGCTGCTAAGATAATTGGTATATAAATATTTGTTTGAGTCCCTGCTTACTATTTCATCTTACAGATAAGTAATCCAAGACTCAAAGAGGCCAAAGCGGATTGCTCAAGTCATAAGCTTGTATTCAGTGAAGCCACAACCAGAACTGAGTTCACACCCACAGAGCAGGTGCTGGATGTGCATCTGTCTGGAGCAGTGTGTGTCAAGTGAACGTTCACCGGGGGTGCACAGGCATGTATTTGTTGGTAAACAGCAATCCCATGAGCTCCCACCCCAGATGCCTGGTCTCTCTTGGTACTCCTAGGTCCCCCACCATGATCCAGCAACCAGTAGGTGACACGTGATCCAGCAGAGGCCCCTCGGATGCTACTTCTTGACTGGTCAGTGTCTGAGCCATGTGGTGCCTCATATTCTGAATCGCACACCTGAGTGCGTCACGGGGCCACAGACTCTTATGGGGAGGAGGTAAGATGCAGACCTGTCAGAGGTCTTCAAAAGGAACCAGAGAGCCCAGAAAACAAAAAACAGGGATTTAGGAAATAAGAAGTCAAATAGAAGCTTCAGTTTAAGGACCTGATGAAGGACCCAATACCCTAGAACAAGAGAATGGCCACGGGAAGAGTCCCAAGGGAAGGTCTCAGGGCGCCAGGATGGGCTGTGACAGGAGACCATTCACTTGCCTGAAGTTGAAGGAAGTGACCTGGGCCAGGCAGAGAAAGACCCACTCACCACTGACCCCGCAGGATGAGGGAGAGAGCTCGCCCTTGACACCTAGTGGGACCACCAAGAAGAGACATTGAAAGGCAGGAGAGGCCTGAGGGGATCAGGGCTGGGCCAGGAGAGGGGTGAGTGACAGCAGAGAGGCTCAGGGGGGAGTCAGTGTCCATCTGAAATGGGGCAACATGAAATTAATGGGAGAACACGATGTATGTACCGCAAGATGAGTCCCTGCAGGTACTAGGCTGCCTCTGACATTCAGGTCCTGGCTGAGAAGAGCCAGGGAGAAAAGACAGAGCCCTAAGTGCTATCTCCTGAGGAGAAACCCCCTCCCAATTCTTATCTTTCCTGGACGGCAGCAGAAAGTGACTTGAAACACATGGCACAGCACCTGACCGAGGTGGGGCTGAAGGAGGGGAGTCCCTGTGACCTCACAGGGCTCTGTGGCCGCACTGAGCCCATCACTGGTGTCAGCCCATGCCCACCTCGCGGGTAAGAACCATGACAAGGTTCTACTTCCTCCTTCATTCCCTCTGTTACATCTGAAATCACTCACGCATTAAAGTGAGAAGAGACACACGTGGCTTGGTCTCAGCACCTGACTCCATTTGCTCTGGAAATTGGTTTTTTCAACCACATTCATTTCTCCTTCTGGTAACAACTCCTCAATTCCCCTTTGAGAAAACCACCCCATTTCTTTCTTTCTTTTTTCTTTTTTTTTTAAGTTTAATTGTGGTAAAATACACATAACACAAAATATGTCATCTTAAGCATCTTTAAGCAACCAGTTTAGTGGTGTTCAGCACACCCATAGTGGTGAGCAACCAACCCCCTTCCTTTCTTAAGAAGTCCATGTTTGAGCTGGGCTCGGTAGCTCAGCCTGTAATCCCAGCGCTTTGGGAGGCCGAGGTGAGTGGATTGCCTGAGCCTACGGGTTCGAGACCCGCCTAGGCAACTTGGCAAGACCTCATCTCTACAATAAATCAAAAATTAGCTGGGTGTGGTAGCGCACATCTGTAGTTCCAGCTACTTGGAAGGCTGAGGCGGAAGGATTGCCGGAGTCTAACAGGTTGAGGATACGGTGGCCGGGAGCAGCCATTGCACTCTACTCTGGGTGACAGAGTGAGACTCCAACTCAAAAAATAAAAAAAAAGAAGTCCGTGTTTGTTTGGGTCTAATCCCAACTCCTGATTGACCCCTCCAAGATGCCCATTGGAGCATCCCATTTTCCTAACAACAGGCACATCACAGAAGTTAGCCCATGAGAATCCATCAAAGGATAACTGCTAGAACTAATAGAAAAGAGGCTTTCTCTTTCTGCCTCAGATGCCAAACTGGTGGGAATAAATTCGAAGCCACAGAAAGCCATCTTTACAACCAACTCCAGCACCTGCTTGATAACGAAGCCCACACAAAGGAAAACAAAGCTGAGGAATAAAGACAGAAATCAAGTCCTTTTCCTCCTCCTCACCTCTCTAGCTTTCAGAAATCATCACCTACCCCAGCCCAGAGACCCCCACAAATTTAGCGCATGACATTTGTTCCATAATGAAGAATGGTTTTGCGGGGGGGGGGACACAAGTATAATAAAGAGGCTCTACCAAAGACAAAAAAATGAATATTTGTCACTAATGTGCAATGACACATCAATGAGCATCAGCACGAGAAGACACCTGTAAGGATGTTATACACAAGCAAGTCCTGAGAAAGACAGTGATTTTCAGTCATAGCTGAAAGCCCACCCTCCTGACTTACACAGCTAGAAAGTGGATCTGAGCATGTAAGGCACATTAGTCATCCATAAAAGGTCTGCTAACCCAGTGTATACACTTTGCAGGGTGGATGCACACTGTAGCCAGAATGCAGGTTATCATCAGTTCTAGCAGCATTCTTCCAAAACAATCTTGAAGACCAGATACAGACAGGCCAATGCATCCCCAACCCAGGTCCCCAGGGCAGAGACAACAGGAATCTACTATCTGCCTGGGAGTTCCCCTCTCGGGTGATGGATTTAAAAACTATGGGGGATAACGTTTATGTGGGTTTTCATGAAGTTCCCACGAGGGCACCCATGAGATAAAAGCACCTTCTTCATGAAGTTGGGTTTTTGTTGTGCCTTTGAACCTAAAAGCAAGAGGTATTTTCCTGGGCGCACAATTTTATAATCCCCTCTAGGAACTTTCCGGCATCCACATACCCGATGGGGTATGTGGGGAAAATAAATGAGTCTCCAGGCTAGAAAGCCCAGCAAGCCACCAACATCCAAGGGAGTGGTCTGCGAGTCACAGCAAGCAAGTAGAGGGGCGCAGGAAACCGTGGCGAGCCGGCTCCAGAAACTTGGAACGTTTCATCCAGGCTCCTAACAGGCTGTGTCCACCAGGAAGAAACCTACAGTGGGGTCCCCTCACTCCCCTGGAAGTGCCCCACTCGGACCAGCCCTGTCCAGAGGCTCCACCCGGAGGACCCTACCTCCCCCTGCTCCAGTCCCAGCTCTGGTCCCAGCCACCATCGGGCACGTGTTCACTCTCTCTCAGGTGGAAAAGCCAATATGAGTTGTTTTTTTGTCATTAGCAACTAAAAGACCCCCATCTAATAATCTGATCCCTGCACTTAGGTTTACAGGTGCATGTGAGGCTTTATAAGATCTAAGCATCAATGTCCCTTTTCCTCCTCCTCACATCTCTAGCTTTCAGAAATCGTCACCTACCCCGGTCCAGAGCCCCCCACTCTGAGGACAGCACAAAACCACATGGCTGGCGCCTTACTTCTTTCTGTCTAGTTCCCAGGTATGTAGCCATACGTGTTGACCTTTCAGAACCCAGTCCACATGGCGAAGCCATGAGGGCTACAGAAAAGTCCCAACCAGGGGTCAGAAGGGCCTGACTTCTAGTCTCCTTCTGACACTTACTAGCTGTGGATGCAAGTAACAGAACCCTAGGGAATCTCCCGAGGACAAATGCTCTGTGCGGGAGGGGCTTTGCATGTCTTCAGGGGTGAGTCCTCAAGGCCTCGAAAACACCTGGCACAGGGGAGACGTCCATAAATATATGTTGCTGTTAACAAGTCTTAATGTCTTCATCTATGAAATAGGGATGCTCAGTCTATGTTGTGGACAGGAAAAGAGATCCAAGAATTCAGCCTAAGTGTTCACAGAGTATTCTTACTCTACCCAGTCACCCAACCCAGGGAGGGAGCACTATTGTTCCCATTTTGCAGATGAGAAAACTGAGGTTCAGAAAAGTTTACCGACTTCTCACACCCTCCCCGAAGAACCAGGACTCAAGCCCACGTCTGATTCTGAAGCCCTGGTTGTTTCCAGTACACCACAGCACCCTTCTCAGCTCTCAGTGCTTCTGGAGGGAAGTACTTCCACCTACACTCAGAGTTGTGGCCCCCAAACCCGGCACCGAGGCGGCGGGGCGCCGACACAGCAAGCCACAGCCCTCCCGTCAGCCCTGAGCTGCGGGCCACGACGCCGACCTCCTGCCACCCGGCCTCGCGCGAGCTCGCCCACCTCGGCGGCCCCACGGGGGAGGGGCCCACGCAGGAAATACTCACGGCTCCCGCAGGCCCAGGCGGCTCCGCGGGGCGCATCCTCTCCAGGGGCTCCGGCCTCCTCGAGAGCAGCCACACGCGGGGCTGGGCGGCCTCCTTTCTCTGGGGCATCAGATTATTTTAGCACTTGCGGAAGGAACAGACGGAAACTGAAGTCACATGGAGCGCGAGCTGCTCAGCGACTCAGCACTCGGGCCACACAGATCAGGCATCTCAGAGGGAACTGCGGTCTCCGGCGCGGCGCGGGCACGAGCGGGGGGCTGGGCGGGCGAGCAGCGGCCCTCGCAACACCTGCCTCACCTGCTGGGTGGTGTGGTAGGCCGAGGCGGTGGGATACGGCGGCGATGCTCTCCCAGCCATGCGAGCCCGGCTTTCTCGCCTTAGTGTTGGGGATGAAGCGGGGGCAGCCGGGGGGTCCTTGCCGGGGAGGTCTGCTGACCCAGAAACTTTCCTCCACGCTTCTATCCAAGGACCAGGCTGTGGGCAGACTTTGGGAATGGACACCACACGCTTTCTAATTATTAAGGAGAACAGTCTGGAAGACTCATCCACTCAGCTCGTCTTGATTAATAATCTCCTTTCTCTTTCTTTCTCCCTCTTGCTCGCTCTACTTTCTTTTACGGGTCCAGCACTGTGTTTAAACAAAAAAAGAAGAAAAGAACGACAGAAAAAATATAGAAAGAAAATATAGAAGAAAAACAAGAAAGAAAGGAAAGGCAGAGAAAGGAAGGAAAGACGGAAGGAAGGAAAAAGAAACAGAAAAGAAAAATAAAGGCAATTGCTTTGTGGCAAGAGTGTCGGAGTGCCACGAGCTTCTTGATCCTAACCGCATGGATGGGGTTTTTTTGTACCTGATGTGTATAAAGTGCCCTGTAGCTCTTGTCAAGAATTCAAAGGAATAAGAAGAATGAATCGTTTAGCCATCATCAAAGGAGTGCCAGGCACTGTGCTAAGAGCTTTATAAGCGTTATGGTCTCAGAGCTCTTGTTCTCACGGAGCTTACTATCTAGCAGAGAAGGCAAAACTCTGACAGTGTCTGCTGCATGCCGCATGAGTGATGTAGAACCACCACACTAGGGGATCAGATGAGGGGGTCTCCAGTTCTCATCTTTCATCTCCCATCGAATGTGGAGAGTTGAAGCGTCTGGCAAGGCTGGGTCACCTCTCTCGTAGTCTTGTGATTCTGTGTAGCATTGTTATCCTGGACATGTCCATCCTAAGAGAACAGGAGCGAGTCCTTTCTGCTTCAAACATCCAGCAAATTGTCTCTGCTCACTAAAATATTTTGTCATAATAATAACAATAACACCAATGAAAAGATGATATTAAAGATCAAATTGTCACAAGCCAACATTTCCGATTCAGGAAACTGTATGCACACTCTCTCTTTTTTGTCTACCAATACGGTGATAGCTCCCCAGTTTTAATCTCTAGCTCTAGCATTCTCTTCCAAGAGAGAAGTTTCAGACTTGTATTTTTAACTCTCTACTGGTCAATCAACTCCTGGATGTCTCAGAGTTGCCGTAATACAGTGTATCCCAAGCTGAGCTCTTACTCTTCACACCAGCCAGTTTCTCTGTCTGGCCATCACCATCTACAGCATGCTTCAGCCAGGCAGTCCAGGCCTCACAGATTGCATCGTTCACATGCAATTGGTCACCAATTCCTGCTGATTCTAACCCTGAAATGTTTCTTGACTCCAACTCTACTCTTTGCCCTTGGACCACTGCCCTGGGCCTAGACCTCATCAACTCATGCCTGGACTATGTAATGGCTGTCATGTAACGCTCCTTGATCCTACTCATGTTCCTTTCCAACGTAGACTCCACCCAGCAGCCACGGACATCTTTCTGAAATGGTCTTGGACTCTTTCACTCCCTGCTAACAACCCTTTTATGACTTACCATTGCATCCCTTACCTGACTCCATAGTTTAAAACCAGGTTCAGCAGGTGCAGGGGTTCCTCACGGATGCCTGAGAACTGAGTGGGCAGGACCCTAAGCACCCCATCCTCCCCTCATCCCAAGAAATTTCACTTTAATATGCTTAATTTCACTTTAATATGCTTTATACATGGGAGTTCTCTACATGACTTCTTTTGAGAAAAGCAGCTGATACCTTTCAAAAAATGTGGCAAATCAGGTTGAGTGTGGTAGCTCACACCTGTGATCCTAACATTTTGGGAGGCCAAGGCAGGAGGACTGCTTGAGGCCAGGAGTTCAAGAAAAGCCGGACAACATACCAAGACTCTGTCTCTACAAATAACAAAAATGTAAAAATTTAGCCAGCTATGGTGGTGCACACCTGTCGTCCTAGCTACCCGGGAGGCTTGAGCTCAGGAGTTCGAAGCTACAGTGAGCTATGATGACAACACCGCACTCCAGTCAGGGCAACACGAGCAGGGCTGTCTCTAAAAAAAAAAAAAAAAAAGCTGGGCTCAGTGGCTCAGCCTGTAATCCCACACCTTTGGGAGGCTGAAATGAGTGGATTGCCTGAGCCCGCGGGTTCAAGACCCGCCTGGGCAGCGAGACCTCATCTCTACAATAAATAAATAAAAAATCAGCCGGACATGGTAGCGCATGCCTGTAATTCCGGCTACTCGGAAGGCTGAGGCGGAAGGATCGCTGGAGCCCAGCAGGTCGAGGCTGCGGTGGCCGGGAGCGGCCACTGCACTCCAGTCTGGGCGACAGAGTGAGACTCCAACTCCAAAAAAAAAAAAGGAAAGAAATAAAAAGAAAAACCTAGTAAACCAGTGGTCTTGATGGTTGTATAGAGACAAACCAGTGGTGACAAATGACACCAACAGCTCTCCCCTCGTCTAGCAGCAAGCTGGCTCAGCAGGTGGGACCTAAGACTTCCAGCTGAAACCAATACTGATTTGCAGCTGAAAGCAGAAGCTTCCTCGTGCCAACAAGGCTGGAAGCCTGCCTGCACAACTCAGGATTCTCCACCGCCAGCAGGGCTCCAGGCTCCCGCCCAGCTATTCTGTTTGGGGCAGGGGGCACCAGAGCACTTCCTCTCAACACAACCTGGTGCACCCAGCCCTGCCTGCCTGGCCAAGCACACCCCTCCACTGGACAGGGGGAGTCCGTGGGATGGTGTGCCTCTTCCTTTGAGCCTGCTCTGTGTATTGTGGCGTTGGTACCCTCCCCCTGCTCAACAGGAATAAAGCAGTTTGGTGTCAAACAGCACACCAGACTCTGAGAAGAAAGTCCAGATGACTTGCTCATCCTGAGCGCGCCTCCAGCCTCTCCTCATGATCACCACCCACACTTTGGCACACAGTCTGCAAGTGGGCTTCACCCAGTCTCGGCTGCTCACTCTTTCCTCAAACAGAGGACACATGCTGCCCACTCTGCACTCTCTGTCAGAGGGTTTCCTTGCTTGGAGGGGCCCCTCTGCCACCTGCCCCATCCCTCCCCATTCCTCCCCATCCTTCCCCATCCCAAAGGCATGGCTCAGGCTCCTAGTCCTCCGTGAAGCCTTCCCCACTGCCACTTCTTCCTCCGAACACATGGTACTGGCATCTGCAATGCCCATCTGGCCTCATGACATCTCGTTTTTTGGAGTTTTCATTTTCTTTTTTCCTCCCTCCCTCCCTCTCTCTCTCTCTCTCTCTCTCTTTCTTTGGAGTTAGAGTTTCACTCTGTTGTCCAGGCTGGAATGCAATGGTGTGATCACGGCTCACCACAGCCTCAACCTCCTGGGTTCAGGTGCTCCTTCTGCCTCAGCCTCCTGAGCAACCGCAACTATAGGCACATGCCACCACACCTGGCTAATTTATTTTATTTTTATTTCACAATATTTTCATTAGATGGACATTATTTTTTTGTAGAATGAGGATTCATGATGTTGTCTAGACTGGTCTTGAACCCCCGAACTCAAGCAATCTTCCTGCCTTGATGATAGAAGTGAGCCACTGCACCTGACTAGCTTTTTGGATTTCTGTCTTGTCTTTCCAACAACCCTATACACTTTTGAGGGCAGGGGTCATGTGTCTTTCCCAAAAAAAAAAAATACTATTAATGCACATAAAGGAGCTCAGTAAGGAAGGAGGAGAGGAGAGAAGAAAGGGAAGGAAGAAATGACAGCAATAAACCTACTTTGCCTGACGGTTGGAGGCTCTTTTTTCTTTCTTAAAGCTAAGCTTCATAATAACTTGCCACTTGTGGGACTCCTCAGACATCCAAGGATATGGGAACCTTGGCTTCTGCCCTCCCCTCCCACCATTTTCCAGATGATAATGGACACTGTGCAGAACCAGTGGTGGGGGGAGGGTCCTACAGCAGGACTGTGAAGGGAGACACAGCTGATAGGGAGCAAAGTGTGCCAGGGAGCCAGTGGCAGAAACAGGGGCCGCCTTGCCCCTCTAGATGGGTCACTGGACCCGGCAATGGAGTGGTAGGAACCAGAATTGGCAGCTCACACAGGCAAGCTCTTGGCCCTCATGCTTTTGCCTCTGGTGTCTTCTCGGTCTCTCAGTGAGCTAGCCTCCGCCACTTCTCCAGGCTTGGCACATGACAGGGCGGGGATTTCCTTTGGGGCCTCAACTGGGAATTGTTCTCTTGCCCCACGTCAGCTGGCTGCTGGGGGAGTCTTCGGTGGTTTCATTTCCCTCATTTGGAATGGAGTTTTTAAGAACCAAAAACTAGAACCGGAAAGAGGAGAGGCCTCCGCCTACACTGGTGCCAGCCAACCCCTCCCGATGCCAGTCCTGGAGAAGCCTAGGGGTCAATAAAAAGACAGAGCAACGTGTGTGTGGCAGGGCCTTGCGGAGGGTCCTTCCAGCATGTTTACCCCATGTGGGCGAGGAGGTGAGTCTCAAATCCTGAGGTCAGCCTCTCCTGCTCCCTACTGGCCCCTTCAGCCATTGAGTCCAGTGAGTGACCTCTGTGGGAACACTGCCTCTTCCTTTTCTGGAAACACTCACATTATCAATGTATAATCAAAGAGTTCACGTTTTGCAAAGATAACAAGATGCTACAGAAGTATCCTCCCCATGCCAGGGCATGCCTGGCAGGAGGACAGCGAGGGGAAGGGGCACCCACAACTAACCATGGTCCAGGTCAGGGCAGTCCCGAAGGGAATCATGGAAAAACAGAAGCAAGGTGCTGGAAGAGTCGTGGTTCAGGAAGAGAACACAAAGAACACAACTGGTGCTCAGTTCCTGCCCAGGCTTCTGGAAGGTGGCATCTGATCTGGAGCCTCACGGGAGAGGATTGGGCGTGGGGTCGGTCACTGAGGAAGAGGCAAGGAAGATGGTGGAGTGGGATGAGGCCATGCCAAGGAGAGACAGCAGGAGATATGATGGCCTCTACAGGATTTTGTGGTTCTGTGCAGCGCTTGCCATGGGCACCGTGGCTCATCTATGACAGCCCTGCCTTTTCCCCAACAGCGAGTCCTGGCAGGCGGGGGACAATGGATTAGTCAAGTGTGTACGTATCCCCAGGCAATACTTAGTCTGGCACTTTGTAGGTGCTCAGAGAAGGTGTCTTAAATGCATGAAGATTAAAGTGTCAGCCGAGCTCGGTGGCTCAGCCTGTGATCCCGCGTCTTTGGGAGGCTGAGGTGAGTGGATTGCCTGAGCCCACAGGTTTGAGACCCGCCCGGGCAACTTGGCGACCTCATCTCTACAATAAACCAAAACTTAACCAGGCGTGGTAGCGCGGGACTGTAGTTCCAGCTACTTGGAAGGCTGAGGCGGAAGGATCGCCGGAGCCCAGCAGGTCGAGGTTGCGGGGGCCGGGAGCGGCCACTGCACTCCAGTCTGGGCGACAGAGTGAGACACCAACTCAAAAAAAAGATTAAAGTGTCCTTTGCTCTAGAACAGGTGGAGAGGTTGAAGGCTTGGTCATGTGTCGGTCATTGAGAAGCCTTGTTCATTATGAATGAATATAAGTCCCAGAGTCCTCACCACAGGCCCTGCAGGATCTGGTCCTCACACTGCTCCCTTAGACTTCATCGCCTCCCACTTGCCTCCTCACTCACTCTATGGAAAGCATAAAGTCCTCCTGCAACTCCTCATTCAAGCCAGACTTCAGTCTCTGGGCATTTGTCATTGTTTTCCTAGGCTGCTTCTACCTCCCCCAGATACCCAAGTAAAAGCAGAAAAGTGGTGGTGGATTCCTAGAACTGAGGGGGTTGTGGGGGTCAGCGGCAGGTTCCTGAGAAGTGAGGAAACACATGGGAGAGGAGGAAGTGTCAGTGACAAGGCCACAGGGCCTTGACAGTGGGACAGGCTACAAACTGCCACAAAGCGGAGGTCCAACGCCCTCAGATTCATTTCACATCCACCTTCCCCCAGAAGCCATATGTGCCAAGGATAAGACCACAAGAGGAGCCCTGCTGGTCCTCCTGAGACCCGAGAGAGAGGAAGGAAGGGCGGAAGGGCTCAGAAGCAGCTTGCTGTGAGAGGAGTACACCCTTGTTGATTTCATGGAGGCCCAGAGCAATGGGCTCTGTTCTTCCTGTGTCGAGTGTGGTTTGCTGTCAAGTGGTAGCAGGTTCAGCCACAGTGAGGGGAGGTGGGCCGGAGAGGCCCCCAGAGGCCCTGCGGTGGACGCCTGAATCTGGAAGGTGATTTTTGCCTCAGAGCCGCTTTCAGCTGGGGAGCAGAATGAATGGTGGGGACTGGGGCTTTTGAGTGGTGCAAGGTATGCTGGGAAGTGTGGGTTTTAATTGGCAGTTGGGCAGTTTAGCCACAAGCTGGGGGCAGGGTGGGGTCGGCAGAGGAGAGGAGGTTGGTGAGGCGGAAACAAGGAGGAGTAATTTTTTTTTTCTCACACCAGCAAACCAGAGGAAGCTTAACCAATCAGAACCAATTGTTGTCAGCTTAACACTGAGCCTAAAGGCTGAATTTAGACCCTTTGTCACTCTGAGGGAGACTCTTCCTCTTCATTGCTTCTTATCATAGTTACCAAGATCAGTCACACCAAGTGTGTGTTTCTAATTCCCTCCTATCGACTGAGTGCTCAGATGCCACACACCACCACCCGCCACCTCTCCTGTCCTGGGAATTGCCCCCTCTCTGCCAGGTCCTTCCCACTGCCTTCCGGAGAGTTCACTAAGATTCACCTCCTCAAAACCTGTCCCAATTAGTCCCACTCCATTCAACCTACTACCTCTACTTACATCAAATGCCACCTAGTTCTTACAGAAATCAGATTCCTGGCAGCTGCCATCACCCCAAACACTGCAGAAAACTGTCTCAAAGCCCAGGCACCTCATTCATGGGAGAAGCTGAGTCACCACTGGCCTCCATGTGGAGCTATAATAAATATTTAGAGCTAGGAGAAGAAGGGGTGCCAGCAAAACAGATATACATGACCAGATAAGGGGAAGCTTTTATAACCGCTTTTACATTCTTCCTGACACATTGTGTTGACTTTTAATATTGGTCAGACTGCCAAGGCTCTCCATGAGAGCCCCTCTGAGTCACAGGGAACCTCAGTCCCTGATGCTAGGAAGAAGACCCCGTGTCATCAAGAACAGACTAATTTAAATGAAGAACCCTTACAATGCAATCATAAACAGACAAATAACCCAGTTGAAAAGTGAGCAAAGGGCCGGGCTCGGTGGCTCAGCCTGTAATCTCAGCACTTTGGGAGGCCGAGGCAAGTGGATTGCCTGAGCCTGTGGGTTCAAGACCAGCCCAGGCAACTTGGTGAGACCTCGTCTCAACAATAAATAAAAAATTAGCCAAGCATGTGGATATAGATGCCTGTAGTTCTGGCTACTTGGAAGGCCGAGCCCAGCAGGTCGACGCTGGGGTGGCCGTGAGTGTGCCAGTTCACTCCAGCTTGGGTGACAGAGTGAGACTCCAACTCAAAAAAAAAAAAAAGAAGGGGAGCAAAGGATGTTAACACAGTTTTGCAGAAGATACACAAATGGTCAATAAGCACATGAAAAGATGCCTGACGTCATTCGTCGTTCATTATCAGGGAAATGCAAATCAAAACTACACTGAAATACTACTTGATAGCCACTATGATGGCTAGAGTTCAAAGTTAGCTAATAACAAGTATGTGGAGAAGTTGGAACCCTCATACACTGCTGGTGGGAATATAAGATGGTGCAGAAACTTTGGAAAACTGTCTGGCAATTCCCCAAAAGGTTAAGCATGAAGTTATCATTTAACTCACCACTTCCATTCCCAGGAGCCCAAAAGAAATGAAAACATGTCAGCTGGGCTCGGTGGCTCAGCCTGTAATCCCGCGCTTTGGGAGGCTGAGGTGAGTGGATTGCCTGAGCCTGCGGGTTCGAGACCCGCCTGGGCAACTTGGCAAGACCTCATCTCTACAATAATTCAAAAAAATTAGCCGGGCGTGGTAGTGCACGCCTGTAGTTCCAGCTACTTGGAAGGCTGAGGCAGAAGGATCGCCGGAGCCCAGCAGGTCGAGGCTGCGGTGGCCAGGAGCGGCCACTGCACTCCAGTCTGGGTGACAGAGTGAGACTCCAACTCAAAAAAAAAAAAAAAGAAAACATATGTCTATACAAAAACCATGAATGTTCATGGCAGCATTATTCATGACAGTCAAAAAGTAGAAACAAGCCGGGCTCGGTGGCTCAGCCTGTAATCCCGCACCTTTGGGAGGCTGAGGTGAGTGGATTTCCTGAACCCGCGGTTTCGAGACCCGCCTGGGCAGCGAGACCTCATCTCTACAATAAATCAAAAAATCAGCCGGGCGTGGTAGCGCATGCCTGTAATTCCGGCTACTCGGAAGGCTGAGGCGGAAGGATCACCGGAGCCCAGCAGGTCGAGGCTGCGGTGGCCGGGAGCGGCCACTGCTCTCCAGTCTGGGCGACAGAGTGAGACTCCAACTCAAAAACAAACAAAAAAAAAGTAGAAACAACCCAAATGTTCATCAACTGGTGAAAAGATCAAATATGATACATCTATGCAACAGAATGTTATTCAGCCATAAAAAAAGAATGCCACAATGTGAACAAACTTTGAAAACATTATGCTGAGTGAAAGAAGTCAGTCACAAAAGATCACATCATATGATTTCATTTATATGAATTGTCCAGAATAGGCAAATACTATATAGAGACAGAAAGATTAGTGGTCACCTAGGTCTAGGGGTTTGAGAAAAATGAGGAGTGACTTCTAATGGGCATGGGGTTTCCTTTAGAGATTATGAAAATGTTCTAAAATTGTGGCAATGGTTTCACAACTCTGTGGATATGCTAAAAAAATTGTCTCAGCCGGGCTCGGTGGCTCAACCTGTAATCCCATGCCTTTGGGAGGCTGAGGTGAGTGGATTGCCTGAGCCCGTGGGTTCGAGACCCACCTGGGCAGCGAGACCTCATCTCTACAATAAATCAAAAAATCAGCCGGGCGTAGTGGCGCGCGCCTGTAATTTCAGCTACACGGAAGGCTGAGGCGGAAGGATCACCGGAGCCCAGCAGGTCGAGGCTGCGGTGGCCGGGAGCGGCCACTGCACTCCAGTCTGGGCGAAAGAGTGAGACTCCAACTCAAAAAAAAAAAAAAAAAAAAAATTGTCTCATACACTTCAAATGTGTAAGTTATATGGTTTATGAGTTATGTCTCAATAAGGCTGTTATATAAAAATAAGTAAAACCAGACAAAAGAATAGATTCACATGGATTCAGTGTCTTGAATATCTGAATGGGAAGTGTACGACTTGTTTAAAGTTTTTAAAAAGTTAGAATGGAAAAGAGTAGTGCTTAAATTGATACTCTCCAGTTATCTGGAAAATACATTTATATCAAACATCTTGTTTCCTCATTATTACAGCCTCAATCAGATGGAAGATTAGAACAACTAGCAACATTTTAAAGCTAGTTGAACAGAATCACATGACATTTTCACCATACTTTTTTGAAGTTTCATGGAATTTCTTTTTGTAGCTGTTGAGTTTTCATGAATATGTATTTGGCTTCTTCAAAGTAAAAATATTTCACTATTATTGAACTCTCCCTTTAACATCTGTTTAAATGTTTATATATACATTTTTTTTTATTTTTAATTTTTTTGAGTTGAAGTCTCACTCTGTCACCCAGACTGGAATGCAGTGGCCGCTCCCGACCACCGCAGCCTCGACCTGCTGGGGTCTGGCGATCCTTCTGCCTCAGCCTTCCAAGTAGCTGGAACTACAGGTGCATGCTACCACGCCTGGCAAATATATATACAAAAAAAAATTTTTTTATTTTTTCAGCGACGAGGTCTCGCTATGTTGCCCAGGCTGATCTCAAACTCCTGGGCTCAAGTGATTCTCCCTCCTCCATCTCCAAAAGTGCTGGGATAGGTGTGAGCCACGAAACCCGGCCTATTTAAATGTTTTTGAATGCAATGTTTTGAAGATCTTGAGACTATAGGTTTCTTATTTAATATACAATTAGCAGCCAGGTGCAGTGGCTCACTCCTGTAATCCAACACATTAGGAGGTCTAGGCGCAAGGATTGCTTGAATCCAGGAGTTTGCGACCATCCTAGGGAACAGAACAAGTCCCCATCTTTACAAAAAAAAAAAAAAAATCCTGGTGTGGTGGCACATGCTGTAATCCCAGCTACTCGAGAGGCTAAGGCAGAAGGATCGCTTGGCTCAGGAGTTTGAGGCTGTGGTGAGCTATGATTGAACCACTGCACTTCAGCCTGGAAGGGAGAGTGAGACCTTGACTCAAAAAAAAAAAAAAAAAAAAAAACAAGAAGTAGCAGTCTGGGTAGCATAGCAAGATCCAGTCTCTACAAAATAAATATTAAAAAAAACTCAAGCCTGGCTCGGTGGCTCAGCCTGTAATCCCGCGCCTTTGGGAGGCTGAGGTGAGTGGATTGCCTGAGCCCGCGGATTCGAGACCCGCCTGGGCAGCGAGACCTCATCTCTACAATAAATCAAAACATCAGCCGGGCATGGTAGCGCATGCCTGTAATTCCAGCTACTCGGAAGGCTGAGGCGGAAGGATCGCCGGAGTCCAGCAGGTCGAGGCTGCGGTGGCCGGGAGCGGCCACTGCACACCAGTCTGGGAGACAGAGTGAGACTCCAACTCAAAAAAAAAAACTCAAAACTTAGCCAGGCATGGTGGCACATGCCTATAGTTGTAGCTACTGAAGAGGTTGATGTCAGAGGATTGCTTGAGCCCAGGAGTTCGAGGCTGCAGTGAACTGTGATTAGATCACTGCACTCCAGCCTTGGCGACAGACTGAGACCCTGTCTCTAAAAACAAATATGGTTATCCTTAACCCTACGTTGGAGATGGTTACTAAGGAGATCATGAGTATATATTAATTGTATTATAGTATGTTAGTAAACTATACATTATATTTGGATGGCCGGGCTTGGTGGCTCACACCTGTAATCCCAGCACTTTGGGAGGCAGAGGCAAGAGGATTGCCTGAGCCCACAGGTTCGAGACCAACCTGGGCAACATGGCAAGACCTTATCTCTAAAAAAAAAGAGAAAAAACCAAAACAATTAT
Organism: Cephalopachus bancanus; assembly: GCA_027257055.1. NCBI lineage: Eukaryota > Metazoa > Chordata > Mammalia > Primates > Tarsiidae > Cephalopachus > Cephalopachus bancanus. The sequence goes on along the minus strand of JAPVLO010000230.1, from coordinate 2,046,013 downwards.
ATTAGTATAATGTATTAAATATAATTCTATAAAGGCAGTACGTATAAATATGTAAATATTTTTGTTTATACAATTTAAATATATACATTAATGATATATTAGAAAACTGCAGGAAGTCAGTGCTCCTTGTTAAGGAGAATGGGACACTCATCCTTTCTTTGGTTTGAGGATAAGAGGATTATGTACCTAGAGCTGGGATCTAGAACAGTCAATATTTGCAGGGGTTGTCTTTGAGGGGTGCTCAGCATGCTAACCCCTTTACTGTTAAGGGGAACCCTTTCTCGTGTGGTCTTGGTTGGAAACAGAGCCCTACCCCTTAGATATTAGGGTGGGGATGTGTCATCCATGCTTAACCTTCTGGTGTGTGGCAGGAACCATGGGTCTGGAGCAAGTGACATGGAGAAGCTGTCCGGCTTCAGAGGTGGCAGCAGTGGCCTCTGATGTCCCAGTCAGTGGTGGTAGCAGGGCCAGGGACAATGCTCAGCAGCCACCATGATACAGCCTTCCAGCCAGCCTGCCCCCTGGCATGACCACAGCTGTGGGCACAGCGGGCACAACTGCCTACCTCCTCTTGGTGCTGCCGTTTGCACATCTGCATCTCCAGGCTTCACACGGACATCTACCCACTATCCTTCCAGCACATTCCCTTCCTGCACAAGTGAGCCATAATCCACTTCTGCTGTTTGCAGTCAAGAAGTCTGACTCATTCTACAAAAAGAAGAAGAAGGAAAAAAAAGAAAAGATGATGGAGGAAGGAGGGGAGACCGAGAAAGAAAGAAGGTACTGGGATTTGGAGAGGTAAAATAAGGATTTTCCTGGAATTAGCAGAAAGCAATGGTAGCTACAAATCTTGCTAGAGTAAAACCACATTACCTGTGGCTATATGCAAAGCTGCTGAGCCCCCAGGGAAGCCAAGGCTGCAATTCAATTGGCAAAAGCAAAAGTTACAGTCTATCACCCTAGGGGGAACTGACTCACTAGACTAGAGTGCCAGAGTGATAGAATTGTTTACAGAGGCAGCAGTGTCTGGTATTCTGAGATGATGTCTTTTGGTGGATAGACTTTAGAGTAAGTTACACCTAGAAACATGTGGAAGGAACAGGAGTTAAATGTTAACCAAAACTGGACAATAATATAGTAAAAAAAACAGAAATATCTGAAACATGCTCAGGATATTAGCAGAAACATTAATAGACAACAAATGCTTATGAGTGAAATAATCTCAAATCAAACTGAAGAATAAGAATTGATAGAATTGACTTACCCTTGGCTATATGACAGGAATTTTGCAGTCTGGGTTATAATTACAATTTAAGCTATTCGAAAATCACAATTCTACATACTTCTAATAACAAACATGATCATTGGAATTATTGACAAGGACATCATACATGCTAAGTTTATAGTGGCTTATAGGCTAAATTTGGTAATACTGAATTGGAAATCATTTCAGTGAAATGATACTTCTTTTACGCTAGAATCCCCTCAATCACATGGATTGGCTGAAAATTATCAACAGAGAGTTTCTAAAAGAAACAGATTCAGCCGGGCTTGGTGGCTCAGTCTGTAATCCCGCGCCTTTGGGAGGCTGAGGTGAGTGGATTGCCTGAGCCCGCGGGTTCAAGACCCGCCTGGGCAACTTGGCGAGACTTCATCTCTACAATAAATCAAAAAATCAGTCGGGTGTGGTGGTTCTGGCTAGTTGGAAGGCTGAGGCGGGAGGATCGCCTGAGCCCAGTAGGTCAACGCTGGGGTGGCTGTGAGTGTGTCACCGCACTCGTCTGGGTGACAGAGTAAGACTCCAAATCAAATAATAATAATAATAATAGCTAGGCTCAGTGGCTCAGCCTGTAATCCCGCGCCTTTGGGAGGCTGAGGTGAGTGGATTGCCTGAGCCTGCGGGTTCGAGACCCGCCTGGACAACTTGGCGAGACCTCATCTCTACAATAAATCCAAAAAAATTAGCCGGGCGTGGTAGCGCATGCCTGTAGTTCCAGCTACTTGGAAGGCTGAGGCAGAAGGATCACCGGAGCCCAGCAGGAGGTTTATTGAGTTGGAGTGTCACTCCGTCGCCCAGGCTGGAGTGCAGTGGCCGCTCCCGGCCACCTCAGCCTCGACCTGCTGGGCTCCGGCGATCCTTCCGCCTCAGCCTTCCAAGTAGCCGGAATTACAGGCATGCGCTACCACCTCCGGCTGATTTTTTGATTTACGGTAGAGATGAGGTCTCGCTGCTCAGGCGGGTCTCGAACCCGCGGGCTCAGGCAATCCACTCACCTCAGCCTCCCAAAGGCGCAGAATTATAGGCTGAGCCACCGAGCCCGGCCATTTTTTTATTTTAAAGATGTGAGGTACCTAACCCTGAATTGCACCCTATATCTGTAAAATAAAAACTCAGAATTAAAAAATTTTAAAAAAGAAGGAAACTCAAAAGACGTGGCATTCCCAACACTTACTGAAATTCAGAATAAAAAATAAAAAGAGCCGGGCTCGGTGGCTCAGCCTGTAATCCCGCGCCTTTGGGAGGCTGAGGTGAGTGGATTGCCTGAGCCCGCGGGTTCGAGACCCGCCTGGGCAGAGAGACCTCATCTCTACAATAAATCAAAAAATCAGCCGGGCATGGTAGCGCATGCCTGTAATTCCGGCTACTTGGAAGGCTGAGGAGGAAGGATCGCCGGAGCCCCGCAGGTCGAGACTGCGGTGGCCGGGAGTGGTCACTGCACTCCAGTCTGGGCGACAGAGTGAGACTCCAACTCAAAAAAATAAAAATAAAAATAGAAATAAAAATAAAAAGAGCAGAACTGTTTAGAGAGGGTACCATAAAGAACCATTTCACTTGGGCATCCACCACTAACCAAGCGATCCCAGAGATGTGCCCCTGTTAAACCCAAATTTCAGAATCCGAGAGACCAACAAAGAGCCAGCTCTGATGCAAACACACAAGGGTCTTTATTCAGGCTCAAGTCTGGGCTCACGCCCGAAGCAGCAGCTTCAGGGACAAGAGCCCCGGTCCAGCATGGCAAGCAGTTTTTATATATCTTTACAGAGGGAGGGGAAAGAACTTTAAACTTGTTTTTACATGATAGGGTAATTTCTCCTAATGGGTACGGGGCACTTGGATTGGTCTGGTCCGCTCAGCTACCTGTGATTGACGGGGAAGCTGCTAAATGAGCAGAGTGGAATGTCAGATAAGCTAGGTTCAGCAAGCAGGCCGGCTAAGCAAAGGAATGTCCGGAGGGGTTTATTACTTGACATTCACATACTGCTAGCAGCAGTTGCGGAAGCAGTCAGTTATTTTATGAGACAAACAAAAATTAAACTTAACAAAATTCTAAGTACAAACACTGCAAACGAATACAGTGAACGTGGGGTAGGAATTCATATAGTAATAGTTCTCTTAGAGTTTTTTTTTTAATCTCTTGGGTCTCTCAACTCCTGAGTCCAAGTTCTGTCTCTTGCTCTAAGCACCCGTCACAGAGTCTGGTTTTAGCAGGCTGGACTTCTAGCAGGCCTGAGAATATCAAGATCTCCCATTAGCCTCTCCCTGCCTCTGCTCCACCTTTGTGACATGGAGGGGCCTGGAGTCCCTTTCCCGCGTCTAGTTGTTGGAAGTGGTGATAATTCCCAGTGCAATATCCTTTCTGGTATCTCTCTTTTCCTTCCACCTCAGCTTTCTATCCTGGCGACTTACAACTCGGCGCCCTTTCCACTCCTGACAGGGTTTCTTTCCTTGGCTACTTCCCAGAATGTTTTTATGTTCTCCCCTGACAAATCACACAGATAGATTTCCCTTAAACACCTTTGCTTCCTCCATCTGTGAACCATCTTGCACTCATTATAGACATGACTGGCAGAAAGATCATGGTGGTGAGAGACCCAAGAGATTTTTTAAAAAACTCTAAGAGAACTATTACTATATGAATTCCTACCCCACGTTCACTGTATTCGTTTGCAGTGTTTGTACTTAGAATTTTGTTAAGTTTAATTTTTGTTTGTCTCATAAAATAACTGATTGCTTCTACAACTGCTGCTAGCAGTATGTGAATGTCAAGTAATAAACCCCTCCCGGACATTCCTTTGCTTAGCCGGCCTGCTTGCTGAACCTAGTTTATCTGACATTCCACTCTGCTCATTTAGCAGCTTCCCCGTCAATCACAGGTAGCTGAGCGGACCAGACCAATCCAAGTGCCCCCGTACCCATTAGGAGAAATTACCCTATCATGTAAAAACAAGTTTAAAGTTCTTTCCCCTCCCTCTGTAATGATATATAAAAACTGCTTGCCATGCTGGATCGGGGCTCTTGTCCCTGAAGCTGCTGCTTCGGGCGTGAGCCCAGACTTGAGCCTGAATAAAGACCCTTGTGTGTTTGCATCAGAGCTGGCTCTTTGTTGGTCTCTCAGATTCTGAAATTTGGGTTTAACATTTGGAGGCCCCAGTGAGATTTTTTTTTTATTCCAGAGACCTCCAACCCCAGCCTGTAGGGTCTCCATATGGGGGAGTGCACTGTTTTGTCTGTCTGTCTGCTTATTTGTTACTCGTTGTTAGCGCGCTTCTTGTAAGATATTGATATCCATTTTATAAGGCCAGAATAAGGTTAAGCGGACGTACTATAGAACCGTTGGCCCAGAGGTCTTGGGAGATGTCTCTCGATCTCAGAGGGAGCCTAGGCGCTGGAAAGCGCGGGCACAGAGGGGGTCCAGGCGCGAGAGGCGCGGACTCAGTAGCTCTCGGATACAGTGGTGGTCTGAGAGAGGGGGTCGTCTGGTATGCCCCCATTCGGAGGATAGCGCTGTCCTCATATCTGAAGGTAGCCCAGCACCAAGAGGTGTGGGCTTGCCTTAAGATCGGTTTTGTCTTTGTCTCTACACCTGTAGGAAAGTATATTTTTATGTTGGTTGCACTTTTTATTTTATCTGCTGTTTATGTGTGTGTTACTGTGGACAGAAAACGTGGGACAGAGACTGACTCTAACTCTTGGTTGATTATTTCTCGGACGTAAAATAAAGCTAATAATCTGAATGAAATCATTTGCAAAAAAAAAAAAAAGGCCGCCCTTCAATGTAAAATGGCCACCTGAGAGCACTTTCTTACTAAGTTTTGCTTTGCAGGTTAAGCATATTATCTTCCTGATTTCCATTATAGCCGCCCAAATCAGGTACGTAACTGATAACACCCCCCACCACCACCACCCCACCCCACCCCCCACCCCCGTGGGCAAAATCTTTTCTTCCACCCAAACAGGGCCAACGCTCAGAGTCCTGGCCTCACAGGAAACAAAGCCCGGCCTGGGCGGCCTAGGCGCAGCACGGCAACCCTTGCCCCACCTCCCCCACTTGCGAGCGGGGCGGAGCCTGCGAGCCAAAGTCTGCATTTGGCAGAGAGAAAACTGAGAACAAAGAGGATTAATGAGCATGAGCAAATCAAAAAAAAAAAAAAAAGCTTTCAAGGTGAGTATAAAAGCTTACAAATTCTAAATACTGCTGCAAAAGAATTTCTGCTAATAACTAGTTCTATCATTTCATTTTAAAAATGTATCCTAGCTGGGCTCGGTGGCTCAGCCTGTAATCCTGTGCCTTTGCGAGGCTGAGGTGAGTGGATTGACTGAGCCCGCGGGTTCGAGACCCACCTGGGCAGCGAGACCTCATCTCCACAATAAAATCAAAAAATTAACTGGGCGTGGTAGCGCGCGCCTGTAATTCCGGCTACTCGGAAGGCTGAGGCAGAAGGATCGCTGGAGCCCAGCAGGTCAAGGCTGCGGTGGCCGGGAGCGGCCACTGCACTCCAGTCTGGGTGACAGAGTGAGACTCCAACTCAAAAAAAATAAAATAAAATAAAAAATAAAATAAAAAAATAAAAATGTATCCTAGAATTTTCAGCCAAAATAAATAATATAAGCAATATAAGATGTATTTAGCCAATATATAAATAATATAAAGTATGTTTTTAATAATACATTTTTGTTCTATAATAGAATGGCTGGTTACAGAAAGCATAGAACAAAAATAGAACGTTAAAACATGTCAAAGAATGATATAAGTTCATCGAACATGTTAGATAAAAGTTAATGGAAACAAATAAAAGAAATTCTGTAAACTCTGGAGGCTAAAAAAGTTAATAGTCTGTGTTGGGGGTATACCAACCTATCAATTGCTAACAGGTGTGTCTCACTTTGAATCTGTTAAAAAGCTTGTTAAGTTATTGTGCTTTGTTTAAGGGGACATATGGTCTTCTAAAAACTTGATTGGCTCATATTTTTCAATGTCATCTTGTCTCCTCTTATTTAAGTAATGTCTTCTCCTAACCCGCTGGCGCTGTTAAAATTTCTGCCTTTTGTTGTTAAGGTTATGGAAAATTGCCTGTTGCATATAAGACGTGTTACTGGTTATCTTAAACTCTTTCCGGGGACCACTCCCCCTCCCTTCCTTAGCCTGCATTCTCCTCCGTAAATTCTGAAGGAGCTCATTCTAATACACCTGTAAAGAAATGGAGAAATGCAATGTAAGTTAATGCTAGCCTTAAAAAAATAATAATAATTTTGTGATCTTTCTCTGGCAACTAAGGGAATGAATAGGCTGTTCTTGTTTTCAAATGCTAAAAGCCAGGTTTATTGAAAGTAAATACGTTTCTGAAAGTTTAGGCCTTGCCTAAAATCGTAATCTACTGCTTGTCCCTGTAAAACTGTTACGAAGTCTCACAGTCTTATAATGTATGCTGAGTCTCTACTTTATACTGTAATGCTAAGTAACACTAATGCTTGCGTTTTTTGGCTATGCTCATTTAATTGTCTACATCTTACGACTAAGGCTGCTGTTTAGTAATTCATGAGAATTTTTAACAATTTTGCCTGTTTAGAAATAAATAGGGCCGGGCTCGGTGGCTCAGCCTGTAATCCCGCACCTTTGGGAGACTGAGGTGAGTGGATTGCCTGAGTCCGTGGGTTCGAGACCCGCCTGGGCAGCAAGACCTCATCTCTACAATTAATCAAAAAAATCAGCCAGGCATGGTAGTGCGTGCCTGTAGTTCTGGCTACTCGGTAGGCTGAGGCGGAAGGATCGCTGGAGCCCAGCATGTCGAGGCTGCGGTGGCTGGGAGCGGCCACTGCACTCCAGTCTGGGTGACAGAGTGAGACTCCAACTCAAAAAAAAAAAAAAAAAGAAAGAAAGAAATAGGAACAGATCATTTTACATCTTCGTGGTCTGTTCACTCTAAAAAAAAGGAGAAGAACTCCAAAATGAGCACCAGCCAGAGGAAAGGTAAACAAATTGGCAGTTGCCACTAAAGGCCAAAGTTCCAGCCACCCAAAAAAGGCCCGATAAAGATAAACCTGCTAAGGAGATAGTGCGGCCTCTCCTGAAGGGGAGGGGAAACACCTAGCTCAGCGATAGTGACTGTTGACTGAAGGGGGAGGGGCACGGCCCACCACAGCACTCTGTACGCCATCCACCCAGAGAATCCTTGGGTCTATATAAATGTGGTTGGGGTTCAAATTAATTTCTTAATTAATACTAAGGCTAAGTTTTTAGCCCTTGTGCTCATACTGAATTTCTTCCTCCTAAAACCCACTCTCTAGTGGAATTAAAGATGTTCCAAAAACTAAATGTCTCACCTAACAATTACTAAAAGGTAAATTCAAATTATGACTGTAAAGGTTATCTATAAATAAATAAAAAGGAAAGCAAAAGGCATAGGAAAAATGTAAAAAGGTTGTTGATATAAACATAAGGTTTTAGCAGGAAAAACAAAAAAGAAAGGACTATAAATATATATATATATATTTATCTAAGAGGAAATCTTATATGGTACATTTCTGTTCTATAATAAAGTAAATAGTTATGAAAATTTTTAAAAGGGGGTAGAGAACAAAAATAAATAAATAAATAAAATGGTATAAGCACATCAAAATGGTATAAGGAAAGTTAAAGAAAAATATACATACAAAAGAAGTTCTATAAACAATCTAGGCATAATAAAGTCTTTTCTGAATGCAAGTCTCCAAACATTTTCGGATTTCTCTTCAAATTTTATATAGAATTTACTTAAGTGCCTAGTTCAAATTATAGTCTAAAACAATCTGTCAGGCTACCATTATAGTCCAGAAATACAAAAGCTGGTACTTGTAATAAAGCCACAGAAATTAAAGTTTATCATTTAAGTTATGCTAATAACTTCAGACCTTATAGCTTTTATATAAAAAGGTAATCAGCCACTGCCTACAATTGTCAAAATGTAGGCCTGACTTTATTCCTTTTATTGAGCTAGAATCCAGTAATTTTATGCCCACATAACGGTCATGCAAAAATTCCAGCCAGTGCCTGAAAATAATGCCACTGCTGAAACAAATCTGGACGCCTTAAGTCAGACAGGGAGAGATTTTCGATCTCTGGCTAGGCAGGACTGCGCCCATTATCAGCTCTGAAGAAATTACAGAAGACGGACCTTCACCCCTCAGCACCCCAAATGATTATGGGATCAAAAAATCTCTAAAGAATAAATAATTGAGGCAGGGTAGCTACCACAGGCTAGATATAAATTTTCTATAGGTAGGTTTTAAAAGGCGTTTAAACATTTCTACTGCAGGCCAAGTGGCAACCTGTCCCACCCCTTGGCGAATCCAAGGAAAACTCCATCAGATAAAACTAGAACAGTATAATTTCAATTTGCAGGTTAGCATAATAATCACTAGAAATCCTTTGGAAACATAAATTAACTAAACATAGGTATTTGGTATTTCATCACTCAGGATCCAAATCCCTGAAATGAACTTTGTTAAACCTATAAAATTGTTTAATGGTAGGCCTCTGAAGGAAAGGGGGGCCACAAACATAAATGCTCATAAGAAGATATGTTGTCTATTTGAAATAAATTTTAATTACAGTTTATAAGCTTATTTCCCTAGACACTTCTTGAACCAGAAGAAATTCAAAACATCCAGGGGAAGTAAGTGCTGCTAAAAATTCAAAAAGGAAGAACCCAATCAGCGACTGTAAAAAAAAAAAAAAAAAAAAAGGCGAGGGGGGACCCTAAGTGTGGTCCTGTTCCTATAGCAGTCTAGAGAATTTAAATACCTAACTTCTCTATGAAGTCTCAAAGGGGGGATGAACAAAAACCCCTGCTAAGGGAAAAGACCCCACAACAGGCTTTTAAATAAAGTAAACAGGCATCTTAACTCTTCTTGTTAGGGGCATACAGGCAAACTTAAAAGAATTTGGAAGTCTTGCCTTAGAGCAACAACAAAAAAAAGAAAGCAAAGTTTTTTTAGTTGTTGTTGTTTTTCTTTCTTTTTTCTTTTTTTCTCTTTTCAAAATCGTTAAACTGTAATTTTGGCCAAATAAGACTTTTTTTTATGAAATGGCCATTTGGCCTTTCTTAAACAAAACCCGCCTGGGCGGGCCTTTAAAGTTGCAACTTGCCATTCAAAGGGAAATACCTCTAACTGCTATCAACCTTGCCGCTGGGCTAGTGGCAGCCCAGGTGAGGCCAACTGCTGATCTCTGAACCAGTTACATGTTTCTGTGTTTATTCACACAATCATACAAGAAATATATATTTAAGCATTTGCCGCATCCTGCCACAAAATGAATGGAGAATAACCTGGGCTTCACTCCCTAGCACATCAATTATTATAAAAGTATATCACACCTATTATAAAAACAAAGGAAACTGTTGCCTCCTGCCAATGTTTACCTTTTTTAAATTCTCAATTTAAGCTATAACCTAACTACATGTCTCTAATGTTTTCAATATAATAATATAATAATTCTACTTTTAATAATTACCGGGCTTCTTGCTTAATATCTACCTTTAAGTCTCTAAGTACAGAAAGCCCTTTTCAGGATGGATGATGGCTGCCAATGTCAATGCCTGGAGGAACTAACCTATCATGCGACTAGAGACTAGACGCCTATCAGCATCTGTTTGCCCCTTCAATGATACAGAAAAGGACTGGTCGCTCATCCAGCAACATACTGGCTTCCTGAGATGAAGAGACTGTGCTTATAACTCTAAGGTGGACTATCCTGTGCCTGGTATAAGAATATATTAGTGACTGGGGTTTTTAATGGCTATACACTTGCCGCAGTTAGGTGTCATTCCAATGAATGGGTGCCTCCAGTACTGTCCATCAAGTACGGCATCTGGCAGATTATTCAGCCTCATCTATGGAGAGTTCTTGCAGCCCTTCAGCAAGGCAGCCTGTCTAAATCCGTTGGACAAACTCAGTTATACCATATTAGAGCATACTTGCAATCTCCTTATATATTTCTTATTTAGAATGAATATCGAACTGTTAAAATTATTTATCGTGCTAATGTTTATAAGATATCTTGTACTGAATGCATTTTACTAATTGTTTGACCAAGGCCTTTTGTAAGAAATTTGTCATTCTCAAGCAACTCCCCAATTTAATGGTCCCCATATCTTTGTCATCCCGTTAATATGCTGAAATGGTTTACAAACATTATATAGGTTAATGCTATTTAGAAAGACAGAAATAGCTACTTATTTAAAAATTATAGCATTAAGCCGGGCTCGTGCTCAGCCTGTAATCCCGCGCCTTTGGAGGCTGAGTGAGTGGATTGATCCACGGGTTCGAAGGCACGAGACCTCATTTACAATAAATCAAAAAAGCTTAGCGCATGCCTGTAATTCCAGTACTCGGAAGGCTGAGCGGAAGGATGAGCCCACATCGAGGTTGCGGTAAGCCATGCACTTCTTGAAGAGAGACTCCAACTCAAAAAAAAAAAAAAAAAATATAGCATTAATGGCAATTACTACTTCAGTAACAGTTTCAGCTGTAGCTCTATCTAAGGAAGTTCATACAGCTACCTTTGCTAATCAGTTATCTAAGGATATTTCTATTGCATTGGCTACTCAAAAATTGTAGATTAAAAATTAAAAAATAAAAGTTAATGCTTAAAAATAAAAGGCAGCATTAGCAGTAAAACAAGAGCTTCTGACTTTAAAAATAAAACTGGCTCTCTGATGTCACTCTGAGTTTCAGTGGATTTGCCTCATTCCTTTGGAGGTAAATAAGTCTGTCCATACTTAGGACAAGATAAAAAATCATATCCTTAAAATTTAAAATCATCCGGACTTAAATATAAACCTCACTAAATTACATTAAGACATACAGGACATAAGTTGCTAAAAAGCAGTTCCGGTCCTATGAATTGACTAGCTCCATATTTAATAACTTCTCATTGTTTGCTAATCAAAAGTCATTAATGTCTATACTTATTAATGTAAGAATTTGCGGGACAGTAATTCTTGTCTTGCTGTGCCTATTTCCAGTTATTTCCAGAGTACTGAAAAGGAACATTTTTCAGCTTAACACCGAGTTTCATGGTTTTGTACTAAAATAATAAATAAAAAAGGGGAAGATGTTGGGAGCCGGCCACGGAGGCCCACTGAGCGTTAGGGATCAGGGAGGGCCGTAGACCCCGAGACTGCTAGAACGTGTTCGGGAGCCATTGACCCCATTTTCCTCCTCTTTTTACCATAAACACAAGTAACCTAAAGAAACTCTGCTAATCTAAGCTGAAAGTTCTGTAACTGTAACAGGCATGGCTTACTCTGAAAACCTATTGTTCCTGTTTCCCATAAAACTGTGGTTTCGGCTTACAAATTAAATATAATTCAAATTCAGGTCACATTTGAGAGCCTTTTAGATGGTACAAGCTTCTTTATACAATTTAACAGTATATTTGTAAAATTAGTATACACTTATAGGGAGCAGTTTCAAGCTTTTCAATAATAAAGTTGTCAAAAATGGCTCAGCACAAAGTTTGGGCCACACTCCTGAGAGCCCAGCGCATACTTTAGACTGGGCTGCGTTCTTTTAGGGCAGCTTTAACTACAATTAATGTAAGGCTTCAATTATTTTAAAATAGGTCATGCTAACGTCAAAGAATCATGTTAGTTCAAGTATGACCAATCATAATATTTTAAGGTTTAATAAGATACAGTTAATTTTACAAATTTCATTGTCTCTATTTCCTACTGTTGTAATTTTAGAGAACAAGAGCAACAACTCAATTGGTTTAAAGCATGATTTAACCGCACCCCCTGGTTTACTATACTAATTTTCACCGTAGTTGGTCCTTTAGTTATTTTAATTCTCCTACTTATTTTCGGGCCTTGCATCATCAACAAGCTTGTAGCCTTTGTTAAAAATCAAGTCAGCACTGTTCAACTCATGGTACTCAAGCACCAGTGCCAACCGCTTGGTACTCATCCTTGGTGTCTCAACTCTCCTACCCAATTTCAGAATGGTCTTAAAAAAACCTATGTAAGCCGGGCTCGGTGGCTCAGCCTATAATCCCGCGCCTTTGGGAGGCTGAGGTGAGTGGATTGCCTGAGCCCGCGGGTTCGAGACCCACCTGGGCAGCGAGACCTCATCTCTACAATAAATCAAAAAATCAGCCGGGTGTGGTGGCGCATGCCTGTAATTCCGGCTACTCAGAAGGCTGAGGCGGAAGGATCACCGGAGCCCAGCAGGTCGAGGCTGCGGTGGCCAGGAGCAGCCACTGCACTCCAGTCTGGGCGACAGAGTGAGACTCCAACTCAAAAAAAACAAAACAAAAAACAAAAAAACCTATGTAGACCATGATTGGTCCTTTTTTTTTTTTTTTTTTTTTTTTTTTTTTTTTTTTTTGAGTTGGAGTCTCACTCTGTCGCCCAGACTGGAGTGCAGTGGCGCTCCCGGCCACCGCAGCCTCGACTGCTGGCTCCAGTGATCCTTCCGCCTCAGCTTGGTAGCCGGAATTACAGCAGTGCACCATGCCCAGCTGTTTTTTTGATTTACTGTGAGATGAGGTCTCACTGCCAGGCGGGTCTCGAACCGTGGGCTAGGCAATCCACTCACCTCAGCTCCCAAAGGCGTGGGATTACAGGTGAGCCACCAAGCCCTCATGATTGGGTCTTTCTTTAGGTTCTCTGAGAGGGGAAATGAAGACCCAAGAGATTTTTAAAACTCTAAGAACTATTACCATATGAATTCCTACCCCACGTTCACTGTATTCGTTTGCAGTGTTTGTACTTAGAATTTTGTTAAGTTTAATTTTTGTTTGTCTCATAAAATAACCGATTGCTTCCACAACTGCTGCTAGCAGTATGTGAATGTCAAGTAATAAACCCCTCCCGAACATTCCTTTGCTTAGCCGGCCTGCTTGGTGAACCTAGCTTATCTGACATTCCATTCTGCTCATTTAGCAGCTTCCCCGTCAATCACAGGTAGCTGAGCGGACCAGACCAATCCCAAGTGCCCTCGTACCCATTAGGAGAAATTACCCTATCATGTAAAAACAAGTTTAAAGTTCTTTCCCCTCCCTCTGTAATGATATATAAAAACTGCTTGCCATGCTGTATCGGGGTTCTCGTCCCTGAAGCTGCTACTTTGGGCGTGAGCCCAGACTTGAGCCTGAATAAAGACCCTTGTGTGTTTGCATCAGAGCTGGCTCTTTGTTGGTCTCTCGGATTCTGAAATTTGGGTTTAACAGAGTCCGACACTGGCTCAAATACCTGCACCCCACCACCTGCCAGATGGGTGAACTCACTTCTCTGTGCTGCAGCTTCCTCCTCACGAGGGTGCCTTTCACACAGTGAGCACTCAATAGATGCTAGCTATTATTATTGCTTGCTGACAATTTCATCTTCCAAACAGTAGAGGAAGTAGTAAGGGGAACTGCTGCTCTGAACCTAAATATGGCCAAAAGGAGGAATTGGTTGGCAGAGTGGAAATGACAGGAAGCTTTGGAGAAAGCAACTCTGTCTTCAAGTTTTTGATAGTGACAGAAATGGTAAGGCACCATGTTCCCTAGACTTTAAGAATTTAAAAAAAAAACCCACATTTGATTTGTTAGAAAGATGATAAGAATTTAGTAACTTATTTTATTTTATTGAGTCAGAGTCTCATTCTGTCACCCAGGCCAGAGTGCAGTGCCATGATCATGGGTCACCGCAGCCTCGATTTCCTAGACTCAGGCCATCCTTCCACCTCAGCCTCCCAAGTAGCTGGGACTACAGTTGTGTGCGCCACCATGACAGGTTAATTTTTTTTTTTTTTAATTTTTTGAAGTAACAAGGTCTCACTATGTTGCCCAGGCTGGTCTCTAACTCCCAGACTCAAGCAATTCGCCTGCTTCAGCCTCCCAAAGTACTGGGATTATAGGTGTAAGCCACTGCTCCCAGCCTAAGTAACTTCTTAAGAACATTCACTTTATCTGTGAAATTTCAAGTTAGTAAAAAAGGAGAAAAGGTCTTAAAGAAACCTTGTGGTTACAGATGTTTGGTTATTTTATTTTATTTATTTATTATTTGAGTAGGAGTCTCACTCTGTTGCCCAGGCTGGAGTGCAGTGGCAGGCTCATGGCCACCATAGCCTCGACCTGCTGGGCTCAGGTGATCCTTCCACCTCAGCCTTCCTAGTAGCTGGAACTACAGGCATGCACCACCACACCCAGCTAATTTTTTGATTTATTGTAGAGACAAGGTCTTGCCATTTTGCCCAGGTTGGTCTCAAACCCCTGGACTCAGGCAATCCTCTCACCTCCGCCTCCCAAAGTGTTGGGATTACAGGCATGAGCCACCGCACCTGGCTTGTTAATTTGATTTGAAGAAAAAGTAAGCCTACACCTTGAAGGGATGCTCTGTCCAACTTGTGTCCACAGATGAATGTGAGAAGGTGGGACTTCTGAGAAAGTGAAAGCCTCACATGAGTTGAGGCCTGTAAAGGGCTTCTTAAAGTCATATTCAAAGCAAAAAAAGGATATATGTTTGTGGTCAATGCTGTCATGTTGGTGGGTGACAAAGAAAAAGCAGAACTCGTATTGTATTTTGCTTCTGTTTTTCTCTGTCAAAGGGAATGTTCTTAGAACTGAAATGCCCAGGGGAAAAGTTAACCCTAGGTGGGAGGAAAAATTGCAAAAGACTCCGCAGGGTTTCTATATGAATTCCAGGAATCTGACTACCACAAATTGTTTTCTAGAGTGTGGGGAGATTTGCAAATGAATGACCTAACCTTCAGGCATTGTCTAAGGGAGAACCCTCTGGAGGCAAGCATTTACTACCATTTTCAAAACAGTGAAGACATTAATTCTCAAATATTCTGACTCAAATTTTGCAGGCCTTAATTTTGTTAAGAAGATTTAATTTTTCAATTTTTAGGCTAAAAACACATTTTTTTTTTCTTTTGAGTTGGAGTCTCACTCTGTCGCCCAGACTAGAGTGCAGTGGCCGCTCCCGGCCACCGCAGCCTCACCTGCTGTGCTCTGGCGATCCTTCCACCTCAGCCTTCCGAGTAGCTGGAGCTACAGGCACGCGCTACCACGCCAGGCTAATTTTTGATTTATTGTAGAGATGAGGTCTCGCCAAGTTGCCCAGGTGGTTCTCGAACCTGCGGGCTCAGGCAATCCACTCACCTCAGCCTCCCAAAGTGGGGGGATTACAGGCTGAGCCACCGAGCCCAGCTACTTTTTTTTTTTTTTTTTTAGTTAGAGTCTCACTCCTTTGCCCAGATTAAAGGGCAGTGGCACGCTCACGGCCACCCCAGCGTTAACCCGCTGGGCTTAGGCGATCCTTCTGCCTCAGCCTTCCAAGTAGCTGGAACTACAGGTGTGCACTACCACACCCTGCTATTTTTTTTTTTTTTTTTATGGTAGAGATGAGGCCTCACCAAGTTGCCCAGGCTGGCCTTAAACCTGTAGGCTCAGGCAATCCCCTCACCTCAGCCTCCCAAAGTGCTGGGATTACAGGCTTGAACCACTGCACTCGGTCTAAAAAGACATTTAAAAAATATTTTCATTTAAGCAGTTGTCAGGTTTATTTTCTGTTGATTGTGTCTATCGGTGATATTCATTATGAATTAGATAAAATACTAAACACGGTTACTATTTATTTCTTGGCTAATCCAAGAGGATATTGTAAGCAATGAATAGTCAGGGAAGAGGAGCAGAAGGAAGAGGAAGAGAGAGGGAGGGAGAGGGAGGGAGAGAGCGAGAGAGTGCCAGCGTGAGACAGACAGACAGACAGACAGAGAGAGAGAGAGAGAGAGATTTGTAGCCATAATTAAGAATGTGAATGTGAGGAGGCTGGGTGTGGTAGCTCACGCTTGTAATTCCAGCACTTCGGGAGGCCAAGGCTGGAGGCTCGCTTGAGCTCAGAAGTTTGAGACCAGCCTGGACAACATAGTGAGACCTCATCTCTACAAAAAATCAAAAATTAGCCAGACATGGTGGCTCACGCCTGTAGTCCCAGCTAGTTGGGAGGCTGAAGTGGAAGGATCACCCTAACCCAAGAGGTCGAGGCTCCAGTGTGCCTGAGTGACAGAGTGAGACCCCAACTAAAAATTTTGTAAAAAGAACCTAAATGTCTGAAAGGAGGGTGAATTCAAAATACCATGCTTTATTCTGAAGGGAGTTGGACATGGTATTTGAGATTAGGGATAGACTCTAATTATGATTTGGAACCCAGAACTCCAACCCTGAGGCTTCTGTGAAGGTTGAACTGCACAGCTAAATATCTGGGGAAGGTTTAGTTACTACGCAGGCAGCCCACCGGGGCTTCTGCTATTCAATGCCTTTGTATGAGTTAGAAAAGGCATCCCTCCAGTCGGACACAGACCACGGGCACAGGGCATGGTAAGTAAAACAGAGACTAGGTTTCAGCCTCCACTCCTCCCCTCTGTGAGAACTCTTGTGTAGGGATCCAGCACAACTACATATATGATGCTGTCTTCAACTTGTTAGAGGCTTTGGTCCCTGGGTCAAGTAATGAGGAGTGCAAGATGGGGGATTCAAAGCATCAGGACCACCGGTCTGTGTTGCTGAGGGTTATGTGGTGAGGACAAGGTGAATGGGGTTCAGGGCTACGTAGCCTCCAAAGAGGAGGGCAGGGGTGAAGAGGCCCAGATATTTGTCTGAAGGTCCCCAAACGCATCCAGTCCTGTGGGATGGGATCAGGGAAGGGAACTGAAGAGAGAGGATGTCAGCAGCCACCACGGAAGAGCTGTGCAGCTGGTGTGTTGCCCAGAAGGTGGGCCCTAGGCTCAGCTTCATCCATCCTATCCAGGCCCCTGGATGGGAAGGGCCCTTGTTCATTTCTGCCCCTATGCTATCCTCTGTGCCTTCAGTATCCAGGCCAAAGTAGGATCCTTACTTCTCCAAGGGCTGGGAAGTGCCCTGGGAACTAGGATCCTTGCAAGAACTGTGAAGCAAGGCGGTGCCCTTCTCTGCTACACACTGGGAAACCCTGATGGCTGGTCTGGCCTACAGGGAAGCTTAAACTTCCTTGTGCCACACGACCCTCCTGTAGTCCGGCAAAGTCTGTGGACTCCTCAGAGTCATGCTTTTACAAGTAGAAAATAAAATACAGAGGCATACAGAGGAAATAAACTACATTGAAATAGAATTCTACCCACAGACACCTTGGGTCCACGCACCCCAGGTTAAAAAGTCCTGAGGAGGTAGTAAATAGCAGTTCAGAATTCAAATGAAGGAGTTAAATATATGGTATATATTTTCAGAAGGATCAATTAAAGCAGAAAATGAGCCGGGCTCGGTGGCTCAGCCTGTAATCCCGCGCCTTTGGGAGGCTGAGGTGAGTGGATTGCCTGAGCCGGCAGGTTCGAGACCCGCCTGGGCAGCGAGACCTCATCTCTACAATAAATCAAAAAATCAGCCGGGCATGGTAGCACATGCCTGTAATTCCGGCTACTCGGAAGGCGGAGGCGGAAGGATCGGAGCCCAGCAGGTCGAGGCTGCAGTGGCCGGAAGCGGCCACTGCACTCCAGTCTGGGCGACAGAGTGAGACTCCAACTCAAAAAAAATAAATAAATAAAGCAGAAAATGAAAAATTAACCTGGGTTTCATTTATGTTCACAATTTTTTTATTATTATTATTTATTTTTCGAGGTGGGGTCTTACTCTGTTACCCAGGCTAAAACTGTAGTGGCACAATCATAGCTCATTGTAACCTCAGACTCCTGGGCTCAGGCAATCCTTCCACTTTAGCCTCCTGAGTAGCTGAAATTACAGGCATGTACCACCACACCCAGCCCTCCCCTCCTTTAGACCTTTCCTACTTTTCCTCTATTTTTCTTGAGACTCGGCAATCACAACCAAATGTAATTTTCCAAGTGTGGGCACAGGATGTGTCATATCACAGGAAAGAGTTGGCACATGCAAATTAGGTGATTTGAGGAAGGTTTAATAAAGGGAATTGTACAAAGATGTGGTCATGAGAGTGCAGGAACCCAGGACTTGCTACAAAGTCTGTTACTATTCCTAGGTGTGAGTGGAGGCGATGATCAGAACCCAGAAGGTGAGAGTCCAGAACTGACCTGGAGAGGGCTCCTTGAGAATTCTGTGACCTCTGATCTAGGGAAGCAGCCTCCCTGAGGGAAGCCCGTCAAAAGGAAACCAGGGGGTCAAATACTCTGATAGCTCTCCCTACCCTGCCTGTAATCTCTCGCCAGAGAAGATTAGAAGCTAAAAGACACAGGACCGGCTGATGTGGTCAACACAGGTCTGTCATCCTGAGCAGAGAGCAGGGAGAGAGAGGATGGGAAGTGGACCTGAATGGTCACATGAAGTAAATCTGGTACATTGTGGCTCTATGTAACAGTGGGATAAATCATCTTCCCTATTTTACTTCTATTATACTTTTCTAGTATGTTATAACAACAGTAGCATCTTTGCACAGTATGTTCTTTTCATTTTTAATTCTTTCAGAGATGAGGGTCTAGTTATGTTGCCCAGGCTGGTCTTGAACTTCTGGCCTCAGAGGATCCTCCCATCTCAACTCCAGAGTAGCTGGGATTATAGGCATGAGCCACTGCACTCAACCACAGTATGTTTTTTTTTTTTGAGTTGGAGTCGCCCAGACTGGAGTGCAGTGGCCGCTCCTGGCCACCGCAGCCTCGACCTGCTGGACTCCGTTGATCCTTCCGCCTCGGCCTTCCAAGTAGCTGGAATTACAGGCGTGTGCTACCATGCCTGGCTAATTTTTTGATTTATTGTAGAGATTAGGCCTCGCCTGCCCAGGTGGGTCTCGAACCCGCGGGCTCAGGCAATCCACTCACCTCAGCCTCCCAAAGACGCGGGATTACAGGCTGAGCCACCCAGCCCGGCTCACAGTATGTTTTTATTTTTATTTTTTTATTTTTTTTTTTTTCTGAGTTGAGTCTCACTCTGTCGCCCAGACTGGAGTGCAGTGGCCGCTCCCGCCACCGCAGCCTCGACCTGCTGGGCTCCGGCAATCCTCCACATCAGCCTTCGAATAGCCGGAATTACAGGCGTGTGCTACCACGCCCGGCTGATTTTTTGATTTATTGTAGAGATGAGGTCTCGCTGCCCAGGCGGGTCTCGAACCCGCAGGCTCAGGCAATCCATTCACCTCAGCCTCCCAAAGGCGCGGGCACAGTATGTTTTTAAAGAGTCTTTAATGACTCTCATTCTTTGCCTTGCAACTTGTCATACTAGAAACAGAATTTAAATTATTGTTCCCTGAATGTGTTACCACTCACTTGCTTACACCAACTTTTAAGTCACTTTTCTTACAGCTAACATGGTAGTCACACAATCTCCCTACAAAATTATTCCCATTAGTTTAACTTTTTATTACCTAAAAGAAGTTAATACCAGTCTCGCTATTCGCCCATTATTTTTATACCCTCCTCCAAATAACTTATACAAGTATCTTAAAGTACAATCTGGAATAATCAGTGAAAGGTACCTATAGAAACCTAGAAGAAACTGAGCTTATGCTTAGTCTTTTTGCCTCAGTGTAACCATTAGCAAGCATCCAGACATTCTGCTGCAGGACAAAGAGCAGTCTGTCCCATCCCCCCTAGGCAAATCTCCTTCAGATACAAGATCAGGACAGCCCAAATGACCACCCAACCCCACACTTTGGTCAAGTAATTTGTGAATTGCAAATGTCTAACAAGTCTCTTGCAGGAAATCCCCCTCGGGTTAGCCCTCTGTGAACTGCGTGACACAGATAACCCCACCATGGCAGCAATCATGTGACTAAACCACCCATCTGCCTGCTGTCCATCACCTGACATCATCAGTACCTGAGCTTGTCTGCCCCTTTGTGATGACATGGAAGCAGACCACCACCCAATCACCTTAATGATCTTCCCCCATCAAGGGGAATGGTTAAAAGGACTCAACCACAAGCAACCGGGGGCCACTGCCTTGCCAGAGTCTGATGCGGCCATGTGCTCTTTGAGCCATGGCTGTCACCATGCTTCCTGGCTTTGGTCCCCCTCCCCCACCTTGGAGAGGTGAATCTTCTCTCTTCTTTCTCTTCCTCTCTCTAATTTACTTTTATTTATTTATTTATTTTTTTGAGTTGGAGTCTCACTCTGTCACCCAGACTGGAGTGCAGTGGCCGCTTCCGGCCACCGCAGCCTCGACCTGCTGGACTCTGGTGATCCTTCCGCCTCAGCCTTCCGAGTAGCCGGAATTACAGGCATGCACTACCATGCCCGGCTGGTTTTTTTGATTTATTGTAGAGATGAGGTCTCGCTGCCCAGGCGGGTCTCGAACCCGTGGGCTCAGGCAATCCGCTCACCTCAGCCTCCCAAAGGCGCGGGATTACAGGCTGAGCCACCGATCTAATTTACTTTTAAATAAACTTTTCTTTCTTAACCTTTTGTGTGTTGCAATTCTTTGCAATCTACTCGGATCTCTGGGTTCCTAGCGCGCACCTCTGGCTTGCCAGTCCCGGCAGTGCTGCGCCTCTCCCTGCCTCTCCACCCTCACCTGGTCCGTCCGTACCCTAACAATCAGGAATCTCTAAGAATTAGTGAAATAAAATCAACTCAAACTGGTAAGCAAAAGGGAAATTTGGCTGGGTACAATGGGTCACATCTGTAATCCCAGTAATTTGGGAGACTGAAGGATCCCTTGAGGTCAGGAGTTCAAGACCAGCCTGGGAGACATAGCAAGACCTTATACAAATATTTTTTTAAAAAATTAGCTTGGTGTGGTTCACGCCTATAGTCCAAGCTACTTGGTAGACTAAGGCAGAAGGATCACTTGAGCTCAGAAGTCTGAGGCTGCAGTGAATTATAATCATGTCTCTGCACTCCAAACTGGATGACAGAATGAGACCGTGTCTCTGAAAAAAAAAAAAAAAAAAAACAAAAAAGTGAGGGGGCAATTTATGTAACTAGAAAGTCTGATTGAAGGCTAGACTGGATTCGTTGCTCGAAGAATGATTTCAGAAATCTGTCTTTCCTGCAAGAATGATTTCAGAAATCTGTCTCTCCCGCTGTCTGCCCGACTCTCCTCTGTGTGGATGGCTTCTGGTAGCTTCTGGCCAATAGCCTAGGGTAGCAATCCCAAGGGAAAGAGGAATTTTTCAATTCCTTCAGCTGAAGTCCCAGGACTGAGTCTCCTTGGTGTGATCTGAGGTCAAGGGCCCCTTCCCTAATGAGTCACTGTGGGTGGGGGATGGAATGTGCAGATTTTTCTAGACTGGTTCATACCCCTTTTCCTGAAGCTCTACCCAAGCAACATAAACTACATATTTATGGAAAAGGAGTGGCACCCTAAAGAAAATCAAGGTACTGTTATCAGAAGAGGGATAGAGGCTGGGCAGACACCACTCAGGACCATCTTCTCTACAAGTTTAGTGCTGATTCCTAGTTTATATTCTTTTTTTTTGAGTTGGAGTCTCACTCTGTCGCCCAGGCTGGAGTGCAGTGACACGCTGCTCACGGACACCACAGCCTTGACCTGCTGGGCTCAGGTAATCCTTCCGCCTCAGCTTTCCAAGTAGCTGGAACTACATGCACACGCCACCACGCCCAGCTAATTTTTAATTTTATTGTAGAGATGAGGGCTCACCAAGTTGCCCAGGCTGGTCTCGAACTCATGGGCTCAGGAAATCCTCTCACCTCGGCCTCCCAAAGTGCTGGAATTATAGGCGTGAGCTACTGAACCCGACCATAGAGCTGATTCCTTAGAAGAGCTACTGATTTTGCTTCATCCAGAGAAGCCACTGGACCACACTGGGTCAGAGGAACTCACTTTACAAAACCATCATAGATCCAAATAGTTTGTCTGGCTTTAAGGCAATTGTTTGTATGTAATATGTTACCTCACGACCTTCTATTTCCCTATAACAGCATTTCAATAAAATAAAATTTACTCTTAACAAGCCTGGTGCTTTCTTATAATTGGTTATGGTTCCTGAAGAGCTCATTGAGATAACTAGAGACTTGTGGAGCTGGATCACAATGCTGGTGAAGCAGAAAGAGCACTGGGTAGAGAGGTGGAGACTCACGTTTTAAAAAATTTCTATAGATTTAGGGGGTACACATAGTTTTTGGTCTGGGCTTTAAGTGTACCCACCACCCCCATCTGTGCACGTTGTATGTGATAGGTGATTTTTCATCCTTCACCCCTTTTTCCCTTCCCCCTTCCCTTCTGAATCTCCAGTGTCCATTATACCATTCTTTATGTCTCTGCAGGTCCTTTGTTTAGCTCTCACGTATAAGTGAGAACATGCGGTGCTTGGTTTTCTGTTCCTGTGTTTGTTCTTAGGATGATGCTCTCCAACTCTATCCAAGTTGCTGCAAAAGACATTATTTCATTCTTTTTGATGGCTGAATCGTATTCCATAGTGTATATATACCGCATTTTCATTAACCACTGAAGATCCACATTTTAGACCCAGTTCTGTTGCGAACAAGGGGTCCAATTTTTCCATGAGTAAAATGAGGTTGGGCAATACCTCTAAGGTCAATTCTACCTACAAGAACTTGTAATTTTTTTTTTTTTTTTTTTTGAGTTGGAGTCTCACTCTGTCGCCCAGACTGGAGTGCAGGGGCCGCTCCCGGCCACCGCAGCCTCGACCTGCTGGGCTCCGGCGATCCTTCCGCCTCAGCCTTCCAAGTAGCTGGAACTACAGGCGTGCGAGAACTTGTAATTCTATTCTGAAATATGTATCATCAAAGAGATAATAGGAGGAATACCTGTTATTTAGAGAAGAGGAGTTAAGGTCCTCAGGTTGCCACTATGGGCCCAAAATGGGAGGAAGAACTGCAGTTCAGAATTTCATAGACTTGGGCCAGGGACAGTGGCTCACACCAGTAATCCTAGCACTTTGGGAGGCTGAGGCAGAAGAATCGCTTGAGCCCAGGAGTTCAAGACCAACTTGTCTTGAATATGGCAAGACCTATGTCTACCAAAAATAAAATTAAAAACACAAAATTTCATTGACTTCGAGAAGGTAAATGTATTAAAGGACACAACCAATAGCGAAAAGACAAATATTTATAAATAATATATCTGATAAGGGTTACTCTCTAAAATACATGAAGAAGCTTTTTTTTTTGAGTTGGAGTCTCACTCCATCACCCTGGCTGGAGTACAGTGGCATGCTCACAGCCACCCCAGCATCGACCTGCAGGCTCAGGTAATCCTTATGAAGAACTTTTACAACTCAACAACAACAAATCAAATAACAGAGTTTAAAAGTGGGCAAAAGGGCCGGGTGCAGTGACTCAAGCCTATAATCCTAGCACTTTGGGAGGCCAAGGTGAGAGGATTGCCTGAGTCCATGGGTTCGAGATCAGCCTGGGCAATTTGGCGAGACCTCATCTCTACAATAAATCAAAAAAATTAGTCAGGCATGGTAGCTCGCGCCTGTAGTTCTGGCTACTTGGAAGCCTGAGGCAGAAGGATTGTCTGAGTCCAGCAGGTCGATGCTGAGGTGGTCGTGAGTGTGCCCCCTGCACGCCAGCATGGGTGATGGAGTGAGACTCTAACTCCAAAAAAAAAAAAAAAAAAAAGTAGACAAAGGACTTGAATAGACTTTTCTCCAAAAAAGATGCAATACAACTGGCCAAGAAGCACATGAAAAGATGCTCTACATCACTAATCATTAGAAAATGCCAATCAAAATGGCAACGAGATACCACCTCTTACCCATTAGGATGGCTGCTACACAGACACACACACACACACACACACAGAGA
Organism: Cephalopachus bancanus; assembly: GCA_027257055.1. Lineage (NCBI taxonomy): Eukaryota > Metazoa > Chordata > Mammalia > Primates > Tarsiidae > Cephalopachus > Cephalopachus bancanus. The sequence goes on along the minus strand of JAPVLO010000230.1, from coordinate 2,022,027 downwards.
GAGAGAGAGAGAGAGAGAGAGAGAGAGAAGAACAAGTGTTGGAAAGAATGTGGAGAAATTGGAACACTTGTGTACTGTTGATGGGGATATAAAATGGTGCCGCCACTGTGGAAAACAGTATGCTGGTTCCTCAAAACATTAAAAATAGAATTATCCTATAATCATGCAATTTTGCTTAAAAGAATGGAAAGCAGTCAGGAGCTGTGGAGAGGGGAAAATCAGGAATTGTTGTTTAATAAACACATAGTGTTTGTTTCATAAGATGAGAAATTTCTGGAGATTAGTTGAACAACAGTGTGAATATACTTAACACTATTGAACTGTACACTTAAAGATGATTAATGGCCAGGTATTGTGGCTCACACCTATAATCCCAGCACTTTGGGAAGTCAAGGAGAGAAGATTGGTCAAGCCCAGGAGTTCAAGACTAGCCTGGGTAACATAGTGAGACCTCATCTCTACCAAAAAAAAAAAAAGAGGTTGAGATAGTAAATTCTATGTTATGTGTTTTTTTCATGATTTTTTTTTTTTTTACTTTCTAGCTCCCTTAGGTGATTTGTTAGGCTCTCCACTCATAATTTTTAAAAAATAAATCTAAAGCTGGAAGAAAACTTAGAGATCCTTTAGTCCAAATGTTTTTACAGATAGAAAAACTGAGGCCCTCAGTGTTAAATATTTACACAAAAACAAAAACAATAGCAGAGATTGGACTCATCCAATCAGTTGAAGGCCTGAATAAAACAAAAAGACCAAGCCGAGCTCGATGGCTCAGCCTGTAATCCTGCACCTTGAGAGGCTGAGGTGAGTGGACTGCCTGAGGTCACATGTTCGAGACATGCATGGGCAACTTGGTGAGACCTCATCTCTAAAATAAATAAAAAAATCAGCCAGGCATGGTAGAGCTTTCCTGTAATTCCGGCTACTCGGAAGGCTGAGGCGGATGGATGGCCAGAGCCCTGCAGGTCGAGGCTGCAGTGGCCGAGAGCGGCCACTGCACTCCAGACTGGGTGACAGAATGAGACTCCAACGCCCCAAAAATATAAATAAATAAAATTTCCTCTACGCAATTATCTCGTTTTCTCCATTTTGTGCAAGAACAGGGCCCCTGGTTCCCTGAAGAAGGTATCGTTTATTTAGTTTTTGCTTTTGGTTGTTTATTTATTTATTTTTTTTGAGTTGGAGTCTCACTCCATCGCCCACACTGGAGTGCAGTAGCCGCTCCTGGCCACCGCAGCCTCGACCTGCTGGGCTCCGGCGATCCTTCCACCTCAGCCTTCCAAGTAGCTGGAACTACAGGCGCACGCTACCACGCCCGGTTAATTTTTTTTTTTGGATTTATTGTAGAGAAGAAGTCTCGCCAAGTTGCCCAGGTGGGTCTCGAACCCGTGGGCTCAGGCAATCCACTCACCTCAGCCTCCCAAAGTGCTGAGATTACAGGCTGAGCCACCGAGCCTGGCTTGGTATCGTTTATTTAGAAACATGGACAAAGTTTGACGAAAAATTGAAAGTGTATTACACTTTCCACGGTCCAGAACGAGTGCTTGTTGATACTTTTGCATTATGGAATATAATTAGAGATGTCTTAGATCCACAACAAAATGTTGAAAAAATGCCCATTAATGTAAAAGAGAAACCAGGTGAAAGAACTCCCTTACTGACTCCTGTTCCTTCCCAGGCAATGTTAGCTACTGCCCCTGTTGATGATGATCCTCTACCCCCTGAGGATAAGGAAAACTTAAAAGAAGAAGCAGTTAGGTAACATGAAGAAAAATATCCAGATAATTTAAATTTGCCCATTGGCGTAAAAACACTTCCAGCAAGTGGGGGGGGGAGGGATTGTGATTTGTTACTGTCTTGATTTAAGAGGAGAAAATTGTCTTTCTATACTGATTCCTGTTCTATAAAAGGGCTGTTTCCTCATATTAAAACAGTCACCATACCTGTTAATAAGACAACTTCTCTTGATTTACTTATCCAATTATAGCAACTAACAATTGTTAGAAACTATCCATTTTACATAGGTCATATTAGATTTCATTCAGGACTCCCTGGACCTCTACATCAAGGTAATCAATTAGCAGATGTCTTGACAAAATCGGTCATGTGCCCTCTCCTTGTAAATTCTTTAGTTAAACAAGCTCAGCAATCCCATAAAATTCATCACCAAAACGCAGCAGCTTTAAGGCACCAACTTCACATTCCAAGAGAAACGGCTGGACAAATGATTAAAAATTGCACTTCATGTCCTACTTCTAATAATTCCCTCCCCTCAGGAGTTAATCCCCATGGATTAAAACCTAATATTTTGTGGCAAATGGATGTTACTTATTTCCAAAGTTTTGAAAAATTGTCATTTCTACATGTGATAGTGGATACATTTTCCCATGTAATTTTAGCCTCGCCCAGAACTGGGGAAGCCTGTAATCCTGCGCCTTGGGAGGCTGAGGTGAGTGGATTGCCCGAGCCCGCTGGTTCAAGATCCGCCTGGGCAACTTGGTGAGACCTCATCTCTACAATAAATCAAAAAGTAGCCAGGCATGGTAGCGCGCGCCTGTCGTTCCAGCTACTTGGAGGGCTGAGGCGGAAGGATCACCAGAGCCCAGCAGGTCGAGGCTGCGGTGGCCGGGAATGGCCACTGCACTCCAGTCTGGGCAACAGAGTGAGACTCCAACTCAAAAAAAAAAAAAGACTGACTTCCCTGTAGCAACAGGAAATGTTCTAGCCTGCTGGCTCACCCTGCAGATTTTGGACTTGCCAGCCTCCATAATCATGTGAACCAATTTCTTAAAATAAATTACTTCCTAAGGGCCAGGTATGGTGGCTTACACCTGTAATCCCACCACTTTGGGAAGCCAAAGTGGGAGAATTGCTTGCGCTCAGGTGTTTGCAACCAGCCTGAGCAACATAGCAAGACCTCATCTTGACAAAAAAATCAAAAAAGTAACCAGGCGTGGTGGCATGTGCCTGTAGTCACAGCTACTCAGTAGGCTGAGGCAGCAGGATCATGCAGTAAGCTGTGATCGTGCCACTGCACTACAGCCTGGGCAACAGACAGAGTGAGACCATGACTCAAAAAAAAAAAATCTTTCTATATATAAATGTCCAGTTGGTTCTGTTTCTCTGGAGAATCCTAATACATCTGCCTTTTTATTTTCTGTTCAATTGTGACTTTAAAATACACATCACTCAGTATTTGTAAGATGCTACAGCAACCACACACATTTCTTTCTGGTCACAAGAGGATAAAACAAATGAGAAGGTCAATCCAGGGATTAACCTTAGCATCACTAGTAATAGAAAAACCAGATATGTCTTCTGATGTGATGCCACAGAAAGTACTCAACATCACTTAGGGTATATACTTGCTAAAATGTTTAACTTGAATTAAATTGAACCTTAAGATCTAACTTAGCATTTATAGGAAATAAAGAGTATAAAGAGCCTGCTAGAGGAACACTATGGCAAAGAAGTTCCCTTCCACTTATCAACATTATAAATCAAAGAGTTTGTGTCCCATAACAACCAGATGCAATGCTTGGTCCTGGATGAGATCCTGGTTTGGGTAAAACAGTGCAAAGGACATTTTGGGACAAATAAGGAAATTTGGCATATGGACTAAGTATTAAATAATGTTAGAAAATTATAATTAATTTTATTGGTTATTGTACTTAATTTTGGCTGTGCAGAAAAATATTCCTATGTTTTAAAGATACATACTGAAGTATTAGGGGTTGAATGTCCTTATGTCTTTAAATGTATTTTTAAATATTTCATCAAAAATTAATGAAGTGAGCTAAAAGGGAAAAAACTCTTCCCATAAGGCACTGGGTACCCAGGAAGAGAAAAAACAAGTGTATTGAGGATGCAGTAAACCTCAAGGTAAAACCACCACACATCATCTCCTTGGCAAGCAAAGGGCCCACCTCCCCTGGGGTGTTAACCTGGAGACTAAGGCATCTGAAGAGCTGTCCCATGGAGAAGAGGGGCCCAGGTGATCCCATAGGGGAAACACTAAGAGGAAGCAGATTTCAGATGGATAAAAGCCTAAATGGACTGGGTTTGGTGGTTCACGCCTGTAGTCCCAGCATTTTGGGAAGTCAAGACAGGAGGATTGATTGAGTTCAGGAGTCCAAGACCAGCCTGGGCTAGGGTCTCAGAAAAGAATTTTTAAATATAGTCCCCCCTAAAAAAATGTAGTCCCAGCTACTCAGGAGGCTGAGGCAGAAAACATTATCTGGGCCTAGGAGGTCAAGGCTGTGGTGAACTGTGATCACGCCACTGCACTCCAGCCTGGGCGAAAGAGTAGACCCCGAACTCAAAAAACAAACGAACAACCACAAAAAAAGACAAAACGCAAAACGGAGCTGATTTCTTGGGGAAAGCAATGAAATTCCTCTCTTTGAAAGTGTCAAATACAGGGTAGACTTGTCGGGGGTGACAGAGCGGGGACTGGCCCCGGCAACTTCTACAATCCTTTTCAACCTCAGATGCCAGGACTCAGGAAAAGGGTAAGTGAGGCCAGAGGTGGCAAGAACAAGACAGAGACGCAGGGAAGGAGACCGGGGACCAGGCACTGACTGAGTTGGGTCTTGAGTTAATTTGCCGAACTCAGCTTCCCTCCCTGGGGAAACCTGCTTCTTCGTGCTGCTTCCTGTCTCTTACAATCTGGAGAAGCCAATTTCCTTTGGTGACTGATTTCATTTGATAAGGAAAGGGAGGGGAGCTCAAACCAAGCCATCACAGGGACTGTCCTTGAGCAGAAATGGGAGCTCAGTCTTAACACTGCCTACCACCAACTATTCCAAAAGGAAGATTTAAGAGAAGCTGAAAGTCACGTTATTGCAAGGTTTGTTTTGAACTTTGCAAATACTGTATTTAAAGCCAACAAAGCACAGTGATCAGCGTATTTCCTAGCTCCAGAGAGATCAGAACAATGCAGTTCAGGTTAACCGGACCCTAGGGTCACTTTTTGCTGTGCTTGGATGGGATATAAAGATGAATAGATTCTTTACCTACCCTTAAAACATTTGCAACCTTCCACTGCAGCCAAAAAGCTAAAAATTAAATATAAAGAACTCATTGTAAAACATACCTAGTCCTGAATTACCAGGAGAGAACATGGAATTTCCCAGGAAACATTTAATAGACTATATGCCATTTTTCCCCTTCTCCATCTAGAGTGGTTTAGATGCAGCCTTAGGTGAGGGACAAACAAACAAACAAAAATACAATGGCCTGACCAATGATTTTTTAGTTCCAGACCAAGGATTCTAGAAGCAGCTCTCTCTTGGCCTCTCTTGGCCTCAGGAAAGAAATAAATCCCCTTCTCTGACAAAGAGTTAGGGGCTAAATCTCTGGAAATAATCCCATTTGATTTTGTCCTATCTTTCCTCTCAATAACCCTGGCGCCCTCAAGAATTCAATTTGAGATATGTGCAAATATTATGAATCCATGATAATTAAAAATTTTAAAAGCCTCTTATAAAGAATCCAGGCCAGTCATGGTGGCTCATGCCTGTAATCCCAGCACTTTGGGAGGCCAAGGTGGGAGGATCACTTGAGCCAGGAGTTCGAGATCAGCCTAGGTAACAGAGCAAGATCCCCATCTCAGACACACATAAAAAATCCAATTTGTCCCAACACCTAATTTTATAGTTTAGACTCAATCAACGTGCCCATGAAACAAAGGCCAAAGCAGTCTTGAAAAAGAACTAGTAAATGATGTTTACTGAAACACTGACAAACAATGTTTTAAAAGCACTCTACCAGGCCAGGCTGTAATCCCAGCACTCTGGGAGGCTGAGGCGAGTGGATTGTCTGAGACCGCAGGTTCAAGACCAGCCTGGGCAAATTGGTGAGACCTCGTCTCTACAATTAAAAAAAAAAATTAGCCAGGCATGGTAGCGTACACCTGTAGTTCCTGCTACTTGGAAGGCTGAGGTGGAAGGATCACTGGAGCCCAGCAGGTCAACGCTGGGGTGGCTGTGAGTGTGCCATTGCACTCGAGCCTAGGTGATGGAGCGAGACTCCGACTCAAAAAAAAAAGTACTCTACCATACAGAAAACCTTTTCATATCATCTTACTTGAGTATCTCAATTACTCAATACTTTCATAACTTGAAAGTTATTCTTAAAGTATTCTTTAAAGCTAATAACCTCTTCATTGGATTTCGTATTTTTTGAATTTTGAACTCTGTGCCCATATTTTGTATTCAAAACTAATAAATTTATAAATAATTCTTTTTTGGGGAAAAAGAGATGTTTTATTTAGCTTACAAGTATTTGTGTCCCATAATTCAGCTGGAGACAGAGGCATTAATATCAGTAATAATGTAGAATCAGTAAAACATGTTCCTAGAAAGGGCACTGCTTTGTGAAGAGATATTGACTTTGAATACTAATCTACGTGGAACTTTATTCACGACAATTCTTGGTAGTCAAAATTAGATTTCTGGATCACAGTGTAGTGATGAAAGAAACTAACTATCTTAAATATGCTCAAAGCAGCCGGGCTCAGTGGCTCAGCCTGTAATCCCGCGCCTTTGGGAGGCTGAGGTGAGTGGATTGCCTAAGCCTGCGGGTTCAAGACCCGCCTGGGCAGCGAGACCTCATCTCTACAATAAATCAAAAAATCAGCCGGGCATGGTAGCACGTGCCTGTAATTCTGGCTACTTGGAAGGCTGAGGCAGAAGGATCGCCGGAGCCCAGCAGGTCGAGGCTGTGGTGGCCGGGAGCGGCCACTGCACTCCAGTCTGGGCAACACAGTGAGACTCCAACTCAAAAAAAAAAAAAATGTATATATATATATACTCAAAGCATAGACTGTCTATACCTTTCACAATGCTGAGTGAAAAAAGCAAGAACAAACCTAATTTCCCATATGAACTCTAGTGCATTTCAAAGTTAGAAAGGCTTACCCAAATGAAGTAATAAAATATGAAATAGGCCGGGCTCGGTGGCTCAGCCTGTAATCCCGTGCCTTTGGGAGGCTGAGGTGAGTGGATTGCCTGAGCCCGCGGGCTCGAGACCCGCCTGGGCAGCGAGACCTCATCTCTACAATAAATCAAAAAATCAGCCGGGGGCCTGTAATTCCGGCTACTCGGAAGGCTGAGGTGGAAGGATCGCCGGAGCCCAGCGGGTCGAAGCTGCGGTGGCCGGGAGCGGCCCTGACTCCAGTCTGGGCGACAGAGTGAGACTCCAACTCAAAAAAAAAAAAAAAAAAAAGAAAATTTGGAATTGAAAGATGACAGGGGAGTAAACACTATAAAGCATTTATATTATATCAATATCCACTTACAGATCTTAAAAACTGAGGTTCGAAGAAAACAAGCGATTTGCCCCTAATCAACCATGGGACCTAAGACCTAGTCCCGCCCTGCCCACGACGAGAAACTCCCGCGTCCTTTCCGCGGCACGCCGCCTCTGCTGTGGCACACTGGGGTACCCAGGCAGCGGCAGGGCATTGAGAAGGTCCTAGGATCGCATTCTTTTGGGATTTCTGCAAAATGAACCCGCAGGCATTCCTTCTCGTCGCACTCAGATGCAGACGAAGCTCTAGGCCAGATTGCAGAGAAGCGGCCCTGTCCTCACGCAACCCAAGCAGGGGACCAGCGAGTGAGTGGGGAACACAGAGACGAGTGAGAAGCGGTGACGCCCCCCTGGCCGGGAGAGAGTCGGGGGAGCCAGCCAGCCTTGTCCTTCCCCCACGCTGTTTCTTATTTCCAGAAAGACTAGGAGGTGATTGTTTGGATCGACTCATAATCCTGGAGGAGGGAGGGAAGGAGAGGGACATGCTGGAAATGAAAGGGAAGAGGAGAATGAGAGGAACTAGAACTCCTGCGGCCAAAGAAAGGGGACAATGAATTAGAAAAAGCAAAAAACACAAACAGCCAGGTCCTCAAAAGTATAGAGTGCGGCTCCTTCCTTCCAAAAGAAAAGACCGTCGGCTTCAGAGAAAACAGTCTTTGTGGCTTAACTCACCACAGGGTGTGGGTTTGACACTGAAGTGGGACTGAGGAACCTGTTTCCTTTTTCCACTCTCTGGGTTTCCTGCTGCAGGCCCCTCCCAACCGCACCCCGCAGCTCCCCACCCCACCCCAGCACCCGAAGTGTGCCGCTGCTGCCCCCTGCTGGGAGAATACTGTTGGGTCCCGGAAGAGGGCTTCCTTTGGAGGGAGGCCACTTTCCACGTGAGGACCTGGGGAGAGGGATGGCTAAGGGGTAGGGGTAAAACGGTGTTTAAACATAGCCAGCCACTAAAACAAATCTTTGCGGGAAACGTCGGAGACATCTGGCTTGTAATCAGCAGGCGGGCCTGTTAAAGGGATCAAGGAAGAGCCAAGAAGGGCGTACCCACTTGAGAAGAAAGGCTTTGAATGAAGTCTAGTCTCCTCCCTTTGGCCTATCTGAAGCATCTTCGCCTTCCTAAACCACAAGTTTATTATGTGTGTGTGGGGGGGAAGTCTTCAAAGACTAAGTGGCTAAAAGAATAATGTTCAAACTTCAACAATCCTTTCCTTCCCTCTTCCAGAGTCCACAGTTCCAGCCTTCCTCTTTAGCCTTGCCTCCTGCTGTTCTTCCTTACAAACAGGCTGAGCACCCATGTTCTCTCCTATCCACTCCCTCACACTTGTAGCTCTATGAACAGCGCATATTATACAGGTGTGAAATTATAAAACAAAAAGATTGAACAAGACCATTAAGTATTTTAATTTTTTTTTTTGAATCATCATCTCACTCTTTCGCCCAGGCTGAACAGAGTCTTCCTATGTTGCCCAGGATGATCTTGAACTCCTGGCTTCAAGCGATCCTCTCATCTTGACCTCCCAAGGTGCTGGAATTATAGGTATGTGCCTGGCCTTAAAGTTACCTAAATTATTATTATTATTTTTTTGAGTTGGAATCTTACTCTGTTGCCCAGGCTGGAGTACAGGTGGCACACTCGTGGTCACTGCAGCCTCAACCTGCTGGGCTCAGACAGCAATCCTTCCACCTCAGCCTTCCAAGGAGCTGGAATCACAGGTGTGCGCCACCACATCCAGCTATTTTTTTTTTTTTTTTTGTAGAGATAAGGTGTCCCCAAGTTGTCCAGGCTGGTCTCAAACCCCTGGACTCAGGCAATCCTCTTGCCTTGGCCTCCCAAAGTGCTGGGATTACAGGCTGAGCCACCGAGCCTGACTTTGTAAGTCATTTTTTTTTTTGAGTTGGAGTCTCACTCTGTCGCCTAGACTGGAGTGCGGTGGCCGCTCCCAGACACCGCAGCCTCAACCTGCTGGGCTCCGGCGATCCTTCCGCCTCAGCCTTCCAAGTAGCCGGAATTACAGGCATGCACTACCACACCTGGCTGATTTTTTGATTTATTGTAGAGATGAGGTCTTGCTGCCCAGGCGGGTCTCAAACCCGCGGGCTCAGGCAATCCACTCACCTCAGCCTCCCAAAGGCGCAGGATTACAGACTGAGCCACCGAGCCCGGCTCGTAAGTAGTTTTTAAAGGTAAAAACCTTTTCATTGCATTTCATGTTTTTTGAATTTTGCACTGACTATATTTTCTATTCAAAACTAATACATGTATTAAATAGTTCATTTTTTAATCAGAAAAAAGGATTTGAAATTTGGGGAACATAATTCATATTAAATTATTTTGAAAATCTAGCAGGCAGAATAAACTCCAAACAGGAGTTTAGTGTTACAAGGGAGTAAACACCATAAAGAAAATTTTTCAAGTTAAAAAAATATGTAACAGCAGCTAAGCAACTGAGAGAATAGATTGAATCTCTGATCTAGCCTCTTTTAAATGTCTCAGAAAGGCCGGGTTCAGTGGCTCAGCTTGTAATCCCAGCACTTTGGGAGGCCAAGGCAAGTGGATTGCCTGAGTCCGTGACCAGCCTGAGCAACTTTGACCAGCCTGAGCAAGACCAGCCTGAGCAACTTTGTGAGACTTCGTCGCTACAATAAATAAATAAATAAATAGATAGATAGATAGATAAATTAGCTGGGCCTTCTACTTGGAAGGTGTAGGCAGAAGGATCACCTGAGCCCAGCAGGTCAATGCTGGGATGGCTGTGAGTGTGCCACTGCACTCTAGTCTGGATGACAGAGTGAGACTCCAACTCAAAAATAAATAAATAAAAAAAAATAAATGTCTCAGAAGAAAAGAATGAAGAGAATTTTGAAGAAGTAACTGAAAGCATAATAGTTTACCTGGAAATCTTCTTGTAAAAGAATGAAGTTAAACCCCTATCTCACACATAAACAAAAATTAATTCTAAATTATCATAGACCTGAATGTAAGAGCAAAAGCTATAAAACCTTTAAAAGAAAACAAAGGAGTATATTTTTGTGACTTTACATAGGATTGCTAGACGTGACACAAAAGCCCAGTTGAAAAAATAAGAAACAAATAAACTGGACTTTATCAAAATTAAAAAGCTTTGTACTCCCGAAGGACACCATCATTCTAGAATATATAAAGAGCTCCTACAACTCAATAAAAAGACAAATTACACATTTTTTAAATAGGCAAAGGATTTGAATAGACACTTTCTAAAGATGTACAATTATCATAAAATGTGGTCAATGATATTTAAAACCACAATGAGATATCACTTTACACCCACTAGGATGGCTAGCATTAAAAAAAGCAAAACAGCCGGGCTTGGTGGCTCAGCCTGTAATCCTGCACCTTGGGAGGCTGAGGTGATTGAATTGCCTGAGCCCGCGGGTTCGAGACCTACCTGGGCAACCTGGTGAGACCTCATCTCTACAATAAATCAAAAAAAGTAGCCGGGTGTGGTAGTGCACGCCTGTAGTTCCAGCTACGTGGAAGGCTGAGACGGAAGGATCACCAGAACCCAGCAGATAGAGGCTGCGGTAGCCGGGAGCAGCCACTGCACTCCAGTCTGGGCAACAGAGTGAGACTCCAACTCAAAACAAAACAAAACAAAAACAAAACAAAAAACTGAAAATACCAAGTGTTGGTGAGGACGTGGAGAAATTGGAACCCTCATGCATGGTTGCTGGGAATGTAAAATGGTGCAACCCCTGTGGAAACAGTTTGATTATTCCTCAGAAAGTTAAACATAAAGTTACCATATGACCGAGCAATTGTACTCCTAGAAAATTCCCACCCAAAGGAATTTAAAACATTCGTTCATGCACAAGTTCATATAAAACTTGTACACAAACGTTCATAGCACCATTATTCATAATATTAAAAAGTAGAAAACAGCCGGGCTCGGTGGCTCAGCCTGTAATCCCACGCCTTTGGGAGGTTGAGGTGAGTGGATTGCCTGAACCTGCAGGTTCGAGACTCCCCTGGGCAGCGAGACCTCATCTCTACAATAAATAAAAAAAATCAACTGGGCGTGGTAGTGCATGCCTGTAATTCCGGCCACTTGGAGGGCTGAGGCGGAAGGATCACTGGAGCCTAGCAGGTTGAGGCTGCGGTGGACAGGAGCGGCCACTGCACTCCAGTCTGGGTGACAGAGTGAGACTCCAACTCAAAAAAAAAAAAAGGGGAAAACAACCCAAGTGTCCATCAACCGATGAACGAACAAGCAAAATGCAACAAGCACACACAATCGAATATTATTTAGCTGTAAAAAGAATAAAGTATTGACACATGCTGCAACATAGATGAAGCTCCCCCAAAATTATGCTTAGTAAAAGAAGCCAGTCACAAAAGGTCACATATTATATGATTCTGTTTATATGAAATGTTCAAAACAGGCAAATCTATTAATACAGAAAGTAGATTAATGGGTGCCGGGGATGGGGGAAGAGAAACTGAGGAGTAGTGACCACCAATAAGCAAGAGCTTGCTTTTTGCTGTGATTTAAATGTTTTTGGAATTAGATAGTGGTGATGGTTGCTCAGCTTTGTGAATATACTAAACCCACTGCACTGAACGTATTAAAAAGGTAAAGTGCATGTATGGGAATAACATCTCAATACAGCTGTAAAAAAAAAAAGAATCATTGGAATTTTTCTAGAATTGAAGAAAAACATGAGTCATATAAAAAGAACACACTAAAAAAATAAAAAAGAGCACACTAAGTACCAAGCAGGATGAATACAAACAGATCACACCTTAACACACTGAAGTAAAATGGTGGGACAATTGTATTAAAAAAAATCCTAATGGCCATCAGAGGAAAAAGATTAACTACAGAGAAGTGGTAACTGGACTGACAGCAGACTTCTTATCACCAGTCATTCATGTCAGAAGATAACAGAGTCATATTTTCAAAGAACGAAAGGAAAGAAACTGTTCATCTGTGGTGTTTGCCCTGTCCCTTGCTTGAAAATCGGCGATCTACTGGTGGGAGTAAAGTAGTTCAAGTATTGTGATGAACAAGTAGGCAATTCCTAACAAAGGTGAAGATGAATGTCACTTTTCATAATATATGAAGGGGACAAAAAACCGGAATTTATTTATTAAAAAATTGTGTATTTATCCTTACCTGTTTACACTTCAGTCACCTTCGAAGCACTCTCCATTTGATGCAATACACTTGTTGAGATGCTTTTCTACTGCTCAAGACAGGTTTTGAACTCATTGATTTTGATGCCGTTTAGTGCTTGTGCTGTTTTTTTGTTTCACCTCTTCCACATGGGTACAATGTTTCCCTTTGAGGACTTTTTTTCATGGGGAAGCAACAACAAAAAAAATCACTCGAGGGGATACTGGGTGAGTAGGAAGGGTGGGGCACGGGGAACTGCCGAACACTCAGCGCAGAGCGGGCAAGTGTGCTGGTAAATCATCCATCATGAAATGGGCAAATGCATTGAAAGAGTCTCCAAAACAGCCGGGCTAGGTGGCTCAGCCTGTAATCCCGCGCCTTTGGAAGGCTGAGGTGAGTGGATTGCCTGAGCCCGCGGGTTCGAGACCTGCCTGGGCAACTTGGTGAGACCTCATCTCTACAATAAATCAAAATGACCCGGGCATGGTAGCGCGTACCTGTAGTTCCAGCTACTTGGACAGCTGAGGCGGAAGGATGACCGGAGCCCAGCAGGTCAGGCTGCGGTGGCCGGGAGCAGCCACTGCACTCCCGTCTGGGCGACAGTGAGACTCCAACTCAAATAATAATAATAATAATAATAATCTCCAAAACAAATTCACTGAAGATGAATACAGCCTCTCACAACAACACTAGCTGATACACTGATGGTAATGAGTTCCTAGAACACTTACCTCGCAGAAGAAGCCTTACTAGAAGGGTCCAGACCTCCAAAAGGCAGTTCCAAGTTTTTTGGGGGGTCCCCCTCATATTTTAGAGACTATGGCATACTTAAAGGGAATTCATTCCAGCTTTTTTTGTAACAATAACAAATTAGAAACAACCTAAATGGCCATCAACAGAAGAATAGAATGTAGTATATTGGTAAAATGGACTACTGTACAGTAATTAAAAATGAATTAACAGCTCCATGTTTAGGCATGGATAGATCATAAGAACACAATGCTACAGGAGGACTCAAACAGTATGATGGCACACATGCTCATACATATATGTGTATATATCTTTTACATGGTTTGGAAATCCGCAAAAAGATGTTAATCCTTCATTACAAAATCATGTTGTTGTTTTTTTTTTAAATAGAAACGTGTTAAAACACACAGTAATGACAAGTGTCAAATTCTGGAAAGGAAGGGAAAGGAAAGAAATCAAATCACAGGCATATATATATATATATAAGAGAGAGAGAGAGAGAGAGAGAGAAAGCTTCAATAGTATCTATGGTATTTTGTTTCCCTTTTCTATTTTTTTAAAATTTATTTTAGAGTTGAGGTCTTGCTATGTTGCCTAGGCTGGTCTTGAACTCCAGGAGCCAAGTGATCCTCCCGCCTCAGTCTCCCAAAATGCTGGGATTACAGGAGTGAGCCACTGTGCCTAGCCTATATTTTGTTTCAGAGAAAAACTTTTATGAAGCAAATATGGCAAAATGTTAAGATTTTTTTAAAAGCTGAACAGTGGGCAAATGTGTTTTTGTTGTTATTCTCTTTACTCTTCTGCTTACTTAAAATATGTCAAAATTTAGAAAGAACAGTCACTGACTTAGTGTGACAGAGAAAACTCAAGCACATGTCCTCAAAGAGAGATACCTGTGGGAACCAAGCCAATGGAAGTACAGAATTCCCAGGAGAATTTAAAAGTAGGTATAGACTGGGTATAGTGGTTCATGCCTGTAATCCCAATGCTTTGGGAGGCCAAAATGGGAGGATGGCTTGAGGCTAGGTGTTTGAGATAAACCTGGGCAACATGAGACTCTGTCTCTACAATAAATAAATAAATAAATAAAACTTTAAACTTAGGTAGAAGAGAGAAATTAACCTTGTAATATTTTTAACATTTGGGACATGAACATCTCCTAAAATCAAAATCAATAAATGGAATATTTGGAAGCCTTAATTAAAAATAAATTACGGTTGGGTACAATGCCTCAAGTCTGTAATCCCAGCACTTTGGGAGGCCGAGGTGAGAGGATTGCCTGAGCCCACGGATTCGAGACCTGCCTGGGCAACTTGGAGAGACCTCATCTCTACAGAAAAAAAAAAAAAAAAATTAGCCAGGCTTGATGGCGTGTGCCTGTAGTTCCAGCTACTTGGAAGGTTGAGGCGGAAGGATTGCCTGAGCCCAGTGAGTCGACGCTGGGGTAGCTGTGAGCATGCCACTTCACTCCAGCCTGGGTGACGGAGTGAGACTCCAACTAAAAAAAAAAAAATGCTCTCAATCATATAATTTTCCAAAAGGAATAAAGGTTTTTTTTTTGTTTTTTTTTTAAAGAGATGGAGTGTCACTATGTTGTCCAGGCTGGTCTCGAACTCCTGGGCTCAAGCGATCCTCCCACCTCGGCCTCCCAAAGTGCTGGGATTACAGGCATGAGACACCATGCCTGGCCAGGAATAAAGTTTTAGTTAACAAAATTGGTAAATTGCAATTAATAACAAATTAACAGCTGTTTTAACAAATTTATTTGGTAATTTGCTACATGTCTAAACAATGTTTATCCTTTGAGGTTCTGTTCAAATGATACCTCCTCCAGGAAGTTACTTGGATTGAACCCTTCCCTCACCCCAAAATGTCCTCACACAGCATTCCTCACACTCTTGGGCATTAACATTTTCTGCTGTGTTACAACTATTTAGAGAGGTCTTGACTTCCTTGCTGGACTTTGAGATCCTTGAGGGCAAAGTTTTACTTGTCCTTGCCTGCCTGACAGTGTGGTGCTCATGGCAGGTCCTTAGTAAGTATCAGAAAAGGGAATACAGAAAGAGGAACCTGGAACCCCAACTGCGGAAAGGATCAAATAACTTGAATGTCTGTGTCTTCCAGTCTGCAAAGTGTCAGATATCGATAACAGTCTATGCTTTGAGTTGAGGCCACAAACTTGCTGTTTCAACAATTTTCTCCTCTTGGGTCATTTCCTTTGAGATGAAGTTCTGCCAGTATCTATCTACCCTTAGATTCAGCCTACAGCGCCAACCTGCCAGGGTAGTGCCAGGGAGGTGCTCTCAGAGGAAGCAAAGCAAGAAAATAGGATGAAAGCTTTCTCTGCAGCAGCCCCAGACCCAGCTCTCATGCTGGGGCGTGTGTAACAGCAAATGAGGAAAGGCTGAGTGGGGACAGGAGCCCAGATCCAGGGTATGACACAAAAATGACAAGGGTTAGATGGGAAAGCTGCTCTCAGGGCCAGGCAAGAGGTCTCTGGCTAAGCTTTAGTAAAAAGCAAAAGATGTATACGATCTGAAGAGAAACCAAAGTATCTGGCTAAGTTTTAGAGTTGCTACATTTAGCAAACACAAATATGGAATGCCCTCACCTCATACCCATCAGGATGTCTACACACACACACACACACACACACACACACACACACACACACACACAAAATGTAATTGTTGGTGAGGATGTGCAGAAATCCACAATTTTTGTTTGTTTGTGGGTTTTTGTTTTGTTTTGTTTTTGAGACAGAGTCTCACTCTGTCTCCAAGGTTAACATGTGGTAGCTTTATCATAGCTCACTGCCACCTTGAACTCCTGGCCCCAAGAGATCCTCTTGTTTCAGCCTCCTAAGTATCCAGAAGTACAAGCTGCGCCATCCCACCCAGCCAAAGAAATGCATAACTTGAACATTCATCATAATACTATAAGAAAGGAATTGGAAGTAGTGGGACATTGCCAGGGGAGAGGGGGCACGTAACATCAATAAGGGTACCCAATCTCAAACCAGGCAAAGCGGGAACCAAGGGGAGGCCCAAACTTCACCTGTGTGATGACCACTTATATACCTAACCCTGAGTTGTACCCCGTGTCTTTAAAATAAAATAAAAAAGGGGATCCTTATGCACTGTTGGTGGACATGTAGATGGTGTGACCACTATGAAAAACAGTATGGCGGGTCCTCAAAAAATCAGGCATAGAATTATCATATGGTTCAGTGATTCCACTCCTGGGTGAAAGCAAAGTTTCAAAGAGAGATGGGTATACTCTTATTCGTAGCAGTATTATTCACAGTAGCTAAAACATGGAAGCAATTCAACGGTTCACTGATGAATGAATGGATAAGTGTACAATGGAACATTATTGAGTTTTAGAAAGGAAGGAAATTCTGACACATGCTACAAACATGGATGTACCTTGGGGACACTATGCTAAGTGAAGTAAGCCAGTCACAAAAAGACAAATGCTGTATGATTCCACTTGTATGAAGTACTTAGAGGAATCAAAATCATAAAGACAGAAAGTAGAATGGTGGTTGCCAGGGGTGGGGAGGTTGGAGAAATGAGGAGTTATTGTTTAATGGATATAGACTTTCTGTTTCCTAAGATGAAAGAGTTCTGGAGATGGATGGTGTGATGGTTGCACACACTTTGAATGTATCCAGTAGTACTGAACTGCACCCTTAAAATGGCCTAAGGGCTGGGCGCTGTGGCTCAAGTCTGTAATCCCAGCACTTTGGGAGGCCAAGGTAAGAGGATTGCCTGAGACTAGGGGTTCGAGACCAGCCTGGGTAACTGAGTGAGACCTCATCTCTGCAATAAATCAAAAAATTAGCTGGGTATGGTGGCACACACCTGTAGTTCCGACTACTTGGAAGGCTGAGGGGGAAGGATCTCCTGAGCTCAGAAGGTCGAGGCTGTGGTGGCCATGAGCATGACACTGCACTCCAGCCTGGGTGATAGAGTGAAACTCCAAAAAAAAAAAGGTCTAAGATGGTAATTTTTTGTTACATGTATTTTACCACAATAAAAAAATTGGAAAAAAAATACACAGTACCCAGTGAAATTTAAATGTCAAATAAACAACGAATAATTCTTTAGCATCATTATATCTCATGCAACACTGGAGACATCCTTCAGCAAAAAATTATTCATTTATCTGAAGCCTCACCAGGCATCTTGCATTTTATCTGGCAACCCAGACACAGGTTGGGGTTGTGTAGTTACTGGAGATTATAATTAATAGGCAGGATGAGGGAACAGTTCACAAAAGTGAGAAGAGAAGCAGAGAGGAGCTAGCCTGGAGGACAGGGAAGATGAATGGTTCCTGTTTGTCTCCTCAGTCCTGGTGAATGAAACAACTGGCTGAGTGTCTCTGCTGACTCTCTGGGCACGTCAGCCACCTCCCCACTGCTCATAGTTACCTCTTCAAGAGCACTCACCTTGTTATTGGATATATATCCATTAACATGTCTGCCTCCTCCTCAAGAGGAAAGTAACCAAGCTTCTGAGTCAGAAATCTGGGTTCAAATGCAACCTCTGAAACTTAAAGCTGTGTGACTTTAGCCAGCCATTTAACCTCTGTGAGCCTCAGTGTTCCCTCCTGTAAAATGTGAATACCATTGAGATGTTGTGATAAATATATGAGATAATGACAGCAAAGCACAGGGTAAATGCCCAGAACATCTTTGAAGACCCAGAATGCAGGGACTGCATCCCAGCAGCACCAGCTCTGCGAATGTAATGGAAGAGGTGCTCACTGGATGGTGGGAAGATCCATGAACAATCAAGGGAAGGAACGTGAGCTCCAGATGGATGGCCTGCACTAGAAGCTCTTACTATTTCTTCTTGCTGCTAGTCATGATTATGATGGAAAAAGATGAGAAAACCTCAATCGTACATTTTCTACCAGCCACCTCCAATAAAGCCCTGAGAGACACATAGAAGACAAACCTTGAATATCCTTTTCCTTTACAATATCCCAAGTTGCCTCATGGGATGAACATCTTCAGGGACGAGGCTTTTAGCTCCTCACAAACGTCCCTAAGTCAGGAACTCAGGTGTGATTTCATGACAACAGGGGACACACACAGGCTTAGGCAGGGAGAGGAGACTTGAGGGTGCAGGAGGTCCTCATAAAGCCCCCTCTGGGCCCCACCTTCTAAAGAACTTCTCTGTCTCAAAGCTTATCACTCTAGTTTCGCTCAATGAGAAGCAGAACGTGGCACTTGACTGACGCAGCAGGGTCTGAATTCCTTTGCCACTCTTTCCCTAAAATCCTTCTTCATTTCACCTCATCACCAAGCTCCGCTCCAGGCTGAGATCCTCAATTCACCTTGGTATCCAAAAAGCAACCAAAATTAAGTCCTGGGGTATCCAGGAAAGTGGTCCAGTGAAAGATGTGAGTCTCATTCCCACAAGAGAGGGTGCAACTTATTAACAATGCAGTCACCTCATTTTTGATTCTCAAAACGAGCAGCCAGGGCAAATGACCCAATGTCAGCCAATCAAAAAGCAGATCACCAAGCTGGCTTTCCTCTGAGTTTCGAACCTCACCATTCTTTAGTGTCTCTCTTAAAACAGAGCACAGAAGGGTGAGGCAAGAACTATAGCTTCTTTCCTCAAGGTCCAAAAGACCTGAGCTTTTACCCTTGCCCTTGATTTAGCAGACCAGCTCCTGCTGGAACACAACCCCTGACAGCCCAGGCACAGTCTGTGGCCTCTCAGAAGAGGAGCTTAGCCAGGCACCATCGAGACGCTGTTCCTCTCTCTGTGGGCAGCTGTCTTGTTGGGAGTCTCCACCACTGGATGGGGTTGCCTTGGTCTCCCCTTCCATATATTTTTCTCCTCACTCCTTTCAACCTTCTTTTTCTTCTTTTGGACTCCCCAAACGTGCTATTCCTTATAAGACCACCTTTGAAAAAGGGGGGAAAAGGCATATTTGTTAATGTCTTTGTGCAGCACCCATTTTTTCTTCTTTATGACTGCTTCCCATCTACCTGCCTCCCTCTTTTCTCCAGCCATAGGGTCACAGGGCTGGGACCCTAGTGGCCTCATAGGTACTGTATGAACCCATCCTATGGTCATAGCTGATTGGACTAACAGTAGGAATTAGAATCTTCTTCTTGGGACTCTGAGATGATCTCTTAAATGGAGAAGAAAGCTATGGGTGGTCATTTTCTTCGCAATGTGGACTGTGTAGAAGAGCAATTTTAGGGAAAGAATGAAAAGGTGTCTCAGGAACAAGGAAGAGATAGTATTCCCGGGCTCCTGGTGGCTATCCATTGCTTTGTACAAGTTCCTCATGAAGCCCAAATGCATTCCTGCCATTGACCTTGAGAACTAGCCCTGTATCTCTATAATAAACTCCTTTGGCTTACACTATCTCAAGCTCTGTTGCTTTGAATAATTTAAAAAATGTTTCCTATTCTTAACTTTAGGACCAGATGAGTTAAACATTTTGTATTTCACCAGAAAAATTTTTAATTAACTAAAACTGTCTTTTTCTCATGGTGGAACAGTAATGATCATGAGAAATGAAGTGAGTGCTTGCTACATTCCTGGCACTATTCTAAGCAGCTCAGGGTGCATTTCATTTAATGCTTACATCATCTTTTAAAGTAGATAGCACTATCCCCACCGTTTTACAGATAAAGAATCTGTAAAAGAGAGAGATCAAACATCCTGCCCAAAGTTACAGAGATAATAAGCGATAGAGATGGGGTTTGAATTCTGGCAGTCTTGACTATGGCCAGAATCCATGTCCTTACCACTATACTGCATAACTTCACAAACACTGGGTTACAAATGCATTCTGACAAAAGACCGTCCAATAAATCCATAACACCCCTCAAATTGTTTCTGGCCTGACCCCTTGTTCCAGTGGGCAATCAAACACTGAAATGAAGTTGCCTCCAGAGAGAAATACCAGGCCAGGCGTAGTAGCTCATGTCTATAATCCTAGCACTTTGGGAGGCCTGAGCCCACAGGTTCGAGACCAGTCTGGGGACCTCATCTCTACAATAAATCAAAAAGTTATCAGGGTGTGGTGTCATGTGCCTGTAGTTCCAGCTATTTGGAAGGCTGAGGCGGAAGGATCGCCTGAGCCCAGCACACTCATGGCCACTCCAGTATCGACCCACTGGGCTCAGGTCAAGGATGCAGTAGCTATGAGCATGCCACTGCACTCCAGCCTGGGTGACAGAGTGAGACTCTGACTCAAAACAAACAAACAAAAAGCAGAGAGAAATGTCAGAACTGGTACAGAGAAAACGTAATGGTGTGTTAGTTTCTTAGCAAAGTACCATAAACTGGGTGGCTTAAACAACAGAAATGTATTGTCTTACTTTTCTGGAAGCAAGAAGCCTGAGATCAAGGTGTTGGCAGAGTGGGTTCCTTCTGAGGGCTGGGAGGAAGAATCTGTTCCATGACTCTCCCCAGTTGATGGTGGTTTGCCGGCAGTCTTTGGCATTCTTTGGCTTCTACTGGGTCATCTTCATGTGTCATTCTCCCTATGTGTCTAAATCTCTCCTTTTTATAAGAATATCTCTCTATTTTTTTAGTTGGAGTCTCACTCCGTTGCTCAGGCTGGAGTGCAGTGGCACACTCATGGTCACTCCAGTGTTGACCCGTTGGGCTCAGGTGATCCTTCCACCTCAGCCTTCCAAGTAGCCAGAACTACAGGTGTGCACTACCACGCCCAACTAATTTTTTAATATTTATTGTAGAGATGAGGTCTTGCCAAGTTGCTCAGGCTGGTCTTGAACCCGTGGGCTCAGGCAATACCCTCACCTTGGCCTCCAAAAATGCTGGGTGGCTTGAGCCACCACGCCTGGCCAGAATATCTATCATTTTGAATTAGGGACCCGTCCTACTCCAGGATGATCTCATCTTAACTAATTACATCTGCAGTGACCCTGTTTCCAAATAAGGTCACATTCTGAGGTACCGTGGTTAGGACTTCAATAGATAAACAGGAGGATACAATTTAACCCAAAACTTTAGGGCTCATTTCTTTCCTATGGCAATTGTCAATAATTATATCTCCTTTTGTCAAAGAGGTAAGTTTGATTCCAAAATATGACAAACTTCAGGCATAGCTTCTCAGCTTTGGTTTGGCCCTCAAATTTCATTGCTGCTCTGGTTCAGGAAGGACTAAATCCACTAGTCTCTGAAAGAATCCTGATAAGAACACCCACCCCTTTTAAATGACCGCATGCATTTAATTCACTATATAACTGATACTGATCCCTAAGTCTACCCCCCACATCCCACAAAATTCAATTTACCTGGGCATCTAATCTTTAAAAACTTCCCACGTAGGTATTATCTTGATTGAGATGGATATATACATACATCAAAACTTATCAAGCTGTACACTTTAAAACATGTATAGCTTATTGTAGGTCAATTATCTCTCAATAAAACTGATTTAAAAAATAAGAAACTTCCCAGGTGATCCTAGTGGGCATCTTGAAATGAGAACCGTTGAAGTAGGTCAACCTCCTTATTTTAAGCAGATAAGGAAACAGCCCAAGAAAGGAAGAAATCTGTTCAGGATTCATGTCATGGCTAGCAGCCCTGCCAAGATTTAGAATGTGTGAGTCCCAAACTATTAATCCAGCTGTCTTGCCTTAAAACCAAAATGACAGAGAATTACTAAGCTCCTCCAAAAATTAAAAAGAGGCACTTGAAATACTTGATGTGCTAGGATTGTTACTTAGAGGTATAGGGCATGGCAGCCAAACAAAATAAAAACACCACTCCATCAGCCTTTAGTTGGTAGAGTCATGATTTAGAACAAGGGTCCCCTAACATCCTCCACCTCGCCAACCCCACTCTCTCCCATCCCCACTGCAGACTGGTACCGGTCTGTGGCCTGTTAGGAATCAGGCCGCACACAGCAGGAGGTGAGCAGCCGGGAGAGTAGAGCTCTGCCTGCTGTCAGACCAGCAGTGGCATTACATTCTCATAGGCGCGCAAACTGTATGTGAACTGCGCGTGCGAGGGATCCAGGTTCCTGCGCTCCTTATGAGAATCTAATGCCGGATGACCCACCCACCCCACATCCCCAGCCCCCACCCCTATCTGTGGAAAAATTGTCTTCCACAAAACCAGCCCCTGATGCCAAAAGGGTTGGGGGAACCCCTGACTTAGAGGGCGGTTGGTTGTCCCTTCAGTGTACTCCAGGAACACCTCCAATTACTCTGCCTGCTGGACTGTGGAGCCGGGAGAGTCAGTGAGGAAAGCAACACAGCCGGCAACCTGCTGGTTAAGCTGGACTGTTGGCTGGGAATCTCCTTCACTCAAACCTGTTAGTTCCTACTGCCCTCTGAGTATTTCTACTTCAGATTCAACATGTTCAAATACCCCAGCCCCAAGCCATTCCTCTTTTTCAATTGCCTATCCTTTTTTTTTTTTTGAGTTGGAGTCTCACTCTGTCACCTAGACTGGAGTGCAGTGGCTGCTTCCGGCCACCGCAACCTCGACCTGCTGGGCTCCAGCGATCCTTCCGTCTTAGCCTTCCAAGTAGCTGGAACTACAGATGTGCGCTACACGCCCGGCTAATTTTGATTTATTGTAGAAATGAGGGCTCGCCAAGTTGCCCAGGCAGGTCTTGAACCCGCGGGCTCAGGCAATCCACTCACCTCAGCCTCCCAAAGGCGCGGGATTACAGGCTGAGCCACCGAGCTCGGCCTCAATTGCCTATCTTAAAGAGTACCATTATTCTCCCAAATGTCCACACCACAAAAAGTACCCTACTCTTGACATACAAATAGCGCCCACTTGTCTTCCTGAATGTCTCTTTTTTTTTTTTTTTGAGTTGGAGTCTCACTCTGACGCCCAGACTGGAGTGCAGTGGCCGCTTCCGGCCACCGCAGCCTCGACCTCCTGGGCTCCGGCGATCCTTCCGCCTCAGCCTTCCGAGTGGCCGGAATTACAGGCATGCGCTATCACGCCCGGCTGATTTTTTGATTTATTGTAGAGATGAGGTCTTGCTGCCCAGGAGGGTCTCGAACCCGCGGGCTCAGGCAATCCACTCACCTCAGCCTCCCAAAGGCGCGGGATTACAGGCTGAGCCACCGAGCCCGGCTCTGAATGTCTCTTAAATACATCCCTCCTCCATCCTTAGCCACTGAGCTTAGGGCCTTAACCTTCTCTGTCTAGACCTCCTGACTTCCACCTTTGTCGCTATTTTTTGCAGCTGCAGTCATCACGCCCCTTGCTGAAAACTTTGGAATGGCTTCTCCATGAAAAATAGGAGAAAACCCAAACTCCTTAGTATTACATTTATTTTCCTATTCCATACCCTCTCCCACCACTTCTCCAGTGTGTACCCTATTTCAGACATACTCGATCTACTTATGCCTCTGTATCATAGCACACACTATTCCACCTGCCTACCCATCTTCTAAGATTCAGCATAACCATCACTCCAGGTTAAGTCAAATATTTCCTTTCCTATGCCACACTAGACATCATATGTATGTAATTTCACTAAAGCAATTATTCTGCTCTTTCATGGTAATCTATTTCTACATTTGCTTTCACACTAGACTGTGAGCAACTTTAGAACAGACCGTTTTTTTGGTTTCATTTTATCTTTTTTTTTCACTACCTGGTAAGAGCCTGGTGCAAAATGAGTGTTAGAAAACATTTAATGTCTCTTCTTCTTCTTTTTTTGAGACAGGCTCTCATTCTGTCACCTGGGCTGTAGTGCAGTGGCATGATCACAGCTCCCGCAGTCTTAAATTCCTGGGCTCAAGTGATTCTACTGCCTCAGCCTCCTGAGTAGCTGGGACTACAGGCATGCACTGCCACACCTGGCTAATTTTTCTATTCTTTTTTTTTTTTTTTTTTTTTGAGCTGGAGTTTCACTCTGTCGCCCAGGATGGAGTGCGGTGGTAGCTAGAACTACAGGCATGTGGTTAATTTTTTGATTTATTGTGATGAGCTCTCGCCAAGTTGCCCGGGCTGGCCTCGAACACGAGTTCAGGCAATCCTCACTTCGGCCTCCCAAAGTGCTGGGATTATAGGTGTGAGCCACGGCGCCCGACTGAAATTTTCTCTTCTTTTATAGAGACAAAGTCTTGCTTTGTTGCTCAGGCTGGTCTTTGACTCCTGGACTCAAGTGATCCTCCCATCTCAGCCTCCCAAAGTGTTGGGATTACAGGTGTGAGCCACTGCTCCCAGCCTCTTCTGCTTTTTTCATTCTTTCTAAATCATTGAGGGGGTGGGCAGGGAGATCCTTCACAATCACAGAAGCTATGGCTCAACTACAGCCACATAAAATCCACAATGACCTAGGGACTTGCTATCAGTTCCATGTGACTTCATAGGCACTTACATTCACCATTTCCATAGGCTGTTTTTTTGAAGGGTGTACTGCATTTGGGTCTGCTACCAGTCTTTGCTCCCAACATGCCTTTCAGCAAGTAGCCATCTATCCATACCCTTTACTGCTCTGGACAATCTGGTCATAAACTATATCATTCTTTTCTATTGAAGGGGGAGAAATGTCACAGACAACTCTCATTCTAAAGCAAAGGTGATCAACAAAGAGGCACAGATGAGTACATCCTTTAAAAGCTGGGTGGAAAAAGTGAACAAGCTAGCTACATCAAAATAAAGATCTCTGGCCTATTCCCATTATAGTATGCCTCTAATTAATCTAACTTGGGAAACTAGCATTTTAATAAGTTATTTCAGGAACCCTTTCTCAAGGGAGCTATGACCTCAAAACCATCCCTATTGCTTTTGTCCCCCATTTAATTTGTAGAGAATGGGGAGCAAAAAATACAGACAGGAGGTGACGTGTTTGCTTATCTATTTTCCTAGTTCAAAAGAAACAGAAATTAAGCACTGTCAACAAGGTGACCTAAGGAAACCCCCTGCCTCTTACTTCTTGAGTTGCTCATCATGAAATCCTATATACAAAGACTGAGTGATATCTTAAACCTTGAAGGGCTACTTCTTTCAACAAACTATATTCTGAATACTAGAGAACATGTTGCTCTCAACAATATCCTAATGAATACATTAAAAAGCAAACAGTTCGGGGGAGGATCCAAAAAAGAAATTAGGACAACAGACTGGTAAAATTGTCTCTGGCATCTCTTTCCACTAAATAAATAAATACAGAAATCTTACACCTACCTAATCTTCTCTTTAAAAAATTACAGTGCTTTGTATAAAGTTTAACATATTAAGACATTAAGCAACTCTGGCAACATGACCAATGGACTGATTCTTTTTTAGGTGTTTGGGTCTCAAGAGCCACTTGTTCAGGAACAGCATGCCTGCATCATGACTCTTGGCCGACAACCGCATTGTCAAGCAACTGTTAGCTGAGGGAAGGGGCAATTAGGGAGCAGTCCCCTAGTGAATTACTATTCCCTGTCCATATTCTATTCCAAACACGGGAAATGTAGATTTCATTATTAAAGCCATGGAATTTGCAGGTAAATTCCATCACCACCTTTGGCTACTAAGGCACCCGTTTTTCTTTCTGACCAATGTGTGAAAAATTTCTTTTAAATGTAAGTAATCACAGGTGGTTAATGTTTGTTTTAACTTTTTATTAAGAAACTAAGGCAAAACAGAATTCCAAAAAATTAAAATACAGAATTCCAATTTACGTTCTAAACAAATATAAAAATCAGAGTTTACCATATTTATGAATAAAGGGGAATGGCTAAAATGCATTCACAGTAATTATTTCTTCCTTACTAGCCTCAGGTTTGCATCCTTTTCCTTCCTGCTTCACTTGGACTAGGACACAGAAAGAATTCCTCATTCATCTTTTGCTACTACAGTTTATGCTACTATAGTCTATAACTTCAGAGCGCTGGTCTTCCTACATAGTTCTTTCTCTGTTTTTTCAGCAAATATGTGAGCACTTGTCTACTGGGCTTAGACAATCTGAGCACAAAGACGAGTCCTTCAGAGATCCTGTCCTACTTAGGGGAGATAAGACAACAATAAATAATAAATAGATAAAAATAATTTTATGCAATGTATAAAGTAATGCAGCATATGTTAACTATTGATAAAATATAAAACCAGAAAAATTCCAAGGAGAGATTACATTCAGTTAGAGAAACTGAGGAATGTTTTATGAACACAGCACTTGGGATGGGTATGAACCGTTCCTTTCAAAGGTCCCAAAGTGGTCCTGACTATCTACCTAGTTCCAGCTGTGGTGGTCTTGATTTCTGGAAAGTAACCTTTTCAACTCTAACCCTTAAAAGGCAGAAAATGTCTAATTACTGGGTCATGATTTCAAGTATTCAACTGGGTAAATCCTACTTGCTTTAGGTGCTTTATCAAATCCATACCTCAACTTACGTGAATGAAAGAGATGAAATAAATGGCTTAACATTCAAAAGTCAAATGAAAAAATAAAGGTAACTATGAAATGACATCTATTAACCACAGACTTCCTTGTATGAAAAGATTTAATGAATTATGAGCAATTGACCATTACAGACATTAAGCCTTAATATTTCTTTCCTATGTAAAACCAGGAAATTAAAACAGCCTATCTCAAGTATGACAGAAGACCATAGTATGAGTAAGAGTAATAGTAACATTTGCTTCCACATCTGCATGCTTCATTAAAGAATCAAATAAAGTGCTCCCAGTTTCCCAAGTCAACAAAGCACATTCTTGTTACACATTTTTTCCTGGTCAATTTCAGCTGAAATAGAACTCTATTTTGCCTTTTTTTTTTTTGAATTGGAGTCTCACTCTGTCGCCTAGACTGGAGTGCAGTGGCCGCTCCCGGCCACCGCAGCCTCGACCTGCTGGGCTCCGGTGATCCTTCCACCTCAGCCTTCCAAGTAGCCGGAATTACAGGCATGCGTTACCACGTCCGGCCCATTTTTTTTTTGATTTATTTAGAGATGAGGTCTTGCTGCCCAGGCGGGTCTCAAACCCGCGGGCTCAGGCAATCCACTCATCTCAGCCTCCCAAAGGCTCGGGATTACAGGCTGAGCCACCGAACCCGGCTACTTTGCCTTTTAATAGCACTTTTCATCCAAAGCACAAGCACTTTTCCATTATTTTATCCTTTACCCTCAATATCCTTGTGAGGTAGTGAAGGGAGGGAGCAATGACTTTTTTTTCCCTATTTTGCAGATGAGAAACTCAAGGTGAATTTTAGACCAACGGTTCTCAACTTTGGCAGCATACTGAAACCATTAGAAAGTTTTTTAAAAATCCTGTGGCGAAGTCATATTCCAGACCAACATCAAAATCTTAGTGTATGGAATTCAAGCATCGACATTTTTAGAAACACTCCAAAGTGACTCTAAAGTACAACCAAGGTTGAGAACCACTGGTTTCGATGACTTATACTCAATCTTCAGGTGCAACTGTCTTCTACATAAATGCTCTCTCGGTACCAATAAAAAAAGAAATTCCACTTCCTTGAACATTGTAGCAGTTTGTTTTAATATTCTGTAGTTACTATTGGCCTCTAGTAACAAATTTATGTATCAGCTTATAAATGACAGCTAGTCATTCCCCAGCTGCTCATGGTAACTATGAACTTCCATCTCATGTAATCTGCACGCAAGGTATTAGGGAATTTAAATCCTTGTGATAAGAATGGTTTGTTATTAAATATGTTGGTAATTATTTAATGCTAGGTCCAATATGCAATAACAATGTGTTTCTGTTTTCTATTCAGCACCTTCAAAACTCTGTTGCAAATTAATGTTTACTAACAAGACAGAAGAGAAGTTAAAAACAAAACTCTCAGCAAAACTCTTGGAATTGGTCATATCACAACCTGAAAAAAAAAATTACTTAACTTAAAGGACTTTATGACTTTTTAACTAGTCGATCTTCATCCTGAACCCTGAACCTGTTCTCTTCTTTAATTTTAAACTTTGCCAAATTGAGTTGTTCTACACCAAAAAAATCAATTTCTATATCATCTATATTCTCCAATACATTTAACATATAATTTCACTCTGTACAAGCTGTTTTCTTCTTGACATGGATATCCAAAAGAATCTTTAACAGATTTCACCTTTCACGTAAAATACCAAATACACAATAAATACCTGTAAACCTCTCAGGTGGCAACAAAAAAAATCTTTGTTCTATGGCTGAAATCCCCTGCTTTGTAGGGGTACTGACAATCTTAATTCTCAAGGAGCAACCCAAGAATCCCAGCCAGCTGCTTGCCGTCCCTAATTTTATTAGATTTAAAACAAAATATACATACAGCAATAACCCAAAAAGAACAAAGATTTCACTTGCCTTCACCAATTCATATGTATCTAAAACCATACCATTTATACTTTCATACAGAAAGATGACGTTTTTTTTCTCTTCTAACAAAAGAAAAACTCAGCTCATGTGTGTTGGATTATTAATTCAAAGGAGTTTTAGTGAAGAGAAACAAGATTTATAAGTCAAAATAGGAGTTAATGTAAAACTCTTCTACAATGAAACCTTCAAAATATTGCCAACCTGAAGTTTTCAGCACAAGGTGTTATATTTCAAGTCCCATGGGGGCAATTATCTATAATGAGATTAAGAATATTCTTAACCTGTTTCAGGTGGGTAAGTAAACATTTTCTTTATAGCCCCAATAACAAGTTTGAGGCTTAGATTGTTCATGATGTAAACAATATGAAATTAAATTTTTTTTGGATAATATCTACAACATTATCAAGTTACAAAATAAAAGAACCATTAATCAATTATTTTTCTTTCTAGAGTCTATGACTAATAGCTTTCATATCTGAGGCCTACAAGAGCAAATGGCAATGTTCTATGTTATGAGACACTTTCTCAGAAGGCCAAAACATTAAACCAAATACCAAAAAATGCACATTACTATTATGTTTAGATCATCCTTACTGATACATGTAAAATTAGAAACAGACTTTCCTTCCTTCAATCTTCAATCAGAAGACTGAAGGATCTTTGCTATAATTTTGATATAAAACAAAACAAAACCAGACTGTAAGTCAAAACGAATACAAAATGAGTCAATACAACACACCTTCTCTTAAAATCCTCTTCTTTGTAGTTACCCAATTGTCCCCAAATGTTATTCCAATTTTGTACCATGTAGTGGTTTTTAAGAAATTGAACTAGAACAAAGCAACCTGTTTGTCCTTTTTTAAAACACACATATTGTATATACAACTTTTAAAATAGCTGCACAATTTTATATCTCATTTTTAGAGAAGTGCAGTCCAGGCAGACCATGCTTCTCAATATATTAAAAATATTAACTAAAACCCAACCAGTTTCATACTTTTCTAATAGTCAAGCTGGCTGGAAAAAAGGGGACTGGAGAAAGAACAGGCAGTTGTAGGATGGGATCAATCTTTCTTCACAAACACACTACTTAAAAATCTTGCTATTTCCTTATCTGTTTTACAGCATCTCTAAATCTCACCTTTAAAGTTGGAAATAACACATTGCTAACTTAGAGACAAAATCTGTTGCAACATGCATATGTCAACTGCCCACTCAACCAGCTGCAACCCTGAGGATTTTTCTGGCCCAGTAGAAAGAGGAAACACCAAGATAATCTCTGCTGTAGAGTTGCTTCTCCAGTTTACAACTTCATGTGTTTTTCAGGATGTTTCTTGGACATGCACATATGACACTGTCACTTCATGGTTCTACTTCCCACAAGAAGATTTCTCCTCCACTCTGTCTTTCATCCTAAGAAAGTCACTGTCATCCATCCAAAGGTTTTCCAAGGTAAACCAAAGTCACTTCTGTGTTGCCATATACAGCAGAAACTGCTGGATACAAGCAGACCTTTGGAAGTCCTCTAAAGGCAACCCCCAGGAACTCATATCCACGTTCAAAAGCTAAAGTCTTATCTTCCATGTCCAAGATGACTCGAATTCTTTCTCCTATCTGCAAATAGACATCAAAAGGTTAGAAGAAAATCCACTAAGGGCAAAGCTAGAAGAAACAGAAAATAAACTAAGAAGTTGTAAATATTAAGATTATGTATCCTAAAAGTTATCTAGAAAAATCAGAAGGGAGGCCTTCTGGTCATGGCGTAACATCTATAAGAAAGGACATACATAAACCAATCTCATCACACATGCTTATTATGAGAGTTTTTTTTTTTTTTTTCGAGTTGGAGTCTCACTCTGTTGCCCAGACTGGAGTGCAGTGGATGCTCCTGGCCACTGCAGCCTCGGCCTGCTGGGCTCCGGCGATCCTTCCGCCTCAGCCTTCCAAGTAGCTGGAACTACAGGTGTGTGATACTACGCCTGTCTAATTTTTTTTTTTTAATTTACTGCAGAGATGAGGTTTCGTCAAGTTACCCAGGCGGGTCTCGAACCCGCGGGCTCACGCAATCCACTCACCCTGGCCTCCTAAAGTGCTGGGATTACAGGCTGAGCCACCGAGCCCGGCCACGATAGTTTGTTTTTTTTTGTTTTTTGTTTTTGAGTTGGAGTCTCACTCTGTCGCCCAGACTGGAATGCAGTGGCCGCTCCCGGCCACCGCAGCCTCAACCTGCTGGGCTCCGGCAATCCTTCCTCCCCAGCCTTCCGAGTAGCCGGAATTACAGGCATGCGCTACCACGCCCGGCTGATTTTTGATTTATTGTAGAGATGAGGTCTCGCTGCCCAGGCGGGTCTCGAACCCGTGGGCTCAGGCAATCCACTCACCTCAGCCTCCCAAAGGCACGGGATTACAGGCTGAGCCACCGAGCCCGGCCCACGATAGTTTTTTAAGACCCACAAGGAATCTACATTTTAGAGTTACTACCAGTTTAAATGTTCCCCTTGAACACTCCCCAGATTTTATTTACTTAAAAGACTTTTCTTTAAAAAGTTAACATTAAAATTTATAACTTGGTATATTTACCAAAAAAAATCTACCTAAATAACATTCTTAAATTATTACAGTTTACACATACAATGGAATTTTATTCAGCCATAAAAAAAGATTTTTGATATATGCTATAACATAAATGGACCTTGAAAATATTATGTTAAGAGAAATAAACCAGACACAAAAAGATAAATATTGCAAGATTCCGGCCAGGCTCGATGGCTCAGCCTGTAATCCCAGCACTTTGGGAGGCCGAGGTGAGTGGATTGCTGAGCCTGCAGGTTCAAGACCCGCCCAGGCCACTTGGTGAGACCTCATCTCTACAATAAATAAAAAATTAGCCGGGTGTGGTAGCACGTGCCTGTAGTTCCAGCTATTTGGAAGGCTGAGGCAGAAGGATCGCCAGAGCCCAGCAGGTTGAGGCTGCGATAGCCGGGAGAGTGCCACTGCACTCCAGTCGGGGTGACAAAGTGAGACTCCAACTCAAAAAAAAAAAAAAATTGCAAGATTCCATTTATATGAGGTACCTAGAGTAGTCAAATACATAGAGACAGGAAGTAGACGTCACCAGGGGTGGAGAATGAGATAAATCGGAAGTTATCATTTAATGGGCACAGTTTATGTTGAGGATGAGGAAAAGGTTTTGAGTATAGATAGCGGTGAAGGTTACACAACACTGTGAATTTATTTGATGCCACTGAATTGTATACTTACAAAAGTTAAAATAATATGTTATTCTTACCAAAATTTTTTTAAAAATCACTGTAATAAAACACTTACACAGTCTTTAAAGTTTACAAAGAGTTCCACATACACGGAGAACTTATATAATCACGAATAATCAAATCTAGCTACAGATTCTAAAGAAGCAGAAAAGGCTTATTAAATAGTCAAATTTGTGGTCCACTTCTCTGAAACACCTGCTTGTTATTTTTTTTTAAAAAAAGCAATGCTGATTGTTAAATTAAGCTGGAAGCACAATATATACAGTTCTTTTCCCATTTAGAAAAGTAAACAAAGAAATAAGGTTGTTTCACTTTTATAGTTTGCATTTATAAAAGGATGTTGCGTCTGTGTACTTGGAGGCAGAAAGTCCTAACATTTGCAATACTTCCTGATTATGATAAACTCTGCTGCTGTCACTTACTTTCCTTCATTGCATTTCCTGTTACCAATAACTGGCAATATCTGCCTTTTTGTTCCTTTTGCCCAACTCATAGATTAGCCCACACCCCATTTTATGCACCTAAGAACCTCTAAATCATCACCACACCACTCTACCAACAAAATATAAACAACAAAACAGAAATGAAAAGCTAATATTCTGTTGAGTATCTGTTTTATGGCCTTATTTGCATTATCTCATTTAATCCTTACATCAATCCTAGGAGTTATCCCTATTTTACAGAAGATGACACAAAGTAAGAAATACTCCTGGTGAAACCTGCAAGTCTGCTTTACCTCTGAGCACAGAGCATGCACAAAGCGCAAGTCTTACCAGCTTCAGATGTCAGAGGGTAAAACTTGAAGATGGCAGAGCAACTGGAAACCTAGAGGAGAAACTTCAGAAGCAAGAGAGGAAAGGATATGCCCCCAAACCTGAGAAGAAACTCTGCCCAAGCTGGGCATGGAGGCTCACGCCTGGAATCCCAACACTTTGAGAGGCAGAAGCAAAAGGATTGCCCTGAGTCCAGGGGTTTGAGATCAGCCTGAGCAACATGGCAAGACTTTATCTCTACAATAAATCAAAAGCTAGCTGGGCATAGTAGTGCACACCTGTAGTTCCAGCTACTTGGAAGGTTGAGGCAGAAGGATCACCTGAGCTCTGCAGATCGAGGCTGTGGTAGCTGTGAGCATGCCACTGCACTCCAACCTGGGTGACAGAGTGAGACTCCAACTCAAAAAAAAAAAGAAACCCTGCCAAAATCCTTGAGTGACCACTATATTACAAAGACATAGGGGAAACCCCCAGGGAATCAGGCTGTGCAGCAAAGCTGAAAAAAACTGAGCAAAGACATGAACTGCTGTGTACCACAAGGGAAACAAAGTTTACAGTTTGAGTCCAGTCACGTTAACTGCCTACTAAAACAAGTACACCGACACTCCTCAGAAGAATAAAGTAGTTTCTAGAGAAACAAAACATTCAGAGTTCCTACTACATATAATCTACATGTCTAGTTTTCAATTAAAAAATTACTGAATACGAAAAGAAACAGAAAAGTGTGCTTCATACTCAAGGAAAAAAAAGCAGTCAAAAGAAACTAACTCCAAGTGGGGCCTATATGTTGAATTTGGCAAAGACTTCAAAGCATCTATTATAAATATGCCCAAAGAATTAAAGAAAAATATAGTATGAGTGAATAAGTACAGAATCTCAATAAAGAAGGGAAAATATAAAAAAGAATCAAATGAAATTTCTAGAGCTGAAGAGTACAATAAACACAATTCACTAGTCCAGCTCAATACCAGAGTTGAGCTGGCAGAAGAAACATCTGTGTACCTGAAGACAGAGCAATTAGAAATTATCAAATCTGGGCAACCCCTTCGGGTCCCCTCCCACTGTGGGAGCTTTTCTGTCCCCTTAATAAATCCTGCTTTCTCAAAAAAAAGAAAAAAGAAATTATCTAATCCAAAGAATAGAGAGAAAGAAGCCTGGGAAAAATAAAAGAACACAGCTTCAGAGGCAAAGAAACAAGGGCAATATAAAGCAGTCCAACAATTACATTAAATGTAAGTGGACTAAACACTCAAAAGGCAGACACTGTGAGATTGGGTTACATAAAAAAGCAAGACCCTTCGTGACCCGCCTGGGCAACTTGGTGAGACCTCATCTCTACAATAAAATAAAAAATTAGCTGGGCGTGGTAGCGCGCGCCTGTAGTTCCAGCTACTTGGAAGGCTGAGGTGGAAGGATCGCTGGAACCCAGCAGGTCAAGGCTGCAGTGCCCGGGAGCGGCCACTGCACTCCAGTCTGGGTGACAGAGTGAGACTCCAACTCAAAAAAAAAAAAGCAAGACCCAACTATATGCTGTCTAGGAGACCTACTTTAAATACAAAGACAGATTGAAAATACAAGGATACAAAAAAAGGTACTCTGCAATAGTAAGAATAAGAAAACTGGCCGGGCTCGGTGGCTCAGCCTGTAATCCTGCGCCTTTGGGAGGCAGAGGTGAGTGGATTGCCTGAGCCTGCGGGTTCGAGACCCGCCTGGGCAGCGAGACCTCATCTCTACAATAAATCAAAAAATCAGCTGGGCATGGTAGCACATGCCTGTAATTCCAGCTACTCGGAAGGCTGAGGCGGAAGGATCACCGGAGCCCAGCAGGCGAGGCTGAGGTGGCCGGGAGCGGCCACTGCACTCCAGTCTGGGTGACAGAGTGAGACTCCAACTCAAAAAAAAAAAAAAAAGAAAACTGGAGTGGCATGTGCCCAGGTGAGGGTGATGGGTACTTTTAAAGCCTAGAACAAAAACTATTTGTATCCCCCAAAAGCTACTGAAATTAAAAAATAGAAAGAAAAAAAAAAGCTGGTGTGACTAAATTAATATTGGATAGAACAGACTTAAAGACAAGGAATATAACTAGAGTCAAAGGTCATTTCATAATGACGAAAGAATAAATCAAGCAGGAAGACCTAACAATTAGAAATGTATAGCCACCTAATAACGTAACTCCAAAACACATGAAGCAAAAACAGATGAAACTGAAAGAATAGACAAATTAGCAAGCACAGTTGGAGATTTTTTTTTTTTTTTTTTTTTTGAGTTGGAGTCTCACTCTGTCACCCAGACTGGAGTGCAGTGGCCGCTCCCGGCCACCGCAGCCTCCACTTGCTGGGCTCCAGTGATCCTTCCGCCTCAGCCTTCCAAGTGGCCAGAATTACAGGCAAGCGCTACCACGCCCGGCTGATTTTTTTATTTATTGTAGAGATGAGGTCTTGCTGCCCAGGCGGGTCTCGAACCCGCGGGCTCAGGCAATCCACTCACCTCAGCCTCCCAAAGGCACGGGATTACAGGCTGAGCCACCGAGCCCGGCTACAGTTGGAGATTTCAATATTCCCCTCAGTAAATGATAGAACGGGTAGGAAAAAAAAAAGAATCAACACTAATATAGAAGACTTGAATGCTACCAACTAACTTGACCTGTCATTTACAGAATATTCCATCCAACAAAAGACGATACATTCTTTTTAAGCACACATGGAACACTCATCAAAATAGACCACATGCTGGAAATAAGTCTCAATAAATTTAGGAATGAAACCACATACAGTATGTTCTCTGAAAAACAGAGACGTAAGGGCTTTCACTACAAAATCATCATAAGGGTAGTGACAGGATTTTCTCTTCAGTAATTATTAAGTCCTTACACTCTTCTCCTTATGGTATTTGCAGAGCCTAAAAGGACAGTGAGGAAAGGACTCTATGAAAGAACATCCTTCCAGCTATACCTCAGGAAATGGGATATATTTTTAGTTCTTCTGCTTTAGTATGCCTGACTTGAGGTCATTACTGAGGCCTGAGCTTTCAAGTCGCATGTGGTTCTGAAATATGCAATATATAGTTCTAAGACTTCCAATTTCTTATCAGATTATTGTGTATTACACTCTGCTGAGTCTATGGTAATATGACTCTCACAAATGGGAACTATAATTTTGCTTCAACAATCAAATGAGTATGGCTTAAGGCTAAGATGAAAAGAATAAAAAAATGCAGGAGTTTGTCTGAACTTGCCTGTTTCTATAGAAATCACTGAAGCCTCCAGGGGCTTTGAATCTACAGATTAATAAGTAGCAGGGGATGAGTGTGCATATGCATGCACATATACACACAGGTGCATTTGTTAGGGTTAGGTGCCTAGAAAAGATTTGGATGGTCCATGATATAGGAAAAATGACAACCTACAGCATGAGCTGGCAAATTACAGCCCCTGGACCAAATCTGTCCTGCAGTCCATAAATAAGATCTTATTGGCACACAGCCATGTTCATTCATTTACATATGATCTATGACTGCTTTTCTGCTATAACAAGAGCTGAAAGTTGTGATAGAGACCATATGTACCACTTTATTATCTGACCCTGTTGCAGAAAAAGTTTTCCAATCCCTGATCTAGAACAAAGATGGTTTGCTCAAAGTTGAATATGTATTAGGAAACAAATGCTGAAATATATCACTTATAAAACTTATTTAAAAATTACCAAAAGACACAAAAACTGCTATACAAAAATTTATAAATTTAAAACACATTAAGCTGTGATTTGACAAAGGCTCACATCTGAGAAAATACCCAGTTTCTCACCTGGTATTTTGGTGCATTGTTGCATTGAGGAAAACTGCCATTGACTTCTCCGTTATGTAGTAGATTATTGTCCACCAGATTCCAGCCCCAGCTCTGGTCGTCACTGCCCAGCAATGCCACATAACCTTGGCACTGCATGGGAGCCCGTTTCGTGGCAATTCCAATTACTGCCACAGTGCCCAGAGGGCCCTCCCACCACACTTCCCAAGCATGGCGGCCCTCACTGAAACCAATCTTGGTCCTTGCACCATCAGTGCTCTGAGCGATAGGGTTTCGATGTAAAGTAAAACCATTCTTCTTAATGTAGACATTCCTGGAGCAGTCATTAGTGCTGAAGGCATGTTGAAATGCACGTACCTGAAAGGATGAGAAACAAACCAAAGAAAAGGAAATATGATTTCTCTTAAATATTAAGAAGTATCCAAACTTCAGGCTATGTGTTTTTTTGTTTTTTGTTTTTGAGTTGAAGTCTCACTCTGTCGCCCAGACTAGAGTGCAGTGGCCGCTCCCGGACACCACAGCCTCGACCTGCTGGGCTCCGGCGATCCTTCCGCCTCAGTCTTCCAAGTAGCCGGAATTACAGGCATGCGCTACCATGCCCGGCTGATTTTTTGATTTGTTGTAGAGATGAGGTCTCGCTGCCCAGGCGGGTCTCGAACCTGCGGGCTCAGGCAATCCACTCACCTCAGCCTCCCAAAGGCTCGGGATTACAGGCTGAGCCACCGAGCCCGGCTAGGCTGTGTTTTTTTTGTTGTTGTTTTGTTTTGTTTTTTTGAGTCAGTCTCATTCTGTCACCCAGGCTGGAGTGCAGTGGCACACTCACAGCCACCCCAGCGTTGACCTGCTGGGTTCAGGCAATCCTTCCACTTCAGTCTTCCAAGTAGCCAGAACTACAGGCACGTGCTACCATGCCCGACTAATTTTTTGATATATTGTAGAGACAAGGTCTCACCAAGTTGCCTTGGCTGGTCTCGAACCCCTGGACTCAGGCAATCCTCTCACCTCAACCTCCCAAAGTGCTGGGATTACAGGCTTGAGCCCCTGCGCCTGGACCAGGCTATGTGTTTTTATTTTATTTATTTATTTATTTTTGAGTTGGAGTCTCACTCTGTCACCCAGACTGGAGTGCAGTGGCCACTCCCAGCCACTGCAGCCTCGACCTGCTGGGCTCCAGCGATCCTTCCGCCTCAGCCTTCCAAGTAGCTGGAACTACAGGTGCGCGCTACCACGCCCAGCTAATTTTTGATTTATTGTAGAGATGAGATCTTGCCCAGTTGCTCAGGCAGGTTTCAAACCCGCGGGCTCAGGCAATCCACTCACCTCGGCCTCCCAAAGTGCTGGGATTACAGGCTGAGCCACCAAGTCCGGCCGGTTATGTGTTTTTAAATAATGTAGTTATAAATTTTTAAATAACACAATAAGTATTTCCAAATAATGGCTATTTTAGGATGGGATACTAATGCAATGAATTGTAAAACATAAAAATAACTGTCATCTGTTTCATCATTGACCAAAATTCTAAATTATAGTATGATTTCACCAAAGACTTAAAACATCAAAAGATATACACAAACATCCTTATATTTCAGAGATAATACTGAAATGTTTATGGATAAAATAAGATTTCTGTTTTGAAATATCCAGGGATGGAGTGGAAGAGAGTGCAGTGTAAACATGAAACTTGCTAAACCAATTAATAATTGGTAAAGCAAATTCATGCACTGTCTCTATTTTTGTTTATATTTAATTTTTTATATCAAATAGTTCAGAGATGTACAGTTTTAATTTTAGCAATGCTGTCATCAATACATCATTTTATGTAAAATACAATTAGTTGTAGCAGCTCTAAAACTTACAATGGCTGGGCGTGGTGGCTCATGCCTATAATCCCAGCATTTTGGGAGACTGAGACAGAAGGACTGCTTGAGCCCAGGAATTCAATACCAGTCTAGGTAACATAGCTAGACCTCATCTCTACAAAAAATAAAATAAATGAGCCAGGAGTGGTGGCATGTGCCTGTAGTCTCAGCTGCTTGAGAGGCTGAGGCAGCAGAACCGCCTGAGTATAGGATGTCAAGGTTGTAGTGACTCTTGACTGTACCACTACACTCCATACTGGGTGGCAGAGTGAGATCTTGCCTCAAAAGAAAAAAAAAATTATGAAAAATTTTAGTAACCACAAACTACCTTATGTCTTCAGCCTACCTGATAGATATTACTAATTACTTTACCAAATCAAAAAATTCTCTGGACAGCATCTAAACTCAATCACTAGCATTTATAAAAATAAAGTCATTAAAAGCAACAGGTTATTTGTCCCTTCAGTATTTATCATGTTATAATAACTTAAAACTTTTGGCTTGTATGTTTTTTATTTCTATTGTTTTTTTTTTTTTTTTGAGATAGCTTCTCATTCTATCATCCAAGCTGGAGTGCAGTGGCACGGGTCATGGCTCAAGCAGTCCCTTCGCTTCAGCCTCCCAAGTAGTTGGGACTACAGGTATGTGCCACCACACCTGGCCAATCTATTGTTTTCTTAAATTTTTTTAGAGATGGAGTCTCCTTATGTAGCTCAGGCTGGTCTCAAACTTCTAGTCTTAAGCAATCCTCCTTTGTCAGCCTGCAGAGTAGCTGGAATTACAGGCATGAGCTACTGCATCCAGCTGGTTTGTATGCTTTTTAAAAAAATTCTTAACTTTATTCAAACTACCCAAAAGCAGTGGAAGGCTGGGGCCTACTGCTTCCGTTAACCTGAGAAATCAACTCCAATGTCACAGAGTATCAGCATTAGGAAGGTCCTTAAAGGTCACCTAGTTCAACTCAGGGACTTCAACAGCTAGTTAGTGCAAGAGCCCCAAGTCAGTATCTAGTCCTCTCATCACCTATTCATTTACCATTAGCCAGTACTTGACTCATT
Source organism: Cephalopachus bancanus (assembly GCA_027257055.1). NCBI lineage: Eukaryota > Metazoa > Chordata > Mammalia > Primates > Tarsiidae > Cephalopachus > Cephalopachus bancanus. Next base: position 1,982,759 of record JAPVLO010000230.1, on the reverse strand, counting down.
GTACTGCCGAGATTAAAAACAATAACGACAATAAAACTGTTTCACATATCCCATGTATTCCTAAGGAGGCTGTAAAACCGAAGTATTCCTAAATTTTTTCTGCTCCTTTTGTAACACACAATAAGGCACCTACAAAATCAGAACATAAGATTAAATAGAGAAAAAAAGTCCCCAAAATATTAAGTATTGTCTAAATAACTCGAGAATATCAAGAGAATCCATTGAAAAATATTTAGTTTATATTTCTATTCCTCAATTCTTATAAATTCCAATCACTTTTTCTGTCTTTATTCTTTGTCTCATTGACACTATCGACAATCTCCTCCTCAAACTTCTATGTCATCTTCCAAATTCCCTAGACTGATCCTCTATTGTATATTTTTAGACTGCCCTTCCTATGCCTCCACCAAATTCTCCAAACTCGGTCCTTAATCCTCTACCTGAATTCTTCCCAGACCTGTCTTTCTAAAACAACACCCTACATCTCATCCCAGCGGAATAACCTTTTAGGGTTCCATACTTTATATCATATCAACTGTAAATTCTTCTGCCCAGGTTTCAAAGCCCTCTAGATCTGATTTCTCCTATTTCCCTTTCTACCTTAATGTTGTTCTCCCTTGTCTGTAGTATCACATCTGCTTTCCTCCTCCCACTCATCCTCTAGGTCAATCCATGGGCCGGGCACAGTGGCTCAAGCCTGTAATCCCAGCACTTTGGGAGGCCGAGGTGAGAGGACTGTCAGAGCCCAAGGGTTCGAGACCAGGCTGGGAAATTTGGCGAGACCTCATCTTTACAATAAATCAAAAAATTAACTGGACACTATGGTGCACACCTGTAGTTCCAGCTACTTGGAAGGCTGAGGCAGAAGGACCTCTTGAGCCCAGCAGGTCGAGGCTGTGATGGCCGTGAGCATGCCACTACACTCCAGCCTGGGCAACAGAATGGGACTCCAACTCAAAAAAAAAAAAAAAATCAGTCCATGAAGCTATTCCTAATCAGACAGACCTCTAAAGGAAATAAAGGACAGAAGAGCATGTTAAGTAACACCATGGGAATGAAATCAGCAAAATCCAGGGCAAACCATCTGGTTTCTTCTGCAAATAAGTTGCAGGGGTAGGAGCTGAGGGAGATGGTGAGTGCATCTGTAGAATAAAAGTCTTAGGAGATGTATTAACCTTTGACATGGGAAGTTTATACAGCTCTTGTAAGCTCGTTAATTACAGGCTGTGGCTCAAGCCTGTAATCCCAGTACTTTGGGAGGCCAAGGCAAGAGGATTGCCTGAGCCCACAGGTTTGAGACCAGCCTGGGCAACTTGGCGAGACCTCATTTCTACAATAAATCAAAAAATTAACTGGGTGTTGTAGTACATGCCTGTAGTTCAGACTGCTAGGAAGACTGAGGCGGGAGGATCCCCTGAGCCAAGGGGATCGATGCTGGGGTAGCCGTGAGCATGCCACTGTAAATTTAAATAAAACATATGAGTCGGGCTCAGTGGCTTAGCCTGTAATCCCACGCTTTGGGAGGCTGAGATGAGTGGATTGCCTGAGCCTGCGGGTTCGAGACCCACCTGGGCAACTTGGCGAGACCTCATCTCTACAATAAATCAAAAATGAGCCGGGCGTGGTAGCGCGCACCTGTAGTTCCAGCTACTCGGAAGGCTGAGGTGGAAGGATTGCCAGAGCCCAGCAGGTCGAGGCTGCAGTGGCCGGGAGCGGCCACTGCATTCTAGTCTGGGCGATAGAGTGAGACTCCAACTCTAAATAAATAAATAAATAAGTAAAAAAGAAGAAAATAAAATAAAATAAAACATTTGACATTTATGAGACAGTTGGCAATTTCAACACTCTTTTTTGTATTAAGGAATAACTGCTAATTTCTTTTTAGATGTGATAATGGTATCATGATTATATTCACATTTTTAAGAGATGGATACTGAAAACTTCACATGAAATAAAAAAATACCAAACTAATAAATAAAACCCATAATTTCTGCCTCACAGTCTCATGCATCACCTGAATTTTATGTTACAGCAAACAATGTTAAGATCTAGCTTACAGTTGGGCTCAGTGGCTCAGCCTGTAATCTCAGCACTTTGGGAGACCGAGGCAAGTGGACTGCCTGAGCCGACAGGTTTGAGACCAGCCCGGGAAACTTGGCAAGACCTTGTCTCTATAATAAGTGAAAAATTAGCTAGGCGTGGTAGCGCACACCTGTAGTTCCAGCTACTTGGAAGGCTGAGGTGGAAGGATCACCAGAGCCCAGCAGGTTGAGGCTGTGGTGGCCGTGAACGTGCCACCGCACTCCAGTCTGGGTTACAGAGTGAGACTTCAACTAAAAAAAAAAAAAAAAAATCTATCTTACAATCTAACTCCAAAATTTAGATTATCATCAGATGCCGAGGCGACTAGAATAATTAATACTACTTAATGATATGTAAAACATGACTTTTTTTTTAGACAGGGTCTTGCTCTGTCACCAAGTTGGAGTGCAGTGGAGTGACCACCACTGCAGCTAACTGCAGTCTTGACTTCTGGGTTCAAGTGATCCTCTTGCCTCAGCCTCTCAAATAGGTAGAACTACAGGGACATGCACCACACATAACTTATTTTTAAAATTTTTGTAAAGATGGAGTCTTGGTATGTTGCTCAAGCTGGTTTCAAACTCCTGGCCTCCAACAATCCTTCCGCCTCAGCCTCCCAAAGTGCTATGATTGCAGGCCTAAACCACTATGCCTGGCCCCAAAAGACCTTTTAAAAAGAAAACTCTGAAATAGATTGACCAATTTCAAACACTTTCTCGTTTTGTGTTATCTCAAACCTGTTCCTGTCCTTCTCTGTTACCCAGGTTCTTTGGAAATTCTATTTGACTCCTCCATATTCCTTACCCATTCACCCAAGTCAGCTGCCCACCTACATAGATTTCCTTACAGCAGCTCTCCCAGCCACACCTTTTCCTCCTCTACACATCTTTTCAGGTCTTAAGTATCTCTCATGTGGGCACTCACCCCTGCCCTCTCCAAGTAATCTTATGGCCTAGTCTTTTTTTTTTTTTTTTTGAGTTGGAGTCTCACTCTGTCGCCCAGACTGGAGTGCAGTGGCCGCTCCTGGCCACCGCAGCCTCGACCTGCTGGGCTCCGGCGATCCTTCCGCCTCAGCCTTTCAAGTAGCCAGAATTACAGGCATGCGCTACCACGCCTGGCTGATTTTTTGATTTACTGTAGAGATGAGGTCTCGCTGCCCAGGCGGGTCTCGAACCCACAGGCTCAGGCAATCCACTCACCTCAGCCTCCCAAAGGGCGGGATTACAGGCTGAGCCACAGAGCCGGCTGGCCTAGTCTTTTAAAAGCACAGCTTTTATTTTTCACTCCCTTGTTCAAACTTCTATAGTTGCCAACTGTAGCACAAAGCCTAAGCCTCCAGACTGAAGACAATATCTCAAGGCCCCTCATGACATATCTAGTTCCAGCTTACCTTTACAATCATATTTTCCACTACTTCCTTTCATTCAAGCTAATTAAGTTATTTTATATCTTTAGCCTAGACCTCTCTTCTAAGCTCCAACCTCTAATAGCTACCTACCAGAAATCTCTCTGATGTCTCAAAAACACTGTAAATTCAACTCTACTAAAACTGAACTCATTGCCATTCCTTCAAAATCTAGCCCAAGAAGGTGGGCACAGTGGCGCACACCTGTAATCCTAGCACTTCAGGACGATTGCTTGAGCCCAGGAGTTTGAGACCAGCCTAGGTAACATAGCCAGACTTCATCTCTACAAAACAAAAAATAAAAGTAGCTAGGTATGGTGGCACAGGCCTGTAGTTCCAACTACTTGGGAGGTTTAGGCAGAAGGATCACCTAAGCCCATGAGGCTAAGCCTGCGGTAAGCTCTGTTAGTGCCACTGTAGTCCAGCTTGAATGACCGAGTACAACTCTGTCTCAAAAACAAACAAAAAACTAGCCTAAGTGATCTCTATTATGCAAGCCAGATACCTAGGAGTCATCTTTAGCACCTCCCTTTTCCTCACCCCTATTTCAAATCTACAGCTAAGACCTGTATTTTTTACTTCCTATATTCCTATATCTGTCAATTTCTATCTCCTCCACTACCTACTTCCTAATTGATCATATATATATATTTTATATATATATATATATATATATATATGAGATCAACCTACTGGACTCAGGTAATCCTTCCACCTCAGACTTCCAAGCAGCTGGAACCATAGGCATGTGCCACCATGCCCAGCTGATTTTTTTATTTACTGTAGAGACGAGACCTCTTCATGTTGCTTAGGCTGGTCTTGAATCCCTGAGCTCAGGTAATCCTCTTACCTTCGCCTCCCAAAGAGCTAGGATTACAGGCATGAGCCACCGTGCCTAGCTGATCTACCATATTTCTAAGGGCTGGATTCTTGAAATGCAAAATAATTATATCTCCAATCTCCTACCCCTAGATCCCTCTTCCTTACAATTCAAAATGGCTGCCCTATAGTTTGGTCCCAGTATACTTCTTCCATCTTATCTCAAAACAGCTTCACCTTTGCTCTGCACTCCAGCCACACTAACATATTTTCTGTCCTTCAAGCTCATCAGGTTCCCTCCTGGAAGGTAATTCTCTCTCCTCCTGGTCTATTTATCCTTATCCTTCATGTCTCATTTCATGCATCATTTCCTCTGAGAAAGCCTTCCCTGACCTCCCTACTTAGGTCAAATCCTCCATTATTGACACTCAGAGCACCACATATTTCTCCCTCATAGTACTTACCAAATACAGTTTTACACCCTGTGATTATTTGATTAATATCCATTTCCCACACGAGATTGTAAGCTCCATAAAGGAAGGCATCCATAAGAGTTTGTGTGTTTTATTCGCCATTGCATCTGCAAAGCTGAAAAATAGTCCCTGGCACTCATATTTTTTTGAAAATAATATGTTGTACAAACCCTTTGTTTTTTCACATGTCCTGCTTCTGTTTGGAATACTTCCACTTCCTAAAGTATTCAAATCCTCCTCATTTTTAAAGTTCAGTTCAAATACAACTTCAACCTCAAACCTTCCCCAATTCTCCACTCAACTTGTAAATTTCCCCTTTCACTGAACTTCTAGTATCCTTTCTAATATCTCTAACAGTAAGAAAAAATTTCTGCAATGCATTACAGTACTAGACTGACTGACTCTTTTTAAATTAATCTTTTATCCTCAAGATATTCAAGAAAAGTTCTGCAACATCTGAATGAACATGTGATTAGTACAAGTCTACAATTCACACAGTGCACACAGTAAAAAGGCAAAGTGTAGAAACTTCAGAGTCCTAAAATATCTCTCAAAGAACACAGAAGAAATAGTAACACAGGTTGCTGCCATGAAAGGAAAGTGGATAATGGGGGACAAGAGAGAAAGAAAGACTTTTTTGCTTAATATCATTTTGCTTCTATTGAAGCTTGACTCACATGGATACATTACCTATTACATATTATTATACAAATCTTGAACCATGCAAACATGTCTGTTACAAATCAATTTTTAAAAAGTCTTAGTTTAAAATAAGTAGAAACAATAAACCTTATAGAAAAATTAAACTTATGAAACCTACACATTTACCAAAGTAGGAGAAAACTGCAATCTCCTGCACTCGCTTATACAAATTACAACTAGTATCACTGAGCATCTGCCATGAGCAAATAGTTCTAGTAAATTAATGTTACTTCACTTAATAGAAAAACATCTTGATAGTTGGCATATTTAACAGCAATGTTCCTTATTTTATTAAGCTAAAACCCGTTTAATTATAGAAGAATCAATTTTACATCGACTTCACATAAAAATTGTCTTTTACTTCTTACTCTGACCCCTGTTGGCAATCTAGCATTGAAAAGGGATGCTCTCAGTTCTATCACAACTTGAAATTTTAAATTTGTACATGAAAGCGGCACAAAAATCTAGGAGAAAAAGAGAAGCAGCAAAACTGGAATAAGCACATTAGATGACAAATGTAAGAGAAGAGACACACATCAAAGCAGAACTATGAAAAAGTTAGCAAGTAAGTAGTCAATAACAGGACAAGGCAGTATTACGTCGGTTAAGCCTGAGTCTTGAAAGTCAGCATGATTCTTGAAATGCACTTGAAATACGACCATACTCACTTGTAAGCCTGAAATGGAGGGAACTAAAGAGAACTTGCGCAAAAATAAATTTAAACTGGTTATACATCAGAGCTTGTAAAGGTGAGGCGAATGTGGGTTGAAAAAAATCTTAGAAACGAAGCCCAAGTTAAGAGAGCTGAGATCATCTAATATAATAAAGTCTATTTGGAAGCCAAGGAGAAAAACAGGATGACAGCATTAAAAGATACAGTAGTGGTGGTCTGTTTTTAAGTGGAAAGACTGTCAAAAGTAGAATGAGTGATAGAAACCACTTAGTCTTTTTAAAAGTGGTCACGGAAGTGGGGTGGGTTAAGGAGCAGAACTTTAACCCAAAGAAAAGAGAATCTTTCTGCCGAGGGGAGGTGAGGAGGGTGTTGACTGGAAAGGCGGGATGGCGAAGCGAGACGTCTGACTCAGAAGCTGAGATGAGAAGCACTGAGAACGGCGCCGCGGAGCGGGACGGGGGGCAGCGGTGTGGCACTAGGGCTCCCTCACCTTGGCCTTGTAGCTGGGCAGGTTGCAGAGGATGTCCGTGCGCAGAGCCTCTTCTGCCAGGCTGCGGGCGCACAGGCTCCGCCACACCTCGCTGTTCTCATCGCCGTGCAGGCAGCGGTACCAGTGCTTGCACACCAGGGCGCAGCTCCGCAGCTCGGACAGCTCCAGGTAGGAGAACACCAACTCCAGCACCCGGCTGGGCAGCCGGCCCCCGGTCCCCGCGGCCGCCGCGCCCGCGCCCGCGCCGCCGCCTCCGCTACAGCCAGCGCCTCCCGCGGCTCCCCCAGCCCCCGGGGCCGGCGCCGCCATCACCTCACCAGCCGGCCCGAGGGGCCGCCGCCGCCGCCGCTCCCCCCCGTTTCTGCTCTGGAGGCCGAGCCTCGCCTTGAGCCCGGAGCGGCTCGCTCACCGCCCCTTTCAGGGCCAACCGCGGGCGCCTCCACCACTCCGCCCCTGCCCGGGGGCGTCCACCGCGCGCCCCGCCTCACTGAGGGCAGACGCACCGGCCGCACGGGCGTCCTCAGCCCCTCCCCCGCGGCTCAGCGCGGGCGCCGGAACCGCCTGTCTCGCCCGGCCTCTCGGCGGCGCGCCCTGGCTCCGCCATGCGGGTTGAGGGCACGCAGCGAGGGCGCACGCCCGGCGCGCGGGCGGTTCCTCTCGGCCCGGATGTGACTGTTCGGCGGCGGCGCCTCGCGCGGTACGCTCGACGGGATTGGGCGCCCGCGGGTGAGGTCATCACCGGGCGCCGAGCGGGGAGCGCAGGTAGGGGCTGGTGCGGGGGTCGGGGCTGCCTTCTGGTGCCTTTTCCTCTGTGGGGTCCCGCGGCCCCGCATCTGCTCTTCTGGCCCCCCTTTCCCACGACGTTTCCCGTGTTAGTTAGGTTCTTTCTTCAGACTCTAGCGTAACGCATGCACCTTTCTCCCCTTCTAGCCAGATCCTGGCTCCTCCAACTTGGCTTGAGTTGCATCCTCTTTGTTTACCTTGGCCAAACAAGTCTGAGGCAGTCTTTTCCGGGTCAGGTCCTCTCGTTCTCCCGAAACATCAGTACTTACTGGAACGTCTATGCCAGTGTGCATTCGGAAAGTAAGGTGGTTACATCTGAACCCACCCCCCTCTCACGCACACACACACGTTTGGATCACCTTAAAGTGTCATTTGCGTGCTGATGAAGTGCTACCGCATTCTTTTGGGCAAAATGTTGTCTTTCCCAGATCCACCGCTTAGTAAGCAGGTTAAGGCAGTGTATCTTCATTCGGTTGGAATTAAACATTCCAGTGGGGAGATACATGGAGGCTGTAATTATAGGTGGATTCTTGGAAGGGAAAGAATTTCAGAATTATTTGTTCAAATACGTTTTCCTAGGTGTCCCCAAAAGTTTTCTGACAGCCTTTAAAGAAAGCTAAGTAAAAGAATAGTAATAACCATTGTTTGAGCCACGGTGTAATCCAGACACTATACTAGGTCCTCTATGCGAGTTTTTATATGTGTAATTCTCAAAACAACTCTATGAGGTAAGTATAATAATAGGGCATACAGACTCCCCTAGTCAACTCCAGTGGATTACGACCTTTATGCAGTAGGAAATCTTTTCTGAAGCTTCTTGCGCTGTATAATCTATTTCTTGGACTCTAGTAAAAGCAACAACAGCTACCTTCTATACTCTCTGATATGGTGTTTGATTATTACTTGCTCATCCTTTTCAGATGTCTATTTCACCAAGCTCAGGAACCCTAATTCTTTTCATTCTTCGCAATGACGTTGCCACAACCCTTCAATCATTTTGGTTGCTATCCAGCTTCTCCCCATCAAAACCAACTTTAGAACACTTAGAACTATTGGGGGAAAAAAGTAGTTGACCTATCTGATTATAGTAATGATAACTGTCTCTCTGGTTGTATTTCTTGAACGTTGGACCAAATTTTGTCTGAAAAGACAGTTATATTTCTTTTAAATCGTCAAGAATAAGTAGAGTTGGCCCATCTGAGCTGGAGGTAAAGAACTTGTCAAACGAACAACTTTAAAGGCACAGACAATTGAAAAGGACAGTGTTGAGAGTAGAGCTCATTCGGTTATTAAAGACTCACTGAGGCGACTTTCAGTGGCAGACTATCCCCCAAGTGGCCTAGGAGGAATTTCAAAGTAAGAAAAGATTACCTTTATCAATCCCTCCTTTGCTTTTTACAAATCTTTCACCTGCTCATTACCCATCCCACCAAGTCCCTTCCCCATTTTCAGTACTCTCATTCTGCCCTCTGACTGCCAACTGTAGCTCTCCACCCTTTCTGAAAATGCTTTCAAAATACCCCACCTTTCCCTCCCCCACTACATGATCTCATTAGGTGTTAGAAGGAAACAAATCTATTATCGAATTAAAATAATTGGCAGTAGGATATGATTAATTGCTGTGCTTGACCCTTAGGCAACTACTGATACAGAAAAGAGAAGCATGTTGACTTGATGCATGAATGTTGGGATGGTGGCACTTAACTATTTCTGCTAGGCTTTCTAGTTGCGGTAGTACAAAAACGAGAAACAGTGACCAGCCAGCTCATTTCTGAAAAATTGTTTTGATTTAACTCAAATTTAATTATATTTTTTTCACACTACCCTTCTACCACAGCAGCCTGATTGTTTTAGCCTTTTGATGGTGGTCTTTGGTGTGTTTCAAATAATAACAATTTTAATTTTATAGACTAAGTAAACAAATGATTTTTGAGGCTCTAGTTGAATCACTGATCACTATTCTAAATGTTGATTAACTAAAATTGATAGCCTTAGAGTGTATGGGACTTTCCAACTCTTCTTAACATTGCCAGTAATAGATAATTATTTTCACTTTTCTGACTAGATAGGTGATTGGTAAATATTATCCATGTGATTTAGAGATTAAATGTTTAATCTGTTTTTACTCTGGTACATAAAGTTCAAGGTACAACTATTCTTGGGTCTTGTGAGATTAGTAGAACAAGTTACTACTGGTTCCCCGAACCAGTAGTATAGAAACAATTGTATTGTTGTTTATATTAGTCCCTTTAAGTACAAAATTTCATTTATTGCCTAACTTCTGACACTTTGGGGTAGGGCTTCTCCAAATGTGCCTTTAAAATGGAGTTTTAAATTTGATATTTTTTTTGTTTTGTTTTGTTTTTGTTTTGTTTTGTTTTGAGTTGGAGTCTCATTCTGTCGCCCAGACTGGAGTGCAGTGGCCGCTCCCGGCCACCGCAGCCTCAACGTGCTGGGCTCCGGCGATCCTTCCGCCTCAGCCTTCCAAGTAGCCGGAATTACAGGCATGTGCTACCACGCCCGGCTGATTTTTTGATTTACTGTAGAGATGAGGTCTCGCTGCCCAGGCGGGTCTCGAACCCGCGGGCACAGGCAATTCACTCACCTCAGCCTCCCAAAGGCGCGGGATTACAGGCTGAGCCACCAAGCCCGGCTAAATTTGATATTTTAAAAGTGTTTTAAATTTGATTTTTTTCCCCAAAAAAGAATTAAATTAGGAAGAAAACCTACTAAACTTTTGTCTGCCAGTCAACATTTATTTGAATTTCCCATGGGTAGATTGTAATGGAGTAATAGAAGTACTAGAAACCCTGCCTCTTTCTTGTCTTAGAGAAAACTTAGAATCCCAGTGGGGATCCAAAACCTGTATGCACACAAAAATTAGCAGATCTTAAAGCTCTATAGTATAGACTTCCTGACTTTAAAATTTATTCATCATAGCAAAATTAAAACTCTAACTTAGGAAAGAATGATCAACATCCTAAGGATTTGTAACAGTTCAACAAAATTATTCGTAACTTAAATTGCCTTTTCAATTCTTAATTCAAATTTCATATTTTAAGGTATGATAGCATCTTTAGCATATGATAAATCAGTATGACAGTTCCTAAGCCTAAATAATATTAATACCTTTCATTTAAAATCTTGGTTTATTTGGAACTTTTGGCAGGAGTCTTTGTTATGGCAGAAAGTTAATTAACTGCTGCTATTTCAGAACTTGTCAGCAAAAATCAAACCACCAGAGCTCCTTGTCTTTGCCTCCCTCTGAGTCATTTCCTCTCTAAGCCTCGCCTTTAAATCTTATTAGCTTCAGTCTCTATTTAATTAATTTTTCTGTATACTAATTGAGTGTTTCTGCTGAGAAAAAAAAGGTTATTATTGCCTTTTCCCATTTGGTTATGTTTATGAAAATGGCTATTTCTGAGTTTGTGACCATGTTTGTGTTACCTTGATTACTAATAGATCACTGATTTTATTAGTGATGTGTGTGTGTGGCTTAAAATAGGAGGAAATAAGAAGCTTTGTGTTGGAAAAGGAAACTTTAGGCAAATTGACAGATTATTTTAAGTACTTTTTCCAAACAATATTAGGAAATTTATCTCTGTACCATACTAAATTCAAGTGTCTTATCTGAAAATAATAAAGCAAGTGAAATGCTCTTAGCTTGTGAAATGAAAAATTTGTCTGTGTAGATGTTTGCTTCCTTTCATCTGACCGTTAGAGTTGTATAAATTGCCCTGATTTCCTTTTTTGCCTTAACCATTAGGAAGGTAAGGCAGGGTAGTTTTATGTGGCAATTCCAGTCTATATATCTGGAATTTCTAGGGAATCAGGAATCTAAGTTTTGCAGTTATGTAAGTGCAGGTAGATGATAATATGATTAAATATATGTGAGTATATTTAAGAGCAGTAATGACAAGTAGCATTTGATCATTTTTTTGTACTTTCGAAGGATAATAACAAGTAAAACTGTTGTCAGCTGGAGCTGTTATAAAAGGGTTTTTATTATTTAAACATTTGGTATCCCTTTTTATTGTATCCCATGTATAAATCCTAGGAGTAAAGTGACCTTGGGCAAATTATTTAACATTTCTGAGACTTGATTTCATTATCTGTAAAATGAAATAATACAAATTAGAAAGGTTGTTTTGAGACTAAATTAGATAAACTGCTGAGTAACTCTCAGGTGGTAAGACCCAAGGGTCTGCATTTTTTTTTTTTTTTTGAGTCGGAGTCTCACTCTTGTTGCCAAGGCTAGAGTGCTGTGGCATGCTCACAGCCACCACAGCCTCAACCTGCGGGACTTAGGCGATCCTTCTGCCTCAGCCTTCCAATTAGCTGGAACTATAGACGCACACCACCACGCCCGGCTAGTTTTTTGTGATTTATTGTAGAGATGAGATCTCACCAAGTTGCCCAGGCTGGTCTCAAACCCCTGGGCTCAGGCAATCCTCTCCCCTCAACCTCCCAAATTGCTGGGATTACAGGCTGAGCCACCGCGCCTGGCCAGAGTCTGCATTTTTAACCAGTTCTCCAGATGATTATTAGTGTAATATGGATTCTAAAATTCTAGTGTATATGAGGATCACTTGAAGGACTTGTTAAGACACTTTCCTGGGCCTTACCCCCAGAATTTCAGATTCAGTAGGTCTAGGTGGAGTGCAACAATTAATATTTCCAACAAGTTCCTAGGTGATGCTGATGCTGCTAGTCTCGGGACCACACTATAAGATCACTGGTGCAGTATATAAGATGCCACTTTGACCAGCCTAAGAAAAATAGAAAAAGTAATAATAGGAACATTTGTTGAGTATTCATTATGTACCAGCAACTATTGTGTGTGATTTACATATATTATTATCCATTCCTCTCAGTGATCCTATGAAATCGGTGTTATTATCCTCATTTAAAACAGAGAGTTTCAATAACTTGCCCAAAGTCACTCAGCTACTACAAACCTGGAAAGTCTGGCTGTGGAACTCACTCTTTAAAACATTTTTCGGATAAAAGTTGTAACCTTATAATTGTGCAGCCCTCTCTGTAAAGGATTTTTTCCTATTTTAAAATAAATATATTTGGGCCAGGCACAGTTGCTCATGCCTGTAATTCCAGCACTTTGGGAGATTGAGGTAGGAGGATTGCTTGAGCCTAGGATTTCGAGACCAGCCTAGGCAACATAGTGAGCCCTTGTCTCTACAAAGAAATAAAAAAATTAGATGGGCATGGTGACATGTACCTGTAGTCCCAGCTTTGGGAGGCTGAGGTGGGAGGATCACCTGAGCTTGGGAAGTCGAGGCTGCAGTAAACCAAGATTGTGCCACTGCACTCCAGTCTGGGCAACAAAGTGAGACCCCAACTCAGTTCCCATGCCAAAGATTGTAGGACCAGGCTTAGCTGGATCCCTGATGGCAAGGGAAGCCCACTTAAGCATATGCTAGCATGTACTGTATATAACCTTGTGTTCAACTAGACTTTGTAGACTTGATGTTTAAATGTCTTTTTTTTTTTTTTTGAGTTGGAGTCTCACACTATCACCCAGACTGGAGTGCAGTGGCCGCTCCCAGCCATTGCAGCCTCGACCTGCTGGGCTCCGGCGATCCTTCCGCCTCAGCCTTCCAAGTAGCCGGAATTACAGGCATTTGCTACCACACCCGGCTGATTTTTTGATTTATTGTAGAGATGAGGTCTCGTTGCCCAGGCGGGTCTCGAACCCGCGGGCTCAGGCAATCCACTCACCTCAGCCTCCCAAAGGCGTGGGATTACAGGCTGAGCCTCCAAGCCCAGCTTTTAAATGTCTTTTTTTAATTGATTGTGCTTTTAAAGATGCCTGTAAAAATATTTTAATGAAATGTTACTTATTACATTTGTCTCCTGTCAAGTTGTATAAAACATGAGAACATGAGATTATAGCTTTTCTTCCCCCTTTGCAGAGTCTTCTCGGCCATTATGGCAGTCAAGTGGACTGGTGGACATACTTCTCCTATTCTCTGTCTGAATGCAAGTCAAGAAGGCCTAGTGGCTTCTGGAGCAGAGTGTGGAGATCTCATGGCTTGGGGTGAAGATGGCACTCCATTAGGACACACACGGTTCCAAGGGACTGATGATGTTGCCAGTGTTTTATTTTCTCCCTCCTGCCCCACTAAGCTATATGCCTCACATGGAGAAACCATTAGCATACTGGATGTCAGGTTCCTCAAAGGTTCCCTGGACCATTTTCATGTGAATGAAGAAGAAATCAATTGTCTTTCATTGAATGAAACTGACAACCTACTTGCTTCTGCTGATGACTCTGGGGCAATCAAAATCCTAGACTTGGAAAATAAGAAAGTTAGCAGATCCCTGAAGAGACATTCCAATATCTGTTCCTCTGTGGCTTTTCGACCTCATAGGCCTCAGAGTCTGGTGTCATGTGGACTGGATATGCAGGTGATGCTTTTGCAGAGAGTACTTGGGTAATTTCTAAATGAGATTTGCTAACAGAATCTAATTATTGATCATGCTGAATACATCTTTGCATTTTCGGTTCTCTACTGACACGTCTTACATACGTTTATGAACCACAAGCCTTATGTCTATATTTAATGCTAAACTGACTAATCCTAGCAGATTTTACTCATAAAGCAATCACTAGTCCTTTAGTCTTCCTTTCTCTACAACAGTCTTAAAACCTGATAATTCAAATATTTGATTCTAATCCAAACATCTGTTTAAACAAAGGAGAGTAGTAAAGGCAGAATTGTTCTACCCACTCTACAAATTCTGTTTTGTTTTGTTTTATTTTTAAAGTTAGACTGGATCTTTTTTACTTTAAAGTTCTGGGCTACATTAATTGAAATATTGTGTATTGGTGACCAGGATCAGAGCACTGTATTCAATACTGTTTTGAAAAGAATATCACAGATTATTCCAAATCCAAAAGATGTTTCTAAAAACCCCATTATGTGGGGAACTGGAGGTATTTAATTCTAGTTTTCTTGATGTGAAAAAATTGAATATTCTGGTCTGCATAGCACAAGTTATGGGGAAGCAGATTTTGGTTTAATGTAAGAGTTTCAAATAGCTTGAGGTTTCCTACAGCAGGATGTGCCTTCTCTTGAAAGAGTAAATCTCACCACTGGAGTAAGAATAATCATGACTTCTATCTGTTGAACACTTAGTTTTTGCCAGTGCTTAACATATACCAGTACTTATTTATATTTTAGAGACATAGTCTTACTCTGTCCCCCAGGCTGGAGCGCAGTGGTACGATCATAGCTCATTGTAACCTTGAACTCCCAGGCTCAGGCAGTCCTCTCGCCTCAAACTCCAAAGTGCTGGGATTGTAGGCATAAGCTACCGTGCCAGCCTTACTAGTTTTAATTCTAATCACACTCATCTAGATAGTTATTCCTTTTTCATAAATGAGGAAACTGAGATTCAAATTTAGTGTCCACACAGCTGGCTGACTGGGATTCAAACCTCAGTCTCTCTGCCTCTAAAGCCTTTTTTTTTTCCTGTGACAATGGAAGTATTCAAGCAGAATATCATCAGTAATATGACAAAATTTTCTTGGTTGGGAACAGATGACTTCTAGAAAGAGCCATTGTGTATTATTCCCTCTGTATCTAGCACTATTTGGGCATTTAATCTGTGAGATCTAAGACTATGTTCTTGTTAAGAGTATCAGAAGTTTTGACTTTGCACATCCTTGTTCAGTAGACTTTACCCCTCCCCCTTCTACCCTGCACATCTTTGATAATTTAGGACTTAGTGAGACTGGTTGTTGTTGTCACAGTGACTGCCCCCTTCCCCCTCAAGCCGCCAGCATTTAGTAGGCAGAATCAATGGACGTCCCACAGCACTGGAACAGTCCCCAAATGACAATAAAGAATTGTCCCACCAAAAATGACTGTAGTGCCTTTGTTGAGAATCCCTCTATATGTATGGGCACAGTGACCTTACAACCTCTAAACTCTTTCCACTTCTATGTTTTGACAAATCCCGTTATAAACCCCCTATGATCTTCACCCTAATGGTGATAATCTGCCTATGTAGTAACAGAAGCACATAAGCAGGTGGGTATCCTTTTTCTTTTTCTTTTTCTTTTTTTTTGGAGTCAGGTTCTTTCTGTTATCCAGGCTGGAGTGCAGTGGCATGATCAAGGCTCACTGCAAGCTCAACCACCTGGGCTCAAGAGATCCTTCTGCTTTAACCTTCCAGGTAGCTGGAACTACAGGCGCAGGCCACCACATCCAGCCAATTTTTTTATTTATTGTAGAGACGAGGCCTCCCTATGTTGCCTAGGCTGGTGTTGAATTTTTGGGCTCAAACAGTCCTGCCTCAGCCTCCCAAAGTGCTGGAATTACAGGCATGAGCCACTGCACCTGGCCTTGGATATCATTTTTAAGAAGACAGATTGTACAGTGTATCTGACTAGTCATTCTGTCATCTTTCAGCTATGCCAGTTTTCCATCACTGGCTCATTAGTTAACTAGGAATGGCAATAGACAATTAGAGATGCAAAAATGGCGTATGCTCTTTAGATTAGATAAGGAATGAACATTCAGAATTTACCATCTTACCCCCAATTCCAGATGACATTTTAGTGACAGCATCTGCTAGAGAATAGTCTGGGAAACAAATATTTTGAGGAAAGGCTTAGGTAATTGCTTATTTTTATTTGCCTGGCAAAAATTGCTGAAAGTTCACTGTAGATTAACTTCTGCACTGGGTTGTCGTCTAACAACAGCACAATCATGTTTTTAAGAGATTACTTCCTTAACTAAAATGGAAACTATATAATTTTTTTCTACAGTTTACTTCATAAAACCTGGTCTTCCAGTACTATTGAAACTTTAAGAACAGCCAGCCTGTGGGGGAATTGAAGAATGTAGGCATAATAGTGGAAGAGAGTTCTTGCTATCTTAATTTGAGTTACTTCTCTCTGAGCAAGCAGATTTTATGTCAAGGCATCAACTGAATTATTGCTATGTTCAGCACACCCTTTGTTATAGAAATTTTAAAATTATTTGTTTTAACTTAAATAGTTTTAAATAATTAGGCAGAGAACACTGAAAGGCAGGGATCTTAAGAGCAAAGTGTGATTTATTAAGACACTTGAGACTTTAATTTTTTAATAAATAGGTATAAAATATTGCATAAGGAATGAAGAATAACATTAAATAAATACCTGTGTGTCTTTCAAATTTTGAAACCATTATATGTTTCTGTAGCATACACAATGATTTTCTTTCTTCCCTCCTTTCTACATCTGAAAACAAATGGTTCACAGGTTTGTTCTTTCTGGAGTTTATAAGACCTCTAATAGCAACACTTAGGGATCAGGTGGTGAAGAAGGCTCTTTATCTTGAAGATCAGTTTTTTGGTGGAAATAATTTTTTTTTTTAGAGGAATTTTTCTTTTCCACTTCAAGGGTTTGTATAGGTTTGTTACATAGGTATATTCTGTGATGGTGAGGTTTGGGCTTCTGTGAGCCCACCCGTCACACAAAGTAGTGGGCATGATACCCAATGGGCAATTTTTCGATCCTTACCCCTCTCTCTTCCTGCTCCCTTTAGGAGTCCTCAGTGTCTGTTGTTCTCAGCCTTACGCTCGTGTGTACGCAGTGTTTAGCTCCTTCTGATAAATGAGGGCATGCACTATTCGGTTTTCTGTTTCTGTGACAATTTGCTTAGAATGATGGTCTCCAGGTGCATCCATGTTGCTGCAAAGGACGTGATTTTGTTATTTTTTATGGCTGTCTGGTATTCCATGTTGTATATGTACCACATTTTATTTTATTTTATTTTTTGAGTCGAAGTCTTACTCTGTCACCCAGGCTGGAGTATAGTGGCACAATTACGGCCACTGCAGCCTCGACCTGCTGAACTCAGGCAATCCTCCTGCCTCCGCTTTCCAAGTAGCTGGAACTACAGGTGTGTGCCACCATGCCCAGCAAATTTTTTGATTTACTGTGGAGATGAGGTCTTACCAAGTTGCCCAAGCTGATCTCGAACCCCTGGGCAGTCCTCTTGCCCCCACCTCCCAAAGTGCTGAGATTACAGACATGAGCCCTGCATCTGGCACCACATTGTCATTACCTTGCCCACTGTTGATGGCCGCCTAGATTGGTTTCATGTTTTTGCTATTGCAGATAGTGTTATGATAAATGTATAAGTGCAGGTCTTTTTGGTAGAGTGATTTATGCTCCTTTGGATATGTACCCAGTAGTGGGATTGCTGGGTCACATGGTAAATCTATTTTAGTTCTTTGAGAAATCTCCAAACTGCTTCCCACAGGGGTTGAACTAGCTTGCACACCAACGGTGTAGGAGTGTTAGTTACCTTTTCTCCACAACCTTGCCAACATGTGTTGTTTTTTGCTTGTTTATTTTACATCTGTTGTTTTCTATTTTTTTTAATTTATTTTTTGAGTCAGAGTCTTACTCTGTCGACCAGGTTTAAGTGTAGTGGCACAATCACAGCCACCACAGCCTTGACCTGCTGGGCTCAGGTGATCCTTCCATTTCAGCCTTCCAAGTAACTGGAACTACAGGTACAGGCCACCATACCCGCTAATTTTTTAATTTATTGTAGAGATGAGGTCTCGCCAAGTTGCCCAGGCTAGTCTCATACCCCTGGGCTCAGGTAGTTCTCTCGCCTCTGCCTCTTAAAATGCTGGGATTACAGGCATGAGCCACCATGCCCAGTGATTTTTGACTTTTTAATAGTTGCCATTCTGACTGGTGTGAGATGGTATTTCCTTGTGGTTTTTATTTGCATTTCTCTGGTGATTAGTGATGTTGAACTTTTTTTTTTTTTAGTTGGAGTCTCATTCTGTCACCCAGGCTGGAGTGCAGTGGCATGCTCATGGCCACCCCAGCATCAACCTGCTGGGCTCCAGTGATCCTTCCGCCTTCAGCCTTCCAAGTAGTCAGAACTACAGGTGTGCACTACCATGCCTGGCTAGTTTTTTATTTATTGTAGAGATGAGTTCTCACCAAGTCACCCAGGCTGATCTGAAACCCATGGGCTCAGGCAGTCTACTTGCCTCGGCTTCCCAAAGTGCTGGGCTTACAGGCTGAGCCATTGAGCCTGGCCGAACATTTTTTCATGTTTGTTGGCTGCTTGAATGTCTTCTTTTGAGAAGTGTCTGTTCATATCCTTTGCCTACTTTTTAATGGGTTATTAGTTATTTTCTGTCAATTCACTTGAGTTCTTTATAGATTCTGGATATTAGTCCTTTGTCAGATGCGTAGCATGCAAGTATTTTCTCCCATTCTGTAGGTTGTCTGTCTACTCTGTTGATGGTGTCTTTTGCTGTACAGAAGCTCTTTAGTTTGATAAGGTCCCACTTGTCAGTTTTGGTTTTTGCTGCTTTTGAGGCCTTAGACGTGAATTCATTGCCTAGACTGATGTCCAGAAAAGTATTACCTAGGCTGTCTTCTAGGATTTTTATAGTTTGAGGTCTTACATTTAAGTCTTTAATCTATCTTGAGGTTTTTTTTTTTCTGAGTTGGAGTCTCACTCCATCACCCAGGCTGGAGTGCAGTGGCACGCTCACGGCCACCCCAGCGTCGACCTGCTGAGCTCAGGTGATCCTTTCCATGTCAGCCTTCCAAGTAGCCAGAACTACAGGCACATGCTACCACGCCTGGCTAATTTTTTGATTCATTGTAGAGATGAGGTCTTGCCAAGTTGCACAGGCGGGTCTCAAACCCGTGGGCTCAGGCAGTCTTCTTACCTCGGCCTCCCAAAGTGCTGGGATTACAGGCTTGAGCCACCGTGCCCAACCTTGAGTTCATTTTTGTATATAGTGAGAGAAAGGAATCCAGCTTCATTCTTCTGCATATGGTTCACCAGTTTTCCCAGCACCATTTGTTAAATAGAGTGTCCTATCCCCAGTGTTTATTTTTGTTGACTTTATCAAAGTTGAAATGATTGTAAGACAGCTGTTTTTATTTCTGGGTTCTCAGTTCTGTTCCATTGGTCTATGTGTCTATTTTTGTACCAGTACCATGCTGTTTTGGTTACTGTAGCCTTGTAATAAAGTTCTTTTTGTTGTTGTTCTTTTTGCTTAGGGTTCATTTGGCTATTCACGCTCTTTTTTGCTTCCATATGAACTTAAGTAATATTTTTTTAGAACTCTGAAAAATGATGCTGGTAATTTGATAGGTATTGCATTGAATCTGCAGATTGCTTTCGGTACTATGTACGTTTTAACTATATTCTTCCAGTCCATGAACATGGGATGTTTTCCAATTGTTCATTTCTGTCATCCTTGATTTCTTCAAGCAATGTTTTGTAGTTCTTGCTGTCGAGATCTTTCACCTCTTTGATTAGATGTATTATGAGACGTGTGTGTATTGTTAATAGGATTATGTTCTTTTTTTTTTTTCCTGAGTTGGAATCTTACTTTGTCACCCAGGCTGGAGTGCAGTGACCCACTCACAGCCACCCCAGCGTCATCCTGCTGGGCTCCAGCGATCCTTCTGCCTCAGCCTTCCAAATAGCTGGGACTACAGGCGCACGCTACCATGCCCGGCTAATTTATTTTTTTATTTTTTTGAGTTGGAGTCTCACTCTGTTGCCCAGACTGGAGTGCAGTGGCCGCTCCCGGCCACCGCAGCCTTGACCTGCTGGGCTCCAGTGATCCTTCCGCCTCAGCCTTCCAAGTAGCTGGAACTACAGGTGCGCACCACCATGCCCAGCTCATTTTTTGATCTATTGTAGAGATGAGGTCTCGACAAGTTGCCCAGGCGGGTCATGAACCCGCTGGCTCAGGCAATCCACTCACCTCAGCCTCCCAAAGCACCAGATTACAGGCTGAGCCACCGAGCCCGGCTCCGGCTAATTTTTAATGTATTGTGCAGACAAGATCTCGCCAAGTTGCCCAGACTGGTCTTGAACCCCGAGCCTGGCTGGGATTGTGTTATTGACTGGATTCTCAGCTTGAATGTTGTTGGTGAATAGAAATGCAGTTGATTTTTGAGCATTGATTTTGTAACTCAAGACTTTGCTGAAGTTGCTTATGTGTGTTGGAAGACTCAGTGGAATCTTTAGGATTTTCTAGATATAGAATCATGTCTGCAAAGAGAGAGAACTTAAATTCCTCTTTTCCTGTTTGGGTACCTCTTATTTCTTTCTCTTGCTTGATTGCTGTGGCTAGGTCTTCCAATACTATGTTGAATGGGAGTGGTAAGAGTGGGCATCCTTGTCTGTTTTGAGTTCTTTTTTTTTTTTGAGCTGGAGTCTCACTCTGTCGCCCAGACTGGAGTGTAGTGGGCTCCGGCGATCCTTCTGTCTCAGCCTTCAAAGTAGCCGGAATTACAGGCATGCGTTACCATGCTCGGCTGATTTTTTGATTTATTGTAGAGATGAGGTCTCGCGGCCCAGGCAGGTCTCGAACCCGCGGGCTCAGGCAATCCACTCACTGTTTTGAGTTCTTAAGAGGAATGCTTTCAACTTCTGCTCATTAAGTATGATGTTGGCTGTGGGTTTGTCATAGACGGCTCTTATTATTTTGAGGATTGTTCCTTCAGTGCCTAGATGGCTGAGAGTTTTTATCATGAAGGGGTATTAGATTTTATCAAATGCTTTTTCTGCATCTATTGAGATAACCTGTGGTCCTTGTTTTTACTTCTCTTTATGTGGTGAATTAAATTTACTGATTTATGTATGTTGAACCAGCCTTGCATCTTGGGAATAAATCCCACCTGATCATGATGGTTAATTTTTGTGATGTACTGCTGGATGTAGTTTGCTAGTATTTTGTTGGGATTTTTGCATCTGTGTTCATCAGGAATGTTAGCTTATAGGTTTTGTTCTTTGTCATGTCTTTGCCATCTTTTGGTTTCAGAATGATGTTGTCTTTGTGATATGAGTTAGGGAGGATTCTCTCCTTCTCAATTATTTGGAATATTTTTAGTAGTTTTGATACCAGCTCTTCCTTGTATATTTGGTAGAATTCCTCTTACGAAGCCATCAGGTCCTAAACTTTTTTGGTAGGTATGCTTTTTTGTTTTTTTTTTTTTGGAGTTGGAGTCTCACTCTGCCACCCAGACTGGAGTGTATGGCCGCCCCCAGTCACTGCAGCCTCGGCCTGCTGGGCTCTGGCGATCCTTCCGCCTCAGCCTTTCGAGTAGCTGGAATTACAGGCACGTGCTACCATGCGTGGTTGATTTTTTTATTTATTGTAGAGATGAGGTCTCGCTGCCCAGGCGGGTCTGGAACCCGCGGGCTCAGGCAATCCACTCACCTCAGCCTCCCAAAGCGCAGGATTATAGGCTGAGCCACCGAGCCTGACTGGTAGGTATGTTTTTTATTACTATTTCAATTTCATGGCTTATTATTGATCTGTTCAGGGATTCAATCTCTTCCTGTTTCAGTCTTGGTAGACTGTGTGTTTCCAGGAATTTATTCATTTCTTCTAGATTTTGTAATTTGCCCACATACAGATGTTTATAATAATCTCTGATAATCTTTTGTATTTCTTCCGGGTTGGTTGTAATGTCACCCTTTTTGTTTACAAATGTGTTTAGTTAGAATTTCTGTCTCTTTTTTTGTTGTTGTGAGTCTGGGCAAAGGTCTGTTGATCTTGCTTATCCTTTCAGAAAACCAGCTTTTCAACTCATGGATCCTTTGTATGGTTTTTTGGGGGTTTTTTTTTGGTCTTAATTCTGTTTATTTCTGCTCTGATTTTGGTTGTTTATTTTATTCTGCTAGCTTTGATGTTAGTTTGTTCCTGTTTTCCAGGCTCCCTGAGGTGAGACTTTAGATTGTTTATTTGAGATCTTTGTGTGTGTGCAGTGTAATAAATTTTCCTCTCAGCATCACTTTGGTAGCATCGCAGAGGTTTTGATGTGTTGTGTCTTAATTTTCATTTGTTTCAAATAATTTCTATCTTGATTTCATTGTTTATCCCCAAAGTAATTCAGGAGCAAGCTGTTTAATTTCCATGTATGTGTGTGTTTTTCAGGATTTCTCTTGGTGTTGCCTTCTAGTTTTATTCCACTGTGGTCAGAGGAGATGCTTCATGTGATTTCAGTTTTTTGGATTTATTCAAGGTTGATTTATGACCAAGTATATTGTTGATCTTGGAGTATGACTTGTGTGAATGAAAAGAATGTATATTTTGTAGATATTAGGTGAAGTGTTCCGTAGATATCTGTTAGATCTAATTGGCTAAATGTCAAAATTAAGCCCAGGATTTTTTTTGTTAGTTTTCTGCCTCAAAGATCTGTCTAAAGCTGTTAGTGAGGTGTTAAAGTCCCCCACTATTATGCTATGGCTGTCTGTGTCCTCTCTTAAGTTAAGTCACAATTGTTTTAAATTGTTTTAAATTTGGGTGCTCCTATTTTAGGAGTGTGTGCATGTATATGCACACATATATACATGTTTTATATGTACATATACATATATATATATTATTTTTTTTAAGTCGCAGTCTCACTCTGTTGCCCAGGCTGGAGTGCAGTGGCACACTCATGGCCATGCAGCCTCGACCTGCTGGGCACAGGTAATCCTTCCACCTCAGCCATCCAAATAGCAAGAACCACAGGTGTGTGCCACCATGCCAAACTAAGTTTTTGCTTTCTTGTAGAGATGAGGTCTTGCCAAGGTATCCAGGCTATTCTCGATCCCCTGGGCTCAGGCAATCCTCTCACCTCCGCCTCCCAAAGTGCTGGGATTATAGACGTGAGCCACCACGCCTGGCCCAGCCAAGAATTTCTTACCCTGCCAAACTAAGCTTCAAACTAAATGAAGGAGCCATAAAGTCCTTCACAGACAAGCCCTAAGGGAATTCCTCACCTCTATACTGGTCTTACAAGATCTGCTTAGGGGAATTCTAAACATGGAAACAAAAGAACAGTGTTACCCACCACAAATGCACAAGTAAGCACACAGCTTGCAGATCATTAAGTCACCCACAAAACTGAGACCACCGAACAATTCCTCAACAACACTATGACAGGAACAAGCCCTCACATATCTATATGTTAGGCAGGCATAGTGGTGTGCACCTGTAGTTCCAGCTACTTGACAGGCTGAGCAGAAGGATTGCCTGAGCAGCAGGTCAAGGCTACGGTGGCTGTGAGCATGCCACTGCACTCCGGCCTGGGTGACAGAGTGAGCAGACTCTGCTCACTCTGTCACCCAGGCTGGAGTGCCATAGCACATTCACGGCACTGCAGCTTCCACCTCCTGGGTTTAGAAGATCCTTCTGCCTCAGCCTCCTGAGTAGCTGGAACTACAGACATATGCCACAATGTCTGGTTATTTTATTTTTTTGTAGAGATGAGGTCTTGCTTTGTTATCTAGACTGCTCTCAAACTCCTGAGCTCAAGCAATCCTCCTGCCTCAACCTCCCAAAATGCTGGAATTACAAAGCATGAGCTACAGCATTCAGCCTGACTTTTCTTTCCCTTAAGTATGGGCCCGCAATCTCTTCTGGCTTGTAAAGTTTCTGCTATTTTGATGCGTCTTCCTTGTAGGTATTCTGCCTATAAGGGGAAAATTTTTTTTGTGTGTGTGTGTTGGAGTCTTACTCTGTCACCCAGACTGGAGTGCAGTGGCCACTCCCGGCCACCACAGTCTCGACCTGCTGGGCTCCAGTGATCCTTCCACCTCAGCCTTCCAAGTAGCTGGAACTACAGGTGCGCGCTACCACGTCCAGCTAATTTTTGATTTATTGTAGAGATGAGATCTTGCCAAGTTGCCCAGGCGGATCTTGAACCCACGGGCTCGGGCAATCCACTCACCTCAGCCTCCCAAAGGCACGGGATTACAGACTGAGCCACTGAGCCCGGTTGGAGAAAAATTTTTAAGCAGGTCCCTTACATATGTTTGCATTCACTATTGATCATTTGACAGTTGTCTGCTTTCTCTCCCTTTGATGTTTTAAAGAACCATAAGCCCCAAGCTTTCTTATTTATTTCCTTCAATATCTCTAACTTTCCTGCTTAGGATGACAACTGCTTGAATGACTGGTTGAAAAATTAAGCATGAAACACCTTGGAATCCCTGGTGGTCTGGAAGAGTAAAGAATTATAAAGGGAGCTGGGTACAGTGGCTCATTCTTGTAATCTCAGCACTTAGGGAGGCCAAAGTGGGAGGGTTGTTTGAGCTCAGGAGTTCTAGACCAGCCTGAGCAACATAGCGAAACTTTGTCTCTATAAAAAAATTTTAAAATTAGCTGGGCATGGTGGCACATACCTGTAGTCCCAGCTACTCAGGAAGCTGAGGCAGAAAGATTGCCTGAGCCCCAGAGGTCGAGGATCGTGACCGAGTGAGACCTTAACAGACATAGATAGATAGATAGATAGATTAGATAGATAGATAGATAGATATAGATAGATGTCGAGGATCCTGACCGAGTGAGACCTTAACAGACATAGATAGATAGATAGACAGACAGACAGACAGAGGAATGTCCAGACAGGAACCCTAAATACTTGGAAATGATTCTGGAATTGGTAGAATCTGGGATGGCTGTTAACACATTTAGATGATTTAAGTAAAATGCCAAAATGTTTTAGCTGCTGAAAACACTTGAGATGCAGTTCATGTTTGAATGTCTAAGGAGGACAGAAAAAATATATAATCCAGGCACTAGAGGGACTGTATAAAAAAGAATTGAGGGTATCTGCCAATACAGTGAAGCTGGCAGATTCTGGAATATTCATTTTCCTTGTGTTCAGATGTTTAAATAGAAACTATTTTCATATCAAGTTTTAGCACTCATTCATTTGTGTTATATTTTTAATATTTATTTTACTTTAGCTTTTATTTCAATTTGTTATGGTGGTGTGTGATTATTTATTTATTTATTTTTGAGTTGAAGTCTCACTCTGTCACCCAGACTGGAGTGCAGTGGCACACTCACGGCCACCTCAGTGTCAACCTGCTGTGCGCCAGCGATCCTTTACACCTCAGCCTTCCAAGTAGCTGGAACTACAGGCATGCACTATCATGCCCAGCTATTTTTTTATTTATTGTAGAGACGAGGTCTCACCAAGTTGCCCGGGCTGGTCTCGAACCTGCGGACTCAGGCAGTCCACTTGCTTTGGTCTCCCAAAGTGCTGGGATTACAGGCTGAGCCACTGAGCCTGGCTGAATGTTTTTTAAAATATTTCTGGGAATGTATCCTACTGATCATTCTCAGTCTACTTTGATTATTTTATTAGAAGCTGAATAAGCATGATAGTTGAGGAAAATGGCCAGAACTCTGTATGACTATGTAACTTCCCCTCATTTAAGGTGATGCTGTGGAATCTTCAAAAAGCCCGGCCACTCTGGATTACAAACTTACAGGAAGATGAAACAGAAGAAATGGAGGGCCCACAGTCACCTGGTCAGCTCTTAAACCCTGCCCTAGCCCACTCTCTCTCCGTGGCATCATGTGGCAACATTTTTAGTTGTGGTGCTGAAGATGGTAAGGTTCGAATCTTCCGGGTGATGGGAGTCAAGTGTGAGCAAGAACTGGGATTTAAGAGCCACACTTCAGGAGTGTCCCAGGTCTGCTTTCTGCCGGAAACCTATTTGCTGCTCACTGGAGGGAATGATGGGAAGATAATGTTGTGGAATGTGAGCAGTGAAATTGAGAGAAAACAGAAAAGTCCTGTAAAACATACCCGCAGAAAGAAAGCTAAGAGAGAAACTTACACCAAGCGAGTTGGAAATACTAAGGCTTCATTAACAGATGAGGAAGAGCATGGCAATATTTTACCAAAGCTAAATCTTGAACATGGAGAAAAAGTGAACTGGCTCTTGGGTACAAAAATAAAGGGACACCAAAAAATATTAGTAGCTGATCAAACTAGTTGTATATCCATATATCCCCTAAATGAATTTTTAATCTAATAAAAACATTTGAAAAACTGACAAAACACATTTTTTTAGGTTAAAAAAAGGGCCTGGTTCTCCATTTAAACTGTTTTTCATATGTAAAATCATGTCATTCTATTGTATAAATTTTAAGATATTTGAACAAAAGAAGATAATTGGATAACACTTTATATAGTAAATGACATTAAAATATGGAGGAAAACTAATATTCATTGAGTATCATGTGTCAGCTGTTTTACATATATCTCATTTCTTGTACCAAGTTGATGAAGTCAGTGATTTCCACCATTTTTTTTTTTTTTTTTTTTTTGAGTTGGAGTCTCACTGTGTCGCCCAGGCTAGAGTGCAGTGGCATGCTCCCAGCCACCACAGCCTTGACCCGCTGGGCTCTGGTGATCCTTCCGCTTCAGCCTTCCAATTAGCCAGAACTACAGGCGCACAGTACCACGCCTGGCTAATTTTTGATTTATTGTAGAGACGAGGACTCACCAAGTTGCCTGGGCTGGTCTTGAACCCACGGATTCAGTCAATCCACTTGCCTTGGCCTCCCAAAGTGCTGGGATTACAGGCTGAGCCACCAAGCCTGGCCAATTTCTGCCATTTTGATGCCACAGTAGTCAAGACTCAGGGATGTTAAGTACTTGAGGATCCAGGAAAATTACAGGTGCAATTACTTGCCTGGAAAGGACCTTGCTTGCATTGTCTAGTCTCCTGCCATGGGGAAGCCCACAGCCTGACCCATATGCCATCATCACATTAGTTACAAGTTACTTCTGATCCCAGGATGTCACAAGGAGCCTTACTAAGTTGGAAGAGGAAACCTGTTGTTGCTTGTTCTGTGTAAAGCCCAGAGGCTTTGTTCACAGTTACCTTCTGCTGTGTTTCCAAGAAAAGGACTCCACAGTCAAACCAGCTTAGGATATTGTGCAGCAATCAGGCTATGTACTGGTGGGAGCAAGAATAAACTGAAGGTAAATAAGCAGAAATTCTGATTAAGCAGAAGAAACAAGATAGAAAAGTGAGAAGAGAGGCTAAGATAGGGTGTCAAGAGTTAGGTTCTTTTTTCTCTTTTTTTTTCGTTTGAGTCTTTCGCTGTTGCCCAGGCTGGAGTGCAGCGGCACAATCACGGCTCACCACAGCCACAACCTGGTGGTCTCAGGCAATCCTTCTGCCTCAAGGCCCCCCTAGTGGCTGGGAATACAGGTGCATACCACCAGGCCCAGCTAATTTTTGAAATTATTGTAGAGACAAGGTCTCACCATGTTGCCTAGGCTGGTCTTGAACTCCTGGGCTCAGGCAATCCTCTCACCTCAGCTTCCCGAAGTGCTGGAATTACAGGCATGAGCTACCGTAACTGGCAGGTTCTTTTCATCATGACCTGGATTACTGTCTTCTCTGCATGTTCTTTCAGCTTTTGCTCCTACTGCCTGTGCTTTAAAAGTCATGAAAAGATTATCTAATTGGTTACTATTATTTTTATATGTGGCGAGTTCTTTTTTAGAAGTTCAGTTTTAGTCAGGACTTTTTTGCAGGTGACAAAAACCAAATTCAAATTGGCTTAAGGGAATAAAGAAGAATGTATTGCCTCACATAACTGAGAAGCCTAAGAATAGTCAGGTAGGTACTAGGTGGGTAGCTAAGCCGGCCAGATGTGAGTCTGTAAGTGCCCTCACCTTGTGGAAAGTCTTTCCTACAAGTAGAATAGTCACAGTAATTTTATTTTATTTTTTATTTTTTTGAGTTGGAGTCTCACTGTGTCGCCCAGACTGGAGTGCAGTGGAGGCTCTCAGCCACCGCAGCCTCGACCTGCTGGGCTCCGGCGATCCTTCCACCTCAGCCTTCCGAGTAGCCGGAATTACAGGCGCACGCTACCACGGCCGGCTAATTTTTTGATTTATTGTAGAGATGAGGTCTCGCCTGCCCAGGCGGGTCTCGAGCCCGTGGGTTCAGGCAATCCACTCACCTCAGCCTCCCAAATGCGCAGGATTATAGGCTGAGCCACCGAGCCCGGCCAGTCACAGTAATTTTGAGGCTGAAACCAGCCATTCCCAAAACAAGTGTATTTCTGGAGGCTTTTTTTTTCTTTAAGCTTGTTTGAGCTGGATTTATGACTTACAACTAGAAGAGTCTGGTCAGTTAAGTGGGCAATCAGTAAGTATTATTTAGTGATCTCACTTGGAATTAAGGAAAGGGGAATACCATTGTTGGCCCTAAAACGTTCAGTGACAAATGGCTCTGGACTGAGTGTTGACAGAAACAAGGTTCTGATCTCACTATTGGGCAAGGCTCTTGGTGATGTTGGGCTTTGGTTTCCTTACTTGAAAGTGAAAAGTTTGAATTAGATGTCTCCTAAGGTATCTTCCATGTCACTATTTCATGAAGTGAAAGCAACACCATCATGATATTGTTTATCTAATGATTCTAATATTAAAATGTCAGGAGAGCTGGCTCACACCTATAATCCCCAGCACTTTGGGAGGCCGAGGTGAGAGGTTTGCCTGAGCCTGTGGGTTTGAGACTAGCCTGGACAACTTGGCGAGACCTCATCTCTACAATAAATGAAAAAATTAACCGGGTGTAATGGTGCATGCCTGTAGTTTCAACTACTTGGAAGGCTGAGGCGAAAGGATCACCTGAGCCCAGCTGGTTGAGGCTGTGCTGGCCGTGAGCGTGCCACTGTACTCCAGCCTGGGTGACAAGGTGAGACTCCAACTCAAAAGAAAAAAAAAGTCAGGAAAGAATAATTATGGGCAATCTCTAGAGGTTTTGGAAGGAACTTCTGAAAAATTTCCCAAGTACAGCATCATTTTAGCAATTGATCCTGAATAACAGACACCCATTCAGACTGCCTAAGCAAAAAGGGAAATCGACTTACTATCAAGACAAGGGGGAACAGGCAGAACGCTCTCTGAGAGCAGAAATGTAGTGCAGCTTTGCTTGAGTCTCTGAATCACTGTGATCACTTGGCTCTTTTCTCTCAACATACTGGCTTTCATTTCATGAGAAATGGCCTTTCAAGGCTACATCAGCAACTCAGTTCAATACCAGAAACCAAGTGAGTAGTGTCTTAGGTCCAAGTTCCAAGTCTCTGAAGAAAATCTAAATTGTCCATCTTAGTCAAGTGTCCACCCCTGATCTTATCAGTTCTGGTCAAGGGATCTTGTTACATACTATGAACGTTGCCAAAGGACCCCACGACCATATCTGGGGAGGGAGTTCTCAGAGAAGGGGGAGGCCATAGGCTGAACCAACAGTCTCAGAATATACACAACCACCTATTGTTATTTTAGTGGTAAATTTATACTAAAAAAAAAAAAACCAGTCACCTTCTGGGAAAATCACGTGTAGGTCCATAATGCTGATGTCATATCTAAGAAACTGAACAATAACCCACACTCTTGCTCTTTTTTTTTTTTTTTGAGTTGGAGTCACTCTGTCGCCCAGGCTGAAGTGCAGTGGCATGCTCCCGGCCACTGCAGCCTCGACCTACTAGGCTCCAGCGATCCTTCCGCTTCAGCCTTCCAAGTAGCCAGAACTACAGGCACACGCTACCACACCCAGCTAATTTTTTATTTATTGTAGAGACGAGGGCTCACCAAGTTGCCTGGGCTGGTCTTGAACCCATGGGTTCAGGCAATTCACTCGCCTCGGCCTCCCAAAGTGCCGGGATTACAGGCTGAGCCACCGAGCCCGGCCCACACTCTTGCCCTTAACTAGCAATTGTTTCTCATGCCATCCTTATTTCATAACAGCCTCGTGGTAGGAGAAGACAGCAGCCAGAACTGCAGAAAACAGGCCCCTGCAAGAGACTGGGGACAAGAGGGACTTTGTAGCTCAATCTTGGGATCTGGACAGAAGCAGGTCTTCTTTGTAGCCAATCCTGTTCCTGTGGGATATCCCCATATGGGGGAAAACTGTCCCTTTCATTGGGCTAGAGTTCATGTAAAGACAGTTTTCTGACCAGAGGGACATCATGGATGAGTGTGGAGTCTCAGCTGCAATGAACAAGGTACCCTGCCATCACCACTACCTTGTATCACACACCAGCCAGAGGAGCAGGACTGAATCTAGATCCAGGAGAGCATGTAGGAAAAATTCAGACCACCTCTCCACTACCTGAGGAGAGCCTCTGCTGTACCTTTACTCTTGGGGGAAGGGGCTGAGCAGGGATTGAGATGAACCTCCAACAGGTCCTTTCCATAGACAAATAATGCCTGGGGAGAGTGACCCCAAGGGCATTTGGGCATGATTTTCCTGTAATTCTAGCCAGTGACTAGAGAAGCATCCAGAACATGCAGTGATAAGTAAAAAGTCATATTGACTTACAAATACACAACAGGTTACAAGTATGTAGTGACCTAAAAATTGAGGCCTATTTGACAGTTTATTTGGCCACTAAATAGTTAGAATCTCTACAAAGTGCACTGTCGAATATGTGACTAATTATGAATGCAATAGAGTAGGGGAAAGTGTTTATAGGAATCATGTGCCTTCTCAGTCCTCACTTGACAAACCTGAGTTTACTCATAAATAACTATATGTTGCACTCTCAGGAGTTCAGTTGAGTTCATTAAATATTGTATCTGACATGGACAAGAGTGTTAATTGGGTTACAAGCTGATGTGTGCCTACATAAATGCAATATATTCAAATATTGTGTTAAGAACTACTAGGACACAGTAGAATACCACATCACAATAGATACAAAGGGTTATAGAACTCTGGACTGACGAGGAGAGCCTTTTTCTGTAGATTAGTGTGGTGTACTTGTGAAGGAAGAACAGTTGGATACATCAGGCACTTGAACTGAGAACACACTCCTCTGAAGGACTAGTAGACAGAGCTGGGGGCTTCCTCTTGCCGTTTGGCCATTTGGTGAGGCTTCTCTGCAAATGTGTCCCTCTGTCTGAAAACAAGAAGTCATAGGTGCCCAGGACCTTTCTCTGAGCTTGTCGTCCTCTAAACCAGGGGTCCCCAACCCCCGGGACTGCGAACCCGTACCCATACATGTTATGAACCCAGCGGCAGGAGGTGAGCAGTGTGAGGAAGTGGGCAGTGGGCAAGCGGAGCTCCTGTCTGTCAGGTCCAACAGCATTAGATTCTCATAGGAGCGTGAACCGGTTACGCATGGGAGAGATCTAGGTCGTGTGCCCCTCATGAGAATATAATGATGCCTGATGATAACCTCCCTTTTCTCCCCACCCCTGCATTCATGGAAAAATTGTCAGCCGGGCTTGGTGGCTTAGCCTGTAATCCCGCACTTTGGGAGGCCGAGGTGAGTGGATTGCCTGAGCCCATGGGTTCGAGACCCACCTGGGCAACTTGGCAAGAGCTTATCTCTACAATAAAATAAAATAAAAAAATTAGCCGGGCGTGGTAGCGCGCGCCTGTAGTTCCAGCTACTTGGAAGGCTGAGGCGGAAGGATCACCGGAGCCCAGCAGGTCGAGGCTGCGGTGGCTGGGAGCGGCCACTGAACTTCAGGCTGGGTGACAGAGTGAGACTCCAACTCAAAAAAAAAAAAAAAAAAAAAAAAAAAAGAAAAATTGTCTTCCATGAAACCAAAAAGATTAGGAACCTAAATCCAAGCATTGGGGCTGGCTCAGGGGCTTTTTTTAGGCATTCTAAGCATACAACTTGAATTCAGGTGCTAAGGTCAGGGCTGAATGTAGTATGAGCAAGCCAATATACTGAAACTATATATGGAATTATAAACACACAGGTGATGGAAGACTCCTTTCTTCTTGACCATATCTTGATTCTTTTGCATAGATGTTCTTTGGAAGGAAGAGTTAAACCAATGGGACACTTTTATTACTAATATAAAAATACAGGATGGATATACAAGGAGAATTTGGAAGGTCACAGGGTTGAAGTCCTCCTGGGCCATGAAGAGTTTGGGAAGCCATATTCTCCCATGTCAGGTGATACACACGTATCAGGGAGTGAAACAGGCCTGTGTGTATTTCACGTGGTCTAAAAAGAAATTATGGCTGGGCGCGGTGGCTCATGCCAGCACTTTGGGAGGCCAAGGTGAGAGGATTGCCTAAGCCCACAGGCTCAAGACCAGGCTGAGAAACTTGGCAAGACCTCATCTCTACAATAAATTTTAAAAGTGCCACTGCACTCCAGCCTGGATGACAGAAAAAAAGTCAAAAAAAATTATACTTTCTATTTCTTTACTGGAAAAAAAGTTTAATTCAACAATTATTTATTTATTTGTTTATTTTGAGTAGGAGTCTCACTCCATTGCCCTGGCTAGAGTGCAATGGCACTCTCACGGCCTTCCCAGCGTCAACCTGCTGGGCTCCGGCTATCCTTCCAAGTAACCAGAACTACAGGCATGTGCTACCATGCCCAGCTAATTTTTGATTTATTGTAGAGACAAGATCTCCCAAGTTTCCCGGGCTGGTCTCGAAACCGTGGACTCAGGCAATCTACTCGCCTCAGCCTCCCAAAGTGCTGGGATTATAGGCTGAGCAATCGAGCCCAGCCTACTTTTTTATTTTAAAAATTGCCTATTGAGTTATAATCCTGATATTGTATTATTCATCCTCCTAAAATGTCCAAGTCGATGGTTTTTAATAAATTGTGAAGATCATGCTACCCTCACCACAGCGTAATTTTGGAAAATTCCTCTCCCTCCAAAAGGAAACCTAACTTTAGCATTTACTCCTCATTTCTCCTTACATACCACCTGCCCCCACCCTGAGCAACTGTTCATCTACTTTCTATCGCTCTGGATTTGCCAATTCTGGACATTTCATATAAATGAAATGTAATGTGTGATCTTTGAGACTGGCTTCTTCCACTAAGTATTATGTATTCAATCAGTATCATTGATCCATAGTGAACCATGGATCAGTACTTCGTTCCTTTTTATGACCAAATAATATTCTATTGTATGTACATACTATATATCACACTTGGTTTATCCTCTTCTCACCTGATGGGTGTTCAGATAGTTTCTACTTTTGAGCTATTATGAATAATGCTACTATGAACAAGTATATACCTAGAAGTGAAATTAGTGGGTCATATGGTTAATACGTTTTTAATTTTTTTTTTTTAATAGAGACAAGTTCTCGTGACGTTGCTCAGGCTCGTATTGAACTCCTGGGCTCAAGCAGTCCTCTCTGCTCAGCCTCCCAAAGTGCTGGGATTACAGGCATGAGCCACTTTGTCCAGTCATGTTTTTAATATTTTTAGAAACTGCCAGACTTTTTTCCAAAGTGCCTGTACCATTTTATATTCTTAGTAGCAAGTTTGAGGGTTACTGTTTCTCTATTTCTCCACATCCTCACCAACATTTGTTATCATCTGTCTTTTTTATTATAGCCATCTGAGTCAGTGTGAAGTAGAATATCACTGTGGACTGCAGTTTTTGTTGTTTTTTGTTTTTTTACCAGACAAGGTCTCTGTTGCCCAGGCTGGAATATAATGGCACAATCACAGCTCATTGCAACATTGAATTCCTGGGCCCAAGCAGTCCTCCCACTTCAGCCTCCCAAAGCTCTGGGATTATAGGTGTAAACCACCACACCCATCCTCATTGTAGTTTTGATTTGCATTTTCCTAATGACTAATGATGTTGAGCATCCTTTCATGTGCTTATAGCCTTGCACATTTATGGCAAACAAATTTTCAGCAAAGGTGCAAAGGTTATTCCATGGAGGAAATTATGGTCTTTCCAACAAATACTGCTGGAAATTGGAAGCCATATGCCAAAAGAATGAACCTCAGCTGTTACTTCACACCATAAATATTGGGTCATAGAACTAAAAATAAAGACTAATGCTATAAGATGCAGGAAACTTAGAAGAAGATCTTTGTGACCTTGGCTTAGGCAAAGATGTCTTAGGACACAAAAAACATTAACCATAAATGTAAAAAACTGACAAATTAGACCTCATCAAAATGGAAAACTTTTGCTCATCCAAAAAAACTATTAAGAAAAAGGAAGCCGTGCTCGGCTCAGCCTGTAATCCCGCGCCTTTGGGAGGCTGAGGTGAGTGGATTGCCTGAGCCCGCGGGATCGAGACCCGCCTGGGCAGCGAGACCTCCTCTCTACAATAAATCAAAAAAACCAGCCGGGCATGGTAGCGCATGCCTGTAATTCCGGCCACTCGGAAGCCTGAGGTGGAAGGATCGCTGGAGCCCAGCAGGTCGAGGCTGCGGTGGCCGGAAGCAGCCACTGCACTCCAGTCTGGGCGACAGAGTGAGACTCCAACTCAAAAAAAAAAAAAGGAAGAGGAAAAGGTAAGTCACAGAATGGGAGAAAATATTTGTAGAGCATATGTCTGCTGGACTTATATTCAGAATATATATATGGAACTGAATTCTTACAACTCAATAAGAAAACAAACAACCCAATTAAAAAATGAACAGCTGGGCATAGTGGCGCAAGCCTGTAATCCCAGCACTTTGGGAGGCTGAAGTGAGAGGATTGCCTGAGCTCATGGGTTCAAGACCGGCCTGGGCAACTTGGTGAGACCTCATCTCTACAATAAGTCAAAAAATTAGCCGGGCATGGTAGTGCGTGCCTATAGTGCTATTTGGAAGGCTCCTGAGTTCAGCAGGTTGATGCTGGGGTGGCTGTGAGCATGCCACTGCACTCCAACCTGGGCAACGGAGTGAGACTCCGACTCAAAAAAAAAGAACAAAAAAGTTGAATAGACATCTCACCAAAGTGGATATATAAATGGTCAATAAGTACATGAAAAAAATGTCTGACATTGTCATTAGGCAATGTACATTAGAACTACAGTGTAATACCTATTCCCACCCATTAAAATGTCTAAGATGATGAAGGCTGACAATGTTGATGAGAATGCAGAGCAACTGGAACTCTCACACATTGTTGGTAGGAATGCAAAATGGCACAGCCACTTTAGAAAGCAGTTTGACAGTTTTTATAGTTAAACATATGCTTACCTGGTAGTTCATAAAAAGTTATGTTCACACAAAGATATCTACTTAAACATTTATAGCTACTTTATTCAGAATAGCCAAATTGGAAGCAACCCAAATGTTCATCAACCGATGACTATTTGAACAACAGCTCATCATATGCCAATATAATGGAATACTACTGAGAAATAAAAAGAACAAACTATGGACATGTGCAACTACCTGGACAAATCACACAAGCATTATGACATGTGAAAGAAGCCAGACACAAAATACTATATGATTATATGACATTCTAGAAAAGGCAAAACAGAAAGAAGGTCAGAGGTTACCGGAGGTCGAGGTGGGGTATAAGATTGACTGCAAAGAAGCACAGGGAGAGAGGGCCAGGCTCGGTGACTCAGTCTGTAATCCCAGCACTTTGGGAGGCCGAGGTGAGTGGATCACCTGAGCCTGCGGGTTTGAGACCAGCCTGGGCAACTTGGTGAGACCTTATCTCTACAATAAAATAAAAAGTAGCCAGGCATGGTAGCGTGCTTCTGTAGTTCCAGCTACTTGGAAGGCTGAGGTGGAAGGATCGCCGGAGCCCAGCAGGTCGATGCTGGGGTGGCCATGAGAGTGCCACTGCTCTCCAGCCTGGGCAACGGAGTGAGACTTCAACTCAAAAAAAAAAAAAAAAAAAAAAAAAAGCACAGGGAACTCCTGAGGGTGATGGGGATATTCTGTGATCTTTATCATAATTGTGGTGGTGCCTATAAACATTTGTCGAAGCTCTTAAATTGTACTCTTTATTAGATTTTATTGTATGTAAACAATATCTCAAAACTAATTTTGTTATTTATTTATTTATTTTTGAGTTGGAGTCTCACTCCATCATCCAGGCTGGAGTGCAGCGGCAAAACTAATTTTTAAAAAGATTGCTTGCAGTACCTGCATAATCAACATTTGTATACCTAACCCTGAATTGTACCCTACATCTTTATAATTAAAAAAAAAATTGCTTGCTATAAAAGTGCAGTTTCAAGACAGTGTCTTAGGGCTCTGTCTAGACCTGCTATTACCCATCTCTTGTACATAGAGTGGAGCTTTCACTGCCTTAATGTTTCTCTTGCTTTGATCTACTTTATCAATACTAATTTTTCACTTAAAATATGCATTTTATTCATTAACTTTTACAACTTAAGTTAATACTTTTTCCATCTTTTCTTTTTCTAGTTTAAAGTTATGATGTTAGAAATAATAATACAAGCCAGGGTGGTGGGTGTGACTGTAGTCCCAGCTACTAGGGAGGCTGAGGAGGGATGATCACTTGAGCCTAGGAGTTTGAGACCAGCCAGGGAAACATAGCAAAAGCTTGTCTCAAAAAAAAAAAAAAAAAAGAAGAAGAAGAAGAAGAAGAAATACTCATACTGAGAAGAGTTTTACCTGGGCATGTGTTCAACAGAAACACCTTGATTGGTTGTTGGCAGACACAGGACTCCCAGAGCCAACAGGAGTCATTCAGCACAAGGAAAAATAAACCCCCTCCCCAGTGCTCCACCATCACCAATTCATTCATCTTCATTAACAGTGGAAGAAACAGGAAAAATTTATCTTCCATATGTCATAGAGTATCTTTGGCTTGAAAAACTCACCAAATTTGGCTGGATGCAGTGGCTCTTGTCTGCAATCCCGGCACTTTGGGAGACCAAGGTAGGAGGATCCCTTGACCCCAGTAGTTCAAGACTAGCCTGGCAATATATCAAGACCCTGTCTGTACAAAAAAAAAATTTTTAAGGAAAAAAGAAAAACTCACCAAATTTAAAAATGCTTTCATGACAAATGGCAGATATATATTCAGGATTTTTTTAATATAAAATTGATAAACTGAGAATGCATAAACTGAGTGGTGGGTGTAATTCAATTAGAGAAAATGTCTATAATTGTGTCATTTCTCTACCCAATGGTGGTATTAACTTGCCAGTCCAAAAGAACCTGCTCTGAAGCAGCTGTGTCAAATCTATGATGTGAGAGGCGATTTAGTTTGAACAAAACAGCATCCTATTCGGAAGGCTGAGGCGGAAGGATCGCCGGAGCCCAGCAGGTCGAGGCTGCGGTGGCCGGGAGCTGCCACTGCACTCCAGTCTGGGTGACAGAGTGAGACTCCAACTCAAAAAAAAAAAAAAAAAAAACAGCATCAGCCATCATAGTAGTAATGCTGTCCATTTAATTTTATTAGTTATAATTTGGTTTGTATTTAAATCTAGATTTTTTTCATTTTATAATTGTATACAGCTATAAGCATACCTAATGTTGGGTTTCAACATATTTAAGCAACATGACACTAAAAACTATTTTACTATAACAATTAATCATCAATCCTGGGCCAGGCATGGTGGCTCATGCCTGTCATCCTAGCATTTTGGGAGGCTGAGGCAGCAGGATCACTTGAGCCCAGGAGTTCAAGACCAGCCTGGGCAGCATAGCAAGACCTCACCTCTACAAAAAAAATACAAAAATTAGTTGTGCCTGGTGGTACAGGCCTGGAGTCCCAGCTGTTCAGGAGGCTGAGGTAGAAGGATCACCTGAGCCCAGAAGGTGGAGGCTGCAGTGAACTGTGATCACACTGCACTTCAGCCGGGGTGACAGAGTGAGGGCTTGACTCAAAAAATAAATAAAATAATAAAATAAAATAAATCTTGGAAGTCTAATACTTTTTTCTTTTAGAAATATACAGTACTCAGCCGGGCTCGGTGGCTCAGCCTGTAATCCCGCGCCTTTGGGAGGCTGAGGTGAGTGGATTGCCTGAGCCCACGGGTTCGAAACCCGCCTGGGCAGCGAGACCTCATCTCTACAATAAATCAAAAAATCAGCCGGGCGTGGTAGCGCATGCCTGTAATTCCAGCTACTCGGAAGGCTGAGGCGGAAGAATCGCCGGAGCCCAGCAGGTCGAGGCTGCGGTGGCTGGGAGCGGCCACACACTCCAGTCTAAGCGACAGAGTGAGACTCCAACTTAAAAAAAAAAAAGAAAAAGAAATATACAGTACTCAAGCTTGAATTCATGGGTTTGTAGATAGTGTCCTAAAAGTCCTCTTGAGTGGCTTTTAGCAAATCTCCAGGTGAGACTAGGACCAGGTCAATGATGTTGCTGGGAAACATGGGGGAAGTAGCAAGGTTAGAAGCCATGAAAGGGGGTGTTCTGATGGAACACAGGGATTTTTCAGTAAAAATTCTAGGGTAACCCAGTAGGGAAATTAGTCACGTAATCAGTAGGAGATGCTGGAGTTGAGAATGAAGCCCAGGTTTCCGGCTTTAGTGGCTGGGTGGATACTGATGCCATCAGGGAGCACAAGAGGGTGAGCAAGTCTGACTACTCAGACCCTGACTCTGCCCCGACTGGCCCTGACTAGTCATTCTGGGGTCACTGCCACCAGTTCTCCAGTAGCACATAGTTCCGATATTAGTCAGGAATCTTGGTTGCATGCAACAGAACACCGCTGGAGAAGCAGGAGCGGTTTGGAGTCTGTTACCAGAGTAAGGCAGAGGGGGCACTGGGCAGACACTTCTCTTTCTCTTTGTCAACGTCTAACCGGGTTCTTACGCCGCCTGTATCAGAGCCAATTCGCTGAGACAGCAGTCAGTTGTTGCAGTAAAGAGTTTAATAGCCAAGCAGGTGACGGGAGATATTTCTCGAATCCGCCTCCCTGAGAATTTTTAGACTTGGGTTTTTAAAGACAGTTTTGGCAGGCAGAGGATAAGGAATGGGCACTGCTGACTGGGAGGATGAAGTCGTTGACGTGTCCAAACTGTCTTCCTGCACAGCGCCGTGGGGGTCAGGACCACTCAAGTCAGCTCCTTGGTGTGGGTCACGGATCCAGGTAGGGCCAGTTGGTCCACCAAGATACAAAGTCTGAAAAATATCTCAAAGAGGTTTTACAAAAGCAACTGGGGAGTTACAAGTTACCGCCTGACTCCC
This sequence comes from Cephalopachus bancanus, assembly GCA_027257055.1. Classification (NCBI taxonomy): domain Eukaryota; kingdom Metazoa; phylum Chordata; class Mammalia; order Primates; family Tarsiidae; genus Cephalopachus; species Cephalopachus bancanus. The sequence goes on along the minus strand of JAPVLO010000230.1, from coordinate 1,943,645 downwards.
GGTGGTCAGCCATTATAGAGAAGTAAACTAGGAGACAATGATTTGGACCATTTACCTCCTCCAGAAGGCCGATCAGACTGCTGGATACCATCAGGGTGGTCTTCAGGACATAGGTTCATTGTTGAAAAGAAAATAAGTTCCTCAATCTTGCAGGCAGTTTCCCTGGGGGTCAGAATGTGAAGATAATCAATTATTAGGGGCTACTTGCTATTAAAGTGACTGGATGAGAGTAATCACTCAAAGAAGATAGAAAACTTAGAAACAGAACATGAAAAAAAAAAAAGAAAAAGAAGCAGAACTTAGAAAGAAAGAACAGATTTGTTATCCTTTAACTTATGCCTGAAGCTTTGCAGAATTCAGTCTTTCCTACAGTTTTTTACCCAGTGGTATTATATTAAGTTTACATAGGCGGTTTACATTATGCTTACATTTGCTCCTTTATAAATAACATACTTTAAGTTATAATTGATGTTACTGATCTTCATGAGGCTTTACATTTTAGGTTCTTAGAATTTTCAACATTTTCTTTTCCGGTATTGCTTTGTAGAGGTCAGGCTCCCCCTGGTGACACATGCTCAATATTCCTGGGTTGTCAGAGATTTTGATAGCCTCAAATTACTCAATTAATTTAGCTTTTTTCTTTTCTAGGTAAGTTAGACAGTTATACATATCTTTATCAATTAAATTCCTTTTTTGTTAATAAGGAAGTCTTTTTTTGAGTCAGAGTCTTACTCTTGTCACCCAGGCTGGAGTGCAGTGGCACGCTCATGGCCATTGCAGCCTCAACCTGCTGGGCTCAGGTGATCCTTCTGCCTCAGCCTTCCAAGTAGCTGGAACCACAGACATGCTCCACCTTGCCCAGTTAATTTATATATATATTATTTTTAATATATGTATATTTTTAATATATATATTTTTTAATTGTAGTGACGAGGTCTGGCCATCTTGCTCAGGCTGGTCTTGAACCTCTGAGCTCAGTTAATCCTCTCGCCTCTGCCTCCCAAAGTGCTGGGATTGCAGGCGTGAGCCACTGCACTGGGCCAATAAGGAACTCTTTATGACTCTAAGTAACCTTTTATTATTTCAATATTCAAATTAAAAATGACTTTGGTCTACAATGAATTTATTTTAAATTTTCTTTTTTTTTGAGTTGGAGTCTCACTCTGTCGCCCAGACTGGAGTGCAGTGGCCGCTCCCGGCCACCACAGCCTCGACCTGCTGGGCTCCGGCGATCCTTCCGCCTCAGCCTTCCGAGTAGCCGGAATTACAGGCAGGCGCTACCATAGCCCAGCTGATTTTTTTGATTTATTGTAGAGATGAGGTCTCACTGCCCAGGCGGGTCTCGAACCCGCGGGCTCAGGCAATCCACTCACCTCAGTCTCCCAAAGGTGCGGAATTACAGGCTGAGCCACCGAGCCCGGCTATTTTAAATTTTCAAAAGCTTAAGTAATTATTTTCTTTAAAAAAGCATATTTTCTAGGGTTATAGAATCCTTATTTATATTTCTGAAACACCATGTATTTTCTTTTTTTTTAAATGTATTTTTTATTTTAAAATTGTAGGGTACAGTTAAGGCTTAGTTATACAAATATGCATCGTTCAGGCACCCTTGTTGATAAGGACACCATGTGTTTTCATTGCTTATTCCTATCTATGACTGTTTCTTCAGAGGATGATTTTCCCTCAAAGCTTGTGTCTTCTGAAACCAGTGGTTCCTAACACTGGTCACAAACCAGATTCACCTTGTTGATTTAAAAAGTTGAGTGGCCTGTATCCTATCTGTCAAAAAACTTATTCAGTGCTAGTTACTGTTACTAGTTAGCATGTTGCAGATCAGCTCACTTTTCAAGAAAACTAAAAAATCTGAGTGAGATATTTTAAAAATTGATTTGCACACTTATCAGAATGACTAATATTTAAAAATAGTGAAAACACCATGGCCAGCCAATAAAACATTTTAAATTTTCATTGTTTTCTTCTTTGAGACATGAATAGTTTAGAAACATGGTAAAATACTGCTCCTTTTTTCCCCCTAATGTTGGTAACAAGAAAAAAGAATGAAAGCTCTGTCATGATTTCTATTTGACATCCCGCTGGAGGTGAAGACAATGGAATTAGACGTGGTAAAGAAATACAAGACAAACAAATTGGAAAGGAAGAAGTAAAACTGTCATTCACAGATTGTGATTGTGTACGCAGAAGATGAAATGAAAGAAATAAAAAGTAAACTAACTACTTCAGTCAACAATATAGGGGAACCTTACAAACATAATGTTGAACAAGAAGGAACCAGTAAAAAAAAAATGTCACAGGAGGGACAAGGCAGAGCTGTGGAACAGCCGCCAGGCCCCTCTCTGTCCACGCAGCCTGCCCAGCGACCACAGCTAACATGGGAGTGCAGGTGGAGACCCTTTCCCCCTAGTACCTTTCCCAAGCTCTGCCAGAGGGGGTGCCCGACACTGGGATGCTTGAAAATGGGAAAAAAGGTGATTCTTCCGAGGCAGAAACAAGGCTTTTAGGTTCATGCTGGGCATGTGGGGTATGATCCCAGGCTGGGAAGAAGGGCTTGCCCAAATGAGTGTGGGTCAGAGAGCTAAAATGACCCTGACACTGCAGCTTCAACTCCAGACTGTGCCTATGGTGCTCCCGGGCACCCTGGCATCATCCACCACACGCCATACTCCTCTTCATGTGGAGCATCTGAGACTGGCATGACAGGAACGGCCTCCTCCCTGAGTTCCTTGTTCTTGGATCTACCACGGGGTAGCTGGCGCCTTCAGCCCCCGCACAGAATCCACATGAGTTTGTTCTGGTGTCCCCTGCATTCTGTGTAGCCATCTGTCCCGACTGAATGTGTTCTGTCACACCTCTATTTCCTCTTCCCCTTTTTCCTCAGATGTGTGTTTCCCGACACTATATGTCATGCGCCTCAATGACTCATTTTATTTTGTTTTTCTTTTTGGGGTGAAGATTCGGTTTCCGTCTTTTGGATCTGGGTGTCCAATTACGCCTCCGGTCAAGTATTACCAGCACAAGTGATGGGTTCACTTTAGAATAGGACATGGTGTGTGTGGGGGGGTGAATTTGGCAAGAATCTGCATTATCTTTTGGATGAAATTTGTATCTATTATATATTAAACAATCTTGCTGCTGTACTGCAAAGTCATAGCAGATTAGAGGTGCTGTTGAGAGCTGAATTATTCTCCAGATGAGAACTGTCCTTGGGTTAAATGAAAAGCCCTGCTGATGATATGGGTTTTACTGTGTTCCTTCAAAGAACGTTGAGTTTTGTTCTGTTTTTTTTTTTTTTTTTTTGAGTTGGAGTCTCACTCTGTCACCCAGACTGGAGTGCAGTCGCCGCTCCCGGCCACCGCATCCTCGACCTGCTGGGCTCCGGCGATCCTTCCGCCTCAGCTTTCCAAGTAGCCGGAATTACAGGCATGCTCTACCACGCCCGGCTGATTTTTTGATTTATTGTAGAGATGAGGTCTCGCTGCCCAGGCGGGTCTCGAACCCGTGGGCTCAGGCAATCCACTCACCTCAGCCTCCCAAAGGCACGGGATTACAGGCTGAGCCACCGAGCCCGGCTGAGTTTTGTTCTGATAGACCTTTAGTTTATGGTGAAGCAGTGATCTTTCCAAGGGTTGTTTTTAAACTTTGTGATGTGGAAGGGGAGAGCCTTAGCCTCCTCCAGCCCCACCCCACACTCCTCTGAGAACTTCTGCCTTCTGAAAGTGGATCGTTTTCACTGCGATGTTGGATACTATAGGCATTTGTCCCTGGACCAGCTGGGACCTCTGAAACCTTCCTCATGACCTGGCTTTTATTTTTTTTTCACCATCCTGTGGACTTCGGGAAACTCGTAATCTCTTAACTTTCCAAGCTCCACCACATACTGCATTTTAAGAATTTTAATTGAAAGTTTAAGTTGAAGGTGCTGTTTGTAGACTTAACACCCAATGAAAGCCATCATGACAAGTCCTGGAATGCTCTCTTAAGAAAACGATGCTGGTCACCACAGCTTCAGCATCTCCTGTTGTTGATGCTTGGCTCCCTCTGCTGATCTCAGCGTTTCCTGGCTTTTCCTCCCTCAGCCCATTCTCATCCCTTTGCTGTCCTGTGCGGTGACTTGGTGAGACAAATTGTTGCTGCCCCCTCCCCCTGGCACCACATATGAGTTTCAAGTTTTAATACTGCAATGAAAGTGCTTTATGCTGGTTTTTCTTTTCTTTTTCTTTTCTTTTCTTTGTTTTTGAGAGGTCTCCCTATGTTGCTCAGGCTGGTCTCAAATCCCTGAACTCCGGCAATTCTCTCACCTCGGCCTCCCAAAGTGCTGGGATTATAGGCGTGAGCCACCTCACCCAGCCTATACTGGCTTTTCTAAGAAAAAAAATTAACACATACATTTCATCATGACAGAGTGACTGGTACCAGACTAAACCTGTTGTAAGAAATTAGGGCCAGCCGGGCTCGGTGGCTCAGCCTGTAATCCCGCGCCTTTGGGAGGCTGAGGTGAGTGGATTGCCTGAGTCCATGGGTTCGAGACCCGCCTGGGCAGGTGAGACCTCATCTCTACAATAAATCAAAAAATCAGCCGGGCATGGTAGCGCATGCCTATAATTCCGGCTACTTGGAGGGCTGAGGCAGAAGGATCGCCGGAGCCCAGTAGGTCGAGGCTGTGGTGGCCAGGAGCTGCCACTGCACTCCAGTCTGGGCGACAGAGTGAGACTCCAACTCAAAAAAAAAAAAAGAAAAGAAATTAGGGCCAGGCACAGTGGCATAAGCTAGTAATCCCAGCACTTAGGTAGGCCAAGATGAGAGGATTGCTTGAGCTCAGGAGTTCAAGACCAGTCTGGGCAACTTGGCTAGACATCATCTCTACAAAAATTAGCCTGGCGTGGTAGCACGTAGTTCCAGCTACTTAGAAGGCTGAGGCGGAAGGATTGCCTGAGCCCAGCAGGTCAAGGTCGGGTGGCTGTGAGCATGCCACTGCATTCCAGCCTGGGTGACAGAGTGAGGCTCCTACTAAAAAAAAAAAAAAAAATTTAGGTAACAGACTGGGCACGATGGCTCATGCATGTAATTCCAGCACTTTGGAGACCAAGATGGGAGAATTGCTTGAAGCCAGTGTAAGAGGGAACAAAGAAGGGAATGTAAGGGGAGAACAAAGAAGCAACTTCAACCTTGGAGCAGGCTTCACAGACTTCACTCCTTTCCTGAAAATTATTTTGAAAACATTGCAAAATTAATAACACCCTTATCCACTGCACCTGCATAACTGGCTGTATCTGCTTCTGTAAAATTGCTTGCTTTCCCACGCCTCCATGTGGAGATCAGAATAATGTGGTAAAAACCCCGGAACGTCCCAAGTTCTATCTTTATCCTACTAAAATGTAAGTCTAAACTACTTAAGGCAGCCCTGTGTTGCAGCTGGCTGCCCTTGCTTTGGGATTCATTATCCACCAAGTGGCCGCTGGCCATGGCCAAATCTGGCTAATAAACCTCTCCTTTGTTACTTATAACTTTGTGTTGGTGTCTGTGATTTAAGCCCTTGGACCCTACTTCATTTTGGGGGCTCGTCCAGGAGAACCGAGCACTTAAATTTTAACCGACAGGCCTTGTGGGGCTGCATCCCTGCGAACTCTCTGGGTTCGATTGGGCCTGTATCCCTGGCAGACTCACAACGCCCCTGGAAGCCCTCAGAGAGGTAAGTCAGGTTCCTAATTTCTGTTTTGAGTGCACTCCAGTAGGGACCCTCAGGAAAGCTGGACACAGAGCTAATTCCAGGGTCTGAGGTCCCAGTGAGATGTCTAGGGATCTCCTGTTTTGCCCTCGGGCAGTCAAGTCTCTTTGTTCTTTCCTTGTCCTTGTCTTTTCGTGTTTGGTTTTTGTCGCTGTTGTGTCTGTCATAACTGTCGATATCAGGGGACAACAGCTGACACCCCTCTGCAGCTGGTCTTGTGCCACTTCAAGGATTTTCAGAAAGTGGCACAAGACTTGGGTGACCAGGTAAACAAGGGTAAAATAATCACCTTTTGCTCTCTCAAATGGCCCACATTTCCTAATTGCAGTTGGCCATCAGAAGGGACTTTCAATCCCACTGTAGTGGAGACAGTCCGTCAGTTCATCTGTCGCCATCATCCGGACCGGATCCTGTACATTACAGCCTGGTACCTCCTGGTAATGCAACAACCATCATGGATGAGGAAGGCCCAGAGAAATGATAACTTTTCTCACATTTTATCTCCACAGGAAACCCCTAAAGCCAAACCCCAAGTCCTCCAGAGTCCTCCAGAGGATAATGACGTTCCCCTGCCATACCCTGTGCCCGGGCAAAAACAAGGGACTCGGAGGCTCTCAGCCCCCCACACACTAGGAGTGGGTCCTCCTATCAGCCCATCTATCCCCCACTTCCCCCTCAATCCTCAGGAGAGCTGACGGGTCCCCTTCAACCAACAAGCCCAGATTCATCCTCAGAAAAACCGGAGACGCAGACGCTGGTGGTTCTCCCTTTAAGACAGACCCCAGGGGTTGATATGGGAGGGATGGGAGCCCCACTTTTTATACTATATGTCCCTTTCTCCACTAGTGATCTTTACAATTGGAAGAACCAACACCTGCCGTTCGCTGAAAGACCCCAGGTTCTTATATCACTCTTAGAAACTATTTTCTATACCCACCAGCCCACATGGGATGATTGCCAACTGCTTCTCAAAGCTCTCTTCACCACGGAAGAGAGGGAAAGAATCTGCCAGGAAGCGAGGAAGCTGGTACTGGGACCAGATGGCAGGCCTGTGGAGCAGTCCCATGTGGAGCATGTCTTCCCCACTGAGAGACCTAACTGGGACCCCAACACTGACTGTGGTAGGGAGAGTCTCACCACCTATCGCCAGACTCTAATGGGGGGACTCTGGGCTGCCGCGAGGTGCCCAACAAATTTATCCAAGGTGAGTGAGGTTATTCAGGACCCACAGGAATCTCCCACCGCTTTTCTGGAATGGCTCATGGAGGCCTACTGGACGTACACTCCAATAGACCCTGAAGCCCCTGAAAGCCGAGGGCACTAGTCATAGCAATTGTCTCCCAGTCAGCTCCGGACATAAGAAAGAAACTGCAGAAAATTGAGGGCTTCGAAGGCAAAAGCTTGTCAGAATTAACAGAGGTAGCTCAGAAAGTTTTCAACAATAGGGACTCCCAGGAGGATGTGCAGGCTAAAAGAGTGGCCAAAGTGGTTGTAACAGCCCTGGAGGAAGCCAAACCAAAACAACCAGCTGGGAAAGGAGGCAGCAGGAATGCAGAAAGAAAGCCGCTGGCAAAGGATCAATGTGCCTACTGCAAAAAATTTGGGCACTATGTAAAGAGTTGCCCAAACAAGCCGTCCCAACTGCAGGCTCCCTCCCCTCATTCGGAGTACCACCACTACCGCTGGTACTCCGGCACTTCAGATACAAACAGACTGACTGGGCCTGGGCTTTAGAAACACCCCCCCCCCAGAGCCCAGGGTAAAGCTGACTGTTGGGGGTGAGCCATTTCTTAGTGGACACAGGGGCTGCAATCTCAGTTCTGCCAAGGGATAACAACCCCCATCAACAGAAACAGACCCTGGTTTGGGGAGCGACTGGAACCCAGTTGGTCCCCTGGACGAGCGAAAGAACGGTAAACCTGGGGAAGGGGGAAGTAACCCATTCATTTCTAGTAATGCCAGACTGTCCGTACCCGCTCCTAGGACGGGACCTCTTTCATAAGCTCAAGGCCAACATAGGCTTTCAAGAAACCATAGCAGCAGTAAGCCTAACTCAGCCAGAGGTATCAAAAATTCTTATCACTGTCCCCCTAAGTGAGGAGTATGTGCTAACTGAAAATAAGCTCCCCCCTGGACTCATCAAACACCTCCCTACTAGTTCAATTACAGACTGAGTTTCCCCAAGTATGGGCTGAATCAAACCCTCCCGGGTTGGCATCCCACCAACTGCCAGTCATTGTGCAACTCAAAAGTCAGGCAGTGCCTATTAGGGTAAAGCAGTACCCTATAACCCAGGAGGCCCAGAGGAGCACTGCAGTTCACATACAGCACCTACAGCAAACTGGAATCTTAGTGCCATGCCACTCGCCCTGGAACACTCCGCTGCTCCCGGTCCGGAAGGCAGGCACAGGGGATTACCAGCTGGTGCAAGACTTGAGGGAAGTTAATAAGCAGGTGGAGGGCATTCACCCCATGGTCCCTAATCCATATACCCTCTCGGGTGGGCTCTCCCCCAAAATACAAGTGTACACTGTCCTAGACCTTAAGGATGCCTTCTTTAGCATTCCCCAGGTCAAGCAGAGCCAGCATATGTTTGCCTTTGAATGGACGGATCCAGACAAGGGGGAAAATGGCCAATTAACTTAGACCTGGCTCCCCCAAGGGTTTAAAAACTCTCCTATGCTGTTTGACGAAGCCCTGCACTGAGACCTCCAGGATTTTAGGCAACAGCACCCTGAGGTAACCTTACTCCAGTATGTGGACGATCTGTTAATTGCAACAACAGAGGGTAAATGCCTGCATGCAACCCGAGACCTCCTTAGAGAGCTCCAAATCCTAGGGTATCGGGTATCAGCAAAGAAGGCCCAGGTTTGAATACCTTGGCTACAACCTCCAAGGGGATAAAAGGTCTCTAACTGGCCAGCGCATACGGGCCATAACAGGCATTCCAGCCCCAAGTAATAAGAAGCAGGGGCCAGGCTCGGTGGCTCAGCCTGTAATCCTGCACCTTGGGAGACAGAGGTGAGTGGATTGCCTGAGCCCACGGGTTTGAGACCTGCCTGGGCCACTTGGCGAGACCTCATCTCTACAATAAATCAAAAATTAGCCGGGTGTGGTAGCACGTGCCTGTAGTTCCAGCTATTCAGAAGGCTGAGGCGGAAGGGTCACCGGAGCCCAGCAGGTTGAGGCTGCAGTGGCTGGGAGCGGCCACTGCACTCCAGTCTGGGCGACAGAGTGAGACTCCAACTCAGAAATAAATTAATAAATAACAAATCAAAGGCAGGTCCGAGAATTCCTGGGAGCAGTGGGATATTGCCGGCTCTGGATCCCAAAATTTGCTGAACTTGCCAAGCCTTTATGTGAAATCACAAAGGGACGAGAGGTTAGCTTTCAATGGACTCCAGAGGGCGACAAAGCTTTCCAGGCCCTCAAGAATGCATTAATTTCAGCCCCAGCTTTAGCCCTGCTGGACATAGAGAAGCCATTCCATCTTTTTGTAGATGGGAGGCGCAGCATCACCCAAGGGGTCCTGACCCAAAAGCTTGGGCCATGGAACAGGCCAGTTGCTACCTAGCAAAAAAACTAGACCCAGTGGCCTTGGGCTGGCCGCCCTATTTACGAGTTGTCATGGCCAAAGACTCAGACAAACTAACAATGGGACAAGATTTAACCATTACGGCCACCCATGCTGTAGAGTCCTTTGCTGGAGTTCAGCTCCAGTAGGTTAGGGTTTCCTGAAGGAGGGCAGGAGAAAAAACTTGGACACTGACTGCTGCAAGCAGGACAAATGCCAATGTATTGTCTTTTTCAACTCCTTTTATAACCTAGATTTTGGCTTGAGATGAAAACATATTTTTCGTTTTCAAGGCAATCAGTTTCAATGTAATGGGCTGGACAAGCAATGTATCTTTGCTCATCCTGTTTTGATCTTTGTTTCAACCCTAATGGGGTTCTGTCCATCCTTTTCTTTGAACTGTGCTGTTTGCTTTCTAGAACTACAACATTGAACATGTTATTTTTCACCCTGAATGTTATCTCCAAATGTCATTTCTTATCTATGTACAAGTTATAAATTCTCTTAATGCTTTATCTTAAAAAATTATCATCCTAAAATTTAACATTAACTGTAAATTTTGTAAACTCCTAACATTTTCTAATGATTATCATTTCTCAATGTCCATACAAAAACTTACTTATCTCTACAACTGTTACATTATAGATCACCACCAAGTTTTAAGCGCTATAATTGTTACATTGATTTGTAAGTTACACCTGTGACCTTCACACAGCAATTTGCAATTAACTGGGGTAAAGCAGCATTTTCAAGGTTTCTTAGCCGCAAGTTGACCTGACTAGCTTTCTATAATGTCACACCTGGTGTTTACAATCTGTGTCAATTATCCCCTGCCAGGGAGAATGGGCTTCAACGTTTGTAAAACAAAAGGTCTCCTGGGCTCAAGTCACTTTAGTCACAATCCCTAACCAAAATTACACGCCTCCTTTAACAAAGAGAAGTAAAGCTAAGGACGCCCTAATGAAGAGTATGCTTTTAACAAAACAAATCTTTTTTTTACTAAACACTACTATTTGGTAAAAATTATTTTTTCCATATATGGCTTTTTACATCTTCCAACTCCCAGGTTTCCAGTGGCAAGATCAAGAGTAGAGATAGAAGAAGCAGGAACAACAGCTGCCCAGAGTTGCCCTGCAACCTAGGGTCTTCGGCCTTCCGGACCCTGTCAACGTGAAGGCCTCTGAGGCTGGTTCCCGACATCTCCCCTTTTTTTTATTTTTTTAAAAGAAAGCCATGGAAATCCATGAAGAGTTGAGTGATGTTTTTCTTTTAATTGTCTGAAGATGACTGGAAGCAAGAATAAGAGACATAGAATTATAAATCCACAAATCCCTACATTAATTAATAGGGACACTAAGGATTTTTGGCTGATAAAGGAAGTTAAATTGTTAAAAAAGGAATTAGCCAATAGGTTTGAATTAAACTGTTTTTCTGCTTGACTGATGTCTTGAATTTCCTGGTGCAACTTTGAAATGTCCACACTCAAATCCAAATGATTCCAGATTCCCAGAATATGATTTTTAATTCGATCCCATGTATGGATAGACTCATTTACCTGCAAGGAGGTGACACAAATTCACTTATATTGAGAATGGCACCGTAATGCCAGCTTTATCTTTAAAGTTACTAATTCCTGTCCAATAATTAAAACAGCTTCCTCTAAAGCATTAACCTTACTTTCTAATTTTTGATCTATAATTTTTTGTGTGGTTAAAGCTAATGAAACATTTTTTGATAATTAATCTGCAAAAGATGCGGTATGTACTTCTCTTGCCAAGGCCACAGCGGAAAGTGAAAGTGAAGTAATGACTGTAATTAAAGCTGTAATTCCTAAAATTAACGTGGTTATAAATCTTTTAGACTGTTGTAACAACAAATTTACATCAGACAATGTTTTTAAACCATATTCATCAAAGCAAGGGGTTGAAAGTTTTACAGGAGTCATTAAATAAGGTGGCTGTTTACAATCATAAAACCCCTATAAGAATCAGAAACAGTAAGACAGTTAGTCAATTTACAATTCATGCAAGTAGTTTGATATTTTTTGTTATTATAGCAACAAAAACAGTAGAGGGAGTAAGAGAAGTATTTTGGGAGTGAACCAAATCCTCTGCATCACGCGTCAGCACTTCAGCTGCCCCCAAGTTGGTGGTTTGCAGGTTCTCGTGGAAGCAGCGGAACGTGGTCGCAGTCGTGGAGACCTCTCGAGACCAAGACATTTTAGCTGAGGAACAAGGGTTTCTTCTTCCTTGTCGTCAGTTGAGCACAGGCAGTTTTGTTTCTGCTTTCAGGAGTTGAACTGTGATGGGAGTGGGAGGCCAGACATACCTAATTAGGCAATCTGGAACACAAATAGGTGACGATGAATCCTGGGGAAAAACACAAGCACATCCTCTCCCATAGGTTAAAAGGATATCTGGTCTTTTCCATTGACCTGTAAGGACTGTTTAAAATTTTTACGAGGTAGACTAAATGCAAATCTTTTACAATTCTCAGAATTTTTTTTTAAAAACCTTGCTCTTTTGTAACACAGACAGTGGGGGAGGGCTAGTTGAATTTTGTTTCTTTCTTTCCCCCTCTGTTGTTTAAAGGAGAAAATTCTTTTTGAGATTGTTAATTAAGAAGCTCATGTTCTGGTATTTGAATAGTATGCAGGCCTAGCATTAGTGTACATGATATTAATGGTAAATTTATAGAACCTTTTTGTAGCCTCAAGTGTTTATAGATTTCCTTTCACTTCTTTTCACAACCTTTCACCTACCATGGTCGACATACTCATAACATTTTTCGACATGCTTGAACCTTCTATTTTTGTTCTATATTTTCCTTAACCGGCCATTCTATTATAGAACAAAAATGTACCATACAAGATTCTTTCCTATACAATTATTTCTCTTTCCTTTATCCTTTCTTACTAAAACATACCTTATACCAACAACTTTCTTTACATTTTTCCTAAACTCAGAGCGTTAACCAAACAATAAGTTTATATGCAGTGGAAGGGTTTAGATAGGATCCAACATAGAACTATTAGGGAAATCCAAAGCTAAACAAAAGGCACCCAAAAAGCACAATGGTGAGGGCAAAGACTAATATGAGTTTTAATTTTGTTTATAATGTCCCTTTTGAATAACGGAGCTGAACATGTTGGCATAACAAGGAAGGACTGTTGAAATATTTTATCTCCCAGAATTCATGGAAGTAATGGCCTTAAATCTTGTAAAAGTCTCCACTTACCTGATTTTTTCTTTATGACAAATATAGGAGTATTCCAGAGGCTGTTTGAAGGTTTTATATATCCAGCCTCTAATTGCTATCGCACCAAATCTTTTGCTGCCTTAAGTTTCTCTGATGGCATAGGCCATTGTTCTACCCCAAACTGGCTTATTGTTTTTCCAGGTAATAAGGTTGGCAGCTTTAAGAAAAATGGGCTTTTGAGTACCCGATTCCAGACCTCTCCTTCTTCTCTATAATTTTCCTCATTCCCAAGGGATAAATGATCATCATCAACAGGGGCGGTGGCTAACATTGCCTGGGAAGGAACAGGAGTTAATAGGGGAGTTCTTTCACCTGGTTCCTCTTTTAATTTTGTGGGTAATTTATCAGCTTCTTGTTGTGGATCTAAAATATCTCTAATCATATTCAATAACGCAAAAGTATTCACAGGCACTCGTTCCGGACCATGGAGAGTGTAATACAGCTTTAATTCCTCCTCAACCTTTGTCCATGTTGCTAAATTAATGGTGCCTTCTTCAGGTTACCAGGGGTACTGTTCTTCCACAAAATGAAGAAAACGAGATAATTGTGTAGAGGAAACTTTGATTCCTCTTTTAGTAAGCATATGCATCAGAATACTTATGAACAGCTTTCTTTCTTTAGTTTCACTCTGGCCCATGATCATATCATGGCTCTTAAACTACTTACTCTTCCTCACTCTGCCGATCTCTACAGAGGGGTCCACAGCACCCTGGGTAAGGTCCTATCTGTCCTGGTTCTAATTAGAACAAAGCTTACCTTTCAGGCCCCTGTTCGGGCGCCACTTGCTGGAGTCCAGCTTCAGTGGTTCAGGGTTTCCTGAAGGAGGAACAGCGTCGGCGCAGGAGAAGAGACTTGGACACTGACTCTGCTGCAAGCAGGACAAATGCCAATTTATTGTCTTTTTCAACTCCTTTTATAACCTAGATTTTGGCTTGAGATGAAAACATGTTTTTCATTTTCAAGGCAATCAGTTTCAATTTAATGGGCCGGACAAGCAATGTATCTTTGCTCACCCTGTTTTGATCTTTGTTTCAACCCTAATGGGGTTCTGTCCATCCTTTTCTTCGAACTGTGCTGTTTGCTTTCTAGAACTACAACATTGAACATGTTATTTTTCACCCTGAATGTTATCTCCGAATGTCATTTCTTATCTACTTACGAGTTATAAATTCTCTTAATGCTTTATCTTTAAAAATTATCATCCTAAAATTTAACATTAACTGTAAATTTTGTAAACTCCTAACATTTTCTAATGATTACCATTTCTCAATGTCCATACAAAAACTTTCTTATCTCTACAACTGTTACATTATAGATCACTACCAAGTTTTAAGTGCTATAAGTGTTACATTGATTTGTAAGTTACACCTGTGACCTTCACAGTATTCTCAAGGTTTCTTAGCCCCAAGTTGACTTGACTAGCTTTCTATAATGTCACACCTGGTGTTTACAATCTGTGTCAATTATCCCCTGCCAGGGAGAATGGGCTTCAACGTTTGTAAAACAAAAGGCCTCCTGGGCTCAAGTCACTTTAGTCACAATCCCTAACCAAAATTACAAGCCTCCTTTAACAAAGAGAAGTAAAACCTAGGGCGCCCTAATGAAGAGTATGCTTTTAACAAAACAAATCCTTCTTTTTTTGGTAAAAATTATTTTTTTCCATATAAGGCTCTTTACATTTTCCAACTCCCAGGTTTCCAGTGCCAAGATTGAGAGTGGAGATAGAAGAAGCAGGAACAACAGCTGCCCAGAGTTGCCCTGCAACCTGAGGTCTTCGGCCTTCTGGATCCTGTCAATGTGAAGGCCTCTGAGGCTGATTCCTGACAGTCCTTGCTCCGGCGGGCCCGTGATAAATGGATGTCTAATGCTTGTATAACTCATTATCAAGCACTGTTGCTAGACCAGCCTTGGATTAAGTTCCAGCACGCCCCTAGCTTAAATTTTGCGACTTTGCTGCCAGAAGAGAGCTCCTTGGGGCCCCCGCACTGCTGTTATGAGGTAACAGAGTTCCAGAAACTTCATTGGGATCTCACGGATGTCCTGAGACATAACCCTGACCTGACACTCTTCTCAGATGGCAGTAGCTTTGTGCAGGATGGAATAAGGTATGCGGGGGCGGCAGTGGTTACTTTGCAAGGAACTGTTTGGGCCGAGCCCCTACTACCAGGGACATAAGCCCAGAAAGCAGAACTGATCACCCTAACAGAGGCCCTAAAGGCAGGGGCGGGAAAAACAGTTAATGTTTATACTGATAGCAGGTATGCATTTGCCACAGCACACATGCACAGGGCAATGTACCAGGAGAGGGGATTACTCACTGCAGAAGGGAAAACTATTAAAAACAAAGAAGAAATCCTAAATATTCTGGCAGCTATATGGGCCCCAAAGCAAGCCACCATTATCCACTGCCCTGGTCATCAGAAAGGAAACTCAAAGGAGGTAATAGGAAATAGAAAGGCAGACCAAGCAGCCAAGGATGCTGCTTACCACAGGACCACTTGCTTGCTAACATTACCCCCCACCCCAGTGCTGAGCAAGCCACCAAAGTATACAGATGAACACCTCATGCCTGCACAAAAACTGGGCAGAATTAATAACCCTGAGGGATGGCTGCAACTCCAGGACAGTAGAATCTTCCTCCCATAGACTTTGGGGCAGCAACTTCTATGCCAACTCCACGAAGGAACTCATTTGGGAAAAACAAAACTGACTGAACTCATATGGAAGGAATTCTTCCTTCCTGGCCTAGATCAGCTAGCGCAGGAGCTTATTCAAGGCTGTATGCCTTGCCAACAAACTAACAGCACTAAGGTCAGTGTATCCACCCAAGGAGTCCAGGACTGGGGATTAACCCCCAAAAGACATTGGGAAATAGATTTTACTGAGGTAAAGCCTGGACAGTATGGATATAGGTACCTGTTGGTGCTGGTGGACACTTTTTCTGGATGGGTAGAGGTGTTTCCTATTAAAGCTGAGACCACCTCAGTTACTGTCAAGAGACTTTTAAACGACATCATCCTGAGATATGGCCTTCCCTTATCAATAGGGTCAGAAAATGGACCAGCTTTTATTTCAAAGCTCACAAAAGGTATAGCAAGGCATTGGGGATAGATTGGAATTTACACTGTGCATATCATCCCCAAAGCTCAGGTCAGGTAGAAAGAATGAATTGGACACTCAAGGAGACCTTGACTAAATTAACCCTGGAAACCAGCAAGGGGTGGGTAACTCTCCTTCCCTATGCCCTCCTAAGGGCTAAATGTACCCCCTATATTAAAGGCCTAACCCCCTTTGAAATCCTCTTTGGACGGCCTCCGCCATTACTCCGAAAAATTGGAATAGAAAACATGGCAGAATTATCTAACCATAACTTGCTTCAGTCACTACAGGCACTCCAAAAAATTCAACGGGTTGTAATAGCAACCATGCAGGCGGCCCTCCAGAAGCCAGCTCCAGAAATCCCTCACCCATTCCAACCTGGTGATCAAGTTTGGGTGAAACAGCATAAAACCGAGGCTCTTGCCCCCAAGTGGAAAGGCTCTCACGTGGTGATCCTGACAACACCAACTGCCGTTGAAGTTGGCGGCATCATCCTTCGATTCATCACTCACAGGTGAAAGCGACCACCGACATGCACCCGGAGACATGGAGAATCATCAAACCGGCCGCCGGGAAGGACCTGTTAAAGATAAGACTCTTGTGAGCCCCCAAATCCTAGTCTTACTCCTCGTGGGGCTCCCCTTAAGCCAGGCCTATCAGGCCCACTTGCAATATTACTATGCCCCGGGAAACTACTGCTGGGTCTTTTGTTTTGGTTTTTTTTTTGAGTTGGAGTCTCACTGTCGCCCAGACTGGAGTGCAGTGGCCACTCCCGGCCACCGCAGCCTTGACCTGCTGGGCTCCGGCGATCCTTCTGCCTCAGTCTTCCAAGTAGCTGTAACTACAGGCACTACCACACCCGGCTAATTTTTTTGATTTATTGTAGAGATGACGTCTCACCTGCCCAGGCGTGTCTCGAACCCACGGGCACAGGCAATCCATTCACCTCAGCCTCCCAAAGGCGCGGGATTACAGGCTGAGCCACTGAGCCCGGCTACCACTGAGTCTTAACGGATACCATCATGGGGACTGTAATCTCCACCTACTATGGGGATAGACAGTTGGTTTTTAACTTTGACCTTTGTAAGTTATGGCCTAGTCTGTACCTGATCCCCAAAGGATGGGGAAGCCATAGCCCACAATTTCTGGGGCGCAGGTATAGCAACATAGAAAATGAAAAGCAGCTTGCTAAAGTAGGTTTCTACACTTGCCCAGTGACTGGCCCTACTCGCTGCCACAAGCCCCAACAGTTTCACTGTGCTGCCTGGAGCTGCGAATCTATTGCTCCTTGGAAAGGCAACAAAGACCCATACATATCTCTCAGCAGGAAACTGCCTCCCCATGTAAACAACCTAAAACCTGCAATCCCCTAAAGCTCACAGTTATTCGTTGGAAAGCCTTTAGTATTCAAAAGGTATGGGAACTAGGTAAAACATGGGGACTTAGAATGTATGCATCAGGACTAGACCCTGGAATGTCATTTACTATTCAAAGGAAGCCTGTCCCCACGTCCTAGGCCCCATCCATAATATCATTCTCCAGGTACCTGAACCTTCTAGCCCCATTGTTGTAACCACTCGTTCTGCCACCTTTTCCATGCAAGAAACCCCTATGCCTTCTCCATCACCTGAAAATCAGTTTCTTCCTATGCTGTCAGCAGTTCACCAGCTTGCTAATGCCACTCACCCCAACTTAGCAAAAGACAGCTGGCTATGCCTGGATGCCCGTTCCCCATATTGTGTGGGAATCGGGGCTGTCTCCCCCATAGGAGACATGGAGGAAAGTATACAGATCCTCAATCTAACTGAGGTTCAGTCTTGGGGACTATGTTCCTGGGGTACCCACCCGACTCTAACTGGGAGTCTTTAAGGAAAGGGAACTTGTCTCCATTCACCGCAGTTCCTATTAAACAGTTCTCCCATCCAGGCGTCCTGCAACACCACCACCTAAGTTAATGCTGAGAATTTCCCAAGCACTGAGAGCCCTCAGTTAGCTGTAGCTCCCCCCACCACTTGGTTCGCCTGTACATGGGGTATTACCCATGTGTTGCTCTGCAACACCTATGAACCACCTCAGAGTTCTGTATTCTGGTGCACATTTTGCCCCAAGTATACATATATGAGGGAACAGAGGGAAGAGAACATCTCCAGCGCCCAGGCTTTGCATGGGCAAAACGCACTGTTCCCATATTAGTGCCTCTCCTTGTAAGTCTAGGGGTTGCAGGGACTGCCACCTTGGGTACAGCCTCCTTGGTTGTGGGGGACCAGAATCTCCAACAACTTAACACACAAGTCAATGCAGACTTAAGCTTATTAGAATCAAGTATATCTCAGTTGGAAGAATAAGTAAACTCCCTAGCTGAAGTAGTGCTTCAGATCAAGAGAGGCCTGGATCTCCTTTTCATGAAACAAGGGGTTTATGCATGGTCTTAGGAGAAGCCTGTTGCTTCTATGCCAACAAATCAGGAATAATACAAGAAGTTCTCACTCAAGTAAGGGAAAACATCAAACAGCGAGAGTTACAAAATCAGGCCTCGGAAAACTGGTATCAATCTCTCTTCTTCTGGTCCCCCTGGCTTACCACCCTAATTTTGGCAGTAGCTGGGTCCCTCCTCCTTCTCTTAATAGGTATTACTGTAGGGCCCTGCATAATCCAGCACCTCCTTACCTACATAAAAAATAGCATCATGCCTGTAAAGATGATGGTACTCAGGTCCCACTACACCCCCCTGTCTGAGGAGTCAATGATTTGACTCCTGGCACAACTGAAAGGGGGCAATGTAAGAGGGAACAAAGAAAGGAAGGTAAGGGGAGAACAAAGAAGTGGCTTTGGCCTTGGAGTAGGTTTCACAGACTTCACTCCCTTCCTGAAAACTGTTCTGAAAACATTGCAAAATTAATAACACTCTTATCCACTGCACCTGCATAACTGGCTATATCTGCTTCTGTAAAATTGCTTGCTTTCCCATGCCTCCATGTTGAGACCAGAATAATGTGATAAAAGCCCCAGAACATCCCAAGTTCTATCTTTAGCCCACTAAAATGTAAGTCTCAACTACTTAAGGCAGCTCTGTGTGGCAGCTGGCTGCCTTTGCTTTGGAATTCATTATCCAGCAAGTGGCCACCGGCCATGGTGGAATCTGGCTAATAAACCTTTCCTTTGTTACTTATAACTTTGTGTCGGTGTCTGGGATTTAAGCCCTACTTCACCAGGAGTTCAAGATCATCCTGGGCAACATAGGGAGACTCTGTCTCTACAAAAAAAATTTTGAAAAGTAGTTGGATATGGTGGAACACACCTATAGTCCTAGCTACTTTGGAGGTTGAGGCGAGAGGAGCTCTTGAGCCCAGGAGTTCGAGGCTGCAGTGAAACCCTGTCTTTTCTGAAAAGGAAAAGAAAGTAATAAAGAGGGAAAGGGGGAGGGGAAGGAATAAAGAAAGAGAAATTAGATAACTGTAAAGTGTACATGAAACAACTATTTTCAGTCACCAGACCATGGGCAGCACAGGATAGTGATTACTGTACTAAGAGAAGGAGAAAAAATGAGGTGAACCCTAAAATTTCCTCCAACTTCCTATCTGGTGGCATTTACTAAATACCATCATAGTGAGGGGAAGTCCCAAGTAAAGCATGACAGATTTGCTGAGCTGAGGAGACACAAAAGCTTGTGGAGACCAAAGCATGTAACATCTATGGGGCAGAGTACCAGAAAGAAGGGAACTAGGCACAGAAAGAGATTCAGACATCTTCTTAGGAGATCACCAGTGCATTTGACCACCTTCTATTTTAAAATTTAAAAAAAAAGTTTTTTTTTTGAGTTGGAGTTTCACTCTGTCACCCAGACTGGAGTGCAGTGGCACACTCCCGGCCACCACAGCCTCAACCTGTTGGGCTCCAGTGATCCTTCCGCCTCAGCCTTCCAAGTAGCTGGAACTACAGGCGCGCACTACCACACCCGGCTTATTTTATTTATTGTAGAGATGAGGTCTCACCAAGCTGCCCAAGCGGGTCTCGAACCCGCAGGCTCAGGCAATCCACTTGCCTCGGCCTCCCAAAGTGCTAGGATTACAGGCTGAGCCACCGACCCGGCCTAAAACCAAAATTTAAAAAGAAAAAAAAACTGATAGAAAATTGGGTGTGCAATTTCTGTGGGTCTGACATTTGACAGTCTATACCTCTAGGATCAGTTTACGATCCCCTTCTGCCAGCCCCACTTCAGCTTAGAAGCTCACCCTGGATAACAGCACTGCTCTGTCCCCAGCCCACAGTGGGCTGAATGAATGAAGGAATAAATGAATGACCTCAGCCCTGCTGCCCACCTGAGCAGTCACCCCCATCCTGATGCCAATTCTATCACCTGATTCCTTCTTCCATATTGACCCCACCTCAGACCTTTCCTAGCCTTGACAATGACCTCCATTTGACCCCAAGCACTGACCTCCGCCCCTGATACCAATTCTAATGCTGACCTCTATTCCTAATCTTGACTTTAGCTCACCCACCCTGCCTCAGCTCTTAGAAAGCCCCTCATTTGGCCAACTTCTGAGCTGCACAACAGTAGAGGGAGATTCCATGAGGCCAGGGATATACCAATTATTTGGGGGAACTATAAGTTCAGCAGCTGTCAGAGTTCATATAGTATTGTGAGAGCTTATTGACCTGATGCACTCAAGCAGAGCTAAGTTAGACCCAGAGAAAAGGCTATTCTGGATCTATCATTACAGTTTAAAAACAAGCCTTAAAAAGATCACTGCTTCACTATAAACTAATTGCCTATCAGAACAAAATTCAACATTCTTTGCAGGAACACATCAAAATCCATATCTTCAACAGCGTAACTGCATAATGACTGAAAGGACATAAGATGGAGCCAATATACCCAATGAGCAGTCATTCTAACATTACTTAGATCTGTCATATTTTTCCTAGCAGTTCACTTTAACTTGCCCTCTAATCACTAGCCAAGGATAGAACCAGTTTCTCAGAGGTAGCTATTGATAATTGTGTTACAACACCTTCTCAAGAATGTTTTGTATTAATTGGCTTTTCTGGCCCAGATCTTTGCATAAGAAACAAGTCAACCTAATTAGCCTTATGTGATCTTCATGACACAGACCCCATTGACACAGCACCAATCAAATGACTAACACACCCATCTGCCTGCTATCCATCATGGTGAGGTCTGTGCCTATGCGTAACCATCCCTTTCGTGATGATGTGAAACTGACCACCACCGGATCACCTTAACAACCTGCCCCAGCCGAAGGAAGCATTCTACCTCAAGCAGTCATTTGCCATTGCTTTGTTAAACTCTGGTGTGTCCAAGTGGCTCTTTGAGCTATGGATGCCATGTTTCCTATCTTTGGAACCCCCCCCTTCCTGGGAAGGTGAATCTCCTCTCTTTCCCTCTCCAATTTACTTTTCAAATAAACTATATTTTCTAATTTAACTTCTGTGCAATTCTTTGCATCTTTTGCGTAGCACCAGATCCCAGACCAGAAACTCCTCCCCCTCCAACCCTGCCGATCTGACATAATATTTTGGAGGCCCCATTGGGATTTGTGACCTAACAATGACCATTATCTAATCAAAATTACTGAACAATGCTAGGGATAGGTGAATCTGTAAAGACATGAAGTACTTCATTTATTTCACCACTGTTTCTCTGCATGTAGGAACTCTGCTTTCCCTTTAATTCTGACAAGACCTTGTCTTACTACAGAAAATGCCTATGGCCCACCCTCCAGGGGGAAGTGCTTCTGCAGGCCATGGAGGACTTGGTGGGGGTCCTCCACCTCCTGCACTTGAAGTCCACAACATCCTCTATATCCACAAGGCTTTTTCACACACATTCTCTCAGCCTTGACACAACCCTGTGAGGTCAACAAGGCAAGTCACCCATAGCCAACCCCACAGTGAAAGAGCCAGACTTGGGCCCAGGTCTCCTACCCTGGGTCCAGGGTCCTTTCCTCTTCCTCTACACAGATCTCATTTGCTTCTCTTATCAAGAAGAATGGTGGCAGAAGTGACCGGAGAGAACTAAAGGAAATGAGAAGTTAACGCACTATGGGGTTGGGTGACTGTCCACAGGGATCATGTGGATGTCTCTCTTATACAAATTTGACAGCAATGACCCACACCAGCCAGCTCCAGACAGGCAAGAGCAAATATCATCTCCTAGTGGGAGCAGATTTGCGTTTTGTAGGATCTATGACCAGATGCAGCCTATGGCCATGGAACGGATCAGAGTGAACTGATCTCTGTTGGTTCTAACTGGCTGACCCTGACCTCATGGGGAAGCCAGTTGACTCATTTGAGGCCCTGAGGAAATGAGGTCTGAGCAGGGAGGTGCTCAAAGCAGGTTCCACGCACTGGCTGCCAGTGTCCCCACAGAAGGAGTCCAAGAGAAGAAGTGTTGCCTTAAACACCCTGCTGGTGGAGGCAGGGCCTCGTCCATTCCCAGAGAAAGTCTCTTCTCACAAGCCCTGTCAGAGCCCTGGCTGACCAGGAGTGAAAGGCTTGGTTGGGAGTGAGAGGTCTGAATTTAACCATTGTTTGGAAACCACTGCCCTGCATTTCCCAAGCCACCTTGCCCATCATTTCACCTCTCTGGCCTGAGTATTGTTACCTCCAAACAAATGGTGGTGGGTGGTTCTTTAAGAAATGTTCATCTGAGCTGGGCTCGGTGGCTCAGCCTGTAATCCTGTGCTTTGGGAGGATGAGGTGAGTGGATTGCCTGAGCCCGCGGGTTCGAAACCCACCTGGGCAACTAGGCGAGATCTCATCTCTACAATAAATCAAAAAAATTAGCCAGGTGTGGTAGTGCGCACCTGTAGTTCCAGCCACTTGGAAGGCTGAGGCAGAAGGATTGCTGGAGCCCAGCAGGTCGAGGCTGCAGTGGCCAGGAGCAGCCACTGCACTCCAGTCTGGGCGACAGAGTGAGACTCCAACACACCCAAAAAAAGAAATGCTCATCTGGGCGCAGTGGTTCAAGCCTGTAATCCCAGCACTTTGGGAGGCTGAGGTGAAAGGACTGCCTGAGTTCAGGGTTCGAGACCAGCCAAGGCAACTTGGTGAGACCATGTCTCTATGATAAATTAAAAAATTAGCCAGGCATGGTGGCACATGCCTGTGGTTCCAGTTACCTGGAAGGCTGAGACGGAAGGATCAACTGAACACAAAAGGTCAAGACTGTGGTGGCCGAGAGCATGCCACTGAACTCCAGCCTGGGTGACAGAGTGAGATTCCAACTCAAAAAAGGAGAAATGCTTCAGTTCTTCTCAGAGGGATGGTCAGCTACTAAATTTGACAAACTTGCAGTTGCCAGAAGGGTCGTGTGCAGCAAAACTGTCCTTTCTCACAAAATTCTCAGGACCACATTCGAGGAGCACTTCAACAAATCCAAATGACACAATGCTTCACCTATTTTTCCAGGCTTGGGGGGATCCAAGTCCCAGAGGCTAATGTGAAGGGGTCCCAGTGTTGTGACCAAACTGTAAGAAAGGAGAATCGCCAGCACACCAGGTTCGAATTTTGAGTCCTTTAACAGCGAGTGGTCAAGAGTAGGCTTACACCAAGAAAGCTCTTGATGCCAAACTAAACTAGCAAGAAGCTTATAAAGACAAAAACTGCAAGAGGGCTACATAGCAGGGGGGTAAGGGAACAAGAAACTAAAAACAAAAGGAACAATCTCTTGGATTTCAGTGAATAAGGCATACAATTACATGAAACTTGTGGCTAGGGAATTTTCAAGCGGTCAGCAAGAACGGTCAGCATGAACAGCTCAGAGGAACAAAGTTGTAGGTCTGTGGTCGTGGGAACATTACAACAATTACATGAACACACTGGGGGGGGTCATTTTTAGGTCAGGTAGACAGCTAAGATGGAGGATTTTAATAAAATATAATTATTTATGTCAAGCAAGTTGTCGTAATTATTTTGTGAAAGGGACAAACTGACCCAGACCCCAAGTCCCAGAAGAGACTGGAGATTCTTCTGCTTATGTAGGCATAGCAAGCTAAATCTGCTTCTGTAAATATGCTTGCCTATGCATTGCAGTTTGGCTAGCTGGAAAGTCCTTGACAACTGTGATTGGCTAACTGAAAAGTCCCTGGCAGCTGCTGCTACCAGGATATGGTTTTGGTCTATTAAAAAACTCCTCTCAGCTGCAGCTCGGGGTCCTTGCTTTGGAACTCGTGTGTCCAGCAAGTGGTCGCCGGCCAGCTGAACCTTGGCTAATAATCCTCTCCTTTGTTACTTATAACTTTGTGTCAGTGTCTGCAATTTAAGTCCTCAGACCCTACTTCATTTGGGGGCTTGTCCAGGATAACTGAGCACTTAAATTGCACCCGTTTTAACCGATGGTTCTTGTGGGGCTGCATCCCTGCGAACTCTCTGGGTTCAATTGGGCCTGTATCTCTGGCAGACTTACAATGCTCCTGGAAGCCCTCAGAGAGGTAAGTCAGCTTCCTGATTTCTGTTTTGAGTGTACTCCTATAAAGACCCTCAGGAAAACTGGACGCAGTGCTAATTCCGAGGTCCGAGGTCCCAGTGAGATGTCACTGGGACCTCCTGTTTTGCCCTCGGGCAGTCAAGTCTCTTTGTTTAGTCCTTGTCCTTGTCTTTCCGTGTTTGGTGTTCATCGCTGCTGTGTCTGTCATAGCTGTCAATATCATGGGACAACAATGTTCTCAGCCTGACACCCCTCTACAGCTGATCTTGTGCCACTTCAAGAATTTTCAGAAAGTGGCACAAGACTCAGGTGACCAGATAAACAAGGGTAAACTAACCACTTTTTGCTCCCTTGAGTGGCCCACATTTCCTAATTGCAGCTGGCCATCAGAGGGTACTTTCGATCCCACCATAGTGGAGAAAGTCTGCCAGTTTGTCTATCGCCATCTTCCAGACCAGATCCCGTACATCACTGCCTGGTACCTCCTGGTAATACAACAACCACCATGGATGAGAAAAGCCAAGAAAAATAGTAACTCTTCTCATGCTTTAGCTTTGCAGCAACACCCTGAAGTGACTCTGCTACAGTATGCAGATGACCTGCTAATTGCGCCTACATCAGAAGGTGAATGCCTGCATGCCACCAGGCACCTACTTAAGGAATTTCAGACTCTGGGGTACCGAGTGTCAGCAAAGAAAGCTCAGCTCTGTGTAACTATAGCCACTTACCTTGGATACAACCTCAGAGGAGGTAAACGATTTCTAACTGCCCAGTGCATTCGGGCTATAACAGGCATCCCAGTCCCAGGAAACAAAAGGCAGGTTTGAGAATTCTTGGGAACGGTGGGATACTGCCAACTGTGGATCCCTAAGTTTGCAGAACTTGTGAAGCCCCTATATGAAATTACCAAGGGGTCAGAGGCTAATTTCCAGTGGACCCTGGAAGGCAAAAAGGCTTTCCAAGCCCTTAAAAATGCTCTGATTTCAGCCCAGCCCTGGCCCTGATGGATACTGAAAAACCTTTCCACCCTTATGTGGACGAGAGGCATGGTGTTGTCCAGGGAGTCCTAAGCCAAAAGTTTGACCCATGGAATAGGCCAGTCGCCTACTTATCAAAAAAATTGGACCCAGGGGCTTCGGGCTGGCCACCTTGCTTGCTGGTCATAGCAGCCATTGCTATGTTGGTAAAGGACGCAGACAAATTAACATTGGGGTAAAATCTAACCATTATGGCCACTCATGTGGTGGAGTCCTTACTCCGAGGGGTCCCTGACAAATGGATATCAAATGCCCGAATAACTCATTATCCAGCACTGCTCCTAGATCAGCTGCATATCAAGTTTCAGCACACCACCAGTTTAAACCCTGCAACCCTGTTGCCGGAAGAAAATGCTACAGGACCGCTCCACTGCTGTTTTGAAGTCACTGAGTCTCTCCAGAAGTTGCAATGGGATTTAACAGACGTCCCAAGAACAAGTCCTGATCTAAACCTTTTGTCGGATGGCAGCAGCTTCATGCAGGATGGGGTCAGGTATGCGGGGGCGGCGGTGGTCACTCTGCAGAGTGTTGAACCCGTGACTCTAATGAGAGAGATAGAGACCACAAAGAGCCAGCTCCAATGCAAACACACGAGGGTCTTTATTCAGGCTCGAGTCTGGGCTTTCGCATGAAGCCCATAGAGGCTTCATGGACCAGAGAGCCCTGATTCACAATGGCAAGCAGTTTTTATGCACAATTACAGAGGGAGGGGAAAGAACTTTAAACTTGATTTTACATGATTGGGTAATTTCTCCTAATGGGTACGGGAACACTTGGTATTGGTGGGTGCTGCCCGTGATTGACAGAAACCCACTTAACGGGCAGAGTGGAATGTTAGATAAGTTAGGTCCATGCAGTCCCTGTGTATGACATAACCTGAGCCGGCAGGCAAAGGGTTACATTAGCCCTTTAAGTTTCCATCCCAAGGTATGCTTAGGAAAGCTTGTTTGCTTAACATTTACATAACATAACATGGTCATTATGGGACAACAAAAGCCAAACTTAACAAAGTTTTAACTATGAATGCTGCAAACACATACAGTGAATGTGGGGTAGAAATTCATATACTAACTCTGGGAATTTATAAAATATCACAAGCGTATTATAGCAAGGCGGTTTCTTTTATAAAAGTCTTTGTTCCCTTCAGGTTTACATAGCCACTGCGTGTAAATTATCACTGGGATAAAAACCAGTGATAGAGAGCAGCTGGTGCCTCTGAGTCTGCTGCCACCTTGTAGGAATGTCTGAAAGGGGCTTATCGCTTTATCATTTACATCCCGTTGTAAAAGCAGAAGTTAGCCTACTAATTTGGGGCTGACAATGCTTAACCCAAGAGTTCTAAATACAAACACTACTTACGCCATTACAAGGCACCCGACATATGCCTAATTCTACGGGGTCTGAGGTAGGATTTAAAGTACTAAGATTTCATTTGAGGTAGAATTTAAAGTACTAAGATTTCATAAAATACATGAGGTAGGAATACACAAAATATATAGTAAACATGAGGTGGGGATGTATATGAAATATAGTGAACTAAACACTACTTTTACAGCAAATATGGGTTTTTTTAAGTTTCTTGGTTTCTTGGGTCTCTCAATAGCATGCTCTTAACCTAAATCTATTGTTGTCCTCTCACAGGGCACTGTCTGGGCTGAGCCCCTCCCTCCAGGGACATCAGCCCAGAAAGCGGAACTAATCGCGCTGACGGAAGCCCTAAAAGCAGGCGCAGGGAAAACTGTAAACATCTACACTGACAGCAGGTATGCCTTTGCTACTGCACATGTCCATGGGGCAATCTACAGGGAAAGGGGGCTCCTCACAGTGGAGGGGAAAACTATTAAAAATAAGGCAGAAATCCTAGACTTACTAGCAGCAATCTGGGTGGCCATTATTCACGGCCCAGGCCACCAAAAAGGGAACTCAAAGGAAGCAATAGGAAACAGAAAGACAGACCAGGTGGCCAAAGACGCTGCTTACCGCAGAACCACTTGCTTGCTAACATTGCCCCCTCTGGTGCTGAGCGAGTCTCCTAAATATACAGATGAAGACCTTCTGACTGGACAAAAACTGGGTGGAACCAAAAACCACGGGGGATGGCTGCAACTCCAGGATGGCAGAATCTTCTTCCCACAAGCCTTGGGATGGCAACTTCTGCCCCAGCTCCACAACGGAACTCATTTAGGAAAAACGAAACTAAACTGAACTCATACGGAAGGAGTTCTTCCTTCCCCACCTAGATCAGCTGGTGCAGGAGCTTATTCAAGACTGCGCGCCCTGTCAACAAACCCACAGCGCTAAGGTCAGTGTATCTACCCAAGGAGTTCGAGACAGAGGATTAACCCCCGGGAGACATTGGGAAATAGATTTTACAGAGGTAAAGCCCAGGCAATATGGATATAAATACCTGTTGGTATTGATAGATACTTTTTCAGGATGAGTAGAGGCGTTTCCCACCAAAACTGAAACTGCCTCGGTTACTGTTAAAAAGCTTTTAAACAGCATCATCCCAAGATATGGTCTGCCCAACTCAATAGGCTCAGACAATGGCCCAGCATTTATCTCAAAACTCACTGAAAGTATTGCAAAAACTCTGGGAGTAAATTGGAATTTACACTATGCATATCATCCCCAAAGTTCAGGTCAGGTAGAAAGAATGAATCGGACACTCAAGGAGACCTTAACTAAATTAACCCTGGAGACCAGTGAGGGATGGGTGATGCTCCTTCCCTATGCCCATGTAAGGGCCAGATGTACCCCCCTATATTAAGGGCCTAAACCCTTTTGAAATCCTCTTCGCACGCCCCCGCCCGTGCTTCCAAAAGTAGAATTAGAAAATATGTCAGAACTTTCTAATCATAATCTGCTTCAGTCACTGCAGGCACTCCAAAAAGTTCAGCAGGCTGTATCTAAAACCATGCAGGCAGCCCTCTGAAAACCAGTCCCAGAAATCCCTCACCCATTCCAGCCTGGTGACCAGGTCTGGATAAAACGGCACAAGACCGAGGCTCTCACCCCCAGGTGGAAGGGCTCCTATGTGGTCATCCTGACAACACCGACTGCCACTCCCGGCCACCGCAGCCCCGACCTGCTGGGCTCCGGCGATCCTTCCACCTCAGCCTGCCAAGTAGCTGGAACTACAGGTGTGTGCTACCACACCCGGCTGATTTTTGATTTATTGTAGAGATGAGGTCTCGCCTGCCCAGGCAGGTCTCGAACCCGTGGGCTCAGGCAATCCACTCACCTCAGCCTCCCAAAGGCGCGGGATTACAGGCTGAGCCACCGAGCCCAGCTCCGACTGCTGTTAAAGTCAGCGGTATCCGCCCTTGGATTCATCACTCGCAAGTAAAGGCAGTCACGAACTCACACCCGGAGAAATGGAAGGTCGTCAAGCCCACCACCGGAGAGGACCCTCTAAAGATAAGACTTTTGCATGTTTCGGACTCTTAACCTTAATCTCCCTCTATATCCCTGGGAGCATCGTATACCAGCCTCATGCCCAGTATCACTATGCCCAAGGCAATTACACTTGGGACTTAATAGACACCGTCACCGGGCTGTAGTCGCCTCCCATCATGGGAGTGACCAGCCGGCTTTTAATTTTGATCTTTGTAAGCTATGGCCGAGCTTGTTAGCACGAGAGTCAACATTTTGTAAGGATAATGGCAAGGGGAAAGACGTATATCTTACCCACAACTGCGGGGACCTAAAATCTGAGAAGCTCCTCACAAATGAGTTTTACGCCTGCCGGCCCCTACCATAAACCCCAACAATTCCACTGCACTGCATGGGGATGTTAAACTATTGCTCCCTGGAAAAACAGTGACCTCTACATAAACCTCCGGAGACTATCGTTCCCATCCCCATGTAATCAATTAAAAACTTGTAACTCACTAAGACTAACTGTAACCCACTGGGACGCTTTTAGCATTCAGAAGGTATGGGAAGTGGGTAAAACGTGGGGGCTCAGAATGTATGTAGGACGTGACCCCAGAATGCTATTCACCATACAAAGGAAACGTACACCCCACACTCTCAACCTGGTAGGACCTATCCACAATATCATTTTACATGTACCCGAACCTCCTAATCCTGTTATAAGGGAACCAGGTCCCAAATTAACCATTCCCTCCACTGGGAGCGTCTCTATGCCATCTCCCTCCACTCGGAACACCCCTGTGCCATCTCCACCACCCAGCAATCAGTTTCTTCCTATGCTATCGACAGTTTACCAGCTCATTGATGCAACTCGCCCTGATCTGGCCAAGGACTGCGGCTATGCCTGGATCCCTGTCCCCCATATTACGTGGGAATCGGGGCTGTCTTCCCTGTAGGAGACACGGAGAAAAGTATACAGATCCTCAATCTAACTATGGTTCAATCTCAAGGACTGTGCCCTTGGGGTGCCCACCCAACTTTAACCTTGGGGGACCTCCAGGGGCAGGGAACTTGCCTATATTCTCCACAGTTTCCATTGACAAATTTTCCCCTTCAGGCATCCTGCAACATCACCTCCCGAATTAATGCTGCAGACCTCCCAAACTCTGAAAGCCCCCAATTGTCTGTAGCTCCCCCACCACTTGGTTTGCCTGCACACGGGGCATCACTTCATGTGTCGCCCTGCAGCATCTTCAGGCCACCCCAGAACTCTGCGTCCTGGTACCTATTTTACCCCAAGTATATATATATCAAGGAACAGAGAGAAGGGAGCATCTCTAGCTCCCAGGTTGTCCACGAGCTAAATGCGCTGTCCCCATACTAGTGCCTCTTCTTGTAAGCCTAGGTGTTGCAGGGTCTACAGCCCTAGGTACAGCCTCCTTGGTCGCGGGGAACCAAAACCTCAAACAACTAAGCACAAAAGTCAGTGCAGACCTAAGCTTACTAGAATCTAGCATCTCCCGATGAGAAGAGTAGGTAAACTCCCTGGCTGAGGTAGTGCTCCAAAACAGGAGAGGCTTAGACCTCCTCTTCATAAAACAAGGAGGCCTCTGCATGGTTTTAGGGGAAGCCTATTGCTTCTACACCAATAAGTCTGGGATAATACAGGAAACTCTTGCCCAAGTGAGGGAAAACATCAGGCAGCGAGAGTTACAAAATCAGGTCTCAGGAAACTGGTCCCTCTTCTCTTGGTCCCCCTGGCTAACCACCCTAATTTCAGCAATTGCTGGCCCCCTCCTCTTGCTCTTGATCGGGGCTCTGTATCGCTAGAAGTTTGCTTAACTATATCAAAAATAGCATCATGCCTATTAAAATGATGGTCCTTAAATCTCACTATAGCCCCTTATATGAGGAGTCAAAGATTTAACTCCAGGAAAAACTCAGAGGGGGGAATGTGAAAGGGACAAACTGACCCAGACCCCAAGCCCCTGAAGAGACTGGAGATTCTTCTGTTTATGTAGGCATAACAAGCTAAATCTGCTTCTGTAAATATGCTTGTTTATGCATTGCGGTTCAGCTAGCTGGAAAGTCCTTGACAACTGTGATTGGCTAGCTGAAGAGTCCCTGGCAGCTGCTGCTACCAGGATATGGTTTTGGTCTAAAAAACTCCTCTCAGCTGCAGCTCAGGGCCCTTGCTTTGGAACTCGTGTGTCCAGCAAGTGGTCGCCAGCCGGCTGAACCTTGGCTAATAAACCTCTCCTTTGTTACCTATAACTTTGTGTCGGTGTCTGCAATTTAAGCCCTCGGAATCTACTTCAGTTCTGCATATTTCATTAGTTATTTCGCCAGCAGCACAATCAGCTTCTTACAGAGCCATGGCCTCCCAACCTGGGAGTGTTCAAGCACAGGCAGGTTGACAACCTGCGAAGGACGCCATAATGGTGATAAATACTACTTTTTGAACATTTGTTTAAAATTTACCTTAATGTAATTACAACCTGCAAAATGGTCATTATTATTCCCAATTAGCAAGGGAGGAAAGTAAGGCTCAAGTCAGAGTCAGGCTTTGACCCTGTTCCCTCTGTCCTCTTAGCCTGGTCTCTTCTTTCACATCTTACAGTCACCTTTCAAGGGACTGGGCTTACAAATATGTAAACTCAAATCTAAATCACCTTGACCTTGAAAAAGAAAAGTGGTATCCATAATAAAACTTATTTTAAGCCATGTACATTGGCTCATGCCTGTAATCCCAGCACTTTGGGAGGCCGAAGTGGGAGGATCACTTGAAGACAGGAGTTTGAGACCAGCTTGGGCAACATAGTGAGAACTCATCTCTATCAAAAATAAGACTCAGTGGCTCAGACTGTAATCTCAGCACTTTGGGAAGTCAAGGAGAGTGGATTGCCTGAGCCCACAGGTTTAAGACCAGCCAGGGCAAGCTGGCAAAACCTCATCTCTACAATAAATTTAAAAAGCTAGGTGTGGTAGTGTGTGCCTGTAGTTCCATCTACTTGGAAGGCTGAGGCCCAAGGATCGCCGGAGCGCCCCCAGGTTGATGCTGGGGTAGCCGTGAGTGTGTCACTGCACTCCAACCTGGGCAACAGAGTGCAATTCCAACTATAAGTAAGTAAGTAAGTAAGTAAATACATAAATAAATAAATAAATAAGCAAGCAAGCAAGCTGGGCACGGTGGCATGCACCTGTGGTCCCAGCTACTCAGGAGGTTAAGAGGATCACTTGAGCCCAGAATTTAAAGGTTATAGTGAGGTATGATCATTCCCCTGCATGACAGATTGAGAGCCTGTCTCTAAAAAAAAAAAAGAAAAAAGAAAAAACTTATTTTAATCATTAGCCAATGATGTTGTTTTCCATGAATGTCAGACCTGATCATTTTAAGCATGTTCACAATAATATCAATTCTAAGTAGCTATAAGAAATTATCTATTTCAATAATATGTGTCAGGGTCTGATTCTGACATATATTTTAATTTTAAGTTATAATAGGTTGATTCTATCCTTTTGAAATTTGTCTTAATACAATAGCTCAAGCTGATTTTTGGAAAATTAGAAAATATAAAGGAACAAAAATACAGACATGAAAATAGTAAATATCAGGTGCCAATCGCCCACTGCTGAGACTGATGTGTGCCCTTTCTTTCTTCCTTTCTTTTTTTGAGTTGGAGTCTCACTCTGTCACCCAGGCTGGAGTGCAGAGGCACTCTCACGGCCACCACAGCCTCGACCTGCTGGGCTCAGGTGATCCTTCTGCTTCAGTCTTCCAATTAGCTGGAACCACAGGCACAAGCTACCGCGCCTGGGTTATTTTTCAATTTATTGTAGAGGCAGGTCTCACCAAGTTGCCCAGGCTGGTCTCAAACCCTGAGCTCAGGTAATGCTCTCACCTCGGCCTCCCAAAGTGCTGAGATTACAGGCTTGAGCCGCCATGCCTAGACTGTGTGCACCCTTTCAATCATTTTGAACACACATGCAGATACATGTGTATTATTTTATCACACTTGGGGACTGAACTATACATTCTGCCTTGTTCCTTTTTTTCTTAATATTATTTTATTATGAATGTCTTTCCATGTCGATAAACCTATTACTACAAAAGCAATTTTTATTATAGCACATCATTCTTATCATATGGTTTTATCATAATTTATTTAACCCGTCCTTCCATTGTTGGACTTTTGACAGTTTACCCTTTTAATTATTATTTAATTATTATTTATTAATAATTATTAATAATTATTTAATTATTATTACAATAATTCCTTAGGATAAATTCCTAGAAATGGAATTATTAAATTAAAAAGATTCACATTTCCAAGGGCTTTGATAATTGAGCAAAATTATCCTTCAGAAAAAGTGTGCCAATTTTTTCTTCCAACTGCAGGGTATGAGACAGCTCTTAGAGGGAACAACTCAAAAAC
Organism: Cephalopachus bancanus; assembly: GCA_027257055.1. Classification (NCBI taxonomy): domain Eukaryota; kingdom Metazoa; phylum Chordata; class Mammalia; order Primates; family Tarsiidae; genus Cephalopachus; species Cephalopachus bancanus. Next base: position 1,910,668 of record JAPVLO010000230.1, on the reverse strand, counting down.
CATTGTATCGAGTATATTTTTACAAATTTATTATTAAAAGAAAGCTCTTTATTAAGAGAGATTTATTATTAAGAGAAAGCTAGAGAAGCAAACCAGGAACCGCCCTGCGAGCCCACCATGCCATGCCTGGCCCTCGCGTGCCCACCATGGACTCCTGCTGCTGCTCTGGCCTCTGCTGCAGCTGTTGCTGCCCTCCAATCCCCCCACCCCCCGTCGCCCCCGGCCCCCAAGGGGGGTGTGCCCTACCCCGGGGCTGGCAAGTCCAGCAGCACAGTGCCAGTGTCCAGGATCACCTGGCCAGTGAGTGATGCTGCATGCTTCAGGTTGATTTGTGTTGGTTCTCCCCTTCTGCACCTTTCCAGATATGTTGAAGAAGTCAAGGGACTCTTTCCTGCATCCGTCTCAGTATTTGAAATGGTGGAAGCACTACCACTGAGACAGAGGGTGCCAGTGTCCATAAGGGTTGGCTTCAGCTGGTGGCCAGCTGGGGCTCCAGGCCAGAAATGGGGGGGAAAGCAGTTCTTCTAGAAGTTAGCCTTACCTGTCGTTCTGACCTACCTCCCTTGGAAAAGGGCCTAGAGGAGGGAGGAAGAATTCTGCCTCGGGTTGCTATGTTCCCCCTAAGCGGCACCGGTCCTTTATTACCCGGAATCCACATATGATCATGAATGATAATCCCTTAAGAAATGCCACATTCCACACACAAAATAAATAAATAAATAGATAGATAGATAAATAATAAATAACTTAGGGGTCTATAAAACCAGGAAGGAAAACAGGAGGAGCAGGTGGCCTAAAGAGAGGTCTCATTGTAGCTAGTGGGAGGCTGGAGGAAGACAGGAATTAGGCAAGGTTAAGGAAAAGTAGCTGGTCAGCAGGTGCATTTTATTGTATAAATGTAAGTTTCTTAGACTTCCATTCCATGGGCATCCAGTGGGTTGGAAAATTGGACCAGTTTGAATTGGATAGCTAGTTATGAAAGTAATCTTAAATTCACTTCTCAAAAGTTGAATTGTTTTCATGTTGAATTTAAAGTTTTGGTCAAAATGTTATTCTGCCTTTCTCTTCCCTCCTTTCCTCTCTTTTTTCTTACTAGGTTATATCTTAAGCAATTAGTGTATTTTTGGTAAACTATTTGTTTGGTGCAAGTATGATTTCTCCAAGCAAAAATGTTCACAAATAAAATTAGTTTTATGCACACATTGCATTAAACATAATAATTTTTCAATATTCAATAGAAGTCATGTTTCCTGTGTAGCATAAATCTAATATTAGCAGGCACTTTTTAAGAACAATTTGCATTTTTGAAACCAGCCCAAATGCCCCATAGCATTAATGGTTACAGTTTCATAGTACTAGACCCTCCTGGCCTTAAAGCTTGAAACTTACATTTGTCTTATCAGAGTTCCATTATCAGGAAATATGCCCCCAGGCCTATAATATCAAGGGAGTAAAACTTACCAGATCACCATATCCAGGCAATGAGATGCCAGACCCCTCCTGTGTACTAACTCCTCTTCCTGGCCCTTCCCTATTTCCTGTTTTCTTTCTTTTTTTTTTTTTGAGTTGGAGTCTCACTCTGTCGCCCAGACTGGAGTGCAGTGGCTGCTCCCGGCCACCGCAGCCTTGCCTGCTGGGCTCCAGCGATCCTTCCACCTCAGCCTTTCAAGTAGCCGGAATTACAGGCATGTGCTACCATGCCCGGCTGATTTTTTGATTTATTGTAGAGATGAGGTCTCGCTGCCCAGGCGGGTCTCGAACCCGCAGGCTCAGGCAATCCACTCACCTCAGCCTCCCAAAGGCGTGGGATTACAGGCTGAGCCACTGATCCCGGCTCTATTTCCTGTTTTCTATATTCCTTCCCTGACTGTGTAGACACCTGACTTCAGTGGGACAGGGAGACGGATTTGAGAAAGAATCTCCCATTCTCTTTGGCTGATATCACCCAAATAAGAAGACTTTTTTCCTGGCAATACTTGTCTTGGTGCTTGGATTTCTGTGCAATGGAGAAAAGGGATCCTGACCAAAACCTTGGCGTCTAGGTAACACTTCTATGTAATAATTTTTGGTAACTTTTCTTTTTAAATGAAATTTCAAATTTACAGAAAACTTTCAAGAATAGTGCAAAGCATTGCTATAAACTTTTCACCCACATTCAACAATTGATAGCATTTGTGTCACATTTTACTGAGAGAGAGAGAGAGAGAGAGAGAGAGAGAGAGAGAGAGAGAGAGAGAGAGAAAGGATATAAGATGGAGTCAATATACCCAATGAGCAGCCATTTTAACATTTCTTAGTTCTGTCATGTTTTTCTAGCAGTTCACTTTAACATAGCCTCTAATCACTAGTCAAGAACAGAACCAGCTTCTCAGAGATAGCTATTGATAATTGTTTTACAATCTCCTTCCCAGCTGCTTGTTTTGTAAGCAAGTTAAACTAATCAGTCCTTCTTGACCTTCCTGACACAGACTCCACCCACATGGCAACCATCATGTGACTAATCCACTCATCTGCCTGCCATCCATCACCTGCTGTCAGTACCTGTGCTTTCCCGTCCCCTTCATGATGACATGGAGCAGACCACCATCCAAACACCTTAACAACCTTGCCCCAACAAAGGGAAGGTTTAAAGGATTCAATTTCAAGCAGCCATTTGTCAATGCTTTGTTAAACTCTGGTGTGTCCACATGGCTCTTTGAGCTATGATTGCCATATTTCTTACTTTGGCCCCCTCCCCTATCTTAAGGAGGTGACTCTCCTCTCTCTCCCTCTCTCTCCCTCTCTCTCTTTCTCCCCACCCCTCCCCTCCCCTCCCCATCTGTTCACCATTGCTTTGTTCAGCACTGGCCAGGCCATGTTTTCCTAAGCTTTGGCCCCCTACCCTACTTTGAGGAGGTAAATCTCTCTCTCTCTTTCTCTAATTTACTTTCTAAATAAACTATATTTTCCAACCTTTTTTGTGCAATTCTTTGCATCTTTCATGCGGCACTGGCTTGCAGACAGCCCCGCTGGGTCTAACTTAACATTTTGGAAGCCCTGCTAGAATATTTTGCGACATAACATTTGTAGAGGTCTCACTGAGATCTGACCAGATAAATAGATATTCTTTTCAGTGTATTTCCCAAGAACAATAATAAAAAAAACTTGAAGTGATAATTGATACAACATTATTATTTCTTCCAAAGCCTGTATTTAAATTTTGCCTCAGTAAAATATTCAAAAGTGCCTTGGTCATATTCTCTAGGGTAATGTGGTCATTTGGTTGAGATATCTGCTGATTTCTCCACTGTAAAATACCCATTTTTGCCTTTGTAAAATTAAAAAGTAACTTGTAGAGACATAATTTACAACGATATTAATATCTTGTTTCCCCAAAAACTTCCGCTCACTATTTTTAATACTTCTTGATGATTCTTACCTGCAAGATAGACTTTGAAAAATATATTCCTGGACACAGATTTCAACCACCTCTAAATTTTCAGGTAGTATTATAAAGTTTGCATGTGCTCTTTTGAAATATTATGTACAGTTTTGTCCTTTGCATTAAAGCTTATTAAAGAGCCCAAGTCCTGTTTTAGTTAGATTCTTTTGTTGTCAAAATGTGACGTATGAACCAGTAAGGGAATGGAGATGGAAGGGGGGTGATTATCATGAGAAAACACAAAGGTGGGAAAATGGACCTAGACTTGCTAAGAACCACCAGGAGCCCCAAAGGAAGCCTTAAAACCGGTTCTCTTTACCCCTCTCTCAGCCTGCATGCTCCACTCTCTTATCATTCTTCCTAGTCCAGCTTCTCCGATTTCTGCCTCTGTTGACTGTGTATTATTTTCTGCTCGTATGCCTTGCTAACCACTTCATAGCTCATGTTTCCTCATAAAACCACCTGTGTAAAATTAATATCAGAGCCAGGTGTGGTGCCAGTAGTCCTAGTACTTTGACAGGCTGACTAGAGAGGATTGTTTTGAGCCCAGGTGGACGAAACCAGGCTGGACAACATAGTGAGGCCTCATTTCTACAAAACACTAAAAAATTAACCATGCATTATGGCATGTGCCTGTAGTTCCAGCTACTTAGGAGGCTGAGTGATTATGAATCACAAAAGATACCGCTATCACTTAGGAAATTCCAAGGGCTTTCGGAACTTATCACAGGAATGGGGACAAAAAACGAATATATTGCATATTATACCATTATACCCTAACACCACTGGTTAGGTTATTTTTATGTATGCGTAAACACCTTACCAGGCTCTCTAGAAGCATCGCCTCTATTGTAATCCTTGTTTGCTGTTTCCTTAATAGTATCCTCCTTCAGGATAAGGATTCTGCCTTATTCATCACAGTATTCCCAGTGCCTGAAATAGTACTGTTCATTCATTCATAGTTTTTATCCATTCAATTAATATTGATAATGTTCAGTAAATATTAAATAAGTGAATTTATCATTTAACGAATGAGTGTTGGGAGCCAGCCATGGAGGCCTGCCTGCTGACAAAGTCTAGGGGGCTGAAGACCCCGGGTCACAAAGCGAACCTGGGCAGCTGAGACCCTTGCTTCATCTACTTTTGTTATTAGTGCAGCCGAAAAGTTCTGTACTGTCTGAGGATGGAAAGCAAAATTCCACTCATGCCTCCACTACCCCTTGCAAAAAGGCAAGAGGGGAATTCATGAAAAATTACCTTCCCTTCATTTGAACTCCTCCCTAGGTTTCCACGTCTCCGGCCTCCTGGTATTAAACCATGCAATCACTTGATTAAACGTTGTAGTTGGGAAAAGTGTCAAAAATCAGAAAGTGCTCACTTTAATGTTTGTCAGGGAACTCACTGGCCTTGCCAGGAACTTATCAATAGAGATTTTAAATATCACGTGTGGGTAGATAATTACTTGTAAGATTTTATTTCTTCTGATTGGCAACTAATTGGAGAAATTTGAGAAGCTACAGTTTGTATTTTTAGGAAGAGTGCCAATGCAAAAATTACATTTACTTATTTTCTTAATTTCTACATGTGGTGTATTATGCTTAAAAAAATAACAATCAGCTGGGCTTGGTGGTTCAGCATGTAAGCCCACGCCTTGGGAGGTGAGGTGAATGGATTGCCTGAGCCCGCGGGTTCGAGACCTGCCTGGGCAACTTGGTGAGACCTCATCTCTACAATAAATTAAAAAATTATCCAGGCGTGGTAGCACGTGCCTATAATTCCAGCTACTTGGAAGGCTGAGGTGGAAGGATCGCCGGAGCCCAGCAGGTTGGGGCTGCAGTGGCCAGGAGTGGCCACTGCACTCCAGTCTGGGCGACAGAGTGAGACTCCAACCAAAAAAAAGACAAAATTGACAATCACATAATTATTAGAGCACCCTTGCCTTTACTTCCCTTTGTTAAGGAGGCTTGTAATTCTGGTTAGAGATTGTGACTAAAGTGACTTGAGCCCAAGAGGCCTTTTGTTTTGCAAATGTTGAAGCTCATTTTCCCTAACAGGGGATAATTGATGCAGATTGTAAATACCAGGTGTAACATTGTGGAAAACTAATCAGGCCAACTTGCAGCTAAGAAACCTTGAAAATGTTGTTTTACCCCAGCTAGTTGCAAATTGCTGTGTGAAGGTCATAGGTGTGACTTGTTAATCTATGTGACAATTATAGTGCTTAGAACTTGGTAGTGATTTATAATGTAATAGTTATAGGAATAAGTAAGTTTTGTATGGACATGAAGAAATGGTAATCATTAAAAAATGTTAGGAGTTTATAAGATTTATAGTTAATGTTTAGGACGATAATCTTTTAAGATCAAAACAGGATGAACAAAGATACATTGCCTGTCCGGCCCATTAAATTGAAACTAAATGCCTTGAAAACGAAAAACATGTTTTCGTCTCAAGCCAAAATCTAGGGTATAAAAACAGTTGAAAAAGACAAGAAATTGGCATTTGTCCTGCTTGCAGCGGAGTCAGTGTCCAAGTTTTCTCTCTTGTGTTGACACCGTCCCTCCTTCAGGAAACCCTGACCCACTGGAGCTGGACTCTGGCAAATGAGCAAATAGATGATGCAACTCTCGACAGTTTAAATGTTGTTAGTTTTTTCTGTCAGAGTCTCACTCTGTTGCCCAGGCTGGAGTGCAGTGGCCACACTCATGGCCACCGCAGCCTTGACCTGCTGGGCTCAGGCAATCCTTCTACTTCAACCTTTCAAGTAGCTGGAACCACAGGCATGCACCACCATGCCCAGCACCACCATGTTGCTCAGGCTGGTCTTAAACTCGAGGGCTCAGGCAATCCGCTCGCCTCCACCTCCCAAAGTGCTTGAATTACAGATATGAACCAGTGTACCCAGCATTATTTTCTTTCTCTTATATAAATATGTTATAGCCTGACTGGGCTCCTATGCGCACTGCCCAGAAATGCCAAGACTGGTGTAGCCGTTATAGTAGAGAAAGAGTTTAATATGGCTGAGCAGTTGAGTGAGCAGAATGGGAGAGATTTCTCAAATCGACCTCTCTGAGAATCCAGAGGCTAGAGTTATTTTTTTGTTTTTTTGGGGTTTTTTTTTGAGTTGGAATCTCACTCTGTCACCCAGACTGGAGTGCAGTGGCCGCTTCCGGCCACCACAGCCTCCACCTGCTGGGCTCCGGCGATCATTCCGCCTCAGCCTTCCAAGTAGCCGGAATTACAGGCATGTGCTACCATGCTCGGCTGATTTTTTGATTTATTGTAGAGATGAGGTCTCGCTGCCCAGCCGGGTCTCGAACCTGCAGGCTCAGGCAATCCACTCACCTCAGCCTCCCAAAGGCACGGGATTACAGGCTGAGCCACCGAGCCTGGCTGGCTAGAGTTATTAAAGGGAATTTGGCGGGTAGGGGCTAGGGGCTGCTGAACGGTTGATGATGTTTTGAGGGTGTTGAAACTATCTCCATGTCACAGAGTGGGGAGTCACAGGATTGATGAAGCCATCTTCTTGGTATGTGTTCTGGGTCCAGGTGGGGCCTCAGGTCCATCAGAGTCTGAAAAAATCTCAAATTCCATTATTAGGTTTTACAGTAGATACTATCTATAAAACAAGTCCCATGACCATCAGCTACTACCGTCTGGATAATGAGTCATTATAGAGGTGGTTTAGAAGGAAAGTATGTGAGAGATGAGGATCCCTGGAGTTTGGGGCTGCTTTTGTGCTTCTACCTCTGGTTTTCTTCTCGAGGAGATCTGTGCAGTTTTAGGCCCTTGTTTAAGAGAAAATACATTTATCAGCCTTGCAGGCAGCTTCCCTTCTCCCCAGGGGTCATGACATGAAGATAATCAATGACTTTCTATTGGAGTGAAAGCAAACTCAGGAAACAACATACTTGTTAAATTCTAACCATAGTTGCAACTTTTCTGGGCTTGGGTTTCTTCTACAGCTTTTACCCCATGGCACGATGCGAATTTTATGTAGGCAGTTTCAGCATCTTTGCTGAAAACATACCCACTGATTGTTCCCTGAGGACATCGTTTACCATGCCGCCTCTGTGATTGTGCTCACACACTGCTTCTCCAGTTTGTAACAGCCTTCACACTCTTCTCTGATAATCAAAGACCTGTATTTTCCTTTAAGGGCAAGCCAAGTTCCACCTTCAGTGAGAATATTTCTCTAATGACTCAAGAATCTTCTGTGATTTTTATGATCTTTACCCACTTAACATATATTTTATATGTGTTTTCTTTTTAAGTACATATTTTATATTCCCAATTAGATTTAAAATTCCATGAAAACAGGAATCCTGTTTTATGTACTTTTTATGTTCAATTCTTAATCTAATACTAAAGGCTCTCAATAGATATTTAGTAGTTTCTGGCCAGGTGCGGTGGCTCACACCTGTAATCCCAGCACTATGGGAGGCCAAGATGGGAGGATTGCTTGAGCCCAGGAGTTTGAGACCAGCCTAGGCAACATAGCAAGCCCTTATCTTTACAAAAAAAATTTTAAACTTAGCCAATAGCCGGGCTTGGTGTCTCAGCCTGTAATCCCAGCGCTTTGGGAGGCTGAGGTGAGTGGATTGCCTGAGTCCGTGGGTTCAAGACCCGCCTGGGTAACTTGGCGAGACTTCATCTCTACAATAAATCAAAAATTAGCTGGGCATGGTAGCGCACACCTGTAGTTCCAGCTACTTGGCAGGCTGAGGTGGAAGGATCTGCGGAGCCCAGCAGGTTGAGGCTCTGGTGGCCAGGAGTGGCCACTGCACTCCAGTCTGGGTGACAGAGTGAGATTCCAACTCAAAAACAAAAACAAAACAAAAAAAAAAAACTTAGCTGAGCATGGTGGTGCACACCTGTAGTCCTAGCTACTTGGGAGGCTGAGGCAGGAAGATCCCTTGAGGCCAGGAGTTTGGGGCTGCAGTGAGCTGTGATTGTGCCACTGCCTTCCAGCCTTGGCAACAGAGAGAGATCCCAACTCAAAACAAAACAAAAACACAAAAGATTTAGTAGTTTCTGGCCAGGTGTGGTGGCTCACACCTGTAACCCCAGCACGATGGGAGGCAGGAAGATTGCTTGAGCCCAGGAGTTTGAGACCAGCCTACCCAACATAGCAAGACCTCGTCTCTACAAATAATTAAAAAATGAGCCAGGCGTGATGGCACACACCTGTAGTCCCAGTTACTCAGAAGGCTAAGGTGGAAAGATCTCCTGAGCCCAGCAGCTAGATGCCACGGTGAGCTGTGGTCATGCCACCGCACTCCAGCCTGGACAACAGAGTGGGACTCTGACTCCAAAAGAAAAAAAATTTAGTAGTTTCTAATGATGGTTAGTTTTTAGCCTTGATATCATCATCATCATAAGAGATCTGGGGTACTCGTTAAACCTAATTTAGGTTGTAATTGAATAATGAGCTCTCAAAATATGAAAGTAGCTTTTCTATCATGTCTAATACTAGTATATGTATACATTTGAAAATCTCTATGTACACTTACTATATACACAGTCATAATTACATGCGATTGTTGCTCTATGCTGATGTACTATGGCTCACTTTTCTTTCTTTCTTTTTTTTTTTGAGTTGGAGTCTTACTCTGTCTCCCAGACTGGAGTGTAGTGGCCACTCCTGGTCACTGCAGCCTCGACCTGCTGGGCTCCGGCGATCCTTCTACCTCAGCCTTCCAAGTAGCTGGAACTACAGGCGCGCGCTACCACGCCCGGCTAATTTTTGATTTTTTGTAGAGATGAGGTCTCGCCAAGTTGCCAAGGCAGGTCTCGAACCCGCGGGATCAGGCAATCCACTCACCTCAGATCCCAAAGTGTGGGATTACAGGCTGAGCCACTGAGCCCAGCAATAGCTCAGTTTTCAAAGGCAAATGTCACAGTACATTCCAGGACACCTGTGTTCACAGGATCACTTATTTGAAACTATATTTGGATGTACAAGCTATTAAAAGCTTTTTATACCAAGTGACCTTTCAGGCAGAAATTAGATCGACTGCTCACAATACTGCTGCCTGTTGCTGAGTGGAAGACAGCAGAAATTTCTGGATTCAAACATCGATTGGGATTGTGTTTTGCTTTGTTTTGTTTTCTTTCACTCTACCTTAAGAAGATGAACAATGAAACCACAACCCTGATATCCTTGAAGGAGACTATGAAAAGGTTGCTGAGGGTTCCAGGGAGGGAGCAAGCATGGGTCTGCTATTCTAGGAAGATGGGTAAGAGATGAAGAATTAAGACTAGTAAAAAACAAAGAATTACAGACATGCTCATTAAAATTCTGTCTTTAAAGTGGTTTAAGTCTTTCAGGTCCAAAAAAATATGTAAATGAATAAAAAAAGAAAAATATGCTCCCAGGTGCTATAACTCCATTCAATTTATGCACGTGCTGAATACCAGGTTGGGGAGGGGGAGCAAAATATGGTTTCTGTCCTCAGGGAGCTCACCTGTAAACATGACAGAAGAATTCAAAATACTTAAATTTCATGTGATTGACCTTACAATGATGATGTGCTTATTATAATGATAAAGTACTGTGGGAACATGAAGGGTGGATTGACCAATTTTGCCTTTGACATCAGGAAAAGGAACCCCTTATAGAGAACATTTAAGTTCGATCTTAGAGTGCAAGCAGGAGTTTATGAGAAAGAAAGAAATAGGAAGGAATTCTAGGCTGAGGAAAGAGTACACACAGGCCATATGTGAGCTTGAAATTGCGTACTGTATTCAGTCTGCAGCTAGATGTCTCACGGACTTGGAATTGGTGACTAGGGTGCCTGAGAGTACTGGAAAAAGATGGGGCCGAGGGGTAAAGGAAATCTTCCTGTCAAGAAGAATCACTTTGGCTTTAAAAATATCACTGGGGAAGTCAGGGTGGCATGAAAGATTTCTAATCAATTGAGATATGTGATCTGAATTGTGTTTTAGGAGAATGTGTCTTGAGAGAGAAGAGGTCCAATTAGGCTACTGGAACCCTAGGTCCCAGTAAAAGATGGTGAGAAACTCATTTGGTGTGGGAATGGAGAGGAGGGAATGGATTAGAGAGACATTCGTGAGGGAAAATTTTTTTTAAAAGCTGAGACTTATTCTGAGATTTCTAGTTTAAGCAATTGGATAGTGAGGTCACTGAGCTAGGGAATTGTAGTAAAAAGCAAACCTGGCTTAGATTTGCATGTTGTTTCTGATTTATTCAGAGTGGTTTGGGAATATCCTTTGGTGAGAGGATTCCAAAGAACTACTGAAATTGTAACCTTTTATACTGATTGACAAGCTAGAGTTCATCTCCAAAGTTTAAGCAATATAGTCTTAAAAGTCTGAAATGAATACAGACAGTATGCCAGTTGAGGTGGTTTTGACTTGCAGAAAGAGATTGCTAGTATATTAGATCAGCAGGGCTATATTCCTACAAAACATACATTTCTTTCTTTCTTTTTTATTTTGAGACAGAATCTCCCTCTGTTGCCTGGCTGGAATGCAGTGGTGTGATCATAGTGTACTGTAATCTCAAACTCCTGGGCTCAAGCAATCCTCCCACATCAGCCTCCCAGAGTTTTGGAATTGCTATATAAGCATGAGCCACTGCACCCGGCAAAAATGCACACTTCATACTGAGTCTTATTTATGTATAAATAGAACCCAAAGCAGTGAGAAAAGTGCCTCCATAGTAATTTCTGAAGATAAAGATGGTGTTAGTAAGTTCAGCTTAAGACAGCTGAGTTCGACATTTCCATCTAGGTGGAGATGTGCAAAACATTGTTGAAAATACATGTCAGCCGGGCTGGGTGGCTCAGCCTGTTATCCTGTGCTTTGGGAAGCAGAGGTGAGTGAATTGCCTGAGCCCGCGGATTCGAGACCCGCCTGGGCAACTTGGCGAGACCTCATCTCTACAATAAATAAAAAAACTAGCCGGGCGTGGTAGCGCGCGCCTGTAGTTCCAGCTATTTGGAAGGCTGAGGAGGAAGGATCGCCGGAGCCCAGCAGGTCGAGGCTGCAGTGGCCAGGAGCAACCGCTGCACTCCAGTCTGGGTGACAGAGTGAGACTCCAACTCAAAAAAAGAAAATACATGTCAAGAGCTTAGGAGATAGACAGTATCTGAAGTTGAATTAGTCTTGGGAGAAATTGAGGACCAAGAAGAAAAGATGGTTAAGAAAAGAATCCTGTTAACCGGGCATTGTGGTGTGTGTCTGTAGTTCCAGCTACTTGGAAGACTAAGGCAGAAGGATCACCTAAACCCAGCAGGTCGAGACTGCGGTGGCTGTGAGTGTGCCACTGCACTCCAGCCTGGGAGAGAAAGTCAGACTCCAAGCCAGGCTTGGTGGCTCAGCCTGTAATCCTGTGCTTTGGGAGGCTGAGGTGAGTGGATTGCCTGAGCCCGCGGGTTCGAGACCCACCTGGGCAACTTGGCTAGACCTCATCTCTACAATAAATCAAAAAATTAGCCAGGCATGGTAGTGCATGCCTATAATTCCAGCTACTCGGAAGGCTGAGGCGGAAGGATCACCGGGGCCCAGCAGGTTTTGGTGGTGGCCAAAAAAAGTCAGACTCCAACTCAAAAAAAAAAAGAATAGAATCCTGGTTTTCAGGATGCTGGAGACATAAAACTCAGAGAAGTGGCATGTGTGTTTGTGTATCAGAAAGACAGTGAGGGTGGCTTAGGCAAGTGAGTTTTGTTGCTCCGGTTCTTTGTGGTTAATTAGACATAATTCTGGTTCCAGGAGACCCTCTGATGACCACAGCTGTTCAGAGCTAATCAAATCCCCATGCTGGGTTATACAACTCAGCATCTCATTCAAGTCACAGATGTCAATCATACAAGATATATCTTATGATTTCTGTGTAAGACTTTTGCTAGGTATTGAGGGACAGGCATAAAGATATCTAAAAAGCTGGGTGCAGTGGCTAATGCCTGTAATCCAGCACTTTGGGAGGCAGAGGTGAGAGGATTGCCTGAGCCCAGGGATTTGAGACCAGCCCAGACAACTTGGCAAGACCTCATCTCTACAATTAAAAAAAAAATTAGCTGGACATGGTGGCACGTGCCTGTGGTTCCAGTTATTTGGAAGGTTGAAGTGGAAGGATCATCTGAGTTCAGCAGGACAAGGTTGCAGTGACTGTGAGTTTGCCACTGCACTCCAGCCTGGGTGACTGAGTGAGACTCCTATTCAAAAAAAAGATATATAAGACATGATCTCTGATCCTCTCCCTTTAAGAACTTATAGTTTAGTTTTTAGAGTTAGGAAAGCTAACTCTAAAAATAAAGCAAGAGCGGGGAGTGATGGGTGGGAGAGGCAGTCCGTGTGAGACAGAGCTAGGAGAGCTTTCCAGATAGAAAGGGGAGTCAAGAAGTCAGTGGAATTTGAGCTAATCCTTGAGGAAAGGACGGGATTTGGACAATCAGAATAGGGTGACAAAAGCTACCTTACTGTATACTGGTTCCAGCACTAGCTAGCTTTATGACGTTAAATGTCAATCTTTTGGGAATTCAATTTCTTTAACTGCAAAATAGCAAAAATGATTGCTTTTCTTTCTTTTGTTCATTAGTTTGCTTTCTCTCTCTCTTTTTTTGTGTCAGGATCTCATTCTGCCACCAAGGTATGGTGCAGTGGCATAATCATGGCTCACTGCAGCCTTGACCTCCTGGGTTTAGGCAATTCTTCTGCCTAAACCTCCTGAGTAGTAGCTGGGACTACAGGTGTGTGCCACCATGCTCAGCTAATTTTTAATTATTTTTGTAGAAACAAGGTCTTGCTGTGTTGCCCAGGCTGGTCTTGAACTTCCACGTTCAAGCAATCCTCTTGCCTTGTCCTCCCATAATGCTGGGGTTGTACAGGCATGAGCCACCACACCCAACCTAAAATATTCTTTAAAGTATAATACAAAGACAAGACATGGCAGATGATTCAAGTAATTAGACAATTCAAAAGTTTGGCAATATAAGGAATGAAAGAACAAGGATGATAGCTAAAGGGAATGGTAAATGGGAACATTTGTCCATAATTTTAATTTAAATAGTTACCAAAATTTGGTAGTGGTTGTAAACAATATATTAGAGCCTTAGCTTACAGCGAAATCTGGGTTTTGTCCCCTGATCTAAACTAACCCTTGATTCTTTTATCCTATAGAGTAGACCACAAACTCCAAGCATTAGAAGCACAGTTTAAAGTACTGGACTTCACCAAGGATAATCTGACACAGAAATTTGAACATCATAGTAAGAATTTGGCAAGCCAAAAAGTCCAAGATGAGATGTGGAATGCAGTTCTGGCACTCAAGTAAGTATTGATTGACAAGTCAGTGGAATTTGAGGGCTTTGTGAGAGCTTCCAGTGTCATTCCAAAACTGAATTTCTTTTTCTTTTTTTCGGTAGAGATGAGGTCTTGCTATGTTGCCTAGGCTAGTCTTGAACTTCTGGGTGCAAGCAATCCTCTCACTTTGGCCTCCTAAAGTGGTGGGATTACAGGTGTGAGCCACTGCGTCCTGCTCCAAAATTGAATTTCTTAATATGATTTCAACAATGAATTGTAAATAAATTTCATTTCCTTGGACTTATTTATTAAAAAAAGATTAATTTGAGCACCTGTTTATATGCCAGGCACTGTGATACATATCACATCACACAGACTCTTGCTTACCAAAGCCTTGCTAGCACAGAGATGAATAATATAACTCTCCTGCTGTTGAGGAACTTGTAGTATGAGCAGTCTGAGAACTCAACTATCCATTTTAATGCATGCTCTAATTCTGAAGTAAGTATTTTCTAAATTACAACAGTTGATTCTCCCAGTGGGTTTGTATTGAATTATCCTAACAGAATTCATTTTATGTCTCTACATATAAAGTGTTCAACTGCTTAAGAAACTTTCCATGTTTTTTGTAGGCTCACTTCAATGGAACTGAATATTCTATATAGCTACGTCATTGAAGTACTTGTCTGCTTGCACACTCGTGTGATTGAGAAGCTACCAGACCTGGTGAGAGGTCTTCCCACCTTAGCCTCTGTCCTTAGAAGAAAAGTCAAGAACAAGCGCATTAGAGTTGTCTGGGAGTCTGTCCTAGAGGAGTGTGGGCTGCAAGAAGGAGACATTACAGCACTTTGCACCTTCTTTATTGCACATGGTAGCAAGGCAGAACACTATGCTGCTCAAGTGAGACAGATGTACATCAGGGATGTCACGTTAATGATTACTAATATGGTAAAGAACCAGGTCCTGCAGGATGGTTTGCTGAGGGCTGTTCAGGTCATTGATAAGGGGAAAGTAGTGAGGGCTCCCGAAGAGCAAAAGTCCTCTCTGAAAGAGCTGATATCATCAGTCAAAAAATAAACTTTTACCCTATGGCCTAGTGATTCCACTTCTAATAATTTATCTTGCAAATGGCAAAAAAAAAAAGAGAGAGAGAGAAAGAAATAGGCACAATTTATTTATTATGGGCTTATTTTGTTTCATTTTGTTTTTTTGTGTTTGAGTGAGAGTCTCACTCTGTCACCCAGGCTGGAGTGCAGTGGCACACTTACGGCCACCACAGCCTTGACCTGCTAGGCTCACGTGATCCTTCTGCCCCAGGCTTCCAAGTAGCTGGAACCACACCTGGCTACTTTTTTGACTTGTTGTAGAGATGAAGTCTCGCCATGTTGCCCAGGCTGGTCTCAAAACTCCAGGATCAGGCAATCCTCTTGCCACTGTCTCCCAAAGTGCTGGGATCACAGAAATGAGCCTCTGCGCCTGGCTGGTTTTGTTTTCTTTCTTTCTTCCTTTCTTTCTTCCTTTCTTTCTTTCTTCCTTCCTTCCTTCCTTCCTTCCCTCCCTTCTTCTTCTTCTTTTTCTTTCTTTCTCTCTCTCTCTGTCCTCTCTCTCTCTCTCTGTCTCTCCCTCTCTCCCTCCCTCCCTCCCTCCTTCCTTCCTTCCTTTCTTTCTAAGAAAGAAAGCAGGATTTATTGAGAGGGCAAAAAAGCTCCCACAGTGGGAGGGGACCCGAGGGGGTTGCCCTGTTTTTTTTTTCAAAATAAAGTTTATCAGTGAAAGATAAGAAGAAAGAAGGGGAGACATGCCAGAGCTGGCATGGGTGAGAGAAACCACCTACAGGCTTATTTTGTTAGCAAAAATTGAGGGGATGTTAAAGAAATTGTGACAAATTGATACAATGGATACTTTCTGTATAGCCATATAGGAAGTGTGACCCCAAAAAACTAGTGTTTATTTTTTAAATGTGTATTTATTTTTATGTGTTTAAACTTCAATCACCTTCAAAGTATTCTCCGTTTCATGCAACACACCTACACAGAGGCTTTTTCCACTGCTCAAAACAGTTTTTGAACTGGTCAATTTTGATGCCTTTTAGTGCTTCTGCCATTTTTTGGTTTCCACATCGGCAAAATCTTTCCCTCTGAGGATTTGTTTCACCCGGGGAAACAAACCAAAAAAAAGGTTCCTTGGGGTGAGATCTGGTGAATAGGGAGGGTGGGGCACCGGGGTCATGGCATTTTGGTCAAAAACTGCTGTTTGCCCGTTTCATGATAGGCAGGTGTGCTCGTATATTACCCATGATGAAACAGGCAAACACATTGAAAGAATCTCCAAAAAAAATTCACTGAAGCTGAACACAGACTCTCACAATGCTAGCTGGTACACTGATGCTGGTGGGTTCCTAGAACACTCATTAGTGGGGTAACCCTGTACTACAAGTGGTTCACCCTCCAAAAAATAATTCTGGGGTTATTTTGGGGGGTCCCCCTCATAAAAGAATGAAGAAGGTCTTTGCGTAATGATGTGATGTTATCATCAAGATGTATTTTTGTCTTCCAAATAATTGTTTCCAATATACACTGTTAAATGGAGAAAAGGCCAAAAACAAATATATATGATGCATATTAGCTTATATATCCATAAACATCTTCTGCAGAGATACATAAGAAAGTGATAATATTTGTTATCCTAGGAAAAACAGCTAAGAGGTCAAAGATAAAAGAAACTATTCTCACTATTCATCCATATTGTACATTTTGAATCTTGAGCCATGTGAATGTATTACCTATTAAACAATAAACACCTCAAAAATACATCATGAGATGCTATAAATTGTATGTTGTGTACATCTGTTCTCTGGTACAGTACCATAGTTATTTATACTAGCAAGGGAATACTCACACACTGACCATTTATTTATAATATTTATGGAACATCAAATGTCATGGACTAGTGCTGTGGATAATAGAAACATTAAAAAATGTGGACCCTGCCCTCGAGGCAAGGATTAAGTGCTGATGCTTTATTTGGGAGGCAGAAATTCAGGACAACCAGAGCCATGTAAGGTAACTCACTGGAAGGAAGTTAGGTGGAGAAGGATGTGAGGTAATACAAGGTGATATGTTACTTTGCTGGCTCCTCCTTAAAGATGAACCACTCAGCAGGTGCGTTCACTACATTCACTCAGTGTTGTCCTTCTCTAAACACCCTAGAGAACAACCATACCAGGAAGGAAGAAGAAAAGGGAGTCTATCTCTTGTGCTCACTGTTGAACCCGGGACTCTAATGAGAGAGATAGAGACCACAAAGAGCCAGCTCCGATGCAAACACACGAGGGTCTTTATTCAGGCTCGAGTCTGGGCTCTCGCATGAAGTCCATAGAGGCTTCATGGACCAGAGCCCTGATTCACAATGGCAAGCAGTTTTTATGCACAATTACAGAGGGAGGGGAAAGAACTTTAAACTTGATTTTACATGATTGGGTAATTTCTCCTAATGGGTATGGGAACACTTGGTATTGGCGGGTGCTGCCCGTGATTGACAGAAACCCACTTAATGGGCAGAGTGGAATGTTAGATAAATTAGGTCCATGCAGTCCCTGCGTATGAAGTAACCTGAGCCGGCAGGCAAAGGGTTACATTAGCCCTTTAAGTTTCCATCCCAAGGTATGCTTAGGAAAGCTTGTTTGCTTAACACTTACATAACATAACATGGTCGTTATGGGACAACAAAAGCCAAACTTAACAAAGTTTTAACTATGAATGCTGCAAACACATACAGTGAATGTGGGGTAGAAATTCATATACTAATTCTAGGAATTTATAAAATATCACAAACGTATTATAGCAAGGCCGTTTCTTTTATAAAAGTCTTTGTTCCCTTCAGGTTTACATAGCCACTGCGTGTAAATTATCACTGGGATAAAAACCGGTGATAGAGAGCAGCTGGCGCCTCTGAGTCTGCTGCCACCTTGTAGGAATGTCTGAAAGGGGCTTATCGCTTTATCATTTACATCCCGTTGTAAAAGCAGAAGTTAGCCTACTAATTTGGGGCTGACAATGCTTAACCCAAGAGTTCTAAATACAAACACTAGTTACGCCATTACAAGGCACCCGACATATGCCTAATTCTATGGGGTCTGAGGTAGGATTTAAAGTACTAAGATTTCATTTGAGGTAGAATTTAAAGTACTAAGATTTCATAAAATACATGAGGTAGCCGGGCTCGGTGGCTCAGCCTGTAATCCCGCGCCTTTGGGAGGCTGAGGTGAGTGGATTGCCTGAGCCCGCGGGTTCGAGACCCGCCTGGGCAGTGAGACCTCATCTCTACAATAAATCAAAAAATCAGCCGGGCGTTACCACATGCCTGTAATTCCAGCTACTTGGAAGGCTGAGGTGGAAGGATTGCCAGAGCCCAGCGGGTCGAGGCTACGGTGGCCGGGAGCGGCCACTGCACTTCAGTCTGGGCGACAGAGTGAGACTCCAACTCAAAAAACAAACAAACAAACAAACAAAAAATACATGGGGTAGGAATACACAAAATATATAGTAAACATGAGGTAGGGATATATATGAAATATAGTGAACTAAACACTACTTTTACAGCAAATATGGGTTTTTTTAAGTTTTTTGGTTTCTTGGGTCTCTCAATAGCATGCTCTTAACCTAAATCTATTGTTGTCCTCTCACTCACTTGGTCTGTCTTCAATTGACAGAAGTTGCACCAAGGGGAGTGACCCTCCCCATACTTCCAGCATGTATCATCCAGGCTCTCCTAGCAGCCACTGAGAAGCCAGCCCCTACACTGTTCAAAAGTGGCAGGAGAAGCCTGAGATTTCAAAAATGCAACTGGTCAGCCCCACGTAGAAAGCAAACAAGGTCAAGGAAATCTCAGGAAGCACATAAAATGTATCCATGACACAAGATATAGGCACTTGAAGACAAAAATCAAAATGCAGGGGTAAATAATAAAACTTCAGTAAAAATCACTATCACTAAGCAATATATGATTGGCGAATTTATTTATTTTTTTGAGACAGGGTCTCATTCTTCCACCCAGGCTGGAGTGCAGTGGCGAGATCCTGGCTCACTGCAGCCACAACCTCCTGGACTTAAAGTGATCCTTCACGTAGTTGGGCCTACGGGTACATGCCAACACACCCTGCTAAGTTTTTGATTTTTTGTAGAGATGAGGTCTTCTGCCTTTGCCTCCCAAAGTTTTGGGATTAGAGGCATGTGCCACTGTGGCCTGGCCAGATTGGCTGAATTTAGAAGACGGGCATCACTATGTGACAGGGAAAATACATTCTGGAGGAAGCAATCCATTTAGCATGAACAGAGATGGAATTCCAGATTAAAGAATTGGTACTGTAGATAACTGGATGACAGCCACAGGTTTCCAAACCCACATTAAAACAAAAGTTTCCAAAACTCTCTGCCAAGGACCCATTCCCCTCCTTGTTTTAGCTGAACCTGGAAACCACTCCTTTACCAATTTAATAGTTCCTAAAATAAATTTTTAAAAAGCCCGATGCTCATGTAATTCCAACACTTTGGGAGACTACAATAGGAGGATGGCTTGAGGCCAGGAATTTGAAACCAGCAATTTGGGAGGCTGAGATTGGGAGGACTCCTTGAGCCTTAGGGCTCAAGTACAACCTGGGAAAAGTAGGAAGACCCTGACTCAAAACAAAACAAAAGCCTCAGGCTGGGTTTTTAAATTTCTAGTAATCACACTTTTTTTTTTTTTTGAGTTGGGGGTCTTGCTGTATTGGCTAGGCTGGAGGACAGGGGCATGTTCATGACACACTACAGCCTTGAACTACTCAGGCTCAAGCAGAACTCCTGCCTCAGCCTTCTGAGTTGGTAGGATTATAAGAGTGAACCCCTGTGTCCAGTTTAGGAATCATATTCCTAGCCGGGCTCGGTGGCTCAGCCTGTAATGCCATGCCTTTGGGAGGCTGAGGTGAGTGGATTGCCTGAGCCTGCGGGTTCGAGACCCGCCTGGGCAGCGAGACCTCATGTCTACAATAAAATAAAAAAATTAGCCGGGCATGGTAGTGCATGTCTGTAATTCCGGCTACGTGGAAGGCTGAGGCGGAAGTGTGGCAGGATGCAGCAAATGCTCAAATATATTTCTTGTATGATTGAGTGAATAAACACAGAAACATGTAGCTGGTTCAGGATCAACAGTTGGCCTAATGGCAATCACTAGCCCAGGGCAGGAAAGGAGTTAATTGTAATTATAGGTATTTCCTTTTGAAAGGCAAGTTGCAACTTTAAAGACCCGCCCCAGCGCCAGGCAGGTTTTGTTTGGGAAAGGCCAAATGGCCCAAAGACTAGCCATTTAATGGATATGCAAAAAGAGTGGCTAATTCACAGACTTATCCAAAAACCCCCCTTCTGAAGTTGACAGTTTACAGGCCTACAGTTCCTGGAAACCATTTGTTCTTTGAAAAATCTGATTTTGCTGAGTACAACCTTGTAAGATTCCAAAGGAAATATGTAATCACTCAACACGACCCCCCCTCCCTTACCTAAACGAGGGTATACGACCCCACGTCTCCTGTTCTGGGGTGCTCGAGCTTGATTTGGATGCATGAAATTCTCAGGCCGCTGTGCTAGCCAGCGTAATAAAGTGCCACTTCCTATAATAGTCTTCGTGTCATGATCTCTCTATTTTTCCTGCTATAGGAGGATCGCCGGAGCCCAGCAGGTTGAGGCTGCAGTGACCGGGAGCGGCCACTGCACTCCAGTCTGGGCGACAGAGTGAGACTCCAACTCAAAAAAAAAAAGGAAACATATTCCTTATGTATTTCTCATCAAATTCTGCTTTCTCCATAGAACTTAATTGTGTAGAATCAAGTGTCAAAAAGTTAATGCCGGCCCAGTGGTTCACGCCTACAATCCCAGCTCTTTGGGAATCCGAGGTGAGAGGACTGCCTGAGCCCACGGGGTTTGAGTCAGTTTGGGCAACTTGGCGAGACTTCATTTCTACAATAAATTAAAAAAAAATTAGTCGGGCATGGTAACATGTGCCTGTAGCTCCAGCTACTGGTAAGGCTGAGGCGGAGGGATCGCCTGAACCCACCAGATCGAGGCTGCAGTAGCCAGGAGCAGCCACTGCACTCCAGTCTGGGCGACACAGTGAGAGACTCCAACTAAAAAAAAAAAACAGTTAATGCCAAAATGGAAAAAACATTTCAAAATGCACAGAATGTGAGACTTTACTATTGTTAACCTCCTTGGCAGAATTTTGTTCTGGATTGAAATTCAGTAAACTAGTGTATTACGTAAATAACGTACATGACATAAACGTATAAGCTGCAGGACCTAGACAGCCTTAAAGTTTGCTGCCTCAGACAGCGGGTCTCAAGTCTTAAGAAAGGAAGGCAGTTCTAAAACTATGCATCTCTGGGCTGCAGACTTTAAGGGGCTGCGCTGTAAAGTGCCTGTTAAATTGCCCCAGGTTTACAGATGATCTGACCACAATGCTTCTCAGAGATTAATCTCCGGAGATGCTTTCCTAAGAACTTTGGAAGGGGACCAAAACTTCGTTACAAAACCAACAGAAACAAAAAGGTAGTTAGAAGAGTCTTGGGGTGGCTGAGCGCGATGGCTCACGCCTATAATCCCAGCACTTTGGGAGGTCGAAGTGAGAGGGCTGCCAGAGCTCGCAGGTCTGAGACAAGTCTGGGCAATTTGGCGAGACCTCATCTCTACAATAAATCAAAAAATTAGCCGGGCGTGGTGGCGCATGCCTGTAGTTCTGGCTACTTGGGAGGATGAGGCGGAAGGACTGCCAGAGGCCAGCAGGTCGAGGCTGCGGTGACCGGGAGCGTGCTACCGCCCTCCAGCCTGGTTGACAGAGTGAGACTCCATCTCAAAAAAAAAAAAAAAAGAGTATTGGGGGAAGAATAACAAAAATTACTGCTCGGGTCTTTGTTTGAGGTTCCTCTCTTTCTGCCCAGACACCCATCTTGGGACACCGAAGGGTTTCTGAAGCCTCTGAGAGCACACATGCCAGCGAAAGGTTGAGCTCCACCCACGCTGAACTAGGAAGAGCCGCAAAAGCGGCGTGCGGCGGGGCGGGGCGGGGCCAGGCCTTTTCCCAGGATAGGAGGGCGGGAGGGGGCAGGGCGGTGCGCGCAGGTCCCGGAAGTCCCGCCCAGCCGAACATTGACGACCTCGGGTTTGGAGCCGTAAGACGTGCTGTTTTGGCGGGCGGTTGTGACGTCACTAGCTCTTGTCCAGTTGCTCCAGTACCGCTGCAACGAATAGGTTTTTCTGGCTGGCAGGAGCAAGAGGGAGGACGAGCTGCGGAGCTCCGGTAAACGGCGCCAGGCGCCCCAAAGCTGGAGCTCCAGGGCTGCGGGAAAACGGAAGTTCCGCGCCAGCCGGAGGCCGGCGTCGGGGCGGAAGCGGGGTTCTTCCAGGAGCCACGTCCTGGAGTTCGGAGCCGAGAGCATCTTCACCTGGTAAGAGGGAGGAGGGGAACTTGGCGCGTTCCGCGCGTTCCACTCACCGCGCCTGGAGGTCGGAGCCCGCCATCCGCCCCGCAGCAGCCGTGGTGTTAATGCTTCAGGGCAGCCAGGCTCTCCTGGCGAAAACGTTCATTTTTTTTTTCTTGCAGGACATTTGTCTTTAAAATGTACAGTGGCCGGGCTCGGTGGCGCAGCCTGTAATCCCGTGCCTTTGGGAGGCTGAGGTGAGTGGATTGCCTGAGCCCGCGGGTTCGAGACCCGCCTGGGCAACTTGGCAAGACCTCGTCTCTACAATAAATTAAAAAATCAGCCGGGCGTGGTAGCGCGCGCCTGTAGTTCCGGCTACTCGGAAGGCTGAGGCGGAAGGATGGCCGGAGCCCAGCGGGTCGAGGCTGCGTTGGCCGGGAGCGGCGACTGCACTCCAGTCTGGGAGACAGAGTGAGATGCCAACTCAAAAAAAAAAAAAAATGGACAGTGGCCGGGCGCCTTGGCTCACGCCTGTAATCCCAGCACCTTGGGAGGCCGAGGCGGGAGGATGACTTGAGGCCAGGAGTTCGAGTCCAGCTTCGGCAATATATCGAGACCCTGTCTCAAAAAACAAACAAAAATAAATAAATAAAAAACCCAAGTATCATAAACTACTTTAAAAAATAAAATGGATAAGTGCATTGTCTTTCAGGATATTGCTGTTTGCGTGACCCTTAGGGCGCCTTTTGCTTCAAGACGTGTTTGATGCACCAGTTTTTTGAGTTCTGATATTCTGCTGGGCTTAATATTTAAACAAAATTGTTAACTTGCTTTCTCTTAGTTGGCCGAAAATACGATTCCTTTTTTCTTTCAGGTGTTGAGATTGAATAAACCTTATTAGCATATTAAAATGGCTGTGCCCAAAGACGCCGTCCCTTCTTTGTCGGAATGCCAGTGCCAGATCTGTATGGAAATCCTAATCGAGCCCGTAACCCTTCCTTGTAACCACACGCTGTGTAATCCATGCTTCCAGTCGACTGTCGAAAAGGCCTCCCTGTACTGTCCCTTCTGTCGCCGTCGGGTATCTTCGTGGACTCGGTACCATGCCCGGAGAAATTCTCTGATCAACATGGAACTGTGGAAAACCATTCAAAAACACTATCCAAAGGAATGCAAGCTTAGAGCCTCTGGGCAAGAATCGGAGGAAATCGGTGAGTAAAATCCAGCGTGTTTATAGGCAGGAAAAAACCCGATCTTTTACAAAGTAATTGCGATTTCTCCATTTAAAAAAAAAAAAAAGGAAAAACAAAACCACCTGACTAGTATTTGTCTAAGTAGTTCTCAGAGGTTTGGGGTTTTATGGGCCCCAGTATGTCGATGAAAGTCAAGGGCAAGATTTTGTCAGTTCTAATGCGCGCACAGTGTTCAATTGGTGTTTGTTGGGTTAAAAGATGAAAGAAGAAAAAAAATGCTCGTTTAGAGCCTTCTGTCATATGAAAAGCTATGTAAAAATTCATAGTGGGCAGTGGGAGTGTGCAGCAACAACAGGCTTCCAATTCATGTGTCTCTTACTTTCAATCACTTTCCTTGATTTACTTTTGTGTACACCTTCATTCATTTAATTCTTTCTTCTCTTCTCTTTAGGCTCATGTAACGATCCTAAAATAGCTTTCTATTACCGCTTTATCTAATTCAGTCACTTTTAGTTAAAGCTCTACACCAGGTGGACTCAAGAGACCCAAACGAAACGCTTAGTAACCTGCCTCTACTCAAGTGAACAGTGACCTGTGAGGTGTTTCCTGCCTAGGCTTTGAGTGGTGCCTGTGCTCTGGTGCACCTGCCTTTTAAAATTTACTTATTGTTAAGAAATATTTAACAAAATTTGCCATTTTAAACAAGTTATTTTTTTAAAAAGTTACCATACAATTCACCAATTAAAAGTGTACAATTTGCCGGCCTCGGTGGCTCAGCCTGTAATCCCGCGCCTTTGGGAGGCTGAGGTGAGTGGATTGCCTGAGCCCGCAGGTTCGAGACCCGCCTGGGCAATTTGGCGAGACCTCATCTCTACAATAAATCAAAAATCAGCCGGGCGTGGTAGCGCGCGCCTGTAATTCCGGCTACTCAGAAGGCTGAGGTGGAAGGATCGCCGGAGCCCAGTGGGTCGAGGCTGCTGTGGCCAGAAGCGGCCACTGCACTCCCGTCTGGGCGCCGGTGTGAAACTCCAACTCAAAAAAAAAAAAAAAAAGTGTACAATTTACTGGTTTTGGTATACTGCATTTCTTAAATTGTAGTGAAATGTATATAACAAAACTTACTTTTTAAACCATTTTTAAGTGCAATTCAACAGCATTAATTGCATTCACGATGTAACCATGGATACTATTTCCAAAACTTTATTATCCCCAGATAAACTCTTTAACCATTTTTTCCCTTTTTTTGTACCTGCAGAATATGCTGAGTAATCATTAAGCAGTGACTCTCCATTTTGCCTTTTCCTCCAGCTCTACTTTCTGTCTCTATGAATTTGATTATTCTAGATATTTTACAGAATTGGAATCATACAATATGTGATCTTTTTGCGACTGGTTTATTCCATTTAGCATTAGGTTTCCAAGGTGGCAATATCAGTACTTTATTTTTAGGGCTGAATAATTCTGTTTATGAATGTACATATATGTTTGTTTATCCACTGTGGATATTTGGTTTTTTCACCATTTAATTGTTTGAATGCTGCTGATAAAAATGTTAATGTAGGCTGGGCGTGGTGCCTCAAGCCTATAATCCCAGCACTTTGGGAGGCTGAGGTGAGCGAATTGCCTGAGCCCACGGGTTCTGGAATAGCCTGGGCAATTTGGTGAGACCTTGTCTCTACAATAAATTTTTTTAAAAAGTTAATGTAAATACTTGTTTGAATGCCTGTTTTCCGTTCTTTTATGTGTATATCTAGGAGTGGAATTGCTGGATCCTGTAATTCTATGTTTAGCTTTTTGAGGAACTGCCAAACTTGTTTTCTTCTTTTTTTGTTTTCTGAGTTGGAATCTCACTCTGTTGCCCAGGGTGGAGTGCAGTGGTACATTCATGGCCATCCCAGCGCCGACCTGCTGGGTTCAGGCCATCCTTCCACTTCAGCCTTCCAAGTAGCCTGAACTGCAGGCACGCACTGCCACACCTGGCTAATTTTTCAATTAGGGTTGAGGTCTTGCCAAGTAGTCCACTTGCCTAGGCCTCCCAAAGTGTTGGGATTACAGGCTGAGCCACTGAGCCTGGCCCAAACCTGTTTTCTACAGCGGCTTTACCAGTTTATGTACGAGGGTTCCAGTTTCTTCACATCCTCACCAACACTTGTCATTTTTTGTGTTGTTGGTTTTTAATAGTTATCCTGGTACGTGTGAACTGGTTGGTGTTGTGCTATGTCTTTTTAAATTGTAGTAAACTACACCACACAGATACCATTTTAATCATTTTTAATTGTATGGCTCAGTGGCATTACTTTCACATTGTTGTGCAGTATCTCAAGAACTTATTGATCTTCCTGAACTGAATTTCCATATCTGTTAGACACTAACTCCCCATTTCCCCTCCCCCTAACCTCTGGCAGCCACCTAAGAGTAGAATTTTGGAGTCTTAGGGTATGGATAAAAAATTAAAATCTTTTCCTGTGCTACCTGAGGATTTAACCTTTGATTAAATCTCTAGCTAAATGAGAAAATGTCAACACTATTACTGTGCAACATTGCTTATGGTAAAAATTATCCCTGATTGACAAATTGCCTCTCTGCTATGAGGAATTTTAAGTACTTACTGGTATAAAGCTTTGTGCTTCTTTGAGTGTAGTGACTGGTAACTGGGCATGTTCCTTGTGGGGAATTTGTGTCTGTACAGTTGTGTGTTGCAAGAGATGTTGGCTTCTGTGGAGCAAGGACTGTTCTGGTTGCCTTCCCGTCATGCTGTTACACTGATGCCAACTGTGGTTCATGGTCGTTTTCTGAGTTGGCTTTTTAGTAGAGCCTGAGGTGTCACACCTTGGTAGGTATTGTAGTTTTCCAAAGTAGTTTCACCAAAAACAAGTAGTGTAGGAGAGTTGTGGTTGCACCACATCCTTGCCAATGCTTGTTTTTGTTGTTGTTTTTAACAGTTTTGATAGTAGACTCAATTTTTCCCCATCTTTTATTATGAGAAAAATTTTAAACATCTCTTTTCATCTATAACAGTTTCTTGTTTTCTCCCTTCCCTCTCTGCCCTCTACCCATGACACTGACTTTTTGAAAAAACTAGGACGGTTGTCTTGTAAGTGCTCATATTCTGGATTTGCCTAAGTGCTTCCTCATGCACACATTTGGCAGTAAACATTCGTACCCATAACATACATAACATTTTGCTGTGCATAGCATTCCACCTATCCACCCATACATCCAGTTCGTTTATTTAATTCTCCTCAAATATGTAAGTATACATATTCTTAAATAGAGATCAATATTGGCTTACGACTTTTTCTTTCTTTCTTTTTTTTTTTTTTGAGTTGAAGTCTCACTCTGTCTGGAGGGCAATGGCACGCTCCCGGCCACCGCAGCCTTGACCTGCTGGGCTCAGGCAGCCCTTCAGCCTCAGCCTTCCAAGTAGCTGGAACTACAGGCATGTGCCATCATGCCCAGCTAACTGTTTTTTTATTTTTTTGCAGAGACAATACTCTCACCACTGCCTTCCAAAGTGCTGGGATTGCAGGCACGGGCTCCCATGCCCTGCTAACTTTTTCTTTTAATGTAAAAGTTACATATAATGAAATTCACAAGTCTTAATTGTCCCTTCATCAAGTGTTCACTTATGTATAACCTTTGTAACACAAAGTCTTATCAGAGCACAGAACATTACCAGCACCCTGAAAGTTTTTCATGTTCCTTTCAGTTAATCCCTACCCTACCCTCAAAACGTCAGCCACCGTTTTTATTTTTTTCTACAACAGATGAGTTTGTTCTGTTTTAGAACTTAATGTAAATTGAATTTTATTCATTTTCTAGGGCTACCACAAAGCTAAAATAACAGAAATTTGTTCTGTCTAAATTCTGGAGACTAGAAGTCCAAAATCCAAGGTGTCAGCAGGGACATGTATTATTGGAGGTTCTAGGAGACAATCTGTTCCATACCTTTCTCCATAGCTTCTGGTTTTGCTGGCAGTCTGTGGTATTCTTGGCTTGCAGTTGCATAACTCCAGTCTCCATCAGCACACGGAGTTCTTCTCTGTGTCTCTATCCTTTCTTATATGGATAGCAGATATATTGGACTAAGGGCCTACCCTATTTCAATATGAAATCAATTTTATCTGTAATAACCCTGTCTGCAAATAAGATTACATTCTTAGTTATTGGGGTTAGGACTTCAGTATATCTTTTGGGGGGATACATATCAACCCACAACAATAATCTTGCAGTATGTATTCTTTTAACCTTGTATACTTTGTTTTTTGTTTTTTTGGAAACTGTGTCTCGCTGTCACCCAGGCTGGAATGTAATGGTGTGATAATCACTGCTCACTGCAGTCTCAACCTTCTGGGCTTAAGTGATCCTCTTGTGCATCTTGAGTAACTAGGACTACCACATCCACCTTTTTTTTGTTTTGTGTTTGTTTTTTTGTAGTGGTAAGACCTTGCTATGGATCAAACTCCAGGCTTCTGAAACTGCCTATAGCCAGGCTCAGTGGTTTACATCTATTAATCTCAGTGTTTTGGAAGGCTGTGGTGAGAGGATTACTTGAGCCCAGGAGTTCGAGACCAGCCTAGGTGAACATAGCGAGACCTCATCTCTACCAAAAAAAAAAAATCAAAAAATTAACTGCATGTGGTGGCACACTCATCTAGTCCCATTCTGGAGGGGCCAAGGTAGAAGAATCACCGGAGCCGAGGTGTTCTAGTCTGTGTTGAGCTGTGATTGTACTGCTGCTTACCAGCCTGGGCTCAGAGTGAGACCCCAACACAATAAAAATTAAAAATAGATAAAACTGCCTTTATAAAATTAATGGGTCACAGAGTAAAAGCTGCAGCTATGGTTAGAGATTAATAATTTTGTTGTTTCTAAGTTTTTCACCTTGCAGAGGGCAATTACCTTTCCATCCTGACTCCTGGAGAGCAGGGGAAGCTGCCACCAAGGAGGCTGATCAACCTATTCTCTTTTTTTTTTTTTGAGTTGGAGTCTCACTCAGTCGCCCAGTCTGGAGTGCATTGGCTGCTCCTGGACACCGCAACCTCTACCTGCTGGGCTCCGGCGATCCTTCCGAGTAGCCGGAATTACAGGCATGCGCTACCACTCCTGGCTGATTTTTTGATTTATTGTAGAGATGAGGTCTCGCTGCCCAGGCGGGTCTCGAACCCGCGGGCTCAGGCAATCCACTCACCTCAGCCTCCCAAAGCCGCGGGATTACAGGCTGAGCCACTGAGCCCGGCTTCCTATTCTCTCTTAAACAACGGATCTAGGGTTGTGCTTCAATCTTCAGGGCCTCCCCACACATATATCTTCTTCCGGGACCACCTCCATAATGTCTCAGGGATCAGGGATGATACCTGATGGTCATGGAACTTGTCTCAGAGATAGCATCGATTGTAAATTCTAAGAAATTTTTTTTTTTGTTTTTTTTGAGTTGGAGTCTCACTCTGTCACCCAGACCGGGAGTGCAGTGGCCGCTCCCGGCTACCGCAACCTCGACCTGCTGGGCTCCGGCGATCCTTCCGCCTCAGCCTTCCAAGTAGCTGGAACTACAGGCGTGCGCTACCACACCCGGCTAGTTTCCTAAGAATGGTATTTGGCATCTTTTTCAGACTTTATACTCTGATAGACTTCAACCTCCATCCATCCCCTATCTCTCCCTGCCACTCTTCCTTTAGAAACCCAGTCCTTGGCCGGGTTCGCTGGCTAGCCTGTAATCCCGCGCTTTGGGAGACCGAGGTGAGTGAATTGCCTGAGCCCGCTAGTTCGAGACCCGCCGGGGCAACTTGGCGAGACCTCATCTCTACAATAAATCAAAAATTAGCCAGGCGTGGTAGCGCCTGCCTGTAGTTCTGGGTACTCGGAAGGCAGAGGCAGGAGGATCGCTGGAGCCCAGCAGGTCGAGGCTGCAGTGGCCGGGAGTGGCCACTGTACTTCATTCTGGGCAACTGAGTGAGACTCCAACTCAAAAAAAAAAAAAGAAACCCTGTCCTCTGAATATTTGAGGGAGATTTGAGTAATTTCTCCCGACCTCCTCACTCAGCTGCTTTGTGATTATTAAACTCTATAACTCTAATAACTGCATCCGTTTTGATTTTCTTGGGTAATGGGTGTAAAAATCCAGTCCAGCTGTAACTCTCAAGCGATCCTCCTGCTTCAGTCTCCCAAAGTGCTGGGGTTGTAGGCATGCACTACTACACCTGGCAGTATAATGTTCTTTTGCTCAGCATAAGATTTAAGATTTATCCTTGTACAGCTATTAGGTTGTTTTTCTTTTAAGTTATCGTTCCACTGCTTGGCTATTCTACATGTTTTTGGCCATTCTCCTGTTGATGGTGCCTTAATTGTTTGCTGCTTTTATAAAGTTGTGGTGAAGATTCTTGCACACGTTTTTTTGTGATGATATGGTTTCATTTTTCTTGGGTAATTAGTAGAATTTCTCAGCATAGAGTAGATGCATATTTGGTTTTGTAAGACACTGCCAGATTTTTTCTCAAAGTGATAGTGTCATTTTACAATTTCACCAACAACATGTTCAGGTTCTGGTTTCCATACATCTTCATCAAGCTTTGGTGTTACCTGTCTTTTAAATTTTAACCATTCTGGTAGGTTTATAGTAGTATCTTGTAGTTTTCATTTGTATCTCCCAGGTAACTAATGTTGTGTTCTTTTTATGTGTTCATTGGCCATTTTTCTATCTTATGTTGTAAAGTGACTGATTCTTTTGTGTTTATACTTTTTTGAATTGTAGGAGTTCTTTATATATTTTGGATACTGGCACTTTGCCAGGTTTTTTTTTGAATTGGAGTCTCACTCTGTCTCCCAGGCTGGAGTACATGACATGGTCACGGCCACCGCAGCCTCGACCTACTGGGCTGAGGTAATCCACCTCAGCTTTCCAAGTAGCTGGAACTATAGGCTCACACCACCATTCCCGACTAATTTTTCTTGATTTATGGTAGAGACGAGGTCTTGCCAAATTTCCCAGGCTGGTCTCGAATCCCTGGACTCAGATACTCTCACCTCCACCTCCCAAAGTGCTGGGATTACAGGGATGGGCCACTGTGCCTAGCCCCATTTAAATTTTTTAACCAACATGTCAGTTTCTACTGAAAATCTATTAGGAGTTTGGTTAGGGTTGCTTTGAACTGATAGAACAATTTGGGTAGAATTAGCTTCTGAACAGTATAGAGTTCTTATATCCCCAAAAATGGTGTATTTCTTTTATTTAGGTCATCTTTAATTTTTTCAGTAATCATTTAAAATAAAGCCGTTAGGGTGGGCCCTAATCTATTATGACTGGTTTCATTATAAAAAGGGGAAATTTGGACACAGAGACAGATTCACACAAGGAAGAGATGTGAAGACACAATGAGAATACCTCATGAAGATGGAGGACTGGAGTGAAGCATCCACAAGCCAAGCAATGCCAGAGATTGTCGGAAGCCATCAGAAGCTAGGAAGAGGCAAGGAGGGATTCCCCTACAGGTTTCAAAGGGGTCACTCTTTTGGTGACACCTTTGTTTTGGACTCCCAGCCTCTACAACTGTGAGACAATACATTTCTGTCTTTTCATGTCACCCAGTTTTTGGTATTTTGTTATGGCAGCACTAGAAAACTAACACATGTTTTCTTTTATTTTTGTAAAGTGGTTTACTTTTTATTTTTTTATTATAGTAAAATGTACATAACAGAATTTACCATCTTAATCATTTTTAAGTTTACAGCTCCATGTCATTAAATACATTTGAATTGTTGTACAATTGTGACCACAATCCATCTCCAAACTTTTTTATCTTACATAATTGAAACTGTGTACCCATTAAACAATAATTCCCCATTCATCTGTCCCCCAACTCCTGGCAATGACCATTCTACTTTCTGCCTCTGAATTTGATTACTCTAAGTATCTCATACAAGTGGAATCACACAGTATTTGTCCTTTTGTTTCTGGCTATTTTACTCTGCATAATGTCTTCAGGGTTCTTCTATGTTCTAGCATGTGTCTATGACTGAATAATATTCCATTGTGTGTATGTACACATATATATCACATTTTGTTTATCCATTCATTGATGGATACTTAACCATCTTTTGGCTATTGTGAATAATGCTTCACTTGAGGACTTTAACAGTTAGGAATATTCTAAGCTAGGGACTTTAAAACTATGGCCCAAAGACCAAACTTGACCCATACTTTTTTTTGTAATGAATTTTTATTGGAGTGCAGGTACTGCATTTATTAGTTTATGTCTATGGGTGCTTTTGTGCTTCAGTGACTGAACTGAGTGAATTGATAGAGACCACATAGTCCACAAAGTATGAAATATTGTCTTTCTCTTTATAGAAATCCCTTCGTTATCATAGGATTTTAAAATTACCTCTATTTTATCCCATCATCCTGTATTAACAGTGCTGTAATAGAAGTGCTGTTCCTCTTAACTACTTGAACTTTGTTTCTGGCCCTCCTATTTTTTTAAAGATCCTTCTACTCAAACTTGTGATCCACAGTGTTGTCTTTAATAGATCCTCTTTACTGACTGAATAAATGAGAATGTAGCATGCTTCATCCCTGCTCACATGGAGTTGGATCACTGTTTTTCATTTCTTCTCTATTGCAGAATTAGCAAACTCCTGGCCTACAGGCCATATGAAGCATACAGGCATGTTTTCTGTGGCCCATCCAGAGCCAATATTTAAATGGGAAGATTTCACATTAAAATCTTGGTTTCTGGATTTTCTTTTTACTTGTATAAATGTATTGGGTAAAAGTGTAATTTTGTTACATGCATAGATTGGATAGTGGTGAATTCAGGGCTTTTAGGATGTCCATCACCCAAATAATGTATGTCTGCCCTTCACCCTTGACTGATTTTTCTTTTTCTTTTTTTGGAGTCTCACTCAGTTGCCCAGCCTGGAGTGCAGTGGCACGCTCACGGCCACACATCCTCAACCTCCTGGGCTCAGGTGATCCTTCTGCCTCAGGCTTCCAAGTAACTGGAACCACAGGCATGCACTATCACACCCAGCTAATTTTTTGATTTATTGTAGAGATGAGGTCTCACTAAGGTGCCCAGGCTGGTCTCAAGTCCCTGAACTTGGGCAATCCCCTCACCTCAGTCTCCCAAAGTGCTGGGATTATAGGCTTGAGCCACCATCCTGGCCTTGTTTATTCTTGAGAAAGCAAAAATGTGGCAGTGACAGTTCTGACTTTCCTGATTGCGGGAGTTGAGTAATAGCTGCTGTTTTGAACAGATAAGATAGACATGTCCCCTTTTTCTGGGTGTTCTCTTTCTACAGTGCCTTATTGTTTTACGAAATAAAATTCATGTCAGATCTGCTGAAGATACACATGCACACATTTAGATTATTTTCTGTTCCTGAATTATCTTTTATTTCCAGGGTGAGTTTTTTCTCCCTCTTTTTGTATGGCTTACTGTTTCTTTAAGTCTTGTAGATTTATTTCAAATGTCTTGTAATCTTTGAATTAGCTTTTATGGTTAAAAAGGAGGTCCTGGTAAAAAGCACTGTGTACATGGATGGTTATTGGTGACTGGCAAACATTGCTTAAGGTCAGGCAGATGGAAACCTGACCTTTAGGCTTTGTCATCCCTAGCTGCCAGATTGCTCAGGGCTTTGCCTTGGGTCACCACCACTTATTGCCTTAGCTGCTCTGGCTCTCTCTAGATAGTTCAGTTTCTTTAAAGAACTATGCATGTGTGCGCCTGCACACATATCCAGGAAGAGATGCCTGTCAGTCTAGGATTCTGATGTAACAATAAATTGAATTCTCCTGTCCCGTCCGTCTCCCCCCCTGCCCCGCCCCCCCCCCCCCCCCCCACACCTTGGATTCCTAGCTCCTTACGCTCCTTGGCCTGAATTGCTCACTTGCAGATGAAGCAGATTTCCCCCACCTCAACTGCGGCCTTCCCTTCCAAGAGTTGTTTTCCTTTATTCTGCTGTATCAGTCGTCTCTCTTTCATTGACTTCCTATTTTCTAGACACTTGTTAAAATTTGTTTATTGATTAACCCCCTTCACTAATCTCTTTGCTGTTGTAGGATTACATTTTTTAAAAATTCCTGTACTGTGTTTTTTTGTTTTTGTTTTTTTTTTGAGTTGGAGTCTCACTCAGTCGCCCAGACTGGAGTGCAGCGGCCGCTCCCGGCCACCGCAGCCTCGACCTGCTGGGACTGCTGGGCTCCGGCGATCCTTCTGCCTCAGCCTTCTGAGTAGCCGGAATTACAGGCATGCGCTACCACGCCCGGCTGATTTTTTGATTTATTGTAGAGACGAGGTCTCGCTGCCCAGGCGGGTCTTGAACCCGCAGGCTCAGGCAATCCACTCACCTCAGCCTCCCAAAGGCATGGAATTACAGGCTGAGCCACTGAGCCCGGCTCTGTACTGTGTTTTTAATGGAGTCTAGAGGAAGGGTTAAGTATATGCGTCCATATACCATTTTGAAACAAAACACCTCTTTTTAAAATGGAATTCTAAAAGAAGATATTGCTTATTAATAACTGTTTTGTATTTGATTTAATTTTGTATTTTTATATTAATATAGATTTAATGAAAGACCAAAGTTACCCATAAAATCCTATGTTGCCGATGTTATTTTCTTTTTTGATATGAAACAGCTGATGACTGTCAGCCAGTTCGCCTGTTAAGTCAGCCTGGGGAATTGAGAAGAGAATATGAAGAGGAGATAAGCAAGGTAGGTGTTAAATAGTGGCACTTTTTTTTTTTGAAAAATTTCTCTCCATGTTTTTAATTTCAGATTTTACATATAGTTTTATGTGCTTAGATAATATTTCTTGAAATGTAGATAATTTTAATGTACTTTATAAAGGGTTCATTTTTTACATGTGTTCAAAATGGTTATGTACTAGTTTTAATTTACTTAGGCATAATTTTGGAGGGGCCAGTTCTCTATGAACCTGAGCTTATACATAACTGATGCTTTCTTATATGATAGTGATCCCTAAGCATTTAAGTATGAAGGGATTTTTTTTTCTTTCTTTCCTTTTTTTTGAGTTGGAGTCTCACTCTCACCAAGGCCGGAGTGCAGTGGCATGCTCATGACCACCACAGCCTGGACCTGCTGGGCTCAAGTGATTCTTCCACCTCGGCCTTCCAAGTAGCTGGAACTGCAGGCCTGCGCTACCACACCTGGCTAATTTTTGGATATATTGTAGAGATGAGGTCTCACCAAGTTGCTCAGGCTGGTCTCAAACCCCTGGACTCAGGCAGTCCTCTCACCTTGCCTCCCAAAGTGCTGGGATTACAGGCTTGAGCCACTGTGCCTGGCTGGGATGCTTTTGACTACAAATAAAATCGGCCAGGCATGACAGCTCACACTTTAATCCCAGCACTTCCAGAGGCAGAGATGGGAGGATGACTTGAGGCCAGAGGTTAAAAACCACCCATGTCAACAGAGGGAGAGCCTGTCTCTACAAAGAGAAAGGAAGGGAGGAAAGGAGGAAAGAAACAAAGGAAGGAAACCAAATTACATTACCTTAGTAAGAAAATTATAAGTAACTTGAATTCCAGAGTAGTATGGGCTTCAGGGTTGGTTTCTTTTAGATACCACTCTGTAGCTCCTTTCTGTGCTAGCTTCTGTGAACTGGCTTTATCTTCAGGCTAATAGCATAGTTCTCGACCTCAGATGCGTACACAGTATGCAGAGAAAAAAGAAGCAGTCTCTTCTTGTCTTTCCTTCAAGAGCAAGAAAACTTACCCTTGTGTCCGTTTGTTTGAATTGGATCAAGGACTTATTTTTTTTTTACTTTTTTTGAGTCAGAGTCTTACTCTATCACCCACACTGGAGTGCAGTGGCACAATTACAGCTGCTGAAGCCTTGACCCACTGTGCTCAGGCAATCAATCCTTCCACCTCAGCCTTCCAAGTAGCTGGAACTACAGATACATGGCATCACACCAGGCTAATTTTTTGAATTATTGTAGAGGTGAGATCTTGCCATGTTGCCCAAGCTGGTCTCGAGCTCTTGGACTCAGGTAACCCTCTAGCCTCCCAAAGTGCTGCGATTACAGGCATGAGCCATTGTGACTGGCTAGGACTTATTCTTGAATCAACTCCTTTGGGTTGCTAAAGTGGTTCTTATATTATTTATTTTAGGTAATATAGTTTAAATGACTCCAAGCACAGTTTTAGGTCCTAGAATTTGCATTGAGTTTCAGCTCTGCCACTTACTAATCTGAGAAAGCTACTCGTGTTTTTGTTTTCTCTTTTTTTTTTTTTTGAGTTGGAGTCTCACTCTGTCACCCAGACTGGAGTGCAGTGGCACGCTCCTGGCCACCACAGCCTCAACCTGCTGGGCTCCAGCGATCCTTCCACCTCAGCCTTCCAAGTAGCTGGACCTACAGGTGCGTGTCACCACACCTAGCTAATTTTTTTATTTATTGTAGAGATGAGGTCTTGGCAAGTTGCCCAGGCGGGTCTTGAACCCGCGGGCTCAGGCAATCCACTCACCTCAGCCTCCCAAAGCACAGGATTACAGGCTCTGTTTTCTTATCTGTAAGTCACATGATGGCCATGTGGTGGTTTTTTCAACATCCATTCCACTCCTGCCTACTGTTTTTGGTTACTGATCCCAGTTTCAAGGGTAAGCACTGATTAGCCTGTCAGTTTTATCGTTATATCCCCTTTGACAGGGTTTGGTTCAGGAAATTAGCTCTAAGTTTGTCAGCACTTGGCATTCCATCAACTGAGGAAAGTATTACCAAGAAACACAAATGTGTGTCAGTGTAGTAGAAACTATGCTTAAAGGTTGGAAAGAGGAGGAGTCTTTGATAATAGAGGTTTCATTGGGTTAACTTCGGAAGGCTTCCTGAGAGAGCCTTCTTGAACTATTCTGCAGTAATATGCCTCTCCAGATTTGTATTTGTTTTGAGATATTTACATTTCTATCTGGGCACAGTGACTTACACCTGTAGTTCTAGCGCTTTGGGAGGCAGGGTGCGAGGATTGCCTGAGCCCAGGGATTTGAGACCAGTCTGGGCAATTTGGCAAGCTCTCATCTCTACAGTAAATAAAAAAATTAGCTGGATGTGGTGGCAAACACCTGTAGTTCCAGCTGTTTGGAAGACTGAGACAGAAGAATGAGGGTGTGGTAACGGTGAACATGCCACTGCACTCCAGCCTGGGTGACCGAGTGAGACTCCCAACTCAAAAAAAAAAAAAAACAACACCAAAAATAAAAAAATTAAATTTCTGCCAATTTGTTTTCCCCTTTAAAAAAAAACTTCTGTCTTACTGTTCTTATTAAGTATTACTGGTATACTAAAAAAGTTCAGTGAAGGATTGTTCTTTATTAATCATTTTTAAGGTGGAGGCAGAGCGACGAGCCAGCGAGGAAGAAGAAAACAAAGCTAGTGAAGAATACATACAGAAGTTATTGGCAGAGGAAGAAGAGGAGGAAAAAAGACAGACAGACCAAAGACAAAGAGAAATAGAACAACAACTGAAAAGTGATGAAGAACTGGCAAGAAAGCTAAGCATTAACATTGTAAGTTTTAGGAGAGAACTTGAAGTATGGTCATCTCTCCATATCTGTGGTGGATTGGTTTACAGGACCTTTGCAGAAACCGAAATCTGCGAATACACAAGTCCTGCATTCTGCCTCACAGAACCCCCTCATATGAAAAGTCAGCTTTCTGTATCTACACTGTGTTTCCCACCCGTGGTTGAATCCAAGCATGCGGAACTTGTGGGGACCGAAGGCCAAACACCAACATTCCTATTGATTTGACTGTGGTTTTCAAGGGGCTGAAGAAGCAGCGAGCACCACAGTTAGATGCTGTTGCTGGCATCTTTGTGTAAAAATTTTTTTGCATATTTTTACGTATTTGCTGTAATCCAGATTACTTTTTTTAAAACCTTTTTTGTATGTTATTAGTAAAATCAGATTATGTACGGAAGCTATTCAGCGAAGCATGAATAGTTTTCTTCCTCTTTCATCTCTTGACTCCCTTTCTTGTTATTATATCAATCTTTTCCCCAAAGGTAATCACTGATAACTTTTTATAACTTTTTGCTTTATTCACCTAAAAAGTATTATATCAATCACATTGTTTCACACCTTGCTTTTTTTTCATATATCTTAGAGATTTTTCATGTCACTGCTTATAGTCTATCTAATTCTCTTTTTTTTTTTTTTTTTTTGAGTTGGAGTCTCACTCTGTCGCCCAGACTGGAGTGCAGTGGCCACTCCCGGCCACCACAGCCTCGACCTGCTGGGCTCCGGCGATCCTTCCGCCTCAGCCTTCCAAGTAGCTGGAATTACAGGCATGCGCTACCACGCCCGGCTGATTTTTTGATTTATTGTAGAGATGAGGTCTTGCTGCCCAGGCGGGTCTCGAACCCGCGGGCTCAGGCAATTCACTCACCTCAGCCTTCCAAAGGTGCGGGATTACAGGCTGAGCCACTGAGCCCGGCTTAATTCTCTTTAAGAGTAGAATAATGTTCTATTTTATGGATGTAAATTGCTTTTTTGAAATTGTGAAGAACATTATGTTGTTTTTTTTTTCAGGATAAAGTCTTTATTGGGCTCAGACCAGGAGTCCTTGTGTCTTGAGGACTTCTGTATTTCTCAGTTTTCTTCTCCACATTCTTTTCAGCCTATTTCAGTAGCCTCATAAGCTGTTTTTTCTTCTCCTTCCTCTTCTCCAGGGTGGCTGTCATTGCCTGGTACTTCTAGCTAATTTTGTGACCCAGGTGCCACATTAAATTTTTAGGTACTATACTAAACCTATATTTCATTATCTTCTTATAGTTAAATTACTGCCTCTGAGAAAATGAATGAAAGAATGACGAAACACATTCTTGAAGACCAAAGGATCAGTGGGACCCAGTGGGTTGAAAGAACCTGACAGAATCACCTGGGGCTCTTTTAAAATATAGACTCTCAGCCAGGCTCGGTGGCTCAGCCTGTAATCCCGCGCCTTGGAAGGCTGAGTTGAGTGGATTGCCTGAGCCCAAGGGTTCGAGACCTGCCTGGGCAACTTGGTGAGACCTCATCTCTACAATGAATCAAAAAAATTAGCTGGGTGTGGTAGCGCGCGCCTGTAGTTCCAGATACTTGGAAGGCTGAGGTGGAAGGATCGCTGGAGCCCAGCAGGTCGAGGCAGCGGTGGTCGGGAGCAGCCACTGCACTCCAGTCTGGGCGACAGAGTGAGATTTCAACTCAAAAAAATAAATAAATAAAATAAAATATAGACCGTCATACTTGCTCTAAATCTACTGAGTCATAATCTCTACAGGGACACCTAGGGTATACCATCTCCAGAGACATCTAGGGAAGTCTAAGACGTACAACAATTCCTCAACTTTCAAACAAGTATCTTAAAATATACTTACTAAATGGGGTATACCCACAATTAGGAATTCTTTTTTTTTTTTTTTTTTGAGTTGGAGTCTCACTCTGTTGCCCAGACTGGAGTGTAGTGACCGCTCCCGGCCACCGCAACCTCGACCTGCTGGGCTCCGGCGATCCTTCCGCCTCAGCCTTCCGAGTAGCCAGAATTACAGGCATGCTCTACCACGCCCGGCTGATTTTTTGATTTATTGCAGAGATGAGGTCTCGCTGCCCAGGCGGGTCTCGAACCCGCGGGCTCAGGCAATCCACTCACCTCAGCCTCCCAAAGGCGCGGGATTACAGGCTGAGCCACCGAGCCCGGCTGGAATTCTTTTTTTTTTTGAGTTGGAGTCTCACTCTGTTGCCCAGACTGGAGTGCAGTGGCTGCTCCCGGCCATTGCAGCCTCGACCTGCTGGGCTCCGGTGATCCTTCCACCTCAGCCTTCCGAGTAGCTGGAATTATAGGTGTGTGCTACCACGCCCGGCTAATTTTTTTATTTTATCGTAGAGATGAGGTCTCGCCAAGTTGCCCAGGTGGCTCTCAAACCCGCGGGCTCAGGCAATCCACTCACCTCAGCCTCCCAAAGTGCTGGGATTACAGACTGAGCCACTGAGCCCGGCAGGAATTCTTTTTTTTTAAAAGGTCTACCACTCAGCCAGGCTCGGTGACTCAGCCTGTAATCCCAGCACATTGGGAGGCGAAGGCGAAGGGATTGCCTAAGCCCAGGGGTTTGATACCAGCCTGGACAACTTGGTGAGGCCTTGTCTCTACAATAAAGAAAAATTAGCCAGGCGTGGTGGCACACGCCTGTGATTCTAGCTACTCCAACTCAAAAAAAAAAAAGAAAAAAAGGTCTACCACTCAATAGTATACCCAAGTTCTGCATTGTATGCCTCTTTTTATGTTTTTTTTTTTTTAAGTGAAAGATGCACAATCAGGAGGCTATATCAGGAAAAGATACTGACCAATTAAAACATAAAAAGGATAGGAAAGAAGATATGTGGGTCGTTTGTACCTGTCTTTCAAGTGTCTATCCTAATCCTAGTTTTTACATGTGATCATAAAAGTAGATTTATTGATATTTGAGAATAATTAATACACTCTTAATAGTGTATTAAGAGACTTATGAGCTGGATGCAGTGGCTCACACTTATAATCTCAGCACTTTGGGAGGCTGAGGCAAGTAGATTGCCTGAGCCTGCAGGTTTGAGACCAGCCCGGGAAACTTGGCAAGACCTCGTCTCTACAATAAGTAAAAAATTAGCCGGGCATGGTAGAGCACACCTGTGGTTGCAACTACTTGGAGGACCAAGGCTGAAGAATTGCCGGAGGCCAGCAGGTCGACACTGGAGTGGCTGTGAGCATGCCACTACACTCCAGCCTGGGCAACAGAGTGAGACTCTGACTCAGAAAAGAAAAGAAAAAGAAACTTATAAGACTGGTACAACAAGTTAATATGTGTGATATTTATTGGTATGGCCTTAAAATTCAGAATTAAATTTTTCTAATGTAAAACTAATTTTTACTCCAAGTATATTCACAGCTCTTTGAATTTTCCCCTGTAGATAAGGTAGTTATGATTATATGAAGTTTTTTTTTTTTTTTTTTGAGTTGGAGTCTCACTCTGTCACCCAAACTGGAGTGCAGTGGCCGCTCCCAGCCACCGCAGCCTCGGCCTGCTGCGCTCCGGCGATCCTTCCGCCTCAGCCTTCCGAGTAGCCGGAATTACAGGCATGCGCCACCACGCCCAGCTGATTTTTTGATTTATTGTAGAGATGAGGTCTCGCTGCCCAGGCAGGTCTCGAACCCGCGGGCTCAGGCAATTCACTCACCTCAGCCTCCCAAAGGCGCGGGATTACAGGCTGAGCCACCGAGCCCGGCTATATGAAGTTTTTTATTAGAAAAGTCAGTAGAAATTATCAGCTAATAAGATTAGTGTCCTCATGCCTGTTTTTGTACTTAATAGTGTACGGTAAAAATGTAATTAACAACTGGACATAATGGCTCATGCCTGTAATCTTAGGACTTTGGGAGGCCAAGACAGGAGGATTGTTTAAGCCCAGGAGTTCGAGACTAGCCTCAGCAACATAATGAGACCTTGTCTTTATAAAAAAATAAAAAAATTAGCCAAATGTGGTGGTGTGTGCCTGTAATGTCAGCTACTTGGGAGACTGAGACGGAAGGATTGCCTGAACCCAGGAGGTTGAGGCTGTGGTGAGCCATGATCATGCCACTACACTTACTTCAGCCTAGGTGACAGAGTGAGAAAATGACTCAAAAAATATATAATTAATTTCGACTAACTTGAATAGCCTTAATTTTGTTTATACTGATTTTTACATGGGCAGTATTCTTCAAAAGATGTATGGAATTTATAAATGTAAATATAATTTATGAAAAATTATGTGGATTCTGACTTAATCAAATTAATAGCTGATTTTCTTTTTTTACTTTATTTTATTTTAAAGATGTGTACAATTCAGGATTAGGTATACAAGTTATCATTGTACAGTAAAGTTTGGATCTACCTTTGGTCCCTGCTTTGCCTGATTTAAGATCAGGTACCCTTATTAATGTTGTTTGTTCTCCCATCCTCCTGGCAGTTTCCAGCTACTGCCAGTTCCTTTCTTACAATATGGTAAATGTACAGGGTTAGCTTATGAGTGAGAACATACGGTACTTAGTTCTTTGTTTCTGTGATAAATCACTGAGTATTATAGACTCTAAATCCATCCAAGTTGCTGAGAAGTCCATGTTTGTCCTTCTTTATGGCTGCATAATATTCCATTGTGTATATGTACCACATTTTTTATCCAGTCCAACTTCAGTGGGCAGCACGGTTGATTCCATGTTTTTGCTATTGTAAATAGTGCTGCAGTAAACATGCATGTGCAGGTATCTAATAGCTAATTTTCTTATAAAATTCCTTCTAATAAGTTTGTTATGCTTTTTCTGTTAAAGAACAATTTCTGTGAGGGAAGTATCTCGGCCTCTCCTTTGAATTCCAGAAAATCGGATCCAGTTACAACCAAGGCTGAAAAGAAAAGTAAGAACAAACTAAGAAACAATGGAGATATTCAGAAGTAAGTGAACATGACTATCAGTTACATGTTTACCACTTATTATCTGCCTGTGATTATCAAAGTCTAATCCATGAACTCTGCGTGAAAACCCTGGAGATGGTCTGAGATTGAGGTAAAGTGAGAAGAGAGCAACTCACATGCTTAACTCTTGGCTGGCATGAAGAGAGATGGGAAACCTGGCAGACTTTTCATTCAGTTAGTCTTTTGGTAGACTTGCCCTTTTTATCTTGCTTGCTCAGGATCTTTATGTTATTCCCATTTTCTCACAGTGAACCAGTTGAATTCCTTTTGGTTTAAAGTCAAATGCAAAAAAGGCTCATCCCAGATAGGCTCATCTTTATTGAAGTAGTTTACAATTTGGCATCTTGGTCATTCCCCCATTGTCTCCTTTTTTCAATATATGCTTCATTTTTCTTCTCTGCCATACCAAAAAAACATAAGCCAGGTTGTCAATGGTAGAGTGACTTAGTTTCCCCGTAACACCCGCCCCCCAGCAGTGGGTAATAGGTAGAGTTGATGGCTTTATGAGGACATAAACGTTCTCATAGTAATTCATAGTTGGAAAGCTTAATAACCACAATCTAGATTTGAAAAACATGTAAGGGCTTCTGGTTCAACAGAGTAAATATGTGCTAGTAATTCACCTTCCAAAATTTGTTGAAATTTTGGAATTTAAGGTAGGAGGAAATGTGGGGTGGCAGAAAATTAAATCAGGCAGCTGCTATTAATAGAAAAAAATAGATGTGACTAATCAGTGGTGTTAATACTGATGGTACACAAAGTAAAAACAAAGAGAAAACAAAAGGATAGAAGTAAGCTGGGTGTAGTGCCTCATGCCTATAATCCCAGTGCTATGGGAGGTGGAGGCGAAAGGATTGCCGGAGCCCAGGTGTTCGAGACGAGCCTGGGCAATATGACGAGACCTCATCTTTACAGTAAATCAAAAAATTAGCCAGGTGTGGTGGTACGTGCCTGTGGTTCCAGCTACTTGGAAGGCTGAGGCAGAAGGATCACCTGAATCCAGCAGGTCGAGGCTGCGGTGGCTGTGAGTATGCCACTACCCTACTGCCTGGGCAACAGAGTGTGACTCTGACTCAATAAGTAAATAAATACATAGAATAGAAACAGAGGTATTTTATATTGAGATATTATTCTTAAGTGTATAACTCATGAATCTTTTTATCTAAATGTGTACTTTGAAATACATAAAATTGAAAATTTACTAGAAATATAAAAATAAACTGACTAATGGATTTAAAAGCAGAAGTTGAGAAACTGATGGAGTAAAGTTATACAAAGTTAAAAAACAGATAAGATCTGTTCTCTGGAATATATAAAAACCCTTGTAACTCAACAACAGAAGACCAAAAAAAGCAACTAAAAAATGGACTAAAGCACCTGAATAGACATTTCTCCAAGGATATGCCAGTGGACAATAAGTACATGAAAAGATGTTCAACATCTTTAAACATTAGAGAAATACAAATCAAAACCATGAGATGATAGCACTTCACACCCATTACGTTGGTTCAAATTTAGAGAAAGGGGAAAATAACAAGTGTTGGCAAGGATGTAGGAAAATCAGAATCCCTGTGCATTGCTAGTGGAAACATAGAACGCCCCAGTTGCTGCTGAAAAGAGTTGATTCCTTAAAAAATTAAAAGGGCATGGTGTGGTGGCTCATGCCTGTTATCACAACACTTTGGGAGGCCCAGTCTCGAGGATTGCTTGAGTGCAGGAGTTCAAGACCAGCCTGGGCAACATAACAAGACCCTGTCTCTGCAAAAATAGAAAACTCTGCTGGGCATGGTGGTGTATGCCTTTAGTCTCAGCTACTCAGAAGGCTGAGGTAGGAAGATCACCTGAGCCCAAGAGGTCAAGGCTGTGGTGAGCCATGGTCATGCCACTGAGTGAGCCAGCCTGGGCAAAAGAGTGAGAACCCAACTAAAAATAAAATTAAACAGAATTCCCCTATGACATAGCAGTTCTACTTCTGGATCTATGCCCCAAATAATTGAAATCAGGTGTTTAAACAGATATTTGCACGTGAATGTCCATATCGGGACTGTTCAAATAACCAAAAGGTGGGTCAGGTGCAATGGCTCATGTCTAATCCCAGTATTCTGGGAGACTAAAGAGGGAAGATCACTTGAGCCCAGGAGTTTGAGTCCAACCTGGACAACATAGCAAGACCTCACCTCTATAAAAAATTATCCAATTTCTCTTTTAGTAGAACTAAAATTAGCTAGCTGTGGGGGTCCATACCTGTAATCCCAGCTACTCAGGCATCTGAGATGGAAGGATCGCCTGAGTCCATGAGGTTGAGTCTGCAGTGAGCTGTGATTATGCCACTGCACTTTAGCCTGGGAGATAGAATAAGACCCTGACTCAAAAAAAAAACAACAACAACACAAAATAACCAAAAGGTGGAAACAGCCCAAATGTTCATCAACAAATGAGTACCTAAACAAAAGGTGATAAATTCATATAATGGAACAACATTGATCTCTAAAAAGAAATGATGAATTGTGTGATACATGCTGCAATGTGGATTAACTTCAGAAATATGCCAAGTTAAAGAAACCAGATGCAGAAAGTTATATAGTATATGTCTATTATGTGAGATATCTAGAATAGGTAAATACACAGATTGAAAGCAGATTAGTGGTTGCCAGTGACTAAGGAGAGACAGGAATGGGGAGTGACTGCTTAATGGATAGTGTCTCCTGTAGATGTAAAATGTCTTGCCACTAAGTTGAGCTGGGCGCAGTGG
The DNA here is from genome assembly GCA_027257055.1 of Cephalopachus bancanus. Classification (NCBI taxonomy): domain Eukaryota; kingdom Metazoa; phylum Chordata; class Mammalia; order Primates; family Tarsiidae; genus Cephalopachus; species Cephalopachus bancanus. Next base: position 1,866,113 of record JAPVLO010000230.1, on the reverse strand, counting down.
CGGTGGCTCAAGTCTGTAATTCCGGCATTTATGGAGGCTAAGGCGAGAAGATTGCCTGAGCCCAGGGGTTCGAGACCAGCCTGGGCAACTTGGCAAGACCTCGTCTCTACAATAAATAAATAAAAATCACCTGGGCATGGTGGCACACACCTGTAGTTCCAGCTGCTTGGAAGGCTGAAATGGGAGGATTACCTGAGCCTAGCAGATCAAGGCTGCAGTGGCCATGAGCGTGCCACTGCACTCCAACCTGGGCAGTAGAGTGAGACTCTGAATTAAAAAAAAAAAAAGAAAGAAAGTAAGTTGAGGTGATGGTTGCACAACCTTGTGAGTGTACTAAATCATGCAAATGCCTGAGGTGTACATTTTAAAGTGGTTAATAGTATGTGAATTCTACCTCAATAAGAAAAATTTAATAAAATGATTACTAAAGATTTTTTGGTTTTTTTTTTTTAGTTGGAGTCTCTCTCTGTCACCCAGACTGGAGTGCAGTGGCACACTCCCAGCCACCGCAGACTCAACCTGCTGGGCTCCTGTGATCATCCACCTCAGCCTTCCAAGTAGCCGGAACTACAGGCACACGCTACCATGCCCGGCTAATTTTTTATTTGTTGTAGCGATGAGGTCTTGCCAAGTTGCCCAGCTGGGTCTCGAACCCCCAGGCTCAGGCAGTCCTCTTGCCTCGGCCTCCTAAAGTGCTGGGGTTACAGGCCGAGCCACCGAGCCCGGCCTAAAGTTTTAAAATTAAGAAAAACTTCTGAACAACTCATTGATTAAAGAGTAAGTTTTGTTGGAAATATAGAACTAAAGATATTGTTCATCAAAACTTTTGGGATGTGGCTAAAGCAATACCTAGAAGGCTTTAAATGCTATATACGAAAGAAGAAAAGTCAACCAGGCCCAATGGCTTAATCCCAGTTACTCAGGAGGCTGAGGTAGGAGGATTGCTTGAGCCCAGAAGTTCAAGACCAGCTTGGGTAATATAGCAAGACCCTATCGCCACACACACACAAGAAGAAGAAAGATTGGAAATATATTTTAAGAAACAATAATCTCAAGAATATAGGTTGCAAGTTTAATGGTAGAAAATGAATCAGCATTTGTGTTTTTGTTTTTGTTTTTGTTTTTTTTTTTTTGAGTCGGAGTCTCACTCTGTCGCCCAGACTGGAATGCAGTGACCGCTCCCAGCCACCGCAGCCTCGACCTGTTGGGCTCCGGCGATCCTTCTGCCTCAGCCTTCCGAGTAGCCGGAATTACAGTAGCACCCGGCTAATTTTTTTTATTTGCTGTAGAGATGAGGTCTCGCCTGCCCAGGCGGATCTCGAACCCGCGTATTCAGGCAGTCTACTCACCTTAGCCTCCCAAAGGCACGGGATTACAGGCTGAGCCACCGAGCCGGGCAGGGCATTTGTTTTAAATTAACTTTAAATATAAAAGCATGAGATGATCATTCTTAACAAAGTAGTAATAGAAGTAAACGTTTTCAACCTTTTGATGACTATGTACCACAAACTTACAACAGATGTCATACTTTATGATAAAATGTTGGAATCATTCCTTTTTTAAGTTCAGGATTGCATAAGAGTGGCCTGCTACTCATCACCTCTTTTCATAATTGTACTAGGGATTTCAGTTTGTACAGTAAGACAATAAAGAGAAATTTAATATCAGTGTGGAAAGGAAAGAAAAAGAAGCTGTTATTCAGAAGTAGTGTAATTATCTATATAGAAAACTCGAGAGTTCAATTGCTGGGCACAGTGGCTCAGTCCTGTAATCCCAGCACTTTGGGACAACGAGGCAGGAGGATTGCTTGTGCCCAGGAGTTCAAGATCAGCCTGGACAACATAGTGAGACCTCGGTTCTACAAAAATCAAAAAAATATCCGGGTATGGTAGTGCACACCTGGAGTCCCAGCTAAGACAAGGTTTGCTTGAGCTCAGGAGTTCAAAGCTATGGTGAGCTATGATCATGCCACTGCACTACAACAGCCTGAGTGACCGAGGGAGATCTCTACTCAACAAAAAAAGAAAGAAAACCCAAGACCGGGCGTGGTGGCTCACACCTATAATCTCAGCACTTTGGGAGGCTGAGGTGAGAGGACTGCTTGAACCCACGGGTTTGAGACCACTTTGGGCAACTTGGCAAGACCTCATCTCTACAGTAAAATCAAAAAATTAGTCGGGCATAGTGGCACATGCCTGTAGTTCTAGCTACTTAGAAGGTGGAAGCAGAAGGATCTCCTGAGACCAGGAAATTGAGACTGTGGTGGCCGTGAGGGTGTTACAGCACTCCAGCCTCGGTGGCAGAGTAAGACTCCAACTCCAAAAAAAAAAAGAAAAAAATCCAGAGTTCATAATTACATTTTTAGAATTAATAAGAGTTTAGCAAGGTGACCAGGTATAAAATCGGTATGAAAGTCAGTTGCAAAATGTAGCTTTAATAATCTGTTTATAATAGTATCAGAAAACAAAAAAAAATTAAATAGCCAAAATTGTAGTAGAAATACATTTATTGACCTGTGAATTTCTAAAACCTGTGAAGAAAATTATATTTTTTAAATAGTATTCATGGATTGGATGATGTCTTATATTATATTATTGATAAATGTCAGATCTTCAAAAACTGATTGATAGATTCAAATTAGAATCCAAGCCTCTTTTTTTTTAATTGATACAGATTTATCCAATGTATATTGAAGAGAAAGGGCCTTTTAGATAGTTCTGAAGAAAAATGGTGGAGGATGGATGCTTCATGTAATTAAACTTAGGTGATTTTTTTTTTTTTTTTTTTAGTTGAAGTCTCACTCTGTTGCCCAGACTGTAGTACAGTGGCTGCTCCTGGCCACCGCAGCCTCAACCTGCTGGGGCTCCAGCAGTCTTTCCGCCTCAGTCTTCCAAGTAGCTGGAACTACAGGGCATGCTACCACGCCCGGCTAATTTTTTTTTTTTTTATTGTAGAGATGAGGTCTCACCAAGTTGCTCAGGCAGGTCTCGAACCCGTGGGCTCAGGCAATCCACTCACCTCGGCCTCCCAAAGTGTTGGGATTACAGGCTGAGCCTGGCCGATTTAGGTGATATTTACACAGGGATGGATAGATGTATTAACTGAAGCAACAAAATAGCTTAGAGACATGCCACAGTTTACATAGTGTATAAACAAAATCATAAAGCTTCATGAAGACAATAAAGGAAAGTATCTTTAGGAATTTTGAAAGAACAAAAAATACCAGACTGTGTTGAGAATATTTATGAAAGCACCTTTAGAGAATGGAAAGAAAGCTGCAGATTTCAAGAGGTTTTTTTTGTTTAGTTTTGTTTTTTTGAGTTGGAATGTCACTGTCACCCAGACTGGAGTGCAGTGGCCACTCCCGGCCACTGCAGCCTCGACCTGTTGGGCTCCGGCGATCCTTCCGCCTCAGCCTTCTGAATAGCTGGAATTACAGGCACGTGCTACCACGCCCAGCTGATTTTTGATTTATTGTGAAGATGAGGTCTCGCCAAGTTGCCCAGGCGGGTCTCAAACCCGCGGTCTCAGGCAATCCACTCACCTCAGCCTCCCAAAGCACGAGATTGCATGCTGAGCCACCGAGCCAGTTAAGAGGTTTTTTTAAAATGACAAAACATTACTATTAAAGAATACCTAAGCCAGGATCGGTGGCTCAGCCTGTAATCCCATGCCTTTGGGAGGCTGAGGTGAGTGGATTGCCTGAGACTGCGGGTTCGAGACCCGCCTGGGCAGCGAGACCTCATCTCTACAATAAATTAAAAAATCAGCCAGGTGTGGTAGCGCATGCCTGTAATTCCAGCTACTTGGAAGGCTGAGGCGGAAGGATCGCTGGTGCCCAGCAGGTCGAGGCTGCGGTGGCCGGGAGTGGCCACTGCACTCCAGTCTGGGCGACAGAGTGAGACTCCAACTCAAAAAAAAAAAGAATACCTACCAGGCCAGGAGCAGTGGCTCACGCCTATAATCCCAGCACTTTGGGAGGCAGAGGTGAGAGGATTGCCAGAACCTGTAGCTTCGAGACCAGCCTAGGCAACTTGGCAAGACCTCATCTCTACAATGAATCAAAAAATTTGTCAGGCATGGTGGCGTGTGCCTGTAGTTCCAGCTACTTGAAAGACTGAGGCAGAATGATTGCCTGAGCCCAGCAGGTCGAGGCTGCAGTGGCCATGAGTGTGCCACAGCACTCCAGCCTGGCCAACAGAGTGAGAGACACCAACTCAAAAAATAAGTCACATTTTTAAAAATTGGTTATATATGAGGGAGAAAATAGGAATGGACAGGGTTGATAGCATATATTTCCTGTGTTTCTGTTTATTTTTTAGAGTGAGCATGTATTCATATATTACCTATTATAAAGACTATCCAGCCGGGCGTGGTGGCTCAAGCCTGTAATCCCAGTACTTTGGGAGACTGAGGTGAGAGGATTGCCTGGGCCCAGGGGTTTGAGTTCAGCCTGAGCAACATAGTGAGACCTGGTCTCTACAATATTAAAAAAAATGTATCTGGGCTTGGTGGCACACGCCTGTGGTTCCAGCTACTTGGAAGTCTGAGGCAGAAGGATCATCTGAGCCCAAGGCTGCAGTGGCTGAGTGTGCCACTGTACTCAGACCTGGGTAACAGAGTGAGGCACCAACTTAAAAAAAATACATCCAAGAGAGTTAACGGATCTTTTTTTTTTGAGATGAAGTCTCACTTTGTCACCCAGCTGGAGGACAGTGGCATGCTCCCTGCCACTGCAGCCTCAACGTGCTGGGCTTAGGCATTCCTTCTACCTCAGCCCTCCAAGTAGCTGAAACTACAGACACACGCCACCATGCCTGGCTAATTGTTTGTTTTATTGTAGAGATGAGATCTCACCAAGTTGCTCAGACTGGTCTCGAACCCATAGGCTCAGGCAGTCCTCTCACCTTGGGCTCCCAAAATGCAGGGATTATAGGCTTGAGCCACTGCACCTGGCCAAGTTAATGAATATTTTCTGATTCCATTGGTATAACAGTGATACCTGGGTACTAATACACTTGATAACTAGTGGTGCAGCAGTGGCATTGACAGAAGGAATTCTACAGCCTTCGGAAATAAAATTAATGAGACTAAACCTGTACTTCTGTTTTTCTCTTATCAACTTAAAACGTTCTTGTTCTCAAAAGTATACAGAGTAAATAGGTTGATGTAACTCAATATGTGGCTTAGATATTCTTGTTTGCCTATAAGGGGATATTCATTTGTTTTTTATGTGAGATCTTTGTTTAGATTTGATTTTTCCTTATGCTTCTCCTAGGTACTTTTGATACAGTGTAACTTATAATTTTGCATATTATTTGTCATAAGGCATTTTTTAGTCTGAGTCTCACTCTTTCACCTAGGCTGGAGTGCAATGGCACAGTCACAGCTTTTGCAGCCTTGACTATCCTGTGCTCAGGTAGTTCTTCTACCTCAGCCTCTCAAGTAGCTGGGACTACACTACCATACCTGGCTAACTTTTTATTATTTTATTGTATTTTAATTTTTTTTTCTGAGTCAGAGTCTCACTGTCACCCAGATTGGAGTGCAGTGGCACACTCACAGCCACCCCAGCGTCGACCTGCTGGCCTCAGGTGACCCTTCCACTTCAGCCTTCCAAGTAGCCGGAACTATAGGCAAGCTCTACCACATCCTGCTAATTTTTTATTTATTGTAGAGACAAGGTCTCGCCAAGTTCCCCGGGCTGATCTCAAACACGTGGGCTCAGGCAGTCCTCACACCTCAGCCTCCCAAAAGTGCTGGAATTACAGGCTTGAGCCACTGTGCCTAGCCATTTTTATTTTTTATAAAGACAAAATCTGGCTATGTTGCCTAGGCTGATCTCAAACTCCTGGGCTCAAGCAGTCCTCCTGCCTTGGCCTCCCAAAGTATTAGTATTACAGGCATGAACTGCCATACCCAGCCCATTTTTTTTCTTTGATTATAAAAATAATAGCTATTTTTTGAAAATTATCCAAAGTTACCACCAATTGAAAATAACCAACATTTGGGAGATTTCTGCCATTTTTAAGCATAGTTATGTATATGTTTGAATATTTTGCGGTCTTGAAAATAAAATTGACTGAACTTGGTGGCTCACACCTATAATCCCAGGGCTTTAGGAGGTTAAGACAGGAGGATCCCTTGAGGCCAGGAGTTTGACACCAGCCTGGGAATGTAATGAGACCCTATCTCTACAAAATACACTTTTTAAAATTAGCCTGTTGTGGTGGTACATGCTTGTAGTCCTAACTTCTCTAGAGTTTGAGCAGGTGAATCTTATGTGCCCAGGAATTTGAGGCAGCAGCAAACTGTGATCACACCACAGTACTCCAGCCTGTGCAACAGAGTAAGAGCCTGTCTCTAAAAATATATGTACAGTTGGTCCCCTACATACAAACTTTCAAGTTACGAACTTTGAAAGATTTTGAACCTTTTTGCATGTCTGATCACGTTAAGTTAGTTCATGTATCTGGCACACATTGTCATGTGCATGCATCCTCTACAAGTAGTTGTGCATTTGTATACTTTACAGTACTGTATAGGGTACAGTAGGAAAATATCTATTTCAAGCCTAGGATGTCCAGAAGCTTGTGTAAAAGCAACAGTGATGTAGCTGGTACAGTATACCCAGTTGTTAGTTGGGTACCTGGGCTAACTGTGTTGGACATATGAACAAATTGTACTTAAAAATGCACTGTCAGAACAGAACTCATTTGTATATAGAGGTCCTTTTTTTTTTTTTTTTTAGTTGGAGTCTCACTCTGTCACCCAGGCTGGAGGGCAGTGGCACACTCCCGGCCACCACAACCTCAACCTGCTGGGCTCAGGCGATCCTCCCGCCTCAGCCTTCCAAGTAGCCGGAACTATAGGCACGTGCTACCATGCCCTGCTAAGTTTTTATTTATTGTAGAGACGAGATCTCGCCAAGTTGCCTGGGTGAGTCTCGAACCCATGGTCTTAGGCAGTATACTCGCCTCAGCCTGTCAAAGGGCTGCGATTACAGGCTGAGCCACTGAGGCCCGGCCTTTTTCCCTTTCTTTTTTTTTTTGAGTTGGAGGCTCACTTGGTCACCCAGACTGGAGTGCAGTGACTGCTCCCAGCCACTGCAGCCTCGACCTGCTGGGCTCCGGCGATCCTTCCGTCTCAGCCTTCTGAGTAGCTGGAATTACAGGCATGTGCTACCATGCCCGGCTGATTTTTTGATTTATTGTAGAGATGAGGTCTCGCCTGCCCAGGCGGGTCTCGAACCCGTGGGCTCAGGCAATCCACTCACCTCAGCCTCCCAAAGGCGTGGGATCACAGGCTGAGCCACCGAGCCCAGCCTTTTTCCCATTTTTATAGCATTTTCCATTATATTAAAAACTATACTTTAATGTTAAACAGCCTATTAAGGATTCTTCGAAATTTAGAAATATGATATACTGATATTTCTATGTCTATGTCTCTGAGAAGATAGTATATATAAAAAGGATATATAATAAAATTTCCATCCCAAAATGGTTCAGAATCTAGACATCTCTATTTTTCCCCAATAGTAGAGATGGAAAAATGTAGTGACTAGCCAGAGTTTCACGCATAAAGAAGAAACTAACATATTTTCTCTCCTGGCTTAAAGTGTCGTTTCCGTTACTTTTGGGAACGCTATGTAGTCTGTCATTGTTTTAATGCTTTCTGCCATGTTAAATTTTTCAAGAATTCAAAAATATTTAGATTTGACCTTTGTTTCCTTTTCTACAATTTTTCAAAAAGTATCAATACCCAATCATTTAGGCTTTGTCGTGGAGTTAAAACAAAATACCTGTGGCAAGGTGAAGAAATGCACTCTGATAAATCAACCAAGCAGCAAACCAGTCTTTTTTCTGAGTTGGAGTCTCACTCCGTCACCCAGGCTGGAATGCAGTGACATGCTCACGGCCACCCCAGCGTTGACTTACTGGTCTCTGGAGATCCTTCTGCCTCAGCCTTCCACCTAGTCAGAACTACAGGCACGCACCACCATGCCTGGTTCACTTTTAGATTTTTTTGTGGAGATGAGGTCTTGCCAAGTTGCCCAGGTTGTTCTTGAACCCGTTGGCTCAGGCAGTCCCCTCACCGTGGCCTCCCAAAGTGTTGGGATTATAGGTTTGAGCCACTGTGCCTGGCCAACCAGACAGTCTTAAACATAAGCAGTTACTCTGGCTTTATTATGTTGGGTACATACTACCTGTCTTTAAAAGCATTTAAACTTTGGTTTACACTTTTTTAAAAGGTATTTGTCACCTAAATCTCAGTTTGGATCAGCATCACAGCCTGAAGTTGTACAAGAAGTCAGGAAAAACTCCATATCTAAGGTATGTTGGTGCTAAAGATGTTCTTAGCTTTGCTAGTTTACTAATGCTATAGATTACTACTTCTTGTAATTTTCTACCTTTTAAAAAAAATTTCACTGTAGTTAATGGACCACTCTTTCTTAGCCATCTTAAGCTCATGTAACCTAGGGATCAGCAAACTTTTCTAAAGGGCCAGATAATAAGTATTTTAGGCTTTGCAGTCAATACAGGTCCTGTCACAGCTATTCAGCCATGCCACTGTAGTGTAAAAGCATTCATAGACCATATGTAAACAAATGTGTTTGTCTGTATTCCAATACAACTTTGTTTACAAAAACAGGCAGTGGGCTGGATTGGGTTCATAGGCTATAGCGTAGTATTCCTTAACCTAGATAGTCAAACTCACAAAACTGAATAGGTCACAGCTGGTACCAACTTCACTTAGATTAGAATATGACAAGATGGGAAACAACGCATGCTCACAGGGCAGCATCAGGCTGTCTGTTCAGCAGGAATCCTCAGCAGCAGGAATCTGCAGCAGCAGAGCTCCTAAGTAGTGGCCAGAAACAAGACCACACAGGTGTGATGTCCATCCTGGCTTAGAAGTTACATGCCCTGTAAGAGTTATTTTTTATAACAAGCCATGGTAGAACTGGGCACAGTGGCTCACGCCTGTAATCCCAGCACTTTGGGAGGTGAAGGTGAGAGGATCGCCGTGCTCACAGGTTTGAGATTAGTCTGGACAAGGTCTGGCATGACCTTGTCTCTACAATAAGGCAAAAATTTAGCCAGCGTGGTGGTGCAGGCCTGTGGTTCCAGCTACTTGGAAAGTTGAGGCGGAAGGATCGCTGGCACCCAGCATGTTGACACTGGGGTGGCTGTGAGTGTGCCACTACACTCCAGCCTGGGTGACAGAGTGAAACTCCAACTCAGAAAAAAACACACCTGGTCAAGAGTTATGAGTTAATTATAAGAGTTACAGAAATCCCAAGCTTTGGCTTCCCACTAGGTGTTTATAAAGCACTCATAGTCCTAGTATAGATACAGTTCACAGTCACCAGTCAGTTTTACTATAAGTTTTGTAGCCTAGTAATACAGTTGACATTATACCTTTATCAGGTTTCCAGGAAAGTAGAACCAGGAAAGGTGAAGTCATGTTGCAGTTTCTTATATAGAAAATTTAGGCCAGGCATAGAGGTTCATGCCTGTAATTCCAGCACTTAGGAAAGCCGAGACGAGAGGATTGCTGAAACCCATGAGTTTGAGACTACCCTGGCAGCATAGTGAGTCCTCATCTCTACAAAAATTAAAAAATTAGACAGGCGTGGTGGTTCCATGCACATGTTTTCCCAGCTATTCAGAAGGCTAAGGTGGAAGGATCACCTGACCCCAGAGGTTGAGGCAGTGGGCAGCTGTGATTGTGCCACTGCACTCCAGCCTGGGTGACAGACTGGGACTCCAATTAAAAAAAACAAATTTTGTTAGCTCTTTTGTCACAGGTTAGTAACATTTTTTTCAATTCAACTAGGTGTTTTTATAGTACCTGACATGTGTAATGAACATTTACTATGTACCACTTAATGTATGATTTTATTTAATCTTCATCACAACCACAAACTCTATAAGGTAGTTATGCTTCTTGTGTCTGTTTTACAGTTAAGAAAATTGAGACACAGAGCATTGAAGAGACATGCCCAGAGTCTCTCAAATAGAGTTAATAGAGGGAGAAATCGAATCCATATAGTCTGGCTCATATTGGAACTGAGGATTGATGGAAGAGGCATTGTGGGACTAGGATATTTTTCCTACCCAGATGCTCATGCTCACAGCAAAACTAGGGAAACAACCTAGACTTTGACCAGTCCAAACCACATTGTTCATAAATTTAGGTAGCTGGAAGCTGCAGTGAGCTATGATCACACCACTGCACTCTAGCCTGGGCAACAGAGTGAGACCCCGTCTCTTAAATAGGAAAAAAAAAAAAAAAGAGCCGGGTACAGTGACTCACAATTTAATACTAGCACTTTGGGAGGCAGAGATGAGGGGATTGCCTGGATCCAGGGTTTGAGACCAGCCTGGACAACTTGGCAAAACCTCATCTCTACAGTAAATCAAAAAAGTTAGCCAGATGTGGTGGTGCACACCTGTGGTTCCAGCTACTTGGAAGACTGAGGCGGAAGGATCACCTGAGCCCAGCAGGTCGAGCCTGCAGTGGCCATAAGCATGCCACTGCACTCCAGCCTGGGTGACAGAGTGAGACTGCTACTCAAAAAAAAAAGAAGGAAAGAAATGCTGTTAGTAATGATAAAGGCCAAGCAAAGTAGGTAAGAGAACAGACATAAGATCTCCAGTCACAGACATAAGATCTCTGCCTTGTTTTGAGACAGATTCTCACTGAAGGATTTATTCCTGAGACTTTCCCATTGTCAAAACTAGTCTTAGCTCTTCACTTACTCAAGACCTATAAGTGAGAAGAATTATGCTGGCTAAAGCAAGAGTTCTTAGCCTAAGGTCTGTGATTAGAATCCAGGGAGTATATGTGAATTTAATGGAAGAAAAAGTTTACCTTTTGCTAACCTCTTTTTTTTGGAGTTGGAGTCTCACTCTGTTTCCCAGGTTGGAGTTCAGTGGCATGCTCACAGCCACCACAGCCTCAACCTGCTGGGCTCAGGTGATCCTTCCACCTCAGTCTTCCAAGTAGCTGGAACTATAGGCATGCATCACCACGCCTGGCTATTTTTTTTGATTTATTATAGAGATGAGGTCTCGCCAAGTTGCCTAGGCTAGAGCTAACCTCTAACTTAGTATTTCCTTTAATTATGAATTTAGACAGCAGACCACAGTACTAATAACAGCACCTGTGCCTGTCATCAATGGAAAACACAGATATTTTTATATCACATCACATATGTTGCTGATCTTTAGGTATCATTTATACTCATCTGTATTTGGATATTACAAGTTATTAGACTTGCCACTAGATCTTATTACTTAGTGTATTAATAGATGTACATTATTACATCAAATTTTTAGAGCTTTCAATAATTGTGTTTCTTTCGTTAGGCTATTATGTATCTTAATTTTTTAATTTAAAAACAGTTCCCTCAGTCCTGCCAAAAGAAGGATCCATAGCACAGACAGTGGTTAAAAACCCTGGGCTAGAGGATGTTTATAAGGCGGAAAGTCGTCAGCTTCTAATGCCTGCTATCAGCTGTATGTAGAATGTCATTTAAGCTTTAATCTGTAGGTCTTCATGGGACTGAAAATGAAGTAATTAATGCTTTAATCTAAATTGGCACACAATCTAAAAGGTACTGTTTAGAATTAATTACCTTATTAGTTATATTTAATAATATGTAATGATAATTCACCTATGGTGTCAGTGTAATTAGATTTATATATGATGATTTGATGTTTGCCCCCGGTTCACTCAATCTTTTTCTGTTTTCCACAGGAAATTGTCAATAGTGATGTGAAAAGCCCTCCATGGCAAGACACAGAAATTGAAGAAGACATGCCAACACTTTCTCCTCAAATATGCCCTGAAATTCGAGACCAAAGTGCAGAGTCTTCAATAGAGTCATCCATGCCATGCTTATGTGCCTGTAGTGCTAAATGGGGCCTTGATGGAAAAATCAAAACAGGACCAAACAATCATGATAAAGAATTGTGTGACTTAAATCATGAAGGACCTGACACAAGAGTTCCCTGCTCTAGAGAATCTGCAGATATGCCTTGTGGCAAAACACAGAAAGAGTGTACTGTATCAGGCATGACACAGATCATTGGAAACAACACTGTAGAGGCAGAAAATAAAGAGTCTTGTCAACTGATCAGTAAGGATATTTCCAAAAGAAAAAACCAAGAATCTTCATTGGAAGCAGTCAGGGATCCATGCTTATCTACAAAAAGAAGAAAAATGTTCCCCATATCTTCCTCAGATCAAGAGGACACAGAAACGAACTTTACCCAAAAATTGATAGATTTGGAACGACTACTCTTTGAGAGACATAAACAAGAAGAACAGGACAGGTTATTAGCATTACAGCTTCAGGAAGAGGTAGATAAAGAACAAATGAAGCCAAACCGGCAAAAAGGGTCCCCGGATGGCTATCACTTACGTGCCACATCCTCACCTGTAAACAAATTGCTAAGTGGACAAGGGAGGAGTTCCAGAGGTGGGAGCTTCAAAAGACAGACTGATAGAGAAGGTTCAGAACCACAGCGAGGTTCCAGAAAAGAGGACTGGCAACCCTTTGAAGTCCAGTTGAAGCGTTCTGTTAATGGGAGGAAGATGCCAAACTCTACCAAAAATAACTGTAATGTATCTAAAAGCACTAGTTCCCTACAGCCTAGTAATTCACAGAAAAGTATTTTTCAAATGTTTCAGAGATAACACAAAATAACTTATGGGTAAAGGGAGTGTTTTGTAATCTAGTAAGTTGAATTATGAAGCTTTTCCATCATAGAATCTTTGTAAATGTGTTACTGATTTTGCTCTGTAAGCACACTGTGTTCTTTTTTTTTTGAGTTGGAATCTCACTCTGTCGCCCAGTCTAGAGTGCAGTGGCACATTCACAGTCACCTCAACCTTGACCTACTGGGCTCAGATGATCCTTCCGTCTCAGCCTTCCAAGTAGCTGGAACTACAGGCATGCATCACCATACCCATCTAATTTTTTTAAAATTTATTTTAGAGATGAGGTCTCGCCAAGTTGCCTAGGCTGGTCTCAAACCTGTGGGCTCAAGCAATATCCTTATCTTGACCTCCCAAAGTGTGGGGATTGTAGGCGTGAGCCACCGTGCCTGGCCCACACTGTGTTCTTAAGAGACTATAATTAACAAGAGAAGAATATATATACGTGTTTTGCAAAACTCCGTGATAAGCAAATGTCTCCCTGTCTTTTCCATTGCTAATAATGGTGGTATATACTAAGTTTTACAATCCTTATGGATAAATGCTTTGACCATCTCCAAGAAATCAAGTGCCATTATCTTCCCAAAAAGTGTATGTATTATGGCCTTTGCTTACCTTTTTGTCATGACTAGTAATCAAAGCAAGATTATAGTATTCCAAGAAATTTAGGAACTCATGCAGGGTTTAAAGTCTAAGTTTTCTTATCATTGTCCCGTATATTTATAGAGCAGTTGAAATGTATTACTTTCCATAGCATTGAAGTAATCTAATTTCTATCTCCAATTAAATTTTAAGCATTATAGCATTCCCTTTGATTTAAAATGGATGAGGATCAATGTTAAATGAGAAAATGAGAGTTTTCTAGAAAATTGGGAGCTAGTTGGCAGAAAGGAAGCTATGGTGTGTGCACAAGGAGCTAAGAGTTGGATGAGGCTGGTTGGGTGGGTTGCCAGTTTGGGAGCATCTGAATGGAGTGGGTGATCAGAAACTGGGTCCAGAACAAAGGAGCAGGTGCAGTTGGACAGAATGTTCTCCCTTATCCTTTCTTTGCCAGCGGACACGGAAAACATTTGGTTGACAGCTTTTCACACCACAGTATCTGGCATCAGAATCAAAGTTAATTGCTAGATTACCTGAATATTTGAAAATTCATATTTCTGTTAATTTACTGTTCAAGAAAAAAATGAGTTTACCATCAGAGAGTTATAGCACAATATTCATTAATGTGAGCAAACAACAGTTTTGATATCATTTCTGCTAATTTCTAGTCATATTTTATTATAAAAATTCAATAAAATGTTCCAGGTATAATTCTAGCTCAAATTTGTCAACATTTGTGTTATTGAGGGTTTTTTCCTCCAGACTTTGTAATTGAAATTTTGTTCATCTCTGCATCTTGATGGCATCTGTCAATATTGATTGGATAATTATGGGTAGAATTCTGATGCTAATTTCAAATTTAGTGTGCCCTTTTATTTAAAAAGTGCCCTTTAGTAATGATTATAATGAAATGAAAGAATTGAAAATTACTATCATGTTGTTGATTAAATAAAAATAAAAAATAAATTTGTCTAAAACAGATTAAAATCTGTCTTCTTATCCAACTGGTATTTTTCTAAGAGCAATTTCACTTTGTTTTAGGGTAGACATTGTTAGAGCTCCTCAAATTAAAAGTTACCAAATTAGACTGAGTGCGGTGGCTCAAGCCTGTAATCCCAGCACTTTGGGAGGCCGAGGTGAGGGGACTGCCTGAAACCACGGGTTAGAGAACAGCCTGGGCAACTTGACGAGACCTCATCTCTACAATAAATCAAAAAATTACCTGGGCATGGTGACGTGTGCCTGTAGTTCTGGCTACTTGGAAGGCTGAGGCGGAAGAATCGCTAGAACCCAGCAGGTCGATGCTGGCATGGTCGTGAGCATGCCACTGCACTCCAACCTGGGTGATGGAGTGAGACTCTAACTCAAAACAAAAAAAGTTCCCAAATTAAATCTTCCTGGAATAGTCCATAGCCAAAAAATAGGGGAAAAAGTAGCCTATAGTGTGATATATTGAGTTAATATATGCAACTAATTTGTTGCAAACAAATCTTCCTGACTAAAACGGTTTTAAGATAAATTTTAACTTTTCAGTTAATCTTTCTACTGTTTCTACCATGTTTGCCTTTTGGTTAGGAACGAATGAATGTTTTGTGTCAATCATTAGAATGTTATTAAATATATTACTTCTCATTTTTGTAGAAAAGATGTGAGAATGGCTCTTTTCTCAAGAAGTGCTAAAGCTGTGCAAAGGTTGAGAATCTGAAAATTAAAACAATTGCTAGTTTATCTGAAATTATAAAGTATTAAAAACAAAATAAGTATTAGAAGTGAAATGGAGTGTTATGTATATTTTAGCACAATTTAGAAATAAATAAAAATTGACTGCATAAAAATAACAAGTTCTGCATTACAAAAACTACCATGGGGAAATTGGAAGACATGGCAAACTGGGTAAGAAAAAGTTGCAATTCATCACAAAGAGCTGATTTCCTTTATGTAAAATGTCAGTTAATTCATTAAGAAAAAGATCAACAACTCCATAGGAAAATTAGAAGAGTTTATGCTCCCTAAGAAGCATCAGTCTCAACAGAAATACAAATGGTTTTGGTTCTTAAATATGTGAAAAGATGCACATCACTTACATGTTTTTCCACCCTTCGGATTTGTAAAGATAAAGTTTTTTTTGTTGTTTTCTCGTTTGTATGTGTGTGTGTGTTTTGTTCTTTCAATCTTGGCAAGAGTGTTGGGAAATACTCTTACACATTGCTTGGTTGAATAGAAAATTGAAAATCCCTGTGGAGATAAATTTGGCAGTTCTACCTCTAGTAATTTCTGTTTTTGTTTTTTTTTTTTGAGTTGGAGTCTCACTCTGTCGCCCAATCTGGAGTACAGTGGCCACTCCTGGCCACCGCAGCCTCGACCTGCTGGGCTCCGGCGATCCTTCCGGCTCAGCCTCCCAAGTAGCTGGGACTACAGGCGTGCTCTACCACACCCGCCTAATTTTTTTTTTTTTATTGTAGAGATGAGGGCTCGCCAAGTTGCCCAGGCGGATCTCGAACCCTTGGGCTCAGGCAATCCACTCACCTCAGCCTCCCAAAGTGTGGAATTACAGGCTGAGCCACTGAGCCCGGCTTAGGAATTTCTTAAAGCTGTCTTTGCATATTTGCAGAATGGTATGTACCAAAAATTTTGTGATGGCATTGTTTGTAATAACAAGCTTTGAAATGACTTTAATATTCTTTTTTTTTTTTTTTTTGAGTTGGAGTCTCACTCTGTCGCCCAGACTGGAGTGCAGTGACACGCTCCCGACCATTGCAGCCTCGACCTGCTGGGCTCCGGCGATCCTTCCACCTCAGCCTTCCAAGTAGCTGGAACTAAGGCGCGCGCTACCACGCCCGGCTAATTTTTTTTTTTTTTAATTTATTGTAGAGATGAGGTCTCGCCAAGTTGCCCAGGCAGGTCTCGAACCTGCGGGCTCAGGCAATCCACTCACCTCAGCCTCCCAAGGCGCGGGATTACAGGCTGAGCCACTGAGCCCGGCTGACTTTAATATTCTTAACAGATACTAAGTAGATAGTGGTGTAATACTATATAGCAATTTAAAAACAACCTGGACTGCTATTAAAAATGCTGTAAGATTTACAGAGCTAAATAAAAAATGCAGGATGTTGAGTGAGTGTTACATGTCTGTAATTTCAGCTAATCAGGAGGCTGAGTTGGAAGGATCTCTTGAGACTGCAGTTTTAAGACTGCAGAAGTTTGAGGCTGCAGTGGGCTATGATTGTGCCTGTGAATAGCCACTGTAGCATGGGTAGCATAGTGAAAACCTGTCTCAAAAAGATACAAAGCATATGTAGTATATGTCCCAAAAAGGGCAATATACATATTTTTATAAACTCACTCCAGATGAAATAATTATTATGTCGCCAATGGGGAGCGGACCTGAATGACTGGGAGATGAAGTGGAAGAATGGCTCTTTTATGATATGTTCTTTTTTTTTTTTCTTTTTTGAGTTGGAGTCTCACTCAGTCACACAGGCTGAAGTGCAGCAGCACACAGCCACTACAGTCTCGTCCTTCTGGGCACAGGTGATCCTTTCATCTCAGCCTTCCAAGTAGCTGAAACTACAGGCGTGCACCACCATGCCTGGTTAATTTTTTGATTTGTTGTAGAAATGAGGTCTCGCCAAGTTGCCCATGCTGGTCTTGAGCCCGTGGGCTCACAGTGCTCTCACCTCGGCCTCCGAAAGTCCTGGGATTATAGGCGTGAGCCATCATGCCCAGCCAATATGTTTTTGTACTTATTGAGTTTTTGAATCGAGTATGTCATCTAGTCAACTTTAGACATTCTTCTAATATTGCAAGATAAAGGAAGCTTGTACATTTCAGCCTACACTACTTTAAATGGCCTTTTTTTGTCTTTTATGTTTTAATAATTAATAGTTCAAGAAAGCTTTTCAGGATTAAAAGAAAATAGCATTGTGAATTTATGGTTTATTTAGCTTTAAAGTACTATTTTTAAATTAGTCGTCTACTTAAAAGCATGTGGGAGCGACTGAAACAATGAACCCTAAAGGGCTCAAGATCCTAGGGAGGAGAGACTTAAGGCAGATGCATTGATCCTTGCAGCCAATTTTTTCCTGCTAGCATGAGCCTGCTCTGAGCGTAAGGTAAGCAAGGCTGCTACTAAAGAACAATAACTGAGTGGACGCAATATCTCACGCCTATAATCCCAGCACTTTGGGAGTCGGAAGTGAGAGGATTTCCTGAGCCCAGGGTTCAAGACCAGCCTGGGTAACTTGGCAAGACCTCATCTCTACAATAAATCAAAAAATTAACCAGGGATGGTGGTGTACACCTGTAGTTCCAGCTACTTTGAAAGCTGAGGCGGAAGGATCGCCTGAGCTCAGCAAGTCGAGGCTGTGGTAGCCATGAATGTGCCACTGCACTCCAACGTGGGTGACAGAGTGAGACTCCAACTCAAAGTAAAAAAAGAACAACTGGCAGAGCTCGGGGCCATCTCTTGTGGCTAGAGTGACAGTATTGGAGATGTGTCACAAACCAGGAGGCTGATTTTCCCCTCAGAATAATTGCAGTTTTGAGACCATGCAGTGCAGAGGCTAAAAGCTAAAGCAGAGAGGAGTTGTCATGAGGTTCCTCGAGCTGATGTGACAAGATTAGAATCCAAGATGGGAAGGAGCCCTGTTGAACATCCCAGGATCTCAACTGAAAGCCCTAGAACAGGAGTCTGCAGACCATGCCCCACGGACCAAATCATACCCTGAGCCCACATTTATAGGACTGTGAACTAAGAATGCTTTTAAATAGCTTTTGAATTACTTGGTTACCGCAGACATTTAACCTATAAAAAACTGAACTATAGGACTAGTAACTTGCATGAGTTTCAGACAAAACAAGATCATGTAATGACCTTAACTTGGTCAATACCTTTGTGACTTTGGGCGATAGCTCTCATGATCTAACTTTTTGTTTTATTAAATTATTTTAGGGGCAACCCCTTGGGGTCCCCTCCCACTGTGGGAGCTTTTCTGTCCTCTCAATAAATCCTGCTTTCTCACTTAAATAAATAATTAATTAAAAAATTATAAAAATAATTATTAGGCCAGGTTCAGTGGCTCATGCCTATAATCCCAGCACTTTGGTAGGCTAAGGTAAGAGGATTGCCTGAGCCCACGGATTCGAGGTCAGCCTGGGTAACTTGGCGCGACCACATGTCTACAATAAATCAAAATAGCGGGGCATGGTGGTGTGTGCATATAGTTCCAGCTACTTGGAAAGCTGAGGTGAAAAGATTGCATGAGTCCAGCAGGTTGAGGCTGCGGTGGCCATGAATAGCGTGCCACTGCACTCCAATGTGGGCGACAGACTGAGGCTACGACTCAAAAAATAAATAATGATTATAGAGGCAGGGTCTAACTATATCGCCCAGGCTGATCTCAAACTCTCTGCCTCAAGCAATCTTCCTGCCTAGGCCTCCCAATGTTTGCTGGGATTAGAGGCATGAGTCACTGTGCCTGGCCTAAAATACCTCACTTTCTTAATTTGTAAATAGAAATCATAATGTAACCATCAAGCTATGAAAAGTTAAACAATATATATAGAGCACTTGGCACAGGCCCTGACAAAAATACGTCTTAATAAGTGACAGTTCAGCCAGATGCAGTGGCTCATGCCTGTGATCCCAGCACTTTGGGAGGCTGAGACCAGAGGATTTCCTGAGACACCAGGGATTTGAGACCAGACTGGGCAACCTGGTGAGACCTCATCTCTACAATAAATTAAAAAATTAGGTACGGTGGCACGTGCCTGAAGTTCCAGCTACTTGGAAGGCTGAGGTGGAAGGATCGCCTGAGCCCAGCAGGTCAAGGCTGTGGTGACCATGAGCATGCCCCTGCACTGCAGCCTAGGAGAGAGAGTGAGACTCCAACTAAGAAAAGAAAAGTGACAATTCCTCCTGGTTATTCAAACCCACTACTTTGTCAGTCCCACTTTCAGAAAAATGTCACTTCTGAGAGTCATCCAGTAATTTTGTGCTCTCTTAGGTCCCCAGATACGGCACCTAATAAGTTTCTATTATCTTCTGTCTACTGTGAAGACTTCACTCACCTCTCCCCTGCCAAACAGCTCTTGGGTCACAAGACACGGTCCAGATAAAACCAGTTCTCAGAAAAAGAACTCCGTGGCTTGCTCAAGGTCTTTTTTTTCCTTTTTTTTTTTTTTGAGTCAGAGTCTCACTCTGTCACCCAGGCTGGAGGGCAGTGGCATGCTCATGGCCACCTTAGTCTCGACCTGCTGGTCTCAGACAATCCTTCTGCCTTAGTTCTCCAAGTAGCTGGAACCCCAGGCATGTACCATCATGCCTGAGTAATTTTTTAATTTATAGTAGGTCTCGCCAAGTAGCCTGGGCTGGTCTCGAACCCAGGTGCTCAGGCAATTCTCTTGTCTCTGTTTCCCAAAGTGATGGGATTACAAGTGTGAGCCACTGTGCCCAGAGACAACATTAAATAATTTTGAAGAAAGGGGGAAAAATCCTCCACTCTCATAACAGCAGTATTTATTTTACATATATCTTCCAATTCATGATTATATACTTATTTTTACATTGCAGATCATAGTATATATTATACAGAATCTGAAATCTTGACTTTACATTGTGTCATAAACATTTTTCCCATGATCAAACTCTTCAATGAGCAAGAAGCCAAAGCAAGTTATGTTCTCTGAAGTACTCACATTGAGAAGATGTATACTTCTACTGTTTTTGTTTTGTTTGTTTTGTTTGAGTTGGAGTCTCACTCGGTCACCGAGGCTGAAGTGCAGTAGCATGCTCACGATCATCCTAGAGTCACCTGTTGAGCTCTGGTGATCCTTCCACCTCAGCCTTCCAAGTAACCAGAACTACAGGTGCACGCTACCATGCCTGGCTAATTTTTTTATTATTGTAGAGATGGAGTCTCGCCAAGTTGCCCAGGCTCAGGCAATCTCCTCACCTCGGCCTCCCAAAATGCTGGGATTACAGGCTTGAGCCACCATGCCCAGCCTACTTGTACTGCTACCAGAGTCATTTAAAAGCTGATGAAGAAAACCAGTCCTGTTGCTTTTATAGTCATTCCACATTTTACAATACTACTCAGTTTGATACCCTTGATAGTCATCATACATGGCTTTGAATGACTGTTGAACCCTTCCAGAAGTCCTATCAATTCTGAAAACATGAAGAAAGAATAAGATGCTGGGTCTATTTTGAAAGAGCAATTTTAAAAAATATTTTCATGGCAGTATTCCATTAACACCAACTTTGGGCTGACATCAAGCCACACATATACAAAATACATATACATAATTAGAATAATTCATGGAGTGAAGGCGAGGAATACAAATACACTGTAGAATAGGTAAAATAAGACTGGGGGTGGTGGCTCATGCCTAGAATCTCCACACTCTGGGAGGCTGAGGCAGGAGAATTGCTTGAGGCCAGGAGTTCAAGTCCAGCCTTGGTAACATGAGGAATAAAAAAATTTAAATGGGTGTGGTGGTACTTGCCTATAGTTCTGGCACTTCAGGAGGCTATAGTGGAAGGATGATCTGAGGTTAAAAGGTTGAGGCTTCAGTGAGCTCTGACTGGCAGTGCACTTGAGCCTGGGCAACAGTGACTCCGACTCAAAAAAAAGAGAAAAAGTAGCCGGGCTCCGTGGCTCAGCCTGTAACCCCGTGCCTTTGGGAGGCTGAGGTGAGTGGATTGCCTGAGTCCGCGGGTTCGAGACCCGCCTGGGCAGGCGAGACCTCATCTCTACAATAAAAAAAAAAAAATCAGCCGGGCGTGGTAGCATGCGCCTGTAGTTCCGGCTACTCGGAAGACTGAGGCGGAAGGATCACCAGAGCCCAGCAGGTCGAGGCTGCGGTGGCCGGGAGCGGCCACTGCACTCCAGTCTGAGTGAGACTCCAACTCAAAAAAGAAAAGAAAAAGAAAAAACAGGTAAAATAAAAATAAAACCAGCAAATAAAAGGTAAGAGCAAGTGTAAGGGGAAAAAAAAGTAGAGACTGAGGAGAGTATAAGAGGTAACCGCCAGGTGCAGTGGCTCTTCCCTGTAACTACTAGGGAGGCTGAGGCAGGAGCATTGCTCAAAGCCAAGAGTTCAAGACTAGCCTGGGCAACCAGGCTAGCAAGACCTCTGTCTCTTAAAAAGAAAAAAGAAAAAAAACCACACTTACTTTGATAGAATTTCATAAGAGCTTTGTGCATAGTCGGAATTCACATACTTCATGAAATGATAGAACTTCAGTTGTAGAAGAGTCTTTACTTGAATCTTTTTCTAAAATTGTTGAATGAATGCATATTTAGCATAAAAGTTAGGAACGGTGGTATTTTTAGTATTTGGTTTTGCAGCCAAATTTCATTCGCATTCTTTGTACAATACATTTTACTTCTCTTGGGTTAGTATTAAAACGTGTTTAAGTTCTCTGTGTTTGGAAAGGTAGTTGCAAGTGTTCTAGATAATTAAAACATAACTTCTGGGTTGAGCTCAGTGGCTCAGCCTGTAATCACAGCACTGTAGCAGGCCAAGGCGAGTGGATTGCCTGAGCCCACCAGTTCGAGACCAGCCCAGGCAACTTTGCGAGACTTCGTCTCTACAATTAAAAAAAAAAAAAGATAGCCGGGCATGGTAGCGCTCGCCTGTAGGTTTGTTACTTGGAAGGCTGAGGCGGAAGGATCGCTGGAGCCCAGAGGGTCAACGTGTAGGGGTGGCTGTGAGTGTGCCACTGCACTCCAGCCTGGGCGACGGAGTAAGACTCCATCTCAAAAATAAATAAATAAAAATAAAAGCAAACTTCTGGAATATTAAGAATGATTTCAAAAGGTGATAAAGTTTGAGCAGAAATTTAAGGGAGATAATTATTTTGAGTTGCCAATGGAATCTTAATTAAAAAATTCAATATTTATTGATAGACTGTTGTGTGCCAGGCATGGGCCACATCCTGGGAGTACAACTATGAGCAAGACATGATGTCTGTCTTCAAAAAGCTTAAAGGTCAACAGGAGATTGGGTGTGGTGTCTCACACTTGTAATCCCAGCACTTTGGGAGGCAGAGGCAGGAGAATCACTTGAGCCCAGGAATTCGGGACCAGCCTGGGCAGCATAGTAAGACCTCAACTCTACCAGAAAAACTAGCCAGGCGTGGTGATGTGTGCCTGTAGTCCCAGCTACTTGGGAGGCTGAAGCAGGAAGATTGCTTGAGTTCAGGAGGTCAAGAGGGTGTGATGAGCTGCTGGATTGTGCCTTTGCACTCCAGCCTTGGCACCAGAGTGAGACCCTGTCTCAAAAAAAAGTTGGGTATTATAATACACCCAGAGAATGGACAGGAGCTAGTATGGAAGCACAAAAGAGGAATGTGGAGAAAGAAATTATCCCAGAAGGAATACTTTTTCTTTTTTTTTTGAGGTGAAGTCTCACTCTGTCACCCAGACTGGAGTGCAGTGGCCACTCCCGGCCACCACAGCCTCTACCTGCTGGGCTCCGGTGATCCTTCTGCCTCAGCCTTCCAAGTAGCTGGAATTACAGGCACGCGCTACCACGCCTAGCTAATTTTTGATTTATTGTAGAGATGAGGTCTCGCCAAGTTGCTCAGGCAGGTCTCGAACCCGCGGGCTCAGGCTATCCATTCACTTCAGCCTCCCAAAGCGCGGAATTACAGGCTGAGCCACCGAGCCCGGCAAGGAATAATTTCTTATCAAAAACCTGGAAGAGGGCTGCTTCTGGCAGGAAGAATATGTGCAAAGCAGATATGTGTATGTCAGAGCAACAGACATACACAGAAGTTAGAGATGGGAGACAATCGGCTTAGGAAATGGATGATTCCAAACACAGCATAAATCATAGCTAGTTGGAGATGCAGTAAACGGAGCTAAAGACATAAATGGGAGATCGGATGGGCCTTGTAAGGCATGTTCAGAAATCTTGGCTGCATTCTGATTATAGCAGGGAGTCAATGGAGGATTTTAATTAGGGAGTGATGTAATCAAATTTGAGGGTTTGTTTTTTTTTTTGAAAAAGCTACTCGGCTATAGTGGAGAAGAGGTAGACACAAAGATCAGTAGAAAGATGTTATATTAATTCAAGAAAGATACTCGTGTCCAGAAACAAGTTAGTGGAAGACAAGTAGACTCTGAATGGTATGGGAAGAAATCGGAGGAGTCATAGTGAAGCTTGGAATTCTGTTTGGGACATCTAAGTATGCAGCAGTGTTATTTGTGAAGGTATGATTGTAGAAGTCTGGGGAGAAGATGGTTAGTTCAGTTTGGAATAAGTTAAGGTGTTGTTAGCGGGACTTCCCAATGGAGCTGTTCAACAAGCAAATGGATATTTGGGTCTAGAAAGTGGAGTGAGCAATCTGTCATATATTGATGGCAGTTAAAGATTTTTTAAAAAGATGGCATCTTGCAGGGGAGAATGTAGTGTTAAAAATTAGTAGGCTCCAGGACACAAAGCTGAATGAACACCAGCATCTGGGAGACTGAAGAAGAAAGTGCAGGGAAACCAAAGATGTAGGAGGAAAACTAGCAGCATATGATGGTACTTCAAACATCAGAAGTGTGATGAGACCTCAGAAAGGCATTATAGGAAGTCAGAAATCATTGATTTGGGAGTGAGCGGTTAGGGCTGGAAGATATCTTAGAAACCTTCTTGACCCATTTCTGAGTTATACAACTGAGAAATTGGATGCCCAGACAAGTAAACTGACTTCGGGTTATGTATCTAGGTCAGTACTTCTGAAATGTATTTGAAGGAAAGGACCCTCCTCCCTTTCATTACATTTTCAATCTTTCAAAGTACACTCTTTCCAAGATTGTACTTTTGTAAAATATAATAAAAATTATTTCAGACATACAAGCTGGGTGCGGTGGTGTATGGCTGTAGCCCTACCTACATGGGGGGCTGAGGCAGGAGGATTACTTGAGCCCAGGAGTCGGAGGGTGTAGTGTGGTGATTGCATCTGTGAATAGCCCTTGCACTCCAGCCTGGGCAATGTAGTTAGACCCTATCTCTCTTGGGAAAAAAAAAAAAAAGACATATAAAAACCAGCCCAAATTCTTTTAAAAAATTAAGGTACATCATTTGTATATTTACCCTTTTTGTTGTATAGTAACATGTGTGCAATCCAGTTACCATAATCACAGTCAAGATACAGAATACAAACCAGGCTCGGTGGCTCAGCCTGTAATCCCAGCGCTTTGGGAGACTGAGTAGAGATGAGGTCTTGCCAACTTGCCCAAGTTGGTCTTGAATCCCTGGGCTCAGGCAGTCCTATCATCCCGCCTCCCTGGCTTTTTTTTTTTTTTTTTAAAGAAAGGTAAGTTTATTAAAAGGAAAGATATTTTGTAAAAGCCACAATGGGCAGGACAGAAATGAAAGTATCTGCTGTCTGGTGCATTTTTTTAAATGTTGAAAAATACTTAAAAACTCTAGGATTGGAGACTGATGAAGTTAAAATGTCAGCTTATTTCTTATAACTATTATCCAATCCCATTTCCTTGGGGGATAGTCTAGCTTATTTTGTTCTCATTGCTGCCTCAAAATGTGGAACCAGAAGGTAACCTCTTGGTGTCCCTGTCATTTCAGGTTGGCTCCTGGAGCTGGGAGGTGGGGCCAGTTCCAAAGGCCTCTGAACCGGACAGGTGCCCATCTGGTGAGAAGGGGAGGGACCCCTATGCATGAGAAGGAGAGTGGGGGCAGGTGGCCCCTTATTCACGAGAAGAGAGATGACCTCCCTTATTCATGAGAACAGGGGGCCACCCTTACCCATGAAAAGAGGCGTGAGGCAGCCCCTGCACTGTGAGAAGAGGACATACCCTCAATCCTGTGAGAGGCACAGACTTCAGCCCCCAAGCAGCCAACATGCCACCCAAGGTGGGTTCTCCCTGTGGGCCTAAAGGGGCCTTCCCTTCACTGTGTTAGGATCATGAAGCCTCTAGTGACTCACACAAAGGAGGTGAGAGAACCTGAGACATCTGGGCGGGGGCGGGTGTGAGTCACAAGTCCTCACAGATGTTGAGCACAGGTGGCCCTGACCTGGAACCTGTCACGCTGTCCCTGTCCCCAGGTCTCACAGCCCCCATCATCTAGTCCCACCCTGGAGTGCTATGGAGGGTTCCCCAGTCCCAGCTGCCTCCCCTGGGCCATCAAGGATGTGACACAGGGGGCAGTGACATCAAGAACTGTGACACCAGCTGGGCGCCTTTGGGAGGCTGAGGTGAGTGGATTGCCTGAGCCCGCGGGTTTGAGACCCGCCTGGGCAGGTGAGACCTCATCTCTACAATAAAATCAAAAAATTAGCCGGGCATGGTAGCGCGTGCCTGTAATTCCGGCTACTCGGAAGGCTGAGGCGGAAGGATTGCCAGAGCAGAGCAGGTCGAGGCTGCGGTGGCCGAGAGTGGCCACTGCACTCCAGTCTGGGCGACAGAGTGAGACTCCAACTCAAAAAAATAAAAAACAAAAAAAATAATAAAAATTTAAAAAAAGAACTGTGACATCATGGACTGCAACATCAGGCACTGTGACATTAGGAATAGTGACCCAGGAACCTGGGCAGGAACTGGCCACAGCACTTTGCAGTTGTGCAGCCGAGCCAGGTGCTCTGGGCCTTGCATTCATGTAGCTCCAGGTAGTAGGATGGCGACCACAGCCAGAGTCTCTGGATGACTGTAGCTGCTGACAGAGGGCAGGGAGGAAGCTAGAGTGGCTACCCACACTCCCCTGCCTCTTTGAAGACTCACAGAAAGGAGGGTGGGGGAATGCAAGGAGTGCACCTGAGGGAGAGCCTGCCCCTGATCGAGAGCCCTGAGCTTGGGAGAGAGTCCTGCACCTGATGTTGAGAGTTCTGCACCTGAGGGAGAGCCCTGCAACTGATGGAGAGAGCCTTGCACCTGATGAAGAGCTCTGAATCTGGGAGAAAGCCCTGCAATTGATGGAGAGAGTCCTGCACCTGAGACAGAACCCTGACCCAGGGAGAGAGTCCTGCACCTGAGGTAGGGTCCAGCACTTGAGGGAGGCCTGCACTGGGAAAGCCCTATAACCTGAGGGAGAGCCCTGCACTTGAAAAAGAGCCCTGTGCCTGAGGGAGAGCCCCAGTACATGATGAAAAGTTCCTGCAACTAAGAAACTAAGCCCTGCACAAATAAAAGCTCTACACCCGCAGGGCAGCCCTGCATCCAAAAGTCAGCCTTTGCACCTGAAGGAGAGCCCCTAGAGCAGAGTGACAGCCCAGCACCTGATGAAGACACCTTGCACTTGAGCGCAAGCCCTGAACCTAAGAAAAAATCCTGGAGATGAGTGAGACCCCCTGGAGGTTAGCTAGGCCCTGCACCTGACAAAGAGCTCCTGCACCTGAAGGAGAACCCTGCACCTGATAAAGAACTCTGGTAACTAAAAAAACACCTTTGCACCTGAGAAAGACTCCCTGTTCATGAGAGAAAGTTCCTGTACCTGACAAAGAGCCCCTACGCCTGAATGAGAGTCCTGTACCCATTAAGAACTCCGGTAACTAAAAAACACCTTTGCACCTGAGAAAGAATTTCTACACCTGAAGGAAAACTCCTGCACCTGATAAAAAGCCCTTTCACTGAGGAAAAATTCTCCTGGACATCAACAGGTCCCTCACACCTGACAAAGACTTTCTGCACCTGTGGGAAAGCCCCGACCCTAATGAAGAACACCTGCATATATATATATATATATATATATATATATATATAAAAGAAAAAAAACAAGCTTTGCACCTGAGGAAGAGTCCCTGCACCTGAGGCAAAGCTCCAGTACCAGGTGAGGAGCCCATTACAAGACCTAGAGCCCTGCCCCTGAGAGAAAGCCCAGCACCTGATGAAAAGCCCCTGCACCTAAAAAGTTCTGATGAGTGAGAATCCCTGGACATGAGCAACTCCCTTCCAATTTGTTTTTTCATGTCTTTTGCCCTAGGTATAACCACAGCTGATTAAGCATTAATGCAAGTCAAAATGTTTCAGTGAACAAGTTTCAGTGGTTCAACTTTATAACAATTATAAATAAACCTGTTAAATTTTTCAGGACAATGCCAGCATTTGAATTTTTTAAAACAAGTGAATTTCTTATTGATGGCAAAAAAAAAAAAGAAAAGAAAAGAAAAGAAGGTTGTGTGTACCACCTCCACACACAGACTGGCAGTCATCTAAAGCTACCCATTTTTCTATGTCTCTACAAGCCCTAGAAATCCCTACAATTTCTTACCTGCAGTGATGCTAAGAACTCCTCTCTGAAATTTCCTCCATGTAAATAAAATTTTTTCTTTATTTTTTAGTTGGATTCTCTGTCACCCAGGCTGGAGTGCAGTGGCACGCCACGGCCACTGCAGCCTCGACCTGCTGTGCGCAGGTGATCCTGCTGCCTCAGCCTGCCAGGTAGCTGGAACTCATGTAAATAAAATTAAGCCCTCAGACATTATCACTGAGTTCTCAGAGGCCCTGGGAGAGTACACCCCAGAAATAATAGAGTAGAACCCCAAGATAATATTTGATTTGTCTATTAAAAGGAGGGCATTAGAGTGATTAAAAATAGATCATAGACTGGGTGCAGTGACTCATGCTTATAATCCCAGCACATTGAGAGGCCAAGGGGAGAGGATTACCTGAGCCCACAGGTTCAAGACCAGTCTGGGCAACTTGGCAAGACCTCATCTCTACAATAAATCAAAACATTACCTGAGTATGGTGGTGCAGGCCTGTAGTTCCAGCTACTTGGAAGGCTGAGGCAAAAGGATCGCCTGAGCCTAGCAGGTAGAGGCTGGGGTGGCCATGAGCGTGCCACTGCACTCCAACCTGGGAGATAGAGACTTCGACTCAAAAAAAAAAAAGCCAGGCTCGGTGGCTCAGCCTGTAATCCCGCTCCTTTGGGAGGTTGAGGTGAGTGGATTGCCTGAGCCTGTGGGTTCGAGACCCTCCTGGGCAGCGAGACCTCATCTCTACAATAAATAAAAAAAAATCAGCCGGGCGTGGTAGTGCATGCCTGTAATTCCGGCTACTTGGAAGGCTGAGGCGAAAGGATCGCCGAAGCCTGGCAGGTCGAGGCTGCGGTGGCCGGGAGCGGCCACTGCACTCCAGTCTGGGCGACAGAGTGAGACTCCAACTCAAAAAAAAAAAAAAATTTACCTTTCTTTTCTTTTTTTGTTGTTTTTTTTTTTTTGGTTTTTTTTTTTTGAGTTGGAGTCTCACTCTGTCGCCCAGACTGGAGTGCAGTGGCCGCTCCCGGCCACCGCAGCCTCGACCTGCCGGGCTCCGGCGATCCTTCCGCCTCAGCCTTCCAAGTAGCCGGAATTACAGGCATGTGCCACCACGCCCAGCTGATTTTTTGATTTGTTGTAGAGATGAGGTCTCGCTGCCCAGGCGGGTCTCGAACCCGCGGGCTCAGGCAATCCACTCACCTCAGCCTCCCAAAGGCGTGGGATTACAGTCTGAGCCACTGAGCCCGGCTAGAAAGATAAATTTAGTAAAGGAAAGATAAGTCATAAAGGGCACAACGGGCAGGACAACAGAAAGTGTCTGCTATCTGCCACCATAAACACTTTTAAGTGTAAAAAAAGTTTCTTTGACATCATACCTTAATTTTATGGATTGTGGTTTTGTGTTTTGCAGGATCTTGAGAGCAATTGCCAGAGAAGACATTCATTATGAATGAGGTTGGAGTTATGTTTTTTCTCTCAATGTTTTGAACCATTTGTGTTTATTTTCTTATTTGCATTCTTTTCTTATTTTTCTGTTTGCTCATTGGTCTTTCTCTTCTCAATATCTAGGGGCTCTTTATATATTAGGAAGATTGACCTTTTCTATGTAATGAGTTGAAATTTCTCCATGTAAATGAGTCCCCACACTCCTAGAAAAAGATTGACTGTTCTGCCCAGCATGATGACTCATGCCTATAATCCCAGCACTTTGGGAGAGTGATATGAGAGGATTGCCTGAGCCCAGAGTTTCAAGACCAGCCTGGGCAACTTGGCGAGACCTCATCTCTACAATAAATTAAAAAATCAGCCAGGCATGGTGGTGTGTGCCTGTGGTTCCAGCCACTTGGAATGCTGAGGCAGAAGCATCTCCTAAACCCAGCAGGTCGAGGTTGCGGTGGCCGTGAATGTGCCACTGCATTCCAGCCTAGGTGACAGAGTGAGACTCCTACTCACAAAAAAAAAAAAAAAAAGTTGATTGTTCTATAACCATGGTAACAAGTAACTACCGGAACAAGTTATAATCTAATTAGTCAGTGACAACTTGGTTCATTAAACATACCTCTGAAAACCAACCAATCAGCGGTAGCCTCATGCTTTGAAAGTCAGCTCATAAACCGTGCTCAGTGGCTCAGCCTGTAATCCCACGCCTTTGGGAGGCTGAGGTGAGTGGATTGCCTGAGCCCGCGGGTTCGAGACCTCATCTCTACAATAAATAAAAAAATCAGCCAGGCGTGGTAGTGCATGCCTGTAATTCCGGCTACTCGGAAGGCTGAGGCGGAAGGATCGCCGGAGTCCGGCAGGTCGAGGCTGCGGTGGCCGGGAGCGGCCACTGCACTCCAGTCTGGGCGACAGAGTGAGACTCCAACTCAAAAAAAAAAAAAGAAAGTCAGCTCATAATAGGTAAACTAATAAACACACTTCTAGGCTGGGCGTGATAGTTCACACCTGGGAGGCAGGGTACTTGCTTGAGGTCGGGAGTTGAAAACCAGCCTGGGCAACACAGTGAGATCCAGTCTCCACAAAAAATTCAAAAATTAGCTGGATGCGGTGGCACATGACTGTTGTCCCAGCTACTCAGAGGCTGAGGTGGGAGGAAGGATTCAACCCAGGAGTGCAAGGCTGCAGTGAGCTATGATCACACTGCTGCACTTCAACCTGGGCAATAGTGCTAGAACCTGTCTCAAAAAAGGAATGGAGGGGGAATCATTTCTAAAGCTGATGCCAATCCTCTTCCTGCCTCTATAGCCTATAGTCAACACCACTGATATCATTGTACTCCCCAAAACTGTGTAAGAGATCAGCAGTTTGCTCTGTGTAATGTGATTATGACTGACCACCAGCATACCTCTCTCTCCTCTCTCTTAATTAAACAACAAGCTCAGATTTGTGGTCTTTGTTATTCAGTTGTGGTGTCACATCTTGACACCACTTTGTCGTTTGACTTTGATTTTTTTTTCTTTGACTAGGAGTCTCATTCTGTTGCCCAGGGTGGAGTGCAGTGACATGCTCATGGCCACCACAGCCTTGACCTGTTGGGCTCAGGTGATCCTTTCACCATTGCCTTCCAAGTATATGGAACCACAGGCACATGCCACCACCCCTGGCTAATTTTTTTGATTTATTGTAGAGATGAAGTTTTGCCAAGTTGCCCTGGCTGGTCTGGAACCCGCGGGCTCAGGCAGTTCTCTCATCTTGGCCTCCCAAAGTGCTGAGATTGTAGGCCTGAGCCACTGCGCCCAGTCTATGTTTTTTCTTAGGCCTAGTAGTATTTGTTTTATAGGGCTGAGAGCACTGGTATTAGGTACATATATGTTTAGGATTGTTATGTCTTCTTATTGACTTGATCCCTTTAGCTTGATGTTTTCATATTTTTGTTTTATCTAGAAACTTCGTGGGATGACAGTTGAGAATTTGGGTTACTATCCCTATGTCACATTTCCTCTTCATCTAGTCTCCCAATTAAGAGGTGGGTAGCTGGGTATAGTGGTTCATGCTGTAATCCCAGCACTTTCAGAGGCCAAGGGGGGAGAATCACTTTAGGCCAGGAGTGTGAGACCAGCCTGGGCAACATAATGAGACTCTGTCTTTACAAAAATTAAAAAATTAGCTGGACATGGTGGTGTGCAACTGCAGTCTCAGCTACTCAGGAGGCAGAGGCAGGAGGATTGCCTGAATCCAGGAGGTTGAGGCTGCGTGAGCCATATTCATGCCATTGCATTCCAGTTGGGTGACAGAGCAAGGCCTTATCCCTAAATTTTAAAAAAGGTAGGGGAGAAAATTTTTTATTAGACTAGTCGTCAGTTTTTACTTTACCTTGTGTGGGAGAGTTGTTCACTTGAGACAAGTGGTTTATCATCATGACATGTCACTTTTTTTTTTGAGTTGGAGTCTCACTCTGTCGCCCAGACTGGAGTGCAGTGGCCGCTCCCGGCCACTGTAGCCTCGACCTGCTGGGCTCCGGCGATCCTTCCGCCTCAGCCTTCCAAGTAGCTGGAATACAGGCGTGCGCTGCCACACCTGGCTAGTTTTTTGATTTATTGTAGAGATGAGGTCTCGCCAAGTTGCGCAAGCAGGTCTCAAACCTGATTGCTCAGGCAATCCACTCACCTCAACCTCCCAAAGTGCTGGGATTACAGATTGAGCCACTGAGCCTGGCGAATAGTATCGCAAAGGCACACATCAGATGCTAGGTAGCTATTTGATTCTTTTTTTTTTGGAGTCTCACTCTGTCGTCCAGACTGGAGTGCAGTGGCTGCTCCTGGCCACCGCAGCCTCGACCTGCTGGGCCCGGCGATCCTTCCGCCTCAGCCTTCCAAGTAGCTGGAACTACAGGTGCGCGCTACCACGCACGCCTAATTTTTTGATCTGTTATAGAGATGAGGTCTTGCCAAGTTGCCCAGGCGGGTCTTGATCCCTCAGGCTCAGGCAATCCACTCACCTCAGCCTCTCAAAGCATAGGATTACAGGCTGAGCCACCGAGCCCGGCTTGACATGTCACTTCTTACACAACTCTGCTTTTCCTGATGTTAACTTTATTTTGTTTCCTTTAAAATTTCTATGTTCCTGTCACTCAATTTTTTATAACTCACCACAAAACAGTCAAAATCTTCTGAAGACTATTTTCTGGTTTTTTAAAAAATATAGTTTATTTAGAAAGTAAACTGGGAGGTGGGGTGGAGAGAGAGGAGATTCACCTCCCCAAGGTAGGGGAGAGGGCCAAAGCTTAGGAAACATGAGGTCCAAAGTGCCACATGACTGGGCCAGAACTTAGCAAAGCAAAGGTCTGAAGACTGTTTTCTGTTCAACTAAATGTCTCAGCTAGCTACAGTTCCTTTTTTTCCCCCAGGGTCTTGTTGAACCTTCAGTTTGGGTTGTTGCTCTCTCAGTCTCCTTGCACCTCTGGCACCTAGGACTCAACTTTATCTCTTGAGATAGAGTCTTTGTTTCCTGAACACCATATCTTTTTTTTTCTTTACAAGCAGGGAAAAGTGCTTTACACATATCTTTTCACTTCATTTATTCCCTCATTTTGGAGAAGTACATCTATCAGTAGCTTCCTGCAAAAAAGACACATGAGGGCTGGACACGGTGGCTCACGCCTATAATCCCAGCACTTTGGGAGGCTGAGGTGAGAGGATGACCTGAGCCCACAAGTTCGAGATCAGCCTGGGCAACTTGGCGAAACCTCATCTCTACAATAAATCAGAATATTAGCTGGGCGTGGTGGCAAGCACCTGTAGTTTCAGTTACTTGGAAGCCTGAAGTGGAAGGATCGCCTGAGGTCAGCAGGTCGAGGCTGCGGTAGCCGTGACCGTGCCACTGCATTCTAGCCTGAGCAACAGAGTGAGACTCCAACTCCAAAAAAAAAAAAAAAAGGGACACATGAGAGGTAAAAAAAAAATTAAGAACTTGCATATCTGAAAATGTCTGCCATTTAACTGATAGTACAGAATTTCGGGTTGGAAATCATTATTTGAATTTTGAAGTCATTTATTTGAGAATTTGGAAGTCATTTATTTGCTGTCTTCTAGTCTACCATTTCTGATAACAGATCTTTATGACCGTCTTTCTGCCTCTGGAACTTTTGTTCTGAAATTTTGCCATTCAGTACCTTGGAAAGGGTATGTATGTTTTTATTGACTTTAGGCATTTGGCAGGCGCTCTTGGTTACCGACTCATTTCCTTCAGTTCTGGGAAATTGTCTTGTACTTCTTTGAAAATTGCAAATCGCTGCTTGTATTTTTTTTGTTACTTCTCTCTTTAATTTCAGCATTAATTTTACTTTTTTCAAAGGATTGCCTGAGCCCAAGGGTTTGAGACCAGCCTGGGCAACATGGCGAGACCTCATCTCTACAGTAAATCCAAAAAATTAGCCGGGCATGGTGACTCATGCCTGTAGTTCCAGCTACTTGGAAGGCTGAGGCTGTGGTGGCCGTGTGTCCAGGCTGTGGTGGCCGTGAGTGTCCAGGCTGTGGTGGCCGTGAGTGTGCCACTGCGTTCCAGCCTAGCTGACAGAGTGAGGCTCTGACTAAAAAAAAAAATATATATATATATATATTTTTTTTTAATAAGTAACAAGTTATATAATAAGTTATATATATGTATTTTTATAAGTAATATATATATTGTTATAAGTAACAAGTTATATTATATATATAACTTGTTACTTATCTTACTTTCCATTTCTTTGTCTTTTGTTTTTACCTTTCTGGGAAAATTTCCTTGAGTTTATTTCTAACCTGGTTTTTATTTATTTTCTATTTTGTAGAGGTGAGATCTCACTATGTTGCCCAAGCTGTTCTCGAACTCCTAGGCTCAAGCAGTCCTCTTGCCTCGGCCTCCCAAAGTGCTGGGATTACAGTCATGAGCCACTATACATGGCCGCTAACCTGGTTCTAATATATTTTGACTATCATATTTTTAATTTCAAAAGCACATTTTTCTTTTCTGATCTTCCTTTTTTAGCCTTCTGTTCTTATTTTATAAATTTAGAATATTTCCTGAGGTATTAATTATAAGGATCTTTCCTAAGTTCAGACTGCCATAACAAAATACCATAGGCTAGGTGGTTAAAACAACAGAAATTTATTTCTTAAGTTTGGAGACTAGGAAATCTACAGTCAAGGTACTGGCAAGGTAGGCTTCATTCTGAGGCCTCTTGCCTTGGCTTGTTGGTGGCCACCGTCTCACTGTGTGCTCACGTGACCTCCTCTTTGTGTGCACATGGGAGGAGAGCAAGCTGTCTGGTGTCTCTTGTTATAAGGGCACTAATTTCACCATGAAGGCCCACCCTCATGCCCTCATCTAAATCCAACCAATTACCTCCAAAGGCCTCATTTCCAGATGCCATGACTTTGGAGGTTATGCCATCAACATATCAATCGGGTGGGGGGGACACAAAGTTTCCGGCCATAATAGGTTCATCTCTCTATTTTTTAAAATCTCTGAATTGTGGTTTTTTTTTTTTCCTGGATTTTTGGTTTTGTTGTTATTGTGGTTTGAGTCAGACTCTCACTCTGTTGCCCAGGTTGGAGTGCAGTGGCACACTCACAGTCACCACAGCCTCAATCTGCTGGACTCAGGCGATCCTTCTGTCTTAGCCTTCCAAATAGCTGGAACCACAGGCGCACACTGCCACATCAGGCTAATTTTTATCTATTTACTGTAGAGACAAGGTCTCTCTGAGTTGTCCAAGCTGGTCTTGAAACCAGGGGCTCAGGCAATTCTCTTTCTTCAGTCTCCCAAAATGCTGGGATTCCAGATGTGAGCCACCATGCCTGGTTTTTTTTTTTTTTTTTAAGAGTAATCCCGCGCCTTTGGGAGGTTGAGGTGAGTGGATTGCCTGAGCCTGCGGGTTCGAAACCCGCCTGGGCAACTTGGCGAGACCTCATCTCTACAATAAATCAAAAAATCAGCCGGGCATGGTAGCGCATGCCTGTAGTTCCAGCTACTTGGAAGGCTGAGGCAGAAGGATCGCTGGAGCCCAGCAGGTCGAGGCAGACGATCCTCCACCTCAGCCTTTCAAGGGGTATCTGGAAACTTCAGGAAAGGCCCCTCACCCCCTGCCCGGCCTAATTTTTTGGGAAATTTTTTTAATTGTAGAGATGAGTTCTCGCCAAGTTGCCCAGGCTGGTGTCAAACCCTTGAGTTCAGGAAATTATCTTGTCTCCACTTCTCAAAGTGCTAGGATACAGGTATGAGCCACTGCACTCAGCCTGCTTGTGTTTTTAACTATCTTTTACATAAAGACATTTTATAAATGTTTGGTGAATACTTGCAGATTGATGCTGTTTCTGTAATAACATCGGCATGGAACAATGTCAGGCATTGCACTGAACAAATACTCATTTACGCAGTGGTTTTGCCCAGTTCTCATCTGGGCTCTTGGTGCTGTCCAGCAACTATTTGTTTTGCCCCTAGGTCTTTTTTCTCTCCCCTCTTCCCCAAAGCTCTCCCAAGAGTCTCAACTCCTGTATCCCACCATCTCAACACCTTCTTCCACTCCCACCCTACAATCAGAGTTCTGTGGCTCTCTGACTGTGCCATCTTCCAGCCTCATGGAAGATCTTCCTCTCAGCTGCTAACCCCACCTGTGCCTTACATCCCTCCACCTCCTGGGTCCTCAAGTCACCTTGGCTTATCCTGGCTCTGCTGTCTGCATCTGGTTACTCTTGTGAGCCTTCAGTGAAACAAAAGCATGTTCACAAATCTTCCATCTAAAACAAACTTCCTTTGACTTTTCTCAGCTAGACTGGAAAGAGACTCTACTTACTGTTTTCCCCTCATTGTCATTTTGTCTCCGCCTCATGTGTCATTACCCTTGCCAACACCGCCAGTGGCTTCCCAGTTGCCCAATTCACTAGACCTTCCTGAGTCCCTCTAAATGCGTCTAGCATCTGGCACTGGTGTCCGCCTCCTTGAAACGAGCCTCTCGGCGTCCGAGGCTCCAGTCTTTCTGAGCTTTGCTCTTGACCTTCTGGCCATCCTACAGCCAACTCTGTGTAGCCCTCAGTTTGCTGTTGCCCAGCTGGCATAAGCTTGGGTCATCTCACCACTTTCATGATTCTGTCTGTCACGTGACAACTTCCAAACATATTTCCCAGCTATGCCTTTCTTGCACTTTAGATAAATACTGGACATCACCCCAGGCCCTTCAAACCTACAGTCCAGGCCTGGCACGGTGGCTCAAGCCTGTAATTCCAGCACTTTGGGAGGCTGAGGTGAGGGGATTGCCTGAGCCCATGGGTTTGAGAACAGCCTGGGCAACTTGGCGAGACCTCCTCTCTACAATAAATCAAAAAATTAGCCAGGCATGGTAGCACGCACTTGTAGTTCTGGCTGCTTGGAAGGCTGAGGCCGAAGGATCGCCAGAGCCCAGCAGGTCAATGCTGGGTGGCTGTGAGTGTGCCACTGCACTCAAGCCTAGTAGACAGTGAAACTCCAACTCAAAAAACCCCCAAAAACCTACAGTCCATAACTGATGGACTGACAATGTATGATTCTGTGTTATAAGCAAGGTGATTTCCTGCTTTTTGGGGTGAGGGGGCCGGGAGCTGCAGAGGGTGGTCTTTGAGATCCCCTTTAACTGTGAGGCAGCTTGAGACAGAAGTTGACATGGATTCAGTTTCTGGTATTCTGGGAAGCTACGGTTTTCACATCTGTAAAAAGAATACTTCCTCCCAGTGTTGAGTGTATACCTCATAGCAGACATTCGACAAAAGTTGACTTCTTTGCCCTTGAGTATTCCATGGCTTACAAGGGGGGACCAAAAAAAAAAAAAAAACAAACCAAACAAACTGGAATTATCTTTTGGAGGGCAGCCCCTTGTAGTACAGGCTTCCCCCACTAGGTGAGTGTTCTAGGAACCCATTGGCATCAGTGTACTAGTTAGCGTTGTTGTGAGAGACTGTGTTCGGCTTTAGTGAATTTTTTGGTGGCAAACTGGTAACTGATTCTTCCATGTGACAACACACCTGCCCATACCCACTCTGAGTGTTCAGGAGTTTTTGACGAAAAATGGCATGGCCTCCATGATTCACCCTCCCTATTCACCCAATCTCACCCCAAGTGGCTTTTTGTTTCCCTGAAAATGTTCTCAAAGGGAAACATTTTGCTGATGTGGAACAAGTGAAACAAAAAAACAGCAGAAGCACTAAAGGGCATCAAAACCGATGAGTTCAAAAACTGTTTTGAGCAGTGGAAAAAGTATACTTTAAAGGTGACTGGGCCGGGTTCAGTGGCTCAGCCTGTAATCCCAGCACTTTGGGAGACTGAGGTGAGTGGACTGCCTGAGCCTGCAGGTTTGATACCAGCCAGGACAACTTGGCGAGACTTCGTCTCTACAATAAGTCAAAAAAAAATTGCTGGGTGTGGTGGCTCACCCTTGTAATTTCAGCTACTTGGAAGACTGAGGTGGAAAGATCAGGTTGAGGCTGTGGTGGCCGTGAGTGTGCTACTGCACTCTAGTTGGCGACAGATTGAGACTATGACTCAAAAAAAACCCCAAAAAAACCATGTTTTCATTCCCTGAGCACAACAATGTGGGCACCCAAAAGTGAACGGCTTATCTTGGAATATACTGAGTGGCAGAGGAGAGCCAACCCAGGCTTCAAACACAGCTGTATATTATTTGTCAGTAATGAAGAGTTAATAGGCATATATATCTCTATAAAGAGATTTTTATAGTTGCAATCATCCTGATTATAGCTGTTTTACCCCTACATCTTAGTTTTGGGTTAGGGAATATGAAAAATATTGCTTTTCTAGAAGACTAGATTTGTTCAGTAAATCAGGGCATTTATATGAACTTTGTCATAAAAGTTACGGTATATGTAAATTTTGGGTTTTTTTGAGTTGGAGTCTCACTCTGTCGCCCAGACTGGAGTGCAGTGGCCGCTCCCGGCCACCGCAGCCTCGACATGCTGGGCTCCGGCGATCCTTCCGCCTCAGCCTTCCAAGTAACCGGAGTTACAGGTATGCGCTACCACGCCCGGCTGATTTTTTGATTTATTATAGAGATGAGGTCTCGCTGCCCAGACGGGTCTCGAACCCGCAGGCTCAGGCAATCCACTCACCTCAGCCTCCCAAAGGCACGGGATTACAGGCTGAGCCACCGAGCCCGGCTGTATGTGTAAATTGAGAGGTTGATTATTTTGAAAGAAATGACACTTATGTGGATATATAATTTCTGGTATATTTGTTAAAAGACACCTGTCACATTACCTTATTCTGTCCATCCCAGTTTGTGCTTTGTAGCAAGTAAAAAGACTCACCCTAGTTGTGCCGTCATTTTTTCTCTTTAACAATCAAAACAGAGTAACATGCCACACATTCATTTCATTCTTAGATGTGTAGATACATACAGCGTCATGAATACATTGCCAAAACTTTTTTTCTTTATTAAAGAATTACTTCACTTTAACTCCTCCTGCATTTAAAATAGAAGTGCACCATTTCCAAAAATGACTTGATTTGGGTCATAAAATTAAGGAATTTCTCACAGTACACAATAGTTGTTGATTTTTTTGATATATTGAGAGAGTCTTGAAAGAGTTTGAGAACTGAAACTAGAAGGCATCTTATCACTTTCAATCTTTACATTTTAGGATACTTTAAGATTTGCTGCTAGTAATTTTGTTGAAGAGCTGTTTTTCAACAGACTCTAAAAACAACCTTAACCACTTGCATTTTGACTGCAGACATTGTCACTGTTTGGTTCACACTTTTCTTCTTGGTGACATGAGAAGTGTTTGCATGTGTGATCATGTCTTTTGTTCGTCTATACTCTTGGAGTGTATCCCAAGACCATGGTGTCACTGAGAAATAACTTTAGGCTGTGGACCGTTGAGTATGCGGATCAGCGACTTTCAAGTAACATGCATTGTCAGCAAATATTTTTCCACTCCCTCTCTTCCATGCAGACTTTACTATGGATACACTGTACTCCATTGTGTGCCTGCTCTGTCCTGTTTCAGTGTGGGCTTTTTGGTTTTAATGACAAAGCACAGTTGACCAAGGTATTATCACAAGTCTGAGTGTGTGAGTATCTCTTGCTGCACATTTCTTCATTCATCACTAAGCACTGCAAGACTCAGAGCTCGACAAAAGCTTCTCTTTGCTTAGTTTCATCCTGTAGTCATGTTTGAACTTGGGAGTTTCTTCAAAGTAAAAATGAGATGTGCAGTTTTAAAGGTTGCTGCCAGAGGGAGGATCAGTTATGCTTTTAGTTAGTAACGGTACTATTCTAGTACACTGTGCACTAAAAAGTGTTACTGTGAATTGGGGGGGTTTTTTTTGGTTCTTTGTTTTGTTTTGACTGACAATACTAGTGCCTATATCATGGGGTTTTTTTGTTTTACGTTAAATGAGTTCATTTCACATAAAATATTTAGAATGGCGCCTAGCACACTGTAAGCACTTGATAAATGTGATCTCCTATTATCATTTTTTCTTACTATATCTGTTGGACAGCTCTTTATGATCATGTGGGAGTAGACAGAGGACCACTGAAGAGAATGCTGCACAGGGCGATTTGCCCTTTCCCCTACCTCTCATCTTTTCTTTTTTTCTTTCTGTTTTTGAGTTGGATTCTCATTCTGTCACCTAGGCTGGAGTGCAGTGGCATGCTCCAGGCTACTGCTGTCTTGATCTGCAGGGTTCACACGATCCTTCCACCTCAGCCTTCCAAGTAGCTGGAACCACAGGTGTGTGCCATCACCCCTGGCTAATTTTCAGATTTATTGTGGAGATGAGGTCTTGCCAAGTTGCCCAGGCTGGTCTTGAACCCATGGACACAGGCAATCCTCTCACCTCGGTCTGCCAAAGTATTGGGATTACATGAGTGAGGCACTGTGCCCGACCCCACCTCTTGTCTTTTAAAAGTTATGCATAGCCGGGCTCGGTGGCTCAGCCTGTAATCCCGCGCCTTTGGGAGGCTGAGGTGAGTGGATTGCCTGAGCCCGCGGGTTCGAGACCCGCCTGGGCAGCGAGACCTCATCTCTGCAATAAATCAAAAAATCAGCTGGGCGTGGTAGCGCATGCCTGTAATTCCGGCTACTCGGAAGGCTGAGGTGGAAGGATCGCCGGAGCCCAGCAGGTCGAGGTTGCGGTGGCCGGGAGCGGCCACTGCACTCCAGTCTGGGCGACAGAGTGAGACTCCAACTCAAAAAAAAAAAAAAGTTATGCATAATATATCTTAGGGAATTATACTGCAAATATTACACACCTCCATATGAAGAAAACCCTCCAGTACATCCTTATTTGGTCACACAGTGTTATCTGGAATATTTCACGGTATTGCATAACTTGCAATGTGAGACTCTATGCATTGTAGTTTGGATAATCATTTTCCTGAAGAGGAGTTAAAAAGATAAAAAAATGATTTGAAAATTGTTTCATGTATTTATTAGAAGTAAGTTTGACTATAGGTGACAGGTACCCAGAAGTTGGTTACCCCCCCCCTTTTTTTTTTGAGTAGGAGTCTCACTCTGTCACCCAGGCTGGAGGCAGTGGCACTTTACAGCCACCCCGGAGTCGACCTGCTGGACTCCGGCAATCCTTCCACCTCAGTCTTTCAATTAGCTGAAACTATAGGCATGCGCCACCACGCCTGGCTAATTTTTATATTATTTATTTATTGTAGAGATGTGGTCTTGCCAAGTTGCCCAGGTTGGTCTAGAATCCACAGGCTCAGGCAATCCACTCACCTCTGCCTCCCAAAGTGCTGGAATTACAGGCTAGGCCATAGAGCCCTGCCAATATCTTTATTTAATTAACATTAAAGAAGTCCATTGTTAGTCAGTCATTGAACCCAGCAAGGCCACTAGGACCTTGGACTCTGTCCATATTTTCATTCTAACATTCATAGCACGTAGGCCCATAGGCCTTATGCCTGTTGCCACACAGATGCAAGATGGCTGCTCCACCTCTAGCCTCTTGTCCACACATCTGGTGAGAAGAAGGGAGGACAGGTAAAAGGCAGAGAGGAAAGCCAGAGAGAGAGAGTGCTTTTATCCAGAAAACAGGCCAACACAGTGACTCATGCCTGTAATCTCCGCACTTTGGGAAGCCAAGGCAGGAGGATCACTTGAGCCCAGAAGTTTGAGACCAACCTGGGCAACATAGTGAGACCTCATCTCCAAAAAAAAAAAAATCGCCTTTGGGAGGCTGAGGTGAGTGGATTGCCTGAGCCTGCGGGTTCGAGACCCGCCTGGGCAGCGAGACCTCATCTCTACAATAAATCAAAAAATCAGCCGGGCGTGATAACGCATGCCTGTAATTCCAGCTGCTTGGAAGGCTGAGGTGGAAGGATCCCCGGAGCCCAGCAGGCAAGGCTGCGGTGGCCGGGAGCGGCCACTGCACTCCAGTCTGGGCGACAGAGTGAGACTCCAACTCAAAACAACAACAACAACAACAACAAAAATCAAAAAATTAACTGGGTCTGGTGGCACATACCTGCCATCTCAGCTACTTGGGAAGCTGAAGCAGAAGGATCACTTGAGCCCAGAAAGTCGAGGTTGCAATAAACAGGAACTGTGTCACTGCACTCCAGCCTGGGTGACAGAGTGAATCCTGTCTCCAAAAAAAAGAAAAGAAAAGAAAACACAAGTTTACCCAGAAACCCTCGACTTCTGTCCCATCAGCTGGACTGTCAATTGGCACTCCATAAATGCAAGAGACTCTAGGGAAGGGTATTTTTTTTGAGTCAGAGTCTCCCTCTGTCGCCCAGGCTGGAGTGCAGTAGCACGTTTACGGCTGCTGCAGCCTCTACCTGCTGGGCTCAGGCGATCCTTCCACCTCAGCCTTCCAAGTAGTGGGGACTACAGGCGTGCACCACAACATCCAGCTAATTTTTTGACTTATTGTAGAGATGAGATCTCACCATGTTGCCCAGGCTGGTTTCGAGCCGGCTCAGGCAATCCTCTTACCTCGGCCTCCCAAAGTGCTGGGATTATAGGCGTGAGCCACCGCGCCTAGCCCAATTTCCATTTTCTTAAAGCCCTTCCCTAGTATGTCTACAGGCACTTTCACATCTGTTGACTCCTTTCGTACTTGCTGTATGGTTGATAGAGATTAATATGCTCACTCTCATATATGAGAAAAAAGGGCCAAAGAGGCTGACTTGCTCAATATTGCCCAGCTCGGCTGGACGCGGCGGCTCACGCCTGTAATTCCAGCACTTTAGGAGGCCGAGGCGGGAAGATTGTTTGAGCCCAGGAGTTCAAGACCAGCCTAGGCAGCATAGTGAGACCTCGTGCCTACAAAAAATAAAAATACATACATAGATAAATATTACCCAGCTAGGGTTTCAGACTTTCCACTATACCAGCTCTAGGAAAATTAACTGGAAACTTTTCAACTCTCCAGGCCTCACCAGGAGCTGGCTAGCTGATTCTGAAGAAATGTAATTGGTTACATTGTTTATGAAATCATAAATGCAATTTAAATATAGCTGGTAGTGTTGCAAGTGTGGTGACCCATCAACAGGGGGACCCCACAGAGACCTGCTATAAATTCCTGATTAAGTGACCGATTGGCTTAACGGAAGCAAGGCAGACACCCAGAGTAGGAAGGGAGGTCACCCTGAGAAAATGGCCCTTCATAACTGTTCCTGGCCCCTGAGTTCCCTCTAGGGGGCGCTGCCGCCACCATCCTTCTCAAAGATAGAGCCCGCCAGAGGTGAAAGGCGGATTCCTGCCATTGCTCTGCTGTATGGTTACACGCCATCCGGGAGGAAAAATGTAGTCATCAATTGTTCGGAAACATGGGATTCTTTTGACTCTGGCGTCGAAATCGGTAGCAGCAAAGCCACATGCTCACGGGGGAGAAACCCAAGTCTAGATGTCTCTCTAACTTGCAGTGTTCTAACTTGCCCAGAGACTCCTGGGCAACATAGTGAGACCTCATCTCCAAAAAAAATAAAAAAAATTAGAAAGCCCACCTCCTGGTCATCAATGAAGTTCATAAGTAATAGAGAAATATATTCTCATTTCTCTAATTTCAGCAATTCCAATCAAAGAAAGACTCCCAAAC
Source organism: Cephalopachus bancanus (assembly GCA_027257055.1). Classification (NCBI taxonomy): domain Eukaryota; kingdom Metazoa; phylum Chordata; class Mammalia; order Primates; family Tarsiidae; genus Cephalopachus; species Cephalopachus bancanus. Next base: position 1,823,041 of record JAPVLO010000230.1, on the reverse strand, counting down.
CCCAATCCAAGTCCCAAAGGGAAACTGTTACTAGTTTCTGTCTCTCAGAACTTTCCTTATGCATTCTTATCTAGATACTGATCAGTTATGTGGGCCAAGCAGTTTTTGAAAGGTACAATCAAATTTTGTTTTTGTTTCCTTCTGTTTTAATTCATTGTATGGGGCTAGTTTGTCCTTATTGCCTGGGTGAAATTTATTTTATTTTATTTTTTATTTTTTGAGTTGGAGTCACTCTGTCACCCAGGCTGGAGGGCAGTGGCACGCTCACAACCACCGCAGCCTCGACCAGCTGGGCTCAGGCGATTCTTCCCCCTCAACCTTCCAAGTAGCTGGAACTACAGGCACATGCCACCAAGCCTTGCTAATTTTTTGATTTATTGTAGAACTGAAGTCTTGCCAAGTTGCCCAGGCTGGTCTGGAACCCATGGGCTCAGGCAGTCCTCTCACTTCGGCTTCCCAAAGTGCTGGAATTATAGACGTGAGACCCCATGCCTGGTCATGGGTGAAATTTAGAGCAAAGACTCAAGCAGTTTTACCAATGAGTTCTACAAATATTCAAGAAAAAATAATTCCAGTCATGCTCAAACTATTCCAGAATATAGAAAACATTTCTTAAATTATTTTATGAGGATAGCATAACCGTGATACCAAAATAATAATTGAAGGAGAAAATTACAGGACAATCTCGTTCATAAATATATATATTTATATATATAATTTTTGTTTTTTTAGTTAGAGCCTCACTCTTGTTGCCCAGGCTGGAGGGTAGTGGCACACTCATGGCCACCGCAGCCTTGACCTGCTGGGCTCTGGGGATCCTTCTGCCTCAGCCTTCCAAGTAGCTGAAACCACAGGCACGTGCCACCATACCTGGCTAATTTTTTAATTTAATGTAGAGATGAGATCTCACTAAGTAGCTCAGGTTGGTCTCAAACCCCTGGGCTCAGGCAATCCTCTTACCTTCACCTCCCAAAGTGCTGGGATTACAGGAGTGAGCCACCATGCCCAGCTCATTCATAAATATAAATGCACAATTAATAAGCAGATTAGTAGCAAATAAAATTTAGCAATGTATTAAAAAAAAAAGCCTGGCATGGTGGCTCACGCAGATTGAGGCTGTAGTGACTCTAAGTGTGCCACTGCCCTCCAGCCTGGGTGACAGAGTGAGACTCTTAATAAAAAAAAAAAGTAAGCCCCAGTTCGGTGGCTCAAGCCTATAATACCAGCAGTTTGAGAGACTGAGGCAGGAGGATTACTTGAGCCCAGGAGTGTGAGACCAGCCTGGGCAACATAGCAATACCTCATCTCTATTTAAAAAATCACAAAAAAATCAAACAAAGATTAGCTGGACATGATGGTGTGGGCCTGTAATCCCAGCTACTCGGGAGGCTGAGGGAGAAGAATCACTTCAGCCCAGGTGATTGAGACCGTGATGAGCCGTGATTAGGCTCCAGCCTGGGTGACAAAGCGAGACCCCAACTCAAAAAATAAAAATAAAAAAGCATTTAGTAAATTCAATATCAATTCATAATTTAAAAAGAAATATTTTAGCTGGGCATGGTGGCTCACGCCTGTAATCCCAGCACTTTGGGAGGTGGAGGCGAGAGAATTGCCTGAGTTCAGAAGTTTGAGGCCAGCCTGGCAACTTGGTGAGACCTCGTCTCTACAATAAATCAAAAAATTAGCTGGCCACGGTGGCACACACCTGTAGCTCTAGCTACTTGGAAGGCTGAGGCAGAAGGATTGCCTGAGCCCACCAGGTCGAAGTTGGGGTGGCTGTGATCATGCCGCTGCACTCCAGCCTGGGTGACAGAGACTCCAACACTCCAACTCTCTCTCTCTCTCTCTCTCTCTCTATATATATGCAAATTAGGAGTGAACTTCTGATAAAATGTACTGCTCCCACAGAAAAAAAACCTGCAGCAAGAAATCATGCTCAGGCCAGGAGTGGTGGCTTTCCCTGCATTTTGGGAGGCCGAGGTGAGAGGATTACTTGAGCTCACAGGTTCAAGACCAGCCCGGACAACTTGGCGAGACCACATCTCTACAATAAATAAATTTATTTATTTATTTATTTTGAGTCGGAGTCTCACTCTGTCGCCCAGACTGAAGTGCAGTGGCCTCTCCCAGCCATTGCAGCCTCAACCGGCTGGGCTCCGGTGATCCTTCTGCCTCAGCCTTCCAGGTAGCTGGAATTACAGGCACGCACAACCACGCCCGGCTTATTTTTTGATTTATTGTAGAGATGAGATCTCGTCAAGTTGCCCAGGCGGGTCTCGAACCCGCGGGCTCAGGCAATCCACTCACCTCAGCCTTCCAAGGCGTGGGATTACAGGCTGAGCCACCGAGCCTGGCTACAATAAATTTAAAAAATTAGTCAGGTGTGGTGGCATATGCCTGTAGTTCCAGCTACTTGGAAGGTTGAGGCAGAAGGATCACCTAAGCCCAGTAGGTGAGGCTGCAGTGGCCAGGAGTGTGCCACTGCCCTACAACCTGGGTGACAAAATGAGACTGCAACTCAAAAAAGACAAAAAGAAATCGTGCTCAGAAGTGAAGTGCCAAAAGCATTCCCTTGAGGATCAGAACAAGACGAAGGTGCTCATTTCACCACTTTGATTTAAATTTGAAATTAAAGATCTAGGTTAGTGCAGTAAGAAAAACAAAAGATATAAGTATTGGGGAGCAAGAAAAAAAAGTTCATTATTTTCAAACAAGGGTAAAACCACAGGAAACCCAAAAGAATATATAATAAACTATTAGAATTAATAAGAAATTTAGCAAGTTTGCTGTATACAAAATGAATGTGCAAGAGGCAATTATATTGCTTAATACTAGCAACAAGTACAAAATGTAATCTTAAAAATCTACCATTTGTAAAAGATAAAAAATATAAAGTATCAGCCAGGCACGGTAGCTCATGCTTGTAATTCCAGCACTTTGTGGGGCTGAGGAGGGAAGAGTGCTTGAATTCAAGAGTTTGAGACCAGTCTGCTGAACATAGCAAGACCTCGTCGATGCAAAAAATCAAAAAATAATAATCCAGGCATGGTGGCACACACCTGTAGTCCCAGCTACTTGGGAGGCTGAGACAGAAGAATCACTTAAGCTCAGGAGGTTGAGGCTGCTGTGACCTGTGTGTCAGTACACTCCAGCTTGGGTGACAGAGTGAGACCCCCAACTCAAAAAAAAAAAAGTGTCTAGAAATAAATAACAACAGCAAAGTATGACTGTTATAGAGAAATTTTAGAGATTTTCTTGAAAAATTTTACATTTTGTAGTGGGAGCTGTTTTATGAATAGTTGAAGTTGTTATGTTTGTTGAAAAGAAAATTAAAAGCGAAATGATTTAATTAAATTTAATTCAGATTAATGATACGTTGGTTTGAAGTCAGAAATACGTAGTCCCCTGAATTTTAGTATAAAGAGACATTTCCTAGAAGCCATAAATTACCCTGTATGCTATCTACCCCCCCCATCTTTTTTTAGTAGTTTTTGTTTGTAAGTACCATTCAGTCAACGTGAATGTTCCAGCTCTCTGGGGAGAACCACATCTTGTTGGCTTCTAACTATCCTGCTAGTCAAGAAACTTAATTAAATTCTAGAAGCTTCTTTTCACTTGTGATTGGGTACCCTGAGATCTCCTTTTGCTAGAGAGATGAGAGAATATTTGAAGGTAGAAAAACAGCCAGGTACAGTGGCTCATGCCTATAATCCCAGCACTTTGGGAGGCAGAGGCAAGAGGAATGCCTGAGACCAGGGGTTCAAGAACAGCCTGGGCAACTTGGTGACACCTTGTCTCTAACAATAAATCAAAAAGTTAGTTAGGCATGATGGCGCGCACCTGTGATTCCAGTTACTTGGAAGGCTGAGGTGGAAGGATCACCGGAGCCCAGCAGGTCAAGGCTGTGGTGGCTGAGAACGTGCCACTGCACTTCAGCCTGGGCGATAGAGTGAGACTCCTACTCAAAAAAATTTTTTTTAATTGAGGTATTTTCCTCTGATGTATTGGTGTTGAAATTAGGTCCTGCTGGGTGCAGTGGCTCACGCCTATAATCACAGCACTTTGGGAGGCCAATGTGAGATGATTGCCTGAGTTGATGGGTTCAAGACCAGTCCGGGCAACTTGGTGAGACCTCATTTCTACAATAAATAAAAAAATTAGCTGCGAGTGGTGGCGCATGCCTGTAGTTCCAGTTACTTGGAAGGCTGAGGCCGAAGGATCACCTGGGTCCAGCAGGTCGACGCTGGGGTGGCCGTGAGCATGCCACTGCACTCCAGCCTGGGTGACAGAGTAAGACTTCAACTTAAAAAAAGAAAAAGAAATTAAGTCCTAGTACATTATATGAGGAAGATTTGTTTGGACTAAGAGATTCTCTTTGTTGCAAATATCTCCTGAGGGATTTAGACACCATCATCTCCCCCTTTTGGTGTCAATTTCACTAGCCTGTACTAAACTCTAGTTGAGCATTCATTAATCTCTCAAGAATGAATGGATGTTTTGTTTGAGGCCAAAAGAAGAATTTTGGAGTAGGAAGAGCCGCCAATGTAAGGAGGACCTTTGCAGAACTGAGTGTAAACTAGAAGAACATGGGGCAATATTTTTGAAAGAGGTAATAGAGCTTTGACAAAGAAATTTTGCCTGCTTCTCAAGTTGGCTTAGATAGGCTCTTGATATCAATAGTAATCAAAAATGGGAATAACCTGGTGGGTGGCTCATGCTTGTAATTCCAGCATTTTGAGAGGCCAAGGTGGGAGGATCGCTTGAGGCGAGGCATTTGAGACCAACTTGGTCAAAATATTGAGACCCATCTGTGCAAAAAAAGAAAGAAAACATTCAGCCTATCCGAATTCAGAAATCTTGCTTCTGGGAGAAAGAGAAAAAGAAAGCATAGTCAAAGAGAGATGAAAGAATGTTGTGTACCTCCTCCCCCTCTTTTTTGGGACAATTTCAAGCAAACTTTAGTACTACCCATTCAGATGATCTGCTGTGGGTTTTGTTTGTTTTATTGTTTTTGGAACTCCTGGGATCATGGGATCCTCTTGCCTCAGCCTGCCAAGTGTCTGGGACTACAGGCACATACCACCGCTCCTGGCTTGAGATGATCTTTAGCGCATAATTCTTATACATGTGCAGGTCCATTGTGAGTCTGGACTAGTGGGTAGGAAAGAAGGCACAAAAGGCAGACTGGCTCTGTTCAGAATTGCAGAGTACAGTGGACTTTGGTAACGAGGAGTTTTGGATGGGCACGGTGGCTCAGGCCTGTAATTCCAGCCTAGGCAACATGGTGAGACCTCATCTCTACAAAAAAAATTAAAAATTAAAAAAATAAAAAATTAGCCCAGCGTGGTAGTGCATAATTGTTGTCCCAGCTATTTGGAACATTGAGGTGGAAGGATCACCTGAGTCCGGTAGTTGAGGCTGTGGTGGTTGTGATCATGCCACTCTAGCCTGGACAACAGAGTGAGACTCCAACTAAAAAGAAAAAAAAAATAGCCGGGCTCGGTGGCTCAGCCTGTAATCCCGCCCCTTTGGGAGGCTGAGGTGAGTGGATTGCCTCAGCCCGCGAATTCGAGACCCACCTGGACAACTTGGTGAGACCTCATCTCTACAAGAAATCAAAAAATCAGCCGGGCGTGGTAGCGCGCACCTGTAATTCCGGCTACTCGGAAGGCTGAGGCTGAAGGATCGCCGGAGCCCAGCAGGCGAGGCTGCGGTGGCCGGGAGCGGCCACTGCACTCTAGTCTGGGCGACAGAGTGAGACTCCAACTCAAAAAACAAAAACAAACAAAAAAAACTTTTGCAGTTGAGTCAGTTCTGGATTTTGAACGCCGAAGAGGTAGAAAGGGATAAATTGCAGATTGTTTCAACTTGCCCTCAGACGATTCAATCATGCTTACGTTCTTTCAGTAAAGTTAGGTACTTAGGAAGTCCGAGGTGGTGAGGTTAACTAATTTTTTTTTTCTTTTTTTGAGTCAGAGTCTCACTTTGCCATTCAGGCTGGGGTGTAATGGCATGCTCACGGCCACTGCTGCCTTGGCTCACTGGGCTCCAGTGATCTTTCCACATTAGTCTTCCAAGTAGCTGGAACTACAGGCACGCTCCACGACGACTTGTCTTTTTTTTTTTTTTTTTAATTTATTGTAGAGACAAGGCCTCACCAAGTTGCCCAGGCTGGGCTTGAACCCTTGAACTCAGGCAATCCTCTTGCCTCCGCCTCCCAAAGTGCCGGGATTATATGTGCGAGTGCCCATGCTCAGCGGTTAACTTTTGACAAACTTGCTCCCGGATTATGATGAAAGCAAGTCTCAGAACAAATTCTGCCGCACACCTAGAAGTTAATTAAGCAAACATTCATTAGCAAAAGTGTTCATTCAGTGTGGACTGGAGCTCACTCTAACCCAGGCTCTCTGTCCCATGAAGTGTTCTGTCCATGAACTTGCATGACAAGTTCACTTGAGGCAGAGAAGAAAACATTCCAGAGTCCAGGATTCTGTTACCCTTAGAGATGGCGTCATGTAACTAGACATCCTCCTAACCAGTGGCTGGTTACAGGATCATTTAGGGATGGAGCCTTGAGGGTCATTCCTAAAGGGTCAAGTTGCCGACCTCACTAGATTTGTATACCCTGTTCATGCAAGACTATGGGAGTCTCTCAAATTACTTCAGCCAGTGGAAATATTTTTTAACACCTTTCATCTCACTGAGAAGAGCCCATTTATGATCTCATTACTAATTAACAATCAACTAAAGTCATAAAGAAACATCCTAGGCTGGGCAGGCCTGGTGGCTCACACCAGTAATCCTGGCACTTTGGGTGGCTAAGCCAGGAGAATTGCTTGAGCCCAGGCATTTGAGACCAACCTGGGTAGCATAGTGAGATTTTGTCTCTACAAAAAATCAAAAAATTAGCTGAGCATGATGGCGTGCACCTGTAGGCCCAGGGAGGCTGAGGCAGAAGGATCGCCTGAACCCAGGAGGTCAAGGCTGCAGTGAACCATGATGTGCCACTGCACTCGAGCCTGGGCAACAGAGTGAGACCCTAATGAAAGGGAGAGAGGGAGGGAGGGAGGAAGGGAGGGAGAGAAAAAGTGAGGAAAGGGAAGAGAAATGGAGAGAAAGCAAGAGAGTTGCATTTCTGATTAACACTGCTTGCTAGCAGAGCCTTGTGTGTTGATTGAGATGTGGGTAACAGAAGTGTGTGTAGTAGCTGCCTCTAGAGTGTGACATTTCTGAGCAGGCACCACTCACCCTATTGTGTGAATTTTCTTTTAGAACAATGCACACTCTCAGCCAGGTGCGGTGACTCACACCTGTAATCCCAGCACTCTGGGAAGCAGAGGCAAGAGGATTGCCTGAGTTCATGGGTTTGAGACCAGTCTGGGCAACTTGGCAAGATCTCATCTCTACAATAAATTTAAAAATTAGCCCAACATGGTGATGTGTGCCTGTGATTCCAGCTACTTGGAAGGCTGAGGTGGAAGGAGCCCAGCAGATCGAGGCTGCAGGGGCCGTGAATGTGCTACTGCACTCCAGCCTGGGTGAATGAGACTCCAACACAAAATAAATAAATTCAAAAGAACAATGCACACTGTCTTTGCTGAAAAACAATTTTTTTGTTGTTTTTTTGAGTTGGAGTCTCACTCTGTCGCCCAGACTGGAGTGCAGTGGCTGCTCCCGGCCACCACAGCCTTGACCTGCTGGGCTCTGGTGATCCTTCCACCCCAACCTTCCAAGTATTGGAGCTACAGGTGCGCGCTACCACGCCCGGCTAATTTTTGATTTATTGTAGAAATGAGGTCTCGCCAAGTTGTCCAGGTGGGTCTCGAACCCACAGGCTCAGGCAGTCTACTCACCTCAGCCTCCCAAAGCGCGGGATTACAGGCTGAGCCACCGAGCCCAGCTGCTGAAAAACATTTAAAAGTAAATTACAGACATTGTAATACAGATGAAGTTGGTTTTCAACATTTGGAAGTTTAATATTTGTGACTTAATTGCTTATTAACAATAACCTGCAGTTGCTTGTCATTTTACCAAGGTAGAAATTTAATTTTGTGACCTAGAAGACTGATATGTAAGAGAGAGGATCACATGGCTGGTGAATTAATTTATCTGCTCACTCTATACAAATCTTCTTCTTGGCATTTAAGCACCGACTTCCATTATTAGCTAAAAGGGGACCCTTAAATTTTCAATTGAGCTTTATGATTTTTTTTTTTTTTTACATCAGAGTGTCACTCTGTCACCCAGGCAGGAGTACAGTGGCACACTCATGGCCACCCCAGCATCAACCTGCTGGGCTCTGGCAATCCTTCCACCTCAGCCTTCCAAGTAGCTGGAACTACAGGCACGTGCTACCATGCCTGGCTAATTTTTTAATATACTATAGAGACGAGGTCTCACCAAGTTGTTCAGGCTGATCTTGAACCCCTGGGCTCAAGCAATTCTCTCTCCTCGTCCTCCCAAAGAGCTGGTATTAGAGGCTTGAGCCACTGCACCTGGCCTAGTGATTCTTTTAAAGGGACATTATTTTATTTAGTGCTGCTTAGAAATGTATGACACTATCAGGATGTCAGAGATTTCTTATGCTACATAATCTTGCCTATGATAACCTTTGCCTCCGCTCTCAGTGCCAGAAGTTGTCAGGTGTCTTTAGCTCTGTCTAAAATTGCAGTTCAGAGCTGTTTGTGGTGGCTCACGCCTATAATACCAGCATTTTGGGAGGCAGAGGCAAGGCGAGAGGATTACCTGTGTCTAGGGGTTTGAACCAGTCTGAGCATCTTGACGAGACATGGTATCTAGAATTAAATTTTAAAAAAATTAAGTGGGCTTAGTGACACACGCCTGTAACCCCAGTTACTTGGAAGGCTGAGGTGGAAGGATTGCCTGAGCCCAGTGGTCAAGTCTGAGGTGGCAGTGATCACCCCACAGAACTCTAGACTGGGCAACAGAGTGAGACTCCAACTTAAAATAAATAAATAACAAAATGAAACAAAAGAAAATTCCAGTTCAGGCTGACATGGTGTCTTACACTTGTAAACCCAGCACTTTGGGAGGAGGCTGAGGTGGGAGAGTCTCTTAAGCCCAGGAGTTTGAGACCAACCTGGGCAATTTGGTGAGACCTCATTGTTAGGGAATGGAGGGGTAGGGTGGGTGGGTGGACGGGCTCAGCACTGCCAGAGCTGGCATGCCAGAGGTGTACGCAGGTAACCAAAGATCCAAGTAATGCAAAGATTTGCAACACACAAAGAGATGAAAGAAAAAAGATTTATTTAAGAAAGTTTCACTTCCCACAGACAGGAAGCGGGCCTACACTCTGGATTAGTGTGGTAACATAGCCCCCTGATCCCTGGCTTAAATCCTTTTCCCTAGAGATGTTGCAATCAGGTAGACTTCCTTGTCGACTACCTGTAAATGTCTTGGAGACCCTGAGGGAGGTTCTGGTCACCAAGCACCAAGTCATGGATCTCCCCACCCTCAGGAAGTTATACAGTGGGTTGATACTGGTCATGCTTGAGAGATTTAGGTTTCTAGAAAGACAAAGTTGGCAAAGTTAATCTTTACCTAAATAATGCATTTCTCAGGCCAGGTGCGGTGGTTCATGCCTATAATCCCAGCACTTTGGGAGCCGAGGTGAGAGGATTGCCTGAGCCCGTGGGTTCGAGACCATCCTGGGCAACTTGGTGAGATGTCATCTCCACAATAAATCAAAAAACTAGCAGGGCATGGTGGCGCGTGCCTGGAACTCCAGCTACTTGGAAGGCTGAGGCAGAAGGATCGCTGGAGCCCAGCAGGTCGAGGCTGCAGTGGCCGGGAGTGTGCCACTGCCCTCCAGCCTGGGTGACAGAGTGAGACTCCAACTCAAAAAAAAAATGTGTTTCTCCAGGACACAGTTTCTGCTTTCCCATCATTATGTTAGAGTTTAAGAACGAGACAAAAATGGCTTCCTGCTCCCGGTCTGTCCTTTCACTCATCTCTACAGAAAAAAAAAATCAAAATATTAGTCACACATGGTGGCAACGTGCCTGTAGTTGCAACTATACGGGAAGTTAATGCGGAAGGATTGCCTGAGCCCATCAGATTGAGGCTGCAGTAGCCATGATTATGCCACTGCATTCCAGCCTTGATAAATAAATAAATAAATAAATAAATAATCAATCCAGTTGTGTGGCTAAATCTAAAAGCCCATATCTCGGGATCCTTCAATGTTTATAAATAGTTCTTGGGGACTTAGCATGCAATTCTGTTAAAAGTTCCACAAGGCAATGAGAGGTTTTTCTCTTTTCTTTTTCTTTTTTTTTTGATCAGAGTCTCACTCTGTCACTCAGGCTAGAGTGCAGTGGCATGCTCATGGCCACTGAAGTCTCGACCTGCTGGTCTCAGGTGATCCTTCTGCCTCAGCCTCTCAAGTAGCTAGAACTACAGGCACACACCACCATACCCAGCTTAATTTTCTGATTTATTGTAGAGACAAAGTCTCGCCAAGTTGCCCAGGCTGGTCTTGAACCCTTGTACTCAGGCAATCCTCTCACCTCTGCCTCTCAAAGTGCTGGAATTACAGACATGAGCCACTGTGCTCAGCTGAGAGGTTTTTCAAAGATAGAATATTCTGTAATCCCAGCACTCTGGGAGGCCAAGGCAGGAGGATCTGCTTGAGGCCAGGAGTTCAAGACCAGCTTGCGCAGCATAGCAAGACCCCATCTCTACCAAAATAAAAAAAAACTAACCAGATATAGTAGCCTCCTAGCTACTCAGGAGGCTGAGGCAGGAGGATGATCAAGGCTGTTTTTGTAAGCCATGATTACACCACTGCACTCCAGCCCGGGCAACAGACTGAGACCCCAACTCAAAAAAAAAAAAAGAAAAAGAAAAAAGAATGTTCTATGTTGTAAGGACTGAAGTCTTTAGAGAACTTTTAGCTCTGCCGTACTTATGTCCTGGTTCTGATACCCTTGAGGTTTATAGTCAGGACGCCCTATAGAGGACTTTGCCTGCTTTGCCTACACACCAGTCTTAAATCTGACAGAATGTGCAGAAAAGAAAAGAGAACCTCACATTCTCATTACTTTTGCTGCTAATTGTCTAAATTCTACTGTCTGTATGGAGTGGGGTAAGGGCTTTGCAAGAAACTGTCTTCTCACCCCAGGCCTTTCCCTGCTTTACTAAATAGAGTATTCCGATGCATTATGCATAGAACAGCCTAAACCTTCTTCCTAAATCTGTAAAATGGGTTTATGGTACTCACCTCATGGACTGTTTTGAGGGTTATTTAAATAATTTACTTAAGGTGCTTAGTTCAATGTGTGGCACATCGAAATCCCTCAAAACATGCTGATTTTTTTTTCTTTGAATTGGAGTCTCACTCTGTTGCCTAGGCTGGAGTGCAGTGGCACGCTCACGGCCACCACAGCCTCGACCTGCTGGGCTCATGTAATCCTTCTGCCTCAGCCTTCCAGGTAGCTGGAACCAAAGGCATGTGCCACCATGCCCAGCTAATTTTTTAAATTTCTTATTAAGACGAGGTCTTGCCATGTTGCTCAGGCTGGTCTCATACCCGAGCTCGGGCAATCTTCTTGCCTTTGCCTTCCAAAGTGTTGGGATTACAGGCTTGGATCACTGAGTCCAGCCAAAACATGCTGATTTTTAAGTTTAATATCATGGCTGGGCACGTCACTTACGTCTATAATCCCAGAACTTTGGGAGGTTGAGGTGAGAGAATTGCTTGAGCCCATGTGTTCAAGACCAGCCCGGGCAACTTGGCAAGACTTCATCTCTACAATAAATTAAAAAATTAGCTGGGCATGGTGGCGCATGCCCGTAGTTCCAGCTACCTGAAAGGCTGAGGCAGAAGGATCACCTGAGCTCAGCAGGTCAAGGCTGTGGTGGCCATGAATGTGCCACTGTCCTTCAGTCTGAGTCATAGAATGAGACTCCAACTAAAAAAAATAATAATAAAAAATTAAATATATATATATAAATTTGGATTTACAGAAGAGTTGCAAAGATAGTACAAAGAGATCTCATGTATCCTTCACAGCTTCCCTGATATTAGCATCTTACGAACCATGATACCTTTATCAAAACAAAAAAAATTGATACAATAATATTAACTAAACTATAGACTTTAGATTTTAGCAGCTTTTCTACTAATGTCCTGTTTCTGTGCAAAAATCCCTTCCAGATTACAATATTGCATTTATGTATTTATTTATTTATTTAGTTGCGGTCTCATTCCATCCCAGACTGGAGTATAGTGACATGATCACAGCTCACTGCAGCCTCAACCTTCTGGGCTCATGAGATCCTTCTGCCTCAGCCTCCTGAGTAGCCAGGACTACAGGTGTGCAGCACCATGCCCAGCTAGCTTATTTCCTTCCTTCCTTCCTTCCTCCCTCCCTTCCTCCCTTCCTCCTTTCTTGAGACAAGATCTTCCTATGTTGCCTAGCCTGGCCTCAAACTTCTGGGCTCAAGCAATCCTCCCACCTCAGCCTCCAAAGTGCTAGGATTACAGGCATGAGCCATTGTGCCTGGCTGCATTCATACTACTATTAAATTTTTCAGAAAGAGAACCTGATTTTCTCAGCCCACCCTGAATCCCAGGTGCTCAGCATCGTGATGTCATCAGGCTCCTGGGAGGTGTTCAAGACGTTCACCTTAATTTTCTGGGACTCTCACATGAAGGTACCTCTCCCAGCCACACAGGCTAGGTCAGTCTTGTGAGTTGTTTTATCACTCTCGTGTCTGGGGGCCTTCGAGGAGGTGGTCTCAGTACTGAGAGCGCTGAGGGCTGGGCAGGAACGGAATTCCAGGGGCTGGGCTAGGAATTGGGGCAAGCAGTTGTTTGCTCACGGGGCTGTGTTGCCTGCAGCCAAGGGAACAGCACGGGAGCGACGTCTCAGGGGAGCATCATACCAAGGCCAAGTGGCCAGTGCAAGACTGCGTTCCCAGCCCAAGGTGGATAAGGCAGTGAGGGGATGTCCAAGCATAAAGGAAGAAAAACAGAGCAGGAGGAGTGGAGGGAGATGACGAGGAGCCACGCCTCACACAGTTCGCGAGCAAGTGTTAAGGAATGACTTTGATCTCGTTCCTGTGGCCCCAGAGGGAAAATGGGCTGGAAAGGAGCACACAGGCTATGACCAGAGGAAGGACATTTCCTGGTCTCCGTAGTTCTGGGTTTCTGTAAAAGAGAACATCTTGCCACTCTTGGGCAGGAAGTATACATTTTACTAGAGTTTCAGTTTCATGTGTAAGCTTTCTCTTGCTTAACAAACATCAAGAGAGAGGATGAAAATCGTCCTGTTTTAGTGGAAAATGAGATCACTGTGTGCGTCTCTAATTTTTTTTTTTTTTTTTGAGTCAGAATCTCTCTCTGTTGCCCAGGCTGGAGTACAGTGGCATGTTCATGGTCACTCCAGCATCGACCGGCTGGGCTCAGGCGATCCTTCCGCCTCAGCCTTCCAAGTAGCCCGAACTACAGGTGCGCGCTATCACACCTGGCTAATTTTTGATTTATTGTAGAGATGAGGTCTTGCCAAACTGCCCTGACTGTTCTCAAATCCATGGGCTCAGGCATTCACCTCACCTTGGCCTCCCAAAGTGCTGGGATTACAGGCTTGAGCCACTGAGCCTGGCCCCATTTTTTTCTTTTTGAGATGGAGGTCTCACGATGTCGCCCAGGCTGGCCTCTAATCCTAGGTTTAAATGATCCTCGTGCCTTGGCCTCCCAAGTACCTGGGTCTGCCGGCATGTCCCATAGTACCCAGCTTCGGCTATATTTTAAAAATCATATGCTTTGACTTGTAGTTTAGTAATTTTTATTATTCAACAATATCAGTAAATTTTATGTTGTAAATAATACTTATTGGGCTCACACCTGTAATCCCAGCACTTTGGGAGGCAGAGCGAGAGAATTGCCTGAGTCTAGGGATTCAAGACTAGTCTGGGCAACTTGGCAATACCTCATCTCTATAACAACAAAAAAAATTAGCTGGGTGTGGTGGTGCATGCCTGTAGTTCCAGCTACTTGGAAGGATCACCTGAGTCCAGTAGGTTGCAGCTGCAGTGGCCATAATCATGCCACTGCATTCCATTCTGGGCAATAGATTGAGACTCCGAATAATAATAATAATAATATTTATTTAAATGTATATGTAGATTGATGGCATGAAGCAATTTTTCCTACAGAAAACAATTATACAAATTAGACAAAATTATTAAAAATAACTGTATAAACCAACTGAAAATGACCAAAAGCAGGCAGCAATTAGAGAAGAGTTCATTCTTGAAAGACTGTTATTACATCAGGTAAGACTTGTGGGTCTGTGGCTTTTTCATGCCTCAACTCTGGCTATGGAAAGCCACAGCCTCACCAGCCTGACATGGCAGATGATGGAATTCACAACAGCAGTGCAGTCACAAACTTAAGGGGCAAATTCTGGAAGTAAAAAAGTCACAGAAGAGCCGAGAATCAAAATCTAATGATAGAGCTGGGCATGGTGGCTCACGTCTGTAATCTCAGCACTTTGGGAGGCCAAGGTAAGAGGACTGCTTGAGCCCAGGAGTATGAGACCAGCCTGGGCAACACAGTGAGACCAAAAAAATTAGTCAGGCATGGTTGCAAGCACCTGTAGACCCAGCTACTTGGGAGACTGAGGCGGGAGGATCATTTGAACCCAGATTTTGAGGCTGTAGTGAGCCAAGATCATATCATACTCCAGGCTGGGCGACAGAGAGAGAACCCAACTAAAAAACAAGAAAAGAAAAGAAAAGAAAAATCTGACAATAAACTCTGATTAAATTCCTGGCTGGCCATACTATAGATGTTGACAGGAGCTCCGGGGACCCCTGTAAAAATGGCAGACAGGAACTGAGTGAGGGAGAGTAGTAGGGCTCCTAGCCTTGAAAAACAGAAGTGATCCTGACGAGGTTTTTGTTTGTTTGTTTAGTTGGACTCTCACTCTTGCCCAGACTTATCCTTCTACCTCAGCCTCCTAAGTAACTGGGACTATAGGCACGTGCAACCACACCTGGCTAATTTTTTTTTTTTTTGGTTGGAGTCTTACTCCGTTGCCCAGGTTGGAGTGCAGTGGCGTGCACACGGCCACCCCAGCGTCGACCTGCTGGGCTCAGGCAATCCTTCCACCTCAGCCTTCCAAGTAGCCGGAACTACAGGTACGTGCTACCACACCTGGCTAATTTTTTATTTATTATAGAGACGAGGTCTCGCCAAGTTGCCTGAACTGGTTTTGAACCTGCGGGCTCAGGCAATTCACTCGCCTCAGTCTCCCGAAGTGCTGGGATTACAGACTGAGCCACCAAGCTAATTTTTAATTTTTTTTTGAAGAGACAAGTTCTCGTTATTTTGCCCAGGCTGGTCTTGAACTCATAGGCTCAAGCAATTCTTTCACCTCAGCCTCCAAAAGTGCTGGGATTATAAGCATGAGCTACTACGCCCACCCCTGGTAAGATTTACAAGTTTTATACTGAGTTTGTTCCTCAATCCACACAAAACTGGGGTGGCAAAAAGCGAAAGCATTACTGTTTTGAAGCATCATGGGATAGAACTGACAAAACAACAGGAAATGTAGGGAGTGTTCCCTATAAGCCATATATGACCCCTCAGCTCAAATCTAGTTCTTAATTCTGCAAGACATGCCAAGTGGGCTTCCCTTCCTGAATCTTGTGTACTGTTTTTCCTTCTATGGTGAGGCTGCCATGCAAGAGGTCCAGTGGAGCTTGCTGTCTAGTGAGTTTCTCTGGTTTCCCTCTGGGCCACTTCCTGTGGGCCAGTTCTGGACCACTAGGACCAAGGGAACTTTTCTATCACCCAGCAGGCTACTAAGTTATCTCTAGCCTATTAGCACTTTCCAGAGAATTTAACGGCCACCAGACAGGTGGCGCTATGGACCACCTCTGGCTCCCCAGCCTTTTAGTAAATTTCTTGGCCATTCAGCTGTTGTTCCTGATGACCAACTGTAGCTCAACCTTCTGGCAAGTTTCTTCAACACTGGCAGACTGTATTTCTTCTGTGAGTCACATACTCTCTGATGAGGTCAGCATCTCAGCCTTAGGGAGAGGTTACTCTTTTAAGTTCTTAGTTCCTTCCTTATGAACGCTCCCTCAGACCCAGAGCTAGTAGCTACTTCCTACGTTTGCTTTTTCTGTGTCCTTTAGCTTCCTCTTTCGGTAAACAACCTTATTAATGATTCCTTATATTAAAAAAATAATAATTCCTTATATTAAAATGTCCCTGTTTGCTACAAAACATTGTTGGAAAAAAATAAAGAACTAAATAAATGGAAAGATATCTTATGTTCAATAGCTCAAAAAACTTTATGTTATTAAGATGGCAATACTCTCCAAATTAATCTGCAAATTCCCTATCAAAATCTCTATCAGCTAGGCAAGGTGGCATACCTGTAGTGCCAACTACTAAAGAGGCTGAGGTGGAGAGACTGTTTGAACCTAGGAGTTTGAGTCTGTAGAGTTCTATGATCACACTTGTGAATAGCCACCACACTCCAGTCTGGGCAACATGGTGAGAGAGTGTCTCTAAAAAAATATGTAAAACAAATTTTTGCCTTTTTAATTTTTTTTTTTTTTTGGCAGAAATTGACATGCTGATCCGAAAATTCATACGGAAGTGCAAGAGACTCAGAATAGGCAAAACGATCTTGAAAAAGATGGACAAAGTGCAGCCAGGCACGGTGGCTCATCCCAATAATCCCAGCACTTCTGGAGGCCAAGGTGAGAGAATTGCCTGAGTCCAGGGGTTCGAGACTAGCCTGGGCAATTTGGTGAAACCACATCTTTACAATAAATCAAAAAATTAGCCAGGCGTGGTGGCATGTGCCTGTAGTTCCAGCTACTTGGAAGGCTGAGGCAGATCACCTAAGCCCAGAAGGAAGAGGCTGCTGTAGTTATGAGAGTGCCATATGGCCCTCCAGCTTGGTGGACAGAGTGAGAATCCAACTTAAAAAAAAAAAAGAAAGACCAGACTCGGTGACTCAGCCTGTAACCTGAGCACTTTGGGAGGCCCAGGTGAGTGAATTACCTGAGCCCACAGGTTTGAGATCAGCTAGGGCAACTTGGAGAGATCTTGCCTTTACAATTAAAAAAAAAAAATTAGCCTGGTGTGGTAGTCAGTGCCTGTAGTTCTGGCTACCTGGAAGACTGAATTGGAAGGATCACCGGAGCCCAGCAGGTTGACACTGGGGTGCTGGTGAGGGTGCCACTGCACTCCAGCCTGGGCGACAGAGTGACACTTCAATTCAAAAAAATAACAATAATAAGCCGGGCTCAGTGGCTCAGCCTGTAATCCCGTGCCTTTGGGAGGCTGAGGTGAGTGAATTGCCTGAGCTCATGGGTTCGAGACCCGCCTGGGCAACTTGGCGAGACCTCATCTCTACAATAAATCAAAAACTAGCCGGGTGTGGTAGCGCACGCCTGCAGTTCCAGCTAATCAGAAGGCTGAGGCAGAAGGATCGCCGGAGCCCAGCAGGTCCAGGCTGTGGTGACCGGGAGCGGCCACTGCACTCCAGTCTGGGCAACAGAGTGAGACTCCAACTCAAAAAAAAAAAAAAATAGCAATAATAAAAAATAATTTAAAAAAAAAGAATAAATAAATAATTTTTTAAAAAAGAATAAATAATTTTTTAAAAAAGAATAAATTTGGACTCCTGCATCATGCCATATGCAAAAATTAACTCAAAATGAATCATAGGCTTAAATGTAAAACAAAAATAGCAACATAAATAAATAAATCTCTTAGAATAAAATGCATTTCAAAACCACAATGAGAAACCACTTTATACCCACTCAGATGGCTAAAATAAAAAGCCAGAAATAGTTAATATTGGCAGGAATGTAGGAAAATTGAAAGTTTCATTCATTCTTGTGAGAATATAAAATGGTCTTTCTGCTTTGGAAAACAATTTGGCAGTTCTTACAAATGTTAGATATAGAGTGCTTATATGGCCCAGCAATTCCACTCCTAGAAATATACCCAAGAGAATGGAAAATGCCAGGCATGGTAGCTCATGCTTGTAATCCCAGCACTTAGTGAGGCTGAGGTGAGAAAATAACTTGGTCCCAGGAGTTCAAGACCAGCCTCGGCAACAGGGCAAGACCTCATATCTACAAACAAACAAAAAAATTGTGTGGGGCATGGTGGTATGTACCTGTAGTCCCAACTACTTGGAAGGCTAAGGTGGGAGGATTCAACCCCAAGATGTTGAGGTTGTAGTGAGCCATGGTCATGGTCATGTACTACACTTCAGCCTGGGCTACAGGGCAAGACTTTGTCAGAGAAAGAGAGAGAGAGAGAATGAAAAACATATATCCACAAAAAATATCTGTTCAGGAATGTTTATATCGGCATGATATAATAGGTAAATCTCTGCTTTTTAATTGACATGTTTAATTCATGTACATTTAAATTAACCACTGGTGGCTGGGCTCGGTGGTTCAGCCTGTAATCCCAGCACTTTGGGAGGCTGAGGTGAGTGGATTGCCTGAGTCTGTGGGTTCGAGACCAGCCCAGTCAACTTGGTGAGACCTCGTCTCTACAATAAATCAAAAATTAGCTGGGCGTGGTAGCCCATGCCTATAATTCCAGCTACTTGGAAGGCTGAAGTGGAAGGATCACCACAGCCCAGCAGGTCGACACTGGAGTGGCCATGAGTGTGCCACTGCACTCCAGTCTGGCAACGGAGTGAGACTCAAACTCAAAAAAATAAAAAACAAAACATTTAAAAAAATAAAGTAATTACTGATAAGATAGGGTTTATGTCTGCTATTTCTTTGTGTGCATGGGTATTCACTTCACAGAAGCAGTCTATTATAAATTGAGAATTAGAAGATCTGGACTCAAAAAATGACTCTGTCAGCTGTTCAGGAGGCTGAGGCTGGAAGAATACTTGAGGCCAGGAGTTTGAGACCAGCCTGGGCAACATAGGGAGACTTCATCTCTATAAAAAATTTAAAAAATGGCTGGGTGTGGTGGTTCATGCCTCTAATTTCAGCACTTTGAGAGGCCAAGGTGAGAGGATTGTCTGAGCCCACCTATGGGTTTGAGACCAGTCTAGGCAACTTGATGAGACATCATTTTATAATAAATAAAATTAGCTGGGCGTGGTGGTGTGTGCCTGTAATTCCAGCTACTTAGAAGACTGAGGTGGAAAGATCACCTGACCCAGCAGGTTGAGGTTTGGTGGCCATGAGCATTCCACTGCACTCTAGCCTGAGGGGCAGAGTTAGACTCCAATTCAAAAAAGCTAAAATAAAATAAAAATAAAATAAAATAAATTAAAAAATTAGCTAGATGTGGTGGCATGCACCTGTAGTCCCAGCTATTCAGGAAGCTGAGGCAGGAGAATCACTTGAGCCCAGAAGTCTGAGGCTATGGTGAGCTATGGTCACGTCACTGCCTTCCAGTCTGGACAACAGAGTGAGACTCTGGAGCTTTAAAATTTTTTTTGATATAGATAGATATGGGTATTTAAATTATGTAACTTTTCCCACAAAACACCAAAAGTACAGAGGAAAGCGCCTCCTCATTAAATACAAATTTTCATTTTGTGGTTTCCTGAATCGATGGTTTGTATATACCTTGATGCAAAGGAAATTTTAAGTTGCATCCTGTTTTAGAAAAAAACAAACAGACAAGCCAGACATTCTGGCTCACACCTGTAATCCCAGCACTTTGGGAGATAGAGGCAAGATAATTTCCTGAGCTCAGCGGTTTGAGACCAGCCTGAGCAACATGATGAGACCCTACCTCTACAATTACAAAGCAAACAAACAAAAAATCAGCTGGGCATGTTGGCATACTGCATGCCTGTGGTTCCAGCTACTTGGAAGGCTGAGGTGGAAGGATCACCTGAACCCAGCAGGTGGAGACTGCAGTGGCTGGGAGTGTGGCACTGCACTTCAGCTTGGGTGACAGTGAGAGTCCAACTCAAAAAGAAAGAAAGAAAGAAAGAACTGAACAGGATGACTGGATGACTACAATCACATTCCAAGAAAAGAGATTTTCCTCCAACTAAGCATACTGTTTTGTTTATACCCATGACCACT
Source organism: Cephalopachus bancanus (assembly GCA_027257055.1). Lineage (NCBI taxonomy): Eukaryota > Metazoa > Chordata > Mammalia > Primates > Tarsiidae > Cephalopachus > Cephalopachus bancanus. The sequence goes on along the minus strand of JAPVLO010000230.1, from coordinate 1,802,968 downwards.
CAAGAGTTTTAGTTAAGTTGTACCAAAGGCAAAATTTTATACTTAAAAAGAAAATTATAGATGCGCAAAGAACAAAAGTTTAATATACCAAAGCCACTTTGTTATTTGATGCACTTAATACCAATATTTGGGACAATGTTTAAGGATGTTGGGTTGTTTTTTTTTTTTGAGTTGGAGTCTCTGTCATCCAGGCTGGAGGGCAGTGGCACGCTCTCTGCCACTGCACCCTCCACCTGCTGGGCTCAGGTGATCCTTCAACCTCAGCCTTCCAAATAGCTGGAACTGCAGGCATGCGCCGCCATGCCCAGCTAATTTTTTGATTTATTGTAGAGATGAGGTCTCGCCAAGTTGCCTAGGTTGGTCTCAAACCCATGGGCTCAGGCAATCCTCTCATCTCGGCCTCCCAAAGTGCTGGGATTATAGGCGTGAGGCACTGCTCCTGGAGGTTTGTTGGTATTGTTTTATTTATTTATTTATTTATTTATTTACTTATTTTTGAGTTGGAGTCTCACTCTGTCGCCCAGACTGGAGTGCAGTGGCCACTCCCAGCCACTGCAGCCTCGACTTGCTACAAGCCCGGCTGTTATTGTTGTTTTAATATGGTGTTAGTAATAGTGCTGTACAATAAGATTTGAAAGAAGCCGGGCTCGGTGGCTCAGCCTATAATCCCGTGCCTTTGGGAGACTGAGGTGAGTGGATTGCCTGAGCCCACGGGTTCGAGACCCGCCTGGGCAACTTGGCGAGACCTCATCTCTACAATAAATCAAAATCAAAAATGAGCCGGGCATGGTAGCGCGCACCTGTCGTTCCGGCTACGTGGAAGGCTGAGGCGGAAGGATCGCAGGAGCCCAGCAGGTCGAGGCTGCGGTGGCCAGGAGCGGTGACTGCACTCCAGTCTGGGTGACAGAGTGAGACTCCAACTCAAAAAATAAAAATAAAAATAAAAATAAAAAATATTTGAAAGAACAGGAAAATGAAAACACCTTTATACCATACTTTCACAAACTGTTCTAAAGACAGCAAACTCATGCTGAGTTGCTTTCTTTTGCTTTAAAATAGACTACCAGTAATTCTAAACCAGTCTAAAATGTACTGTTTCCGGACCAAATATAAGCATTCATATTTGAAAAAATGTCTTGCAATGAGTCCTTGACCCATATGAAAAGCATCAAACAGCTAAGGAGAGACTAGAGTTTATTTTCAAATTCTGTGACTGACTTCCAATAAGCCCCTATCAGTAGAAGTACTGGTAAAATATCAGATAATAAGGATCAGATTTAATTCATTGGTATAAGCACAAAATTGTCATTGATATCTTTTCATGGCTAGTATAAACCAATAAGTAACCCAAGAAGCATGAGCAACAACCATGAAGTCTAGGATAGGATGCAAGGCTAGCATCAGTAATAACAATGTTTCATTTTGTTTCACAGTAAAAATTCAACACTAACAATGTACTCCAGAGAAACTAACACCCACCTAGAGTTTTTAACATTATAGCAAACTAAAATGTTCAGTTTTGAAACCACCAAACTTGTAATTTACAGTAAGAACATTTTGCTGTATGCCATAATTTAGAGTATACAACTCTCTGAGGACTCTTAGCATTATCTTGGCACAACAGACTAACTCCTCCCACCCCTCCAGAGGGGGTGCGACCTTTTCTCTCCACAGATGCCTGAACTTTAAATCATACATGAAATCAGAGTGAAGGGTATTCAACAAAGTTATAATGTAACTCTATTATAATTTTGCATTTTTTCTTTGTGACATATATAAGTATATTTTGTTTTGGAGCTTTAAAATATTCAAAGTTCATAAATTTTAACTTTTCAAATAAGAAGAAAGTTTCTGTACATGGGGGCTCACACCTGTAATCCCAGCACTTTGGGAGGCTGGGGAGAGAGGAATGCTTGAGCCCAGGGGTTTGAGCGCAGCCTGAGCCAAACAGCAATATCTTCCCTCTACAACTCTGAGGGATTAGCCTAACACTACCCAAAAAATGAACTAAGTTTCATAAATCTTAAAACCCAAAACTGGAATTCTAATAAACTTAAGAATATATACCTCTAATGAAGAAAAGGCAAATACACCCACTACACCAACACTGTGAAAGGATAAGTTGGGAGGCCAAGGGGAGAAGACTGCCTGAGCCCACGGATTTGAGACCAGCCTGGGCAACTTGGTGAGACCTCATCTGTACAATAAATCACAAAAAATTAGCCAGGAGTGGTGGCTTGTGTCTGTATTTCCAGCTCCTTGGAAGGCTGAGGCAGGATTGCCTGAGCCCCAGCAGGTTGAGTGCCACTGCACTCCAGCCTGGGCGACAGTGTGAGACTGTCAAAAAATACAATACAATACAATAAAATTTAGCCTTGCAAATATTTTGAGGTAAATGTTCTTCAGTTTATGTGATGGACTCTTCAGGCAATTAGACTCTGCTGAGCCATCACGCAAAAGTCCCTTTGATGTGGGATCTATCCCACAGTTTGCAAAGCGGCTTCCTCCTTTGTTGGACAGGAGAATGGCTTTGTTCCTTTGGGATCTGAAACTGCTCATTCAAAGTCATTTCTGTCTGCTTTCCAATGCTAATTACATCACATTGGAGGAGTTTACCTTTGGGAACTTTCTTTACAATATATTCTGATTTTTTTTTTTCCTGAGTCTCACTCTGTCACCCAGGCTGGAGTGCAATGGCGTGATGCCAGCTAACCTCAGTCTTGACTTCCAGGGCTCAGGTGATCCTTTTGCCTCAGTCTCTGAGAAGCTGGAACTAAAGGTGTGCATCACCACGCCTGACTAATTTTTTATTTTTTTTGTGGAGATGAGGTCTTGCTATGTTGCCTAGTCTGGTCTCAAACTCCTGGGCTCAAGCAATACTGCGCCTCAGCCTCCCAAAGTGCTGGAATTACAGGTGTGAGTCATCATGACTGGACTTTACATCCTATTGTTTCAGTTGTTTTAAGAATGGGCTGGGTGCAGTGGCTCATGATCCCGGCACTTTGGGAGGCCAAGGCAGGAGGATCACTTGAGGCCAGGAGTTTGAGACCAGCCTGGTCAACATAGCAAGACCCGAGAAGAAGAGAAGAGGAAGACACAAGGAAGAAGGAAGAAGGAAGAAAGAAGAAGGGGAAGAAGGGGAAGGAGGAGGAGAACGATACAGCAGTATAAGTTAATCATGGTTTCTGAGTTCCTGGCATTGCACAGCTCTGGGATTATCAATGGATACAGTCAAAATGCCTCTGTGTGTGCTGGAAGCCTGCCATTGATGAGTTCTCCTTACTACTACCTCATCTAGCAATTGTTCTGTGTTCAACTGGGCCTGACCCTTCAGGCCTTGTCCGAAAAAAAAAAAAAAGTTGCCTGATGAGTGTGTTTTTCTGAGGGTTTCATTTATTCCACTCCTGGTAAAATTCACTGGAATGTTATTTTTTTCTGTGTAACTGGTTCGGTCTTTTGAGGACTGATTCCCTCTGCACTTCAGCTTGTCTCAGAAGGTTTGCCTTCCTTTTCTTTTTTTTTTTTTTTTTTTTTGAGTTGGAGTCTCACTGTCGCCCAGACTGGAGTGCAGTGGCCGCTCCCGGTCACCGCAGCCTCGACCTGCTGGGCTCCGGCGATCCTTCCGCCTCAGCCTAAAAGTAGCCGGAATTACAGGCGCGCACTACCACGCCCGGCTGATTTTTTGATTTATTGTAGAGATGAGGTCTCGAACCCGTGGGCTCAGGCAATCCACTCACCTCAGCCTCCCAAAGGCACGGGATTACGAGGCTGAGCCACCGAGCCCGGCTGCCTTCCTTTTCAACACTGGAAAACATCCTTCGATATTCTTGACACAGAGATGGACGACTCACAGGGCGACTTCCTTTTCGAATCTCGGTTGCTCTCCTAGCTACAAGGCCAGTGGTGACTCCCGAAGGACCTCTCTCTCCAGGTCTTACTCTTCCTCTGCATCTCAGACTAGTCTTTCCAACATCAGAATTCTCTTGGAATCTGACCAGAAGTGAATTCCCCGTTGCTCTCTCATCCTGAATTGCTGGGTACCACTTTGCTGAAAAATCCTGCTGCTTCCTTTCAATTCAATTTGGTGATTTCATCCAAAGACACATCAATGTTGTTGAGATTTTCATTGCTGTGGGCTTTTGCTGGTGACAACGAGATCTTGGTGATTCCCCCCACTAGGTACCAAACTGGCTCATGGCTGGAGACCTTGCACTGGAACAGTCAGCGGGAAGGCCGAGTCAGAGACCTGCACCTCCCACTCATACTCGCAGACTGCCATTTTGATATTTGTGTCTCTTTGTGTGTCTTATGTCTCTTTTGTATCTCTGTTCTAGTGAACTCTTTTAATCCCTTATCATTTCTTTTATTGTATGCTTTTGAGTTATTTTCTTAGTTTCCCTGGGGATTACAGTTAACATCTTTTTACTTATAACAATCTAATTCATTGACTTGCTTTCAAAAGTAGACAGAAACTTTGCTCTGAGATAGCTCAGTTCACGCCCTCTTTTTTGTGCTGTTCTTGTCATATAAATTACATTAAATTTTTTTTGTCTGGGTGTGGTGGTGCACACCTGTAGTCTCAGCTACTCAGGAGGCTCAGGCAAGAGGATCGTTTGAGTCCAAGAGTTCTGGGTTGGAGTGTGCTATGCCTATTGGGTGTCCATACTAAGTTCAGCATCAATATGGTGACCCTCCTCCCTCCCCCGCCCCAGGAGCAGGGGACTACCAGGTTGCCTAAGGAGGGGTGAACTGGCCCAGGCCAGAAACAGAGCAGGTCAAAACTACTGGGCTGATCATGCCCATAAATAGCCACTGCACTTCAGCCTGGGCAACATAGCCAGACCCTGTCTCTAAAATAATAATAATGATAAAATATAAAAAAAAATTTGTTTGTAGAAACTGAGTCTTGCTCTGTTACCAAAGTTGGTCTCAAACTCTAGGCTTAAGTGGTGCTCTTGTCTGCCTCCCAAAGTTCTGTGATTACAGGAATGAGCCACCTTGCCTGGCCCATGCAAATTACATCTTTAGATATTATGTGCACATTAACACAGATGTTAAATTGTTGTGCTATGTGGTTGTCTTTTAAGTAATATAGGAGAAAAATAATTATAAAAATACATTTATCCTTTTTTTTTTTTTGAGTTGGATTCTCACTCTGTCACTCAGACTGGAGTGCAGTGGCTGCTCCCGGCCACCACAGCCTCGACCTGCTGGGCTCCGGCAATCCTTCCGCCTCAGCCTTCCAAGTAGCTGGAACTACAGGCATGCGCTACCACACCCGGCTAATTTTTGATTTATTGTAAAGATGAAGTCTCGCCAAGTTGCCCAGGTGGGTCTCGAACCCGCGGGCTCAGGCAATCCACTCACCTCGGCCTCCCAAAGTGCTGTGATTACAGGCTGAGCCACCGAGCCCAGCCTATCCTTTTTTTTTGAGTTGGAGTCTCACTCTATTACTCAGGCTGGAGTGCAGGGACATGCTCACAGCCACCACAGCCTCGAACTGCTGGGCTCAAGTAATCCTTTCACCTCAGCCTTCCAAGTAGCTGAAACTACAGGTGTGTGTTACCATGCCTGGATAATTTTTTTTTTTTTTTGAGTTGGAGTCTCACCCTGTCATCCAGGCTGGAGTGCAGTGGCACGCTCACTGCCACTGCAGCCTCAACTTGCTGGGCTCAGATTATCCTTCTGCTTCAGCTTTCCAGTAGCTAGAACTACAAATGCATGCCACCACACCCAGCTAATTTTTTTTCAATTGTAGAGACAAGGTCTCGCCAATTTGCCCAGGCTGGTCTCGAACCCCTGGACTCAGGTAATCCTCTTGCATTGGTCTCCTAAAGTATGGGATTACAGGCTTAAGCCAACACACCCGGTCTTATACTGTTTTTTTTAAAGAGGCCTTTCTTGCTGGGTGCAGTGGTTCATGCCTGTAATCCCAGCACTTTGTGAGGTGGAGGTAAGAGGATTGTCTGAGCCCAGGAGTTCGCTACCAGCCTGGGTAACATAGTGAGACCTCGTCTACAATAAATCAAAAAATTAGCTGGGCATGGTGGTTGTGCTTGTAGTTCCAGCTACTTGGAAGACTGAGGCGGAAGGATCGCCTGAGTCCGGCAGGTTGAGGCTGCAGTGGCCATGAGCATGCTACTGCACTCCAGTCTGGGTGACAGAGTGAGACTCTGACACAAAAAATTGAAAAATTAGCCGGGCTCGGTGGCTCAGCCTGTAATCCCGTGCCTTTGGGAGACTGAGGTGAGTGGATTGCCTGAGCCTGCGGGTTCCAGACCCGCCTGGGCAGCGAGACCTCATCTCTACAATAAATAAAAAATCAGCCGGGCATGGTAGCGCGTGCTGTAATTCCGGCTACTTGGAAGGCTGAGAAGGAAGGATCGCCGGAGCCCAGCAGGTCGAGGCTGCGGTGGCCGGGAGCGGCCACTGCACTCCAGTCTGGGCGACAGAGTGAGACTCCAACTCAAAAAAAAAAATAAAATTGAAAAATTAAAAAAAGAAGCCCTTCTTATTTGCGTGAAATGCTGTCTTTTATATTTACTTGTGTGGTTACCTTTACCAGTATTCTTTATTTCCTCTTGTGAATCCAAGTTACTCTCTAGTGGCCTTTCAGTCAGAAAGGTTTTCTTTAGTATTTAGGGCAAGTTTGCTAGTGACACGTTATCTCAGTTTTTGTTTATCTAAGAATGTTTTATTCTCTTTCATTTTTTATATAGCTATAAATGCATTTTTTAGAGGAAACATCTCCAATCAATAACCTTTCAGCATAAGAAACTAGAAAAAGAAGAACCAACGTCAATTGAAGCAATCAGATAGAAAGAAGTAATAAAGATGAGATCAGAAAGCAATGAAATAGAGAATGGACAAACAACAGAGAAAAAGCAACAAAACAAAACGTTGGTCCCTTGAAATGATTAACAAAATTGACAAACCTTTGTATGTGATGATCAAGCGGGGTAAAAAAGAGAGAGAGAAAGACTCACTTTACTAAAATCAGGAGTTAAAGAAGGAATAGTACTACTGTCCTTATAGAACAAAAAGGGCTTTAGGGAAACACTATGAACAATTGTATGCTAATAAAATTAGATAGCCTATATGAAATGGACACACTCCTAGAAAGATATAAGGTTGGCCTAACATACAATAATCAATGTAAGACACCATATTAATAAAAATAAAGTAACAAAACCACATTATTATTGCAATAGATGCAGAAAAACCTTTGACAAAATTCAACATCCCCAGCCAGGTGCTGTGGTTCACACCTGTAATCTCAGCACTTTGGGAAGCCAAGGCGGAGGATTGCTTGAGGCCAGAAGTTCAAGACCAGCCTGGGCACCATGGTGAGACTCTGCCTCTCTTTTTTTTTTTTTTTTTTGAGTTGGAGTCTCACTGTGTCACCCAGACTGGAGTGCAGTGGCCGCTCCCGGCCACCGCAGCCTCGACCTGCTGGGCTCCGGCGATCCTTCCGCCTCAGCCTTCCAAGTAGGTGGAATTACAGGCATGCGCTACCAGCCCGGCTGATTTTTTTTTTTTATTGTAGAGATGAGGTCTCGCTGCCTAGGCGGGTCTCGAACCCACGGGCTCAGTCAATCCACTCACCTCAGCCTCCCAAAGGCGCGGGATTACAGGCTGAGCCACCGAGCCCGGCTGACTCTGCCTCTCTTTAAAAAAAAAATAGGGCTGGGCTCGGTGGCTCAGCCTGTGATCCCAGCACTTTGGGAAGTTGAGACGAGTGGATTGCTTGAGCCCATGGGTTTGAGATCAGCCCGGGCAACTTGGTGAGACCTCATCTCTACAATAAATAAATTTAAAAAAATAGCTGGACATGGTAGAGTGTGTCTATAGCTCCAGCTACTTGGAAAGCTGAGGCAGAAGGATTGCAGGAGCCCAGCAGATCGATGCTGGGATGGCCGTGAGCAGGCCACTGCACTCCAGCCTGGGCAACAGAGTGAGACTGAGACTCCAACTCTAAATAAATAAATAAAAGTTAAAACAATTTGAAATTCCTTCAAGAAAAAAATAATAAACTAGAAATAGAAGAGAACTTCTAGCCAGGTACAGTGGCTCACACCTGTAATCCCAGCACTTGGGAGGCAAAGGCAAGAGGATTATCTGAGCCCATGGGTTCAGACAACATGGCAAGACCTCGTCTCTACAATAAATCCAAAAATTATCTGGGAGTGGTGGTGCACACCTGTAGTTCCAGCTACTAGGAAGGCTGAAGCAGAAGGCTTACCTGAGTCCAGCAGGTGGAGACTGTGGTGACCTTGGTGCAACTGCACTCCAACCTGGGTGACAGAGTGAGACTCCAACTAAAAAAAAAGGAAGAATAGAACTTCATCAATCTGATAAAATCCATGTACAAAAACTTTCTCTAATGTCATATTTAATGGTGAAAGATAAAATGTTTTTTCTCTAGGATCAGGAGCAACATAAGAATGCCTCTTTCTTCTTCCTTCCTTCCTTCCTTCCTTCCTTCCTTCCTTCCTTCCTTCCTTCCTTCCTTCCTTCCTTCCTTCCTTCGTTCCTTTCTCTTTTTTTTGAGTTAGACTCTCACTCTATCACCCAAACTGGAGTGCAGTGGCATGCTCCTGGCCACCACAGCCTCGACCTGCTGGGCTCCGACAATCCTTCCGCCTCAGCCTTCCAAGTAGCTGGAACTACAGGCGCGTGCTACCACGCCCGGCTAATTTTTGATTTATTGTAGAGCCGAGGTCTCGTCAAGATGCCGGAGTGGGTCTCGAACCCCTGGGCTCAGACAATCCTCTCACCTCCACCTCCCAAAGTACTGGGATTACAGGCATGAGCCACCACGCCCAAACCATTCTTACAACTTCCACTCAGCATTATACTAGAGGTTCTAGTGAAGCTAATTATGCAAGAGAAAGAAATAAAAGACATTGAGATGACCTGATGAACAGTTGACATGGTCTCGTATAAGAAAAATCCTAAGGAACCCACACACATACAAAAGTGGTGGAACTAATAAATGAATTAAGCAAGGTTTCAGGACACAAGATCAATATACAGAAGGCAACAGTAAACATGAGAGTGTGGAACCGGCATAAAAACTGACATGTATATCAATGGGATAGGATTTTCAGTCCAGAAGTAAACCTTCACATCTATGGTCAGTTGAGTGTTTTGTTTTGTTTTGCTTTTGAGTCAGAGTCTCACTCTGTTGCCCAGGCTGGAGTGCGGCAGCACCATCATGGCTCACTGCAGCCTCAACCTCCTGGACTCAGATGAAGTTCTCACCTCAGCCTCCCAAATAGCTGGGACTACAGGCGTGTGCCACCATACCTGACTAATTTTTTGATTTTTTGTAGAAATGGTAACTCACTAGGTTGCCCAGGCTGGTCTCAAACTTCTGGGCTCAAGCTATCCTCCTGCCTTGGCCTCCCAAGGTGCTGGGGTTATAGGCATGAGCCCCTATGCCCAGCCTCAGCTGAGTTTTTGACGAAAGTGCCAAGACAACTTGATGGGGAAAAAGTGTTTCAACAAATGGTGCTGGGACAACTGAGTATCCACATGCAAAAAAATGAACCCTTTTCTTATGCCACACCCATCATTCCAGATGGATCACAGGCACACTTGTAAGAGATAAAACTATAAGCTAGGTGTGGTGGCTCATGCCTGTAATCCCAGCACTTCAGGAGACTGAGGCAAGAGATTTCCTGAGTCCAGGGATTCAAAACTAGCCTGAACAACTTGGTGAGACCTCATCTCTACAATAAATAAGTAAATAAACAAATAAATCCATGTGTGATGGCACGTGCCTGTAGTTCCAGCTACTTGGAAGGCTCAACTTGGTGAGACCTCATCTCTACAATAAATAAATAAATAAATAAAGCCAGGTGTGATGGCATGTGCCTGTAGTTCCAGCTACTTGGAAGGCTGAGGCGGAAGGATCGCTTGAGCCCAGTGAGCCAAGGTTGCAGTGGCCATGAGCCTCCAGCCTGGGCATCAGAGTGAGATGTCTACTCAAATAAATAAATAAATAAATAAATAAATAAATAAATAAAAAGTAAAACTATAAAACTCTTAGAAGAGGACCGGGTGTGGTGGCTCACACCTATAATCTCAGCTATTTGGGAGGCTGAGGTGAGAGGATTTCCTGAGTACAAGGGTTCGAGACCAGCCTGGACAACCTGGTGAGACCTCGTCTCTACAATAAATCAAAAAATTACCTGGGCGTGGTGGCGCGCACCTGTAGTTCTGGCTACTTGGAAGGCTGAGGTGGAAGGATTGCCTGAGCCCAGCACAACAAGGCTGTGGTGGCCGTGAACATGCCACTACACTCCAGTCTGGGTGACAGAGTGAGACTCCAACTCAAAAAAAAAATAATAATAAAAGTAAATAAAATAAAAAAAAATAAAACTCTTGGAAGAGATCATAGGGAGTAAATCTTTATGACCTTCAGTGAGGCAAATGGTTACTTAGATATGACACTAAAAGCACAAAAGACAAAAGAAAAATTAGGTAAATTTGACTACTCCAAATTTGAAAGTGCTATACTGCAGATTATATCATTAAGAGAGTGAATAGATGATGCACAGAATGGAAAAAAGAGTTGCAAATTAGACATCCGATGAAGTATTTGTATCCAGAATATAGGTCAATAAAGCTGTTATTCTAAAAATAGAGTTGGCTTTACAATTCCTTTTTTTATTTTTATTTTTTTGAGTTGGAGTCTCACTCTGTCGCCCAGACTGGAGTGCAGTGCCACGCTCCCGGCCACCGCAGCCTCGACCTGCTGGGCTCCGGCGATCCTTCTGCCTCAGCCTTTCGAGTAGCTGGAACTACAGGCACGCGCTACCACGCCCGGCTCATTTTTAAAATTTATTGTAGAGATGAGGTCTCGCCAAGTTGCCCAGGTGGGTCTCGAACCCGCGGGCTCAGGCAATCCACTCACCTCAGTCTCCCAAGGCGCAAGATTGCAGGCTGAGCCACTGAGCCCGGCTCCTTTTTTTTTTTTTTAACATTTAATTTTGTTTATTAACATAGTTATAAAGTATTTCATGCTAAAGGGAAGGCAAGATACAATTTTTTTTTACCCACCAGAGGCTTTAAAAACAGAAGCATCTAGTTGTATGTCTCTAAATATGTGACTAACCCTCACACTTGTCTCCTCAATTATAAAATAGGAGATGTGAGAAATTTCCACCTCACAGGGTAGCTGTGAGAGTTAAATATTATGATGCTCATAAAATATTGAGTGCAGCTGGGCTTGGTGGCTCACACCTGTAATTCCAGCACTTTGGGAGGTGGAGGATTGCCCGAGTCCAGGGATTTGAAACCAGTTAGGGCAACTTGTTGAGACCTCATCTGTACAATAAATAAAAAAATTAGTTGGGTGTAGTGGCGTACACTTGTAGTTCCAGCTACTTGGAGGGATGAGGTGGAAGGATTGCCTGAGTCCAACAGGTCGAGGCTGCGATGGCCATGAGCGTGCCACTGCATTCCAGCCTGGGCAACAGAGTGAGACTCCTACTCAAAAAAAAATAGTTGAGGCCGGGCACGGTGACAGCCTGTAATCCCAGCACTTTGGGAGGCTGAAGCGAGAGGATTGCCTGACCCCAGGGGTTTAAGACCAGCCTGGACAACTTGGTGAGACCTAGTCTCTACAATAAATCACAAAATTAGCTAGGTGTGGTGGCGTGCACCTGCAGTTTCAGCTACTTGGAAGGGTGAGGCGGAAGGATCACCTAAGCCCAGCAGTTGAAGGCTGCAGTGGCCGTGATTGTGCCTCTGCCCTCCAGCCTGGGCAACAGAGTGAGATGCCAACTCAAAAAAAAAAAAAGTTGAGTGCAGTGTCTGGCATGTGGTAAGAGCTCGATTAATGATAATTTATAAAACAAAACAAGAAAACTTCCAGAGGACAAATGTAGGTCAACCAAGTGATGACTGGAAAATTATAGAAAAAGGGTTTGTCAGTGAGCATTGAATCTGTTTAAAGATCTAAGTGTAAGGAAATGGGATAATTCACATTAAAGTTGCAAATGGAAGGGATTATGTATAAGCTTGGACATTGTAGACATGCCACGACTGAGTTTCACAAGTGACTTTTGCCTCCAGACAGGATGTTGGAGGCTGTGGTAGGACATAGTGGGAGTACCAGGCAGCAGTGGGCAGTGCTCCCAGGAGGCAGCCTAGAACATGCAGAACAAATGGCAGATATCATATTTTACAATATACTAGAGAGCTGTAAAGTAACAAGGGTTAGGTAAAGTAAAATTCCGGACAGGGAAAAGCCATTCCAAGGCGAATTGTTAGTCACTGGCTGTGGAAACACCTGCTGATTCTAGACGCAGGCTGAGGACCATTCTTAATCTTGGAGTCTCTTGGGGCAAGGAAAACCCAGAAGAGCTAATTTTTTTTTTTTTTTTAGTCAGAGTCTCACTCTGTTGCCCAGACTGGAGTGCAATAGCATACTCATGGCCACCACAGCCTCAGCCTGCTGGGCTCAGGTGATCCTTTTGCTTCAGCCTTCCAAGTAGCTGGAACTACAAGTGTCCGCCACCATGCCCAGTTAATTTTTTGATTTACTGTAGCGATAAGGTCTCGCCAAGTTGTCCGGGCTGGTCTTGAACCTGTGGGCTCAGGCAATCCTCTCACCTCGGCCTCCCAAAGTGCTGGGATTATAGGCATGAGCTAACACACACCTGACCTTTTTTTTTTTTTTTTTTGAGTCTGGTCTGGTCTTACTTTGTTGCCCAAGCTGGAGTGCAGTGTCACAATCACGGTTTAGCACAGCCTTCAACTTCAGGGTTCGAGACCCTCTCGCTTCAGCCTCTGGAATAGCTAGGACTATAGGTGTGTGCCACCATGCCAGGCTAATTTGTTTATTTTTTGTAGCGACAAGGTCTCACTATGCTGCCCAGACTGGTCTCTAACTCCTGGGCTCAAGCGATCCTTTCGCCTCAGTCTCCCAAAATGCTGGGATTACAGTTGTGAACTGTTGGGAGCCGGCCACAGAGGCCCACTGAGCGTTAGGGATCAGGAAGGGCCGTTGACCCCGAGACCACTAGGATGCGTTTGGGAGCTATTGACCCCATTTCCTCCCCCTTTCTACTCAGCACTAACCAGATTAAGCTCCTGTGAGCTCAAAACATAAAAACTCTGAGACCAGGACGAATACGAGCTAACTTTAGAAGCTCATTCTTCCATTCTTCCGCAAACTGCAGTTTTGGCTTTCACACAACTTATAATTCAAACTCGTGTCACATCTAAGAGCCTTAGTATTGGTCACAGGCTTCTGGTCATGATCTTAGGATTTATTGAAGGTGTAAATTGTAGAGTATAGTTTTAGAAGGCAGCCATTTTGTTGAAAGAATGTGGCTGGGTTACTTGCAGGTAGCCCACTGTGAACTTTGGACTGGGCCACATTCCAAACATTCTGAGATGGGCCACTTTCGTTTGTAAAGTAAATACTTAAGCTTCTATAGAATTGTTTAACTTGGCATAAATCAATCAGTTTAGGATGAAAAAGGTTTATAGAATATGTCAGTCACAGATTAGGTTATCCTTTGTTACGGGATTTTAAGATTATCATATGAAAAGGGTTTAAAGGGTTTGATTAAGTTTTCATGGTTTAAGGTTTCTGGTGGGTGGGGGACGCCCCTCCCACATCTGACTTTGTGTATAAAAGACCCATTGTAATTCCCAATAACACTCATTCCCTTCTGCACTAGACTGGAGTCCAGTCTTTTTCTTTCTCTCTTCTTCCCCCCAATCGCCGACACCGTCTCCACCTTTGGGGTACTCTGAACCCGGCTGAAGCTGGTCTCCGGCAGTGAACCACAGTGCCCAGCCTCAGAAGAGCTTCTTAGAGTTATGTGGGTCTCCTGGGAATGATTGGAACTTAGAAGAGTCCCAAAGCATGGCTAGTTTTTCATGTGGGATTTTTGCTGAGTTCAGGATCTGCTTAGGAGGCTTTAGGACTGGGTTATAACTTTTACAAAGCAAAGTCATGGTGCTCAGGAAACAAAGCCCTGTTAGAGGGACATGGCTTCCTCAAGCACATGGTTCATCTCTTTCTCAAGACATTTCTCACATTTTTTTTTTTTTTTGAGTTGGATTCTGATTCGGTCGCCCAGACTGGAGTGCAGTGGCCGCTCCTGGCCACCGCAGCCTCGCCTGCTGGGCTCCAGTGATCCTTCCACCTCAGCCTTCCGAGTAGCCAGAATTACAGGCACGCGCTTCCATGCCCGGCTGATTTTTTGATTTATTGTAGAGATGAGGTCTCGCTGCCCAGGCGGGTCTTGAACCCGCGGGCTCAGGCAATCCACTCACCTCAGCCTCCCAAAGGCGCAGGATTACAGGCTGAGCCACCGAGCCCGGCTCATTTCTCACATTTTGAAGCTGTGTAGGCTGGAGGTTAAACTCAAAGGTAACCTAAGGCCTCAGTCTCTAAAACATTGAACCGGAAGTCCCAGTCTTTTAGGGCTGAGAAAACAAAAATCTGAGAGGTTTCTATCCATAGTCTTGGGCCACATCAGAAGAACAGGTTGAACCATACTGAGTCTGAGTAAGAGCCCAGCAATTCCTGATTGGATGGCAGTGGTTGGTCCTTCATACTGTCAGTCTGTGGGGTGGGCAGGGGGATGGGGAGGGGGGAAGGGTGGGGAAACTCACTGACAGGTGACATAATGTGGAGGCTCAGGAGTTGTTTTATACCCACAGCCTGGGACACAGTAAAATTTAGTTAAGCATGCAAAGAGGCAGGAAAATGTGACTGATAATCAAGAGAGAAAAAAATGAACAATAGAAACAGACCTGGCCAGCGCGGTGGCTCAAGCCAGTAATCTCAGCACTTTGGGAGCCTAGGCGAGAGGATGCCTGAACTTAGGGGTTCGAGACCAGCCTGAGTAAGTTAAGAGACCTCGTCTCTACAATGTCGAGCCCAGCAGGTCAACGCTGGGATGGCCCTGAGCATGCCACTGCACTGCAACCTGGGCGACAGAGTGAGATTCTGACTCAAAAAAGAAAACAAAACAACAAAAAGAAACAGACCAACAGATGATCAAAATATTGAAGTTAGCTGACAAAGGCTGTTTAAAAAACTATGATAAATAAGATAAAGAAAATAGAAGCCAAGAACAATGGATGAGAAGATTTCAACAGATGACTGGAATCAATAAAA
Source organism: Cephalopachus bancanus (assembly GCA_027257055.1). NCBI lineage: Eukaryota > Metazoa > Chordata > Mammalia > Primates > Tarsiidae > Cephalopachus > Cephalopachus bancanus. Next base: position 1,787,817 of record JAPVLO010000230.1, on the reverse strand, counting down.
ACAACTTATAAAAACAAATCAGGCCGGGGTCGGTGGCTCAACCTGTAATCCCAGCACTTTGGGAGGCCGAGGTGAGTGGATTGCCTGAGCCCGTGGGTTTGAGACCCGCCTGGGCAACTTGGTGAGACCTCATCTCTACAATAAATCAAAAGGAAGGATCACCGGAGCCCAGCAGGTCGAGGCTGCGGTGGCCGGGAGCGGCCATTGCACTCCAGTCTGGGTGACAGAGTGAGACTCCAACTCAAACAAAACAAAACAAAACAAAAACCAAATTTTAAAATGGAAAATATAATATTTAAAATTAAGAGCTCAATGTATAGATCTAACAGCAGACTGAAGATCATAGAAGATGGAATTAGTAAGCTCAAAGATCGGTCAATAAAAAACATTCAAACTGAAGCATCAATTAAAAAAAAATAAAGTACAGAGTATAAAAGACATGGTGGCCGGGCTCGGTGGCTCAGCCTGTAATCCCGCGCCTTTGGGAGGCTGAGGTGAGTGGATTGCCTGAGCCCACGGGTTCCAGACCCGCCTGGGCAGCGAGACCTCACCTCTACAATAAATACAAAAATCAGCCGGACGTGGTAGCGCATGCCTGTAATTCCGGCTACTTGGAAGGCTGAGGCGGAAGGATCGCCGGAGCCCAGCAGGTCGAGGCTGCGGTGGCCGGGAGCGGCCACTGCACTCCAGTCTGGGCGACGGAGTGAGACTCCAACTCAAAAAAAAAAAAAAAAAAAAAAAGACATGGTGAACCAGGTCAAAAAAATCTTACATATGAGTATGAAATTGGAGTTCCATGGAACAGGAGATAGAGAATGGAGAAAAGGAAATATGGAGAGATAAATGGTTGAGAAATTCCCTAAATTGATGAAAGACACCAACCCATGAATTAGAAAAGTTCAGTTAAACTCAAGACAGAGAAATACAAAGAAAACCAAGGTAAAGCACAAAATACTCAAATGGCTGAAAAATCACTGACAAAGAGAAACTCCTGAAAAGGAGCTAGCGCCTTCTCCTTGTTCAGTTCTCTCTGGTACTCCGTGGACTCTCCTTGCTGTGGCTGTCGCGGTTTCCCGGCTACTTCCTTTCAACTCGGAGAACACCAGGCTCCTCCTGGTTTTCCCTGCCTGCAAAATATCCTGGAGACTCTGTAGGCAGTAATCTTGGGCATCTGGGGGCTCACCCCATATATTTCCCAACTCTCAGGGATGGATTACCATTCTTTGCTTGATGTCCAACATCTCAAAAACAGTTGTTTCATATATATTTTTGAGTTGTGATCTCACTCTGTCGCCAGGCTAGAATGCAGTGACACGATCAGGATCACGGCTACCGCTGTAGCCTCGACCTGCTGGATTCGGTCGATCCTTCCGCCTCAGGCTTCCAAGTACCCGGAACCACAGGCATGTGCCACCACGCCGGGCTGATTTTTTTTGATTTATTGTAGAGACAGGTCTTGCCGTGTTGCTCAGGTTGGTCTCGAACCCCTCAGCTCAGGCAGTCTTCTTGGCTCCACCTCCCAAAGTGCTGGGATTGCAGGCGTGAAGCCACCGCCCCCGGCTTTGCACAGACTTCTAAACCCTGGCAGGCCTGTCACTATTTGGAGCCGAGGCTACCATGGTGGATGACATAAGGCTCTGCCCTCCTTGGAAAGCATTCGCTCCGCAGTTGCGAAGGGTGGGCATAGATAAAGAGGCAAATTACGATACCAAGTGGTAAGATCAACATGAGAAAAACAGAGAGGGAACGCGTAGGCCAGGCTTGGGGCGGGCGTGGTGGTCGTGGTGGCCAGGTGGGTGGCTCACGCCTGTAATCCCAGCACTTTGGGAGGCCCAGGCGGGAAGATCGCTTGAGATCAGGAGTTTGAGACCCAACTAGACAACATAGGGAGACCTCGTCTCTACAAAAAAAATTTAAAAAATAAAGTAAAATAATGAGTTGGGCGTCGCGGCGCGCGCCAGTAGTCCCAGCTACTCGGGAGGCTGAGGCAGAAGGGTCGCCCGAGCCCAGGAGGGTTGAGGCTGCAGTGAGTTGTGATGGTGCCATTGCACTCCAGCCTGGGCGACAGAACCCCAAGCCCCCCCCAAAACCAACAAGTGCATCTCGGAGCAGGGCCGTGGGCCCTTGCTTTGGGCACGGGGCACGGGGACCGGCGGAACAGCCGCGTCAGATTTGGCCGGGTCGGGTGAAAGACCCGAGGAGCAAGGGTCGAGCGGAAGCCCCGCCAGCGACCTGATCACGCGCCCACAGGTCGCAGCGCGCCGGGGCAGGGGGGCGGTGCGAGGGTCGGTACGCCGGCCCGCAGGGCGCCACCGGAAGCGGGGGCGGTGGCGCCACGCCCCCTGCACGAGGCGCGGGCGGGGCTGTGGGCGGAAGGCCCCGCGGAGGTGACGATGTAAGTGGGCGCCGGCGTCGCGGCGGCGGCTCCAGAGGAAGCTCGGCGGCCGTGGCCGCGGCGGGCAGGCCGGACTCTCTCTCGGTGGCGCGGCTTCTCCCGGAGGCGGCGAAGGCGGGGCCGCGGTCCCGGCTGCCGCATCGCGCGTGGCGGCGGCGGAGCGGGGGCGGCGAGCGGAGGACGCAGGTAAACGGGGTCGCGGGCGGCCGGATGGCGGGCGGACCGAGCGCCTGGCAGTGTGGCCGGCGGTCCCCGCGCAGTGGGCGCCGGCTCAGCGCCGCGGCCGGAGGCCTCGGTCGCGGCCTTCCCCACGGCCCAGGCCGGAGGCCGCGAGCCTCCTCTGGGCGCAGGGGGCCATTCCGGGGCTGGGGGGAGCCCGTCCCGGGGACGCCGCCCTTCCCTGTCTCCTGACGGGCCGCTCGACACAGGCACCGCGGCGGCCGGCGCCCCGGCGCTCCTCCAGGGGCGGGGAAGCTCGGGGCGGGGGAGGAGCGGCCGCCGGGGGCCCCGCGGCTCTTGCTCTCCTGGGAGGCCGGGGGTTTCGTTTGCCCGGACGGTTCTGCCTCCTTCCTGCCTTGGCTTCGGCCCCCACACGCCCGGGACCCTTTTCTAGTGAAAGGGCATGGCACGCTTGAATATCAGGGTGGTGGCAAGCCGTGTTTTCTATTCTGTCAGTGCCTGGCGGTGTCAACCCGGTTTCACTCCACGGCCACTCAGTCGCGGGAGGGGATGCAGAGAGGATGTGGGAGTTTTGGACTGAGTCAGACATAAAAACCCCAAGTTTGTATTATTTTTTTTTTTTTTTGTAGGGATGAGGGCGGGGGGGGGTCTTCCTATGTTGTCCAGGCTGATCTCGAACTCCTGGGCTCAAGCGATCCTCCTGCCTGCGCCTCCCAAAGTGAATGGATTACAGGTGTGAGCCGCCACGGCCGGCGGTAGTGTTTTTAGTCTCATGCTTCGACCTCACTGTGTATAAAGAGGGGTTTTCTTATACCTATATAAATTAGTTGGGAGAATTAAATGAAGAAAGCAGAACGTCAGTCATGAAATATTTTGGAGTCTCTTTAAACTTGGCTTAAAAATATTCAGGACACTTAACGGTAGATTCCTAATTGTGTTTTTTGCCTTTTGCCCAGAATAACTAAGTTCGGGGTGGAGAAGGGTACCCGAAGAGATGCCAGGCTCTTGTGTGATCAGAACCTAATCGCATTCTGTGCTTGGGGTGTGCAGCCTCAGGATGAAACAAGACTTTCTCCTAGTCTTCCAGATGACTCGTGCTTAATGATAAAACATTATTGGTATATGAGGGATGACTTAATGTTGCTCTTTACTCAAGATAGCTATTGCCCAGTGGGCCCTATCGGGAGAAAAGATGGGGAGGGGCTTCATTTACACCTTGGCCAACTTTAGAAGGAATCTTCTGCACATATTTCTGAGACCCTTCACTCTGCCTCTAGAACATTTCATGTTAGTTGAAAGTGTGCACAGAAGAAATGCAGGAACTCAAATCTTTTGGATGTCTGAACTTTACAGTCCTAAATTGATTTGAGGAGACATCTTTCTCTGTATTGGAGACAGTTCACTGCTGTGTGGTTTCATGGATCCCAAGTTAGAGAAGTTTTGGGGAGGAGGGAGGGGAGATGCAGTGTAGTGGGTGACTTGAATGAGTAGCACTTGCCCTTAGCATTGCTTAAAGCTTTCCTTTCCTCAGTGAGGCATGATGGTGGCTGCTGTGCTGTATGTACAGCTAAGCGCAATTTTCAGTTCCTTTTATATGAATTGCCCATTTTGAATTTGAAGCCTTGGATACAGAAGGGAATTTGAGGGCCCTCTGATTCAATAGTTCCAAAACTCAGACAGTTTTTGGAACTAGAATCAGTTGGCGAATTAAAATAAAACCCCAGATGCCTGTACTCTACCTCAGTAGGTCTGAAGTGGGACTTGGGTATTTATGTTTTCAGAAAAGCTTCTCAGTTGATATTCATGATTTGAAAACATACGTGCAGATGGGTTTCACCTTTTTGTTTATAAGTAGGTTCAGAGGGATGAAGTGTCATGCCCAAGAAGTTTGCCATCATCTTAATTTTTTTTCTCTTTTATCCCTTCCTTAACAAGTAACCTTACTTGAATCAACACAAGTTTTATTGTGCTTTGAGCCCAGAAGGAAAAAAAAAACCCTTTAAGTGGGTAGTTTTGTATTAATTCTGTTTTTATAGCTTCCTAGGCAGTTAGACTTTTTAATGCTTTTTGATAAAAGTGGCATGTGTTACTTTAAAAATTCTCACTAAATGTTGGCAGAATTATATGAAGATTACGTCACTTTACAAATCAGTTTTTTGGTTGGCCTTTATGCAAATCTTTCAAAAAACATGAAACATTTTCAGTTTAGCAATAATTTGCTTTTGTTCTAGGTTGTCATCAACCCAGTGCTCCACACAGGCCTTTTTCTCCCTTCCCTTCACCTTGGCATGCATGGCCACTTACTTTGTATTTTAGTCAGCATCCTATGGAGCTCAGTTTGAGAGCTGGGCTGTAGCTTTTAGTTGCTTTATAAACATCTGATTTAAGTGGCTCTTCTTGGCATTTGCTTTATTAAGCATGCCCTTGAATTTTTAGTCCCTTTTTCTTGTTTAAATTATATCGTGTCAGCCGGGCTCGGTGGCTCAGCCTGTAATCCTGCGCCTTCGGGAGGCTGAGGTGAGTGGATTGACTGAGCCCGCGGGCTCGAGACCCGCCTGGGCAGTGAGACCTCATCTCTACAATAAATCAAAAAATCAGCCGGGGGCCTGTAATTCCGGCTACTCGGAAGGCTGAGGCGGAAGGATCGCCGGAGCCCAGCAGGTGAGGCTGCGGTGGCCGGAAGCGGCCACTGCACTCCAGTCTGGGCGACAGAGTGAGACTCCAACTCAAAAAAAAAAAAAAAAAAATTATATCGTGTCACTGATTTAAAGAATGTAGTAGTTGTTAGCCAGGCATGGTGGCTCACACCTGCAACCCAGAACTTTGGGAGGCCAAGGCAAGAGGATTGCCTGAGTCCAGGAGTTCGCAACCCTCCTGGATGAATTGATGAGACCTTGTCTCTACAATAAATCAAAAAATTAGGCATGGTGGTATGCGCCTGTAGTTCCAGCTACTGAGGCGGAAGGATCACCTAAGCCCAGCAGGTTGAGGCTGTGGTGGCTATGAGTGAGCCACTGCACTCCAGCCTGGGCAACAGAGTGAGACTCTGATACACACAAAAAGAAGAATGTAGTAGTTACAAGCCGGGCACGGTGACTCACACCTGTAATCCTAGCACTTTAGGAGGTGGAGGCGAGAGGTTTGTCTGAGTTCAGGGGTTTGATACCAGCCTGGGCAACTCGTTTATTGGCGAGATCTGGTTTCTACAATAAATCAAAAGATTAACCTGGTGTGGTGGTGAGTGGCTGTGGTTCCAGCTACTCGGAAGGCTGAGGTGGAAGGATCACGTGAGCCCTGCAGGTTGAGGCTGCAGTGGCGAATGAGCCACTGCACTCCAGCCTGGGTAACAGAGTGAGTCTCCAACTCCAAAAAAAAAAATTAGTTGCTTAGGAAGGATCAACTAATATGGTGGTCACAGTGTTTCAAATACATTTTCCTATCCATTGGGGTTGCCTGAGATCAGCAGGTTGAGTCTATGGTGGCCATGAGCGTACCACAGCACTCCAGCCTGGGTGACAGTGAGACTCCGACTCAAAAAATAAATGATCATGTTTATAGCATGTAACTTCCTACAACCAGATGACAAAGGACATCCTAAATTTGCTGATTTAAGAAGTCATGTTAACACATAGGTGGTCTATAATTCAGAGTCTAGAGAGACATCTGGTATGTATCTGAAAAACAAACTAGCTGAGTCTCTAACTTTTTTGTTTTTGTGTCTGAAATACCTTAATTCTGAAATTAAAAAAATTTTTTTTTTTTGTTTTGAGTTGGAGTCTCACTCTGTCGCCCAGACTGGAGTGCAGTGGCCACTCTCGGCCACCGCAACCTCGGCCTGCTGGGCTCCGGCGATCCTTCCGCCTCAGCCTTCCAAGTAGCTGGAACTACAGGCGCGTGCTACCACACCTGGCTAATTTTTTAATTTATTGTAGACATTAGGTCTCAAGTTGCCCAGGTGGGTCTCGAACCCGTGGGCTCAGGCAGTCCACTCACCTCAGCCTCCCAAGGCGCAGGATTACAGGCTGTGCCACTGAGCCCGGCTGAAATTTTAAAAATTGATGTCAAATTTCAGATTCTGACAGAGGAAACTTTCCAAGTAGAGATATACAGAAGGATAAGTATCACCTAGGGTCACAATTTCTATCTAAAGTGATTTTACAGGTAGAACATTGACACAAAAGCAGGGATAGGGAGTAGTAACAACCTAGTGAAAAATGAAGTTTAGAAGTCGCTTGCTAATTCTTGAGGCAGTCATCTGTCTCTGTAAGGACTTGAGACTAAAATTGGATACTTAATCTATTCTGTATTGGTGGCTAAATGTGATGAAAGTATCATGACTAGACAGCACAGATGCACAAGTCTCCAATTCTCAATCTTGATTTGTTTTTTTGTTTTCCCTGAGTTGGAGTCTCACTCTGTCTTTCAGACTGGAGTGCAGTGGCATGCTCACAGCCACCATAGCCTCGTCTTGCTGGGCTCATGCAATCCTTCTGCCTCAGTCTTCCAAGTAGCTGGAACCACAGGCGTGTATCAGCATGCTCAGCTAATTTTTTGATTTATTGTAGAGACAAGGTCTCGCCATGTTGCCTAGGCTGATGTTGAACCCCTGGGCTCAGGCAGTCCCCTGGCCTCCACCTCCCAAAGTGCTGGGATTACAGGCTTGAGCCACCGTGCCTGGCCTTGATCTGTTTTTATGGTTCCTTCATGCCCTCTGATGCCAGAAGGCAATTTAAAAAAATCTTATTTCTTATGACAAATCCGTTCATTCTTATTTTTTGGGGTGGTTAGCCCTGCCCCTCTTTGTTTACTATACAGCAGCTACCCTCATTGCTGTCTTATTACTCTAAGAGAAATAACTTGTTCATAGTGAAGTCTGAGTTAACCTGTAAAGTAGCTGAACTACAAACTTTCACCAAATGTTAGACTTCTTAAGGATTGTTTAGACTTAGGGCTGTCCTAGGCTCAGTGAGCTTCCAACAAGAGTTGAATGTTCATTTCTGTTTCCCTTGAGTGTGTCTTATCTTTGAAGGAATGTTGGTATTTGGTGAACATGAACATACAGCAGCATAGCTGGGAATACAGAGGCAGAACTGTAGAGGGATTCTGTGTGGAGGTTGCTTTTCATTTTAATTCAGTGTGCTCTGAACACATGCTTGGAATTTTTCAATTTTAGTGTACACTGGCTGGACTGGTATATTTGAAAGCCCTCAATAGCGGTGTTTTTGTCTTTTCTCCAGGGCCAGTTAGAGTCCCAAAGAAGAATCTTCAGATCTCCTACTTGGAGAGAGTATAAGCCAGGCTACCAGCAGTCTTGTAGTTAAGTTGAAGAAAAGGCTGGAGGTCTTAGCACTCAGTATGTAAACACTCAAGTCATTTAGCTCAGCTGTTTTCAGTAAGATTCTTTCATTCTCAACTGGACCAGTTGAAATGTTTTCCAATCCAGGAAGCCTTTCTTGTGCCCGGTGAAGCTGTTTTATCCAAATGGTAGCCTCTAGCCACATGTAGCAGCTTAAATGCAAATTAAAGATTTAGTTATTCAGTTGCATTAGACACATTTCAAGTGCTCAATAGCTATATTTGCCTAAAGGCTACCATATTTGGACAGGCCAGATATAGAATATTTCTTTTATTGTAGAAGTTTTATGAAACAGTGTTGTTCTAGTCTAGAGAATAAGGCTCCAGCCTTCTAAAGGATGGGAGAGGGAGAATTGGCTGGTTTTGTGGAGTGTGGGAGGGTATCTAAATCACTTGACCAATCCTTTTACTTTTTAGCATCATGTTCACACCCCTGTGTAGAACCTGCTGCTGCTAATTCCTGACCTCTTTATTTTATTTATTAAAAAATAGACCGGGTGCAGTGGCTCACACCTATAATCCCAGCACTATAGGAGGCTGAGGTGAGAGGATTGCCCGAGCCCATGGGTACAAGACCAGCCTGGGCAACTTGGTGAGACCTCATCTCTACAATAAATCAAAAAATTAGCTGGGTGTAGTGATCCGTGCCTTGTAGATCCAGCTACTTTATTTTTTATTTTATTTTATTTTTTTTTGAGTTGAAGTCTCACTCTGTCACCCAGACTGGAGTGCAGTGGCTGCTCCCAGCCACCGCAGCCTCAACCTGCTGGGCTCCCGTGATCCTTCCGCCTCAGCCTTCCGAGTAGCCGGAATTACAGGCATGCGCTACCACGCCTGGCTGATTTTTTTTAAAAATTTTTTATTTATTGTAGAGATGAGGTCTTGCTGCCCAGGCGGGTCTCGAACCCGCGGGCTCAGGCAATCCACTCACCTCAGCCTCCCAAAGGCGCGGGATTACAGGCTGAGCCACCGAGCCGGTTTAGTTTCAGCTACTGTAAAGGCTGAGGCATAAGGATCACCTGAGCCCAGCAGGTTGAGGCTGCGGTGGCTGTGAGCGTGCCACTGTACTCCAGCCTGGGCGACAGAGTGAGACTCCAAATCAAAAAAAGAGGGGATTATTGTTATGTTGCCCAGGCTGCTCTCAAACTCCTGGCATCAAGTGAGTCTCCTGCTTTGGCCTTCCAAAGTGCTAGGATTACAGTCTCTGGCCTCTTTTTTGAGGTACTGTTGTTTGAATTGCTTTCCTCAGTGCAAGTTTGAGGTTTAACTTCCTTAGTTCTTTAAGTCAATCTACATTCTAACTTCCAAGATGTTTTTGTTGTTGTCTTTTCTTCCATTTTGTATACATATGCTTTAAAAAACAAAAAACAGCACGTGGTAGCTCATGCCTATAATCCTACCACTTTGGGAGGCCAAAGCTGGAGGATTGCTTGAGCCTAGGAGTTTGAGATTGGCCTGGGCAATATAGTGAGACCTTGTTTCTACAGAAAAATAAAATTGGCCAGTCATGGTGGTGAACACCTGTAGTTCCAGCTATTCAGGAGACTGAGGCAGGAGATGGGATTTGAGCCCAGGAGTGCCACTGACCACCAGCCTGGACGACAGAGGAAGACCCCAACTCAAACAACAACAACAACAAAAAAAAAAACCGCTTAAGATCTGTGCATTTCACTTTATATTCTTAAAAATCAAGTTGAAGAATTCTTTATTCTAAAGATGTTGATCAAAGGGTACAAAGTTTCAGTTAGGTTGGAGGAATACATTTTAGTGATTTATTGCACTGCATGGTGACCACATTGTTAATCATGTATGGCTGCTAGAAGAATAGATTTTTAATGTTTTCACCACAGCAAATAAGTTGAGGTTATAGATATATTAGTTTGACTGCATCTTTCAACATTGTATACATGGATCAAAACATGACATTGTATCTCCTACATATACACAATTATTTTTCAATTAAAATTCACTGTTTTTTTTTTTTTTGGGTTGGAGTCTCACTCTGTCACCCAGACTGGAGTGCAGCGGCCACTCCCGGCCATGCAGCCTCGTCTGCTGGGCTCCGGTGATCCTTCCGCCTCAGCCTTCTTAGTAGCCGGAATTACAGGCCCCCGGCTGATTTTTTGATTTATTGTAGAGATGAGGTCTCGCTGCCCAGGCGGGTCTCGAGCCTGCGGGCTCAAGCAATCCACTCACCTCAGCCTCCCAAAGGCGCGGGATTACAGGCTGAGCCACCGAGCCCGGCCACTGTTTTATTTTTATTAAAAAAATTTTTTTAACTTTAGAGACAGGGTCCTGTTTTATTGCTGAGGATGGAGAGCAGTGGCATGATCATAGATTATTGTAGCCTAACTCCTGGGCTCAGGCAGTTCTGCTTCAGCTTCCCAAGTAGCTAGGATTACAGGCATGAGCCACTGTGCCCAGCCTAAATAATTCTGAGAAAGAAAAATTTAGCTGGGTGCCATGATACATGCCTGTAATCCCAGCTTTTTAGAAAGGTTGAGATGGGAGAATCACTTGAGGCTAAGAGTTCAAGAGCAACTTGAGCAGCATGGCAAGATCTTGTCCTCTAAAAAAAAAAATTCAACTGAGTACAGTGTTGTGAATCTGTTTACTAGCTACTTGGGATGCCGAAGCTGGTGGATTGCTTGAACCCAGGAGTTTGAGGCTGTAGTGAGCTATGATCATGCCACTATACTCCAGTCTGGGCAACAGAACGACATCCTATCTCTAATTAAAAAAGAAATAAAATGATTTATTAATACAGATTTTAGGAATAAATGCTAGTAAATTGTTAATCTGCAGTCTTTATCCACAAGTACTTTCCATTGGTGTTTACAGCATGTAAAGTGTCTCCATTTGAAAAATAAATGTTTCTCTCCGTTTTACTCAGACTTCTTGAATAGTTTTATATGTCACTTTCTTTATTTTACCTTGGTTTTTGTCCATTTCATTTAACTCTTACATCCTGGAATTCCTTAGGCTACTACCCTAGGGTACATTGTCTTCTACCTTTTACAAATTATGTCTGGGAGATCTAATTATTTTCTGTAGCATTGGTTACTGTAAGCTGATGACTTATACTGGAATTCCCACGGTATCCTCTTTTCAGAATTCCTGAACTGTCTATCAGTATACATCCACTTGGATTTCTTATGGGCGCCTATAACTCAACATGTGAAAAACTAAATGCCGGGCTCGGTGGCTCAGCCTGTAATCCTGCGCCTTTGGGAGGCTGAGGTGAGTGGATTGCCTGAGCCCACGGGTTCGAGACCCGCCTGGGCAGGGGAGACCTCATCTCTACAATAAATCAAAAAATCAGCCAGGCATGATAGTGCATGCCTGTAGTTCCAGCTACTTGGAAGGCTGAGGCCGGAGCCCAGCAGGTCGAGGCTGCGCTGGCCGGGAGCGGCCACTGCACTCCAGTCTGGGCGACAGAGTGAGACTCCAACTCAAAAAAAAAAAAAAAAGAAAAGAAAAACTGAAAGCTTAGTCCTACCACTTGTTTGCTACATAAATGTACTGTCTACTCAGTAGCTCATGTCAGAACTCTTATACCTCAAAACCTAGAATTTATTTATAAAAAAAGTGTATTTTTACATCTCTGAAGTCACCTTCAAAGTACTTTCTGTTTGTTGCAATACACCTATCCAGATGCTTTTCCCACTGCTTTAAACAGTTTTTGAATTTGTCAATTTTTGTTTTTTTTTGAGTCTCTGTGCCCAGGCTGGAGTGCAGTGGCATGCTCACGGCCACCGCAGCCTCGACCTGTTGGGCTCAGGTGATCCTTCTGCCTCAGCCTTCTGAGTAACTGGAACCACAGGCAGGTGTCAGCACGTCTGGCTTTTTTTTTTTTTTTTTTTTTTGTAGAGATGAGGTCTCACCATGTTGTTCAGGCTGGTCTCGAACCCCTGAACTCAGGCAGTCCTCTCACCTCTGCCTCCCAAAGTGCTGGGATTACAGGCTTGAGCCACTGCGCCCGGTGAATTTGTCAATCTTGATGCCTTTTAGTGCTTCTGCCCTTTTTACATGTCTTTTTGTTTTTTTTTTTTTTGAGTCGGAGTCTCAGTCTGTTGCCCAGGCCAGAGTGCAGTGGCTTGCCACCTCAGCTTCAACCTGCAGGGCTCAGATGATCCTTCCACTTCAGCCTCCAAGTAGCTGGAAGTACAGGTGCACCACCACACCCAGCTAATTTTTTTATTTATTGTAAGGACAAGGTCTCACCAAGTTGTCCAGGCTGATCTCCAACCCCTGAACTCAGGCAATCCTCTCCCTTCCACTTCCCAAAGTGCTGGGATTACAGGAGTGAACCACCATGCCTGGCTTCTGCCGTTTTTTGTTTCACCTCTTCCACGTTAGCAAAACATTTCCCTTTGAGACCTTTTTTCATTTGGGGGAAAAAAAAGTTGCTCAGGGCGAGATAGGGTGAATAGGGAGGGTGGGGCACGGTGGGGGGGATCATGCCATTTTTGGTCAAAAACTGCTGAACACAGTGCAGTGTGGGCAGGTGTGTTGTCATGGTGAAGAACCAATTGCCTATTTGCTACAACTTGGGAAGTTTTTTCTGCAAATCATGACACAACCTTCTCAAAACCGTTTGATCTAGAGGAACAAATTCCGAGTGTATAATCCCTCCCACATCAAAGAAACAAATGATCATTGTTTTCACATTTGACTTCACTTGTGCTTTTTTGGGTCGTGGAGAAGTGACAGTTTTCCATTGGCAAGAAAACTTTCATTTGGGGTTGTAAATTCATCTCCGGTTATGACTTTGGAAAAGAAATCAGGGTCAGCCTCCAAAATTTCACTGCTACACATTGTTCATGTAAATCACCCATCATGAAATGGGCAAACATGCAGAAAGAATCTCCAAAAAAAAAAAAAAAATCCACTGAAACTGAACACAGCCTCACAACAGCCAATGAAGGAAGCCTGTACTACAAGGGTCCTACACTCCACAAAGATAATTCAGGGCTTTTGGGGGGGTCCTGAAAAATCTCAAGATTGATACACTCCCAGTTTTCCCCTTAATCTGAGCAGTTATCATGTCATACCTGTATTTACCTGTAACAGCAAAGGTTTCCTGTGCTGTGGCCTTCTCCCACTCATTCTACACACTACAGGTAGAGTGATCATTCTAAGACTACAAATCTCATGGACCTGTAGTCCCATCTACTTGGGAGACTGAGGTGGGATGATCCATTGAGCCCAGAAATTGGAGACTGCAGTGAGCTATGATTGTACCACTGCACTCCAGCATGGGAAACAGAGACCCTGTCTCTAAAAAATAAAAATGAATGAAAATCAGATCTTGTTCTCTTTTTTGTCTTTCAGTAGCTTCACACCAACCTCATGTTAAGTAACAGCATCATTAACTTAGATTTTCTGTTTGTTGTCTGCCTCTTCAGCTCCTCCTTAAGTGTCATTGGAGTTCTTCCAGTTCCTTGGAATACTACTTTTCCTCTCCTGGACTTATGCTTATCTGTTCCTTTGCCTAGTAACTCTCATCCTTTGTCTCAGCTGAAAAAAATCTATTTTTATTTTTATTTTTTTTAGTCAGCGTCTTAGTCTGTCGCCTAGGCTGGATTGCGGTGGTACTCTCATGGCCTCTACAGCCTCAACCTGCTGGATTTAGGTGATCCTTCTGCTTCAACCTTCCAAGTTGTTGGAGCTATAGATGCACACCACCACACCTGGCTTATTTTTTGATTTATTGTAGAGACGAGGTGTCACCAGTTTGCCTAGGCTGGTCCTTGATCTCTGGACTCGGGCAATTCTCTTGTCTCTGCCTCCCAATGTGCTGGGATTTACAGGTGTGAGCCACTGTGCCCAGCTGTTTATTTCATATTAAGTAATGTAAACATTTTTTTCACTGATACAGTAAAATACAGTACCCTAAACTAGAAGTTCTCAACTTTCTCGGTCCACAGTCTGCTTAATGTCTCTTTCTCCTTTGCCTAACAGTTTAATTCATTAAGTAATTAGGTTTGAACAACTTTAATAAATATTTATGTTCTGGAAATCTAATAGACATTTAAATTGAAACACAAAATTATATATATATAGTGTGTGTGTGTGTGTGTGTGTGTGTGTGTGTGTGTGTGTGTGTGTGTGTTGGAGTCTTATTCCATCACCCAGGCTGGAGTGTGTGTGTGTGTGTGTGTGTGTGTGTGTGTGTGTGTGTGTGTGTGTGTTGGAGTCTTATTCCATCACCCAGGCTGGAGTGCAGTGGCACACCCCAGCGTCAACATGCTGTGCTCTGGCGATCCTTCCGCCTCAGCCTTCCAAGTAGCTGGAACTACAGCCCATGCCCAGCTACCATGCCCAGCTAAATTTTTTGATTTATTGTAGAGATGAGGTCGCACCAAGTTGTCCAGGCTGTTCTTGAACCTGTGAACTCAGGCATTCCCCTCACCTTGGCCTCCCAAAGTGCTGGGATTACAGGCTTGAGGCATTGAACCCAGACTCAAGCCTGATTTTTTTTTTTTTTTAAGTCAGAGTCTCACTGTCACTCAAGCCGAGGTGCAGTGGAATACTCACAGCCACCACAGTCTTGACCTACTAAGCTCAGGTGATCCTTCTATCTCAGCCTTCTAAGTAGCTGGAACCACAAGAGTGCACTACCATGCCTGGCTAATTTTTTTTTTTTTTAATTGTAGAGACAAGGTTTCACCAAGTTGCCAGCCTGGTCTCAAATCCCTAGGTTTAGACAATCCTCTCACCTTCTCCCAAAGTGCTGGGATTACAGGTGTGGCCCATTGCGCCTGGCTGCAAAGTTGTGTTTTTATTTCAGTCTTAAATAACCATAATTTATCATGTGCTTCTTGGGCACTACAAAATTTCTCAAACCTATTGGAAATGCTGTCCACATTTCTGTGTGTGTGTGTGTGTGTGTGTGTGTGTGTGTGTGTGTGTGTGTCAGGATCTTATTCTGCTGCCCAGGCTGGAGTGCAGTTGCAGGATCACAGCTCACCACAGCCTCGACCTCCTGCTCTCAGGTGATCCTCCTGCCTCAGACTCCCGAGGAGCTAGAACTACAGGTGCTACCACACCCAGCTATTTTTTTTTCATTTTTGTAGCGATGAGGTCTTGCTATGTTGCCTAGGCCTCTTTGAGCTCCTGGGTCCAAGGAGTCCTCTCACCTCAGTCTCCCAAAGTACTAGGATTACAGATGTGAGCCACTGGCCTCTTTTTATTTTTTAATTAAAATTCTTTTAAATTAAAAAATGTCCACTTATTTTTTGTTCCAAATTATGTTTGCACAGAATTTTTTTGTTATGGCAACCAGTGAATACTCAGCTTTGCAAGTATATATCATCAAAAGGAAAATAGTATGATCTACTTTGAAATTGAGCT
This sequence comes from Cephalopachus bancanus, assembly GCA_027257055.1. NCBI lineage: Eukaryota > Metazoa > Chordata > Mammalia > Primates > Tarsiidae > Cephalopachus > Cephalopachus bancanus. The sequence continues at coordinate 1,772,531 of JAPVLO010000230.1, read as the reverse complement.
ATCTTGAACTAGTAGTTAATTGGGTGTTTGACAGATACAGAATATCACTTTTTCCTTCTAATTTAGAATATCTGTGACTATTAGAATATTGTGAATTTACTGCAGAACCCTAGGTTGCCTTGGGTACAGTTTAGGAATTGTGGTCCTAAACTGTTAATAGTAAACATGTACGTGTATTTTTCCTTTTACCAAAAAGAGGCTCATACATATTAATTAGCAACTTTTTTTTTCATTCAACAATGTATTATGGTAAGGATGGTAGATTGAACATACTTAATTTCATGCCAGTCTGAAAACCACTAAAACCGTAGAGGAGTTTTCTTTTTTTTTTAAGCCTCAAGTAACAAGGAACAGGAGTGGTGAGAGTAACAACAAAATTCTGGAAGCTGGAGAGCAGAAAGAACTAGTGGTAACTGACGAGCACCCCTGAGAAACCTGAATCCCAAACCAGCAGTGGCGAGAGCCAACAGTAGTCATGTTGGTGTTACGGAATCTTTTAAAAGTCTCAGGATTAGCCGTGTCATGTACTGTGGAAGTGAATAAATGTGAAGGCGGGACAGAACATGAAGAGATGTTTGAAAGTCTGCCAAAGAAAATATTTCTGGGGCTGAGTATGGTGGCTTATGCCTATAATCCCAGCACTTTGGGAGACTGAGGCAGGAGGATTGCTTTAGGCTGGGAGTTCAAGGTCAGCACGGCAACAGAGTGAGACCTTATCTCTAAAAAATATATATTTCTAGATCTGATCTCCCTTTCCTCTCCCCCTACACAGAGACAAGGTAACTGGAAATGTATTATCTGGACTGGAGGTTGCCATGCATAGTTAAGGGTGAAGTACTGTACTTTATGAAGGGACAAAGTGGAAATTTTTATATATATATATATATTTTTAATAGAGTCTCACTGTCACCTAGGCCAGAGTACAGTGGCATACTCACGGCCACCGCAACCTTGACCTGCTGTGCTCAGGTGATTCTTACGCCTCAGCTTTCCAAGTAGCTGGAACTACAGGCATGCATCACCACGCCTGGCTAATTTTTTTGACTTATTGTAGAGACGAGGTCTCACCAACTTGCTCAGGCAATCCTCTTACCTCAGCCTCCCAAAAAACTGGGCTTACAGACCTGAGCTGCCACATCCCACTGGAAATTTATATTCTGAAGGCAGAAACCTCTAGCCTTCTTTCCCTACTTAGTTTTCAGAATTTTGCCCATTTCTGCCATTTCCCATTTACCAACAGCAGCCTCTTTCAGGTGTTTGAGCTATTGTTTGGGTATAAACAATGTCTTTAAATCACTTTTATAATGTTACTTTTGATTACTCAGTTTATGCTTTATCTACCGACTGGACGATGTAGATTTAGTTCTCATTCACATCTGCTCCCCACATGTGTTCATACATACTTCTTATCTCTCGTCCAACCCTGTCCTTCCAATATAGTGATACCACAGTTTTGGCTAGAATTAATTTTCCTGAATGGGGGTAGTATTGTCATTTTAAATGAGACAGTTCTTCATTATTGTTTGTTACTTGATATTTAGCATCCCTGTACTCCTGCATTAAATGTCAGTAGCAACTTGAATTCATTACAACAACCAAGAATTTCCTATACATGTCCAGATGTTGGTTTGAGGTATAGTATAAAGTATCTGATTGGGAACCATTGGATTAGATCAGTATTTATCTTATTACAATTATATAAATGGTAGTAATAGTTAACCTATGTAGTATATTATGATTTACAACTGTTCTTTCTAGTTAATTTTTTTATTGTTTTTAAAATCAGTAATTGTTTTGGTCTTTTGTTTAGTGTTCACTGTACTTATTACTAGCTTATTATGTTCAAACTCTCTTTTGGTTGTATCTCCTTTCTTTGCATTCATACATTTTATTTATTTTATTTTATTATTTATTTGTTTTTTGGAGTGAAGGGTTGGAGTCTCACTCTGTCACCCAGGCTGGCATGCAGTGGCACAATCATGGCTCATTGCCACCTCAGACTCCTGGGTTCAAGTGATCCTTCTGCTTCAGCCTCTCGAGTACTTGGGACTACAGGTGTGCACCATCATGCCTAACTCATTTTTTTTTGTAGAGACTGGGTCTCGTTATATTGCCCAGGCTGGTCTTGAACTCCCAGGCACAAGTGATCCTCCTGCCTTGGCCTCCCAAAGTGTTGAGATTACAGGTGTTAACCACTGCACTCGACCTTGAAAACCTTTTTCTGTCTTCAGTCTTCTTTGGTAATTTGACTGGATCTAAAGTTCTATGTTGAAAATAAATTTCTCAGAACCTTGCAGGCATTACTCCAGTTTCTTCTGGTTTCCAGTCTTGCTATTAAGAAGTTTATTGCCATTTCTGATCCTTTCATTCATATGTATGTATGTGTGTGTGTATGTATGTATGTATGTTGTTTTTGCCCCCATTGTTCTGAATTGATATGCCTTGGTATGGTTTACGGGTTTATTTTCATTCATTGTGTTGAACACTTGATAGGTTTTTTCCCGTGTACAGGTTCATGTCCTTTAATTCTTGGAATTTTCTTGAATTATGTATTTGACACCTCCCTCCTATAATTTCTTTTCTTTTCTTTTTTTTTGAGTTGGAGTCTAACTCTGTCACCCCGGCTGGAATGCAGTGACACTCTCACGGCCACCACAGCCTCGACCTGCTGGTCTCAGGTGATCCTTTTGCCTCAGACTTCCAAGTAGCTGGAACTACAGGCATGTGCCATCACGCTGGGCTAGTTTTTTGATTTATTGTAGAGATGATAAGGTCTCGCCAAGTTGCCCAGGTTGGTCTCAAACCCATGAGCTCAGGCAGTCCTCTCACCTCATAATCCCAAAGTGCCGTGATTATAGGTGTGAGCCACCTAATCCCAAAGTGCCGTGATTATAGGTGTGAGCCACCATGCCCTGCTATAATTTTCTATTCTCTTCTGAAACTTATTTAGATATTTAATTTCTTGACCTGCTACAGGAGGTTAAATAAGATAAATAAGTTATTTTTCTCTATTACTTTTAGTCTGTCATTTTGTAGTACTTTCTAGGAGATTGCTTCAAAATTTTATTTATTTATTTGTCAGAATTGCTCTGTCGCCCAGGCTGGAGTGCAGTGGCACCTCAGGGCCATGCATCCTCGACCTTCTTGGCTCAGGTAATCCTTCTACCTCAGTCTTCCAAGTAGCTGGAACCACAGGCATGCGCCACCACACCAAGTTAATTTTTTTGTTTTATTGTAGAGACGAGGTTTGCCAAGTTGCCTAAGCTGATCTCGAAACCCTGGAAGTGCTGGGATTACAGGCATGAGCCGCCACCACACCTGGCTTGTCTTACAATTTTAACTACTTAGTTTTTTTGTTTTGTTTTGTTTTTTAACGTTTCACTTTGAATTAACTTCAACTTGCAAAAAATTAGCCTCCTGACTAGCTGGGACTACTGTAGATATATACCACCATTCCTGGCCTCTCCAGTTTTAAACTATGTAACTATAGCACATTAGCAAAATCAGGAAATTAGCATTAAGATAGTACTGTTAACTGATCTACATGCCTTACTCAGATTTGGTCAATTGTGTGCATAAATTTTCTTTCTAGACTAGCACTCCATCTAGGATTATACCTTGCATTAATTATAATTATCATTCTCCTTAATCCTAATCCTTTAACCTGGGGCAATTCCTCAGTCTGTCGTTGTCTTTCATGACCTTGATTGACATGTTTGAAGAGTATTCACCATTTATTCTATAGAGTGTCCCTTAACTGGTGTTGGCTGTTATTTCCTCGTGGTTACATTAAGCCTATACATTTTTGACAAGAATACTACAAAAGTGCTGTTGTGCTACTTCAGGAGATCCATGAAGTCTGTCTGTCTCATCCTGATGATGTTAACATTGATCCCCTGATTAAAGTAATGTTTGTCAGGTTTTTCCATTGACAGTTGCTGTCTTGGCCGGGCGTGGTGGCTCACAGCTATAATCCCAGCACTTTGGGAGGTCAAGGTGAGAGAATTGTGTGAACTCACATGTTCGAGACCAGTCTGGGCAGTTTGGCGAGACCTCATCTCTACAATAAATTAAAAAAAATTAGCTGGGTGTGGTGGCGTGTGCCTGTTGTTCCAGCTACTTGGAAGGCTGAGGTGAAAGGATTGCCTGAGCCCAACAGGTCGAGGCTGCAGTGGCCATGAGTGTGTCACTGCACTGCAACTCGAAAAAGAAAAAAAAGAAAGTGGCCGGGCGCGGTGGCTCATGCCTATAATCCCAGCACTTTGGGAGACTGAAGTGAGAGGATTGCTCGAGCCCATGGATTCGAGACCAGCCTGGGCAACTTGGTGAGACCTCATCTCTATAATAAATTTTAAAAAATTAGTCAGAGCCGGGCTCGGTGGCTCAGCCTGTAATCCCGCGCCTTTGGGAGGCTGAGGTGAGCGGATTGCCTGAGCCCGCGGGTTCGAGACCCGCCTGGGCAGCGAGACCTCATCTCTACAATAAATCAAAAAATCAGCCGGGCATGGTAGTGCATGCCTGTAATTCTGGTTACCTGGAAGGCTGAGGCGGAAGGATCGCCGGAGCCCAGCAGGTCGAGGCTGCGGTGGCCAGAAGCGGCCACTGCGCTCCAGTCTGGGTGACAGAGTGAGACTCCAACTCAAAAAAAAAAAAAAAAAAAATTTAGTCAGGCAATATGGCACTTGCCTGTAGTTCCAGCTACTTGGAAGGCTGAGGCTGAAGGATCACCTAAGCCCAGCAGGTCGAGGATGTGGTGGCCGTGAGTGTGCCACTGCACTCCAGCCTGGGCGACACGGTGAGAACTCCAACTCAAAAAAAAAAAAAAAAAAGGTAAAAGAAAAAAAGAAACTTACTGTCTTTCCCTTTGTAATTTGAAGTTATTTTGTGGTGGATACTTTTGAGATTATGTAGATATCTTGTTTCTCATTGTATTTTTACCCTCTAGTTTTAGATTCCCTTGATGATTCTTGCCTGAGTCAGTCATTTCTTAGGGGGGGTCTGCACATCGTAACTTTTGTATTTCTATCAGTCCTTCTATATTTATTAATCTGAAATTCAGTGTAAGGAAGAGTTACCTCTTTTCCCTATTTATTTAGTTAGTTTTTTCATATCATAAAGTCAAGGATATTTATTTTATTCTTGGGTTATAATTCATTACTATCATTATTTATTTGGTTGCTTAGAGTTTCTTGGCCATTTTGAGTTCCTTCAGGCCTTCAGGTTGGCTTATGTGCCATTGTTAAAAATTTTATTTTGTTTTACTCCCCCCACCACCACCATGCAAATCAGATGTCCTTTTTTTTTTCTTTTTTTTTTTTTTGAGTCGGATCTCACTCTGTTACCCAGGCTGTAGTGCAGTGGCACAGTCATGGCTCCCGCAGCCTTGACTTCCTGGGCTTAGGCGGTCCTTCTTCTTCAACTTCCTGAACAGCTGGACTACAGGCACTCAACGTCATGACCAGTTAATTTTTTGTAAAGATGAGGTCTCTTCATGTTACCCTGACTGGTCTTTAGTTCCTGGGCTCAGTTCCTTCTACCCACTTTGGCCTCCCAAGGTGCTGGGATTACTGTCTTAAGCCACAATGCCCAACTCCCTTGTGCTCTTTTGGCATGTTATCATTTTTTTTTTTAGCACTTCTATATCTATATCTGTCTGTATATTAATATGTATATTAAACACTAAGTCTAAGACCAGGTACAGTGACTCGCATTTATAATGTCAGTGTTTAGGAGGCTGAGGTGGGAGGATCACTTGAGGCCAAGAGTTTGAGGTCAGTCTGGGCAATATAAAGAGGCCCTGTCTCTACAAAACAAAAAAGCTGGGATTGGTGGCTCACACCTTAGTCCCAGCTACCCAGGGGGCTGAGGTGAGACGATTGCTTGAATCCAGGAGATTGAAGCTGCACTGAGCTATGATTGCATTGCTGCACTCCAGCCTGGACGACAGAGTGAGACCCCAACTCAAAAAACAAAAACAAAAACAAAAAAAAAACCTAAAAAATAAACACTAAGTCTAGTGCCATGGGCTTATTCTCACTTTATCTCTTTCATTATTTGTAATTTCTTTCCCCATCGGGGGAAACCTAGCTGTAATTATCCACAGAATATTTACTTATTTACTCAATTTTAGCATACTCTTAAAGTGGTTTTGTGAAAAGCAAATTTGCTAACTCATGTACAGTATTTGTATTCCATACCTTTGTCTTTTCATGTAGAGCATGAAAATATTGTTTTCCAAGGTTAGTTTTGCTAATTCTTCTCTGCTTCTTGCTGTGTGGTTATGCTGTTCATTTAGAATACTTTAGACTTTATTGTTTGTATTTCATTTTGAATTCCTCTGCAGTCTGACTGACTTTATTTGTATTTTCTTTTAAGTATGTGAAACATTAATATGGTCTAAAATTTTGGAACTTGGCAGAAGGCGTATTCAGAGAGGTGCTACTCACCTTCCTCATCTCTTCTTCCCTTTTCTAATTCCTTCTTTTCTCCCTGTTCCCACCTACCATACGGCAGAATATCATCATCATAATCATCATCATCATCATCATTATTACTGAATCGGAGTCTCACTCTGTCACCCAAGCTGGAGTGCAGTGCACACTCATGGCCACTGCAGCCTTGACCTGCTGGGCTCAGGGGGATCTTTCTGCCTCAGCCTCCCAAGTAGCTGGGACTACAGATGTGCACCACCACACCCGGTTAATTTTTTTAATTTATTGTAGAGATGAGGTCTCCCTAAGTTGCCTGAGCTGGTTTCAAACCCCTGGACTCAGGCAATCCTGTCACCTCTGCCTCCCAAACTGCTGGGATTACCTGCATGAGCCACCACGCTTGACTGTGGTGACATATATTGATGTTCATTTGAATTTTGCTTTTTTCACTTAATGATATATCCCGTAAATTACTTCATGTTAGTTCATAGAATTCATTTTAATTCTTTTACAGCCTTATTCATTGTGTGGGTAAACCATATTTTATTCATCCACTTTCCTATGTATGGACATTTAGGTCGTTTTCAATATTTTGCTATTATAAACAATGCTGTAATGAATTAGCCTTATGTGTGTGTATTTCTGTTATTGCAGGTGTGTTTTCAGAGTAAATTCCTTAAACTGGAGTTGCTGGATTAAAAGGTAAATACTTTTGTCATTTTATTAGAGATTACCAAATTCCCCTACAAAAGGATTGTATCAACTTATTTTCCTACTAACAAAGTGTGAAAATACCTTTTCCACCAACAATAGAATGTGCTGTTATTATTTTTGCTTATTTTGTTGTGAATGGAGTTGAGCATCTTTTCTTGAGTTTAAGGAGCATTTAAAAATCTTTATTTGTGAATTGTCTCCTTATTTATTTTCCCCTTTTTAAAAATCATACTTTTAGTAGTGTATCCTTCAATTTAAGAATTCTTGGCTGGGCTCGGTGGCTCAGCCTATAATCCCAGCACTTTAAGAGGCCAAGGCGAGTGGATTGCCTGAGCCTGCAGGTTTGAGACCAGCCCAGTCAACTTGGCGAGACCTCGTCTGTATAAGAAATATAAAAAATTAGCCGGGCATGGTAATGCACACTTGTAGTTCTGGCTACTTGGAAAGCTGAGGCGAAAGGATCGTGGGAGCCCAGGAGGTCGATGCTGGAGTGTCTGTTGAGTGTGCCATTGCACTCCAGCCTGGGCGACAGAGTGAGACTCCAACTCAGAAAAAAAGAAAAAGAAAAGAATTCTTTACATATTAAAAATATGAACCCTTAATCTATGATACATGTGGCAAATACTTTTTTGTGGTTTATCAGTTGTCTTTTGACTTGATACTTTTTTTAACTTCCAAGCTTTCTATTGAGTTTTTTATTTCTGTTATTATTATTCGAGTCAGAATCTTACTGTCGTCCAGGCTGGAGTACAGTGACATGATTATGGCTCACCATGGCCTTGAACTCCTGGGCTCAAGCAGTCCTCCTACTTCAGCCTCCTGCATAGCTAGCACTAGAGGTATGCACCACCAAGCCCAGCTAATGTAAAACATTTTTTTTTTTGTAGAGACGAGGTCTTAATTATATTGCCTGGCTGTTCTCAAACTCCTGGGCTCAAGCAGTCCTCCATTTCAACCTCCCAAAGTGCTAGATTGCAGGCATGAGCCACTGCTCCTGGTCATTATTTATTTATTTATGTGTTTGTTTATTTATTTATTTTTGAGTCGGGGTCTCACTCTTGTCTAAGCTGGAGTGCGGTGGCATGATCATGGCTCACTGTATCGTCAACCTTCTGCATTCAGGTAATCTTTCTGCCTCAGCCTCTTGAATAGCTGGGACTGCAGGCTCATGCCACCACACACAGCTAATTAAAAAAAATTTTTTTTTTGTAGAGCTGAGGTCTTGTTATGCTGCCTAGACTAGTTGTGAACTCCTAAAGCTTAAGTGATTCTCTTGCCTTGGCCTCCCAAAGTGCTGGAATTATAGGCATAAGCCACCATACCCACCCTGGCCTAGACTAGTTGTGAACTCCTAAAGCTTAAGTGATTCTCTTGCCTTGTCCTCCCAAAGTGCTGGAATTATAGGCATAAGCCACCATACCCACCCTGGCCATTATTTTTAATTTTAAAGGTCCTTTGTTTTTATTTTTATTTATTTATTTATTTATTTTGAGTTGGAGTCTCACTCTGTCACCCAGACTGGAGTGCAGTGGCCTCTACCGGCCACTGCAGCCTCAACCTGCTGGGCTCTGGCGATCCTTCTGCCTCAGCCTTCCAGGTAGCTGGAATTATAGGCACGTGCTACCACGCCTGGCTAATTTTTTATTTATTGTAGAGATGAGGTCTCGCCAAGTTGCCCAGGTGGATCTCAAACCCTGGGGGCTCAGGCAATCCTCTCACCTTGGCCTCCCAAAGTGTTGGGATCACAGGCTTGAGTCACCGCACCCAGCCTTTTTCTTTCTTTCTTTTTTTTTTTTTGGAGTTGTCGTCTCACTCTGTCGCCCAGACTGGAGTGCAGTGGCCACTCTCGGCCACCGCAGCCTCGACCCACTGGGCTCCGGCGATCCTTCTGCCTCAGCCTTCCGAGTAGCCGGAATTACAGGCATGCGCTACCACGTCTGGCTGATTTTTTGATTTATTGTCGAGATGAGATCTCACAGCCTAGGCGGGTCTCGAACCCGAGGGCTCAGGCAATCCACTCACCTCAGCCTCCCAAAGGTGCCGGATTACAGGCTGAGCCACCGAGCCCGGCTCTTTCTTTTTTTATTATAAAATTTGTATAACATAAAATTTGCCATTTTAACCATTTTTAGTTGTAAAGTTAGCCAGCGGCATTAAGTACACTCACATTGTCATGTAACCATCACCATCATTCATCTCCAGAACTTTTTCATCTTCCCAAACTGAAATTCTGTACCCATGAAGTAATAATTCCCTTCCCCCGTCCCTGTTAGTTTTTAAAAATTGACAAATCTATATATAATTTTTGCTTTTACCTGTTTGTTTTGGTCTGTTTTTTGTCCCTAGAAGCCTGTGATTCTTGGTTGTCTACTTATTTTTAAGAATGACCACTAAGAAGCTGCTTGAAAACTCTGAACACATGGTGGGACATGTGAACTTTGGGGTGCAGTGTGGGCCATGCTAAGCCATTTTGTGGGGAATATCTGTATCCTTTTTTTGAGCTGGAGTCCCACTCTATCGCCCAGGCTGGAGTGCAGTGGTATGCTCACGGCCACCACAGTCTTGACCTGCTGGACTCAGGTAATCCTTCCACCTCAGCCTTCCAAGAAGCTGGAAATACAGGTGTGTGCCACCACGCCTGACTAATTTTTCTTGGTTTATGGTCCATCTCTCCAGGTTTCCCAGACTGGTCTCGAACCCCTGAGCTCGGGCAATTCTCTCACTTTAGCCTCCCAAAGTGCTGGATTACAGGCGTGAGCCACCATGCCTGGCCAAATATCTGTATTCTTTTGAATTTTCTTATAGAGTAATCATATTCTCTATAGAAGAATCTTCCAGTCTTCTGCTTGGATGGATAAGACAGAGTGCTAGGGTTCTGGGAGATAAGTGGGAAAGAGTGTTTTTGAAGTCTTATATTCAATTTATAATACTATCTTCAAACTATGCCTTGAATTCCTCTGTAGACCATCCATTTTACCCTTTCTGAAGGATAAACTTTCAATCTTGGGCAGAAGAGGGGCAGTTAAGGAGTGTTCTGGGGTCTAATTGCTTCTTAAAGTTTAGAATATACTGTAGAGAAATTGTTCATGCCTGTTTTATTGAGGCATCTCTGAATGTCACTATCCATTGGTCTTTCCTTTTTGAATGCTCTGTTTTCCTCCAGAAACTGGTCCCCTCCTTGGGGTTCCATGTCTTCCAGAAGCTGAGTGGGAAGGGGTTGGGAAGGAAATTCATTTTGTAAACTCACTTATCTTCCTAGTATCCCTTTGTTCTCAGCCGCACACATGTACCCAAGCTCATGAGCTCATTCTGGCTCATCCTACCTAGAAAGTGAAACTGGTTATTCACCAGAGTAGGAGAAGGGATGGAGGGTTCTAACTACTTCTTATTCAGACTTTGATCCAGCCTGTCCTTGTTTAGCTCCACCTATACTCCTGGCCTGCGAAGTATTTGTTGCCTCCAGTTCTGAGTCTTTCTGAGGTCCTGCAGCTTGCTTCTTGGCTTCCCCTGCTGCTGGCTTAGATTTCAGCTCTTTTGGCCTGCTGGATCTCATCACTCATTTACTTGCTTCTTTCAAACGTGTTATTGCTCTTTTCTCCTGTTTCATTGTTTTTGATTTTAAAGGTTTTTGACTTTTAAAAAATCTGATTTCTCTCACCTCAGTGGAATTTGGAGAGGGAACTGAGGTAAATGTGTTCAGTCCTCTTTTTTTTTTCCAGAGAAAATTTATGCATAAAAAGGTAACACAGCTTTTGTTAGTAGATTGCTAGCAAGCTGAAATTCGAATATTGGTTTCTGATTCATAGTCTAATATTTCTTCTACTCCCTACCTGCAGTGACTGATGCCTTTCTATCTAGACTAAAGAGCTCAGTAACATTAGGTCTTATTACAAAGGGAGACCCCCCCCAAAACCAGGAATTATCTTTTGCAGGGCAGGCCCCTTCTAGTATAGGCTTCTCCCTCAAGGTAAGTGTTGTAGGAGTCCATCAGCATCAGCATATCAGCTAGCATTGTTGTGAGAGGCTGTGTTTGGCTTTAGTGAAATTTTTTTTTTTTTTTTTTGAGATTCCTTTAATGCATTTGCCCATTTCATGATGAGTAATTTATGAGCACACTTGCCCACACTGGGCTGAGTGTTCAGCAGTTTTTGACCAAAAACGGCATGACCTCTGTGCCTCACCCTCCCTATTCACCTGATCTTGCCTTGAGTGACGTTTTTTTGTTTCCCTGGATGAAAAAAGTCCTCAAAGGGAAATGTTTTGCTGATGTGGAAGAGGTGAAACAAAAAACGACAGAAGCACAAAAAGTCATCAGAATTGATGAGTTCAAAAACTATTTTGGGCTGTGGAAAAAGCATCTCAATAGGTGTTTTGCATCAAATGGAGAGTACGTTGAAGGTGACTGAAGTATGAACATGTAAGAATAAATACACAATTTTTTATAAATACATTTCCCCTTTTTTGCCCCCCCCGTAAATCCTGAGGGGAAGCCACATTTGACCTCGACTGCCATTCGTTTCCATCTATCATCTCTATCAGTGTGCTCCTGAAGCTCTCTATATAACCTATATATAATGTGCATGCTTGTTTTCGTTCTTTTTTCTTATATGCACTTGAGCTCCAGAAACATACCTGGGAGAGTCCTGCCCTTGCATAGTTACTCAGAGTCTTTGACTGACTGGCAACAGAGCAACCTGGTCTTTTTCTTGATATACTGATATCACGTGTATTTATTGAATACCTACCCGTGGGTGACTATACAGAGCAAAAGTACTTGCTCTTCCTTTCAACAACTTGCTGTATGCACTTTGGAAGATGGAGGCGAGAGGATTGCCTGAACCCAGAGGTTCAAGCCCAGCCCAGGCAACTTGGCGAGACCTTGTCTCTACAATAAATCAAAAAATTAGCTGGGTGTGTTGGCAGGTGCCTGTGGTTCCAGCTACTTGGAAGCCTGAGGCAGAAGGATTACGCCGAACCCAGCAAGTCAAGGCTGCAGTGGTTGTGAGGGTGCCACTGCACTCCAGCATGGGCAACAGATTGAGACTTTGACTCAGAACAAAACAAAATTTGCTGTATAAAACAAATTGTTTTTGCTATTAGCAAATTATAAATAAATGGATATGGAATTAGTCTTAAGGTATTTGATCTCCTCCTCCTCCTTCCATTCTTCTTTTTTCAGTGAGAGCACACAAAATTAGGTGACTTTTTTTTTTTTTTGAGTCAGGGTCTGATTCTGTCACTCAGGCTGGAGTGCTGTGGCATGAACATGGCTTATTGCAACTTTGAACCCTAGGCTTAAGCGATCATCTCACTTCACCCCCCCCCCCGCCACCAAGTAGCTTGGACTACAGGTGCACACTGCCATGCCCAGCTAATTTTTTTATTTTTTGTAGAGCTGGGTTCTCACCATGTGGCCCAGGGTGGTCTCAAACTCCTGGGCTTAAGTGATACTGCATACTGGGATATGGTTCTTGAAAGTTACTTCTGTCAGAGGCAGGTGTACAGCAAATGGTGTCTTGTTAGAGTAATTGTGTCTTCCCTCCTCCCCACATTCATTGTGATGAAAACCTTGATCAGGTAGGATTTCATTATGCTTGATAGTCTAAAGTATATATACTCTTTTTTACTATGTGTCTTCGTGAGCTTATTTTTAGATAGAAATTTAACTTTTCTTTTTATTTTCACAGCTGTATCCAGATATCATTATGCATCAGTAAAATGAAAAAGCAGAGGAAAATTCTATGGAGGAAAGGAATCCACTTAGCCTTTTCTGAGAAATGGAATACTGGGTTTGGAGGCTTTAAGAAGTTCTATTTTCACCAACACTTGTGCATTCTAAAAGCTAAGCTAGGAAGGCCAACTACTTGGAATAAACAGTCGAGGCATTTCCGGTGTAGAAACAAGGCCCTTCAAGTCCAGAAAACATGGATCCATGATGAACCCCTTTGTGCTCAGACTAAGTTCGATGTGGCTACTCAAAATGTTAGTTCTTTGTCCTCTAAAGTGAAAAGAAAGGACACTAAACATTTCATTTCTTCCTCAAGGAATCTCCTGAAGCTCCAAGCAGAGAAGTTGCTGTCATCAGCAAGGAATTCTGACCATGAATACTGCAGAGAGAAAAGTCTCTTGAAGGCAGTTGCTGACTTTCCAGCAAATAGTGTTTTAGGTCAGGCCAACGGTCACAGACCTAGGACAGAGCCACAAGTTTCTGACTTTCCCATGAAGTTCAATGGGGAGAGCCAAAGTCCAGGTGATAGTGGCACAATTGTGGTCACTTTGAGCAACCATAAGAGAAAGCGCTTTTGTTATGGCTGCTACCAAGGGCCGGAGTGCCACAGGAGTGGGGGACCCCTAATTTCAAGAAAGTTCCAACTTAACCAACATAGAAGAATAAAAGTATCTCCTCTTATGATGTATGAGAAATTATCCATGATTAGATTTCGGTACAGGATTCTCAGATCCCAGCACTTCAGAACAAAAAGCAAAGTTTGTAAGCTAAGAAAAGCCCAGCGAAGCTGGGTACAGAAGGTCACTGGGGACCATCAAGAGACTCTTAAGGAGAACGTCAGCGAGGGTGACAGTGGCAGCACATTTCCTCCCCCAGAACCTAAAGACTCTTCTTGTCGGCATCAGCCGTGCTTTCCAGATATGGACAGCAGTGCTGTGGTGAAGGGAAAGAACTCTCATATGCCTGATGGCCGTACTAAAGGAAGCCCTTTCTTGGGCAAGGAGCTTAGTTTAGATGAAGCATTCCCTGACCAACAGAATGGCAGAGCCACATATGCCTGGGACCAGTCGCCCTGTTCCTCTCCTAAGTGGGAGTGTACAGAGCTGATTCGTGACATCCCCTTATCAGAACATAATTCTGGTAACATGTTCAGCTCAGAAACTGAAAGAGAAACTATGACTCTGGGTCAGGAAAATCGGACAAGTACTGTCAGTGATGACAGAATAAAACTGTCAGTGTCTGGAGCAGGTAAACCTGTAAGTAGTGTGGATGGGCCTGTGTCCGAAGAGACTGTTCAAAGTGAGAACTCATACCAGATGGAGGAGGATGGATCTCTCAAGCAGAACATTCTTAATTCTAAGTTGCTGGACCACCCTTACTGTAAAAGTCCACTGGAGGCTCCTCTGGTGTGCAGTGAAGTCAAACTAGAAAATGAAGCAGGAGGTGGAAAGAACAGTGAAAAAGCATCTCCAGTGGATGATGAGCAACTGTCAGTCTGTCTTTCTGGTATGCACTCCTCCTTTGTTCTCCCCCATACTCCAGCCCACAAGTATTGTCCTTTATCCTTTCTAGGAGAGTCTTTACATTTTTTTTTCCATTTTTATTGTAGAGATGAGGTCTTGCCAAGTTGCCCGGGTTGGTCTCAATCTCATGGGCTCAGGCAGTCCTCTCGCCTTGGCCTTCCAAAGTGCTGGAATTATAGGCGTGAGCCACCGCACCTGGCTAGGAGTCCTATTTTTTTCCTCCTACAAATGGATTTCTCTTAAAGTAGTTAGACATTTTTCTTGAGGTATTTTATAGTGCTGCTGCATTATGTAGATGTTCCATAATTTAATTAGTCCTCGGTTGAGGGACACTTGCATTGATCATATTGTTTCTTCTATAAGGTAATATGCAATGAAATTATTTCTTTATACTTATACAATTTGTTACTGTAAGCCAGATTCCTGTTATTAGAATTGTCAGTGAAAGAATAGTCACACTTAAAAAAACCAGAATATTCACACTTAAGATTTTAAGAGAATTGTTAAATTATCTTTCCAAAAAGTTGAAACAGTTACTTGTTAAACTTTGCTAGTCTTCTAGATCACATGAGAGTTTTGATTTGGATTCTTGAGTTTTAAATGTGAACATCTTTTTTGTGTTTATTGGTCATTTTGTGTGTGTGTGCATGGTTTTCCTTTGCCTATTTTTCAGGTAGATTGTTTTTGTTTTATTTATTTAATATATGAGAAGCTCCTAAGTACCAGTCACTGTGCTGATTCCAAAGAATGTAGCAACAAACAGGATATACTCCCTTCAGGGACTTCAGCATCGTTCTAGTTGTAAAGATGTTAAGATAATTACAAATTGTAAATATCACAAGAATTGCCCCTCACAAAAGGCAAAGCCTTCAGTACCCCCTAATTGTTTATTATATTTTGCTTAACAGAAATGTTCAGTTCTTTTTGTTAATTTTTTAGTGAGATGAGGTCTCACTGTGTTGTCCAGACTGGTCTCAAACTCCTGGCCTCATGCAATCCTTTCTAAGTACTGGGATTACAGGAATGCGCCACTACACCTGGCTAGAAATTTTCAGTTCTTACACAGTAAAATTTATCTGTCTTTGACTTTATGGCTTTAGTTTTTATTTCATGCTTTAAAAAACCCTCTCGTCAAAATCTACCCCATGAAATAAGTTCATATAAACATTTTGGAAGACAGTATGGTAGTATTAACTGTGGCACTTTCAGGCAGTGGTAAACAATGCAACTGTTTAAGAATAAATTGGAGGCCGGGCATGGTGGCTCACACTTATAGTCCCACCACTTTGGGAGGCGGAGGTGAGAGGATTGCCTGAGCTCATGGGTTTGAGACCAGCCCGGGCAACTTGACGTGACCTCATCTTTACAATAAATAAAAAAATTAGCTGGCCATGGTGAGGCTGAGGCGGAAGGATCACCTTAACCCAGCAGGTCGAGGCTGCAGTGGCCATGAGCATGCCACTGCACTCCAACCTGGGCGACAGAGTGAGATTTTAACTCAAAAAAAAAAAATACATTGGATCTACATTTTGATACTGAAAGATGTCTAAAGTGAAAACAGCAAGTTGCAAACTGGTATAATATCATTTTATTTAAAAAATATATGTACACCTACATAGAATGAACATATGTATACATGTGTGTTTGTATAGGACATATTCAGACAGATGTATCATTGTTATAAATGGCTTTTTGAGGGGAGTCAGGAGGGCTGCTTCTTGGTAGTTTGAACAATTCTGAGCACTTTTCTCTTTCCAATCTTTTAGTATGTATAAGAAGTTTTTCTCACAAAGAGGCAAAGTACAGAAATCCAGTAAATCTTTTTTTTTTTTTTTTTTTTTTTGAGTCAGCCTCTTATTCTAACAGCCAGGCTGAAGTGCAGTTGTGTGATCATGGTTATTGTAGCCTCGATCTGCTGGGTTCAGTATCCTGAGCAGCTGGGATTACAGGCACGTGCCACCATAGCTAATTTTTTTTAAAATGTAGAGACAAGGTCTTGCTATGTCGCCCAGGCTGGTCTTGAACTTCTGGGCTCAAGTAATCTTCCTGCCTCAGCCTCCCAAAGTGCTAGGATTACAGGTGTGAGCTACCACAGAAACATAGTAAATATTTTAAAAATGATTTTTATTATTTAGACTGTCCTAGAATAAAAGACAGATTTCCCTAATAAGAGGTTAGCAAAACCATAGTACTTAAACCTGAAAAAATTAACATTTATCTACAAATGCCGGTTAACTTTTATAGATATAACACTTCAAAATACAATTGATAAATTGAACATGGCATGTAGTAAGACTGGGGCATGATCTTAGGAAGTAGGGGTTCTTACAAATTCACATTTGATAAGCTGTAATGTAATACATTATTTTAATATGTTAAAGAAAAAAAAATGGCATCTCAGCAAGTGCTGAAAAAAGTCTGTTAATAAAACCCAGCTTTCTTTTTTTTTTTGAGTTGGAGTCTCACTCTGTCACCCAGACTGGAGTGCAGTGGCCACTCCCTGCCACTGCAGCCTTGACCTGCTGGGCTCTGGCAATCCTTCCACCTCAGCCTTCCAAGTAGCTGGAACTAAAGGTGCACGCTACCACGCCCGGCTAATTTTTTGATTTATTGTAGAGATGAGATCTCGCCAAGTTGCCCAGGCAGGTCTCGAACTCGCGGGCTCAGGCAATCCACTCACCTTAGCCTCCCAAAGCATGGGATTACAGGCTGAAACCCAGCTTTCTTAGAAAAGGAAAAAAAAAACCTTGGCTTCCCTTTATATAAATGTCTTAGAAAACTAGGAATAAAGGAAACTTCCTTCACTTGGTAAAGAACATCTATCAGAAACCAGTAGCAGTTCCAGGCTTAAGAGGATGAAGTAAATTCATGGAATCCCTTCTCCTGACAAATCCATAAGAATCATGAAAACTATATTAGAAACACATCTGTATCTTTAGAATCAAAAACAAGGAGGAGAGCATTTTGGTGGATCAGAAACTGAGAAACTTCCATAAGGCAGAAAGTAGAGGATGGTCCAGAGGGGCAGAAGAAAGATTAGTGCAGAGAAATGGTGAGACACTGAGGATATCCATTCCTGGAGATGGTGGACGTGAGGAGGAAAGGGAAGACCAATGGCAAAAGACTGAGCAATTAAGGACTCTCTCCCTGCTGTGCCACATGTCAGCAAAGAAGATATCTGCTAGCAAGCCAAAATTCTAAGAACCAAAACAGGACACCAACCCTCCCCACACAACCTGTAGCACCTGGCAAGAATGAGGAACATCCATTTCCAGAAGAACACTTGCTGGGGTCCTAAGCATCCCTCCTTTCACTGAAAATAGTTCAAGGCAGAGGAGCAACAGCTGCCCATCACAGCCCTCTCCCCCTTCCCCAGCAAGTTACTCAAGTAGAGATGAACTCACAGTCTCTTACCATCAGCTGAGAAAAGCAAACACAATGAAAGACAAATTCAACAAATAAAAGAACTAAGCCTGAGTGATCAGAATCAATAAAACAGAGTAGGACTCAGTATAGGGCAATCAGTACATACAGTAGATGCTTCTTAACTGACTTCTACAGCACTGATCAACATTGAGTTCTGTGGTATGCTGAATGATGGCTCATCTCTTAATATAACTGCACATTATCTCTTTTCATTTGATTCATATATATAAGTGTGAAAAGAAAGTTATGCCCTTGAAAAACAAGTTGAATGCTTTGTAATGACGGTAGTGTGTTGGTGCAAAAAAATTAATACTGATTGTTGCTTGTACAAGACAACCTTAAGAGACATGAGGGAATATATGAAAATCTAGGATTTTGTACTCAGTCTAACTTTGCAACTAACTAAATTCCTCACTTGGAAGAACCAAAAATTCTGGCCTCCATCTCTTGGGTGTGCCAGGAGATAATGGAAGGGAAACTGAAGAAATAAAAGATATTTTCCAGCCATTTGCCTTTCTAGACTCTTTGAGTTATGGCTGTTGCCATGTTTCCTGACTTTGGCCCCCTTTTCAACCTTGGGGAGGTGAATCTCCTTTTTCTCGCTCTCTCTTTCTAATTTACTTTCTAAATAAACTATATTTTCTAATCTAAAAAAATATATATATTTGATATTTTCCAGAGCTGAAGAGAAAGGTATGAGTCAAATTAGAAAGGCTTAGTAAGTTCCAATCAGGAGGATCACTTAAGCTCAGGAGTTTGAGACCAGAAGTAACACAGTGCTTCAAAAAAAAAAACCAAAAAAAACTGAGCATGGTGGTATGCCTGTAGTTCCAGGTGAAGCAGAAAGATCACCTGAGCTTGGGAGGTCAAGCCTGTGGTGAACTGTGATCACACCACTGCACTCTAGCCTGGGTGACAGTGAGACCCGGACTCTAAATAAATAAAGAAGTACAGTATATTATTTAAAAAATTTTTTTTAGTTGACAAAAATTATATACATTTATGAGGTACAGTGTGATGTTTTGGTGTATGTACATTTTGAAATGATTAAATCAAGTTAATCAACATATCCATCACTCACATTTTCTTATTTTCTTGTGATAAGAACATTTAAAATCTGTTTTTATCAATTTTCTTTTTTCTTTTTGAGTTGGATCTCACTCTGTTGCCCAGGCTCAAGTGCCATGGTACACTGACAGCCACCACAGCCTCAATCTGCTGGGCTCAGGTGATCCTTCTGCCTCAGCCTTCCAACTAGCAGAACTACAGGCACTTGCCACCACACTTGACTAATCTTTTGAGTTATTGTAGTGGTAGAGATAAGGTCTTGCCGAGTTGCCCAGGCTGATCTCGAACCCTTGCACTCAGGCAACCCTCTCACCTTGGCCTCCCAAAGTGCTAAGATTATAGGCGAGAGCCACTACAGCCAGCCTTCTCATCAGTTTTCAAATACATAGTATGCCAGGTGCAGTGGCTCATGTCTGTAATCCCAGCATTTTGGGAGGCTGAGGTAAGAGCATAACCTGAGTCCAAGGGTTCAAGACCAGCCTGGGCAACTTGGCAAGACCTTGTCTCCACAATAAATAAAAAAATTAACTGGGCATGGTGGTGCATACTTATAGTACCAGCTACTTGGAAGACCGAGGTAGAAGGATTGTCTGAACCCAGCAGGTTGAGGCTGTGGTAGCCGTGAGTGTGCCACGTCACTCCAGCCGGGCAACAGAGACTCCAACTAAAAAAAAAAAAAACGTAGTACATTATTATTAACTATGGTCACCAGATTGTACTCTAGATCTCCAGAGTTTATTCCTCCTGTTTAACTGTATCTACCCTTTGATCAACATGACCTAGTTCCCTGTCCCTTTCATTTTTCTACTTCTGTGAGTTTGGCTTTTTTAATTCCACATATAAGTGAGTTCATGCATTGTTTTTCTGTGTCTGGCTTATTTCTCATAATTGTCCACCTATGTTGCAAGTGACAAGGTTTTTTGTTTGTTTTGTCTTTTTCTTTGAGTTGGAGCCTCAGCCTTCCAAGTAACTGGAACTACAGGCATGCACCATCACACCCGGTTAGTTTTTTGGTTTATTGTAGAGACAAGGTCTTGCCAAGTTGCCTAGACTGGTCTCGAACCTGTGGGCTCAGGCAGTCCCCTCACCTCGGCCTCCCAAAGTGCTGGGATTACACAGGCTTGAGCCACCGCACCTGGCCAAGATCATTTTTATAATCTTATATTCATAAGAAATTGTATACATAATAGAAAACTCAGAAAATATGCCAAATGGATTCTATAAACATTAAAATCTGTTTTTTGGGGGGTTTTTTGTTTTTTGAGACAGAGTCTTAATCTGAGACTGCAGTGCAGTGACACAATCATGGCTTATCCACAGCCTTGACTTCCTGGGCTCAGTCCATCCTCCCACCTCAGCCTCCTGAGTAGCTGGGACTACAGGTGTGTACCACCACATGCAGCTGATTATATTGTGTAGCGACAAGGTCTCACTATGTTTCCCAGGCCTATCTTGAACTCCTGGGCTCAAGCGATCCTTCTGCTTTAGCCTCCCAAAGTGCTGGGATTTCAGGCGTGGGCTAGTATACCTGGCAAACATTAAAATTTTGTATATGTATATAGCAAAAGTCATAAATAAAAACATAAGGGGTTTAGATACGCATGCCCATTCACCCAGAAATTTTCCTTTTTTTTTTTTGAGTTGGAATCTGTGTCACCTAGACTGGAGTGCAGTGACCACACTTGGTCACTGCAGCCTCGACTTGCTGGGCTCCAGCAATCCTTCCGCCTCAGCCTTCCGAGTAGCTGGAACTACAGGCGCATGCTACCACGCCTGGCTAATTATTTTTTTGATTTATTGTAGAGACAAGGTCTCGCTAAGTTGCCCAGGCGGGTCTCGAACCCGCGGGCTCAGGCAATCCACTCACCTCAGCCTCCCAAAGGCACGGGATTACAGGCTGAGCCACCGAGCCCGGCAGAAATTTTACTTTTGATAAGTGTGTAAGTATAGCTCAAAGGTTTTGTCACATTATTTATTTATTTATTTTTGAGTTGGAATCTCACTCTGTTGCCCATGCTGGAGGGCAGTGGGATGCTCACGGCCACCGCAACCTTGACCTGCTAGGCTCAGGTGATCCTTCCGCCTCAGCCTTCCAAGTAGCTGGAACTGCAGACACATGCGCCATGCCTGGCTAATTTTTGTGATTTCAGGTTGCCCAATCTGGCCTCAAACCTCCGGGCTCAGGCAGTCCTCTCGCCTTGGCCTCCCAAAGTGTTGGGATTACAGGCTGAGCCACCACACCTGGCCTGTATTTCTTACTTTGGAGATGGTATAGCATAATAATTAACAACCCAGTTTCTATAGTCACATGACCAACAGCAATCTTAGTTCTATCATCTGCTAATTAAATGTTGCTGGAGAGGCTGAACATGGTGACTCACGCCTCACAACTTTGGTTCAAGACCAGCCGGGCGACTCAGCCAGACCTCGTCTCTACAATAAACCAAAAAATTAACCAGGTGTGGTGGCCTGTAGTTCCAGCTACTTGGAAGGCTGAGGTGGAAGGATTGCCTGAGCCCAGCAGGCTGAGGCTGTGGTGGCCATGAGTGTACCATTGCACTCCAACCTGGGTGACAATGAGACTCCAACTCAAAAAAAAAAAAAAAAAATGTTGGGGAGGCTCTAAAGCAGGGATAATATCTTCACACACAAGGAAGCTATAAGGATGAAGTGAGGTATGCTAGTGCTTGCTTTCTGATAAATGTTTTTAAATTGTTTTACTTCTATTCTTGGTGAGATGATAATGTGTATCAGTGAGATATTGTCATCTAGGGCTCTCCTTGAAAATCCTTGAAGAGACTTTCTCCTCTTTAAGGAATCCATGTTTATCATCTGAAAATAAAAAAAGATAAGAGAAAAATGTATAGAAACTTAAAGTATGTAAAAATAGCATTGTTAACAAGAGCACTTCTTTTCTATGATACTAGTTTGAAATTGGGGTCCACATCCCATTGCTGGAGGAGACTGCTTTCTTATTTAAGGAGTCTCAATGAAGGTGGTGGGGCCTAAAGTTTAATTTTTTGTTATTGTCAGGGGCATTATTTTTCTATAAAATTTGTTCCTCAAATGTAGTTTCTCAAATGTTGGAATTCCTTATTTTCTTTCTTTTTTCTTTTTTGAGTTGGAGTCTCACTCTGTCGCCCAGACTGGAGTGCAGTGGCCACTCCTGGCCACCGCTGCCTCGACCTGCTGGGCTCCGGTGATCCTTCTGCCTCAGTCTTCCAAGTAGCCGGAATTACAGGCATGCGCTACCACGCCCGGCTGATTTTTTGATTTATTGTAGAGATGAGGTCTCACTGCCCAGGTGGGTCTCGAACCCCCGGGCTCAGGCAATCCACTCACCTCAGCCTCCCAAAGGCATGGGATTACAGGCTGAGCCACCGAGCCCGGCTGGAATTCCTTATTTTCCACTGCACCCATTCTCCCATGTGTGATATAAGCTGTGCTTAGATAATTGTAAGGTACGATACAGTAAACACTAGAGGCAAATATATGTTCTGTTCCTAGTTTATTCATTTTTATTTGTTTTTTTATTTTTTTTGAATCCAGGTCTCACTATCACCCAGGCTGGAGTGCGGCTCACTGCAGCCTCAAACTCCTAGTCTCAGGTAATCCTTTTGCCTCAGGCTACTGAGTTGCTGAAACTACAGGTGGGCCACCACACCCAGGATATTTTTAAAATTTTTTGTAGAGAATAGGACTTGTTAGGTTGCCTAGGCTGGTCTCGAATTCCTGGGCTCAAGCAGTCCTTCTGTCTTGTCTCCCAGTGTGCTGAGATTCCAAGCGTGAGCTACTGTGGCTGGCCCTGTTTCTAGTTTAGAAGCCCCAAATCTTTATCTCCTACCCTGATTAAGTTGAAGCATGGGACTGCCAGGTATAAGCAAGCACCTCTTTCCTATTTACTGTACCCTCACTTTTGCTTATATCTTAAGCCTTTCAAATTGGGAGCCATTCTGGTGGGAGATTACAGGAGGAAAATAGGTTTTCTGTTTCTTTGTCTACTCCCCATATAAAACAGAACACTCCATTCCCAGAACACTTGTGATCTTTCCTGCCCATTTTGTATTGGTACATAACAGAGATCATTCTTGGAGTTATAAAGAGAGCTAGGTAAGGATATTTGGCTAACAGCCCTCATTTTTCCCAACTTAACTCAGTAGTCTTAACTATCAGACTGATTGTTAAGCTCCGCTGTTGCCTTTCCTGTTCAGCATCAGTGAATAGCCTAAGTCATGTCTGTACTTTTGTGAGCTTCTAAGAAATGCCTCAGCTTTTTTGAATTTATTTATTATTTTTTGAGTCAGAGTCACTCTGTCATCCAGGCTGCAGTGCAGTGGCACGTTGATGGCTACTGCAGCCTTGACTTGCTGAGCTCAGGTGATCCTTCTGCCTCTGCCTTCAAGTAGCTGAACTATAGGCTTGTGCCACCACATCTGGCTAATTTTTGTATTTAATGTAGAGACACAGTCTCACCAAGTTGCCCTGGCTGGTCTTGAACCCCTGGACTCAGGCAATCCTCTTGCCTCCCCCTCCCAAAGTGCCAGGATTATAGGAATGAGCTACCATGCCAGGCACGGCTTGTTGGCATTTACTTAGAAATAATGTCCTAGCCGGGCTCGGTGGCTCAGCCTGTAATCCCGTGCCTTTGGGAGGCTGAGGTGAGTGGATTGCCTGAGCCCACGGGTTCGAGACCTGCCTGGGCAACTTGGGGAGACCTCATCTCTACAGTAAAGTCAAAAATCAGCCGGGTGTGGTAGCGCGCACCTGTAGTTCCAGCTACTCGGAAGGCTGAGGCGGAAGGATCACCGGAGCCCAGCAGGTCGAGGCTGCGGTGGCTGGGAGTGGCCACTGCACTCCAGTCTGGGCGACAGAGTGAGACTCCAACTCAAAAAAAAAAAAAAAAAAAAATAATGTCTTTGTTTTATTTCCCAGGACCTTTATAGGCATGTTTCTTCAGTGGGTCCTCCTTCAAGCCATTAAATGCATATATATATTACTTAATTTGACCTGAAGACTCTCCTATAGTCTGGCCAAAACGTCAACCTTTAAGTTCTATGTCCTATTTTGGGAGATTGAGGTGGGAAGATTGCTTGAGTGCAGGAATCTGAGGCTGCAGTGAGCTATAGTCACCCTGCTGCACTCCAGCCTGGGTAATAGATGGAGACTGCATCTCTATAAAAAAAAATTATGTTTCCCATCTTAAAATATGCCTTATTAATGGTTATTCAGGTAAGCTCACCACACAAGTTTATTTAATGTCATGAGTATAACAACTCTTTGAAATTGTGTGATATTGTTCCTTGCTAATACTAAATTTCACACCCTTACCAAATAATAAAGTGGCAATGATTCCACCAGTTAAGTTTTTCTAATTGTGATTTTTAAGATGTAATTCCTGCCGGGTACGATGGCTCATGCCTGTAATCCCAGCACCTTGGGAAGTGGAGGTGAGAGGATTGCCTGAGTTCAGGGGTTTGAGACCAACCTGAGCAACTTGGTGAGACCTCATCTCTACAACAAATCAAAAAATTAGCCAGGTGTGGTGGTTCATACCTGTACTTGGAAAGCATTCCAGCTACTTGGAAGGCTGAGGTGGAAGGATCTCCTGAGCCCAGCAGGTTGAGGCTGTGGTGGCTGTGAGTGTGCCACTGCACTTCAGCCTGGGTAACAGAATAAGACTCCGACTCGAAATAAAGAAAGGAAGAAAAAATTCCTGCTGGGCGCAGTGACTCACACCTGTAATCCCAGCACTTTGAGAGGCTGACACAAGAGGATTGCCTGAGTCCAGGAGTTCGAGATCAGCCTGGGCAACTTGGTGAGACCTCATCTCTACAATAAATTAAAAAAAAAAAAGTTAGCCAGGCGTGGTGTTTGCCTATAACCCCAGCTACTTGGAAGGCTAAGGCAGAAGAATCTCCTGAGCAGGTCAAGGCTGCTGTGGCCGTGTGTGTGACACTACACTCTAGCCTGGGTGAGAGAGTGAGACTCCTCAAAAAAAAAAAAAAAAAATTCCATTAACTAGAAGGATAGAAACATTTGGCCAAGTGAAGAAGCCCTTTAGATTTCACTCTTTAGAAGAGAAGATTCTTCTCCAAAGTTAAACTGTGGAAAGATGTCAGTATTAGCCAGGCCTGGTGGCTCATACTGTAATCCTGGCACTTTGGGTGGTGGAGGCAAGAGGATTGCTTGTGCTCAGGGTTCTACCAGCCTGAGCAACATGGTGAGACCTCGCCTGTACAATAAGTCAAAAAATCAGCCAGGTGTGGTGGCACTTGCCTGTGGTTCTAGCTACTTGGACAGCTGGGTGGAAGAACTGCCTGAGCCCAGTAGGTCAATGCTGTGGTGGCCGTGAGCAGTGCCACTGCACTGTAGCCTGGGCCACAGAGTGAGACTCAGACTCACACACACACAAAAAAGAAAGATGGAAGTATTTAGTTGTAGCTATTCATTCCTTCTTTTTATTTTTTTGAATCAGAATCTCACTGTCAAAGTGTTGGGGAAATGACTGGTGGAAATGATTT
The DNA here is from genome assembly GCA_027257055.1 of Cephalopachus bancanus. Classification (NCBI taxonomy): domain Eukaryota; kingdom Metazoa; phylum Chordata; class Mammalia; order Primates; family Tarsiidae; genus Cephalopachus; species Cephalopachus bancanus. The sequence continues at coordinate 1,747,120 of JAPVLO010000230.1, read as the reverse complement.
GTTTTTCCATTTTAATATTTTTTCTTCTTTTACTTAAGGATTCCTGGATGAGGTTATGAAGAAGTATGGCAGTTTGGTTCCACTCAGTGAAAAAGATGTCCTTGGACGATTAAAAGATGTCTTTAATGAAGACTTTTCTAACAGGTATGTAAATGATGTTAAAGTTAAGCCCTTGAAAATAAACTTGTTGGTATATATGACTTTTCTTTTGGGGAAAAAAAGATACTTAGCAGTAAACTGAGTGGAACTCATGTTTTTTACCTTTTTTCAAATCTTTCTGTTTCAGAAAACCATTTATCAATAGGGAAATAACAAACTATCGGGCCAAACATCAAAAATGCAACTTCCGCATTTTCTACAATAAGCATATGCTGGATATGGATGACCTGGCCACCCTAGATGGCCAGAACTGGCTGAATGACCAGGTTAGTGTATTGTAGGTGCTTAGCGTGGAAAAGTTGCAGAAAATGTTGGTCAATAAAATAGAGTTATAGTCTCTGAGTTTTATCTTTTGTAATCAAGTATTCTTTATTCCTTACTGACGTTACTAACCCTAGGACCCAAAAAGTTTGATTACTGTTAGCAGTATCAATATATTATTCATTCTGATTGGGATGTTCTGAATTGTTTAGGGTTAGTAAGCTGGTTTTATGTTGATTTTTATAGGTCATTAATATGTATGGCGAGTTGATAATGGACGCAGTCCCAGACAAAGTAAGTGAAAACTTCCTCTTCTTTAGGAAAGTCCTTCTGTGTTAAAAGTAGTAGTTTTTTTGTTTTTCAACTTTATTTGATGTAATATTTGATATACCTAACATTTGTCTTTTTTTTTTTTTTTTTTTGGAGTCGGAGATTCACTCTTTCACCCAGGCTAGAGTGCAGTGGCACGCTCACAGCTACCACAGTCTCAACCTGCTGGGCTCAGCCAATCCTTCCGCCTTCCAAGTAGCTGGAACCACAGGCACGTGCCACCATGCCCAGTGAATTTTTCTTAGTTTATTGAGGGGTGAGATCCTGCCAAGTTGCCCAGGCTGGTTTTGAACCCAAGGGCTCAGGCAGTCCTCTCACCTCTGCTTCCCAAAATACTGGGATTACAGGCGTGAGCCACTGTGCCCAGCTTGATATACCTAACATTTTTCATGGAGAAATCTTTGCTACTCAGTTGCAATACTAACTCAACACTCATAAACTCTAAATGCTCTTAAGAGCTTAGTTAATATATTAAAAGTATTTTTTAACTTAATGTATTAATTTTTCTTTCTGAGTACTCAAATGCCTGATGGGCAGCAAAAGTTTCCAAGTCATTATAAAACTTTCATAAATCTAATACATTATAGAGATAAATATGGATAAATTTGAGATTCTGATATTGTTTATGAATGTAGAAAAATGTTTTATAACTTTCCGCTTAAAATCACATATCTGTTATACATTATAAGCTGGAATCATGAGGTTAATCTGCCAAATTCTCTATCATGTCAGATTTTCTTAACCATCAGAAAATTTTAAAATCTAAACACATACAATTTTTTAAACATAAAATATTAATCTGAAGGGTTTGATTTACCTTCATTGTCTCTAATTTAATTTTTTTTAAAGATTAGAACATATAGTTTATTTAAAAGTATATTAGAGAGAGAGGGAAAGAGAAGATTCACCTCTCCAAGGTGGGGGAGGGGGCCAAAGCCAGAAAGCATGGCAATAGCCATAGTTCAAAGAACACATAGATACACCAGAGTCTAGCAAGGCAATGGCCTCTGCATTTAATTTTGAACCTTCATCGTGTTAAAAGAACACTTGTGTCTTTTTGGTAGCTCAAGCTTTTAATCCCAGCTATGCGAGAGGTTGAGATGGGAGGATTGCTTAAAGCCAGGAATTGGGGTCCAGCCTGAGCAATATATAGGCTCTGTCTCTTAAGAAAGGATTAAAAAAAGAAGAAAGAATAAAGGATACTTACTAAGGTAGTGGTTCTCAAAGTCACCAGACCAGCAGCATCAGCATCGCCTGAGAACTTACTGTAAATGCACATTCTCTCCCTAGGCTGGATGTGGTAGCACATGCCTATAATCCCAGCACTTTGGGAGGTCCAGGTGAGAGGATTGCCTGAGCCCACGGGTTTGAGACCAGCCTGGGCAACTGGATGAGACCTCGTCTCTACAATAAATCAAAAATTAGCTGGGTGTGGTGGCGTATGCCTGTAGTTTCAGCTACTTGGAAGGCTGAGGCAGAAGGATCGTCTGAGCCCAGCAGGTTGAGACTGCAGTGGCCATCAGCGTGCCACTACACTCCAACCTGGGCAACAGAATGAGACTCCAACTCAAAAAAAATAAAAAATAAAAAAAGTACATTCTCAGACCCCAAACCAGACCTACTGAATCATAAACTGGAGGTGGGGCCCATTAATCAAATTTTATAAGCCTTCCAGATGATTCTGAAATATATTCTGATATATAAATAAGGTAATCGTTACCTTATTTTTTCATAGCCTCTTTCAACTTTATCACCTGATTTGGAGAGATTTGTCAGGTTGCTTCTCTTCTTGATTGAATTCAGGTAATCTGTTTACTGCCCCATTCCAGTTCTTAATCTAGGCTGCAGCTGTAAACTCATTCTAGTAAAAATTTGGAACAGAGCCGGGCTCAGTGGCTCAGCCTGTAATCCCGTGCCTTGGGAAGCTGAGGTGAGTGAATTGCCTGAGCCCGTGGGTTTGAGACCCGCCTGGGCAACTTGGTGAGACCTCATCTCTACAATAAATCAAAAATTAGCTAGGCGTGGTAGCGCGTGCCTGTAGTTGCAGCTACTTGGAAGGCTGAGGTGGAAGGATCGCTGAAACCCAGCAGGTCGAGGTGGCCGGGAGCGGCCACTGCACTCCAGTCTGGGCGACAGAGTGAGACTTCAACTCAAAAAAAAAAAAAAAAAAATTGGAACAGAATCTTCTATAAACCATGAAATATATTTTCTGTATTTTGATCATTATGTTTTTTTGGGGGGGTTATTTATTTATTTATTTTAAAAATTATTTATTGTAGCCGTGCTCGGTGGCTCAGCCTATAATCCCGTGCCTTTGGGAGGCTGAGGTGAGTAGATTGCCTGAGCCCATGGGTTCGAGACCTGCCTGAGCAGGCGAGATCTCATTTCTACAATAAATCAAAAAATCAGCCAGGCGTGGTAGTGCATGCCTATAATTCTGGCTACTTGGAAGGCTGAGGCGGAAGGATCGCCGGAGCCCAGCAGGTCGAGGCTGCGGTGGCGGGGAGCGGCCACTGCACTCCAGTCTGGGCGACAGAGTCAGACTCCAACTCAAAAAAAAAAAAAAAAATTATTTATTGTAGAGACAAAGTTTTGCCAAGTTGCCCAGGCTGGTCTTGAGCCCTGGGCTCAGGCAATCCTCTTGCCTCTGCTTCCTAAAGTGTTGGGATTATAGGTGTGAGCCTCTTTGCCCAGCTGATCATTATTTTTTAAGAAGAAACATTTCACTGGGCGTGGTGGCTCATCTGTAATCCCAGCACTTTTTTGGAGGGCAGAAGTGATAGGATTACCTGAGCTCAGGAGTTCAAGACCAGCCTGAGCAACATAGTGAGACCTCGTCTCTACAATTTAAATATATATGTATTTATTTTATAAATACATATATATTTATTTTTTAGCCGGGCATGGTGGCACATGCCTGTGGTTCCAGCTACTTGGAAGGCTGAGGTGGAAGGGTCACCTGAGCCCAGTAAGTTGAGGCTGCTGTGACTGTGAACGTGCCACTGCACTCCAGCCTGGGCGACAGAGTGAGACATCAACTCAAAAAAAAAAAAAAAAATGTTTCCCTCCCTTTTGTCTGTGTTATATTCCGGAATTTTATTATTTTTATTTTTTTTTTTTTTTGAGTTGGAGTCTTACTCTGTCGCCCAGGCTAGAGTGCACAGGCATGCTCACAGCCACCACAGCCTCAACCTCAACCTGCTGGGCTCAGGTGATCCTTCCACCTCAACCTTCCAAGTAGCTGAAACTACAGGTGCATGCCACCATGCCTGGCTAATTTTTTGCTTTATTGTAGAGATGAGGTCTCACCAGCTTGCCCGGGCTGGTCTCAAACTTGTGAACTCAGATAATCCTCTCACCTCTGCTTCCCAAAGTGCTGGGATTATAGGCATGAACCACCCTGCCTGGCCTGTTCAGGCGTTTTAAAATTTCCATTTTCTTTTGAAATTCAGTTGGAACACAACTTAATATAATCTGGTTGCTTGTATTTGTTGTCTCTTCCAGGTTCATTTCTTCAACAGCTTTTTTCATAGACAGCTGGTAACCAAAGGATATAATGGAGTAAAAAGATGGACTAAAAAGGTATTCTCTTTTTTTCTGTTTTATTCTAAATTTGAAATGTAGATGATAAGGCACTTTAGGTAGAAGGATAAGAAATGTAATACCAATATGATGTTAATTAGAAACAGACTCTAAGTGACAGGTTTTAAAAATTGTTTCTTTTTTTAAAATTTTTTGAGTTGGAGTCTCCCTTTGTTGCCCAGGCTGGAGTGCTGTGGCATGCTCATGGCTACTGCAGCCTCAACCTCGACCTACTGGACTCAGGTGATCCTCCCGCCTCAATACACTACCAGGCCTGTCTCCTTTTTTTGGTTTGTTGTAGAGATGAGGTCTCACCAAGTTTCCCAGGCCTATCTTGAACCCCTGGGCCTAGGTAATCCCCTCACCTTGGCCTCCCAAAGTTCTGGAATTACAGGTGTGAGCCACCGCCCCAGCTAGCCAGATTGTTTATTTTAAATCTTTTTGTTTGAATTACCTTAATTTCCTCTTGGTCTCAATTACAATGAGTGAACAGAGGGATGATAACACAAAGCAAGGCTGAAGCAGGAGGATCACTTGAGCTCAGGGATTTGAGGCCAGCATGGGAAATATAGCAAGACTTAGTCTCTAAAAAAATTTTTTTTTAAATTCTGATCCATCAGGAAAAATAAATTTTATTTCACAATCTATACATGAAATTATATACATATACATAACTGAAAGATTCCAAAAAACCATATACCTAATTTACTATGTATGATATACTTCATTTTCTATTCTGTTCTATAGCTTTTGAATTATCATTATTATTGCTTTTTGAGTTGTGCCCAGGCTGGAGTACAGTGGTACGATCACAGCCCACCACAGCCTCTACCTCCTGGACTCAGACAATTCTGCCCCAGCCTTCCAAGTAACTAGGACTACAGACGTGCATGACCTTGCCTGGCTAATTTCATCTATCTATCTATCTATCTATCTATCTATCTATCTATCTATCTATCTATCTATCCATCTATCTATCCATCTGTTTATTTATCTGTTTATTTATTTATTTTGTAGAGATGAGGTCTCACTATGTGGCTTAGGCTGGTCTTGTACTTCTGGGCTCAAGCAGTCCTGCCTCAGCCTCCCAAAGTGTTGGGATTACACACAAACCACTACACCCAGTTTGTAGGTTTTTAATTAAATGTCCATTATGTGTTATGTTGATAATAGAAGGCTGAAAATACTAAGATATCTAAAATAAGGATTCATTGACTGTCCAGTATGATAGCTAGTAGCTACGTGTAGGTATTTACATTTAGATTAATAGAATAAACCTTTTTATTTTTCTTTTTTTGAGTCAGAGTCTCACTCTGTCACCCAGGCTGGAGTGCAGTGGCATGCTCACGGCCACCACACCTTGACCTGCTCGGTTCAGGTGATCCTTCCGCCTCAGCCTTCCAAGTAGCTGGAACCACAGGCATGTACCACCACACCCAGCTAATTTTTTTGATTTATTGTAGGGATGAGGTCTCACCAAATTGCCCAGGCTGGTCTCGAACCCCTGGACTTAGGCAATCCTCTCAACCTCTGCCTCCCACAGTGCTGGGATTAAAGGTGTGAATCACTGCGTCAGGCAGAATAAAACTTAAAATTTCGTTTTTCCATTAATTCTAGTCACATTTCAAGTGCTGAAGTAGTCATGTTGCTACTGGCTACCATGTTGGACAACACAGATAGAGAATATTTTCATCAGCTGAGCACGGAGTCTCCCACCTGTAATCCCAGAACTTTGGGAGACTGAGGCAGGAGGATTGTTTGAACCCAGGCATTTGGGACTAGGCAATATAGCAAGACCTTGTCTCTATAAAAAATTTTAACAAAATTAGCTGGAGCCGGGCTTGGTGGCTCAGCCTGTAATCCCGCACCTTTGAGAGGCTGAGGTGAGTGGATTGCCTGAGCTCACGGGTTTGAGACCCGCCTGGGTGGCGAGACCTCATCTCTACAATAAATCAAAAAAAATCAGCGGGGCGTGGTAGCACATGCCTGTAATTCCAGCTACTGGGAAGGCTGAGGCGGAAGGATTGCCAGAGCCCAGCAGTTCGAGGCTGTGGTGGCTGGGAGCGGCCACTGCACTCCAGTCTGGGTGACAGAATGAGACTCCAACTAAAAAAAAAAAATTAGCTGGGCATGGTGGTGCACACTTGTAGTCTCAGTTACTTGAAAGGCTGAGGTGGAAAGACTGCCTGAGCTCAGGAGGTTGTGGTTGCAGTGAGCTGTGAATGTGCCATTGCACTTCAACCTGGGTAACAGAGCAAGACCCACGTCTCATCATCACAGAAAGTTCTTTTGGACAGTGCTGGTCCAAAAAGTAGAGAAACATGTAATGAAGTAATGACAAAGTAAGAGATGTACTAAAAAAGCTAATATCAAGTGCTGTGGAGGAACACTAATGATGGAGAGTAATTATGAGGGAAAGGGTGATGGGTTTGAGGAACTGCATTGAGAGCGGTAGCCTGAGATCAAATAAATACAGGAAAGGGGAAGCTGGAAAATAGCCCATAGACTCCCAGTAGTGCAAGAACTGTTGACCTTCAAAGTTATAAATTGGTAGTTCCTAATATAAGTCCCTCTTCTACATCACTCACCCAGGGTAGAAAATCAAAATTGAGGAAGGGAAGAACACTCTGAAAAGCATATTCAGTAAAGGATTGCTCTTATCATCGTAAAGCACCATAAGAGCCCATGACTTGAAGCATGGTGCAGGGAAGAGCATATGGTGCTTTTTGGACCCTGAGGTAGAGTAATGGCTAAATTCTGAATATGTAAGCTAAAATGTGTTCTCTTTTTAACTAAAGAATAAAAGTTTTAAGATGGGCATGTTCAATATTTTATATATATATATGTCTTTGGAAAATGGTTTAAAAAAAAGTTTTTATAGACTAGAAGCAGTGGCTCATTCCTATAATTCCAGTACTTTGGGAGGCCGAGCTAAGAGGATTGCCTGAGCCCATGGGTTTGAGGCCAGCCTGGGCAACTTGGAGAGACCTCATCTCTACAATAAATAAATAAAAAAAATTAGCCGAATGTGGTGGTGCATGCCTGTAGTTCCAGCTACTTGGAAGGCTGAGGTGGAAGGATCGCCTGAGCCCCGCAGGTTGAGGATGCGGAGGCCAGGAGCCATGCCACTGCCCTCCAGCCTGGGTGACAGAGTGAGACCCCAATTCAAAAATAAAAAAATCAATAAACCTTCCTTTTGTTGGGGGGGCAGGTTGTTAAGGTGACATGGTGGTCTGCTCCATGTCATCATGAAAGGCAGGTAAGTACAGGTATTGACATCAGGTGATGGATGGCAAGCAGATGGGTAGGTCAGTCACATGATTGCTGCCATGGTGATGAGGTTTGTCTGTGTCATGGTCACGAAGGGCTGATTAGGCTAACTTGGGTCTTATGGGTGGAGGCAAATACTTGAAATAGAAAAGCTAATTGTACAAAACAAGCTGAGGAGGGGGTTGTAAGACAATTATCAATAGCTACCTCTGAGATACCGGTTCTATCCTTGGCTACTGATTAGAGGGTAAAGTGAACTACTAGAAGAACATGACAGAGCTAAGCAATGTTAAAATGGCTGCTCATTGGGTATATTGACTCCATGTTAATGTCCTTTCAAAGTATACATTCATGGAAAAATATCTGAATAATAAACGTGAGTGTGAAGGAATAAAACCAAATATATGAGTTACTTAATTAAATAGTAATGAATTGGCTGTACGCAGTGGCTCATGCTTATAATCCCAGCACTTTGGGAGGCTGAGGCAAGAGAATTGCCTGAGCCCGCGGGTTCACAACCAGCCTGGGCAACATGGTGAGATCTCGACTCTACAATAAATTAAAAAAATTACCTGGCTGTGGTAGCACGTACCTGTAGTTCCAGCTACTTGGAAGGCTGAGGCGGAAGGATGACCTGAGCCCAGTAGGTCAAGACTGCAGTGGCCGGGAACATGCCACTGCACTCCAGTCCTGGTGACAGAGTGAGACTCCAACTCAAAAAATAAATAAATAAATAGTAATGAATTAAATTATTCCATCCTTTGGATCCTCTTGGATTGGGTTAAGTAAAAAAAAAAAATTCCTGGCTGGTCGTGGTGGCTCATGCCTGTAATCCCAGCACTTTGGGAGGTGGAGGCAAGAAGATTGCCTGAGCCCATAGGTTTGAGACCAGCCTGGGCAACACGGTGAGACCTCATCTCTATAATAAATCAAAAAGTTAGCTGGCTGTGGTGGCTCACGCCTGTAGTTCCAGCCACTTGGATGGCTGGGCAGAAGGATTACCTGAGCCCAGCAGGTAAAGGCTGCAGTGGCTGTGAGCATGCCACTGTACTCCAGCATGAGTGACAGAGTGAGATTCTGGCTCAAAAAAAAAAAAAAAAAAGAAAAAACCCAGTTATAACAAGCCCAGAGACCTTGGCATAATACACAGTGTATTTGATTTACTAGATATATATATAATAAATCTTTTTTTTTTTTTGAGTTGGAGTCTTACTCTGTTAACCACGCTGAAGTGCAGTGGAACGCTCACAACCACTGCAGCCTCGATCTGCTGGGCTCAGGTGAGCCTTCTGCTTCAGTCTTCCAAGTAGCTGGAACTACAGACACACGCTACCATGCCCAGCTAATTTTTTAATTTGTTGTAGAGACGAGGTCTTACCAAGTTGCCCAGGCCGGTCTTGAACCCCTGGCTCAGGGAGTCCTCTCACCTTGGCCTCCCAAAGTGCTGGGATTACAGACTTGAGCCACCACGCCCAGCCTTATATCTTTATGTAACCGTCATAGGTTCATTGCCCAAAGCTCACAACAATCACTATGCAGATATCAGGTTGCAGCAGAGAAAGAGGTTTAATATCATAGGGCTGCCAAATGAGGAGATGGGAGGAAATCTCAGTTCCATCTTCCCGAGGAGTTTGGGCCTAGAGTTTTTAAGGGTTTTGGAGTGGGCCAAGGTGTGGAAATGGCTGAAATGGTTGGTCAGAGTTACAGCGTAAAGTCATGGGACCGGGAGGTCTTGAAGAAGCAATATGCTTATGCTGATTTGGTTCCTCTGTGGGGGGTCTTTAAACTGGTTTTTAACAACTGTTCTGTTGGAATTCAGGATCTACTCAATTTTTTTTTAGTTATAAGTTCAATAAATGGAAGCTGCTTTTTGTTGGTGGTTTGAATGGCTTGTGGTGATGGCTGCATTTCTTTCTTTTTTCTTGATCAGGTGGATTTGTTTAAAAAGAGTCTTCTGTTGATTCCTATTCACCTGGAAGTCCACTGGTCTCTCATTACTGTGACACTCTCTAATCGAATTATCTCATTTTATGATTCCCAAGGCATTCATTTTAAGTTTTGTGTAGAGGTAAGTCAATATATGCCTCTTTTCTATTTATCTTGTGATTGGCTAAATAGCATCTTGGCTCTACTGAGAAAAGCAGAAGTCAAAACCATAGAGGAACAGCTTCTGTCATGAAAGACTTCTGAAATGTTGGTTGAGAAAAGGACTACAAGAGGAGTCTCCAGGTGGGGAGAGGTAGCCATTGAAGATATGGATCCTCCTGAGATATTCTATTTGGATTTTGTCTGCCTTTCTCTTAAAACTACATCTTGAGTATGGATAGACATGATTTTCCTTGGCTCCTCTTAGAGCTAAAATTGGCTCACGGCTTCAAAATATCTTCTGTAGAATAAACTATTACCCAAGAGAATCAACTGACAAAAGCTCAGCTAATAACAGTTCAACAAGATTGTGGAATACGAAAGCAAGAAAAATGAATAGATTTCCTGATTTTCACTATCAGGAACCAGTAGAAAATGTAACTGCAAACAAAACATTCCATTTACAAAGGCAACAAAACATAAATAACCCAGGAATATACCTAGCAAGAAATGTGGAAAATATGATAAAAACTGCTAAAACTTTAAGTCTTTAAAATAAATTTGAATAGATGGGGAGATAGACTCAGTATTGGAAAGAGATTAATTCTCTCCTAATATATATTGTTTCTTTCTAATAAGTTTCTCAATAGGATTTTGAATAGAACTTGATAAACTCCTAGAATTCATATTAAGAATTCATGTGCATAAATCATTAAAATAGTTATATTTTTAAAAATTTTTATAGAGATGGGGTCTTGCTGTGCTGCCCAGGCTGGTCTCAAACGCCTGGCCTCAAGCAGTCCTCATGCTTCGGCCTCCCAAAGTGCTGGGATTATAGGTGTGAGGCACCATGCCCAGCCACCAAAACAGTTATGAACTAGAAGAAAAGTGTAGGAAGGAATACTTGCTCTACTAAATGTCAAGCCTTTTTTTTTTATAATTAAAGCTATATTTGTAATGGCTTAGGAATAGATCATAGATTGGTGGAACAGCATAAAGAAGTGACTCATATATATATATATATATGGGAATTTAGTATGGGATAAAGTTGGGGAAGGATAGGCTATTCAGTTATGGCACTGGAAAAATTAGCTGTCTATTTGGAAAAGTGAAATATAGGTCCTTCGTATTACTTATAAAAACAAACTCCACATGGAATAAAGACCTAAATATAACACACAAAACTGTTAAAAGTATTTGACTAAGGTACAGACGATGTTATGCTCTTGGAGTAGGTAAGGTAAGACCTTCTTACATAGAACCAAAAAAAAGACATGAGAGCAGTTTGATAAATTTAACCATCTAATCTCTAGATAGATTCAATAGGATAAAGAAAAAAATTTAATTATCTCACAACTTAAAACTTCTGTATATCATAAAGCTAAAAGACAAGTGACAGACTTGGAGAAAATGTTTATCATATATAATAGCTACTACCTAGACTATATAAATAACTCATACAAAAGAAATGGGGAAAGAAATGACCTAATGAAAATAGACAAAGGACATATGGTAAGTTTTAGGGAAAAATGCAAGTAACCACTGAACACATGGAAAGATGTTCAGCCTCACCAGAGATAAGAGAAATGCAAATTAAAACTACATCAGGGTTGCATTTTTTTGCCCATGATATTGGAAAAGGTTTGATGGCGTTCAAGTGTTTATGTTTATGTGGGTGTAAGGAAATGGGCGTTTTTACCTTTTCTGGTGGGGTGTATACACTGACACGGCCCATTTATGTGGAGACAACTGGAATTCTAGTCAGTTCTAGTGTTCCATAAGTTAAAAAGATCCATATCCTATTGCATATCAGTCTGTTCCTTGGTATCTGCTCCATAAAAATCCTTGTACATGCATGTAACGATGGGTCTTGTACCAGGATGTTCATGGCAGCATTGTTTGTAATAGTGAAAATAACCTAAATCTAGATCTACCAAGAATATAGCTCAATACACTTTAGCACAGTATATCTGCTATTAAACTGACCATAGCAGCTTAAAATAATATAGTAGATCTCTAAGTTCTAGCGTGGAAAGATGTTAAGACACAATTGAGCTTTAAAAAGCCAGTTGTGCCAGATGTGGTGGCTCAAGCCTGTCATCCCAGCACTTTGGGAGGTTGAGGTGAGAGGATTGCCTGAGCTTAGGGGCTCGAGGCCAGCCTGGACAACTTGGTGAAATCTAGTCTCTACAATAAATCAACAACAACAAAAAATAAGCCGGGCGTGGTAGCACACGCCTGTAGTTTCAGCTACTTGGAAAGCTGAGGCAGGAGGATCGCCTGAGCCCGGCAGGTCGAGACTGCAGTGGCCGTGAGTGTACCTTGGCACTCCAGCCTGGGCAACTGAGCAAGACTCTGACTCAAAAAAAAAGCCAGTTACAGAATGATACAGTATAATACATTTACAGGAAAAAAAAATACATGTATGCTGTTTTCTGTTTTGTTTAGTTTTTGAGTGGGGGTCTCACTCTTGTCGCTCAGGCTGGAGTGCAATGGCACAGTCATGGCTCACCGCAGCCTCTACCTTCTGGGCTCAGGCGATCCTTCCGCCTCAGCCTCTCAGGTAGCTGGGTCTACAGGCCAAAGCCACCATGCTTGGCTAATTAAAAAAAATTTTTTTATAAAGATGAGGTCTCACTATGTTGCTCAGGCTGGTCTCAAACTCCTGGGCTCAAACAATCCTCCCTCCTTGGCCTCCTAAGTGCTGTGATTCCAGGCGTGAGCCACCACACCCGGCCTGTTTTTTGTTTTTTACACAACACACACACACACACACACACACAAATGCCTGTATATATTATATACAAATATAGATGTCTATTTGTAAATAAAGGATGGGATGGATGCTTACTATTTTTTTATATCAATAATTACCCAGGACTAATAAAGGAAATGTAGCCTTACTGGGGATATTTTCATTTTTTTCAAGGATAATATATTCTTATATTGCTTGTTTAATTAAAATTTAATTAACAACTAAGTATATAGAAAATCACATTTTCAAAATCCAAGTTTTTGCCGGGCTCTGGCTCAGCCTGTAGTCCCAGCACTTTGGGAGGCCGAGACAAGTGGATTGCCTGAACCTGTAGATTCAAGGCCAGTCCAGGCAACTTGGCGAAACTGCGTCTCTATAATAAATCAAAAATTAGCCAGGCGTGGTAGCACACGCCTATAGTTCTGGCTACTAGGAAGGCTGAAGCAGGACCGCCGGAGCCCAGCTGGCTAACGCTGGGGTGGCTGTGAGCATCCCACTGCACTACAGCCTGGGAGACAGAGTGAGACTCCCAAGTCAAAAACAAAAACAAAAACACCAAGTTTTTTTCTAAGAAATCCAGGAAACGGAAAAAAAACAGTGAAGAATCTTCTTGGGCCAAGAGTTCTCTTAAGTTCAGGCCAGAAGAGTTGGTACAGTATCACATGTGAGTGGGTTTTCTAGTTCCTTTCCCTTAATTTTTCGCCTCTCTCTCAACCTGAGATGCTGGCCAGAGCCTGACTATATTTTCTCTTCCCTGGAAAAACCTAAAAAGATATAAACAAAAGTATAGCCAAATCAGTGCCTTTAAGATCAGATTCTGAGCCGGGCTTGGTGGCTCAGCTGTAATCCCGCACTTTGGGAGGCTGAGGCGAGTGGATTGCCTGAGCCCACTTGTTCGAGACTTGCCTGGGCAACTTGGCGAGACCTCATCTCTACAATAAATCAAAAAATTAGCCGGGTGTGGTAGCGCACGCCTGTAGTTCCAACTACTTGGAAGGGTGGGGCGGAAGGATCGCCGGAGCCCAGCAGGTTGAGGCTGCGGTGGCCGGGGGCGTGCCACTGCACTCCAGTCTGGGTGACAGAATAAGACTCCAACTCAAAAAAAAAAAAAAAAAAAAAATCAGATTCTGACAGGCAGAGGAGGGCAGGGGTGTCAGGAGAATCAATTCGTCTAGGAAATACTCACTGTGCCCCTGCTTTGTGCCAGGCACTAATGTTGGGGAGTCAGGGAAAGGCCAGACAGATATTGATTTGCCTTCATGGACTAAATGATAGTTAAACAGAATTTTGGGGCTCGGCACGGTGACTGAAACCTGTAATCCCAGCACTTTGGGAGGCCAAGGTGAGAGGATTTGCCTGAACCCAAGGGTTTGAGAACAGCCCTGGGCAACTTGTAGAGATCTCATCTCTACAATAAATAAAAAAATTAGCCAGGCGTGGTGGTACGTGCCTATAGTTCCAGCTACTTGGAAGGCTGAGGTGGAAGGATGACCAGAGCCTAGCAGGTAGAGGCTGCGGTGGCCGCAAGCATACCACTGCACTCCAGCCTGGGTGACAGAGTGAGACTCTAACTCAAAAAAACCCCCAACAACATAAAACAGAATTTTGATGATAAAATAGGCAGTTGGTTTCTAAGTCAATTCTGTGCTATTGGGGTCTGGTTCTGCACAGTCATTGAAAAATTCATCTTCTGAATTTTTGCCCAAGCCTTTCTGCAGAGTTCTTATCTTTTCAGCAAAATTATAATTGGCTTGATAACTTTGCACATTTACAAAAAGGCCCGGAAAGCAGACTTATTTTTGATGATAGCTGAAAGTCACTTAGAGCTAAGAGTGGTCATCCAGGAAGGTAGGATCAGGCTGTTTTTCGTCTTAAGGGGATGTGGGACTTACAGAAGTGGCTCTAAATGAGAGTTGGGGACCTGCATTTCCAAAGAGTTGACAAAAAATTATTTTTTATTTTTTGAGTTAGAGTCTCACTCTGTCGCCCAGGCTGGAGTGCAGTGACACACTACTCACGGCCATTGTAGCCTCAGCCTGCTGGGCTCAGGCAATCCTTCCACCTCAGCCTTCCAAGTAGTTGGAACTGCAGGCACATGCCACCATGCCCGGCTAATTTTTTGATTTATTGTAGAGACAAGGTTGCCAAGGCGGATCTCGAACCCCTGGACTCAGGCAATCTTCTTGCCTCAGCCTCCCAAAGTGCTGGGATTACGGGCTTGAGCCACTACACCCAGCATCAAAAAATGTTTTAAACAATCACCAAGTAAGTGTGTAAATTTCATGAAGCCAGGGAGTACAAGAGCTTTTATTCACTAGTATGTCCCCAGCACTTGACACATTATAGATGTTTGGTAAATATTGAATGTAAGTGACCATTTTCTTTTTTTGAAGGTGGGAAAGCAGGATTTATTAAGAGAACAGAAAAGCTCCCAGAGCGAGAGGGGACCCGAGGGGGTTGCCGAGGTGACCATTTTTAAGGACAGGTCTTTTTTGCCTGTATTTTATTTATGAATATATATATACTGTTTATTCTGAGACCTTGAAGTGACTTGTTTGGAGTAAGAAGAGCAATACGCAGTCATACTTTGTTAAATACTAAGTATTTGCTTTCACCAAATGTTTTTTCTTCCAAAGAGGTAGCTTCTACTTCTACTCCACCTTCAGGGGGATGATTTAATACACACAACTTCTGACTTCACCCTTTAAGTGGAGAGAGAAATTCGCAAAGATGGTGAGGGCATCAGGGACATTCTGAAACTCCAGCAGGCTTCATCTTGGGAGGTGTTTCAACAATGGACTTAATTCAGTATTCAGATTGGATTTGAATACAACTTTCCAGAAATTGATTGTCACTTTTCCTGCAGCCTCAAAAATAAGGAGTACGTCTAAGGCTGGAATGTTTTTCAT
The DNA here is from genome assembly GCA_027257055.1 of Cephalopachus bancanus. Lineage (NCBI taxonomy): Eukaryota > Metazoa > Chordata > Mammalia > Primates > Tarsiidae > Cephalopachus > Cephalopachus bancanus. The sequence goes on along the minus strand of JAPVLO010000230.1, from coordinate 1,731,769 downwards.
TTAGTTTTAGTTGTTAATGATTTCCACCATAGATTCCTTCCCTCTGTTGATCAATGGCAGGGAGAAAGACTTTCAAATGCAGTGAGTTAACTTATTCCTGGGAAAGGCTAACCATCTCATAAAACATTCTAATTAAACAAATACCAGTGTCCCCAGTCTAAATGCATACCTCGAATACAGAAAATCTGAGTCCATCTTTGCAATGTGAAATGAAAGCTCTGAAATAAAGTTCCAACTTTAGCTGGGCATGGTGGCTTCTGCCTGTAATCCCAGCTACTTAGGAGGCTGAGTCTGGAGAATTGCTAGATCCCAGGAGTTTGAAGCTGCAGTGAGCTACCATGATTGCACCCCTACACTCCAGCCTTCCAGCCTGGGTGACAGAGTGAAACCCCGTCTCTTAAAAAAAAAAAAAAAAGGAAAAAGCTACAGCTTTAAACTTTTAATGCATACTTTGCCCAATTATGGGGCCACAGCCTCTTCCTTTGCTTCTCTCTGCTGTGGGCATGTTCCATTTTTCACCAACTGATGGAACACAGCATCTGTGTTGTGGTTTCTTTTTAACCAGAATATAAGAAAGTATTTGCTGACTGAAGCCAGAGAAAAAAATAGACCTGAATTTCTTCAGGGTTGGCAGACTGCTGTTACGAAGGTAAGTATGTGATAAAAATGAAACCCAGGCATGTCCAGGGGATGGAATGATCTAAGGGTGGGTGCCTTTAAAAGCATTTGAGACTGGTGACAAAGATACTAATGAGAGAGCCTGGAAACTCCAGGGAGGCAGCTCAGAATAAACCACAGTTTAGTATTCATCATCTGGCTGCTCAGTTTCCAGTGCTTGCTGGGAGCAAATAATTTCAGACATCTCATCCCTGAGGCAGTTGCTAATCATGTAGTTGCTCTTCTGGAAAAAAAAAATTTTTTTTTTGGAGGGTGGCACCTGCCTCTTGCCTCATGGCTCTTATTTCCAGATGACCCATATAAACCCAGGTAAATGCTGAAATGACTATTTGGATCCACTAAGGGAGAAAGTACACTGGGCTACAATGCTAGGCTTGTGGGGAAGAAGTAGCCTGAGTGCACACTCTGGATGCAGCCCCATGTTTGGCCTGGGCATAGCTTCTCAGTCCTGTGTGAATACCAGTGTCTTCCATTTATGGTCAGTGCTTGATGGTTTTCAAAGTGTTTTTGTATGTATTATCTTTTGTATATATTATCTTTACAACCTATGAGGCAGGTGGGTCATTTAAGGCAGGGGTTCCCAACCCCTGGGCCACGGACCTGTACCTGTTAGGAACCCAGCTGTACAATAGCAGGTGAGAGGTGGGCCAGTAAGCGAGACTTCGTCTATATTTACAGCCACTCTCCATTGCATTACCCTCTGAGCTCTGCTTCCAGTCACATCAGCAGCAGCATTAGATTCTCATAGGAGCGCGAAACCTGCTGTGAACTGCGCATACAAGGGATCTAGTTGTGTGCTCCTTGTGAGAATCTAATGCCTGATAATCTGAGAGGTGGCACTGAGGCAGTGATGTTATATGTTTCACTACATATTACAATGCAATAATAGAAACAGGATGCCCAATAAATATAATGCACTAGAATCAGTCCCTTCCCACCCCCCACATAACTAGTCTCTGATGCCAAAAGGGTTGGGGGCCACTGATTTAAGGGATAAACATCATCTTATTTTATACATGAGAATACTGAAGTCCAGGTGTGACTTCCCCCAAAGAACAGCAACACTATTTATATATAGTCAGTTCCTTGAACTGAGGTTTGTCTGCATGATTGACATAATGTTATAGTCAGCATCTTGAAATAAATTTTTAACCCAAACCCAAAGGGACAAGATTTATTAGTTCATCTTTGAACTGAGCTAAATGCTAAATTTTTAAAATTAAGCTTAAGTTTTATGTTTTGAATAAATTAGTATACCAGTTCAAACCAGAACTGAACTAGTAAATTTTCTGAATTTACTCAACTAGAATATCTAGGTATTCTAAACTTAGGGTATTTTGTATTCCCACTTTGGGCAGGATTCAGTAACCTGTTTTGAAAACAAACTGTTTATCTTCACATTTCTTTCAGAGTAGGGAGGACAGAGTTGTAGAATTTAAGATTAAAAAGTGAAGACTGCTAACTAAGCATTGTTACCATTCTAGTGTTCAGGGTCCAGGCATATGTTCTTTGATTCACAATTCCATTTTGACACTGTTGTCAGTGAACTGATAGCAAAACTAATTATCCAAAGGGATGTTTTTTAAAAAATAGGTTTTAAAATTTGATTTCCCACTTCTCATTTTTAGGCAACACTCTATTCTGTACATTGTGGTCGCCACTTACTAGCTCTTTTTATGTGGCCAGATGCCTCCCTAAAATTAGACACTTAAGATACCAGAGGTAGAAACTAGCTGTTCTGGGGAGAGGCAAGTTTTCTATCTTCTCATTTTTCCATAAAAGAATTTTCTGATCTGAAGAGAAGTACTTGACCTTGTTTTAATGACCATTTTGTTTTTCCCCTCAGTGTATTCCACAACAGAAAAATGACAGTGACTGTGGAGTCTTTGTGCTCCAGGTAAAGAAATACTGTTTTTTCAGAATTTACAATGTGTGAATTAACTTTGTTGGGTTTAAGGTGGAGAGGTGGCATTCCCAGTATGAATACATGATGCTAGGTGCAAACAGGAGAGTACTTTTCCTCTCCTTTGTTGTTGAGAAGCAGTAGTTTCTGCATTTTCAGATGTTATCATTAGGAAAACCTGCCCTCCAGGGCCAAGAATGAACAATTGGTATCATCAGTGTCTACTGAAAACCTCTGCATAGTTGCTGCTTTTCACAGTATTGAATCAGGAGGGGAGACCCCAAGTCATATATCTTCCTGGAAAGTTGACTGTAATTTGGGGTTGGTGTTCTAAAATAATGTGTTTTTGCAACAAGTTTAAGTAATGTTTAAAAGCTGCCTCAGATCCCTATTGGGTCTGCATCTGGCAGAATATAATGGGTTGGTGCACAACTCCACATGCCACTCAAGTGTTTCTGAAACCTTCGCAGTACTGCAAGTGCCTCGCCTTAGAGCAGCCTTTCCAGTTTTCACAAGAAGACATGCCCCGAGTGCGGAAGAGGATTTACAAGGAGCTTTGTGAGTGCCGGCTTATGGACTGAAATTCAGCAGGGACTCTGGGAAGTCTGACCAAGTTGGAGCAGATGGTTTGTTACTTGAATCTCCAAACACTTATTTGAATTTTTACAGATATTTCAGATCAGTGGTGTTGGGCCACTATTGTTACCTCAAATTTATTTTTTCCCTTATTCATTTCTCCAGATACCATGTTCTATTGTTTAATGTTCAGTTTGGTTTCATTTTTAATTTTATGGATTCTGTGCATTCCCCCCATATTTAATATTTATTATCCAAACGCATGCATATAGACAGAGCATGCAGTGAAGAGTATTAAAAAAAGCTTAGTAGATTTGGTGCAGCTTTTGAAACTTAGTTAGACATGAACTGAATACAGGTTTCAAATTTAATCTCAGAACCTAAAAACGTGAGATGTTTTTAATACAGCATAACTCTGAGAATAGTAGATGTTCCCTGAGGCATAAAGGGTAGCTAGGAGTGGTTTTGACAAGCCAGTCCTGTTTTATTTTAACCAGTGGCACCTTTCACTCTCTTCCCTCTCCAAGTGAGTTTTGCAGAGATGCGTTCCTTTGGAAGGGTGAGATGGAAGTGGCCGTAAACTGACTGGTGTGTCTGTTTACGGAGGCACACTTGCTGTAAGCATAGTGCCTGCTTTGGGAAGAGTCGACCAAGGTATGAGAAAAAGACAGCGACCTTAAGGGCCAATTACCTTAATGACAGGTTTCAGTCTTGGTTTTAAGAATTATAATATATGGCCTTTATCTCATAAAGGCTTTTGCTGGGACACTAAATTCCCTGGATTTTTCTGTTTTTGACCTGTTAAAAAAACTTAACATCCATCAAACTACTGGTCAAACAAATGAGAATTCAGCCTTTCTAGAAGTAATTTGCAAGTTGTCCCTTGTGTTACCTCCCATATGGAAGAAGTTAGGATTTACCAAATAGAGTTCTATTTCAAAGGTATCTGAAATATAAATATTCAAAATCAGACTGACTTTGTCTTTTGCAGATATGTGGGGAGAAGAGGAAAGGTAATAAAGATACCTTGATTCCATGGGAATGCAGCAAATGTGTTAGAGGCTTTTGTTCTCCTATCCCTTTAATGTTATCAGCAACATGCAGGGCTCTTTGGCTTCTGTGTGACCAATCCAGACTAGCAGAGTTCTTTTTTCCTCTTCTTTTGAACTCTGTCTTCTGAGGAAAGGCCAAAGTGACCTTGTCCATACACTTAGCTGCATTAGGATTGAAATAACAGACCTTACATCTTTAATTTGGCCTTTTAGGACATGTTTGAAAGAAAAGGTGTATGTTAAACATACCCAACTATCTTTTCTGAACCAGAGGAGGAAAAACAGCAAATGTATGTGTGAAACTCAGAAGCTTGCATAGAATACAAAAAAACAAGTAAATGGCAGAAGATACTTGAATGTATACCTGGTTAGGTCTAGGATGTTGACAAGAAAATGTTTAAGTTGGCCCTAAGGTATGGCTGAGAGAAGGCTGACTGCCAGCAGTTGAGGGCTGAGTCAAGCCATGTTTACATGCAGGGTTTCCCACACCAGTGGTGACACTGGGAAGCAGCCCCGGCACTTTCCTCTCCTGAGTCCGGCAGACTCAAAGAAAACCTCCTTAGTGTAAAACCAGGTCAGTATTTCTTACTGTGCTTCAGGTCATTAAAAAGACAGAGTGGAGGCACTTTATTGCTGCTACAGGTAGGGTGTGTCAGCATTAAGATAATTTAAAGCAGGGAGGGTCTCTATCTCTTCTTGAGGTTTTCAGATATCATTATGCAAATATGAGATTTTTTTCAAAATTTGTGAGACATTTGCCTCTGGTTTTTTTTTGGGGGGGTACTATACCAAAGTAGTCAGTAACTAGGTTATCAATTCAAAATGTCTTGTACTTCAGAGTGAAGAAATATCTACTTCCTCACTGACAGAACCAGGCATGCAGGAGGAACAGAAATAAACTGTGTTCCTTTAAAAATATTAGTTAATGCCCAGAGCTGGCATTGCCATTTCCTCCACTCTGAGAAGTGGCCATCTGTCAGCACTGAGGCCTGCAGGGATGAGCATAGAGACACTTAGGTGAGCTGTCCAAGTCCAGTTACTCTTTCACTTCCAGTTTAATAGGGCACCTTGAGGTGCACTGCCCAGCATGGTTTAGCTTAACTGTTGAGTAATTTTAGTCTGTTTTTAAATGTTTCTGTCACTTATGAAACTTGGTTTCAGCACACATAGTTGCTTTTCCCTCTCTTCTTGTGACTTGGTATAAACCTCTGTTTAACTCAAGTTCTAGGTCAGAATGTCCTTTGTTCCATGTTTGCAATAATTGCTTCCTTGGTAACAAAGGTATTTTTAAAATTTACTCTGGGCTGTTGATGTGAGAGACAAGCATTGCTTTACTATCACTAGCTTAGCGTTGAATTGTTTGGGTGCCGACAGAGCAGACCGACCTTAAGCTACTTTTGATGCCTTCAACAAGTGGCCTAGTCTTCTCCATCAGCAAACTTACCAGACTGTAGTTGCTTCTTTCCAGTGGTCTTTCCTTTTGTTAAATCTATAGCAATGAATATAGATTTAACTCAACTTCCAAGAATCTTTCAAGTTCTTTCAAGAATCATAGGCAGATAATCAACTTTCAGTTAGCTTCTTAAGGAAGGGAAAAGCAGCAGTTGCTGCCAAGAATCCCCAAATTATGTGTTTGGCATTGCATTCTATTTTATACTTAGCATTGAATATGAGTAACATGGTCATCCTGAATTTATAGTTGGGACAAAACAGTAAGAGAGACCTAACTGGGACACAGCCAGCACTAGCCTAATCTGAGCTACTCTTTTTTCTCTGCAATTGTGGTTCATTGCTTCCCTGGGTTAGAATTGAGGGGTCTGAGTGGGTCAGACCTATCAGGCAAGAAAGCATACTAATAGTGTGAATTAAATATACAGATTCCTTGCTCTGCTTAATCATGTTAAGAAACTGAATCAGCACTTATAAAGCACATACTTGTTATGTGCTAGGCTCTGCCTCCTGGCCTGTAGATAATGAAGGCAACCTAGGGAATACCATCAGAGAAGTGCTCACTATATTTGGGTGTTACAAAAGCAGACCTAGATAAGATGTTCACTTAAATGGTACCTGTTGGTCAGAAAAAGAATTTATTTAAAGATTATGATCATGTAAAATGACAGTACTCAACCCTTCTAGCAAAATATTTTTTTGAAAAATAAACTAAATGCCTTTATAACCTTGTGTTCTCTTGTGTTGAATAACATGTACTGTTTGGTGAGTAGTAACTTGTCCCAGTGACATTCCAGTCATAAGGCTCATCTAAGAACAGTGACCAAACGGGCGCGTTGGCTCATGCCTATAATTCTAACACTTTGGGAGTCTGAGGTGAGAGGATTGCCTGAGTACAGGGGTTTGAGACCAGCCTGGGCAACTTGGTTAGACCTCATCTCTACAATTAAAAAAAAAAAAATTGGCCAGGCTCAGTGGATCAGCCTGTAATCCCAGCACTTTGGGAGCCAAGGTGACTGGATTGCCTGAGCCCGTGGGTTTGAGACCAGCCTGGACAACTTGGTGAGACCTCGTCTCTACAATAAATAAAAAATTAGCCTGGTGTAGTCATGTGCATCTGTAGTTCTGGCTACTTGGAAGGCTGAAGTGGAAGGATCGCTGGAGCCCAGCAGGTTGATGCTGGGGTGGCCATGAGTGTGCATGCCACCACACTCCAGCCTGGGTGACAGAATGAGATGCCAACTCAAAAAAAAACCAAAAAAACATTAATCGGGCATGGTGACGTACCCCTGTGGTTCCAGCTACTTGGAAGGCTGAGGCGGAAGGATCACCTGAGCCCAGCAGGTCAAGGCTGCGGTGGCTGTGAGGATGCTACTGCACTCCAGCCTGGGTGACAAAGAGAGACTCCAACTCAAAAAAAAAAAAAGAAAAAGAAAAGAAAATCAGCAACCAGTGTAGGCTCCACTATCTTAGCCTTAGAGCAGCCCTATCCAATAGAATTTTCTGCAGTGATGGAAATGTTATATATTTTCATCCACTACAACAGCCACTAGCCACAAATTTGGTTAGTATGACTGAGAACTTGAGTGCTTAATTTTATTTTAGTTAAATAATCACAGGTGGCTAGCGGCTAGCACATTGGGTAGCAGAGCTCTAAAGCAAGTCTCAAGTTTTAAACTTTGGCTAATAATATATAGGGACATGTAAGTCTGCAGATTCCAGTCTGGCTAGATCTGACACTTCACCCACATATCGTAATCCCTAATCTTAGCATGTATGTCTGAATTTTTCCTTCTCTGATTAAAATGAGAAACAGGATAGATGTGATTTCTGAAGAAATAGGAAAGGATACAGTGAAAAGACAGTCATATTCTGTCTTTAGTCCAAAAAACATAAGATCCTCTTTTTAAAAGAAAAATGTTTTTCTGTAAACACAGGGTTTCACTATGTTTCCCAGGCTGGTAGGAAACTCCTGGCCTCAAGTAATCCCCCTGCCTCAGCCTCCCAAAGTGTTGGGATTACAGGCACGAGGCAACAGTCTGACCAGGTCCTCTTAATTCAGCCCCAGTTTCCCTTCCCCTCCAATCATCCAGAGCACATGTTTTCTGGAAAACTAACCTATTCTTCCATCAATAGAGAAGATTCTTTTGTGCATCTTTTATAAGTTTCATAAAAACATCCATGCTGTCTCTTCACATGAAGCCGCAGTTACTTGCAACTATCAAATAAAAATGGACATACAAATCCTGCACAGTATTCATAGAATCCCCCCAAAACTCATTCCAGAATAAGAAAGTTCCAGAACATGTCCTTCTTTATAGGGCAGGAAGCAGGCAGAGACAATAAGTTGGTCGAACTTTATTATAGAAGACACAATTCAAATAAGAATAACTGTCTTTGGTGTTAAGGCCTGTAGAAATCTGAGTTAAATTTTACTACAAAATAATATAAAATACACTAATTCAAACTATAGTGTAAAAAGAAATTTTTAAAATGAACAGTGTGTCCTTATTAAATGCTTGCAAATAGCTTCTTTCTAAACATTTACAACTAGTTAAAGCTCTTCCAAAAAATTCAGATTACTAGTACTGCAACATGAAAGATGTTCGCACTTAGGTACATCAGCCCCAACTTGTACAAACTACAAGTGAAAAGATACTTTGTTGATACGTGAAAGAAATTCACATTTCACATTTTTTTTCACATCAGGAAAAATTACAGACTACAGTTTGTTTTTTTTCTGAGTTGGAGTCTCTCTCTGTCGCCCAGGCTGGAGTGCAATGTGATGCTCATGGCCACCGCAGTCTCGACCTGCTGGGCTCAGGTGATCCTTCCGTCTCAGCCTTCCAAGTAGCTGGAACCACAGGCGCATACCACCAAACCCAGCTAAATTTTTAATATATTGTAGAGACATAGTCTTGCCATGTTGCTCAGGCTGGTCTCGAACTCCTGGGCTCAGGCAGTCCTCTCACCTCAGCCTCCCAAAGTGTTGGGATTACAGGCATGAGCCACCATGCCTGGCTTGACTAACAGTTTTAAATGAGTAATAGCTTACATATAATATTAGAGATAAATCACCTCTCGCCTTATGAATGCAAAACAAATTCTCTAGACTCAACCTCACTGTAGAGACCATCAGCTCACTGTTAAAGCTTGAAGCTCCATAAGAACAACTTCGGGAAAAAACAGACTTCACTATGAGAAATGGTTGAAATAAACATCCCAGAAAGCTTCAAATCTGTTGCCAAGGAAAACAACTTTTGACCTGGTATCAAAATCATTCTGGTAACCTGACATATGGCCAAGATTCTAAGATGAGAATTAAAGACATTCTTTCGGATCTGTCCTTTAATTAAAATTTCAGAGGAAAACTCTGAAGGGGTTTCCAGCTTAGTAGAGACATTGATCAAAACTTGGTTAAAAAAAGGGGAGGGGCTGGTCTGCAGACCTTGGGTAGTGTTTTTCAACACATTCAACAGGCCAAAAGAGTGAGTTTTTCACTGATGGAGCTCTCACAACTCACTGGTTTTGTGCCAGTTTTCCATACCCTCCTCTCCCAGCATCATAGTCCTGCCGATACTCATCTCGTACCTGAAGTGAAAAGAACACAAAGTTACACTACAGAGAAGACTGGTGTAACAGATATGCCTCCCACAAACATGTCAGACAAACAGCTAAACCTTTTCAGATGCCATAATGTAAACACTCATACAGGACATGTGTACTTAACCTCACTTCAGTGCATTCTGCTTTCAATCTAGACACTCCTGTGAGTGGAAAATATCTAGCCCCTATCAGAAGTTCAATAATGGTTACTTGTAGAGATGTAGTACAGAATATACTATTTTTTCAGATCCACTTCAAGCCAAGGTTACAGGCACAAAGTTATTTACAAAAAAGTAATACAAACTGACAAGACACATGGAATCCCAGGCAAAGGCTGAGCCCAGAGATCCTTCTTGCATACCTGGCCACCAGATCGTCCACGTCCATACTGCCTGCCCTCCTTAAAGCCTGCATCCCAGTCTGTGCGAATGATCCGGTCATCCAGACGGGTTCCATTTATGTACCGCATGGCATTTTCTGCATCTGCTCTTGAATAGTATCTTAAATGTAAGTATTAAGGAACACTAGAATTTCTCCAAACATTTAAAAAAATATGAGAAGCTGCCTGGTGTGGTGACTCATACCTGTAATCCCAGCGCTTTGGGAGGCAGAGGCGAGAGGATTGTCTGAGCTCAGGAGTTCGAGATCAGCCTGGGCAACATGGCGAGACCTCATCTCTACAATAAGTCTAAAAATTAGCCAGGCATGGTGGCATGCGCCTGTGGTTCCAGCTACTTGGAAGGCTGAGGCAGAAGGATCGCCTGAGCCCAACAGGTTGAGGCTGCAGTGGCCATGAGCATGCCACTGCACTCCTGTCTGGGCAACAAGGGAGACTCTGACTCAAAAAAAAAAAAGGAAACCATGAGAAGCAACATCAAAATGAACCCGATTTATTCAAAAGCTAATCCAACAACACAAAGTTCAAAGAATAATTCATCTTGCTAGGAAGTCAAATATAACACATATCCATGGCTACATTGATCATGATTTCTTGCATATTCCCATTAGTAATTTTTTGTCCCATTGTCTCATATTTTAGTTTGCAAAACATATGTTCAATGCAGGTTTAGACTACAAAGAGTGCACTCCTTATCTAAGAAACAGTGACATCCAAGTGGGCACTATATATTCAAGAATAACCTTCAAAGAAACTTCGGGAAAGCTGAACACGAAGTTCCTGGAGAATGGTGATCCCAGAGAGGCCACACCACTCTCCCATACCTTGCCCTATGCATCTCTTTATCTGTATCCTTTGTAATATCCTTATAAACCATCAAATATAAAAAAAATTATAATAACCTTAACAAAAAGAGGTCACATCACATACGGAACTGCTGCTACATTTCACTAAAGGAAACACTCAAAGTACCACCTAGGTTAGTAGCTCCTATGCCTACTTAATACTCAGTCCCTTTAATTATTATTATTTTTTGAGTCGGAGTCTCACTCCATCACCCAGGCTGGAGAGCAGTGGCACACTCACGGCCACCCCAGCATCGACCTGCTGGGCTCTGGTGATCCTTCCACCTCAGCCTTCCGCTACTTGCAAGCAGCTGGAACTACAGGCATGCAATACTGCACCCGGCTAATTTTTTATTTATTGTAGAGACAAGGTCTCGCCAACTTGCCTGGGGTGGTCTCAAACCCATGGGCTCAGGCAATCCACTCACCTCGGCCTCCCAAAATGCTGGGATTACAGGCTAAGCCACCGAGCCCGGCCATGTCCCTTTAATTACAGGTCTACCTGCAAGCAGGAAGGCATTTAAACCCAGGCAAATAAAAGGTTCTCAGTGAACTTTCTAGAGGAACTAGTGTCTTTGTTAGCAGGCCAAAATACAATCTTTCTGCCGGGTACTTGGGAAACCCACACATCCCAAAGGCAAGACAGCAATTTGAGAGAAAATCCCTGTTTAGGTCCAATGAGTCAGCATTTCTTTCCTTAATTATGAATGGAAACCCAGGATCACCAGACATTTGAGGAGCTTTTACAGCCTAAATATAACCAAAACATAATTTCAGAGCACAGAAAAAAATTCAAAATTAGAACATGTCTGGCAAATTTCTCAGAATATGAGATAACCAAAAAATAAAATATTAGTAAAAAGACTTCAAGGATCAATCCAGGAAGTACAAAATTTATTTTCCAGAAAGAGTGCAAATGATCACAAGTAAATATAATTAAGGTTTTTATAAAATCTATACACATCTACATAATGAAATACTGTATACAACCAATAAAAATTTTTTAGAGGTGGGGTCTCACTCTGTCACTCAGGCTGGAGTGCAGTAGACAATAGCTTACTGCAGCCTTGAAATCATGGGTTCAAATGACCCTCCTGCCATAGCCTCCCAAGTAGCTGGGACTACAGGAACAAGCTACCACGCTTGGATAATTTTTTATTTTTTAGCTGAACTCTTGTTCTGTCGCTTAGGCCGGAGTGCGGTGGCATGTTCACAGCCACTGCAGCTTTGACCTGCTGGGCTCAGGCAATCCTTCCGCCTCAGCCTTCCAAAGTAGCTGGAACTAGAGGCACGCACCACCATGCCAACTAATTTTTTTATTTTTTGTAGAGACAAGGTCCTGCAAGTTGCCCAGGCTGGTCTCGAACCCCTGGGTTCAGGCAATCCTCTCCCCTCTCAAAGTGCTGGGATTACAGGTGTGAGCCACCACGCCCAATTTATTTATTTTTTTTTTAGAGACAGGGCCTCACTATGTTGCCCAGGTTGGTCTCAATGCCTATGCTGAAGCAAGTGTCCCGCCTTGGCCTTCTGAATGGCTGGGATCACAGGAACGTGCCACTGTACCCTGCTGTACGACCAATTTTTTTTCTTTTTTTTTTGAGTTGGAGTCTCACTCTGTCGCCCAGACTGGAGTGCAGTGGCACACTCCCGGCCACCGCAGCCTCGACCTGCTGGGCTCCGGCGATCCTTCTGTCTCAGCTTTCCAAGTAGCTGGAACTACAGGCGCGCGCTACCACGCCTGGCTAATTTTTGATATATTGTAGAGATGAGGTCTCGCCAAGTTGTCCAGGCGGGTCTAGAACCCGCGGGCTCAGGCAGTCCACTCACCTCAGCCTCCCAAAGCACGGGATTACAGGCTGAGCCACCGAGCCTGGCTATACGACCATTTAAAAAATAGGTAGACCTACATATGTTGAAGTGAAACAGTCTCTAAGATAAACTAAAAAAGCCAGGCTTGGTGGCTCGGCCTGTAATCCTGCGCCTTTGGGAGGCTGAGATGAGTGGACTGCCCGAACCTGTGCGTTCGAGACCTGCCTAGGCAGCGAGACCTCATCTCAGCAATAAATCAAAAAATCAGCTGGGTGTGGTAGCGCATGCCTGTAATTCCGGCTACTTGGAAGGCTGAGGCAGAAGGATCGCTGGAGCCCAGCAGGTCGAGGCTGCGGTGGCCGGGAGCGGCCACTGCACTCCAGTCTGGGCGACAGAGTGAGACTCCAACTCAAAAAAAAAGAAAAGATAAACTAAAAAAATAACACTCCATTACACTACACACATCCACAGGATTATTTCTGGAACAACACCCAAGAAACTGATATGAATGCCTCTGAGAAAGGGAATTAGAGATTTAGAATGATATGGAGATTTATTTTAACTACACCTTTTGTATTCCTTCCCCCCAAAACATCAAGGGCATACAGTCTTTGGGGTTCTTTTTTTTTTTCCCCTGGGGGGTGGCAATATACTCTTGAAAGATTGTTTTTCTTAAGGAAACAAAGCATGGATTTCCTAACAGAATGTCAATATTACCAACTTTTGTAATATAAGCGTGTAGACACACTGGACAGAAGGCAGGTAGTAGAGACAAGTGTAGGGATGCTGATAAGCTAATAACCTCATTTTTGAAAAAATAGACACCAACCATTCTCAGCTCTACCCTGGATCAACAGTTACATTAGATAACAGGAAGGATACTCCACAAAACAGAATCCACATGCTGTTTTCTTCACTTTATCCAGACCCATAATGATTTTCTTTATGTCACCACTCTTGCTGAAGAGTTCATAGATTTGCTCTTCAGTTGTGTAAAAGGAAAGATTTCCAACATACAATGTACAGCTTTTCTTCAGTAATTTTTCTTGTTCTTCATTGTCTCCCTAGAATTTTAAAGAGACAAAGTTAAGCAATACAAGTTAAGAATATATGCTTCAGTCTAAGCAACTTGGCAGACCTCATCTCTACAATTAAAAAAAAAATTAGCCGGGCTAATTAGTGGTGGCGCACACCTGTGGTTCCAGCTACTTGGAAAGCTGAGGCACAAGGATCACCTGAGCCCAGCAGGTCGACACTGTGGTGGCTGTGAGCATGCCACTGCACTCCAGCCGAGGCAACAGAGTGAGACGCCAACTCAAAAAAAAAAAAAAAAGAGCCAATGAGCCAATGTTTAAATAATATTCCTAGGTATGGTAAAAGCATTCTTTAATTCTAGTTTGGAAATCAAACTCTCTCATCATCCCAATCCACCATAAATCCCTTGCCAAAAAAAATGGGGGGATGTTCACATCCTATGAAGCACTAATGCAAGGTCTGGACTGCTTTTAGTCGGGGGTAAGGCCAAAAAATTATATAGCATGCAACAGAACTCCTGCACCAGACTACCACACAAGTGGCACACCTTTTCCCTGCACATGCCATATTCTCAATCCTCAGCAGTGGATCCGTCTCTAAGTATGGCCCAAATTTATAAATTCTGGACATTAATCCAATATATTAGAAAGGGCCCTTTTACTCCCTGTAGTGAAAAATAAATGGATTTTCAGAGTTCCCCTTGTAATATTCCCATAGAGACTACTAAAAACAGCAACTGCTTAGATGATTTACACGCTCATATATGTGTCTTTGGATTTAGGAGAAAATGTGATCGTGAAAAACAAGAGAAATCTGACAAATCCCTGAGGATGAAATGGCTTATCATGGGCTAGACATGGTATTTTAGATGCCTTCATAGCAACCAGGGTGGTCTCTGGACTTTCTAGCCTCCATATTAGGGAGGACAAATGTGATTACTTAGAAGGCATTTCAGCTTACCTGTTCCCAGCTCCTTCGGACTGAGCCTAGGGCTTTGACATTATACCAGTGGGTATTCTGGCTTGGAGAGTAGCTGAGTAGATCCACACTCAGCCCTCAATATGCGCCCCTCATTTCCCAATCACGAGGGAACTTTTTTCCCTTTTCTGAATCCTCACAGTCCTTCCCTGTCTACTTACTTCTGCTTTAGATTTTGATTACTTGCCCCCATCTGCAATGCCTACTACAGGATTATGAGCTCTTAGGGTGTAGAGCTGTCCTCTCTCCCACTAGGACTTAGCAGAAGGCTCCAGCAACAGCACTCAAACGTTTACTAAATAACTGGGTGAGTGCCGCTCCACCCTATCCCATCCTCGACTTCGCAGATGCTGAGAAGCCCACCGTGAGTAGCTGCAGCCCTCCTCTTTTCTACAAAATATATCGTGACAAGGTCTAAGCTAACATTTCCCTCTTCCGAAGACCAGCATTTCTCTGATCTTGGCATGCTGACACCCTGAACGTGTCTAACTTTGTGTCTCCCGCCCACCACGTAGAACTTCCGTAGGGCCATCCTCCTAGGGAAGATAAGGACCCTAATCGTCGGAGAACATAGTTTGGGGGGGAAATGCCATCGTATTAGGGTCAGAAAGACGCGTCCAAATACTTGGGGAATGAAAAGGAGACCCTTTCCCCTATCATGCAGTCACTTTCCCAAAGCACAACACATGAAAGCTGGCGCCACCACTACTACCGCCGATCACACCTCTGCACTGGTTCAGGAACAGAAGCGGCTGCAAGAGAACCAGAAAGCTAGCTTCAGGTTCCCTTTCTTCGAGAGAAAGTGGCTTCGGTGATATCCAACCGCCCTTCCAGCACCCATTCCCGTCCTCTCCAGCAGGCCCCGGGGCCCCATCTGGCGTCTAGAGACACCAGCAGAATGGGAGACAACACAATGAGACTAGAGCAAGCCGTTTCTCGGCGTTCTGGCCCAGGGCCTTCCCCCCTCGCGGCCCGGTCTCCCTCACCCGGAAGTGCTGGTCCCGGTACTGGCTCAGCTCCACGTAGGAGTCGCTGCGCAGCGCCTTCAGGAGGCCACCCGACATAGTACACACAACCGAACGAGGACGCGGCGACTCCAGCAACACTAGGAAGCGGCGGAAGCGGCGGAAGCGGAAACGCCCGGCGGTTGCGGGCAGGTCGGAGCCAATCCGAGGGGGGCGGTGTCGTCATCAGGAGGCGCCAGCGCCGACGAGGTCCGCGCCGGGCGCGGCCGGTCGGAAGGAGAGGGTGGCGAGCTCTCGGTTCTGGGGTCTCGGGAGAGGATGGTTCTCCGGAGGTTGCTGGCCGCCCTGCTGCATAGCCCGCAGCTGGTGGAGCGTCTGTCGGAGTCGCGGCCCATCCGACGCGCGGCGCAGCTCACGGCCTTCGCACTGCTGCAGGCCCAGCTGCGCGGCCAGGACGCGGCCCGCCGCCTGCGGGACCTTGCGGCCGGGCCCGCGGGCTCCCTGGGCCGCCGCGTTGAGCGATTCAGAGACGCCTTCACCCAGGAGCTACGCCGCGGCCTTCGGGACCGCCCAGGGCCACCACCAGGTAGCCAGAGGGGTCCGGGTGCAAACACTTAAGCCGAGGTCACTGACTTTTCTTTCTGGACTTTACACCGGCCTCGGCATTAAGAGGTCATCCCGGGTACAACGCTCGGCTTCGGCTTGTTGGTCTGAAGACGTGCCACCCGGAAGAGTCTAGGGCAGATCGATATCCCTTCCCTGGAAGTCCTGTGATTGGACCGCGTTTGGTGTGGAGAAAGACCCCGAAACCTGACAGATAAAACTAGGCTCGGCCGGGACACAGCGCGTACAGCAGCCACGGACCGAACCACAGCCAGTGGGAGAGCCTTCTTCTGCAGGTGGGACTGGAACTCTCGATAGATTCTGCTGCATCTGCGCTAGTATAGCAGGACACGTAATTTCAGGGAAGATCATGAATGGAAAGACAACCCTGCAGCTGCCAAAATCTTCTGATTAAATGTATGAGCTGATTAATAGGCATGAGTGTGATACTTCTCAGACAACATGGATTAGGAATACTGGGGGTTGTAGGCCCATGGGAATAATAGTTAATGCATGTTGAGTGTTCTGTACTGGCACTTGGTACTTGCACTCTCTTTGGGTTATCTCACTTACGACCACATTCATGTTCATGTGAGGAAGCGGAGGCTACTTCTTAAATTGCCTAAAGCCTTACAGGTTGGGATTTGACTTCAGGGTCTGAGTCCTTAATCACAACTGTGCATTTGTCCTGACTCTCAGCGCCTGCCTTCCCCTACAGTCACCACCAGGCATTAAGGTTACTGCCTACCTTGGAACAAGCTACCTGGGTTTCTCTTCCACATTTTAGAGAGTCTGGGATACAAACTAAGACTATGGTTCAGCTAGTGGACCCGTGAATAGCAAATCCATTGTATTTAAAAATGTTCTGTCATTTGAGGCTCCTAGCTAAATTTCTGGTCATTTTAAATTAGGCAACACAATTAGTCATGCAATCTAGGAGCTTGAAGCCATAGGAAAATCTTAGGCTGGTAACCAGATACTGACTGAACATTGTATGTTCTCTGCTCCTACTGGGGCAGGACAAGAGGGTCTAGGACCCACAGCATTACTGAGGAGGGAGAGAACATCTGGACTCCCTAATCTGGGAGAGTGATTCTTAAGAGCAAGGTAGAGAAATGATGGGAGAATTTACCACCACCTCTCAGGAATAGGAATAGAAAGGAGTGGGGAGAAAATCTCCAGAATGACTTGCTTACGTAATAACCAAACACTGAGACAGCAGGCACCAAAGTGCCATTAAGTACAACACCATTCCCACTTTGCTTAAAGGGCTTTGTGACTGGTGTGCCTGTCTAGCTATGGGACATATGCTGTGGACAGTGTTAGCTGGCAGACACCTCAGAGATCCTCTGATCTCAACAATTGGGAAATGGGCTGGGTGAGCAGAAGGGGCTTTCACAAGATCACACAGTGAGGGGCATACCAGGGACTAGAACTTGGGTCCTTTTAATCTGAACCACTGCTCTACCTCACCACATTACTTTCCAGGTATCTAGAAGGCCAGATTGGCCTTAGGAAGCCATAGGGTTGTTATGACAGCAAGAAGTAAGGCATCATGGAAGGTTCAGAAGAAATCATTCAGGAATGTCATTCAGGAATGTCTTTTTTCGCAACCAGGTGCTATTATATATTTAAAACATCACAGTGGCTGGAAGGAATTAAGCAGGAACAGACATTAGGTGCCTTGGTTACACCAAGATTCTTTGGGGACCTTGGTGTCATGACTGTGACAAGTCAGATCTTTGGTCTGAGGGAAAGGAGGGCCAGCTCACCCAGAAGGCAGAACAGCTAGTGGCTGTGCCCAGGTGCAGCAGTGAGAATCCTGAGGGAGGAGCAGGGCCCTGTCCAGCATCCCAGCCCAGCCACCCAAGTAGAAGGTGGAGTGACACCTTTTGTGGCTGAGTCTTGGGCAGTGGTGCTCTCCTGTCAGATTTCTCCACCCAGCTCCATGATGTGAAGGCTAAGGAGGTCCTTCCAAGCCCCACTTAGCAGGGAGGACAGGGCTGGCGGGTCCTCCAGGGTCAAATGAGGAAACATGAGGGTCTCATTCTTGAGGAGGAAGCTGCACTTCTCCACAGCATGTCTGGTGGTGCCAGGGGTCACCACAAAGAGGCGGCAGAGCCATGGTCCACCGGCCTCTTGGCAGGCTGGTCGCCTGATGACGCTCTTCAGGGCTTGGCACAAGACCTGGTCCTCGGTTCCACCCATATCCACAACCTCTACAGGTGACCTCAGGCCTGGGAGGTGTAGGAGGTGCCGGGGGGGCATGTAGGTGTGGGTGAAGAGGAGTGTGTAGTGGGTGGGCATGCTCGGGAGCACAGGTGCGTGGACCACCTGTTCTAGGTACCCTAGGCCAGGCACTAGCCCCCCCTGATGCAGGCAGCCAAAGAAGAAGGCACCGAGGGCATTGAAGAAGACCAGGGTGCCCTTCCAGGGCATGGGCTGGGTCTGCGGACTACAAAGCAGGACTAGGGGGACCAGGAGGGGGATGAGGAACCGAGCCTCCTGGTGGCTAACAGCAGACAGCAAGGCCAGGGGCATGAAGTAGAGGAGAAGGAGGTAAGACCTGGGGCTGGCCAGCAGGCTCTGGGCACCCAGCACCCTCAGGAGGCCCATTTGTACAAAGGCCCGGAGGCAGACTTGCAGCTGTTGCCAGGCAGCCTGCAGAGCCTGAGCATGCAGCACACCAAAGAGCAGGAAGCCATTGACTGCCAAGTGAGTAAGTCGCACGTGTGTGCCATGCCTTGCCAAGTTTTGGGGGTCCAGGTTGTAGTGCAAGAAGTTGACAGGAGTAAGGACAAGGGTACTGGATTTAGAGGGGCTGGAGAAATACCAGCTGTCCATGACCACAAACACCACTGCTGTGAGGGCTGCTCCCGGAAGTAGCACCAGGGCTTCCCAGGTCAGGGACTTGAAGCCAGGGTTGGAAGCTCCACGGGTGCCCCACAGGTAGAGGGGGACCACAGCAAAGGCCAGAAAGGTGGGCCGGTTGAAGAAGCCAGCAGCCACAATGCCCCCAAGAAGCCAACCATGCCACCATGGGCCTGGAGCAGGCTTCTTGGGTTTGGGGCTCCATGTCATGTAGGGGGATACCAGCACCAGCAGCCACGTGAACAGCAGTCCCTCGATGGCGTTGGAGAAGGTCCTTGTGTAGAAGACCAGGGTGACATAGGAACCAGACAGCAAGACCAGGGCATTCCAGCGGTCCGCCCCCCACAGTGGAGCCAGATGGTACACAGCCCTGTCCAGGGCAAAGGAGAGGGCAGTGAGAAGGAGTCGGGGCCCCACCAGCAGCACATAGCCGCTCACTAGGCCAGGCCCCGGGCCCCATTCTTCCCAGAGCTTGAGCAGCCAGAAGGTAGAGCCAGAGGTCAGCAGTGGGAAGACCACCGTGCGGCAAGAACTGCTGGGGTAAAACTCCCAGGGCCGTGTGGCCTGCACACCCAGGATGTCCTCTGCAGAGAGAGAGGCAAAAGTGAGAGTGAGTTCCAAGAGCTCAGGAATGTGGATGGCACCCAAGATTTCCCACCCCTTGGAGTGCACGCCCTGCATCACCCCTGGGATTGCACAAGATGGGTTTTATTCCTGTGATTAGGTTATGCTACATGGGAGTGCTGACTTAAATAGGGAGATTGTCGGGTGGGCCTGACCTAATCACACCAACCATTTAAAAGCAGAGAGTTGGCCAGGGAAGGTGGCTCACACCCATAATCCTAGCACTTGGGAAGGCTGAGGCGAGAGGACTGCCTGAGCCCATGAGTTCAAGACCAACCTGGGTAACTTGGCAAGACCTCATCTCTACAATAAATTTCTAAAAAATTAGGCCAGGCTCGGTGGCTCAGCCTGTAATCCCAGCTCTTTGGAAGGCTGAGGAGAGTGGATTGCCTGAGCCCACGGGTTAGAGACCAGCCCCAGCAACTTGCTGAGACCTCATCTCTACAATAAAATAAAAAATAGCCGGGAGTGGTAGTGCACGTCTGTATTTCTGGCTACTTGGAAGGCTGGTGGAAGGATCGCCGGAGCCCAGAAGGCTGACGCTGGGGTGACCATGAGCGTGGGTGCCACTGCACTCCAGCCTGGGTAAAGGAGTGAAACTCCAACTCAAAAAAAAAAAAAAATTAACTGGGTGTGGTGGCACATGCCTGTGGTAAAAGGATCACCTCAGCCAGCAGCCCAGCAGGTTGAGGCTGCAGTGGCCGTGAGCATGCCACTGCATTCCAGCCTAGGCAACAGAGTGAGACTCCAACTCAAAAAATTAAATAAATAAAAGCAGAGAGTCTTTGCCCACTGGTTGTAGAATGGGCAGTCAGATTCCAAGCAGGAGGATTGGATGTCCCATTGCTGGCTCAAAGATAGAAGGAGCCATTGGCTAGAAATGGGGGTGGCGTCTAGAAGCTGAGAGCAAGGACACAGGACAGTAGTCCCAGGGCTGAGAGGAACTAAATCTGCTAGAATAGAGAGATTTCCGACAAGAACTCAGCCCAGCCCCCGATTTCAGCCTTGTGATACCCGGAGCAGAGAGCCCATGCCAACCTTCTGACCTACAGACCTGGGAGCTCACCGTGGGTACAGCTTTAAGTTGCTAGGTGTGTGATGATTTGTCATGCAGCAATGGTCACAAATGGAAGGAAGCTCAAGGTGGGTCAGGCCCCACTCCGAAGGGGGTGAGGTGACAGTGTATCCTGGTGTGTAGGAGGAGCAGGGGGAGGCTTTATTCCTCTTCTCAGAGTTCTAAGATCTCAAAAGTCAGCTCAGAAACCCATCTCTGTAATAATGATTGTTACCTAGGTGAGGGGAATTTGAGAATGGAGGTGTGGGATGAGCCAGCAGGGTTATGGTCACAGGTGTCTTTGTTTTTTTGTTTTGTTTTGTTTTTGAGTCCCTATCTCATTCTGTCGCCCAGGGTGGAGTGCAGGAATTAGAGGCCCGTTTATGATACTTAAATGTTGTATAAGAAGAATGTATTGGCCATTGCCTTGCTAGACCCTGGTGTGACCATGTGCTCTTTGAGCTATGGCCATGCTTCCTGGCTTTGGCCCCCTCCCCCACCTTGGGGAGGTGAATCTTCTCTCTCCCTTCTATTTCTTCTCTAATTTACTTTTAAATAAACTATATTTTTTAATCTAAAAAAAAAAAGAATGTAGTCATGTAGTACCTATATAATGAAAAAATAAAAAGAGCCAGAGCGGTAGCTCATGTAATCCCAACCCTTTGAGTGGCTGAGGCATGATTGCCTGAGCCCACAGGTTTGAGACCATCCTGGGCAACTTGGTGAACCCTCATCTCTACAATAAATAATAAAAATTAGCCAGGCATGGTGGCATGTGCCTATAGTTCTAGCTACCTAGAAGGCTGAGACAGAAGGATTGCCTGAGCCCAGCAGGTCAAGACTGTGGTATCCATGAGCATGCCACTGCACTCCAGTCTGAGCGACAGAGTGAGACTCTGACTCAAAAAGCAAAAGCAAAACAAAAACCAACAACCACTTTCTGCCTGTGCCTCAAGTCCCAAAGCTCTGAGAGGAAAGGAACACTCCAAGCCCCATTGTCCATACCACCTCATGCTTGATTGCCTTGTTGTTTTAGACCTGATTATGCTGTCCAGGGATCATTTGGGCTCTTTGGTTGACAATTTTATCTATCTACATCAGATAGTGGAAGGGAAACAAGATCAATTTGGCTGCTTTTCACTGACTCAGGTTAAAAAAAAAAAGAGGCTGGTCAAGGTGGCTCACGCCTGTAATTACAGCATTTGGGAAGCGGAGGCAAGAGGATTGCCTGATTCTAGAGGTTCGAGAACAACCTAGGCAACTTGAGGAGACCTCGTCTCCATAATAAATCAAAAAATTAGCCAGGTGTGATGGCACATGCCTGTACTTCCAGCTACTTGGGAGGCTGAGGCAGAAGGATCACCTGAACCCAGCAGGTTGAGGCTGCAGTGACTGTGAGCATGCCACTGCACTCCAGCCTGGGCGACAGAGTGGAGCTCTGACCCAAAGACTGAGCCTTTCAACTTAAAGAAATTCACTGGCCAGGGCAGTGGCTCATATCTATAATCCCAGCACTTTGGGATGCCAAGGTGGGAGGATTGCCTGAGCCCATGGGTTCAAAACCAGCCTGGGCAACTTGATGAGACCTCATCTCTACAGTAAATCAAAAGTCAGCCAGGCATAGTGGTGTGTGTTTGTAGTTCCAGCTACTTGGAAGGCTGAGGTGGAAGGATCGCCTGAGCCCAGCAGGTAGAGGCTGCAGTGACCAGGAGCGTGCCACTGCACTCCAGCCTGGGTGACAGAGGGAGACTCCAACTCAGAAAAACAAACAAACAAAAGAAATTCACCATTTGAGCCCTGTGGCAAAAATAGCTGGATGTCTTCCCAATATCTATTCCTCCTTCTTCTTTAGTCACTTTAGCTGGGCACTTGATCAGACAGAAAGACTATGTATCTTCATTTGCAGCTAGATATGGTCACATGATACATTCTGACTGGTGGGATGTAAATGGCCAAAAAGTACAAGGGAGGACCCCAAAAAAACCTTGGAATTATCTTTTAGAGGGCAGGCTCTTTATAGTACAGGCTACCCCCACTAGATAAGTGTTCGAGGAACACATCGCCATCAGTGTACCAGCTAGCATTGTTGTGTTGTGAGAGGCTGCGTTCAGCTTCAGTGACTTTTATTTTTTGGAGATTCTTTCAATGTGTTTGCCCACTTCATGATGTGTGATTTATGAGTGTACCTGCCCACATCATGCTGAGTGTTCAGCAGTTCTGGACCCAAAACAGCATGACCCCGGTGCCCCACCCTTCCTTTTCCCTTTTTCTTGCCCCAAGCGACTTTGAAAAAAGTCCTCAAAGGGAAATGCTTTGCCAGTGTAGAAGAGGTGAAACATCAAAACTTACGAGTTCAAAAATGGTTTTGACCAGTGGAAAAGGTGTCTCAATAGGTGCATTGCATCAAATGGAGAGTACTTTGAAGGTGACTGAAGTGTAAACATGTAAGAATAAATACACAATTTTTAAGAAGTAAATTCCAGGTTTTGAGGGTCCCCTTCATCACTTGCAAATGACACATTTGAAAGGACATAACATAATATACCCAGTGAGCAGCCATTTTAACATTGCTCAGCTTTGTCATGTTTTTCTAGCAGTTCACTTCAACTTGCCCTCTAATCGTTACTCAAGGACAGAACCAGTTTCTCAGAGGTAGCTATTGTTTTTTTTTTGTTTTTGAGTTGGAGTCTCACTCTGTCACCCAGACTGGAGTGCAGTGGCCGCTCCCGGCCACCGCAGCCTCGACCTGCTGGGCTCCGGCGATCCTTCCAAGGCCTCAGCCTTCCAAGTAGCTGGAACTACAGGCGCACGCTACCACGCCTGGCTAATTTTTTTGATTTATTGTAGAGATGAGGTCTCACCAAGTTGCCCAGGCGGGTCTTGAGCCCGTGGGCTCAGGCAATCCATTCACCTCAGCCTCCCAAAGGCGCGGGATTACAGGCTGAGCCACTGAGCCTGGCGGTAGCTATTGTTTTACAATGCCCTCCCCAGCTTGTTTTGTAAACAAGTTAACCTAATCAGCCCTTTCTGACCTTCTGTCAGACCCTGTCAGCATGGCAGCAATCATGTGACTAACCCACCTATATGCCTCCCATTGATGAATCACTACTTGAGATCACTACCTGCGCTTACCTGCCCCTTTGTGATGACATGGAGCAGACCACCACCCAGTCACCTTAAAGACCTTCTGCCATCAAAGGGAAGGTTTAAAAGGATTTGACTTTGAGCAGCCATTCGCCATTGCCTTGCTAAGCACTGGCCAGGCCATGTGTTCTTTGAGCTACGGCCACTATGTTTTCTTAGCTTTGGCCCTTTCCTCTACCTTGGGAAGGTGAATCTCTTCTCTCTCACTCTCTAGTTTACTTTCTAAATAAACTATATTTTTCCACATAACATCTGTGCAATTCTTTGCATCCTTTGTGTGGCACCAGATCACAGACCAGACACCTCCCATGGGACCTGACCTAACATTCTGCAGGATCCACTGGGAGTGTAACCTAACAACTTTCAAAATGTGACCTTAAAGAGAGAAGGCATGCCCCTCTCCTCTGCTGGCTGGAAAGACTGGTTTCAGACTTGATGACTGGAGTTCAAGCAGTCATCTTGAACAATGAGGAGGAAGCCACATGCCCATAGCATCTGAAAAGCCTCAAGGCCCCTGAAAAGCATCCTCATGATGTGTCCCACACCCTCTAGCAGATTAGTTCTAGCGAGCATATATCCCAAGTCTTGGTTCCCTACCCTTCACTTAAACCTACAGAAGAAAAATTTCATTATCTCAGATCACAGCCCTGTATAAGTTTCCCTAACCGCTGGGGAAGTCCAACCCAGCTTTCATTTCCAAAGATCGGTGTCACCACTGAGGAAGGAGATATGAAATCCCTGCTTGTAAGTTCTTATCCCAGAGAGGTTGCTGCTTTGCTTGTGGATTTACTTCTCATCTGCACAAACTTCTTCCTCCCACAAAATATCCACCCGGCTCCTCAAACAGACTCTGCTGCACTTCATCTTAACCACACATGGGGAGCTTTACCTGCCATGACCTCAGGTGACTGGAAGAACTCATCTGGGTGCACGTAGCCTGTCTGCGGAAGGAGACACCACAGCACGCGGAGAAGGCTGAGGCTACCCCAAAGCACCCTGGCTGCCATCTTCACATCAAATTGTCGCCAAAACACCAGTCCAAGGGCCTGGGATGACTTCCTCATTGCTGCAGATGACGCTCTGGATCCACAGACCTGCGTCTGTCAAGGATAACTTTGTCAGTTATTGTAATGTAAACGATAATGTCTTCCACTGTCTGAACAAATGCAAAATGAATCTACATTTAATTATGATGATGATGGAGATAATAATAGCTGCTTTTTTTTTTTTTTTGAGTTGGAGTCTCACTCTGTCGCCCAGACTGGAGTGCAGTGGCCACTCCCGGCCACTGCAGCCTCGACCTGCTGGGCTCCGGCGATCCTTCCGCCTCAGCCTTCCAAGTAGCCGGAATTACAGGCATGCGCTACCACGCATTTATTGTAGAGATGAGGTCTCACTGCCCAGGCGGGTCTTGAACCCGCGGGCTCAGGCAATCCACTCACCTCAGCCTCCCAAGGGCGCGGGATTACAGGCTGAGCCACCGAGCCCGGCACTGCTTTTTTTTTTTTAAGCTGGAGTCTCACTCTGTTGTCCAGACTGGAGTGCACTGGCATGCTCATGGCCACTGTAGCCTGGACCTGCTGGGCTCAGGCAATCCTTCCGTCTCAGCTTTCCAAGTAGCTGGAACCACAGGCAGGTGCCACCATGTCCAGCTATTTTTTCTTTTAATTGTAGAGACGAGGTCTCGCTAAGTTGCCCAGGCTGATTTCGAACCCCTGGGCTCAGACAATCCTCTCACCTCAGTCTCCCAAAGTGTTGGGATTAAAGGCGTGAGCCACTGAAAATGGCTATATAATAGCTGCTTTTTACTAAGTGCCCAATAAGTGCTGGGCACTTGCCATGCATATCTCATTTGATCCTTTCCACAATCTGGGGCAGTGGGCCTTATCCTCATTTTACAGATGGACAAACGAGAACCCTGTTGAACAACCTGGTGACTTACTAATCATGTTTGTTAAGGGTCTGTGATAGTTTTATGTGTCAGCTTGACTGGGCTATGAGATACTCAGCTGATAAAACATTTCTGGGAGGGTCTATTAGCGTGTTTCAGGAAGAGATTGGCTTTGAATTGATAGACTGGGTGAAGAAGACCCATCCTCACCAGTGTAGATGGTCATCGTCCAATCCAGTG
The DNA here is from genome assembly GCA_027257055.1 of Cephalopachus bancanus. Classification (NCBI taxonomy): domain Eukaryota; kingdom Metazoa; phylum Chordata; class Mammalia; order Primates; family Tarsiidae; genus Cephalopachus; species Cephalopachus bancanus. Next base: position 1,706,049 of record JAPVLO010000230.1, on the reverse strand, counting down.
AGGACCTGAATAGAACAAAAAGGTGGAAGAAGGTTGAATTTGCTGTCTTCAGCTGGGACACTGTCTTCTCCCCTCAGACATCGAAACTTTTGGTTCTCCGGCCTTTGGACTCTGGGACTTACCCCAGCGCTTCCCCCAAACCAGGTTCTCAGGTCTTTGGGCCAAGACTCGGAGTTACACCACAGTCTCCACTGGTTCTCAGGCTTTGGATTCAGATTGAATCACACCACCAGCTTTCCTGGTTCACCTTGTGGTTGGCAGGTTATGGGACTTCTCAGCCTCCACAATTGTGTGAGCCAGTTTCCATAATAAATAATAAAGACAGTTTCCTTCAGGTTCTGTGTTTCTGGAGAACCCTGACTTATACAGTGACAGTTGCAAGTAGGAGTAGGTTACTCTGCAAATCTGAGTCTCTCAGCCCCATCCCATCACCAGCTCCTATCCTCAGGTCAACATGGCTGGCTGTTTCTTGTACTTCTGAAAACTTGGGAACTTCAGTGAATTCCACCTGATTATATCCAACTCCATTGTTTCCAGCCGCTCCCTTCAACTTTCACACACCTTGGAAGCTGCTTTGTGGAAGGTGATGGGGACTTTTGTAACCCCCCACTATGAGAATTCTGACTTTCTCAACTCAAAGATTGGCAAGGCTCTGAACCCGCTGCATGATGGACCTATATATATGAGTAACTTCTTTTTTTTTTTTTTTTTGAGTTGGAATCTCTGTCACCCAGGCTGGAGTGCAGTGGCACACTCACGGCCACCACAGCCTCGACCTGCTGTGCTCAGGTGATCCTTCCACCTCAGCCTTCCAAGTAGCTGGAATTACAGGTACACACCACACCCCATTAATTTTTATTTATTTATTGTAGAGACGAGGTCTCACCAAGTTGCCCGGGCTGGTCTCAAACCCCTGGGCTCAGGCAATCCTCTCGTCTTGGACTCCCAAAGAGCTGGGATTACAGGCTTGAGCCACTGTGCCTGGCCATCAATAACTTCTTGATGAGCAGGAAAATAGCTTGACAACCTCCGGAAATGGTGAGAACAGGTCTTCTTCACCCAGTCTATCAATTCAAAGCCAATCTTTGATATTTTAATCCCTGACCTTAGTTATTGCTCTGGAGTGTAATGTCATAATGTCATCAAGACCATCTGCCTTAACAGCAAGACGAAGTGAAGCCACAGAGCAGACCTGGCCGATGCTGGCAAGGTGCCTCTTGAGGCTAAGACCTCACAGAGCTTGAGAGGTTTTGCAGCCTCTGCTCAGACTTCCTTTTTTTTTTTGAGTTGGAGTCTCACTCTGTCACCCAGACTGGAGTGCAGTGGCCGCTCCCGGCCATCGCAGCCTCGACTTGCTGGGCTCCGGCAATCCTTCCGCCTCAGCCTTCCAAGTAGCTGGAACTACAGGTGCGCGCTACCACGCCTGGCTAATTTTTTATTTATTGTAGAGATGAGGTCTTCCCAAGTTGCCCAGGCGGGTCTCGAACCCGTGGACTCAGGCAATCCACTCACTTCAGCCTCTCGAAGCGTGGGATTATAGGCTGAGCCACTGAGCCCGGCTTCCTTTTATTTTTTTTAAACCTTATTATATAACTGAGCATCCCAGGCTCAAAATGTAAAGTTTCTTACTCTTAAGCCTTGAAACATATTTTAGAAACTTCTTTTCTCCCTTATTTACCACACTGTCTTATGTCATGCACGCTTATCTGACCATATGCTTGTTTAGAAATCCCAGAGGCTAATCTTAAAACAGCCTAACTAGCCAGGCTCGGTGGCTCAGCCCGTAATCCCGCGCCTTTGGGAGGCTGAGGTGAGTGGATTACCTGAGCCTGCGGGTTCGAGACCCGCCTGGGCAGCGAGACCTCATCTCTACAATAAATCAAAAAATCAGGCGGGCGTGGTAGCACGTGCCTGTAATTCCGGCTACTGGGAAGGCTGAGGCGGAAGCATTGCCGGAGCCCAGCAGGTCGAGGTTGCAGTGGCCGGGAGCGGCCACTGCACTCCAGTCTGGGCGACAGAGTGACTCCAACTCAAAAAAAAAAAAAAAACAGCCTAACTGATTCATATCCTGACTGCAGCTGAAATGACACCAACCAGGCCTCCAAGAGGACCACTGACCAAGATAACACCATCAAGACACACGCAGTGCTACTTCAGCATGTTCCCCCATACCAAGTTTCCGTTTTTAAACTCTGGCACTCAGCTGAAAGATCTTAAATGGTTTCTTGAAGACAAGAGCCTGATCATCTCCCCATCTGTCAGTTTTTGGAGTAAAATCACCTTCCTTCCACTATATCTCGTGCTTGTTTATTTTAGTGTACAAGCAACAAATGGCTGAGCTTGTGTCAGCTACAGTTGGGATTAAAGGCATGAGCTACCACACTCAGTGACACCTTGCTTCTTGTTCACCAGTCTGCCCAGCACAATTGGCTTCTTCTTCCACCACTGCACTGACACTGCCCTCCCAGGAACCTCTAGGGCTTTCTCACTGTCAAATCCAATGACCACTGTGCATCCCCCCCCCGCCATTTGCATGCCATTTGACAACAGGGATCCTTTCCACTATTCCTGGCTCCTTCTAGAGTGTCTTTTTTGTGTGTGTGCCAGAGTCTCACTCTGTCGTCCGTGGCCACTGTAGCCTCGACTTGCTGGACTCAGGTGATCCTTCTGCCTCAGCCTTCCAAGTAGCGGAACCACAGGCATGTGCCACTACATCTGGCTAATTTTATTTTTTAATTTTTTAAATTGTAGATATGAAGTCTCTCCAAGTTGCCTGAGTTGGTCTTGACCCCCTTGACTCAGGCAATCCTCTTGCCTCTGTCTCCCAAAGTGCTGGAATTACAGGAGTGAGCCAACCGCCTGGCTTAGAGTGCTTTGCTGTACTGTAAAGGCTACCACCATTTAGTAGATTCTCTTCAAGTTGGGTTATGCAAATTAGGTTTCAGAATTTACAAAGCAGATATGAGACAGGCCCTATCTCTGTGTGAAGACATGGGATTTTTCTGCAGTAGCTTTTAAGTACCTAGTCCCTGCTTTGTGGGGCTGGTGACACCACTGCAGTCATGGTGGCTATGAACCCCACTGAGCTCCACTGGTGTCTTTTACACTAGCGGGACTGTCACAGAGGTGGTAGCTCCTCTGGGGAATTTCTTCTAGGTGTTCAGAGAGTCTTTCCTGGAGGCTCAGGTAGAGCTCATTTCTCAATGTCCCTGATGACTTTTAGTACCTATTTCTCTGTAACAATTTTTTTTTTTTTGGTAAGTCGGAGTCTCACTCTGTTGCCCCGGCTGAAGCTCAATGGCACAATCACAGCCACCACAGCCTTGACCAGCTGGGCTCAGGCAATTCTTCTGCTTCAACCTTCCAAGTAGCTAGAACCATATGTGCATGCCACCACACTCGGCTAACTGATAGAGGTGAGGTTTCGCCAAGTTGCTCAGGCTGATGTCGAACCCCTAGGCTCAGGCAATCCTCTTGCCTCCGTCTCCCAAAGTGCACTGGGATTCCAAGTGTGAGCCATTGCACCTGGTCAATGGTTCTTTTTTTTGGGGGGGAGGTCTCAATCTGTCGCCCAGGCTGGAGTGCAGTGGCACACTCATGGCCACCACAGCCTCGACCTGCTGGGCTCAGGTGATCCTTCTGCCTCAGCCTTCCGAGTAGCTGGAACTACAGGCACACGCCACCATGCCCAGCTAGTTTTTAAAATTTTAATTGTAGAGATGATGTCTCATCAAGTTGCCCTGGTTGGTCTCAAACCCATGGGCTCAGGCAATCCTTTTACCTCGGCCTCCCAAAATGCTGGGATTATAGGCATGAGTCACAGTGCCTGGCCCAATGGTTTCTTTTTAATGCTCACAGATTGTTGCACCATCACCACAGTCAATTTCGGAACACTTTCATCACCTTAGAAAGAACCCGTATCTTTCATTTACCACCTCCTATTCCCTTCCATCACCCCAGCCCCTGGCAACCACTAATCTACTTTTAGTCTCTTTAGATTTCCCTACTCTGGACTATATACTTTTATGAATTATTAAGTATATAGTCATTTGCTGCTGGCTTCTTTCACTTAGCAGAATGTTTTTAAGGTCCATCTATCTTGTAGCATGTATCAGTACTTCCTTTTTATGGCCAAATAATATTCTATTGTATGGCTATTCCAGCTTTTGTGTTTCCACTCATTTGTTGATGAACATCTGAGTTGTTTCCACTTTTTGGCTATTATGAATAATGCTGCTATAAACATCCAATAGTATCTGTGTGTACATATGTTTTCATTTCTCTTGGTATATACCAGAGAGTGGAATTGCTGGGTCATATGGTAACTCTATGTTTAATCACTTGAGGAAACGTCCAGGCTATTGTAGGATGACACACACTCAGTGACAACATGAGCTTACCCTGGACACAGCCCAAGCAGGGTGTTAGAGCCTGAGAGGGGTCCTGGGGGTGACCAACGTGGGATGTCTCTTCCCCTAAGGCTCTGTGCCGGGCATGCAGGTCAGGCTGAGGACACAGCCCATTGTTCCAACAGTGGATGAAGTGCGCTCTGAGCCTGCTGACCACACCTCGCAGTTCTGCTTAGTGAATGTTCTCATGTACCTTCCTGAGGCAGTTAGCCTCTCCCAAGCTGGTTCAGACCAGATCAGCCTGTCTGGATCAAGGCCTATAATCTTCAGTTACCTTTAGTTTTTGTTTTTTTCTAATTTGAGTCAGAGTCTCACTCTGTTGTCCAGGCTGGAGTGTAGTGGCACACTCACGGCCACTACAACCTCAACCTACTGAGCTCAAGCCATTCTTCTGCCTCAGTCTTCCAAGTAGCTGGAACTACAGGTGTGCAACACCACACTTGGCTAATTTTTTTGGTTTATTGTAGAGAAGAGGTCTTACCAGTTGCTTAGGCTGGTTTTGAAACCAGTAGGCTCAGGCAATCCTCTCGCCTCAGCCTTCCAAAGTTCTGGGATTACAGGCTTGAGCCACTGCACCCAGCATACTTTAGTTCATTATAATATTAAAAATCTCACCTCTAGAGAGAAAACACAACCACCTTGTATACATGTGACATATGTATAAGCATGTTCTCACACTAGACCTATTCACTAGAGACCCAACATTTTTCATGCTTACCCCCACATTCCACTCTATGTAAAATGCTAATCTGTGCCTTTTATAATTGGGAGTTTTTTTCCCTGTCCAGCTGGCTACTCCTAGACCACTTTTACTGTATCTAAATTCCTGAATAAAGCCCATATCTTGTCCATTGCCTCTGGGGCATTTCTTTAGTCTTCCCTTTTCAGGTCTTTGGGGATCTGGCACTACATGTGGCAAGTGAGCCAGGGCTGAAGAAACCCCTGTGAGCATCAAAGTGAAGGGTTAGGAAGAATCAGTGGGGGAAATGGCGGTAGGGAAGAGTGGCCGTCCACTTCTCTGTGAGGCCCAGTAGTGATCATCCTAATGGATGGGGCCCACTGAGTGAGTACAGGGACTCCCCGAGAACACCAAAGGGTCTGGAAGAATTATTGCACAAAGTGTATCCCACTAAACGAAAGTCAGATGTCTGGGCTGTGGCAGCTGCAGTTAGCTGGCCACTCCTGACTGTGTACCCAGTAGCCTCTGAGGCCAAGGGTGTGACAGTTGCAGGATGAGCTATGACTGGATAGAGATGCTAGATTAGCCCAGGTAGAAATGGCGGAGATGCTGAAAGCCCGCCAAGGGAACGGGATGACAAAATGGAGACCCTGACTTGTCGAGTGACCCATTTGAAGAGTTACTAGCTGCTGCACCAGTGGGTCAGAGCTATCATAAGACATCTTGGGACTCCAAATCTTGGAACCCCATGGAAAGTTCTAGTGAGAAGGAAGAGGATTGGGAGGAGCCCATAGAGAGCCCTATCCTCTTCACACAGTCAGTAGTCACAACCAAGATCAAAGCCGAGCAACCATGCCCACCATGGACCTGCAGGACTTGTCCCCAGAGAAGCAGCAACACACCACTAAATGGGATTCCATCATGGCAGAATTGGTGGAGCTGGGAAACAGGTTCAGGCAGAAAGGGAGATAGTTGATTACTGGCTGGCTCCTCTGCCTACAAGGCACCGGGAATGGAGGGCATTATATTTACTGGGATAGAAATGAGCAAGCTGGCTTCTCATACAGATCAACCCATCCTGTGACAGCGCCTCTGTATTGCCAGTAATGAGGACTGGGTTACTCTCCTTCTTGCTCGGGTGATGGGGGCTGCAAGGGTGCCTGGCCAAACAAGGGAGACATCCCCTCATCTCTTTTTACATTGGCAAAGTATGGAAAAACTGCAGGATGTCCTCTGGGAGCTAGGAGTGAGGCATGCCGTCGAAGCTGAGTACGGTAGAGGCCCCTGTAATGAGTTTTTTTTTTTTGAGTTGGAGTCTCACTTTGTCACCCAGGCTAGAATGCAGTGGCATACTCACAGCCACCACAGCCTCGACCTGCTGGGCTCAGATGATCCTTCCACTTCAGCCTTCCAAGTAGCTAGAACTACAGGCATGCACCACCATGCCTGGCTAATTTTTTGATTTATTGTAGAGATGAGGTCTCACCAAGTCACCCAGGCTGGTCTCAAACCCCTGGACTCAGGCAATCTTCTCTCCTTGGCCTCCCAAGGAGCTGGAATTACAGACTTGAGCCACCACACCTGGCCTGATAATGAGCTCTTTACTGCTGGCATGAAAGATGCCATCCTCCAACTGGCATCCAAGCAATGGTATGGTGCGATGGTGCTGGTATCTATCCTGAGTTCCCTGGTGGGGCAACCAGTTTCTCAGGCAGCCCACACAGCTACTAACTTAGGGGAGACAGAGAAAGTGTGCAGGCGGGGAGCCTGTGCCACTAGGGTAAAAGATAAAGGACCTAAAGGGAAAAAGACAGTTAAGGAATCCATCAAGTTACCCCACCATCAGATATGGAACAATCTGGAAGTGGCAGGGATGCCCATTGAGAAGATTGACAAACAGCTCAATGCTCTTCTAATAGACTGTGGCAGAAGCTCAACTCTGATCAGGACTTTATCAAGGAAGCTCAGGTCCAGCCTACTGACCCTCCTGCAGAGGGATAACCTTGCAAGACTGTATGGCCCTAGATATTTTGACTGCCATCCAGGATGGCACTTGTGCACTGTTTAAGATGGAATGCTCAGGCTGGGCACAGTGGCTCACGCCTATAATCCCAGCATTTAGGGAGGCCAAGGTGAGGGAATTGCCTGAGCCCACGGGTTCAAGACCAGTCCGGGCAACTTGGCGAGACCTCATCTCTACAATAAATCAAAAAATTAGCCAGGTGTGATGGCTTATGCCCGTAGTTCCAGCTACTTGGAAGGCTGAGGCAGAGGGATCACCTGAGTCCAACAGGTCGAGGCTGTGGTGGCTGGGAGTGTGCCACTGCCCTACAGCCTGGGCTACAGAGTGAGACTCCAACTCAAAAAAACAACAAAAAAGAAAAGATAGAATGCTCTGTGTATATCCCAGATTATGCCCAATAATATAACTCGGGCTATGCAGGCACTCAGTATGCATCTTTCAGCTATGGAAACCCTGTCTCCGGACTCCTTTGCAGCATGGTTAGATGAACTCCCTGATATATGGAGAGCCTTCATTTATAGCATGATTGGCATTCTCCTCATTCTCCATTTGTTGCTGTGGGCTGTATTGCTATTGGGGTCTTTGGTTGCAGTCCTCCCTCCATACCTGGCTGCAGAGAATTTTCGAGGAAAAGAACACTGAGAATGTGAGGGCTATCCAAGGGTATGTAGGGAGACACGGTGACTACACAAGCACACCCTGGATATGGCCCCAAGCAGGCTATGGCCAACCCAGGATCTCCCTTCCCCTCAGACTCCGTCTTGGGCATGCTGGTCATACTGAGGCCCTGGGTGAAGTGTTCTCCATGTCTGCTGACCACATCCTGCAGCTAATGCGTAGTGAATGTTCCCATGCAACCTTCCTTGAGGCATTCAGCACCCTGTGCTTGTCTGGCTCAATGCCCATAACCTTTGGTTATCTTTAGTTCATTTTACTGCTAAAAATCCCATCTCTAGAGAGAATTCACAACCATTTTCTATAATGCAATGTATGTATAAGTGACTTCTCACACTATGCCTGTACACTAGAGACCACACCCTCTTCACAATTAACCTCACACTCCACTCTGTGTAATGCTCTGTGTGTCTTTTACAATCAGGAACAGTTTTTTCCTGTCCTGCTGGCCGCTCCTGGACTACCTACCCCTGAATAGAGCTCATATCTCTTATCTTCGGTCATTTCTTTGACTTCTTGGACACAGTACCTTCCCTTTTGGAGTCTTTGGAGGTCTGCCACCACAATTGCTTTCCAAAATGGCCATATCATTTTACATTCCACTAGAAGTGTATTGGGGTTCTGACCAACACTTGTTGTCATCTGACTTATTAATTCTAGTCATCCTAGTGAGTGTGAGATAATATATTTGTGTGTGTATATGTGTGTGTGTGCTTTCTTTTCTTCATTACCAGTCTAGGATCTTTGTGGGTTGTTTTTTTGTTTTTTGGGTTTTTTTTGAGTTGGAGTCTCACTCTGTCGCCCAGACTGGAGTGCAGTGGCCGCTCCCAGCCACTGCAGCCTCGACCTGCTGGGCTCCGGCGATCCTTCTGCCTCAGCCTTCTGAGTAGCTGGAATTACAGGCATGCGCTACCACGCCTGACTGATTTTTTTATTTGTTGTAGAGATGAGGTCTCGCTGCCCAGGCGGGTCTCGAACCCGCGGGCTCAGGCAATCCACTCACCTTAGCCTCCCAAAGGCGCGGGATTACAGGCTGAGCCACTGAGTCCGGCTTTTTTTTTTTTTGATGGAGTCTCACTCTGTCACCCAGGTTGGAATGCAGTGGTACACTCATGGTCACTGCAGCCTCAGTCTGCTGGGCTCAGGTGATCCTTCTGCCTCAGCCTTCCAAGTAGCCGGAGCCACAGTCCGGCTAATTTTTTTTATTATAGAGACAAAGTCTCACCATGTTGCTCAGGCTGGTCTCGAACTTCTGAGCTCAGGCAATCCTCTCACCTCTGCCTCCCAAAGTGCTGGGATTACAGGTATGAGTCACCATGCCTGGTCCTTTGTGTTTTTTATTTCCTTTTTTTTTTTTTTTGAGTCAGAGTTTCACTCTGTTACCCAGACTAGAGTGCAGTGGCACACTCATGGTCTCCCCAGCGTCAACCCACTGGGCTCAAGCAATCCTTCTGCCTCAGCCTTCCAAGTAGCCGGAACTACAGGCATGTGCTACCACGCCTGGTTAATTTTTTATTTATTGTAGAGACAAGGTCTCACCAAGTTTCCTGGGCTGGTTTCAAAGCCCCGGGCTCAGGCAATCCACTCACCTCGGCCTCCCAAAGTGCTGGGATTACAGGCTGAGCCACCGAGCCTGGCCTTTATTTCCTTTTTAAGACCTTGGAAATCTTTACCAGAAGTCCCCCAGCAGACTTTTCATCAAGTTCCATTGAACAGAAGTGCATCAGATATGCCTTCCTAAACTAATCATCGCCAAGGGAATAAGTGGAACTCTGTGCTCCAAAAACACCATGTTTTTCTTTAGTCTCCTCCTCTCTTCTGGGCTGTTTCTCATCTCAGCTTCTTGGCTCACATTGTTTGCTTTGCCCAATATGAAGAGGCCTCACCTGCTGGTTTGGAGCTGGGATTGTGGGCTGCCTCCTCCTAGGCATTATCAAGAGAGAAGTCTCACCCTCATCACACTGGGTTCTGTTAGGAAGCAGGAAGGAGGCAGATGATCCTGTGTAGCTGCTGGGTGTGGCGTCCATGACACCGTGCTCTCGTGGCTTTCCTCCTCCTTTTCGGTCATTTGTTCTTAGGTTCCTCTTCCTCTGCCCACTCCTGAAATGTCAGTGCCCTTGGTGGTCAACATCCTCCCTCCTTACCATATACACTCTTTTTGGATCATCTCGTTTATCCTCCTGGTTTCAATCGCCTCTGGATGACTTCTGAAATTGCTTCATTTCTGAGCTTCAGATTTACTGATAACCTTATTTTATTCTCTCAACAACCCAGTTATCCCTGTCTTACAGATGAATGAACATGCTCTTTGCCCAAGGTGACAGAACTAGCAAGTTGGTGAAACTAGAAGTTGGACCCAGTCTGTCTGCCTCCAGAGCCCTGCTCCCCTGACTGCTGGGTTCTGCACCCACCTAAAACACAGGGGTCGCCAAACGGAACTTAGGTCTTTCTCCGATCAGTCCTGTCCCCATGCTTCCTGCAGCAGTGAAGAAACTACTGTTGGTTCAGTTTTTTGGTTCAGAATCTCAGGGGTCATCTTTTGCCTCCCACGTGCCTTTCACTACTTTGCTTTCTAATCATTCCTTGACTCCAGCTCCTGGTTTTTTGGGTTTTTTTTTTGTTTTGTTTTTTGTTTTTTGAGTTGGAGTCTCACTCTGTCGCCCAGACTGGAGTGCAGTGGCCACTCCCGGCCACCGCAGCCTCGACCTGCTGGGCTCCAGCGATCCTTCCTCCTCAACCTTCCAAGTAGCTGGAACTACAGGCGCGCACTACCACGCCCAGCTGATTTTTTGATTTATTGTAGAGATGAGGTCTCGCTGCCCAGGGGGGTCTCGAACCCGCGGGTTCAGGCAATCCACTCACCTTAGCCTCCCAAAGGCACGGGATTACAGGTTGAGCAACCGAGCCCGGCTTTTCTGGGGTTTTTTTGAGTTGAAGTCTCACTCTGTGGCCCAGGTTGGAGTGCAGTGGCACGCTCCGGACCACCGCGGGCTGTACCTGCTGGGCCCCGGGCGATCCTTCCACCTCCACCTTCCAAGTAGCTGGAATTACAGGCGTGCGCTACCACGCCTGGCTAGGTTTTGATTTATTACAGAGACGAGGTCTCACCAAGTTGCCTGGGCGGGTCTCGAAGCCGCGGGCTCAGGCAATTCTCTCACCTCTGCCTCCCAAAGTGCTGGGATTACAGGCTGAGCCACCGGGCCCAGCCATGCTCCTGTTCTTCATCCTCCACTGTCACTTGAGTCTGGAGTGACTAGGGTACATGTGCCTGGGATTCCTCAGCCCTAGCAGTGGCTGTGCAGGGATTTCAGCTGGCTGGAGCCCCTAGGTTAGTTGTCTCTGGTTGCAAACAGCCCCCTCCTTTATTACCCAGTGTGTCACACACCAGGAATAATTTTCCCTGTGTGCATAAACAGAAATATATGGAGAAGCAAGTTCTGGAATAGTATGTGGCCCACCTCTCCGCTCTCGCTCTCCACCTGCATCCTTTCTTCTGACTGCAGTGAGAGGTCGCATCACTTCCCTATGTAAAACCTCTGGGCCCCCACACCACCCTCAGAAACAGGTCCATATTCCTGACTGTGGCTGACAAGGCCCTCCAAGGCTCCCACTGTCCCCTCTTGCCTCCGCTCACATCTTTGTGAGTGGAATTTGGTGCTCCAGAAACACAACGTTTTTCTGTAGTCTCCTCTGCTCTTCTGTGCTGTTTCTCACCTCAGCTTCTTGGTTTATTGTTTTCCTTTGCCCAGGACGCTAATAACATGGAGGTTAAGACCAGCTGTGGCATCAAACCAAATTTAAGTCCTCGCTCTGTCTCTCGCTCACGGTGGAAGAGCACTTAATTTCTCTGACTTATATCTCTTCTGTAAACTATATCTCAAGGCTCTTGTGAAGATGAAATGAAGAAACAATGCCGACATAAGTGGTTGCTTTCATTATCCAAGTTGCTCAACTGCTCTGACCCCCTTCAAGAAGCCTTCCCTAACCTCGCTTCGGAAGGCTCCTGTGCTGACCTCTGCACTGGCCATGTACTGACAGCTGTCTGGTTACTTCTCTGTCCTGCCTGGCCAAGGTCTTCCAGGGCTGGATTCCACCGGATCCATCTCAGCCCTTCCAGTCCAGCCTGGGCGGGCCCACCGTCAAGGACAGAGCAGGAGGTGCCCGGGAGGAGGTAGTCGCACAGTGGCGCACTGACCATAACAAGTGCGTGAGTTCTACAGAGCAAGACCCGCTGGCTGCCAGCCCCGCGGTTCCCCAGGCGGACTCCAGGCTGCAGGAGCATCCTTGTGGCCGCCTCTCGCCTTTCGCCCCGGGGACGGAGCCAACGGCTAGGGGCGTGGCAGTTACTCACCTACACCCAATCAGGATGCGAGCCTGCTCGTTCGTGCAAATAGAGGATCTGCCAGGGTGCTGCTCCAGACCAAGTCCAAGTTCCGCATCTCCAGCAGCCCCCGGGCGGGCGGCGAGCGAAAGGGACAACGCCCTTGGACACGGGGATTGGCCGTGGTGCCGGACAGCGCGCAGACAGGGGCATCCTGCGCGCGTGTGCGGGGGAATGTGCAGAGCCGGCCACAAGGAGAGACCATCTCCGTGACAGGGGAACAGTCGAGCACAAACCACTGCGCCAGGCGCGGGGGGGGGAGGCTGGGGAGAGATCTCATTAGTGGGGCGAGAGGAGGGGAAAGGAGGAGGGAAGAGGCTGCCTGGGCAACTTGACCGGTTTGCTGAGTCAGAGGGCCTGGGCGGCTTTTGGTGCCTCATGCTTTCCCTGTGCCCAGCGTGTGCGCAGCGCTGTGCCTGCTCTGGGGACTGCAGTGACCGAACTCGGTCCAGCATGGCAGCCATCGCATGTGGCTCATTCCCTGGAATGTCCTTACCTTCAATTTTTTTGTGTGTGAATCGTCTCCCTCTGTCGCCCAGACTGGAGTGCAGTGGCACGCTCGCGGCCACCGCAGCCCCGACCTGCTGGCTCAGGCAATCCTTCCGCCTCAGCCTTCCAAATAGCTGGAACTATAGGCATGCGTCATCATGCCCAGCTAATTTTTCTTGATTTATTGTAGAGATGAGGTCTTGCCAGGTTGCTCAGGCTAGTCTCGAACCTGTGGGCTCAGGCAATCCTCTCACCTCGGCCTCCCAAAGTGCTGGGATTATAGGCGTGAGCCACCGCGCCCGGCCCTCTGTCTTCAAATTTAAACTTCCTGATAAAGCTGGGGGGTCATCGCTTGCACGAGAGGGTGGTGGGCCCAGGGTTTGGCCCCTACTCTCGATCTGGCATTTGGAGAAGGTGTTAAGGCTTAGGGAAGACAACTGGGCCCCTTGCCCGACGGCCAAAGGCTGTTTCTCCGACCCTGGAGGCCAAGGTCTTGTTTCAGTCCTCGCGGTTCGGTTCATCCCAGGGATAGAGGGTGAGCGTGCCCTCCCAATCCATTTTTCTGTTTAGTGTTGCCTTTCATCCTCGCCTTGTCTTCATCCTCGAGGGCTGCAGTAAGCCTTGCAGGGTGCTCCACTTTGAAAACAGTGGGAAGTCTGCCGCGGGTTGCCTCTGGTTTCCGGAACAGGCCCATATTTATCCTTTGCGTAGTAGAGAATGTCTCACACAGCATTAGACACACAGAAAGAGTGGTTCACGTGAGTGTGGTGGCGCATGCCTGTAATCCTAGCACTTTGCAAGGCTGAGGAGAGAGGATTGCTTGAGCCCAGGAGTTCGAGTCCCGTCTGGGCAATATAGTGAAAATTAATCTCTACAAAAACCAAAGAATTAGCCAGCCCTGGTGGTACACACCTGTAGTCCCAGCTACTTGGGAGGCTGAAGTGGGAGGTTTGCCTGAGCCCAGGAGGTGGAGGCTGCAGTGAGCTGTAATTGTGCCACTGCCCTGCAGTCTGGGTGACAGAGTGAGATCCTGGCTCAAATAAATAGATAAATAAATAAGTGGTCGAGTGCAAGACATCTTCATCAAGGGACACACACATCACTTAACCACCCTCGACCTTTCAGTGTGCATCTGGAAAATGGAAACTTTCCTCTGTAGCAGGAGATTCGAGGTGTCCATATTTTTGACAGTGGTTCCCAGTTCCCTGAGGCGAAGGTATCTGGGGCTGAAGAATGATGTTTGAGGGGAAATGGTGAGGAATGTCCTCACTAAGGAAAGCAGCAACTACCTTGGCCTCACTGTGTGCCCCACACAAAGGCCCCGATGACCACCAACTGGATGCTGGGTACTCGCTGGCTGGGTCATCTTTGCCCTTGTCCATGCCCACAGGAGACTTCTGGACCAGGAGGCCAACTTCTCACCAGGGGAAGGCAGGCCTGTCCTAAGTTCAGCCCCCAAGGCCAGAAGTGTGAGTCTTGGCTGGAGTCAGCCCATCAGTCTGTGCTTGCGGACTTCGTGCTCAGCACTTTGCAGCATCGTTTGGTTTAACCCTCATACACTGTGAGGTGGCATTATAGTCCTATGTGTGTGTGTGTGTGTGTGTGTGTGTGTGTGTGTGTGTGTGTGTGTTGGAGTCTCACTCCGTTGCCCAGACCCGAGTGCGGTGGCACGCTCACAGCCACCCCAGTGTTGACCTGCTGGGCTCTGGCGATCCTTCCACCTCAGCCTTCTAAGTAGCTGGAACTACAGGCACATGCCACCACGCCCAGATAATTTTTTGGTTTATTGAGAGATGAGGTCTCTCTAAATTGTCCAGGCTGTTCTCGAACCCATGGGCTCAGCCAATCCCCTCACCTCGGCCTCCCAAAGTGCTGGGATTACAGGCTTGAGCCATCACGCCTAGCCTAGAGTCCTAGTTTATAGATGGGGAAGCTGAGACCACCTACACACACCAGCTGGTAAGGGGAGGTATTCAACTGCAGGCCTCTGTCTGGGCCCAAAGCCAGTGGGCTACAGTGGAGTATAGCCACGGCTTCCCTTCCTGGGAAAATGTCACTGTGAGCCTCCCCTATGCGGGCAAGGCACGGCAGTGCTCAGAGCAGCCGACCTGGGTTTAGAGAAAGTTGCCAGCAAGAACGTGGGGGCCCATAGCTCCCCTGCCTTCCTCCCGGTCCCTGGCACCCGCTGGTCGCTCGGCTGCGAGCAAAGGCAGAGATGCAGACAATTGCAGGCCCCCTCGTCCCTCCCGCGCTCCTCCCCCACCCCCATCTTTCGAAGCGACGGGGACACTCACCCGCAGGCTGCCTCCGGGGTGCACCTGCAGCGCTGGGGCGTCCGGCCGGCCAGGGCCTGCAGCCGAGGCGAGACCCGGGTCGGCGGGACCCGAGACCGGGAGTGACAGGGAGCGGGAAACGGCCCGTCCTCACCGCGGCCGCCTCTCTGCAGCGTCCAGGGAGTTGGGCAAACCTGGCGGCGCGCCAGGCGGGGCGGGGGCGGGGGCGGTGGGAGCGAGCGCGCGCGCGGGGCCCCCGCGGCGTCCCCCGCGCTCTCCCCCCCGGCCTGTCGCCCGCGGTCCCCGGGCGAGCCGTGGCCACGGTTCAGGGCCGGGGCACGGGGGTCCCGGGCGTCCCTCGGACGGTGGAACGCGGGCAGTGAGTGACCTCGCCCCTGCCCGCATTCGGGCTGCCTCCCCAGCAACCCCCCCGGGGGACCCAAGCCCGGCGAACACCCAGGCGGCACGAGGGACCATCAGGCACAAGCATTTTTGGGCCACGCGTCTTTTGTTTCCCAACAGGAGCACTTCTGGGCGCTCCGTGGGCAAGGCCAAGACCACCCGTTCCATTGTGCAAAGTCGGGAGGGGACCCGGCGCTGGAGAAGCACGAAGCAGAGCAATGTTTTGTGATGCTGTCTCCTAGTGGAGTCACTTCTGGAAAGGGACTCGGCCCGCAGAGAGACTGCTGACCCCTCAGGGTGACGAGCACCTGCGTGGGGGGGTTCCATAACGCCTGCTGTGGCCAGGCACCCCCAGTCCCGACCGGAGAGCGAGGTCAAAAGGCGAGTGAGATAGTGACCGTGAACTCTCCTGCGAGGGGCCGTGCAACTGCCCCAAGGACAGGCTGGTGGCTCACGCCTGTAATCCCAGCGCTGTGGGAGGCCGAGGCGGGAGGATCCTTTGAGGCCACGAGTTCGAGATCAGCCCGGGCAAATAGTGAGACCCCAGTCTCTAAAAAAAAAAAAAAATTAGGGAAAAACATTAACACCGCAGAGAAACTCACCATGGCGGAGACGCCTGCAGAAACTCTGCCCCTGAGAACTCTGAGGCCTCCTGTCCATCGGCCGGGGCAGAGCAGCAACCACATCCGGCCGCCTCCTCCACCCCCGCTCCCGGCCCCGGCCTCGGCGGCCTTCTAGGGGAAAACCTGCCCTGCCCAGCTCGTCAGTCCGCCCGCTGGTCTCGCTGGGCGCTCGCCATGGCTGGCTCCTCGCTGTCCTGTCCCTGCCCGTGTGTGTTACAATATATTTGCCTGATCGTCAGTGTGTGAAAACCTCTCAAATAAGCCGTGAATTCCAAAGCATTTATTTGGCCACTGCATCACCGCGGAACGCCCTGGCCCCCTCCCCGGAGCCGGCCCACCCGGTGGATCGGAACCGGCACGACCCCGCGCCGCGGAGAGCAGGCTCCGGGTCACCGGGACGCAACCGGCCCGGCGGGGTCCTACCGCCCCTCCCGGCTCCGCAGGCGAGGACGGCGCCCGGCCCGGTGCGCCCGCAGCCGGGGCTGGGGCGTCGCTGTGTTCAGGGGAGCCGGCGTCCGGGAGCCCAGCCTCCCTCCTCGGACTCCTCCGGCGTCCCGGCCGGTGGCCCTGTCTGGGGAGGCTGGACGGAGGCCAGAGGCGGGAGGCCGGAGGCTGGCCCGACGCCGCCCCCCCCACCGCCCCTCCGCGTCCGCAGCCGGGGTGAGCGCCTCCCACCCGCCGTCTCCGCCTGGGACTAGAACCCGCGGCTCCTGCCCCCTGGCGGGGGAATGCTTTGCTAGCTTTGAGGCAGAGCTGGCCTGGTGGAGGCCCTTCCTCTCTTGCAAATCCAGGGTTTTTTTGGAAGGGCCTGAGCAGAATCCCTGCACCTGTGTTCTTTTCTTCCACGCTTCACAGCAACCCTCACAAAAAACCAAAGCAAAACAACTACTTTATTGAGATATTTACATACGATAAGTAACAGAAGTTTTTTTTTTTTTTGAGTTGGAGTCTCACTCTGTCGCCCAGACTGGAGTGCAGTGGCCGCTCCCGGCCACCGCAGCCTCGACCTGTTGGGCTCCGGCGATCCTTCCGCCTCAGCCTTCCAAGTAGCTGGAATTACAGGCATGCGCTACCACGCCCGGCTGATTTTTTGACTTATTGTAGAGATGAGGTCTCACCTGCCCAGGCGGGTCTCGAACCCGCGGGCTCAGGCAATCCACTCACCTCAGCCTCCCAAAGGCACGGGATTACAGGCTGAGCCACCGAGCCCGGCTTACAGAAGTTTTAAGTCCTGTACGTGGAAGTATATAGTTCCCTGACTTTGGCTGGGTGCGGTGGCTCACGTCTGTAATCTTAGCACTTTGGGAGTCTGAGGCAGGAGGATTGCTTGACCCAGGAGTTTGATGTCAACCCAAGCAACATAGCAAGACCCTGTCTCTACAGAAGAAAAACAAAGGAGGTGGGTGTGGTGGCCTGCAACTGTAATCTCAGGTACTCAGAGCAGGTACCCAGGAGGTTGAGGCTGCAGGGAGCCGTGATAGTGCCACTGCCCTCCAGCCTGAGCGACAGAGTAAGACCTCAACTTAAAAAAAAAAATTCCATGACTTCTGACAAATGGAAATGCCAGGCCAGCCACTGCCCCAGTTCAAGAAGCACCTTTCCAAAAGTTCCCTCCTGCCTTTTTGCAGTTAATCCTCATTCCCGTTCTACCCTGACTCTGGACAACTGCTCATCTATCACTTCTTCTTCTTCTTTTTTTTGAGTAGGCGTCTCACTCTGTCACCCAGGCTGGAGGGCAGTGGCACGCTCCCAGCCACTGCAGCCCCGACCTGCTGGGCTCAGGCAATCCTTCCGCCTCAGCCTTCCAAGTAGCCGGAACTGCAGGAGTGCGCCACCATGCCCAGCTAATTTTTTGGTTTACTGTAGAGATGAGGTCTCGCCAGTTGGCCCAGGCTGGCTCATCTATCATTTCTATCACTATACTTTGCCTTTCTCACAATTTCACATAGTGAGAACCACGCAGTATGTGGTTTCTTGTGCCTGGCTCTTTTCACTTAGCACAGTGTATTTGAGGATCATCCATGTGGTTGTATGTGTTATATTTTCCTCTAGCTTGATCTTGAGATCTCTCTCTGGAAAGTGGCTATAAACTCTAGCTTTGCCCTGAAGGAGCTCAGGGATTTGTTCATGGGTGTTTACAGTGTGCCCTTCACCAGGCTCATCTGTACCCTGGCTGACTGCCTGTGTCTAAGCTATGATGGCACCACTGCACTCCAGCCTGGCTGACAGAGAGAGACCCTGTCTCTAAAAAAATAAAAATAAAAACAAGTCTGGGTTGGTGGCTTACGCCTATAATCCTAGCACTTTAGAAGGTCTAGGTGAGAGGATGGCCTGAGCCCACAGGTTCGAGACCAGCCTGGGCAACTTGGCAAGACCTCATCTCTACAATAAATCAAAACATTTGCCGGGCATGGTGGCGCATGCCTGTAGTTCTAGTTACTTGGAAGGTTGAGGCGGAAGGATCAATTGAGCCCAGCAGATCGAGGCTGGGGTGGCCGTGAGTGTACTACTGCACTCTAGCCTGGATGACAGAGTGAGACTCCAACTCAAAAAAAAAAAAAAAGCAAAAAACAGAAAGTGTATTACTTGTACATTTTCAAGAGAAGAGGGTTATCAATGAGGGCATCACATGAGAGGTACCAATAACTTGGAGGCATTGTACTCAACCAGGTGGTGGGGAGCCAGTGAGGGACAGACCTGTGGACCTGTAAGTAATATCAGCTCGGCCACTTATCACCCAAAGTCACACAAGAGAGAGTGGAAGGAAAGTGACTTTATTCCAAAAGCCAGCAGATAGAGAAATGGCCCAGCTCATGCCTCAAAGAAACTATCTCAGCTTTTTAGGCTGAGTGCAAGGGTTTAAAAAGGAAACTTGCTATGGGACAACATGACACGGCACAGTGTGTTATTTATTTATTTATGACTCCAAGTGGGTTTTATTCACTATGCCCTCAAACTGGAAGCAACCCAGATGTCCTCCTTTGGGGTCCTGAAAGGAAGCCTCCCCACCATTCCAGCTTGGCCTCCTTCAGTTTATCCATCCATGTCCAAATGGACAAATAACCTGTGGTATGTCCATACAATGGAGTACTACTCACCAAGGATGAGGGAACTACTGAGTCACATGCCAGTGAATACTTGAAGTTTGATGTTGTCTCAGCATTCATTTTGAGTGCAGGGTTAATCGTCTCATACTGGAAGAGGACTTAGTCACTTTTGACAGTTTCCAGTTCTCTGCTTCCTCCCAGTAGTTCCTCAACGCAGTCCATCCAGACACCTGGCTCTAGATAACTACCTCCTGGTAACTGCCTCCTTGTGGGACATATGCACACAGCCTCCCCAACTCATCCCAGTGACTCCCATACCCATCATGGACTGTGTAGCTGTGCCACAGTGACTACTCCTAAACAGCGTGGACCCCTGGGATTCCACTTGGCCTGCTCTAAACAAACCATTTGGAATGCCCCTTGGGAAACTGCTTGAGGCCCCAATAAAGGCCTTGGCCTGTAACTGAGTATCTCAGCCTTAAAAAATATATATATTTTTTGAGTTGGAGTCTTACACTGTTGCCCAGGCTAGAGTAGCAGTGGCATGCTCATGGCCACTGTAGCCTCGACCTGCTGGGCTTAGGTGATTCTTCCACCTCAGGCTTCCAAGTAGCTGGAACTACAGGAGCACACTACTACGCCTGGCTAATTTTTTGACTTGTTGTCAAGACCAGGTCTCGCCAAGTGGCCCAGGCTGGTCTCGAACCCTCAGGTTCAGGCAATTCTCCTCACCTCAGCCTTCCAAAGTGCTGGAATTGCAGGCTGAGTCACCGTACCCAGCCAAAATGTATTTTTAAAAAATTTTCTTCTCTCTTAATCTTTTTTTTTTGGAGTCTCACTATGTCATCCAAACTGGAGTGCAGTGGCACACTCACAACCACCTCAGCCTCGACCTGCTGGGCTCACGTGATCCTTCCACCTCAGCCTTCCAAGTAGCTGAAGCCACAGGCATGCACCACCATGCCCAGCTAATTTTTTTGATTTATTGTAGAGACGTGGTCTCACCATGTTGCTTAGACTGGTCTTGAACTCCTGAGTTCAGGCAGTTCTCTTGCCTCCACCTCCCAAAGTGTTGGGATTACAAGCATGAGCCAGCTTCTCTCTTAATCTTAAACCCTGAAACATGTTTTAGAAACTTCTTTTCACCATGCACACCTATCTGATCATATGCTTGCTTAGAAATCCTAGGGGCTACTCTTAAAACAGCCTGACAGCAGGACCCTCTTACTTGAGGGATTCATGAGATGGTTGACCCATAACCCAACAGCAGTGGAGATAATACCAACCTGTCCTCTGGGAGGACTACCACCCAAGATAAACATCAAGACAGACCCTGGGCTGGGTGCAGTGGCTCATACTGGTAATCCTGGCACTTTGGGAGGGTGAGGCAGGATGATCCCTTGAGCCCAGGCATTCAAGACCAGCCTGGGCAACATAGTAAGACATATCTCTACAAAAAAATCAAAAGATTAGCGAGGTGTGGTGGTGAGTACTTATAGTCCCAGCTACTCAGGAAGCTGAGGCAGGAGGATTGCCTGAGCCCAAGAGGTTGAGGCTGTGGTGAGCCTTGATTGTTCCACTGCACTGCAGCCTGGGTAACAGAGACCCCGACTCAAAATAATAAGAATAATAAATAATAAAATAAAATAAAATAAAATTGGGGAAACCTAAAAAAAAAGAAGGAAATCTTTGCCGACCTTAAGCTGTCACAAAGACTTTCTCCTATATTTTCTTCTAGAATTGTTTAGTTTTGGCTTTTTGGTTTAGGTCTGTGATATATTCAGATTAATTTTATGCATGGTGTATGTAAGGTAAAGATCAAGGCTCATTTTCCCCCCAATATAGATATCCACTTTTCTAACCAGGTGCAGTGGCTCACACCTGTAATACCAACACTTTGGTGGAGGCGAAAGGATTGCCTGAGTCTAGGGATTCAAGACCAGCCTGGGCAACATGGTGAGACTACGTCTCTACAGTAAATCAAAAAATTAGCGGGACATATTAGCACGTGCCTGTGGTTCCAGCTACTTGGAGGGCTAAGGTGGAAGGATCACCTGAGCCCAGCAGGTCTAGGCTGTGATGGCCGTGAGTGTGTCACTGTGTCAGGGTCTGAGTAACACTCAGCTGCTCCCCTTGATACCAGTAAATCAAAGGGGCAGGGAACTGGTAGAAAGAAGTTTATTTCTGAATTCGAATCCAGTGAGCAAAGCCAGATTTGAGATCTTTCTAAAATGGTTCTGCTCATCCTCTAGGCTTTTACAGTTCACTTTTATAGTCTAGAGATGTCAGTACCTATACATTAGCCACGTGACCAGCAGAGCATTATATAGAACTTAAGTTACGGCTGCATTTTACATAAATTTATTTATTTGTTTTGAGTTGGAGTCTCACTCTGTCACCCAGGCTGGAGGGCAGTGATACACTCCCGGCCACCACAGCCTCGACCTGCTGGGCGCAGGCGATCCTTCCGCCTCAGCCTTCCAAGTAGCTGGAACTACAGGCACGTGCCACCATGCCTGGCTAACTTTTTTGATTTATTGTAGAGATGAGATCTCCTCAGTTTGCCCAGGCTGGTCTCGAACCCATTGGCTCAGGCAATCCTCTCACCTCAGCCTCCCTAAGTGCTGGAATTATAGGTGTGAGCCACCGTGCCCCACCGTATTTTACATTTGATAGTCACATTTAGAGTAAAGAAAGTTTACAAGGCCTAAGATATCATGCATTGCAAACTTACGATTACATTAATATCATATAGTTCAAAGAAAGGGAGTCAATAGGGATCTACATCTTTGGGCATAGTCTGCAGGGAAGTCAAGGACCCCCTGTAGCTACTTACTGGGAGTGCATGGAAGACACGGGGACTCTCAGTAATCTGCTCAAGAATGTGCAGGAATGCTTGAACCCCCGCCCCAACATGCCCTTGCCAGGTCTGGTCGAGGAAGGCTTCCCAGAGGGGCCACAAAGGGATCCAGGCAGAGGGCCTGCTGGGAGCTGTCTCTGTGGCTTGAGTCATGTGGGAGTAGTGGGCGTGGCCTTGTGTCCTGCCATGGAGCCTGCACTTTATCCTGGGAGTGATGAGGGGCCGCCGAAATGCTCTAGGCAGGGGAGGGCATAGTCAGATTTGCAGTTCAGATGCTCACTCTGGTTACAGAGGAAGGATCGGAGGAGGTCAGAATGCAGCCTGGGAGAACGATGGCAAGGGAACTTTCCTCTAACTGTTTTGAGTCAGAGTCTGACTGTCGCCCAGCCTAGAGTGCAGTGGCACGATAATGGCTCATTGCAGTCTCGACCTCCTGGATTCAGGCAAGCCTTCCACCTCAGTCTCCTGAATAGCTGGGACTACAGGCACGTGCCACCAAGCCCGGCTAGTTTTTGGTTTGGTTTTTGGTTTTATAGAGACAAGATCTCACTGTGTTGCCTAGGCTGAATGCAAACTCCTGAGCTCAAGCAATCCTCCTGCCTCAGTCTCTCAAAGTGCTGGGATACAGGCATGAGCCACCACACCAGCTTGACTGTCCTTTTTTGATGCTTTGACTTTCATGTCCATGTTTGGGTTCAGAACAAACGCTATGAAATTCAGTAAAGGCCAGGCACGGTGGTTCATGCCTATAATCCCAGCACTTTGGGAGGCTGAGGTGAGAGGAATGCCTAAGCCTATGGGTTCGAGACCAGCCTAGGCAACTTGGGGAGATCCCATCTCTACGATAAAAAAAAAAAAAAATCAGCTAGGCGTGGTGGCGCACACCTGTAGTTCCAAACTACTTGAACGGCTGAGGTGGAAGGATCCCCTGAGCCCAGCAGGTAGAGACTGCAGTGGCTGTGAGTGTGCCACTGCACTCCAGCCTGGGCAACAGAGTGAGACTCCAACTCAAAAAAAAAAATTCAGTGGAAGTCACAGGACTTGATGACTGGAGGAAGACTGACAGAACATTGTTCTGTCTGGGATAGTAGTTCTCAGTCTCCTTTCAGACTGGTCATATGGGCTCCCGTTGCCAGAGGCTCGGAGTCAGGGGGTCCGAGGGGGAGGCCCAGGCCTCTGTTCTACAGACTGCCACAGTGGTGTTTGATGTGCAGCCAGTGTTGAGCACCACTGGTCCAGGTTGATGGCGGTCTCAGGCTGAGGCAACTGAGTAAACAAAGTTTCTAGTCCCTAGAGAGGGACATTGGGATTGGAGCAGATTTAAGATTTAAGTAGATTTTAAGTTCAGTTTTAGTTACCTGACACTTGGAGTCACTGCGGGGAGATTCCCACAGCAGAATTTGCACAAGAAAGTTGAATGTGTGGGTTTGAAACTCAGTAGAAAATCTGGACTGGAAAAACAGTCTGGTTGGCCATCAGCACACGGGGCAGGGGCTTTTCAACCCGGAGCCCGGGAACCCAGGAAAAATTATATGGACAATTTTGTGTGTATGCACATATGTCCATTATTTTTCCTCAGGTTATTAAAGATTTCTAATTTTTTTTTCCTTGAGTCAGAGTCTCACTCTGTCACCCAGGCTGGAGTGCAGTGGGACGTTAACAGCCTCTCCAGCATCCACCTGCTAGGCTCAGGCCATCCTTCCACCTTAGCCTTTCAACTAGCAGGAACTACAGGTGTGCACCACCACGCCTGGCTGACTTTTTTAAAAAAAATTTATTGTAGAGATGAGGTCTTGCCAAGTTGTCCAGGCTGGTCTCAAAGCCCTGGGCTCAGGCAATCCTCTCGTCTCCACCTCCCAAAGTGCTGGGATTAGAGGTGTGAGCTACCATGCCTGGCTTATTTTTATTTTTATTTTTTTGAGTTGGAGTCTCACTCTGTCGCCCAGGCTGGAGTGCAGTGGCATGCTCATGGCCACGGTAGCCTTGACCTGCTGGGCTCAGGTGATCTTTCTGCCTCAGCCTTCCAAGTAGTTGGAACTATAGGCATGCGCCACTACACCCGGCTAATTTTTTTTATTTATTGTAGAGTCAAGATCTTGCCATGTTGCCCAGGCTGGTCTCAAGCCCCTGGATTCAGGCAATCCTCTTGCTTCTGCCTCCCAAAGTGCTGGGATTACAGGCATGAGTCACCGCACCCAGCTGGCTTGATTTTAAAAGTTCGGATAGATATAGAAAATTTAAAATGATAAACAGCAGTCCCTTGTTTGAGAGGCTTTCCTAAGTCTGAAGACATAGTCAAGGAACTCTAAGACCTTCTCTGGGTCAAACAGACTTACAGAATTCTTCCCTCAAGTTACCTGGCCTCCCTTCTTCCTGTCATCAAGTCCCTCTCCTGTTCCTTTGTCCCCTCTCCCCTTTCATCTTCCTCCTCCTCATTATCACCATCGGTAATCAGGACTGAGCACCCAAAGGGTGCCTAGACATGGGAAGATAGAGACAGAGCTTGTGCTGCCAGGTGTATGTGTTTCCTTTCTTCTTTGCCTTAAGCCCACGTGGAGTGGGACAACTCCTCACATTCCTAGGTAGTGCTGGACTCAGGTCTTTTGGTGGTGTTTGTAAGTCACCAAGTGACAGGTCAGTCACAGCAGCAGTGCTTCCGGCCTCAGCGAGGGGCTAGAAGGAGCTAGGAGGGGACGTCAGAGCCTGTAATGATCCTGGCTCTGCTGCCATCTAGATGTGTGACCCTGAGCAAGATGACACCTCTCTGGAAGCTTCAGCCTCCCCATCTGGAACACGATACTGTGATCACTAGAAAGTCACACAGCTTGATGTCTTGGAGGTAAGGCACCTGATACAGCCCTGGCCCTCCCAGACCAGGACGTCACTGATAGTCCCATGGTGTCAGCTCATGGGACATTTGCAGAGACTGGTCACTGCAGGTCCCTCCTGCTCTCTGTGTCTCCTGGGGAGTCCACTGCCCAGAGCCCAGGTCAGGAGGCTTGAAGGAGGAGACATGCTGGTCTCAGGCGATCCGTCCACCTCAGCCTTCCAAGTAGCTGGAACTATAGGCATGCACCACCATGCCCAGCTAATTATTTTTTAAAATTTATTGTAGAGATGAGGGCTCATCAAGTTGCCCAGGCTGGTCTTGAACTTGTGGGCTCAGGCAATTCTCTTACCTCGGTCTCTCAAAGTTCTGGGATTATAGGTGTGAGCCACAGCGCTTAGTCCTTTTAATACAATTTAAAAAACGATTACTTTAATATCCTGGCTGAAAGATTCCATGAACATCCTCTGTTCTTGATGTGACATTCAGGTGTGTACACCCTGGTCAGTCCTGCCTGGGGACCTCCCAGGGTTTGGATCTCCAGCTTGGATCTCCAGCTTGGGAACCTTACTGCCTCCCTAACTTGGGAAGGGAAACCGCTGAATGTGAAGGGCACGACTCCTAGCCAGACTCTGAGCTCACACCCGGGTCTGCCTCCCTCTGCTGTGGGATCTTGCAACACTCACTTAAATCCCCTAAGCCTCCTTTTTCTCACATCTAAAATGGGGATCGTAATAATACCCACTTGCTTACCTGAGGAGAGCTGTTTGCATTACATAAGCATAGTACTTATTACCATAAACACAATAGCAGTAAATAATCACTTGGCTCAAACTTCTATTCCCAGCACGTCACGGGAGCTCGAGAAAAGTTCGCTACTCTGTTGAGGTCGCCACCATCATTAGTGAAGCAAGCGCTGTTTTCTTGATCTGACCACTGGGTGGCACCATAGATTTGGTTCTGTGACTATTTTGGGTCTCAAAGACAGCTTTTGGGTTTGAACCATGTAATAATGCCGTCTTTTGTAGGTCAATAACAGCTAATTATCTGCAATTTCGTGATTCTGCCTAATATTTTCAGTGCCCCCTGCCCTGGGCTTTTTCCTTTCGGTTTCATCTCAGCTTAACACTGACCTAGCCCATGGTCTCACTGACTGAAGCCTTTTGGATTCTCTGTGAAGCCCATGTTCCCAGGACCCAGGAGGCCAGGACTATGTCTATGACATGGATGACCCGAGTCTGCCCAGGAGCCAACCAGGACTCGCCGCTGGATACTTAGGGTCAAGGGTCCCTCTGAGTTGGGTAGAGTGAGCAAGGAAGACAGTATCAGAATTAAGAACAGGAATTTAATTTACAGAAGCAGAGATTCCCCATTTTACATTAGTAGAGATTTCCTTGCTGAGCCAAGGAGGTGTTTCCCAAGAAACTCAAAGGGCACACTATGCCCAGGGACCTTCCGTTCTTGCATCTTGTCTCTCTTTGGGCCCCCAGCATTGTGAAAGAAGTTGAGAAACATTAGAAAGATCTCAGATCACTCACAGAGTTGACTGGTGACCTTAATAACAGGAGTGACTCACCTGAAGGCTGGCTGGGGCCCAGGCCGCATGGTTTCCTGGCCAGAGGTGAAGTTTCCAGGCCCCATAGCTTCCTTTGCCTCAGGTAAAGAGTCCTCTTGTCTCTAAAGCTAAGGAAGCTAAGCATGGTGGCTCACGCCTGTAATTCCAGTACTTTGGGGGGCGGAGGCAAGAGGATTGCTTGAGTCCAGGGGTTCAAGACCAGCCTGGGTAATTTGGTGATACCTCATCTCTACAATAATAATTAAAAAAAATTAACTGGGCATGGTGGTGCAGGCCTGTAGTTCCAGCTACTTGGAAAGTGGAGGCAGAAGGACCGCCTGAGCCCAGCAAGTCGAGGCTATGGTAGCCATGAGCGTGCCATTGCACTCCAGCCTGGGTAACAGAGTGAGACTCTGACTCAAATAAATAAATCATAAGTAAATAAATAAACTTGAAAAATAAAGCTAAGGAAAACTCCGTATTTGTTGTGGGAGATTCCTTTGGGTGGCTGGGTCCGGAACAACCAAAGGGGCCTTGGGTTTTTTTCATGTGTAGATAAATTTGGATGTGTCAAAGAAACAGGAGCACTTCCTGACCAGCTTTTTCATATTTGTGCATTTATTTTTTTTATTTTTTGAGTTGGCGTCTGACTCTGTCGCCCAGGCTGGAGTGAAGCGGCATGCTCCCAGCCGTTGCAGCCTCGACCTACTGGGCTCAGGTGATCCTTCCACCTCAGCCTTCCAAGTAGCTAGAACTACAGGCATGTACCACTATGCCTGGCTAATTTTTCGTTCATTGTAAAGATGAGCTCTCGCCAGGTTACCCAGGCTGGTCTCGAACCTGTGGGCTCAGGGAATCCTCTTACCTTGGACTCCCAAAGTGCTGGGATTATAAGTGTGAGCCACCTCTCCTGGCAGAGTTTTTGTTTTGTTTGGTTTTTTTTTGAGTTGGAGTCTCATTCTGTCGCCCAGACTGGAGTGCAGTGGCTGCTCCCGGCCACCGCAGCCTCCACCCACTGGGCTCCGGCAATCCTTCCGCCTCAGCCTTCCAAGTAGCCAGAACTACAGGAGCGCTACCACGCCTGGCTCATTTTGATTTATTGTAGAGATGAGGTCTCACCTGCCCAGGCGGGTCTCGAACCTGCAGGCTCAGGCAATTCACTCACCTCAGTCTCCCAAAGGCTCAGGATTACAGGCTGAGCCACCGAGCCCAGCTCAGAGTTTTTTTTTAAGGTTACCTTCCAGAAATATAAGAATGAGTCCAGGCACGGTGTCTCATGCCTATAATCCCAGTACTTTGGGAGGCCAAGGTGAGAGGATTGCCTGAGCCCACAGATTTGAGACCAGCCTAGGCAACTTGGCGAGACCTCATCTCTACAATTAAAAAAAAAAATTAGCCAGGCGTGGTGCCAGGTGCGTGCCTGTAATTCCTGTTGCTTGGAATGCTGAAGTGGAAGGATCGCCCGAGCCCAGCAGGTCGAGGCTGCGGTGGCCATAAGAGTGTCACTGCACTCCAGCCTGGACGACAGAGTGAGACTCTGACTCAAAAACGAAACAAAACAAAGCAAAAACCGAATACAAGAAAGTCCCTTTATAATAACAACACAAGCAACAAATAATAATAACAATAAAAAGGAACAACTGGGGATAAACTTAACCAGATATAGGCAGTATATTTATGAATTGAACATTAAAATTTGGGCCAGGCGCAGTGGCTCAAGCCTGTAATTCCAGCACTTTGGAAGGCCGAGGCGAGAGGATTGTCTGAGTCCAGGGATTTGAGACCAACCTGGGCAACTTGGTGAGACCGTGTCTTTACAATAAATAAAAAAATTACTCGGGCATGGTGGTATGTGCCTTTAGTTCCAGCTACTTGGAAGGCTGAGGTGGAAGGATCGCCTGAGCCCAGCAGATCAAGGCTGCAGTGGCCATCTCACTCTGTCACCTAGGCTGGAAGGCAGTGGCATATTCATGACCACTGCAGCCTCCACCTCCTGGGCTCAGGTGACCCTTCTGCCTGAGCCTTCCAAGCAGCTGGAACTATAAGCACATGCTACCATGCCTGGCTAATGTTTTTATTTATTGTAGAGACAAGGTCTCGCCAAGTTGCCCAGGCTGACCTTGAACCCCTGAGCTCAGGCAGTCCTGTTGCCTTGGCCTCCCGAAGTGCTGGAATTACAGGCGTGAGCCACCGTGCTCAGCTTCTTTAAATATTTTATTCCCCTCATTCTCTCTCTCTCTCTCTCTCTCTCTCTCTCTCTCTCTCGGAGTTGGAGTCTTACTCTGTTATCCAGGTTGGAGTGCAGTGGCATGCTCACGGCCAGCAAACATCGACCTGCTGGGGCTAGGTGATCCTTCTGCCTCAGCTTTCCAAGTAGCTGGAACCACAGGCATGCACCACTCGACTAAATTTCTTTTTTATTATAGAGATGAGGTCTTGCCAAGTTGCCCAGACTGGTCTCGAACCCATAGGCTCAGGTAATCCTCTCACCTTGACCTCCCAAATTGCTGAGATTATAGACTTGAGCCACTGCACCCAGCCTCCTCATTCTCTCTATTCTACATTTTTGAGGATCTGATTACACACACACACACACACACACACACACACACACACACCTTAATTAGTGCTTCCTTTATGTTTTCTCTCTATTTGTCTCTTCATGTTGCATCTTTGGTAGTTTATTAACTCCTAATTCCCTAATTCTCTCTTTATCTGCACCTAATTGGTTTTTTTTTTGAGTTGGAGTCTCACTCTGTCGCCCAGGCTGGAGTGCAGTGGCTGCTCCCGGCCACCGCAGCCTCGACCTGCTGGGCTCCGGCAATCCTTCTGCCTCAGCCTTCCAAGTAACTGGAACTGCAGGCGCGTGCTACCACGCCCAGCTAATTTTTTGATTTATTGTAGAGATGAGGTCTTGCCAAGTTGCCCGGGCGGGTCTCGAATCCGCGGGCTCAGGCAATCCACTCACCTCGGCATCCCAAAGTGCTGGAATTACAGGCTGAGCCACTGAGCCCAGCCCTAAATGGTATTTTATCATAAGCATTATAGGTTTTATTTTAAAAGTTATTCTTTATCCATTCATTCACGATAATCTCCTGTTGCCTGCTCATACTTACATAAAGGTATTTTTCATGCATAGATGTATTTTTAAATTTTTACTTTAAAATAACTTGAAATTTGCAAAAGAATTGTAAAGGTAGAACAGGTGGCACAGCTTCCCTTCATGTTAACATCTCATGTACCCATGGGATATTTACCAAAACTAAGAAATGGACATTGGTGTAACACTACTGTGTAAACTGCAGACTATATTTGGATTTCACTCTTTTCCACTCAGTATCTTCCAATCTGGGTTTGTCGGATATCTCCTAATGATTACACTGGGGTTATAGATTTTGGATGGGGTGGCCGTGAGTATGCCACTGCACTCCAGCCTGGGCGACAGAGTGAGACTCTGACTCAAAAAAACCCAAAAAACAAAACGATTGTACTCTTATGTTTTCCCTTCCTTCCAAATATTGCAATTGTCTGCCCCTTTCTCTAAAAAAACTGTAAAAGAACATAGTGTAAATTCCAAAATGTTATCTAAAATATCAACATGACCAGGAGATGTTGTGCCATGTTTGGTGATCACGAATCAAAAATTGTTAATGTAAATCTTGTGTCGTGCTAAAACTGCATGTAGGCTTCAAACTTGGGGTGGGTGAAGGGCTATGAATTTTGGGTATAAGTACTGGAATAGATTTGTGTTGCTTTGAGCAGGTTTTCTGGCAATGATGCCAGCCTGTCTCCCTATAACCTGGTTAGAGAAATTAGACACTTCCTTTTCTCCCAGTCTCTGCCTCTGGTGTTTTAATTGGCCATGAGGGATAGCACCCAATTTGTTGGATCAGGCCTTAACAGTACAGTCTTCCTCCACTAGGTAAGTGTTCTAGGAACCCGTTGGCATCAGTGTACCAGGTAGCGTTGTTGTGTGGGTAGTAAATTTTTTTGCAGCAAACAGGTGACTGGTTCTTCTACCATGACAACACATCTACCCACACCACACTGAGTGTTCAGCAGTTTTTGACCCAAAGTGGCATGACCCCTGTGTTCTACCCTCCCTATTCACCGATCTCACCCCCAGTGACATTTTTTTGTTTCACCGAATGAAAAAAATCCTCCAAGGGAAACATTTTGCTGATGCGGAAAAAGTGAAACCAAAGACAGCAGAAGCACTCAAAGGCATCAAAATCGATGAGTTCAAAAACTATTTTGAGCAGTGGAAAAAAATGTTTCGATAGGTATATTGCATCAAATGGAGAGTACTTTGAAGGTAATTGAAGTTTAAGCTTGTAAGAATAAACGCAAAAACATTTTTTTTGAGTCAGAGTCTTACATTGTCGCGCAGGCTGGAGTGCAGTCGTAGGCTCCTGGCCACCGCAGCCTTGACCTGTTGGACTCAAGTGATCCTTCCGAGTAGCTGGAACTATAGGTGCACACCACGATGCCTGACTAATTTTTTGACATATTGTAGAGACAAGGTCTCACCAGGTGGCCCAGGCTGATCTCGAACCCCTGAGCTCAGGCAATCCTCTCGCCTTGACCTCCCAAAGTGCTGGGATTACAAGCTTGAGCCACCATGCCTGGCCAACACACAATTTTTTATAAATAAATTCTGGGTTTTTTTTGGGGGGTCCCTCTGTACACATCTAACAATAGTCTTGAAAAATATGTAAAGCAACAATGAACAGACCTGTGGGAAGAAACAGCTCAACGATTGTAAATGGAGATTTTAATGAAGCCATCTTCTCAAGAAGAGATAGTTCAAATACTTAAAAGAAAAAAAAAGCAAATGTATAGAAGATTTGATTAATTTAGTTAATAATTTTTAAGAGTGAAAGTTTATGACGAGATAGTCAGCCCTGGTGGTCATTCCCACATATAAAAGCCAGAATGGATCCTCTATGAATTGGAAATACATGGGGAGTATGAACTGGCTTCTAAAAGTGTTAAGTGAAAAATAAAGTAAGAAAGTGGCTGGGAGCGATGG
Source organism: Cephalopachus bancanus (assembly GCA_027257055.1). Lineage (NCBI taxonomy): Eukaryota > Metazoa > Chordata > Mammalia > Primates > Tarsiidae > Cephalopachus > Cephalopachus bancanus. The sequence continues at coordinate 1,674,774 of JAPVLO010000230.1, read as the reverse complement.
CTCAAGCCTGTAATCCCAGCACTTTGGGAGGCCGAGGTGAGGGAATCACCTGAGCACACAGGTTCGAGAACAGCCTGGGAAACTTGACGAGACCTCATCTCTGCAATCAATCAAAAATTAGCCGGGCATGGTAGTGCGCGCCTGTAGTTCCGGTTACTTGGAAGGCTGAGGTGGAAGGATCGCCAGAGTCCAGCTGGTCCACACTGGGGTGGCCGTGAGCGTGTCACTGCACTCCAGCCTGGGCAATGGAATGAGATTCCAACTCAAAAACAACCACCACAACAAAAAATAATAAAAATAAAGTAATAAAGAAAATGAGATTTCTTAGCATAGGACAGTGTATATTAGCTAAAGACATACACATGTGAAAGCATACACATTTCACAAAGATGCAAGGATATACATAGAACACGTTAGCTTGGATGCCCATCGTGGGGTGGCAGAGAGGTGGGGACAGAAATTGGGTCCAGGGACGAAAGGGGAAGAGAAACAAGACAGGAGAAGGGCCTTGTAGTCTGCTGATAACAATAGACTCTGGACTGAGGTGCATGATGAGGCAGCCCTGTACTCTCACATCACAGATACAAACATGACAGCAATCCTTCCTATCAGCAGAAAAGTTTGTGCGTGTGACCGCAGGTTCATGTGGCCAGTTGAGCAGCAATTCTCCCTGGAAAACTGCAAGCGACTGGGGGCCCGCAGGCAGGTCTGGAGGCAGGCGGTGCACATTCCCGCCGGGGCGCAGTGTCAGCTGCCTCCCCAGCCCAGGCAAAGTCCCCTCAAAGCCGGCATCTCTGTCTTGCGGGCGGCATCACCTCCACGCTGCAGCTCAGCTCGACTTTCTGGATTTCTAAAGCATAAGCTCGAAAGCTCCAAGAACAAAGTCCTCCAGACCAGTTCTAAGGCGGGCAAGGTTGCTCTTTCCTCTCCCCTCTCCCTCTGTTCCCACAGGAATATCTGTGAGCAAGTGCAGCCTCAGAATGGCCCACATGACGTTTCAGAGAGAAATGGTGCCAAATGGCACCTTCAGGACCTCAAGAAGAGGCGCTTTTAAAAAATGTCAGCGGGGCATGGTGGCTCACACTTGTAATCCCAGCATTTTGGGAGGCCAAGGCAGGATTGCTTGAGCCCAGGAGTTCAAGACCAGCCTAGGTAACATAGCAAGACCTCGTCTCTATAAAACATAAACAAAAAAATTAGCCAGGCATGGTGGCGCTTGTCTACAGTCCCAGCTGCTTGGGAGGCTAAGGCAGAAGGGTCACCTGAATCCAGAACATCAAGACTGTGGTAAACTATGATTGTACCACTGCACTCCAGCCTGGGTAACAGAGTGGGACTCCGACCCAAAAATAAAAAAGTAAAGTTGCCTGAGGACTTGGATAGACATCTCTTCAAAGAAGTTGCACAAATGGCCAATGAGCACAGGAAAAGATGCTTGTTATCATTAATCATTAGGGAAATACAAATCAAAACCACAATGAGATATCACCTAACACCCACTGGGATGGCTCTTATCAACAGAAAATGGCAAGTGAGGATGTGACGAAACTGGAACCCTTGTGCACGGGTGGTGGGAGTGTAAGGCGGTACAAGTGCTGGGGGAAACAGTCTGGTGAGTCTTCAAAAAACGAAACATAGACCAGGTGTAGTGGTTTGCGCCTGTAATCCCAGCACTTTGGGAGGCAGAGGCAAGAGGACTGCCTGAGCCCACGGGTTCGAGACCAGCCTGGGAAACGTGATGAGACCTACAATAAATCAAAAAATTAGCTGGGTGTGGTGGCATCCGCCTGTGTTCCAGCTACTTGGAAGTCTGAGAAGGAAGGATCACCTGAGCCCAGCCGGTCGAGGCTGCAGTGGCCATGAGCATGCCACTGCACTCCAGTCTGGGCAACAGAGGGAGACTCGGACTCAAAAAAAAATAAAGGGAGGAAATTCTAACATGTGCTACAACATGAATGAACCTTAAAGACTTTATACTGAGTGAAGTAAGTCAGGCCCCAAAAGACAAATACTGTGTATATAGTCCACTTATGTGAAATACATAGAATAATCAAATTCATAGAGGCAGAAAGTAGAATGGTAGCCACCAGGCAGAGACGATGGGGAAATGGGACGTTAGTATTTGATGGGTCAGAGTTTCAGGTGGGGACAGCAAAGTTCTGGAGACAGGTGGTGGTGATGGTTGCACAGAAGTGTTAATGTACTTATTGCCACAGAACTGTACACTTGAAATGAATAAAATGGTAAATTTTGCCAGGCGTGGTGGCTCACACCTGCAATCCCAGCACTTTGGGAAGCCGAGGCAGGAGAATCTCTTGAGCCCAGGAGTTTGAGACCAGCCTGGGCGACATAATGAGACCTCATCTCTGTGAAAAATTTTTTAAATGAGTCAGATATGGTGGTGCGTGCCTGTAGTCCCAGCTACTCGGGAGACTGAGGTGAAAAGGTCATCTGAACCTAGAAGGTCCAGGCTGCAGTGAGCTGTGATCATGCCATTGCACTCCAGCCAGGGTGACAGAGTGAGACACTGTCTAAAAAAACAACAAACAAACAAACAAACAAAAACAACTGGGCATGGTAGCTCAGTAATCCCAGCACTTTGGGAGGTGGAGGCGAGAGGATTACCTGAGCTCAGGGGTTTGAGACCAGCCTGGGTAACTTGGTAAGCCCTCTTCTGTACAATTAAAAAAAAAAATTAGCCAGACGTAGGGGCATGCCTGTAGTTCCAGTTACTTGGAAGGCTGAGGCGGAAGGATCACCTGAGCCCAGTGGATTGAAGCTGCGGTGGCCATGAGTGTGCCACTGCACTCCAGCCTGGGCGACAGAGTGAGATTCCAACTCAAAAAAAAGAAAGGTTAATTTTATGTTATGTATATTTTATCACAATTTTAAAAAAAGTAAATTTGCCTAAGAAGAAACTCAGCAAAGAAGACACATACATTTCAGTGCAATCCCCTCCCTATCCCCTGGGGAAGTCTCAGAAGAAACAAAGGTTGGAGTCGACAGAGAGGAGCCCTGGTTTTCAAAAAGTTCTTAGCCTCTGATGAAAATGGAAATGAGGAATAAAGAGTGAGGGTTTCCAAAGCTGGGAGTCCTGAGACACTCCTAGCTGAGGACATTTCCTGTGGTCCTCTGCTGAGCACAATCTGGCTCTTCTGTCCTTTTGCAGGAGGAAGGGTCTGGAAATGGGTACACATGCTTACAATGGTGTCCATCACATACACATGAGTACCTGCCCGTGTGCTCACACAGGGCTAGTATCTTTTACTGAAAGAAATAAGGAAGTCAAACCATTCTCCGGGCCTTAGTATCCAGGGAAGGTGACCCTGTTCTGCCCTGCAAGTCATTACTCCCTAGCCGCACCCATCCTCTGCTGTGAGGCCAGAGGCCCCTCAGACAGGAGGGCTGATGCAGCACAGAGCTGCAGGCTCAACCGCTCTCTGCTCTTGCTACCCCGTGCAAGAGGGAAAAGGTCCCTCCTGCCCTGACCAGGGCTCAGCTGAGCAGCCAGTGCAGACTAAAGGGTTTTGCTGTGGAATGCCATCCTCTCCAAGATAAGCCCAGTCCCCAACCTGTCTTCAGCATTGGCACAGACAGCACTTCTGTTATCAGTGTCAAGTCCCCATCCTGACAAATACTGCCCAGGCCTCCTGCTTCTAGGGGCCACCTGACAGTGGCCCTGAGATGAGTGTGGTGATCTGGGGCAGAGGAGATAAAGGCGATTGTACCTGGACTTTGGTCGGGGTGTCCTGGAGGCTGCAGGCAGGTGGCCCAACCAGGCCTGTGGTGGTATTGGCTTCCCAGTGGCCTGGTGGACACTCACCACCACCATGCTCAGGGGCTGGCTGTGCCCACATTCAAATCCCAGCAAGTCTTCGATTCTCACAGCCTCACTTTTCCCTTCTGCAGAAGGGGATAGTCCTAATAGCTCCTCTGCTGTAAAGGGGAAGAGGGGGTCACAGCAAGTGGTGGTCACTGATTGTCGAAACGCAACATCCTGGGAAGTGCCAAGGCCCCTTTGTTTCCTTTCCAGTCCATGAGAGGGGTATCTGGGTTCTAGGAACCACCAACAGCTGGAACTGGAGAGGGAGGAGAAGAGAAAGAAAGGAGGGTGAGGGAGTTGGGGTTGGGCACACCCTAGTGGCACTAAGCCTAGAGCCCAGAGCCTGGTATTGGAGAACCAGCTTCCCCCACCCATGGATGTGTCAAAGCTGGCCCCAGAGAGAACTCTGAGCCAGTCTACGTGCAGGTCAGACCTGCCGATACCTGCTCCTTTGCCTCTTCACCAAGGGAAGGTAAGTGCCGGGTCAGAGCACATCCTAGGGCTGGGCTAGCGCTGCTCAGAGGGTCTGAGCTTCTCTCTGGGCCAGCATCTCACCCAAACATCATCCATCTTGATATTTCAGCATTGGTGAGGGTAGGGGACCAGGGGGTGGGGCAGGGAGACTGTGCCTGGCTCTCCCTCAGTAACAAAGTAACAAAGTGTTAGTGAATTGTGTTAATTTTGAAGTTCTAATCCCCACTACCTCAGAATGGGACACTGTTTGGAAATAGGGTTGTCACAGATGTCATTCGTTAAGATGAGGTCATTAGGGTAGATGTTCATGCAAGGAGAGTTTTTTGTTTTGTTTTGTTTTTAACTCAGTCTTACTCCATTATCCAGGCTAGAGTGCAGTGGCACTATCATGGCCACTGCAGCCTCAGCCTTCTGGGCTCAGGCAATCCTTCTGGCCAGCCATCCAACTGGCTAGAACTACAGGCGTGTACCATCACACCCTGCTAATTTTTGTTTGTTTGTTTATTGTAGAGATGAGGTCTCGCCAAGTTGCCCAGCCTGGCCTAAAACCTCTGGGTTCAGGCAATCCTCTTGCCTCTGCCTCTCAGAGTGCTGGGATTACAGGACTAAGCCACCGTGCCCCGTTAAAAAAGGAGAGATTTAGGTATCTGTGAGCTTGCCACTGCACTCCAGCCTGGGTGACATAGTGAGGCTCCCACTCAAAAAAAAAAGGAGAGCTTTTTATACAAAGCACATGCACACATGGAGGATGCCATGTGACGATAAAGGTAGAGATTGGGTGATGTCTCAGCAGCCAAGGAACCAACCCTGCTAACACCTTGATCTCAGACTTTCTGCAGGACTATGATACAATGACTTTCTGTTGTTTAAGTCACCCAGGTGGTACTTGGATACAGAAGCCCTAGTGAGCTAATACACACACCCTGGGAAAGAGGTCAGCTTTGGGACCAGGGACAGACACAGGTCAGTTCTGGTGGCAACAGGGATTTTATTTTAATTTTTATCAGCACTCCAGGAACTCCTCACTTCTGGGATGCCAACCAACATCTCATCTTGTTCATTCATTCAGCAAACACTGTACTGGGTCCCAGCTCTGCTGCAGGTAAAGCTTGGCCCTGGAAATGCACTAGGCAGAGGACAGGCTCCGTCCATGTTCTTTTTTTTTTTTTTTTTTTTTGAGTTGTAGTCTCACTCTGTCGCCCAGACTAGAGTGCAGTGGCCACTCCCAGCCACTGCAGCCTCGACCTGCTGGATTCCGGCGATCCTTCCGCCTCAGCCTTCCGAGTAGCCGGAATTACAGGCGTGCGCTACCAACCCCAGCTGATTTTTTGATTTCTTGTAGAGATGAGTTCTTGCTGCCCGGGCGGGTCTCGAACCCGCGATTTCAGGCAATCCACTCACCTCAGCCTCCCAAAGGCACGGGATTACAGGCTGAGCCACCGATCCTGGCTCCCATCCATGTTCTTAAAGAGTAAGGACTCTTTCCAAATACAGATCCTTGAGGGAGTGGAACGGAGAAGAGTCAGGCTACAGGTTAGCCAGGGAATCTCTGGTCTGTTCCTCCAGGGTAGCCATTCTTTTTTTTGAGTAGGGGTCTCACTCTGTCGCCCAGACTGGAGTGCAGTGGCACGATCACAACTCACCACAGACTTGACCTTCTGGTCTCAGGTGGTCCTTCTGCTTCAGCCTCCCAAGCAGGTGGGACTACAGGTACATGCCACCATGCCCGGCTAATTTTTAAATTTTTTTATAGAGCCGAGATCTCGCTAAGTTGCCCAGGCTTGTCTTGAACTCCTAGGCTCAAGTAATCCTCTTGCTGCAGCCTCCCAAAGTGGTGGGATCAGAGGAGTGGGTTGCTGTGCTTGACTCGGCCCCCCATTTTTCTCATGTGGCTGCCAGGACTTTGAGGAATGTTATAGCCTGTTATAGGTGAAGAGGGCCCCCTCCTCCCAGGTGGGAAAGGTACCACTTCCAAGGAATGTAGGGTGGCTGGCTGTCAAAGGTCAACTTCTACTGGGGCTGGTGACACTGCAGAACACCGTCAGCACCCACATTTTGCAATGTATGTTATAATCATTTTTTTTTGAGTTGGAGCCTCATTCTGTCGCCCAGGCTGGAGTGCAGTGGCGTCAGCCTTCCAAGTAGCTGGAACTACAGATGCATACCACCACGCCCAGCTAGTTTTTGTGATTTATTGTAGAGATGAGGTCTCACCAAGTTGCCCAGGCTGGTCTCAAACCCCTGGGCTCAGGCAATCCTGTCACCTCAGCCCCCAAAATGCTGAGATTACAGGTTGAGCCACCACACCCAGTCTTATAATCTTTTTTTTTAGCCATAAACCCTTTCTTTTCTTCTCTTTTCTTTCTTTCTTCCTTTCTTTTTTTTTTTTTTTTTGAGTTGGGAGTCTCATTCTGTTGGCCAGGCTAAAATGCAGTGGCACACTCATGGCCACTGCAGCCTCAACCTGTTGGGCTCAGGGGATCCTTCTGCCTCAACCTGCTGGGCTCAGGGGATCCTTCTGCCTTCCAAGAACTACAGGTGCACGCCACCATGCCCAGCTAATTTTTGATTTATTGTAGAAACGAAGTCTCTCCAAGTTACTCAGACTGGTCTCAAATGCCTGGACTCCGGCAATCCTCTCATCTTTACCTCCCAAAATGTTGGGATTACAGGTGTGAGCCACCATGCCTGGCTTCGAAGCTCTTTCAAAGAGACCTGGGAGAGCAATGACAGTGATGATAATAGTGACAATCCATTGTTTCACAGCTCTGTAAATCAAGACTCCCAGAGGCCTAGGGACTGGGGCTCTGCAGGGAATGTGTGACCAAAGCCCAGGATGCTTGGCTGGTGCTGAAACCGCCTGCTCTATGCAGAGCTGGGCTGTGAACAGGTTGAGGGGTCAACTCTGGTCAGGTTGCACTCCCTGGGCATGGGGGCGCTCAGAGGGCCCGGGGCAGGGAGGCTGCAGGGAAGCTGAAACCCCAGTTAGCTTTCACCTTCTCAGAGCAGCTGTCAGACTGCAGACCACTGGGCAGCTTGCTGAGGTCAAGGCTCACCAATCTCTCCCTTAACTCCACAGACGTGCCAAAAACCTGTTATTCACTACTGGACTACTGGACAAGGTTCAATTTGCCAATGTGGCTTGATCACAGTGCTCTGGTATAAAATTGCCTGGGCTCAAATCCTGGCTTTTTAACTGGGTGACCTTGGGCAAGTAACTTATTATCTCTAGGTCAGTTTCTTCATCTGTAAATGTGTCTCTAATACTAGTGCCTACTTGATGATTTTGTTTTGACATAAAAATAACATTTGCAAGTAGTCCCTAGCACACAGTAAGCACACTCTCTATGCGTTCAATATTCATATTATCGTTGGGGTCAAGACGTGGGCTTTGGCCTGCTGGATGTGAGTGAGTTCTATACCATATTCACTGGCTATGTGGTCTCGAGCGGTCACCTCCCCTCTCTGAAGTGGACACTGTTGTGCGCCAATGGCCCTGTTCAGGACGGAGGTTCTCATTCCCCCAGCTGGCAAGAGTGTTGGCAGGTGGTGGGGTCCATTTGGGTTTCTCTCTAGGACTTGCCCTCAGCTAAAGAGAGACACTTTGCTTAAGGTCACGCCCGCCCCAAACCACATCCATGGCGAGCTGCTGTAGGAAGACAAAGGCCCTCTTGCCTCAAGGCAGGGGAACTCAGAAGGGTCACCAGCTGGGCGTTCCCTGGCTACTGCCCTGTTCTCAACTCTCTGCCCTCCCATGATTCTTTACCCCCTCGCAGCATTGTTCTTGAGAGCACTCCCCAATAAACCAGCACATAAATCTCTCCCCAAGAGCGTTTTCCTGGGAACCCAACCTGTGACAGCTGGTGCCAGGAAGAATCCTAGGAACAGACTCTAAAATGGTATTTGGCACCGGATCACCTGCTGGCCAGCTGGCGACGAGGCTCAGGCGCATAGCTGTGGCACAACTGTTCAAACTTCCCCGGTGGTGAGCCAGGTTGGGAGCTGGTGGGAGGAACGCACTGTCGCAGGCTGGTTTCTGCACGCTGTGTCCTGTCATGCCACAGCTGGGATTCAGGCTGTGGGATTCAGTCCGGAGCCGTGACAGCTACATCTCCATCAGCACAAAGTTCTGTCCCCTGTGGGCCTTGGTTTCCTGAAATGTGAGGGGGCGAGATGAGCTGATTGGACAAGCTGACTCACTGAGGTCACTTCCAGCTCCAGCATCCTACACAAGTCCGTGAACTTGAGAGGGCAATGGGACGGGAGGGGGTGGATGACCTCGCCTCATTGACCTCCCTTTCTTCCTCCCATGTCTGCCCGCTGCTTGCAGAAGTGTGGGTTCAGGACTACCGGCAGCTGTAGAAGTTGCAGAGGACAGAGCTGCAGGCACAGGTTTTTGGTCCGTGGAGCCTTGAGACTGAGCTCCTGGATGGATGGGCCTGGGCAGGCAGGGGCTTCACTGCATCTCTCCTCCCCCAGAAGGCCCACCTCCTGTTTATTCCTCCCAGTCAGCCCGTGAGTCAGACACTCAGGGAAACAACGGAGGCTCTGAAGGGCTAAGTGACCTTCTGAAGGTCACACAGCTGACGACAGAGCCATATCGACATTGGGACTGAGCCAGCGCCAGACCTGGGCTCCTCCTGCAGCCTGCTCGGCCTCCATATTGGGGCAACCCGAGTTGCTCAGCCAGAGATGAGAGGAGACACTGGGGCTGTGACTAGGAAGGTTTTGTTTTACTTTTTGTTTTGCTTGTTTATTCATCCCCAAATGAAACTGATCAGTCATTTGAAAGACTTTAGAATTCAAAGTAAAGAGTTAAATAAAGTTTGAAGAAAGTAAAAGTTACCCTTAAATTCCACCAACTGGAGACAGTTACTGTTAACAGTTTGGTGAACAGATTTCCAGACGGCTCTGTGTGTGTGTGAGAGTGTGTGTGAGTGTGTATGTGAGATTTTATGATAATGGGATTATATACTGTTTCATAACCTGCTCTTTTTACTCAACAATATGTCACGGAACACTTTCCATATCAGTAAATATAGCTCTACCCTTCAGTTGATGGCTGCAGACCATCCATCGCATCCCACCGCAAATCGAAGCTTGGACCATCTTTTATTTCTCAACCCGCCACTGGGCATTGAGGCTGTTTCCAGTATTTTGCTGTTACAAAAAACCAGGATATGCACCACTATACCTCTATCTTGGCCATTTGTCCAGCTACTGTCTTAGGGGACATAGTTCCACAGGCTGGTCTTAAAGAAAAACCCCCTACATCGAGGGAGGTCACCTTGCCGCCCCATTACAGTCGCAGAGCCTTGTTTTTCCAGGAAACCTGGGGCTGGTGGCCTCCATCCCAGGTGCTCTCAGTCAGGGTCAGGCACTGAAGGAGACAGCTCTCTCCTTGGGAAGTTCTGGGTAAGAAGCAGGGAGGAGCCCTTGGCCTCTAGGCTGTGACATTTCTAAGTCCAAATCCAAAGTGGTGACTGGTTGTCCCAGTGAATCAGTCTGCTTGGCTTCCCGCCGGAGCCTGCAGGCGTGCTGATGGCCTGCAACTCTGCGAGGGCCTTGGCTTCCCTTCCACAAGGCAAGTGGGCCAGGCAGGGGCTAAAGACATTTGGTTCAAAGGCTGCTGGTGGACCAGAAGAAATTCTGGCCCGGATGGAGGTCTTGGCTTATGCTGTATGGATTCACGCATTTATTCACTCTTTTATTTAGCAAGTCAGGCTCTGTGACAGGGGCTGAGTGTGTGGGATCAAAGAAAACAAGGTCACAGTCAAAGGTAAGAAAAGGACTCACAGTCAATAATCAGAAGGGTAGCCGGGCTCGGTGGCCTGTAATCCCGCGCCTTTGGGAGGCTGAGGTGAGTGGATTGCCTGAGCCCGCGGGTTCCAGACCCGCCTGGGCAGCGAGACCTCATCTCTACAATAAATCAAAAAATCAGCCGGGCGTGGTAGCGCGTGCCTGTAATTCGGCTACTCGGAAGGCTGAGGTGGAAGGATCGCCGGAGCCCAGCAGGTCGAGGCTGTGGTGGCCGGGAGCGGCCACTGCACTCCAGTCTGGGCGACAGAGTGAGACTCCAACTCAAAAAACAAAAAAAAAAATCAGAAGGGTGGCATTGCACTGGGTAGGGTTGGGGAAGGGGAGCCAGGAAGGGGATTAGGAGGTGCTGGGGGTAGTCACTCCATCATCAGACTTGATACCTCAGCAGACAAGGCCTTTTTTTTTTAATAGACCTTATTTATTTTAAAGGTCAGTTTTAGGTTCCCAGTCACATTTCCCATAAACCCTCTGCCCCATCACACGCATAACCTCCTCCATTACTAACATCACTACCAGAGAGGTGAGTTGTTAGAACTGATGACCCCACATGGACACAGTGTTACCATCCAGAGTCCGTGGTCTACAATGGGGCTCATTCTTGGGGTTGTGTATTCTATGGGTTTGGACAAATATATAATGACATGTATCTACCATTGTTGTATCATATAGAGTAGTTTCAGTAAAAGGCTTTCTTTTTTTTTTTTAAAGAAATAAACGGGCTGGGCATGGTGGCTCACGCCTGTAATGACAGCACTTTGGGAGGCCAAGGCAAGAGAATTGCCTAAGTCCATGAGTTTAAGACCAGTCTGGGTAACATGATGAGACCTTGTCTCTACAATAAATAAAAAAATTAGGCCAGGTGTGGTGGCTCACGCCTATAGTCCCAGCACTTTGGGAGGCGGAGGCAAGAGGATTGCCTGAGTCCAGGGGTTCGAGACCAGCCTGGGCAACTTGGTAAGACCTTGTTTTTACAATAAATAATAATAATAATAAAAATAAAAAAACAAGCCAGGAGCAGTGACACACGCCTATGTTTCCAACTACTTGGAAGGCTGAGGTGGAAGGATTGCCTGAGCCCAGCAGGTCGAGACTGCGGTAGCCAGGAACGTGCCACTGCACTCCAGCCTGGGTAACAGAGTGAGACTCCAACTCAAAAAACAGAAAAAACAGAGTAGTTTCACTAAAAGGCTTATTATTTATTTATTTATTTTAAAGAAATAAAGGAAAGGCTGGGTATGGTGGTTCACGCCTGTAATCCTAACTCTTTGAGAGGCCAAGATGAGGGGATTGCTTGAGCCCAGGAGTTCAAGACCAGCCTGGCAACATATCGAGATCTCATCTCTACAGAAAATTAAAAAATTTAGCTGGCTGTGGTGGCATGCACCTCTAGTCCCAACTCCTTGGGAGAAGGATCCCTTGAGCCCAGAAGGTCGAGGTTGCGGTGAGCTGTGATCATGCTACTGCATTCCAGCCTGGGTAACAGAGTGAGAACCTGATTCAAAAAAAAAAAAAAGAGAGAGAGAGAGAGGTAAAAAGAAATAAAGGAGGGTATCTCTCTTTATTACAATCACCCCCTCCCCACACAACACACACACAGTTTTTTGCCAAGGGAAGAGGCACAGATGAATCTGACTATTTTCAGAGGAAGCTTTTTTTCTCTGCCCCTGCAATGTGTCCCAGTGTGCAGATTGTTTTTACTAGGGGTACCTTGATTCCATCAAGGGCTTGCCTTGGGGTCTGGAAGCTGTGAAACCTAACTTCTAGGCTGCTAGCACCAACCCAAAGGTAGCTGAGAAAGGGAGAAAGAAAGAGCCCACCTGACCCCTTGTACTTCAGTTCAGGTGATGACTCTGGAAGACAGATTGTTTTAGTCTAAGAATGACTGTCATTGAGGGACCTGGCCAGTTTCCTATTTTATAGACTTAGGAACTGAGATTGACAGTGGAGAAGGTATTTGTCCAAGGGGTAGGCAGAATCCCACAGTCTTAATGGTGGAAACTGGCCAACGACCCTCTTTTTGCAAACCCTTCTCTGTGGAGGGCAAATGTACCTGGGTCGACTCACACCAGCCTGTCCATGAAGACATCTGTCAGTCACGAGTTGGTGCCTCTGCCCATAGATGGCCTTTGAAGGATGCTTTTGGTATGTTCTTCCTCTTTTTGAGACAGGAGGACCCCACCCTCACTCCTCAGAGAGTTCACAGAATAAGCCGGTGCCATAAGGCAACGGTCCCAATCTTTTTGGCATCAGGGACCAGTTTCCTGGAAAAGGGGATCATCAGGCATTAGATTCCCATAAGGAGTGTGCAACGTTGATCCCGCTCATGTGCAGTTCACAACAGGTTCATGCTCCTATGAGAATCTAACACTCCTGTTGATCTGACTAAAGACGGTGCTCCACTCATCCTCCACTCACCTCCTAGTGTGTGGCCTGGTTCCTAACAGGCCATGGACCTGGACCAGTCCGCAGCCCAGGGTTGGGGACCCCCACTGCAAGGCATGTATGCCAGGGTAGGCTATGACTGGGCCAGGGTGGAGGGCAGTGTGGTTTGGGGCAGCTTGCCTCCATTTCCCACTCTTTTTTTATTTTTAGTTTTTTTAGAGATCGGGGGGGGGGACATCTCACTATGCTGCCCAGGCTGGTCTTGAACTCCTGGCCTCAAGCGATTCCTCCAAAGTGCTGGGATTGTGTGTGTGAGCCAGCGCACCTGGCCTATTTCCATTCTTTAATTCTTTACTCACACTCTCCTGATTCTCCCTCCTCCCACACTCTCAGGCCCTGTACTCCTAGAGGCCATGGTTCTGCCCCCCAGAACCAGGGCTCTAACGTGCGACCCAGGCCGAAGCCATTCACACATCACAGGTTGCCACCAATCAGAAGGGTCTCAGGCTTCTTTCCTGCATCAGCATTAGGCGCTGCCCTTCCCAGGTGCAGTAAGGAGCTCCAACTGGCCAAACCACCTGACTTGGGGCAGGGGACAGGTCTGCAGAGCTCCCCTGGGCTTCTTTCAGGGACAAATGTGAACCCCAAGGCTGAAGACTAGGAGACACTTAGAAATGATTCTGCTGTGGGATTTTTGTTTTGTTTTGCTTTTTGTTTTTTTGAGTCAGAGTCTCACTCCATCGCCCGGGCTGGAGTGCAGTGGGATTCTCACAGCTACCACGGCCTTGACCTGCTGGGCTCAGGTGATCCTTCCGCCTCCGCCTTCCAAGAAGCTGGAACTACAGGCACATGCCACCATGCTCAGCTTATTTATTTATTTATTTTTATTGTAGAGATGAGATCTCACCAAGTTGACCAGGCTGGTGTAGAACCCCCTGGCTCAGGCAATCCTCTCACCTCGGCCTCCCGAAGTAATGGGATTACAGACTGAGCCACGGTGCCTGGCCTGCTGTGGGATGTTACAGGCCTACACCAACCGCCTGAATTATTGCAGATCCTTGATTCTGCGCTTCAGGACTTGCTTTTGGTCGAGCACTGATAAGACTCTGAGGTGTCATCTGTTATCAAGGTGACTTCCTGCCCATTCCTAAATGATCCCTCTACACAGCCTTGGAACTTTCAGCTAGAACCAGCTCTGGATCTTGAACCTGAACTACAGAAGGACCTAAGGAAACCCTGGAGGCCTTCTGGTTCATCCCACAGGTGAAGAAATGAGGCCCAGAGAGGGAGACTGTAAAGTTTGGAGTCTCACAGCCTGTTACAAAGCCAGGACAAGAACCTAGGAGCCCAAGGGCTCATCTCATGCTTTTCCCACTGTTACCACTTGGGAATTCAGAACGCAATAAGCAGAAATAAGACAAAATTGGAATTCGTCCTCAGGGAATCCTGGGTTAGACCACTCCGGGCCTGGGACCTGGCGCCTGACCCAAATGCCTCCATCTTTTGCTCCGCTCTCATCACCACGTAGTCCTTTCCCTGTGCCGATTGCTTCCTTTCCAGCTAAACTGTCTGCTTTCTGGGCAGAAAGAGGGAGGATGGCTGGAGAATGAAGGGCTGTACCAGCTGTTTGTTCCTCTTAAAAAGCCTCCGTGAGACCCACACGCAGGAATTTCAACTAAGTGGAAGCGTCCTCAGCTAGAACTCAGTTTCCTGGGCACCCGTAAGGGAATATTTTTAGCTGGGCACATTGCCATCCTGAAAAAATTAAGGTCTTCTAGATAGGAATAAGAGGAGAAGGCCAGAAGCGGAGTCTGCTAGGCCGCTGTTGGGTTGGGATGTGGGCTCAGAATGTCCTGCCCAGTGAGCCGCCAGGCCCTTCCCTTTGACCCCCAACTATGTCCCAAAGGTTGACCAGAGTGGAGACTTTAACATTTGGATTTTTCTGCTGAGTAGGTGGCTTCTGTGTATATCAAAAGCTAGGAAGAGGCAAGAAGCCCCCATATGCTAATCTCTGAGCTGTCTCCTCTTCCTGATTTGTAAGGGAGGGAAGTGCAGGGTTCAAGGGAGGAGACAGCCGCATGCTGGGAAAGAGTGAGATGGGAATGCTGTCCTGCCCTCAGCTGGTGTGCTGGAGGACCTGGGAAGGTGCTCAGGTGTCTTCCTTCACATTCACCTTCCCCTGTGGGGACCACAGAGGCCATGGCTGCAGGCCTGCCTCTTCTTCTAGGCCCTCCTCACCGCTCACCCACCCTTCCTTCCCACCCAAGCCCTGGACTCTGCTGCAGCAGGCATCTGTAATGTTCCCATGGGGTATTGCCCTGAACTGTGCTCTTCAGAGTCAGGTGGCCTGACCAACAGCATCGCTTCAGGGAATTTGCCAGAAATGCAAATTCTTGGACCCCACCCTAGACCCATGGAATTAGAAACTGGGGATAGGGCCCAGCAATCTTGTGTTTTGTGTGTGTGTGTGTGTGTGTGTGTGTGTGTGTGTGTGTGTGTGTGTATTTAGAGACAGGCGTCTATGTTGCCCAGGCTTGCCTTGAACTCCTGGGCTCAAGCCATCTTCCCTCCTCAGCCTCTGAGAGGCTGGGGCTCCAGGCGTGAGCCACCACACCTGGTTTCACCATCTGTGTTTGAAAAGCCTCCAAGTGACTCTGAGGCAGGCTCCAGAATGACTCTCAGCTGTGAAACCCAGCTTCCTGGATGTTAGCACCAACCCAAAGGCAGCTGAGGAAGGGGAAAAAGAAAGAGTCCACCTGGCCCCTCTGTACTTCAGTTCAGACGATGATTCTGGAAGACAGATTGTTTTAGTCTAAGAATGACTGTCGGCTGGGCTCGGTGGCTCAGCCTGTAATCCCGCGCTTTTGGGAGGCTGAGGTGAGTGGATTGCCTGAGCTCGTGGGTTCGAGACCCGCCTGGGCAGCGAGACCTCATCTCTACAATAAATCAAAAAATCAGCCGGTCGTGGTAGCGCATGCCTGTAATTTCGGCTACTTGGAAGCCTGAGGCGGAAGGATCGCCGGAGCCCAGCAGGTCGAGGCTGTGGTGGCCGGGAGCGGCCACTGCACTCCAATCTGGGCGACAGAGCGAGACGCCAACTCAAAAAAAAAAAAAAAAAAAAAGAATGACTGTCAGAGCTAGAGATCATTGAGGGACTATACTAGTTTCCCGTTTTATGGATTTAAGGACTCAGATTGAAAGTGGAGAAGGTATTTGCCCAAGGGGGGTAGTAAAAGCAGAACTAGAATTCAGGTTTCCTGAGTCCTAGGTGACTGAGCTATTTTTTTCCCCCAAATTGAAATATCTTTTAAAAAATTGTAGCGTTTATACCTTTTTTTTTTTTTCTGAGTAGGAGTCTCATTCTGTTGCCCAGGTTGGAGTGCAGTGGCATGCTCATGGCTACCTCAACCTCAACCTGCTAGGCTCAGGTGATCCTTCCGCCTCAGCCATCCAAGTACCTGGAACCACAGGCACACGCCACCATACCCAGCTAATTTTTTTTAAATGTATTGTAGAGTCGAGGTCTCACCAAGTTGCCCAGGCTGGTCTTGAACCCTTGGCCTCTGCAAATCCCTTTGCCTCCGCCTCTCAAAGCACTGGGATTATAGGCATGAGCCACCACGCCCGGCATTTATACCTATTGTGTGAATCTTTACAGGGATGAGGCCCTAAGAATACATCCTCGTTGTAAATAGTGAAGAACACTGGGAAAGGAGTGTGATTGTGGGGGTGACCTGGTACACAGATGTGGTGCGTGGGCTACAGAGACCTGTCCGTCCTTGCTGGGGACTGCTCACCTGCTCACTGTCCCTTCTGCACAGCAGTGTTCTTCACCATACCCCTGTTGCCTCTCCCAGTGGGACCGAGGGCAGGGCTAGTAGGCCTCATCCTCACTTCTTTGCATTTTCCAGAGTCCTGAGCACAGGGCTGTTCACACAGTGGGTTGGCCCACCCCAAGCATCCGTGGCGCTTGGGACAAGAGTACCAGTGAAGGCCCACCTACCACGTGACAGCACATTTAAATGTTACAAATGAAGCTAACAAACTGTTGCGTCTTATCCTCCTACTCTGACAACTAAAACTTTATGAACAGGAGGTGTGGAGAGAACAGGCTCCCCCCGCATAGCCCACCACCTCGTCTTCCCATCCAGAATGCATCTTACACTTGGAGGGCCCTGTGCAGGTGGACACAGCAGACAGCTGATAGCACTTGTTACACCTCCTGCAAAAGTCAGCTTGGGCCACTTTGCAAGACAGGACCTAGAGAAGAGGTCTGTTCAAACTCTGGAAGCTGGCTCAGGGCTGTTTGGGTCAGAATTCCAGGATGCTAAGTATCTGGAGATCGGCCTGAAAGATGGCTCTGAGTGAGCACATCCCTTTTCCCTGTGACTCCTCCCACTGTGGGTGGGCTGTGGCAGGGGAGGGCTCCAGCAGTGGCCCCTGAAGACTTGCTTCTCAAAGTGTGCTCCTGGGACTGGCAGCATGGGCACCCCCTGGGACTGGTTAGAACTGCAGACTTGGCCTCACATCAGACCTGCTGACTCTGAATCTGGATTTTAACAAGATCGCCAGGTGATTCACGTGCACATCAAGGTCTGAAAAGCACTGCTCTATAGCACGAAGCTGAGGACCAGGATCCCCCGAGCCACCTGGTCTAGGAGCGGTACTGATTATCGGTATCAATATTTATGTCCTACATCTAATGACAAACATCTCTTAAAACAGGCCTGGTAGCCATGAGGCGGGGTGGGGAGGGGGATGGCTGCCTGGCTCACGATGATTTGATTTCCTCTTTCTCTGGGGCCCCAGCGGCCAAACGTCAGCTGCAAATCCTACTTCTGGCCTGAGCTGACTGGTCCAGTAGTCGTCTCTTGACCCACATTGGGCCAACCAGATGATCTCTCCCAGGAATTTGAGACTTAAGTCAAAAACAACAACAACAACAAAAATTAGACTCCCGAATGATAGCAGTAGTAATAGTGAACATCTTTCCTGTACTTATCATGTGCCAAGCATGGTGCTGAGTGTTCTGCGTATATTATAATCTCTTTGCAACAACCTCACCTGGCAGATGGCATCACTCTGCCTGTTTTCCATATTAGGAGCTGGGGCACCCCAGAGTTAGTTTTCCTTTCCCAAAGGTTCAGAGGAGGGCTGTGGCAGCATAAGGAGAGCTGGAGTGATGAGGTGTCTGAGACTGAACCGTGGGACTCAGAGACAAGGTCTGTCCAGCTTTGGCCATCCAGGTCTCTGGGGGCTGCCCGGATTCATTATTAGGCTGACGGCATGGGAAATGGCCTGCGTGCAGTGGCAGCCAAGACCCTGCTCTGTGAGAAGGAAGCAGTGATGGAGGGAGGGTGGCCTGGGGACCGAGTGAAGGGAAGGAGCCATGGGAGAGGGGAGCAGAGAGAAACTTCATTCCCTGAGGGTCATCAGGGCACTGGCCAAGCCTAGCCAGGGTGCACCCACACCTCAGTACAGGCCAGAAAGTGCCCACTGTGGGGACTCTGGGAGGTCTGCTCCCTACCGCCTCCTCCTCCAGTGAGTTGGCATCAAGCTTGCCAAAGAAAAGATATGGATGGCTTATTTTGGAGACATGGGACAGGGGGCAGCAGAGAATTTTGCATCCTCCTCTATGCCCATCTCTAGAGGAGCAGACACCCCAGAGGCTGAGGGGGTGGAGGCAGCTGGGATGTGCCAGGATGACTGCAGGGGACAGAGAACCAGTCCAGATTGGAGAAGGGAGTTGAGCGCCTCACTGACGGGAGGCCCAGAGTGGTCCCTGACTCTGGCTCTCAGAGAACGGGGCTCTGATTGGAACCTGCCATTCTGGGTGGGGCAGACAGGCCTCAGAACACCTAAGAAAACAAATGAATCAGCAGCAGAAAGTTTCTATAGGATCTGAGCCTCTGCACAGGCAGGGTTATCTGGCTTTATTTAAAAAAAAAAAACCAACATCTTTCATTAGCGCTGACACAGCAGTGACCCCCTGAGGTCCCCTGATGATCGAAGGTCACTTACACAGCATTCACACAGGCCAAACCTTTGGTGGCTCACAGCACAGATGTCACAGGGTAGCCACACAGACATACACTTTTCACTGCACAAATCTTCCTTTGGGGGTAAAAACAAAATCAAACAATCATCAGGTCAGAGAAGAATCGCTGGCTCCCTACAGTGACAAGGGTATAAAGCTTGATGGAAGAGGCCCAGCTCTTTATGAGGGTGACCAGGACTCCTGGAGATGCTGTGGCCATGGCCAGGACGCTGCCAGGGCCTCCTTTGCTCTTGAGAGATAGAAGGAATCCGTCCTGACGCCCACAGGTGGGGGCGAGCCACCAGGAATCGGGCCTGTCATCAGCATCCCTGAGGCCCCCGCAGACTGGGATGCAAATAGCTCCAGGCCCACGCGGCTTCCCGTCTGCTGACGAGGGCTGCTCGCTCCTGTTTCTTCAACATTCAGAATAAGAGCTGGCAGTTCTGGAAACTTTCGGTGGCTCCTCAGACGACCAGGGTGAAACGGAGGAGAGACAGGGCCCTCTCCGGGCTTTTCCCGCTGACTCCTGCAGCGGGTGGGAAGGGGGACCCTTCCTCTGGAGTGAGTGGCCCAGCTCACAGTAGGTGCAAGGCTGGATGAAGAGGGGGAGCTCACCCCAATTCGGAACCTGGCCTGCGGCTCCCCTGACAAAGAGAATGGCACCTCCCCATGCCCCGCACCCCTCGCAGCCTGAGGCCTGGGCTGCCTCCTGCTCCCTCCAGTCTGGAGGCAACAGCTGCTGAGGAGTCCGGGAGCGGGCGGAGGTGTGGTGGGCACATACTGGAGGCAGGGAAGACGGTAATCTGGGAGTGAGCCGAGGGGGAGGAGGCTCGGAGGAGGTTCCGGCCGGCCTGGCGTCACCCAGGATGGAGCCGGTGCAGCTACAGTCGGGGAAAGGCAGGCGCAGAAGCATCCGCCCCCGGCCTGCCTTCCTCACAGCAGCAGGCGGGGGAGGCAGGACTCCAGACGCCGGTGTGCCCCCGCCCGCCAGGGTTTCTTACCGAGGAGCAGCTCTTGCACCCGGGGGTCCCTTGAGACCCTCCCTCGCGCCCCGCCCCCTCCCCCGCCAGCCGGCAGAATCAGCCGCCAAAGGGCTGAGCCCCGCCGGGTCCCAGCAGACCAGGACACAGGGCTGGCGGGGGCCTCGGCGGCCAGGCGTCCCCGGGGGGCGCGGGCGGCGGCGCTCCGCGGGGGGCGGGAAGCCCGGCCGGTTTCCCGGGCGACGGCCTTCCGAGGCGAGCCCGGGGCGGTTCCGGGCGGCGGGCGGCGGGCAGGCACGCGGGCCGGCCGGGGGCGGGCGCGGGGCCGGCGCGTCGGGAGCGAGCGCCAGGCGGCGCGGGGGCGGGGCGCTCCCGCCCGCGCCGGGGCGGGGACTTTTCCCGGCATCCTCGGGGGTCCCCGTTCCCGGCGCCACGGAGACGGCTCCTCGGGCGGGACTCGCGGAGGGCAGCACCCGCGTTCCGAGGAGGACTTCTCAGAGGAGGAGGCCGGCGGCGAGCGGCAGCGGGAGCAGCAGCGGCAGCAGGGGCGCCGCGGGGGCGGTGGCCGCTGGGGACGGACGCGGCAGTCACGCCCGAAGCGCCCGGCCCGCGTGGCGGCCGCTCCCTCGCGCCCAGGACCCTGGGGGGTGGCATTCCTGGGCGCTAACCTCGTGCCAGCCCTCCTCTTTCTACTCGGCGACGATTCTTCTTTCCCTGCTTTCTTTCCATATTCATTACTTTCAAATTTACACTCCATGTATATTAATGTCTTCGCCTCAGGTCCTCCCGGGACTGTCATTTTTAGCATTTGCATTCTCATTACCCAGGTCTGCTTGGGAGACTCGTCCAGGGTCCCTGCCATCCCTGGCTAGGCTCTTTGCTGAGACCCCCCCACGCTTCACCGGGATTGTTTGTAAAATGGGGGCCTCTGCTTGGCCTCCCTGAAACCTAGAGCATCCTCCCCTCCCCCCACGGTTTTTGCATGAAATGGACCGATTGGCACCAGGGGAAAGTGGCAGGGCCCCGGGCTGTCATACCTGCGCCTGAGCACTGTTGGGACAGCATCCCTTCCAGAGCCGCCATGTAGTCGAGCCCCAGCCAGTCGCGGTATGTGGTTTTCTCCCCCACAGGCACCGCCCGGATGGTGGCATCCTTGAAAAGCAGGTCTTGGCCATGATAGCTGGAGGAGTCAAACATTCTAAACCCATTCTTGTTGTGGTCGTCTCCAAACAGGTCCTGGAAGCAACACAAGCAGGCCCACTTCTCATCTGGGCTCACAAATGGTCACCCACCCAGGTGCTGCTTCTGCTAATGGCCTTACATATGGCGACCCAAGGAACCCCAGGACTGATTTGAAACCATAAACTTGGCAACTGATCGGCTTCTGTCATCAAGAGGATGTGGGGAAAGATACAACTCTAAGCATCACTGTAAGAGAGCCCTTCAGAAACATGACACCAAACCATCCTCAGATGTAGAACCAAAGCACGAGATTCACAGGAAGACAAGCCCAGAAGTGAGAGACGGTGTGGATGAGATTACTAAGTGTTTCACTAGGCCTGCTCAGCATTTCTCAACTTTCTCCACAAGACTTTCTTACCTGTAAGATACATAGCAGAACAATTCCATCGAGAGATGCTTTTGTTCTGTCACCAGCAATAAAACAATAGGAGAATAGAATATGTCTCTACTGGCCCACCCTCCTAGCATCCTGGAGATGCTACTACTATCTCTTCCCTGCTGAGAATCACTGGAATGAATGTTCTATGGCTACAGCCAACCCCAAAAGGGCTATTTAAAAGACTGGAAGTATGAGAAATGGTAAACACAATGCAAGTACAGGGCATCAGGAGAGCATGGATAAATGTCAATGTCAGCTGTTAAATACTGATCAAGGAGGAAAAAAGGGACAAGTGGCTATCAGTCCTTTTGGAGGGGGCTCACAGATCCTCATGAAGATCTGATAAAGCTGTCAGCCTTCTCCCCTGAAAAATGCACATTCACACAGGATTCCCCCCCCATTACTTCAGAGGGCTTAGGGATCCCCTGGGGAAAACCAGGGACCTAGAGTAAAGATCTTTGGGGATAGAGAGACTCTGTGGGATAGATGAGAAGCACATGCACAGTTTCAAAATGCCAGAATTTAAGAACATGCCTGGAGAGCCAGCTGACTGTGCGATTCTGTGGTGATGGAGGGGGCTGGGAGGGCAATTTCAATCCAAATCAGTTTTTGGGGAGTGGTTGGGTGGTTAGAAACCAGTGGCTCCATGGCCAGACAACCCGGGTTCAATGTGCATGTGTATTTTGAAAGTGCGCCCAAGGGAATTTGCTGATGGATTGGAAAAAGGCAGGAGAGGAAGACAGGCGTCAAAGCTGACTCCTGAAGAAATAGAAAGGCTAAAAGTGCTCTTAACTGAAGTGAGGAAGCCTGAGGAGGAGTTCAACTTTGGACTTGATCAGTTTGGACTTGAACTTTTGACTTGATCTTCAGCTACAATAAGGACTGAGAAATGGCCACTGGATTTAGCAACATGGGTCACTGTGAACTTGACAAAGACAGTTTCAGAGCCCTGGGTTGGGGACCTGTCCAGAGTAATGTCCATCTTTAAGAGAGACCAGAAAGAGAGGAATTGGTATCTTCAGAACAGAGAACACTCTTTGGGAGAATTTTGCTCTGAAAGGGCGAGGGATTGTGGTTACAGGAGGTTGTGAGACTAAGATGGTTAGTTTTTTCAAAATTGTAGAAATAATAGCATGTTTGTATGTTGGTAAGAATGGTCCACCTGAGAAGGAAAAATTAATGATGCAGGAGACAGAGTGGATAGTTGCTGGAGAAAGTTCCTTGGGTATGTGAGAATTACAGAATTTCCCTCCAGGTTTCCTCAGTTTCCCCTGAGGTCTGCTCCAGGTAGACTGTGGCCTCCCAGGAGGCTTGGCTCACCTCTGCTGTCCACCCCTCAAGGAGGGAGCCTTGCCCTGCTCACCTGGGCCTTGTCCAGCAGCCCATACACGGTGAAGATGTTGGTGTCCGGCCGGACCATGACAGCATGGGATGGCATCTGTGCCAAGTTGCAGGCTGCAAACTGGGTCACTTCTGCCCGCGCCCCATTGGGGCACAGCAGTTCGTAGTCCTCTGACCTTAGCTCAGCAGCCCAGGGCTCGGAATTGTGGCCTGCAGGGATACAGCCATATTCGGGGGGAGGGCTGGGAGGAGTGGGGAGAAGCGTAGAGAGAGGCTGCTGACCTCCTGTATCCAAATGATCCTTCGCTGTGGGAGGTGGCAATATCTGACCAGCTCCCCAGGCCTCTCCATTCTCCAAGCACACTGCTCTGTTACCAGGCAAGAGAACCCAGCTGTGCTAGTAGTAATGGCAGGACCATTAGTAGGGAGTAGAGAGAATTTACTCTAGGACAGGGACTTTACAAGTAGGATTTGATCCTTAGCTTCGGGGGAAGTTCTGTAATGTTCATTTACCCCCTTGAGTAAGTGAAATCCCTCCAGCATCTATCCCCTTTGTCTTCTGCATTTTATAGGTGAGGAAACCCAGGCTCTTGATCACTCCCAGGCAAAGAATCCCATCTGTGTATTATAACCTTGGGTCTGAGCGTGGGGTGGATTCCTGTGGGTGGTGGGTGATCTCTCTGCCTCTAAGGACTGAAGTTCTCAAGCTGGGGGTGTATAGCATCACCCATGGATGTGAGAGACAGCTTCAAGGGCCTTTGCTTGCAAGAGAAGTTGCAGGTGGAGCCCAGGAATCTGCATTTTATTTTATTTTTTTGAGTTGGAGTCTCACTCTGTCGCCCAGACTGGAGTGCAGTGGCCGCTCCTGGCCACCGCAGCGTCGACCTGCTGGGCTCCGGCGATCCTTCCGCCTCAGCCTTCCGAGTAGCTGGAACTACAGGCGTGCACTACCACACCCGGGTCATTTTAATTATTGTAGAGATGAGGTCTCGCCAAGTTGCCCAGGTGGATCTCGAACCCGCGGGCTCAGGCAATCCACTCACCTCAGCCTCCCAAAGGCGCGGGATTACAGGCTGAGCCACCGAGCCCGGCTGGAATCTGCATTTTAAACTAGCATCCCAGTGATTCAGGGCAGGTGGTCCCAGGGCTTCCTGAGAAAATGCTGCCCTGGGGAATCATATTTTTGTGTTTTTAGGCATTCACTTCATCTCCACCCTCCTCTTGTTTCCAGAAGTCCAAGAAGGCCCCAGAGAGCTAAAGAGGGAAAGAGGGACCTGGGAGGTGGGTGCCTCACTGCAGGTGAGTCTTCCGAGGCTTTCCTAGCACCTGCTCTCCTCCCCTGACCACACAGTCAGGATCTGAGACAGGCAGGGCCAGTGGGCTCAGGAAGGAACACACAGCTCCCTCCCCCAGGCATGGTCCCAAGTGCACTTGGTGGGAGGCTGGGCAGGGGAGGCGGGGCAGTGGCAGCAGGAAGAGCTCAGGGCCTGGGGCCCTTCCTAGCTCCGTTGGGGCGAATGGTCCCACCACCTCGGTGACCTCCCTAGGGAGGTGGGCAACTGAGTTCTGAAATACTGACCAACCTTTTTCCCCCCCGCATGTCTTGCTCCCCCTGGACCACCTCCCCTCCAACCACAGCTGTGCCCTTATGGGCTGAGTCTCTGGGGGGAGGTGTGTTCGGACTGAGTGGAGAAGACGGAGCCTCCAGCATCCGGGGTTTCAAAGCCTGAGGTGGGGGCAGGGTACGCAGAAAGTACAAGCCATGGATGGTGGAGGGAAACAGCCTCCTGGCTTCAAATGGACAGATTCCTTGATGGAGAATGGGAAGTGGGGGAATGCAAGCTGGGGGCCTGCACTCTGATGGGACCTCAAGTGTAGGGACAGGGGATCCCAGAGCAGAGTGTTCCTGGGCTCTTTATCCAAATGGAGCCCAGGAAGGTGATTCCAGGGGAAAACGCCTATGTGATGAGTCGGGGCGTGCTCTGCCTTGGTGTGGCTTGGGGCCTGCAGATTAATTTTCCTGCATCGCAGTGACTCACTCAGGGCCAAAGACCAGATGCCCGGTGTGCTCTGACGACCCTGTGGAAAGGCCTCTGTTGCCCCCACCCAAACACCTTGGCACTACAGCAATACCCCCAGAAGGGGTCTCCAAATTGTCTGGGATTGAGTTTCTCCCATTTCGAAGGAATAGGGACTTGAAACCCGAACCAGCAAAGACTGTCCTGTGTCTGGCACTCCCTGCTGTGTGCTCTGAGGCCTGTTCACCCCCTGTGGCTCTTGGATTCCCCGGCTCCCCAGGGGACAGAGTCTTCTAGACTCAGTCTCTCCCAGCTGCTACTGGGTTCTCAAACCCAGCAACACCTGGTGTCTGGACTGTGCTGGAGATGGGGAACACAGCTGCCCACCTGCCTCTGGCTCTACTCTGTCCCAAGCCCCCCACCTACCGTTTGTGTTGTCAAAGATGGTTGTGTGTCTGACGAAAGCAACATCACCTGCATTCTCCACCAAGCACCTACCACACAAGAGCACAGGCCTGCGTCGGAAGGAGGGTCCCAGCCTCTGCCCCAGCCCCAGCCCTGGCCCGCTGGGTACCTGAAGGCGCCACTGTAGCCGTAGTACCTCTCCTGACTGTTGCCCACACACTTGTTGCGGCCCTGCTCGTCCCCCACACAGAGTGCACACAGCGAGGACGGGTAGTGCTTGGGGTTGTTCACGGGCACGCAGCTGGCGTTGAAGAACTGGCTCACCGCTGGAAGGAGGCAAGGGCTGCCGTGAGAGACTGGCAGCAGAAAGGAGACAGGCGGCCACTCCCCACAAATCTGCCCACCTGCGCGGACCCACAGCCCAAGGCCACCCATCTGCTTTGCTCCTGGCCTGGCTCTGAGTGTTGTATCTCCTCTGGCGGGGAGGGATCTCAGGGATGGGTGTGTGCAGAGGTTGTCTACACCCAGGAACCCCATCACCAACCTCTGGTAAGCAGCCACCTAACCTTCACTTGAAGTCCCTCAAGGACGGGGAACTCACTACCTCATAAACGATTTTGTTCCAATCAAGGTAACTGCCCTGCTGTCTGGGAGTGGGAGCTGCCAAACCTAATCCTTGTAGCTTGTGCCAGTGGTTGGGAAAATAGAGTGTTTTTGGCTGGGCAAGGTGGCTCACACCTGTAGTCCCAGCACTTTGGGAGGCTGAGGTGGGAGGACTGCTTGAGGCCAGGAGTTTGAGACTAGCCTGGGTGATAGAGTGAGACCCTGACTCAAACATTTTTTTTTTTTGAGTTGGAATCTTACTCTGTCGCTCAGGCTGGAGTGCAATAGCACACTCACAGCCACCCCAGTGCCCACCTGCTGGGCTCCAGCGATCCTTCTGCCTCAGCCTTCCACATAGCTGGAACTACAGGTGTGAGTTACCACGCCCATTTTCTTTTTTAATTGTAGAGACGAGGTCTTGCCAAGTTGCCCAGGCTGGTCTCGAGGCTGCAGGCTCAGGCAATCCACTCGCCTCGGCCTCCCAAATTACGAGATTACAGGCTAAGCCACAGAGCCTGGTCTGACTCAAACATTTTAAAAAATTATTTTAAAACTGCTTTTATTTTTTCTGAGTTACCAGCCAGGACAGAGGTGTGTGGGCAGCCAGTCCAAGGATTGCCCAGCTTCTACGAATGTTGTGTGATTTGGCATGCAGGAAGGGCTTCGTGTATGGCATATGCTGGGTGCTTGTTAAATGTTTCTTCTGTTCCCAACTTGTGGAGATGCCTGGGCACATATGCAGAAGCCTGACCAGTTTTCAGCAAGGTCCCCCTGACCCTCAGAGCTGGGCTTGGGTCCCCAGCCAGTCGCAAAGAAGAGTTCCCCAGGCTGTATCCCCTGACGGGCAGTACCTGTGAGGATGTCACAGTCCTCAGGCCGGATGAAGCCCCTCTGGATGAGGGCACCCACGGGGATGTCCCAGCCTGCAGGACTGCCGAAGCCCGCGTGGCAGGAGCGCTTGCCACGGAGCTCATCCAGGGTGAAGGCGTGGGAGCTGTCCCGCTCCACCACCGCCACCACAAAGTATGAGTTGCTCCTGTCGTCCGCTGGAGAGAGAGGGACATCACCAATTGAGGGCCAAGGGTGAATCCCCATGGGCCCTTTCTTCAAACCCACTCCCTCCTGTCTCTCTGCCTGAGCGCAGGGACCTGCCCCCACCCTGCATAGGACAAGGAGTGCCCAGCCCTGAGGCCGGTGTTAAGGGAGCAAGCCCAGCAGGGGCCTCCATCCTGGAAGAAGCAGCCCGTGTGCCAGTGTCCCAGCCTTGTCGCCCTCCCCCTCCAGCAGTTCTCAGAGGGATTCCTTTCTCTCCTTACACCCAGGTGGTGTTTTTCTCACTTCCCTGTGAGCAATGGCGCTGCTGAGGGCGGCAGAAGCATTTTCCCTCAGCCCAGTGATTCCTCACATCCAAGTGGAAGATAGCTAAGGTCCCCTGCCTCCCAAATCACCACTTAAGAAGACAGAGGCTGGCTGGGCGTGGTGGCTCAGCCTGTAATCCCAGCACTTTGGGAGGCTGAGGCGAGTGGATTGCCTGAGCCTGCAGATTCCAGATCAGCCTGGGCAATTTGGTGAGATCTCATCGCTACAATAATTAAAAAATTAGCTGGGTGTGGTAGTGAGCTCTTGTAGTTCCGGCTACTTAGAAAGCTGAGGCAGAAGGATCGCTGGAGCCCAGCAGGTAGACGCTGGGGTGGCCATGAGTGTGCCACTGCACTCCAGCCTGAATGACAGAGTGAGACTCCAACTCAAAAAAAAAAAAAAAAAAGAAAGAAAGAAGAAGAAGAGGACAAAGGCCAAAGCCCCAGCCCAGGCCACTGAGACGGTGTCAGAGCCAATGGAGGATTCCTGAGGGCCATCTTCCTTGGGTTGGTCAGGACTGGAGGAGGCTGAGGAGACCCAGTAGTCCAAAAGTTAGCAAACTACGAGGTCTGTTCTTGTATGGCCTGGGTTGCAAGTTAAGAGTGGTTTTTACATTTTAAAAAGAGCTCTTTAAAAAGAAGAATAACTGTCTGTGGTCTGCAAAGCCTGACTCTTTAACCCTTTACAGAAAGTTTGCCAACCCCTTAGAGATATTTATTGAATAGACGGGAAAACTGAGACCTGGGATGGGAGGGGTATGCCTGGTGACAGCAGTCAGCCCGGGGAGAAAAGTACTGAAAGAGAGCTGGAGTTTTGTTTTTTTTTAAATCAGGGTTTCTGTTGTCCAGGTTGGAGTGCAGTGGCACAATCAAGGGTCACTGCAGCCTCGACTTCCTGGGCTCAGGAGATCCTTCTGCCTCAGCCTCCCTAGTAGCTGAGACTACAGGTGCACGCCACCATGCCCAGTTCATTTTAAAATTTTCTGTAGCGATGAGGTCTTGCTATGTAAGCCCAGGCTGGTCTTAAATTCCTGGGTTCAAGCAATCCTCCTGCCTCAGCCTCCCAAACTGCTGTGATTACAAGGTGAGCCACCGCACCTGGCCTTGGAGCTTTTGAAAATGGCTGAGGGGAGCAAATTTTTATATTTATAAAGACATCAACCACCTCCTGACTGAGGCCAGGTGGTGGAACCACACTTACGGGCATAGTGCTCCCCAGCCGCAGGAATCAGGCCATACATCTTCCCTGCCGTGTAAATGTCCTCACCCTTCAGAGTCACAGCGTCAATATGCCCAGCCTGAAGGTAGCAGGAAGAGTGATCAGGCTAAGGTGGGACCTAGGATGGTTCTGGATGTCGGGATCCCGTGGAGGTGGCAGGACCTGGTCACTTGGGGTTTGTGACCTCAAGCTTCCTTTTCCTGGGAGCCTGGTGGGGAACATCCCATCCTGCCCATTGGCCCCTTCCTCTCCTTGTGAAGATGACTGGCCAAGAGAGATGGCCAGAGGACCAAGGGGCTGAAGCCAACCAGCACCGGCACACCTGATCACAGGTGTCTGCTTTAGCCTTTCAGCACGTGGTTCCCCAGGGTATCTTGTATGTCCCTGCTCTGAGAAAAGCACGGCACGATCCCTGCCCTCATGCTTGGCATGGGTCTCCTCACGGACTGCCAGCCCCCAGGGGACCAGGGCACAATGTCTCCAGCACCCAGCCAAGGGCTGGCACACAGCGTGAATGCCACATGTATTTGTCGAATAAGTGTGCAAATGGAAGAATAACCCAGGTCTTAAGAGATGGCAGTCTCAGGGTCTGGGAAGGAGGTTCCAGGGCTGAGGGATGATGCTCCACCTGAGAAGGTGGTGGTGGGTGGGGGAAAAGGGTCTTCTTCCCTCAGACCCTCTTGGGGCCCTCCAGGTCACCCACAGCCACCCTACTTGTCCATTTGGAAGCCTCTTGACAGGTGACCCCAGGACCTGCAAAGGGATCAACAGGTAATTGAGCCATAGTAGTATGACAAACCCTGAAGGAAGGGGGTGAAGCCAGGGAAGAGTGGGACACCTGTGCCCCAGAAAAGGGCCCCGTGCCAGTTATGAAGAGGCACAGAGTTGTGGTGGTAGAATAACACGTGGCAGTGCTGCTCTTTAGCCTGGAGGGCACATCCCTAGGGGCACCCAGACCTTCTCCTTCCAACTGTGCTGTCAGGAAGGACACACAGACCCTGGACCACAGCCCAGGGCCCTGTCTGGTGAATGATCCCTTCTCCAGGTAATTGTGACCAGGCAGGAAATGGGTGTTAGAGCCACAAGGGACACCATGTCTGAGAACCTTAGAAGCTAGAACAGAGGGCCGTTGAGCCTCTTCCTGGGGTTCTGAGGAGCCCCCGAGCCTTGCCTCTCTTCCCACAGGCTCCTGGGCAGCCCCCTGGCCCTCTGTGAGCTCAGACTGAGAGGATGCTATCACCCAGAGGGAGCTGAAACCTCCCTCCCTGCACCTTCCTGCTCTGGCGTCCTTGGAATGATAGGGCAGCCTGTTGGGCACTGGGAGATAAAGATTCTCCACCCCTAAGCCCTTTCCTCAGTTCCAGAGGAGGTGCCTCCTCTGTCAGCATCATGCACAGTTGAGCTCAGCTCTGCACAGAGACAGGCTTCCGTCGAGCCCTGGGGAAGGTGGGCCCTCCACACCACAGCTGCTGACCTCAGGAAAGTTCCTTCCTCAGCCTCTCTTGCCCTAGTCTCCAGATCTGAAAATGGGGCTGATGCTCCCCTCTACCCCCATAGGGTTGTTGGGAGGATTCAGTGAGATGGTCCAACAATGGCTCGCACACAGGAAGTGTCGGCTCATGCAACGGGCATCACCATGAGCCTGGCACCAGCATTCTTCTTGTCAAGTCTCCTCTTTGGGGTCTTCTAGCCAACGTGGTTCTTAGTCAGGACAGGGTTGGTACTCCTGAGGGGCTGTGGCCTGTGTTTGGGGGCTGACCTGGTCAGGCCCCATCTACTTCCTCTTGAAGCTGAAACAGGGGAGTCCAGGCACCCAGAGCTCTGGCCTGAGGCTGGACACTTGCAACCACAGCAGGACCTCCTCCCTGACTGCAGGGCCCCTGGGGCCTCCTCTGCAACTGGCCTGCGTCTTCAGGAAGAGAAGCAAAGCGGGAAAGAGCTGAACGGCACTAGAGACCAGGTCCCGGTGTTTCTCACTGCAGATGGTGAGCCTATTAGTGGGGGCCAAATCCATTTAATGGATCATGACAAGCATTAACAACAACAAAAGACTAGAATGGGATAAATAGAAAGTATCAAGTATGCTTTTGTGTCATACCGCTCTAAGCAAATATATTTTTTTTGCTTATTTATATCTGAAAGAAAAGTTTTTGTGTACTAGATTGTGATTGATGTAAAATATATTTCAGAGTGCAGATTGCTGCCAAAAATGTCTAACATCTAGCCAGGCATGTTGGCTCATGCCTGTAATTCCCACATTTTAGGAGGCCGAGGAAAAATCACTTGAGCCCAGGAGCTTGAGACCAGTCTAAGAAACATAGTGAGACCTTGTCTCTGAAAAAAATTTTAAAAAGCTAGTTGAGCATGGTGGCATGGACCTGTAGTCTCAGTTGTTCGGGAGGCTGAGGTGGAAGGATTGCCTGAGCTCTCAAGAGGTCCAGGCTGTGGTGAGTTGCATTTCAGTCTGGGTGACAGAGTGAGACTCACACACACACAAAAAAGTTTAACATCCTTATAAAAATACAAATGGGCTGGGCTTGGTGGCTCAGCCTGTAATCCCAACACTTTGGGAGGCTGAGGCGGTTGGATTGTCTGAGTCCGTGGGTTCAAGACCAGCCCAGGCAACTTGGGAAGACCTCGTCTTTACAGTAAATAAATAAAAATTAGCCGGACGTGATAGCGCACGCCTGTACTTCTGGCTACTTGGAAGGCTGAGGCGGAAGGATCGCAGGTGCCCAGCAGGCCGACGCTGGGGTGGCCGTGAGTGTGCCACTGCACTCCAGCCTGGGCAATGAAGTGAGACTCCAACTCAGAAAACAAAAACAAAAACAAATGATGTTCTTTACAGAAATAGAAAAAAAATCCTAAAATTGTACAGAACCATAAAAGAGCCCGAATAGCCAAAGTAATCCTGAGGAAAAAAACCCAAAAAAACCCCAAAACAAAGCTAAAGGCATCAGACTTACCAGACCTCAAAATATACTACAAAGCTGTCGTAGCCAGGCACAGTGGCTTACGCCTATAGTCCCAGTACTTTGGGAGGCAGAGGCAAGAGGGTTCACTAAGCCCAGCGGTTCGAGATTAGCCTGGGTAACTTGGCAAGACCTTGTATCTACAATCAGTAAAAAAATTGGCTGGGTATGGTGGTGTGCACCTGTAGTTCCAGCACTCAGAAGACTGAGGCGAAAGGATCGCCTGAGCCCAGCAGGTGGAGGCTGCGGTGGCCATGAGCATACCCCTGCACTTCAGCCTGGGTGACAGAGTGAGACTCTGACTTAAAAAGTAATAATAATAATTTAAAAAGCTGTAGTAACCAAAACCGCATGATACTGGCATAAAAACAGACATACAGAACAACGGGACAGAAGAAAGAACTCAGAAATGAATCCATACATTTACAGTCAGCTGATTTTTGACAAAGGTGCTAAGAACACACATTGGGAAAAGGACAGTCTCTTCAAAGAACAGTGCTGGGTGGACTGTCCAAATGCAGAAGAATGAACTAGACTCCCACCTCTCGCTCCATGCAGAGATCAACTCAAAACAGATCAGGGACATAAATGAAAGATCTGAGATGATAAACTGCAGGAAGTAAGTATAGGGAAAGTGGACATTGGCCTGGGAAAAGATTTTATGACTAAGACCTCAAAAGCACAGGCAATAAAGTAAAAAATAAACAAATGGATTATAACAAACTGAAAAGCTCTGTACAACAAAGGAAACAACCAAGTGAAAAGACAACCTACAGAATGGGAGAAAATATCTGAAAACTACCCATTCAACAGAGGATTTATATCCTGAATATACAAGAAACACAAGTGTCTCAACAGCAAAAAATAAAACAATCCAATTTAAAAATAGGCAAATGAGCTGATAGACATTTTTCAAAAGAAGATATGCAAATAACCAACAAATATATGAAACAATGCTCAACATCACTAATCATCAGGGAAATGCAAATCAAAACCACAGTGAGGTATCATCTCACCCCAGTTAGGATGGCTGTTATCCAAAAGACACCAGGTGTGGTAATCCCTGTACACTTGCCTGTAATCCCAGTGCACTCTGGGAAGTCAAGGTGTAAGGGTTGTTTTAGTATAGGAGTTTGAGACCAGTCTGGACAACATAGTGAGACCTTGTCTCTACAAAAAAATAAAAATAAAAGTAAAAAATTAGCTGGGCATGGTGGTGTGCCTGTAGTCCTGGCTACTTGGGAGACTGAGGTGGAAGGATCACCTGAGCCAGGAGGTTGAGGCTGTGGTGAGCTGTGATTGTGCCACTGCACTCCAGCCTGGGTGACAGAGTGAGACTCCAACTCAAAATACATGAAATAAAAAAAAATTGCCCTCATCACCTCGCCAGCCCCCCCAAAAGACAAAAAGTAATGGGCTTGCGAGGATGCAGAGAAAAGGAAACTCTCATACACTGTTGGTGGGAATGGAAACTAGTACAGCTACTGTGAAGAACAGTATGGCAGTCCCTCAAAATCTACAAGTAGAACTGAATCTAGATCCTGGGAACTTATCCAAAGGAAGGGAAATCATTATATCAGAGAGTTACCTGCACCCCCATGTTTATTACAGCATTATTCACAATAGCCAAGATATGGAATCAACCTAAGTGTCCATCAGTGAACAAATAGATAAAGAAAATGTGGTATATGTATGTCACAGAATACTATTCAGCCATGAAAAAGAATGAAATCCAGTCACGTGCAGCAACATGGATAGAACTGGAGGACATTATGTTAAGTGAAATAAACCAGGAACAGAAAGTTAGACACCAAATGTTCTCATTCGTATGTGGAAGCTAAAAAAAATGTGGATTGATCTCATAGAAGTAAAAAGTAGAACAGAGGATACTAGAGGCTGGGGAGAATGGGGGAAGGGAGGGATAAGGAGGGATTCGTTAAGGGATACAAAATTACAGCTAGATGGGAGGAATAATTTCTAGGGTCCCATCCCACTGTAGTTAATAACATAAGTTTCAAATAATTAGAAGGTGGATAGTAAATGTTCCCAACACAAAGAAGTGATAAATGTTTGAGATGACAGTATGCTAATTACCCTGGTCTGATCACTATACATTGTATGTATCAAAACATCACTATGTATCCCATGACTATGTGCAATTATTGTCAATTAAAAAAAATTTTAAAAAAAGTTTAACAAGCAGTGAGTCAAGCCCATCCTCTAATGCACAAGGGAAAACTGAAGCTCAGATGGGGAGGGGCTCACCCAGGGCCACAGGGTGCCAGTGCCCAGTAGCTGGTCTCCCGGCCACCTGCCCATCAAGGAGTCCCTGGGCTCCCCAGGGCAAGAGCACCCCCATTCCCCAGGTGGGGTGCTGGTCTCTGCTGTCCTTCCTCCCCCCTTCTCTGTGGGCATGCTGCAGGAGACATTCTTTTCCTCCCCCAGTGGTACAAGGGCTGGACAGTAAGGATCACCCCAGGTGCCGTCACTGCCTCCCCAGCTAACCCACTCTGCCCTTTCCTGGGCAGGTGTAGCCCCACCTGGATCTGCTCCATGCAGTGCTGGGGGGACTCGGCTGACACGCACTGGATCTCTGGCTTGAGCCGCTGCCGGCTGAAGGCCACAGCCATGTCTCCACACTTCTGGATCTCGGGAGTGGACAGCACACACCAGCGCAGGTAGGGGGGCAGCCCTATATGGGGTGAACATGTGGTCACTGCCAGGCTTGCCTGGGGGCTGAGACTGGGGCTAATTACCGCCGTGGGGAGAGCTGGGAGTAAGACCCAAGAAAAATTCTGGGTCTTTCTCTTGTTAGCTGTGTGGCCAGGATAAGTTACTTAACTGTGTGATTCTGTTTCCTCATGCAGAAAGGGGATAACTGTACCTCTTTTATGGGCTGTGAGAGGCTCAAAGAAGACCAGGGCTGTTTTGTATCTAATTCAGTGTCTGATACCTATTCCCCTGGCTGTGGGGCTAGAGGCAGGAAGCCCACTTGTAGACTGACTATTGCAATAGTCCAGGCAAAAGACAATGTCTGAGCCAGGTCTGCAGCCATGGGGTGGAGGGAAGGAGGAGAAGTGAGAGGTTATGGAGGGACAACTGACCGGACATGATGGTCCTTGCATGGAAGGTTAAGGAGACTCTTCCCAAGACAGACCCTGATGGCCTGGATCCCACCCCCTGCAGCAGGCGGGATTTCCAGGACACAGCTAGTCATGTGACTGCAGAGATGCGCCCTCCCCTAAACCCCAGAGGCAGAGATGTGGAAGCACCAGGTTCCCACAGAGGCTGAGAGGTACATGCCAGACCTCCTGGGTGAGCATCCTCCCCTGGCCAGAGAGGCTTTCCCAGAGAGCCCTGCCACGCCTGAGGTCAGGCTGGCCTTGAACCCTGCCACACCTGCGGCCAGGTTGGACTTGCAGGAGCAGAGACAGGTGGACTTACGGTTGGGGTCACAGAGCAGACCCTTCATGGCGTGCAGGTACTCGTGGCCCAGCCAGGCCTCGTAGGTCTGTGTAGCGATGGGCACGAGCTCCGAGGTGGAGTCCTTGAACAGCAGGTTCTTCTGGCCATAGGCCTCAGAGCTGAACATCTGGAAGCTGCTGCCCTCGTGACTGAACAGACGCTGTGTGTCAAGCGGTGAGGGTGGGGCTGGTGAGGGCGTGGCCAGGTCACACCCTCCCCTCCCCGGTTCAGCTACCACCTCCTTCTTCCTGTAACCTCAGGCCATGTGCCCGTTTTCAGGACCAGATGAGGCCCCCTCCTCCGTGGGGGCCCCCTGATCCATTGTCTCCTTCCTCTGTTCTCTGCCAGTTCTGCTTCTCCATTCAGGTCATTTTGCCTCGTCACACTCAGCTGATTGGGTGCACGACTATGGCCCGGGTGTGGGATGGTCCTGAGGACAGGCAGTGGGGCTGGGCAGTGCCATCTGGATGGGGCAAAACTAACAGGCTGGGGTGCACCTCTGCAGTCAGAAACATACTGCTAATGCCGGGTGCCGTAGCTCACGCCTAAAAATACAAGCACTTTAGGAGGCTGAGGTGGGAGGATTGCCTGAGCCTAGGAGTTTGACACCATCCTGGGCAAGATGGTGAGACCTCGTCTGTACAATAAATCAAAAAATCAGTTGGGTGTGGTGGCGCGTGCCTGTGGTTCTGCCTCCTTGGAAGCCTGAGGTGGAGGGATCGTCTGAGCCCAGCAGGTGGAGGTTGTGGTAGCTGTGAGTGTGCCACTGCATGCTGGTTTTGGTTTTCGGAAGCACAAGTACAAGCTTTCTCTGAGGGGTGCTTGAGTCTCCTGGTGCCTGTCTTCAACCAGCCCTCCTCCTGTTCGAGGCTGAATCCCCAGGTGGAGTCTGTCCCAGGGCAGGGTCTCTGGATCCTGCCCCTCCT
Organism: Cephalopachus bancanus; assembly: GCA_027257055.1. Lineage (NCBI taxonomy): Eukaryota > Metazoa > Chordata > Mammalia > Primates > Tarsiidae > Cephalopachus > Cephalopachus bancanus. The sequence goes on along the minus strand of JAPVLO010000230.1, from coordinate 1,639,330 downwards.
GGTCTTAGTCCTGAGCTCCTAGAAGGCCCAGCACTACACAGGAAGATGTGGGGGGAAGGCGGACTGGACCCACCTGGCCTTCGTTGAGTAGCCGGAAGATGAGGCCCCCGTCCATGTCAGCCCGGACCACCACAGCGTGAGCTGGCACCCTGGCCAGGTGGCATCGCCTCCACTCAGTGACGTCAGCCCGGCTGCCATCCCGGCACAGCAGCTCAAAGTCCTGGGACAGCAGCGCCTGGCCCCAGGAGGGCAGGGTTTTCCCTGGGAAGATGAGAAGGCTGGTATGAGTCCACTCCTGAACTTGGGGGGGGGGCACTTAGGGGAGGGCGGCGGCAGGGAAGGCCCAGGAGAGGGAGCCTGGGGAGGGTTAGGAGTCGTGGAGATGAGAACGCAGGACTCAGGAGGAGGCAAAGCTTGGTACTGGTACCCCACAAGGCCAGGTGTCCATCTACACAGACCGTGTCTCATTACTTACCTTTTCAACCTTTCAGCAGTTGCTGTTACTAAAGTAGATTTGAGGTATCTGACAATAATATAATACATATGAACAAGTCTACTTATTTAAGATAAAAAGAGTAAGAAAATAAGAGAAGCTTAGGGTGAGAGACGTAAACGTACCAAGAGTCTAGGACAAGCTCAGTGCTGGCATCGGGTACTACACTTGGCTCTGAGCAGGGGCCAGGGGGTGGGTGCAGGGGGCAAGGGGTGGAGGGTAGGAGGCCAGGGGGTGGGGGTGGGAGGCAGAGAGTGGGGGTCAGGGGACGGTGGTGGACACACTCCTTGAAGAACGAACCTGGCACCAAGGCCCGGAGAGAAAAAGACTTCTCTCCTAACCCCAACCATTCATTGGTGTGCTTCCTTCAAATTCTTTTTTTCGATTTTATTTTCTAACCATTTTTAACATGGTTAGGGACATAGTTGATAGGCAGTTTTGCATCTTTTTTTTTTTCAGTTATCTCTATAAAATATTTTCCCACATTTTTGGAAATTTTCATTCCATTCATTCATTTCTTAATAAGAAACAAAATGTATTTGAAAGAGTGACCAAACTCTTGACACCAAACAGGAATATTAAGAAGACTAATATTAAGGACTGTCACTAAGTCACTGGTGGTCCTACATAACAATGTTTTTATGACTTTCAAATTAAGACGAGGGGAAAGAACCCCTGCTAGGTAACAGGAAGGGAAAAGATAATTTGTGGGATCATAAAAATTTCACTCCAAAGCTATTTAAAAACAAAATTAAAACAACAACAACAGAGTAATAGTTTGACAAAACTCCATAGAGGTCATTTTAATGGCCATGCGGTAGTTTATAGCACATTGAGCAATTACTCAGTGCCCAACTTTTCTCTGTTTTTAATCCGCTGCAAATCTTTTGGCTAGATCGCTGAGGTATCATTTGCCTTCCCGCAAGACAAATGCATCATTTAAGTACCCCTATCCACCACTTCTTCTCTCATTGGCTAGGGACAATGACAGTCCTGTCCCCTCACTACTTGAGACACATTCCAATTCTGCTCTTTTGCTCTTATCAATCTTTTTGCATAAAGACATTCTTCAAACATTACTTCCTTAGATTTCCTTAGATTGCCATCAAAACTTTGAAAAGCTGGGTGCATGCTTGTAGCCCCAGCTACTTGGGAGGCCAAGGCGGGAGGATCGCTTGAGCCCAGGGGTTCGAGACCAGCCTGGGCAACATGGCGAGACCCATCTCACACACACACACACAGAAAACAAACAACAAGACAAAACAAAACAAAAAATCTCTGTGACCCAATACATTCCTATTCTTTGTCCACCTTCCAGATCTTCCTGTGCTTGACTCATCTTGGGGCTCACGTCCTGGGGAGCCCATTTCTACAGGATTGTCCTGCCCTGGAGCCTGGCCTGTGTGCACCATCCTCTTGTTTTTGGTTTGCTTTTGCTTTTTTGAGTCAGAGTCTCACTCCGTCGTCCAGGCTGGAGTACAGTGGCATGATTAGGGCCACTGCAGCCTCAACCTGCTGGGCTCAGGCAATCCTTCCACCTCAGCCTTCCAAGTAGCCAGAACTACCGGCATGTGCCACCACACCTGGCTGATTTTTTGATTTACTGTAGAGATGAGGTCTCACCAAGTTGCCCAGGCTGGTCTCCAACCTGTGGGCTCAGGCAATCCTCTCACCTCGACCTCCCAAAGTGCGGGGATTACAGGCATGAGCCATCGCACTCAGCCTTCCCTCCTCTTTTAGGTCACTTGTTTTCTGTCCTCTTTCTCAAGTCTGGTTCATATTTGCCATCATGAAGTTCAGACTACAGGATGGATTTCTCACTTAAAAGGCAATGATTAACAACAACAATGACAAAAAGGCAACATTGCCTTTTTTTAAGGCAATGATCAGACATTCTGGAAGAGGTAAAGCTACAGAGAAAAAGTCTGGTTGGTGGGTGCTGGCGGGCGGTGGGGAATCACGAGCAGGGGCGTGCAGAACTTCTGGGCGAAGGCTCTGCCCTGCCAATATCTTGGTCATGGTGATGGTTATACAACTGGGTGTTTTTGGCAAAAGTCATAAAACTGTACTTCAAAAAGAGTAAATTTTGCTGCATGCAAATTATATCTCAATTTAAAAAAAGAAACAATCTTTAGGCAAAGCTAAATTGAGGGACATTCTATAAAATAACTGGCCTGACACTTCAAAAATGCCAATGTCATAAAAAACAAAGGCTGAGAAACTGTTCCAAGATAAAGGAACTAGAGCGTTCCAACAACTAAATACCACGTGTACTCAGAGATTGGGTCCTGGGTCTGAAAATATTTGCTAGGAAGGACAGAATTGAGACGATGAGTGAATCTGAAATAGCGACTACAGATTAGGTAATGGTATTGAATCCACATTACATTTCCTGAATTTGATTACTGTGGCTAGGTACACATCTCCTTGCTCTTAGGAGATGCATTACCAAAGTACTCAAGGGGTATGGCATAAGCAAATAGACACTCGAATGGGTCAGAACACACACAGAGACACACGTGTGGAAAGAACGATAAATCAAACGTGGCAAAATGTTAGAAGTCGGGATCTGGGTGAAGAATAGATGAGAGTTCTTTTTTTTTTTTTGAGTTAGAGTCTCACTTTATTGCCCAGGCTAGAGTGCAGTGGCACGCTCACAGCCACCCCTGCGTCGAACTGCTGGACTCCGGCAATCTTTCCATCTCAGCCTTCCAAGAAGCCAGAACTACAGGCGCATGCTACCATGCCTGGCTAATTTTTTATTTATTGTAGAGACGGGGTCTCACCAAGCTGCCTGGGCTGGTCTCAAACCCACGGGCTCAGGCGATCCACTTGCCTCGGCCTCCCAAGTGCTGGGATTACAGGCTGAGCCACTGAGCCCAGCCAGACCCCCATCTTTAAGTGGAAGCAAAACCCAATGCCATATTCAGATCAGAGGAGCTCACTGAACCCGTGTCCTGCCCCGCAGAGCAGTGAGAGGGAGCTCCATTGGTGAGTTCCACTCTGCCTTTTTGCAGCAGGGAGCACTATGGTTCAGAGACTGTGGGACTTGTCCAAGGTCACTCACAGACTTAGAGAAGCACTGAACTGGGGTGCCCACTCCAAACTCTGTCAGTTGGTGGCCCTGCCCCAGGGAGCCCCGGCCTGAGACCCTGCTTCTATGGGTGGTCCCCACTCACCATCAGTGTTCTCCAGCACTGTGCTGTGCTTCACAAAGGCCACATCCCCTGCCCCTTCTGCCAGGCATCTGCAGAGGAGAAACCATGACCTGGGTGGAGCTGAGCTTCCCTTGAGCTCCGTGGCTCCCACCCATCTTCCACCTTTGGGGGTCTGATCTGGGCTGCAGGGGTGGCTACAGTGGGCCTGGATTTCACAGTCATGCGGTTCCAGATTCCAGCTCCCTGGCTGGTGACTGTGTGACTTTGCCAAGGCGGGGTTCTTCTTAACCCCCATCACCTCTAACTCAGGGATGGGAAAGCCGCTCCCAGGGACTGTTCTGAAGGAGTTCTTATAGCTCCTTTGTGATTCAGCATGGATCCTGCACAGCCAAGGTCGGGTCTGTAAGGAGCAGGTACTCCTGTGGCAGCTGCTACCATATGCAACCTTGACACTTGGGATGTTTGGATGATGATTCTGCCCTGAGGCAGGGGATTGGACTAGAAGAACTTTTCCTGCCATATCAAAACATCATGAGTGGAAAGGACGATGACTTTTTTTTTTGAGTCGAGGGTCTCACTCTGTCACCCAGGCTGAAGTGCAGTGCAGTAGCACAATCACAGCTCACCACAGCCTCAGACTCCTGGGCTCAGGCAATCCTTCCGCCTCAGCGTCCTGAGTAGCTGGGACCATGGGTGTGCACCACTATGCCTGGCTAATTTGCTCATTCTTGTGTAGAAATGAGGTCTCACTATGTTGCCTACACTGGTCTCCAACTCCTGGGCTCATGCAGTCCTCCCACCTTGGCCTTCCAAAGTGCTGGGATTACAGGTGTGAGCCACCGCGCCCAGCCTGGGACCATGACGTTTATGTATTCTCTCTATATCACTGCCCAGTGTGAGAGGCAGGTCAGAGTCTGCTGGGCAAAGGGGTTGCCTGGGTCCCCCCAGCGGAACTGGTCCCCCCAGCTCTGAGACTGCAAGGGAGTCAGGGAGAGCAGGCAGACGACTGAAGATACAGGGGGAGAAGGGGCAAAGGGGTCCCGCTCCGAGGGGCTGAGGACTGTCTCTTCTTCCCGTGCCAAAGTCTGCATTCACCCATATCGCACCCTGGAGTGTGGGGCACCAGCAGGCTGCCCGCATCCATGTGGACACACAGGCAGCAAGAGGGGCTTGAGAGGCTTCCATTCCATCCCCGCAGGGCAAGCCCACTCATTCGCAGACAGACAGAATTGGCCCACGAGCTGCGAGACGTGATTTTGGACCCACGGAGGGCTTGTCCAAAGTGCCAGCCTGAACTGGCAGCAGAGCTGGCCGGCCCAAGTGTCAAGACTCAATCCCCCACTCCCCTCCCTCCCTGCTGGTCTGAGACACCAGAATGGGGACATGGAAGTGGCAAAAAGTCTGTTTTTCCACTTTCTTCTCTCTGAGCACTCACCTCTCTAAATATACCAAACATGTTGATTTTATGAGCAAATCCAGTTTGGCATATTTCAACTTGATGTTTTTAAACCAACCAGGGCCCAGAGCTATATAAAGGGTGCTTTGAGGAGATGCAGCGGACACTGCCACTTCCCCTCCACCCTCTCTGGGCAAGGGTGTTTTTCCCCAGCCCTGTGGCCTCAAGCGCCTCCACCTGCCCCACCCTGTCCAGTCCTTTCCCACTTCAGCTCACCGGAAGGCCCCACTGTAGTCATAGTATCTCTCCAGGGGGCTCTTGTCACACACTCCTTCCCCAGAGGTGTCGCCCCTGCAGAGGCGACAGAGGGACTCGGAGTAACTGGTCTCTCCTGCCCCAGGGACGCAGCTGCCCCCGAAATAGTTGCTGACGGCTGTGGGAAGGAGGCAGAGAGAGGTCACTCGGCAGTACTTCCTTCAGACCCCGACTCAGACCCCCTGGATGGGCCAGGAGGGGCTTGGGCTCCTCAGGGACCTCTTCTGGACTCTTCTGAGAATTGGTTCACCTTCTAACTTCAGTCTGGGCAAAACTAGGGAACTGGGTCAGATCAGCGATCCCCAAACTGGGTCCCAAAAGGTAGCCATCTGGGTGTGACTATTGTTATTTACAAATGGCTCAGGGGAGTAAAACACCCATAAATGACCACACAGGGCAACGAAGTAGCATCTAGATACTGTTCTCACTGTGGGCTTCATTTCCCAATCAGTGAGGTGTGATGAATGAACGGGGAGAAATAATGACTCAATGAGGATCATTAATCTGATAGGCAACACTTCTCTAGGCCCAAGGAGGAGAGGGACACCTAGAAGCAGGCCTTGTTGGTGAAGGGGTTGGGATCTGCCAATGTGCATGGTTTTTCCGGCCCCTGCCAGCACCCAGGCCCCATGGCCACCCCCTTCATAAATATTTGTCCTATGCTAGGCCAGGTGGCCCTGCTGCCCACACCCGAGCCCGTCGGGCCATGCCCATCATCAGCTGGACCAGCTCTTCCAGGGCGAGCCCCTTTCTTGGTCTTCTTTTTGTGTCCTCCAAGAGGAGTAGATACTTAATAAATATGCCAAGTGACTGACAAACCGCACACCCCTTGCCACCATCTGAGAGGATGAGGCTTCCAGGCTCATAGGGGTTGGGCTGGTTTATACGGCCAGTTGGCCGATCTGCCACTTGGGAGCTTTCTGGGTGCGAGTTGGCAACTTGTTTGGGCCCTCAAAAAATAGTGTTTCTGGTCCTATAAAGCAAAGGACAATCTCCTGGGCATAGCAACAACCCGCACCATAGGTCTATACCAGTGGGAACCGCTCTTGGTGATTCACTGCCTCCCTACCATGGTTGGGCTCCGTGTCCGGCTGTGCCGTGTGGGACACTGGGATGGGTGAGCAAGAGTCATGCCCATGGGGACCATGCAACCAGGACTGGCCAGCAGAGTGGACGGAGACCCTGAGTGCGTGTCAAGGAAGGCCCCTGGAGGTGGAGACACTGCTTCACCCTACAGGGCACGAAGGCTGGTGGTGAGGCCAGAGAGAGGCTACCCCAGTGAAGAACGAGCAGGAGCCAAGGAAAGGAGAGGGAAGCCCTTCCTGGCCGGAAGCCCTCACCTTTGAGCACGTCGCAGCCCATCACGGAGAGGCGGCCACTCTCCACCAGGTAGCCCACGGGCACGTTCCAGCCCACCGTCCGGTTGATGCCTGTGTGGCATGACTTCACGCCTTTCAGAGTGTTGATGGTCACGTGGGAGCTTCTCTTGACCACAGCTACGGCATAGTAGGAAGTCCCCACCTCTAGGAGGGGCGAAGAGATGGGTGAGGGCGGCAGGGAGCAGCCTTGAGGGCCATGTGCAGGGGCGTGTGCACGCATGTGCCTGGGTGCACAAGTGTGCCATGGATGTGTGCGTGGCCCTTTGGTTACCAAGAGAGCATGTGGGTATAATACACACATCTTACCATGAGGCCCTGCCCGCCCCAGCCTCATGCAGTAGACACTATCCTAAGATGGAGGTTCACTCATTGATTTCCCCCTCCTCCTTCCCAAGCCAGCTGGTGCTTGGCTGGGTCCACAGTTTGTGCACCCCAGGGCACTCTATAGCTGAAAAGGAAGCAGAAGTGCACAGCAAGTCTTCCCTTCCCCAAAGCCTAGGCCTTTAGGAGAGCTTAGAGGGCTCGAGGAAATGGCACTGTGGTCATGGGAGAAAGAATGGTTGGAAGGATCAGGGGAGCAGGACAGGGGCTTCCCTTAGACTTGGAGAGGCGATGTCTGGTCCTGAGGGGCTAGGAGGAGAGAGAGACAGAGACAGAGAAGAGATAACCAGTAGTGTGATCCCAAGTCACTCAAGACCCTGAATGTCTGTGGATACCAATGGTTGTGGTGAGCAGGCAGAGTCTTGCAAAAGTCTCCCCTGGATAGGTTGGGCACGGTGGCTTATGCCTGTAATCCCAGCACTTTGGGAGGCCAAGGTGTGAGGATTGCTTGAGCCCAGGAGTTTGAGACCACCCTGGGTAACATAGTGAGATGTTGTCGTTACAAAAAAAATTTTTTTCTTAAATTGAGCCAGGCATGGTGTTATGTGCCTGTAGTCTCAGCTACTTGGGAGGCTGAGGTGGAAGGATCAGTTGAGCCCAGCAGTTTGAGGCTGCAGTGAGTTGTGATCATGCCACTGCGCGCCAGCCTGGGCGGCAGAGTGAGACCTTAACTCAAGAAAACTCTGGGCAAGTGTGGCCCAGAAAGGGCCATTCAGACAAGAGACTCATCTATGGAGACTGATGGCCAGAGGGTCTCCCGTTGTGCACACATGCACACACACACAGCCTGCCCTGTGTTGATGGGTGCCCACGGTCAGAGAGAAGTTGAGTTCTGGAAAATAACAGCAGTGTTTCTTCTTGCACCTCTGAGTCTGGCCCCTGCCAACCTGAGCAGCTTCACTGGTACCACCCTCTGACTCATGTGCCCTCTCTTTCTTTCCAGCTCCTTGAACTGCTGGAATCTTTCCTGTTTGGAATCTTTGTCAGGGCTCAGCTTACAGTCGCCTCCCCAGGGTGCCATCCTGCCTCCTGCTTCTCAGTAGTTCTCCTCACACCCCTCGGTTCTCTCTCCTGGCCTTTCCTGTCCTCAGAGCACCCACTGCATGTGTAGCTGCGCATTTTTATATTTCTTTGTTTACTATCTGGCTCCTGCTCTTTGAGGGCAGGAACAAGGTCTCTCTTGCTTACTACTCAATGCTCATGACCAGCATGCAGTAGGTGCTCAATAGATGGAGTGAGTCAGTTAAAGAGGAAGAGTTATGTGGGGCCCGTGAAGCAGGGCTGTATCTGCTGACTGGTTTGCAGGATTGGACTGTGTCCTGTGTCCTCTGACAACCATTAACTCAACAAGTAACCAGTCGATATCTCTCCGAGCGAGGCCCTGTGTGGAGTGCCAGAGAGTATATAAGAGAACTAGAGGCCAGGCGTGGTGGCTCATGCCTGTAATCTCAGCACTTTGGGAGGCCAAGGCAGGAGGATTGCTTGAGTCCACGAGTTCGAGACCAGCCTAGGCAACATAGCGAGATATTGTCTCTGCAAAAAGTAAAAAAAATTAGCCTGTAGCCCCAGCTACTCAGGAGGCTGAGGGGGAAAGATGGCCTGAACTCAGGATGCTGAGGCTGCGGTGAGCCATGATGTGTCACTGCACTCCATCCTGGACAACAGAGTGAGAATCCTGACTCAAAAAGAAGACGAGGTCTAGGCTCTCCCCAGGAGACTAACAAGACAGAGGGGGTAGAGCGTTAGCAGAAACAGGAGGGAGTGCGCCAAGGCTCTGGGAACTCAGGAAAGAGAGGCCCTTTGCAAGGGTGGGAAGGGTTTAGGAAAGCTCTTTGGAGGAGAGGACAATTGCGCTAGACTGTGATGGTGGCCAGGCACTAGACATGTAGAGGTGGTGGGGGCCATCCAAAGAGCAGGCCGAGCCAGAGGCATGTCCAGTGTGAAGTGCAGGGAGCGGGCAAAGGAACTCACATTTCTGAGCACATACCACGTGGCAGGCGGGCACACACCCTGGCTCATTTCATCCGTGTGACAGGGAATATATCATTACCCCCATTTTACAGTCTAGGAAGTGGAGGTTGCCCAAGGTCACAGAGGTCATGGGAGGGGGCCCAGACCTGTTGGGCTCTCCTAGTCACCACCTCTCCCTCGGCCCTACCCCCACTTCATGCTTGTTCTCCGTGGGCAATTCACAAGCAGCTCCATGCTCAACACAGCCCTAGGCACGGGGCAGCCCCTCAGTCAGAGCTCAACGGGCAAAAGTGAAGGGGCTGGGCTCCCCACAAGGAAGACCAGACTCAGGTCGGCCCTCTGTGTCCCTGGTGCTTCTGCCCCCAGACTGTTCACGGGAGACTTGGAGTGTTCTCAGAGGGTTTGTCTGGCCAGGCCTCTAGGACTGCTCCGTGGACAGGGCTGATAACCAGCTGGAGGGCTGCAGGGCTGGGTCAGGCCCAGCCAGGGCAGACTGGCGAGCCAGCTTCTAGTGCAGGGATTCCTCTCTCCTGCCACCCACCCTCTCACCTTGATCATACACTTCACCCACCACGGGCTTCAGGCCATGCTCCTTTCCCGCCTCATAAATGGCCCCTCCATCTAGAGTGATGGCGTCAGCTTCCTGGGCCTGGTAAGAAACATGGGGGTCAGCCCTGCCGGCCCCTCACGGCCCTGTCTGGCACACTCAGCAAGGAGCTTGGGGACATCTACCAGAGGGCCTGGGCCCCTTCAAAAGCCCTGGAGGTCTACACTGGCCTCTCACCTGGCCTAGGATCCCCATCCTGGCTCAGACCGCAGGCCTCTCTCCAACCAGGGCCCAAGGCCCTCCCCCATACCAGGCCAAAGACTCTTCTTGTTTTATTCATTATGTTATTTCTTAAAATATTAATTTCACTAGACTCATAGTAATATATATAGTAAAAAAAATTAGATAGTAGAAAATGTTATGTAGTGAAAAGTGAGTCTCTCCCCCTTTTCTGTTTCTCTCCCTCCTTCCTCCATTGCTAAACTGGGGTTTCTTTTTTTTTTTTCTGTAAGATAGTCTATGCAGGGCCAGGCATGGCGGCTCACACCTGTAATCTCAGCATTTGGGGAAGCCAAGGTGGGAGGATTGCTTGAGCCCCGGAGCTTGAGACCAGACTAGGCAACATAGTGGGAGACCTCATCTCTACAGAAAATAAGAGAAATCAGCCAGGCATGGTGGCCTGTGCCTGCAGTCCCAGCTACGCTGGAGACTGAAACAGAAGGATCGTCTGAGCCCAGGAAGTTGACGCTGTGGTGAGCCATGATTGTGTTACTGCACTCAAGACTGGGCAACTGAGACTCCAACTCAAAAAAAAAAGGTACTCTAAGCAGACTGAATCCTAGTCTCTAATTATTTTCCTTCTCATTTTTAAGCACAAATGTCAGCGTACTCTCAGTGAGTCATGAGGTCTGTGGGTAGAACTACAACTCCTTATGATTGGTTTCCACCCTCACTGTGGACCTGACTGTAGGCCTTGGCCCCAGGCGGGACTATGAATGGCTTAGGCCTTGTGGGAGTGGCACTGAAATTAAAACCCAGGCCTCCTTATGCCTGCCCCCGAGGCATCCCTCTTTTTCTTGTCCTGCCTCTGAAGACCGTCAGTGCCATTTGAGCGGGTGTCTTGCCACTCAGGCCTCCTTTGCCACTCCTCACTCACCCACCCAGGACCTCTAGCCCCTGCTCCTCCTTCCCCAGAAACCATACAAGCCCCACTCTGCAAAGCCCCACTGTAGAGTGAGAGAGTGACTTTCTTGGGTTACTGAGGGGTCACCACCATCTGGGTCCCCCTTGGTGGGGTGGGTGGTGTCCCCGCTCCAGCAGGGCCTTGTTGAAGGGCAACCCGGCCTCTCAGATACCTTTCCCCACTGGCGGCCGTCTGAGCAGCAGCCCTCCTGAGGTCTCTGCCTGGGCCCGGCAGGAAACAAGCTGCTCTTGTTGCTGGGGAAACTCAGGAGATGCTATCACCTGGGTCGGCAAGGGAGGCCGGCCCCCTTTCCCAGTGAATGAGGCTGTTGTGTGCTCCCGCCTGAGTCAGAGCCCTCCTGACTGGCAGGGCGGAAGGGAGAGGACTCACCGTGATGAGCTGGACGCAGTGGTCAGCGGAGGTGCCCTGGACGCAGAGGAGGTGGGGCTGGATGCCCGCCTCCCGGAAGGCCGTGCTCATGTCGCTGCACTTCTGCTGCTCAGGATCTGAGGTGGTGCACCACCGCACCTCCATGTCGCCCAGCACTGAGGGCAGGGAACAGTGAGGGCTGGCTCTCCCCATGCCCAGCCTCTGGCCCTGCCATGGAGGATGGCTGCAGCAGTTCTGGGCGACCCCATCAGCCTGGCTAGCTGGTCCTCTGCAACAGCCCTGCCCTCCCATGGGGAGCCCCTGAAGTCTAGAGATGGGGAAGGGGCCCAGCTCATTGGCAAAGCCGTGCCTGGGGCCCTAAGTGTTCCTGTGCTCAGGGACTCTCTGACCAGGGACATGGCTCTTGATAAATGGAGTGACTCAGAACCTGATCCATTCTGTAGGCACAGGAAGGTCTACCAGGGTAGCTCCCCAGCCACCCCCACCTGTCCCACCTGACTGGAGTGGCAACGTGGTGGGAGCACTGGCTGAGGAGTCCCGCAGGCCCTGTGACTTGCAAGGTCCTGCCCCTCTCCAGGCCTCCAAAAAGAGGGTGCTGGTCTGGGTTCCCTCACTCAGCAGTGTCCCTTCACCCTCCTCGTGGCCTGCAGCATGAGACTGCTGGGTGGCTGTGGGTGGGTCACCCTTGAGAAGCTTTGCACCTGCTGGGAGCGACTGAGACTTTGCTGGCTGCACCCCCCCTCGTGGACACCGTGCCAGGCACACACACAGGGGAGGCTGAGGAGTCAGCAGGTTGGGTTCAAGTTCCTGCCCCTTGAGCTGGTGGTTTCAGGCAACTTATCTGACCTCTGGACCTGTATCATCTCCTGAGAAAGCAGATAGAAACCCCCCTTCTGGGGTGTAAGTAAACCCGCACAGAAAGCCCCAGATACCCAGAGTCCTCAGTGAACTTCTGATTGGGCCCCATGATCTGAGCAGGCCAGAGTCCCAGAGAGCTCCCAGGCTGGGGTCCAGGGGAAGGGATGCCTGGGTCCCTTGGTATTGATGGCTCTGCAGGCCTGAAGGCCTCCACCACTCACCCTGCCCCAGTCAGGACTGGCCCTGAGGTCTGTGCTCCCGCGGAAGACTTGGCTCCCTGGGACCAGGCCCCCTCCCAGGGCCGCCTGCATGCGCATCCTCACCCCAAGGGTCCAGACCAGCTTCCTCCGCAGCCTCACCCTCCACACTCCAGGAGCACCCAGAAACTCCAGCTGCCCTCCCCTTCCCTAGGGCTTCAAGGCCCGCCACCCCAAGGCAGGCAACTGCAAAGCTGGGAGTGGGGTGGTGGTGATGGGCCGGCGGGCTCATTGTCTGCATCGATGAACGCACCACTCAGGTCACAACGGGGACATCGATGAACGCACCACTCAGGTCACAACGGGGACACGGCCTCCATCCCTCCGCTGTGGTGTCCGAGGTTCCCACCTCATGTTCCTCGGTCCCAGGCCCTGACTCTCCGGGGTGCTGATGCGCCGGGCTCTTCCCTCTGCCTCCTCTTCGACCTCGCGTGTGCAAGGCGCCCTGAGGTGGTCTCCCGGTGGCTCTGTGCCCTCCCTGACAATCCTTCTGAACTTCTCGGGAGACGTAGAGTTGCTCTGGCCCCTCAAGCCCTCCACGCGTCAAAGGCAGTCACCCTCCCGGACCTCCTCTCGACACTCCAGGGCTCTCCCACCGCGTGCACCTGCCTCGGGGCGTCCCGACCTCGCCTTTTCAAGACCCAGCCCAAGGCCGCATCCTGCAGAAGCCCTCCAGACAGCCCTGTCTGTCTCAGGGCGGCTCCCTCCACCGTCCTCGCCCGACCCAGCGCGTCGCGCCCGCCCTGGCCCCTTCCCCTGGAGACCCAGGCTCAGGCACAGGGGGCCTGGAGAGCTCCGGGACCCCGGCCCGGCTTCTGCCCTCGCGGCCGCGCGGCGGGGCCTCACCAGTGCGCAGAGCCAGGACGAGCCACAGAGCCACGCTCGGGCCCCGCATGTTGCAGGCGGGCGCCGGCTGGGGTCGGGCTGGATCCGGGTCCGGGGCCGAGCGGGTCGGCAGCAGCCGAGCTTCCTCTCTCCTCCTCGCGCTGGCCCGCAGCTCCTTAAGCGCGGCCGGGCGTGCCTCCGCGGTGTCCACGCCCCTGGGGCACCCGTCCCCCCCGGCCTACCCCGGGCCTGGACACGGGGGCTGACCGGATCGGCCTTGGCTTTCGCTCTCGCGCCCCCTGCTGGAGCTTCGTCCGGCGCGGGGCTGGGTCGAACTCGGACCCCGGCACCGCGGCTTGGGCTCTTTCCCCTCCACCTGCCCCGCATTCCAGAGCATCCTCCCTTCCCCTTGTCCTGGAAAGACCCCGAATATCAGGTCTAGCTGGAGAGGGAAAAGCTCAGGTCTGGGGGAAAGAAGGGGTCAGAATCCAGAGTCCGAGCTGGAGGGACAGCGCCAAGGCCTCTAACTCTCGCACACGGGCCTCCCTCCCAACACACACATTGAAGGGTCTGGGGACACAGGGCAGCCTGGGTGGCCACGGCCCTGGCTGGGGGAGCTGGCTGGGGATCTCACGGCCCAGGCGCCTGCCTCTCCCGGCCTAGAGAGGGCAGGTGACTTGCTGGGGTCACGCCTCCAGTCCGAGGGCAGAGCTAGCTCACTCTGTCATGCTTTGGAAGATGGAAAGAGGACTGAGGAGGCATTGGAAGAAGCCGAAGAGCACAGATAAGGAGAGGAGAGGAAGGGAGTGAAGGTGGTGAGGGAGGAAAGGGCGGGTTTACCACTTTTCTAGGCCATTAATCCTCAAAGTGTGGGCCCCAGACCAGCAACATCAGCATCTCCTGGAAGCTTACTGGAGATGCAAATTCCCCGGCACCACCTACGACCCACTGAACCAAAAGCTCCGGGACTGGGGCCAACAGTCTGTTTTTATTCTGGCGCACAGCAAAGTTTGAAAGCCACTGTCCTAGGCAGACCAGAGCTGCAGCTCCCCATGTGATCAGGGACATGAGGAATGCACAGCAGATATTGTTAGTCATCTGCCTCCACTTACGTCCCCACCTGTTGTCCTCGCCCCTCCTGAGTACTCAGCAATGAGAGCCGTCTCCGTGTGGGAAGAGGAGATAGGCAATCTGACCCCTGGGTCTGGGAGCCTGCTTGAGCCTGCTCTGGGCCCTGAGGAAGCCCTCACGCCTCCAAATGGGCCATGATACTTATCACACACTGAGATAACTGGTGGAGGGAATGTGGCCTGCGCTTCAGGAGTCCTGAACTCTACTCTCGTCATCACTGACTCACCGTGTCACCTTGGGCAAGTTCACTCCCGTGTCGGCTTCCGTTTCTCTGAAACAGGTAGGTCATGATGGCTCTGATACGCCATCTCCTTCCCCTCCTGTCTGCTCTGGAGATGCTGAGGAGGGCATGCACTGTGGAAGCTGCTTCTCCATCCCTAACTGATCAGTTGGGACAAGGGGGAACTTCTTTCTAATTCATACAAAGTCCATCTGGACTAGTGGGAAGCCCTGCCAGAGGGGATATGGGCTGTCCTAAGAGGATGGGATAAATAGAAGTGTCCTTAGCAAGCCTCACCCTCCTGACCACAAGGATAAAAAGGCTTAGGATAAAAAGGCCTATTTTGCCACACCCCAGGAGCCACCAGAAAATTACTGGCAGCATCTGCATTTTCTTACTGAGTTATTCATTTATTTAGTAGGAGTCTCACTCTGTCACCCAGGCTAGAGTACAGTGGCATGCTGATGGCCACCACAGACTTGACCTGCTGGGCTCAGGCGATCCTTCCTCCTCAGTCTTCCAAGTAGCTGGACCTACAGGCACATGCCACCACACCATGCTAATTTTTTTTTTTTAATTGTAGAGACGAGGTCTCGCCAAGTTGCCCAGGCTGGTCTTGAACCCCTGGACTAAGGCAACCTTCTTGCCTCCACCTCCCAAAGTACTGGGATTACAGGCATGAGCCACTGTGCCTGGCAGGATTTGCGGTTATTGACTCAATTGTTCCTTCTGCAAAACTCCAAGTGACACTGATAAGGAGTCAGAACAGCTACAAACCGAGAAGTTGGGTGAGCTCTTTCACAAGGAGGTCCTTCCCTTGTCTCTCGGGGGTCATTCCTCAACTGTGACTCATTAGTGAACTTGCTATCTCTGGGCTCCAGGGGCTTCTACATTGTCAGGGCCATTTGCTGGACCACAGCATGGATTGTATTGATACCTGCGTTTAGTGAGGAGCTCTGTTTCAGCTTGAGTCTGGATTCTGACATTTTTGGAGTGACACCTGAGTGTGTCAGAGTGATGGGCAGGAAGTAATGAGGAAGTAGTAAACCAGTAGCCTGACCCACCACCAGCCTTCCGGAGGTACAGAAGTAGGTCTGAGGATAGTTTAATCTCCATTCTGGATTCACACTGAGGTTAGAGGGAGAGCACACAAACTAAAGGAACTAACTGTATGTTTGTAAGATATTGGGGCTAGCTGGGTGTGGAGGCTCACACCTGTAATCTCAGTGCTTTGGGAGACCGAGGTGGGAGAACTACTTGAGGCCGGGAGCAGCCTGGGCAACAGAGCGAGATCCCTGTAGTCCTAGCTACTTGGGAGACTACGATGGGAGGATTGCCTGAACCTAGGAGTTGGAGGTTGCAATGAGTTATGATCATACCACTACAGCCTGGGCAACAGAGTGAGACTCTGTCTCTAAAAATAAACAAACGAGCAAACAAACAAGTTGGGGCCTGAGCAACTCAGTGTTAGGCCTCCCTGATCCTACTCTAGAATGTGAAACACAAAGAGCTCTCCTTTTGCACTCGGCCAAAGACACAGCTCCAGGGAGCTGAGGAGCGGTACCTGACATGGGATGAAGTACACTGAGGACAGCCTCTTGGGACTCTGAGAGAGGGGAGGCGGCCTTTCCCAGGGGGCTGAGAACTTCCACCAGCAGGGGTGAATGAGTCAGCGAAATGCGGATGAAGGGCTACTCCACTCAGTACGTCTGAACTTGTGTGCTGAGAACCACGGCAGACTTTTGAGCAAGTTTTGGGAATAAACACATTTTAGTTTTTGCCCTTTAAGGGTATGTTTCCTGTGAGGCTGGACTCAGGGGGAAGCCCTTTTTATTTGGGCCGCATGATATTCTTCTATGTGAAAAATGCTGTGCTTGATGTTCTTTGTACTCATCACAGGGCCTTGAACATGGAGGATGGTTTCTAGACATGAACTGTTAAGTTTTAGGACCTTATTGCTGGTGTCTGATGCTGCTGAGGAGGAAGAAATGAGAGCCACAGGATCTGGGGACTAGAATGTCCCCGAAGAGCTGTCACAGCAGTTTCAGTGGCTTAGCCGGAAGCTGGACCCCATGAGGGTGGGGGTGGTGTCCTGTCTACCACCATTCCCAACATCCTGCATCAGGTCTGGAATATAGTAGATATTCAGCAAGTAATTATATTATTTATTACAAATGAAGGGAACAGTGCACAGAGGAGAGTATTTCAAGATATTTGTCCAAGAAAGGGAGAGGAAGGGTTTTTTTCAGGTGACTCAGGATCAAGGGGTAAGTTTCTGTAGGACAGGAGAGGTCTGATCAGAAGATATGAGGAGTAAGATCAAGACAAGCAGAGAGGCAATCCTGAAGGGAAAGCAGGCAGTGCTTCTTCCTTGGCGATGAGAAAGAAGGATGGGGAGGGCTTCACCTTGAGCCTGCGACCCAAGTGTAAGTCCCTCAACCCTGAGCTCAGTTTATTATTTTAATTATCAACCACAAAAGTTTTCTTTTCCTGAAAACTTTACGTGCAGTCCAGACTCTAAAATGCAGAGGAGGATTGTAAAGGCACAAAGATGGACTTTGGAGATATAGTTTTAAAGCCATTAATACCTCTCCATCTATTTCATTGAATATGAGACTTAATCTGAGCAGAAACCAGTATAAAAGGAGGTAAAGAGCAAAGCAGTAAAATCAAGGATACTATATTTGGCTCTGTCACTAAGACTTTAGAGAAATTATTTATACCCCAGCTACTGCCAAGGAGGGTTTCAGCTGACTTGTAATGAAAATGCATATGCACAAGGAAGAGACAATTGATACAAAAAGAAAAATCACAAAGCCTGTTCAGGAAGGGAGATATTTATACAGGAGCCAGAAAGAAAAGGAAAAGATTATAATTAAACTAGTAAATCTGGCTTAGAGATTTATAGTCAGATCTTTTTATCCACTTCCATCCCTCTTCCATCACCCCACACCCACCAATTTGCAAGGGAAGTTACCACCGTTACTTAAAGAAGGCTGCTTCCAGCCAATTAAAAAGTCACAGCAGTGAAGACTTGACCATGCAACACTGAGGTCAGCGGGTTCTGGAGAACAGAGGAGGTGGGCACTGCCATGGGTACTTCACTGGGGCAGAGGAACATAAGAAAAAAATGCGCCTTAATCTGAAACACCTACAGAGATCAAAACAGCGCAGGAAGCACACACTCGGTGTTGAGTGGACACCCAATGAACACCACAGGAATTCAGGCATCAGGGGCTGTAAGTAGGAAGGCTTCTGCAGGAGGGACTTAGGTTGGCCTTGGAGAAACTAGGGCTTTGAGAAGGGGACTTCGGTGGGGAGGACTAACAGGCGGGAGGTATGGTAGCAAGGCAGGGGTGTGCGTGACCAGCAGCCACAAGACATGGTCTACAGAGGGTGTGCAAAGAAGCATGGCAGGAAAGTAGCGGTGCCAGATGACTTCCTGGCAGCTTGCTCTGTTCCAGGAGCTCTACTTTTACGGGTAACTTAATTCATTTGGATTCAGGATACATGAAGGTCACTGAGGAGCGGGGGAAGCACAATCCAACCTGCACTTTAGGAAAAGTCATCTGGTGGCTAGCTGCATCAGCAAGGGAGCAGATCAGAAGCTGGGAGGTGACTGAAGGGGCCATTGTAATAATCCAGGCCTAGAAGTGGGAGAAAGGACCTGCAATAGAGTGATGACAGTGGAAATGAGAGCAAGAAAAACATGACATTCTGAAAGAATTAATAGTATTTGGTGTCTGATTGGATGCTTAGGAAAGAGAAATGTCAAAAAGCTGTAAGGTTAAAGTTTAGGTGACAGAATATTCTACGAAGTACAACCATTATCAGCTACAAGTAGAAAAATGGTTACAAGGTTAATAAAGCCTTTTCCTAGTGAGGGTAGGTATGCCAAATAAACTAGATCCTAACCAAGCACTGAGCTTTTGGAGAAAGAGACTTATCTCCAAAAGATGTCTCTTCTAGTCTTAAATACCACTAGGGAAGTAGATATTTTTGATCAAATGACATGAGATTTAGAAAATCTTTTTGTAGAGACTCATAGTGTGGAACATATGGGACATTCATACACTTCGTCTTGTCTCCAGCCATCCCATCTGTGAGGTAAATGAACCTAATTTTACACATTCTAAAGAAGAAAGATGACATCACCCTTTCTAATCTTTTCTTCCATCAGAAAATTCATGGTATCATTAATTCATTAGCAAGTTTCACATGCTAATCGTTTTGTGTAATGTCTTCTATATAGTTAAGTCATTCTAGTGTAATTAAAAATGGCCAAATGAAACTGGTCATTAAGAGTTGATTGGCTAAATTAGGTATAAATATATGCTCAATATGAGTAGTTTATTCCTACTTTGGGTAAACACCAGTCTCCAGGGGTTTAGTCTAGAGTCAATTTGAAGGACCTGAGTTTTGTTTTGTTTGTAAAGTCACAAGTGAGAAGTCATATTGTGGTAAGAAAAGATTGACAAGGTCGTGTGTGCTACCCGCACACAGAAAAAGGCCAGGCGTCATACCAATCAGGGGAGCTAGGGTCTGATCAAGAATTCTTTAAGTATGCTGCACTAGTTATTTTTCTATAAATCACGTAAAAATAAAAATGCACAGAGGTTACCACCTAAAGAAAATAGGTAGTTAATCACCTTGAAAATTAAACTGCAATCCTTTGTCCAGAGTTCAACAAGCCAGGTTTTTTTTAAAAGACCAGGGTTTTGTCTCCAAGGAGTCTTTTTAAAATTTTAAGGCCATTAGACAATTTCACCATTAGCAAATGGCCTGTTTTGTTGCTCGGAGTATTTTCTTTGCATTTACTCCTGTCCTAAATAGTCTATGTCCCTTAGGACACCAGCAGTGAGAATCAGGCACCAGTTACTGGCACACCCAGTTATTGGACCATTTGTTTCTCCCGAGGGTTTGAATTTCTTGTGTTCATTCTTGTAGTCTCTGTAAATAGGCTCTTGGAACCCCTGATTCTGCATCTTACGTTTTAGGGTGACAGGCTCCTGTGCAACTGCCAGAATGTGTGGATGCTCACAGTATGAGGGAGGTGGGTGGTCGGGGCCTTTCATGGTTTCCAGTATCAGAAACCCACTTCTGCTTGCTACTCCTTGCTCTTTGGTGTACGGGGGGGCCACAAAATACAAAGCTATAGTGGGAAAAACTGGAAATAATCCCAAAGTCCTTCAATCAGTGAATGAACAAACTGTGGATATATCCACAAAATGGGTTATTACTCAGCAACAAAAACTAACCAACCTGAGGCAAAAGGATCGCCAGAGCCCAGCAGGTCGAGGCTGTGGTGGCCGGGAGCGGCCACTGCACTCCAGTCTGGGCGACGTGAGACTCCAACTCAGAAAAAACCAAACAAACAAACAAAAAAACTAACCAACTATTGATAATGCAGCAATGATACAGGGACCCACGAATGTCCCTCCATGTTGTCATAGCTTCTAGAGAAGAGCATACGGGGGATTCAAGTGCTCCTGCACATCCTTGAAAGTCCCCTTGTCTTCTATGCCCTCCCAGTCAGTAGTTTCGGGAGATCCTTGACTTCCCTGCAGACTATACCCAAAGAGTAGATCCCTATTGACTCCCTTCCTTTGAACTATCTAGTATCAATCATAAGTCTTGTGTTTTGCGTAACTTTTGCAATGTGTGATGTCTTAGGCCTTGTAAACTTCTTTTATTCTGAATGTCACTATCTAAATGTAAAATGCCTATACAATGCTTTGCTGGTCATGTGGCTAATGTACAGGTACCGACAACACTGGACTATAAAGTTCCTTGTGAGGCCTGAAGGGCGAGCAGAACCATTTTAGAAAGACCTCCAGTGTCTCTCTGCTCCCTAGATTTGAACTCAGGAATAATCTTCTACCAGTTCTCTGCCCCTTTGACATCAAGGGGAGCAGCCAAGCGTTACTTGGTCCATAACAGCAACATAGATTAGTCTCCAATGTATTTTGCCAAGAAACCACACCCCAAGTACATTATTTGATCCTTTGTCTGACATTCCGGGAAAGGCAAAACTATAGGTACTGAAAACATATCAGCGGTTGTCAGTGGTCGGGGTGGAGGAGGGATTGGCTACATAGGGACAAGCATCAGAGAATTTTTTCAATGGAGCTGTTCTGTATTCTGATTGTGGTGTTCGTTACATGACTCTGTGCATGTGTCAAAACTTAGAACCATACACCAAAGAAGCAAACCACTGTAGACGAACAGGAAATATAAGCTAGTGGTGACTGGGAGGAAGCTGAGAGGATCACCTTGGGTGCTGCTCATGCTGTAAGTTTTGAGCTTCATGCTAGTTGCACAAGGCGATGTTGGTTTGTACAAATTTATTGAGGTATATGTCCACTTACATATATTATAGATTTTAGAATTATGTTATACTTCAATAAAAAGTTGAAAGACAGTGGGAGAGAATCCCACTCTTTCTTCCCGTATCTGTTTGCTATTACCACAGGTGAGACCACTAAATAAATCGTAGTGTGAAACTCTCCCTGGTCAGGTTTGGTACCTGTTTCCAAAAGTCTCAATGTCAAGTATCCTAACCACCACATTGTTCACAATGCTGTCGGGCAGACAAGGATTTACTGTTTTGCTGGCTCTTAGGTAACCACATTTGGGGGTGGGATGCAGAAAGACCTGTTGGTGAAGTCAGTAAGAAAGTAGTAAGTTGTGACTATTTTTAAATTGAATGAAAGAGAAAAAATTATCAGTGTGATATAAGTAATTTTTTCCACACGATTATCTTAGGCCTGTTTCTAGATTCTCAACAATTCTGGAGACTTGTTGGGTCTAGGACTACATAGAGACGAGCAGGGTTTTCCACTTCCATGTTTGAGACTGAGTTAGGGTGGGCCTTAATTAACATCTCTTGACAAAAAATAGAATCCTTCGAAGAGATGCAGCCAGGTATGGTGGCTCATACCTGTAATCCTAGCACTTTGGGAGGCTGAGGAGGGAGAACCACAAGTTTGGGTTTGCACTGAGCCGATTGTGTTACTATGTTCCAGCTTGGATGGCAGAGCAAAAGCCTAATAAAAAATAAGCAAAGAAACACAATTATAGAGACTGAAATGTAATTTTTTTTTTTTTGAGTTGGAGTCTCACTCAGTCGCCCAGACTGGAGTGCAGTGGCTGCTCCCAGCCACCGCAGCCTCCACCTGCTGGGCTCTGGCGATTCTTCCACCTCAGCTTTCCAAGTAGCTGGAATTACAGGCATGTGCTACCACACCCGGCTGATTTTTTGATTTATTGTAGAGATGAGGTCTCGCTGCCCAGGCGGGTCTCGAACCCGCAGGCTCAGGCAATCCACTCACCTCAGCCTCCCAAAGGCGTGGGATTACAGGCTGAGTCACCGAGCCCGGCTCTGAAATGTAATTTAACTAAAGTCTGTCAAAGGAAATTTCTTAATAACTGATAAAGAAGAATGGACAATATTCTTAGTCTTATGCTACCAACCATAAACCCATCCCTAAGTCTGGGAAAGAACAGATATTGAATGGCAAGTATCAGATGGCAAGATTGGTGTTTTGTATACACTACTTTATCTAACCCTTACAACAATCCTGCAAGGTATTCAAATCCCATTTAAAATTTGGCAAAAAATGGCCAAGCGTGGTGACTCATGCCTGTAAACCCAGCACTATGGGAGGCCAAGGTGGGAGGACTGCTTGAGCCCAGGTGGTCCGAGACCAGTCTGGGCAACATAGCAAGATCCTGTCTCTACAAAAAGTAAAAAAAAAAAAAATTAGCCAGGTGTGGTGATATGTACCTGTAGTCCCAGCTACTCGGGAGACCACAATGAGCTGTGACCATGCCATTTCACTCCAGCCTGGGAGACAGCGTGAAACCCACAACACACACACATACGGTAAAATTAAGGCTTAGACTAGTTTAAGAGGAGGTGGAAGTGGCTTCTGATTCTAACAGAAAAGGAAATTAGTGTGAGTAATTTTTTATTTGTAATCTTATTCTCAAGCTATCTCAATTTTACAGATAAGTAAACTAAGAGGGATGATGTGGCTTGTCCAAGGTTACATAACCAGTAAGTGGCAGAGTGGCTTTCAAATCCAGCTCTGATTCTGCAGCCCACATTCTTCACATGAGAGTACACTGCCACCAAAGTCACTGAGAGATGTACTGTGCAACTCTGGAGGGAGAGAAGCAAAATCTTTAACACTGGACTAAAACACCAGATGAACTTACACTTGGGTCAGAAAAGTGACAACCATGTTTTCCACCATATTGTTCAAAATGCAAATTCCTCAGTGAAATAACACAAGCCTACTGATACTTTCTTTTAATCAGTAAATCAATCCTCCAGAGACTGAATAACTCAATTCAGCGCATAGCATGAAGAAAAAGGAATCAGTATGGTTAGGAAAATCACTTTCTAGGAGTCAGGAGTTAAAGGTTCTAATCTTGGCTCTGTTCCTGACTTGCAGTGTAACTTTGGTAAAGGCATGGAATCTCTGGACTTCTATTTCACCACAGGTAAAAGTATTCAAAGCAGAGAATCTTGGAAGGTAACTACTGAAATACTTTAGAAAATAAATTCTTCTCATTATCAAAGTCCCTGAATTGCCATCTTTGGAGTTTAAACATTATGTGATGTTTAGCAAGCATTTGCTAGCCACAGTGTATTTTGCTCGAATGAGCTGTAGAAAGCTTGCTTCCATCACCGATTAAAGAGCCCTACATAGTCATGAACAGGAAAGCAACCAAGCATGTGCAGCCACATTTAAGATGGCCAACTTAAGGCTATTAAAAGGCATATCAAAAAATGTGACATTACTTCATTAAACTCCTAAAACTGTTTATTACTTCCTGTATGTTAGAATAGTGTACTTTTCCCCTAATGAATATGGTTTTAACTTTGTTTTTATAGAGGTTCTTTCTTTGTATGTCACTGTAACAGGGCTAGGCTGACTTGTTTCCTAGAAATAGTCTTTTCAGCTGTGACGGGAATGTGTGGGTCAGCCTTTACCAATTGTGTGACTCTAGGGCAAGGACTTTAAGTTTCATTCCTTATTTGTAAATTGTTATCAAAATAACAATGTAAGTTACAGTGATTTACACAGTAGGGGCTGACAAATGAGACAGTATAGTATATTGGTAAAGAACATAGACTTGCGGTGAGAGACTTGGATACAAATACCAAGCACAGCTACTTACTAGCTAACCACAGTAAGTGGTTCCATTTAAGCCTTATAGTGAAGCTAGTTACCACCACCTTCTTCTTTAAGGAAAAAAAAGTGGCAATATACTAAAGAGGCTATTGTGCAGCACTCAACAATTAGTAATTTCATTATTAACAATCCTATATAATCTGGAAAGCTGAACACAAGTTAGTGTTTTCTTACAAAAAGAAATCACTGAAGAATACCCAGAAAGCAAGGTATATTGATTTTAACACATAAATGACATTCTTTTATAACTTCTTGATATTTTACAACACGTCACTAGTAAATGCTTTAAAAAGGGCTTATGCTGGGGGTCCTACTGTAAGGTGATTTCTGAAGATCTTGAGATTTTACAGTTTTCTTCTATTATTTTTATGTTTGGCAATCTACTGTATTTAGTGTAATAGCTGCAGCATGTATGTTTCAATGTGCTAACATAGTTCCAAAACACAGATATATCTTGATTAGGTTGCCTAACAGCTCTTGAATCAGTTTAAAAATTACACGATGCCTTAAATTGTTCCAAGACAATGTTAGCTGGTAAAATAACTTCTTCTTTCAAAACTCAAGACACATTTAACATGTGGATTTTACAATAACATTTATTAGCTGTTCTCCTCTTCTTCATAAATGGAATGGATAATGTTGATAATTCTTACAAACCAGTACTTATTTCCTTAAGAAACTGTGATGAGGAGGTTATCAAAAACACACATTTAATAAACAACTCCAAAGAGCAACGGGAAGTCAAATGATATTATTAATATAAAGGACCAGAGGAACCGATTTCTGAAGTCATTTCTATCTTTCACTAAAGTTTCTTAAAATTGCTCAGCATGAAGATCTGTGCAACTCTAGTGCAGAGCAGTGGATGGAAAGTGTTGAGGGGAAAACACACACGTAAATGAGGTTCTGCCTGTTTCCTATTAATAAAAGGAGAACTAGAAGGAAAGGCAGAAGACCAAAATCAAAATGAATGACAACAACGACAAAAACAAACAACCAGGAACCATCTGAATATTCTGTAGAAAAGAGGAGAATATGCCCATATTTTTACTTATAATATCTAATTTTCCTAAAGGTTTCTCCTCATAACCACCATACCCCCATTTTCAATTCATATGATTAAGGAAGATAAGTATATTCAATTAATATTTAATTTAAAAACCAAACAAAAAGTTAGGAGTAGGTGGCAAAAGAAAAAATATATTTTAAATATATATATGTGTGTGTGCAACTATGTAAAGAAAATAATTCCCATAGTTACAGAGTTTAGTTAAAGAAAGTTTTATATATATTTATATATATATTTTATTATAACAAAATAGGCAGTTATTGTGGGTAAAATATTCATTAAAATCTGACCTCTAAGAATACATTTAAAGTTTTAGGCTACGAATTGGATTCCTTTTCCAATGTTTTAATGATTGCTACATCACCACTGTAATGTCTGTTTTGTCTGTATTTATGACTATGACATTTTCTCAACCTCCTGTGTAAAAGACAAGCTGCCTTAGCACCTAAACATGGCCTCAACTCAGAAAATGTGATGATCATTACGTGTGTAGACACTATAAATAGTGTTGCTCAAGTAGATTAAAAACATTTGAACATCGTAATTCCTAGCAAATACACTGGGAAAAAAAACCTTCGAACAATAAAAGACTAAGAAGAATGCTTATGAAACATGAATATCCCTTGTGAAATTATGAAAGTTAAGTGAGACATTAATTTTGAAATTAAAAAAACATATTTTCCTTATTTGTTTATAATGAAATAATTGCACTGATAACAGAAGTCAATTGAGAAAAGGACGTGAGAGCTAATACATTGGCCGAACCATGCTATTAAAGTTAAGCGTGCATAGTTGCTCAAAGTCTACTAAATCACTGATTAAAACCACTTTTTCATTTGTATTGAAATCTGAAAAGAATGTATATAAAGCTTTTCTGAAAATCTCTTAAAGTTACTTTCCCTTAAACATTAAGGAATTTTACCACAATTTCTGCTTCTCCTCAAACCCTTAATAGCTGATCAGGCCATTCCATCTTCAGTTCTGAAAGATGGCCACAAACCAATAGTGACATGATAAAACATATGACACAACTTGAAGGAGACACATGTCAAAAGTAAGCAAAACTGCTGTCCATGATGTGTGGGATATGACTCAACATGAAGGAAGGGTTAAAGACAGACTCTAGAAGGAAAGGGCAAAGAGGGTCAAAGAAAATGGGATTGTGGAAAAGAGAAATACAGAAACATCAGTTTTCATAACTTTTCTTTTGCTGGAACCCAGATGTAAGGACCAGACTGTTCTTCTATGATCTGCTTGACTTGGTTGTAAATGTCTTCCAGTGTATCTCCCTGTACAATAGCTGTAACGATAGAAACAAAATCAGAAATCTCCATTAATTGTCTATCTTCGCCATTATAACTACTGGTGAAATAGTAGAAGCGAAATCTTGGAAAACAGCCACTCATCCAGAAGGTCACCATTTAGGTGTTGTTTACTTAGTAAAAACTGGTTATTTGGTTAATTTTCCTATTTGTATAATACAAAATTTTTCATTTTTAAAATTGATAAAAAACGCATTTTGGTGATTTTTTTCTTTTGTTCTTTTATCATCTGAGCATGTATTAGCTTTATTCTTTTGAAACAAATTATTTCCATAACTTTCCTGATTCCTCCATAAATACATATAGAAAAAAAGAATGAGTACAGTACCACAGCCAGCCAGCATGAATACTTTTGTGTTTTATTTTATTTTGGGGGGTAAGATCTTGAGGGGGGAGAGCCGATTATAGATTGATATTACTCTCTTCAGTTGCTAGAACAACAGATACTGAAGTGAAGGTGAACTGAGAGACATACTCTGGCTTACTAGTGGTTAGAGAATTTTAAAATCAATGTTAGGTAGTTTATTTGCTACCTGAAATAACGTGTGAATAAAAATACAGTCAAGCCGGGCTCGGTGGCTCAGCCTGTAATCCCGCGCCTTTGGGAGGCTGAGGTGAGTGGATTGCCTGAGCCCGCGGGTTCGAGACCCGCCTGGGCAGCGAGACCTCATCTCTACAATAAATCAAAAAATCAGCCGGGCGTGGTAGTGCATGCCTGTAATTCCGGCTACTTGGAAGGCTGAGGCGGAAGGATCGCCGGAGCCCAGCAGGTGGAGGCTGCGGTGGCCGGGAGCGGCCACTTCATTCCAGTCTGGGTGACAGAGTGAGACTCCAACTCAAAAAAAAAAAAAAAAAAAAGTCAAAATTACTAACAACGAATTCTTTGCAGATAGGTGAAACTCTGAGGTCTGTGAAGAATAAGTTAATAATAAAAACAAAACAAAACACAATGGCCGGGCTCAGTGGCTCAGCCTGTAACCCCAGCACTTTGGGAGGCCAAGGCGAGTGGACTGCCTGAGCCCGCGGGTTTGAGACCAGCCCGGGCAATTTGGCAAGACTTCGTTTCTACAATCAATCAGAAATTAGCCACAATAGTAGTGCGTGCCTGTAGTTCCGGGCAACTTGGAAGGCTGGGGCACGAGGATCGCTGGAGCCCAGCAGGTCAATGCTGTGGTGGCAGTGAATGTACTACTGCACTCCAGTCTGAGCGACAGAGTGAGACACCAACTCAAAAAAAAAAAAAAAAGAAAGAAACAGAAGTGGCTGGGTGCAGTGGCTCACGCCTGTTATCCCAGCACTTTGGGAGGCAGAGGCAAGAGTATTGCCTGAGCCCACGGGTTCGAGACCAACCTGGGCAACTTGGCGAGACCTCGTCTCCACAATAAAACCCCCCCCCCAAAAAAAACCCCATAAAGTCTCACCAGATAGTACTAAGCATGAGTAACTTTTTAAGAAAATAGAAATGTTTATATATAAATGAAATAATTCAGAATTATAAGTCAAATAAGTCATTTATTAAACTACAAAAAGATATTCAGTGATTCTGGAAGAACATCATAGATATATGTTTCCATGGTCTCAAAAACCCAGTATGAAATATCAATTGGAGATTTTAAGTAAAATTGTCTATTTGGCAACTAAGATTATACACACATAATAAATAGGGTGTATGTATATAGGGAGGGCTTATAATAGGTAGTTAAGAAAGTTTGACTAACCAAAAATTTTAAATAACAGTACTCACTAGTATTGGTTTTGTGAGAGTTCACATTCTGAACTAAATAAATATAGACATTTTTCAATGTCTCTGAAAACACAGTTCATTTGACAAAACATTTGGTTCACCAGTATGGCATCCTGATGTACTCAAACAACACAGGACAGAATCTCATAGTGTTTCACAGTTTAGGTTGACAACAGCAAAGGACTTATTTTAGGAGGAAATAATTATTTAGGAATTGGCCTGGAAAACATATACAGTCTGTTTACTTTGCAAATTCATTAATGGAATGATTAGGAAATCAGGATTCTCCTTGGAAAGGAACTGAAAGCATAAGGCTGAAGACACCTTAACCACATAGCTAAAACTACCATCACAAGTAATGATACAAATAGACATCATGAGCCTCCTTATGTGATGCACAAAGGATATATTCTTACTGCGATTCCTACCTGAAATGTATAATCTACATCTAATCATAAGAAAACATCAGACAAATCCAAACTGAGGGAGAGACATTCTGCAAAAGAACTGGCCTTTACTCTTAAAAAATGCCAAGGACATGAATAACAAGTAAAGACCAAGGAACTGTTCCAGATTAAGGCAGGCTTAATAGTCTACATTCACCTAATAAGTTAAAGGAAAAATTGAATAAGAAGATTATTAGGGAATCGCTACCTACTCATTTCTTTTTAAACTGTTCAGAGCACAGTAGGGGGTGAGACTCTGATGCTCTTTCAAAATTGTTTCTTTTTTCTTCCGGACATTCTTTTATAGTTTAATAAATGACTTAATGGACTTACAATTCTGAATTCTTTCATTTATATTTTTAAATGGATCAAAGGACAACTAATTGACAACAAGGGGCCTTCAGAATATATAATGGGGAAAGTCTAGTGTCTGAAATATGCTGTAGGGAAAACTGGATATCCACATGCAAAATAATGAAATTTAGCCCTTATATCATACAAAATTAATTATAAACAGATTAAAGACTTAAATGTAAAACCTGAAATTATAAAACTCCTAGAAGAAAACACAGGGAAAAGACTCCTTAACACTGGTCTTGGTTATGATTTTTAGGTATGACACCAAAAAGCACAGGAAATAAAATAAAAAAGTCAAGTGGGACAACTACATCAAATGGAAAATCTTTTGCACAGCCATGGAAACAATCAATAAAATAAAAACGAAACCTATGGAAGGGGAAAAAATGTTTGCAAACCATAAGACTGATAAGGGTTTCACAGAAACTCATATAACTCAACAGCAAAAAAATCAAATAATCCATTCAAAAAATGGGCTAAGGACCCAAACAGACATTCTTTCAAAGAAGACATACAGCCGGGCTCCGTGGCTCAGACTGTAATCCTGCGCGCCTTTGGGAGGCTGAGGTGAGTGGATTGCCTGAGCCTGAGGGTTCGAGACCCGCCTGGGCAACTTGGCAAGACCTCATCTCTACCAAAAAAAAAAAAAAATTAGCTGGGCGTGGTAGCGCGCACCTGTAGTTCCAGCTACTTGGAAGGCTGAGGCAGAAGGATCGCTGGAGCCCAGCAGGTCAAGGCTGCAGTGGCCAGGAGTGGCCACTGCACTCCAGTCTGGGCAACAGAGTGAGACTCCACCTCAAAAAAAAAAAAAAAGAAGACATACAAACGGCCAACAGGTATAAAAGGGGCTCAATCTCACTAATAACCAGAGAGATACAAATCAAAACTACAATGAGATATTATCTCACGCATGTTGATGGCTATTATAAAAAAGACATGAGCTAAGTGTTGATGTGGCGAATGGAAAACTTTGTACACTATTGGTGGGACTATAAATTAGTAAAGCCATTATGGAAAACAAATATGGAAGTTTTTCAAAAAAATAAAAACAGAACAACCAAAAATGATCTGGCAATCTCACTACTGGGTATATACCCAAAGGAAATGAGATGAGTGTGCTGAAGACTTATTTATACTTCCATGTTCATTGAAGCATAATTTGTAATAGTCAAGGTATGAAAATAACCTAAATGTCTGTCAAAAGATGAATGGACAAAGAAAATATGGTATATATGCTGAATGGAATATTATTCAGCCGCAAAAAGAAGAAAATTCTGTAATTTGTGACAACATGGGTGAATGCCTAGGACTATGCTAAATAAAATAAGCCAGATGCAAAAAAGTAATGCATAATTTTACTTATATGTAAAATAAAAAACGCTGAACTCATAGAAGCAGAGAACAAAATGGTGTTTTCCAGGGACTGCAGGGTAGAAAAAAAGGGAAGATGTTGGTCAAAGGGAAGTACTTTCACTTATAAGATGAATAAGTTCTGGGGACCTAATGTACAACAGGGTGACTATAGACAGTAGACCTTAACTGTCTTCACCACAAACACACAAAATGTTAACCATGTACAGTGACAGATGTGTTAATTTGACTGTGGTAATAAGTTTACAATGTGCATGTATAGCAAATTACATTGTACACTTGGAAAAAATATAAATCTTGTCAACTATACCTCAACATACCTGGAAAAAATGGATCAAAATTCATAAAAGAGAAAAATCAGAGTTTGACAGAGAAAAACAAATCAAAATCTATTTTCTTCCACCCAAATATGAATTATTCCTGTACATGCTGTTGCAACTGATGTCCTAAGAAACATGCAATTTCAAGATTTTCCATCACTACTGCTTAGGCCAGGTGCATTTCCAACAGGACAAAACCACAGACCTTAAGGGTTTATTCTGATAACGACAGGACTAGTTACTACTGGTAGATATGGGCACAGTTCAAAATCCATTTGAATGGGTCAGTTCATGTGGCTTCAAAGCAAAATTCTATCATAAAGGGCACTGTCACACATGATTCCAACCTGTGAAATGTTCAGTAAACTCTTGTTCCAATTTCATGGCTCTCTCAAATGTTTTTCTGGCTTGTTCTTCTGTTAGACGCTTATTCATTTCCCTATGCAAATAAATTTAGAAATTGGCAATTACCACATTATAATACTTTTTGAAAAAAAGATGACGGAGAGATGACATGTAAAGCATAAAACCATGAAAAGCTGAGCTCTGTAGAAAATATGAGTATCGTTAAAAAATATATTCAGTCACTGAATATGCTGCTTTATACTTGGAATGACAGAAGGGTTTTTGACACATTCTGCACTGGCTCAAAGTAGCAAAAGGAAAAAAAAGTCCTACATCCTAAGCATTAATCTATGACAGTATTGGCTTTGATGAAAATTTCACACTATGACTTTCACAATGACTTACAGATCTACCTACCAATTTATAGAAAATAAAGAAGGCACATGAACCTATTAAACAACACTATGAGAAGGCAATCAGAAAACAGTTTGGAGAAAACTCTGCAGAAAAAATGACGTGGTTTCTTTCACAAATAAATGGGGAGAAGGCCGGGCTGGTGGCTCAGCCTGTAATCCCAGCACTTTGGGAGGCTGAGGCGAATGGATTACCTGAGCCCGCAGGATTGAGATCAGGCCGGGCAACTTGGTGAGACCTCATCTCTGCAATAAATAAAAAATTAGCTGGGTGTGGTAGAGTGTGCCTGTAGTTCCGGCTACTTGGAAGGCTGAGGTGGAAGGATCACCAGAGCCTAGCAGGTCGACACTGGGGCGGCCATGGCTATGTCACTGCACTCTAGTCCGGGTGACGGAGAGTGACCCCAACTTCAAAAATAAAATAAATGGGAAGAGGAGAAATGTGGAGGGAGAAACTACAGATTAAAAAACATAACCAATTGCTACACACAAACCTTATTTGGAACTTAATTATAAAAAATTAAAAAACAAAACTTATGAAATAGACATATTTGAACTGATATCAGATTGTTATTTTAAGTATGATAATTACAGTAGTGTCTTTCTAATAGGAAATGATTATCTTTCAGAGATATACTGATATATAGACAAAATGATATGTCTGGGATTTGTTCAAAATAATCTGGAATGAAGGGGTAAGGAGAGGGAAGGACAGACGAAGCAGGATTGCTCATGAGCTCATAATTATTGCTGCACCTGAATTAATATATAGGAGTTTGTTCCCAGCTTAAGAAGGAAGGCTTTCAATATTTTGCCGTTAAGTACAATGTTTGCTATGATACCCTGTAGAGTTACTGTCTAGTGTTCTTTCATTTTACCCTATAAAATTACCTTCAGAAATTCCTGTAGGGTAGGTCTAGTGGTAATGAACTCCCTCAGCTTGTGTTAATTTCTCCCTCAATTCTGAGGTACAGTTTTGCCATATATAGGGTTCCTGGTTGACCTGTTTTTTTTTCTTTCAGTGCTTTTAATACATCATCCCCTGCCTTCTGACCTCCAGTTTGTGATGAAAATCTGTTGATAATCTTACTGGGAAATCCCTTGTACATGGTAAGTTGCTTCCCTCTTACTGCTTTCCAGACACTTTCTGTCTCTCGACAGTTTGATTATAATGTGCCTCAGTATAGGTCTATAAGTTTATCCCACTTGGAGTTCACTGAACTTCTTGGCTATTTATGTTCATACCTTTCATCAAATATGGGAAGTTTCTCTCCATTTTAAAAATAATCTTTCTGCCTCTTTCTCTATTTTCTGGGACTCCCACAATGTATATATTGGTCACCTGATGGTATCCTCACAGGTCTCTTTGGCTCTGTTCAATTTTCTTCAATCATTTTTCTTCTGTTCCCCAGACTCAATAATTTCCATTGTCCTAAGTTTGCCGACTCTTTCATTTGCCTGTTAAAATCCACCTTTGAATTCCCCTAGTGAAATTTTCATTTCAGCTATTGTACTTTTTAACTCTATAATTTTTTAGGTTTCTATTTATAATTCCATTTTGCTCATATCATTTCCTTGACTCTCCTCCATATCTTTTAGTTTGCTAAGCATCTTCAAGACAGTTGAGTTACAGTTTTTATCTAGTAAGTCTAACATCTGGTCTTTCTCAGGGACAGTTTTCTGTTTATTTTTCCTTTGAATGGGTCACACTTTCCTGCTCATTTGCCGTGTGATTTTTTTGTTGAAAACTGGATATATGAATTTTATGATGTGGTAGCTCTGAAGATTAAATTCTCCCTTCCCCAGGGTTTGCTGTTTTATTTAAAATTTAATTTTATTATTTATCTACAGTGCTCCTGTGCCAGGGATCAGCCTGAAGTGCACCTAACTTAGTCTTCTCAGGTATTTTCCAAGCCAGTGCTTTTCTTTTTTTTGAGTTGGGAGTGTCACTTTTGTCACCAGAGATGGAGTACAGTGGCATGCTTATGGCCACTGCAGCCTCAACCTACTGGGCTCAGGCGATCTTTCTGCCTCAGCCTTCCAAGCAGCTTGAACTACAGATGTATGCCACCATGCCTAGCTCCAAGCCAGTACTTTTCCATGAACATGCATGGCGACTTTGCAAATTCAGCCCCCTACTCACACCCCAATATGTGGTTACTTTTTTTTTTTTTTGAGTCAGAGTCTCACTCTGTCACCCAGACTGGAATGCAGTGGCCGCTTACGGCCACTGCAGCCTCGACCTGCTGGGCTCCAGCGATCCTTCCAAGTAGCTGGAACTACAGGTGCGTGCTACCATGCCCAGCTAATTTTGGATTTTATTGTAGAGATGAGGTCTCACCAGGTTGCCCAGGTGGGTCTCTAACCCGCAGGCTCAGGCAATCCACTCACCTCAGCCTCCCAAAGTGCTGGGATTACAGGCTGAGCCACCAAGCCCGGCTATGTGGTTACTTTTAAATGTCCTGGTCTGGCTTCCAAAAAGGGAAAAAGACAAAGTAAAAGAGGGGAAGGGGAGAGGTACTGGCTCTTTAAATCTTAAAAAGTTACTTCAGTCTCAGGAGGAAGGGGCTTGCAACAATGGCTGCTACCAGGTTAAAAGCTGAAATTAACTTTTCAAACCTTCCTCTGAAAGCAGGAAGCCTTCAATAGTCTTCAGAGTTCCAAAACAGTTATATCAAGTAGATTCTGCCAATGCAATGGTTGCCTAGGTGAGGAGAGAGATTCCTGGTGTTCCCTACACTGCCATCTTCCCTCTAGGCTCCACCACTAATTCATTTAAAAAAATTTCTGTCCCTCTCCTCCTCAGGTCTTAAATATCACCTCAAAACTGCCACCCCTGCTCCAAAATGGACTACTCCTCCTTTCCCTCTATAGCACTATATGAGGGAGGACCCCCCAAAACCTGGAATTATCTTTTTGGAGGGTAGATCCCTTGTAGGTTTCCCCTTCCAGCTAAGTGTTCTAGGAACCCATTTGCATGGGTGTTCTAGGAACTCATTTGCATGGGAACCCATGTACCAGCAAGCGTTGTTGTGAGAGGCTGCATTTGGCTCCAACACATTTCTTTTTTTGGAGATTGTTTCAATGCATTTGCCCATTTCATGACGGGAGATTTACCCACACTGTTCTGAGTGTTTAGCAGTTTTTGACCAAAAATGGCATGACCCTCATGCCCTACCCTTCCCCTATTCACCTGCTCTCACCCCGATCCCAAATGAAAAAGTTCCCAAAGGAAAATATTTTGCCTATGTGGAAGAGGTAAAACAAAAAAATGGCAGAAGCACTAAAAGGCATCAAAATTGGGGAGTTCAAAAACTGGAGCAGTGGATGAAGCATCTCGATAGGTGTATAGTATCAAATGGAGAGTACTTTGAAGGTGACTGCACTCAAGACATTTCGCCAATCACCTACTAGCAATTTGACTGCACTTTTTAAATGAAATAGTGAAAAATGAATCACTTCATATAAATAGTACAGCACTGGAGACAATTATTTTATTGTAATGATATTTGGCTTATAATGGAGTTCAGAACATTGAGGAACTTATTTACGACAAAAAAATCAAAATTTTTTTTATCTCTTATTTTTCTAACATGTGGTAACAGTCACCAACATGTATTGCAGGTTCACTGGCATATACTGTGCAATAGTAATTTGTTTGACATCTTCCATCTGGTGTTTTTCTGTTTTTACCAATGTAGTCTTGTTTTCGTCCTCTCACATTAATAACATATAATCTATTATCCAGTCTGTTGTTTGAAGATGATGTCTGGAAGGACACACTTGTGATTCCTGAAAATCACTTTTCAATTGATTGATCAGAAGCTTGACAAATTTCAGATGAAAGTCTTTTCATTTTTAAAAAAATGCGCGGTATAGTATATAAGAGTTAATAATGCATATTTCTAGTTCCCCAAAAAATAACTTCCTCCACCACTGAAAAGATTTTCACAAAAACAATATGTAGAAGCATATTGATCCACACCACTCATATGTGTAATATAACTTAGAATCATTTCAGAGGCGAGGATGGGTGGCTCAGCCTGTAATCCCAGCACTTTGGGAGGCCGAGGTGAGTGGATTGCCTGAGCCTGAGGGTTCGAGACCCGCCTGGGCAACTTGATGAGACCTCATCTCTGCAATAAATCAAAAATTAGCCCGGCGTGGTAGCGCACACCTGTAGTTCCAACTACTTGGAAGGCTGAGGCGGAAGGATCACCGGAGCCCAGCACGTTGAGGTTGCAGTGGCCGGGAGCGGCCACTGCACTCCAGTCTAAGTGACAGAGTGAGACTCCAACTCAAAAAAAAAAAAATAATAATTTCAGGCTTTTTGACTGATCTAATATTTCCACCATGTAATGCCCTATGGTAGATTTCACTCCTACATGATTCTGAGTGCTGAGAATTGTAACAATGCTTTTGTCCTTCCATGCTAGAAGTGTATTATTTTTCCTATTTATAAATATATATATATTTTTCTATAAATAAATAAATATATATATATATTAAAAACCTTGGCTTCTTGAGTTGTGCTGGTATTCCCTTTTGGTTGACTTTGTACCAGTAAGATGACAATTCATCTTTAGCAACTCTTCTGCTAGGATAATACTAGTGAAATATCTGTCAGTAAACATGTGGTATCCTGCTGCATTGGGAACTTTTTCCAACAACTTTTTATATAAATGTAATGGAATTCTGGCACTTACTGGACTATCAGGTTGAATGATGTTTTTGGATGTTATGCTGGCATAGTAGAGAAGTACTGAAAAAATATCCTGTTTTTGAATCAGCCAGCGCATAAATGCGTATACCCCATTTGGTAGGCTTATTTGGATCGTATGTTTTATATACATATTATCAATGATACCCTTTAAATTGAACTATGGATTCATCAACACAAATTGTCTGATGTGGTATGAACTATTGTGAAAAATTATTATTTTTTGGTTCAGAGTCTTACTCTGTTGCCCAGGCTGGAGTGCAGGGGCATGCTCATAGCCATCGCAGCCTCGATCTGCTGGGCTCAGGTGATCCTTTCACCTCAGTCTTCTGTGGCTGGAACTACAGGCGTGCATCACCATGCCTGGCCAATTTTTCTTGATTTACTGTAGAGACAAGGTCTTGCCAAGGTGCTCATGCTAGTCTCAAACCCCTGGGCTCAGGCAATACTCTCACCTCGGCTTACCATAGGACTGGGATTACAGGTCTGAGCTATTGCGCCTGGTCCATTACAAAAATTTGAATTGATATATTCCAAATAATTATTGACCTTTTGAATACAGGTGCTGATCGTTCCATCACTCAACACTGGTGTATTCAAGTGAAGCATCCAGAAGATTTGCATAAACCTTTCTCTACTGAATGTTTCTGAAAAGAATATTTTACTTAAAAAAAAAAAACTTTTATTATAAAGATGTGGGGTACAAGTCAGGATTAGGCATGTAAGTAATCTATGTGCAGGTAAAATTTAGGCCTCCAACTGGTCCTCATTTTCCCTGGTTTAGGACTAGGTATTCTTTGTGTTGTTACATGTCCCCAGCTTCCCTCCCACCCCTGCGACTGACAGCCCCTCCCCTGTGTTATTATGATTAATGTTCAAGTTACACTTATGAGTGAGAACACAGGGTAATCAGTTATTTGTTTCTGGATAGATCACTAAGTAAGATTGCCTCCAACTCTATCCAATTTGCTGTAAAGTCCATGATTTTGTCCTTTATGGCTGTGTAATATTCTATTGTGTTTATATACCACATTTTCTTTCAATGAGCAGTAGAGTTGATTCCATATATTTTACTATTGAAAACAGTCGGCCAGTACTCAAGCAAATTTGGAACCTAAATTATTCCCGTATTAGGATAACTGCAATAAAAGTTTAAAATTCCTGTCAATATCACGCCACTTATGCCGAATTGATTTGTGTGATAGCTGCTTTTTCCTTTGCTTCATCCACATAAGAATTTCTTTTATTACACTATCCACTAATTCACTTGTAAAACACAGAGTAAAATAGTCAATAGGTTTTCTTATATTACTTGTTATTTGTGATCCTATAGTTTGAGAGAGAGAGAGAGAGAGAGAGAGAGAGAGAGAGAGAGAGAGAGAGAAGGAGGGAGGGGAGAGAAGAGAGAGGTTTTGGCATCAAATTAATGCTCATAAATTAGCTGAAGAGTTTGTATAAGATTGTTTTAGTTTCTGGTGGAATTCAGTAAGTCTTCTAGGCTATGTATTTTATTTGTGAAAGGGCTTTTTAGACAGATTCAAGTACAAGACTTGTAATACGTACAAGACTATTTAGATTTTCTAGTTCTTTTTTCCTTTTCTATTTCTTAACATTTTTTGAAGTATAACTTTCAGAGAAGAGCAGTATCAAATGGTTTGATTAATTTTCACAAACTTACACATACCTGTGTATGTAGTACTTAGATCAAGATATAGAGTTATTACTAGCACCCTAGAATCTCAGTGTGTTCACAGTAGTCACCAACTCATCCTTAAAAGGCAAGCTCCATTTGACTTACAAACAGTGATTAAATTTGGAGTCACTGAACATATATATTTTTAGCTCTGAGTTTGTTTTTTTTTTTAACTCAAATTATGTTTGTGAGATTCTCTCCATACTTTTTTTTTTTGAGTTGGAGTCTCACTCTGTCGCCCAGACTGGAGTGCAGTGGCCGCTCCTGGCCACTGCAGCCTTGACCTGCTGGGCTCTGGTGATCCTTCTGCTCAGCCTTCCAAGTAGCTGGAACTACAGGTGCGTGCTACCACGCCTGGCTAATTTTTTGATTTATTGTAGAGATGAGGTGTCGCCAAGTTGCCCAGGCGGGTCTCGAACCCGCGGGCTCAGGAAATTCACTCACCTCAGCCTTCCAAAGCGCTGGGATTACAGGCTGAGCCACATGCAGTTGGAGATTGCTCACTCCCTCTATTGCAGGATGTTTCATAGTGAATATGTCATAATTTACTTCTGTAGTCTATTACTGATGATCAGTTTCTTCTATTTTTTGGCTATTTGAACAGTACTTCTGTCAGCAATCTAGTACATACCTTTGGTAAACACATGTAAGCCTTTCTGTTGAGTATGTATCTGAGAATAAGACTTCTGGGTCACAAGTTATGTGTATGTTTGGCTTTAGGAGATACTATAAGCTATTTACCAATGTGGGTGCACCCACTTATGCACCTAACATTGTTATGAGTTTCAGCTGTTTCACATCCTTGCCAACACTTGGTATTTTTTGCCTTTTTCATTAAATAATCAGATGTGTGGGTAGTAGTACACAACACTGGGATAACTTAGCAACATCTCCTATGTTTGACTATTTCTTTTTTTTTTTTTTCTGTTTTTTTGAGTTAAGAGTCTCACTCTGTCACCCAGGCTGGTGTGCAGGGTCACACTCATGGCCACCCCAGTGTTGACCTTCTGGACTCAGGCGATCCTTCCACCTCAACTTTCCAAGTAGCTGGAACCATAGGTGCACACTACCATGCCCAGCTAATTTTTTGATTTGTTGTAGAGATGAGGTCTCATCAAGTTGCCCAGGCCGTTCTTGAACCCATGAGCTCAGACAATTCCCTCACCTTGGCCTCCTAAAGTGCTGGAATTACAGGGCTTGGGCCACGGTGCCCGGCCTAGAGATCTTCTTTTGTAATGTGTCCAAACCCTTTGCCTACTTTTCTATTGGGTTGCCTCTGTCAATCTTTAAATATCTACTGGATGTGTATTGATATCCCCATTCTCTTCCTCATACTGACCACTGATATTTCAATATCATTATCAATATATTTCTTTATTTTCCTTTCTTGATTGTTCTTAATGGTTTATATATTTTCAAAAAAACACTTTTGTCTTTGTTGATCCTTTTTCCTGCATGTTTTCTATTTCAGTAATTCCTGCTTGCCTACCTTTTTGAGTTTGACTGTTATTTTTCTACTTTCTCAAATTCTTAAATTTTAGGATTCCTTCCTAATGTTTAAAGCTGTATATGTTCCTTCAGCAAGGATATGGCATCCTCCAAGTTTGTTTACTTGGCAATTTTACACTATTTAGTTCAAAACATTAATTTATTGTGATTTCTTCTTTGACTCATTCAGAAATATAAGGCTTAATTTCCAAATACATGTGAGGGTTTTCTAGTTATATTTTTATTATTGGTTTCCAGTTTAATTTCATTATGGTTAGAGATATTTGATTCTGATCATTTAAAATTTGGTCCAGCATATATGATCAGTTTTGGAACTTGTTTCATATGCACTTGAAATCAATGAAAATTTTACAGACGTTGAATGCAGTATTTTACAAATGTCAAGTATGTAAAGTTTTGTTCTTTTTTTTTTTTTTGAGTCAGAGTCTCACTCTGTCACACAGGCTAGAGTGTGATTTGCTGGGCTCACACAATCCTTCCTTCTCCGCCTTCCAAGTAGCTGGAACTACAGGCATGTACCACCACGCCTAGCTAATTTTTTGATTTATTGAAGAGATGAGGTCTCACCAAGTTGTCCAGGCTGGTCTCAAACCCGCAGGCTCAGGCAATCCTCACCTCAGTCTCCCAAAGTGCTGAGATTATAGTCATAAGCCATCACACCTGGCCTTGTTCTATATTCTTAGCAATTTTTAAATGTTTGTTTTCTTATGAGTGATCACTGATTACTTTCTGACAGATGTGTTAGGTTCCCTTGTGATGATTTCAGAATTATCTTTTTGCCCCTATATGTAGCTGTCAATTTGTGCTTTATAGTTTGAGAACGTGTTATTAAAAGCAAACAAATGTGTAAATATATCTTGCTGGTGTAGTGAATCTTTTACTTTTATGAAATATTCCTCTTTATTTCTAGTAAAACTTCTTGCCTTATACTTTGACACAGTAGACAGCAGACACTCTTGTTGCTGTCCTGCCCATTATGCCCTTTACAATGTATCTTCTCTAATAAATTTACCTTCCTTAAAAAAAGTATACCTTGGCTCATGTTTCTAATCTCTTATTTCCAACCTTTCCACAGCTTAATATTTAGGGTATGTCTAATGAAAGCAATATATAATTGCTTCTTTTATCTTAACCCACCCTGAGAATTTTTGTCTTGTAATTGGAACATTTAGTCTAGCAATAGACTAATGTCTATTTATTGAAATATTTGGGTTCACGTATACCATCCTACTATCTATATCCTTTTTGCCCCACCAAGTTGCCCAGGCGGTCTCAAACCCGTGGGCTCAGGCAATCCTCTCACCTCAGCCTCCCAAAGTGCTGGGATTATAGGCATGAGCCACCACGCCCTGCCTCTACTTTAGTAATATTAATGATGATGATGATAGTTAATATCCCATACTGCTTATTTAATCGTTACAACAAAGTATGGTGTATATATATATATACTATTACTGTCTCCATTTTATCGATAAAGGAACTGAGATGTAGAAAGAGTAAATAAATTACCCAACAGTGACTGAATTAGTACTTAGAGGCTATGCCTCAGGCATTTATACTTACATGATATTTTCCATGGATTTAGGTTTAATAAAAATGGAGATTGGATAAAGTTGCGCAATCTGTAATCTCTTTATGGCATTTCCAGACACATCAAGGATACAGTGTTTGCCCTAAAATAGAGGGAATAAAGGAAAAAAAAACAAGTGAACCAAGCAAGTATTTTCACTTATATCAAAGGTATGTTTCCTACAGGTACAAAGTCTGGGTTATATATTTAGATCTCTGTTCACTTTAAGCAAACTTGTCATTTTTGTTAGCAAATTTTAGAAGAGAAATGGAATGAAAGCAATGATAATGATTATGAATAATTTGCCATTTGCAAAAATATTTAAAAGCAAATGAAAATATAGTCCATTCCTAGCTTTTACAAACCAGTATACCCTCAAAATGGTGACCAATAAAGGATTCCTATTTTTTATTTTGCCAAAAAAGATCATTAAAAATAAAGACCCTAGCTGGGCTCGGTGGCTCAGCCTGTAATCCTGCGCCTTTGGGAGGCTGAGGTGAGTGGATTGCCTGAGCCCGCGGGTTCGAGACCCGCCTGGGCAGCGAGACCTCATCTCTACAATAAATCAAAAATCAGCCGGGCGTGGTAGCACATGCCTGTAATTCCAGCTACTTGGAAGGCTGAGGCGGAAGGATCGCCGGAGCCCGGCAGGTCGAGGCTGCGGTGGCTGGGAGCGGCCACTGCCCTCCAGTCTGGGCAACAGAGTGAGACTCCAACTCAAAAAAAAAATAAAAATAAAAATAAAGACCCCAAACTACCATCTTCCCGTAACCATCATTTTTATAAAATGATATATAATCAACAAAAAGTAAAAAATCCTAGGAAAAAGGTAAATCTTTTAAATTAATAAATTTTAAACCCTAAAGCCTATTACTACTCCATCCTATTTCTCATTTTACTGGGGTCTGATAAAAATTTTATTATAAACTGGCATATGGGAACCCTAATTCTGGATTTAAATGACAGTTTTTCTTTTTGTTTTCTTTTTTTGGAACAGGGTCTCACTGTCACTCAGGCTGAAGTGCAGTGGCACAATCATGGCTCACTGCAGCCTCAATCTCCTGGGCTCAGGTGATCCTTCTACCTCAACCTCCCAAGTAGCTGTGGCTACAGGCACAAACCACCATGCCCAACTAATTTTTGTATTTTTTTTTTTTTTGTAGAGGTCAGGTCTTGCTATGTTGCCTAGGATGGTCTCAAACTTCTGGACTGAAGTGATTCTTCTACCTTGGCTGACAAATTGCTGGGATTATAGGACCAAACCACTGCATCTGGCTTAAACCTTTTTTAAAAAATTGGGGTCTCACTCTGTCACTCAGGCTGGAGCATAGTGGCACAATCACAGGTCACTGCAGCCTCAAACTCCTAGGCTCAAGTGATTCTTCCATCTTGGCCTGCTAAGTGCTGGGATTGTAGGTGGAAGCCATCGTTCTTAACTTTAAATGACAACTTTTCTGACATGCTTAGGTTCGCTGACAAAACCATTTAGGTTTTTAATAGTAATGAACACTTCCATGTTAAACAGGCTTGTACTTTTCTTATAATTTGTCACACGCATTTTATTGTAACATATTTTATATCATGTCTTCCCTCATAATTCATCTTCTGAGTTCATATCAATTAATGATAATTTAGTGGGCATAATTAAAATAAAAAATTTAATATTGTAAAATACTCCAAACATACAAAAAAGTAAATACAAACTCATACATCCATTACCTACTTTTGTCAGATGTAAATATTTTACATGAGTGACTAAAAATTTTAAAAATTTCACACTGAAATATTTACATTCTATCATGTTTGTTGTATTTTCTCCGTCTATATATGTATGTATATAATGATTTGGGAGTAAACTGAAGACATAATGCTCCTTTATCTCATAGTTCCTAAAAACAATCACATCTCTTACACAATCACAATATAATTCCAGTTGGCCATCTAATGTTCCTTACTGGAAAAGAAAAAGAAAATTTCCTTGTCCAGGATCCAATTCAGGACCACACACTGTATTTAGCTTTAATGTCTCCTGAGTCTCTATCCTTCTGGCATAGTTTCTTGTCTTTGTCTTTCTTGATCTTGGTATTTTTGAAGAATATAGAACATCTAATTCATAAAATATGCCTCAGTGACAGAAATATGTCTGTTTCCTATCAGATGGTACGCTACACATTTTTGGCAGGCATATTGTTGTGTTCTTCTAGTCGATCATTTCAGAGAGGTATATGATATCTATTTGTCCCATTACTGGGTGATGTTAGTTTTGATTATTTGTTTAAAGTTTTGTCTACCAGGTTTTTCTACTATAAAATTAATATCTTTACCTTTGTAAAACTGATAAGCATTTTGGGGGAAGATACTTTAAGACTATGAAATACCTTGTTTCTCATCAAATTTTCACTCATTAACTTTAGCATACACCGATGATTTTTGCCTGAAACAATTATAACTATGGTGGCTTTCAACAGCTTTTCTTCTTTTCCTTTTTTCTTTTTTTGAGTTGGAGTCGCACTCTGTTACCCAGGCTGGAGTGCAGTGGCATACTCACGGCCACTGCAGCCTCAACCTACTGGGCTCAGGTGATCCTTCTGTCTCAGCCTTCCAAGTTGCCGGAAC
This sequence comes from Cephalopachus bancanus, assembly GCA_027257055.1. Classification (NCBI taxonomy): domain Eukaryota; kingdom Metazoa; phylum Chordata; class Mammalia; order Primates; family Tarsiidae; genus Cephalopachus; species Cephalopachus bancanus. The sequence continues at coordinate 1,596,128 of JAPVLO010000230.1, read as the reverse complement.
TACAGAGGCATGAGCCCCCACACCCAGTTAATTTTTGATTTATTATAGAGATGAGGTCTTGCCAAGTTTCCCAGGTTGGTTTTAAACCTGTGGGCTCAGGCAATTCTCTCACCTCAGCCTCCCAAAGTGCTGGGATTATAGGCATGAGCCTCTGAGCCTGGCCTCAAGAGCTTTTCTAAAGTCATCAAACATTCTAATGTAAGGCAGCAACTTCTCTCCTTTCCACTTACTTACTAACATACAGACGCTCCTTGATTTATAATAGGACTATGTTCCAATAAATCAATTGTAAACTGAAAATATTCTAAGCTGAAAATACATTTAATAGACCTAATTTACCAAACATCATAGCTTAGCCTAACCTACCTTAAATATGATGCTCAGAACACTTAGCCTACAGTTGGATAAAATTATGTAATACGAAAACTATTTTATAATTAACTGTTGAATTTTTCATGTAATTTATTATATACTAAAAGTTAAAAACAGAATGTATGGGTACTTGAAGTAGTTTCTTCTGACTATGTGGTGTTCTTGCACCAATGTAAAGTTCAACCACCCTAAATTGAGGTCCATCTATATTTGTTTATATCATTATGAACCCTTGAATTCTTATTTTATTCTGTGTTATAATCTGTATTATTTAGATATTCTTTTTTTTAAATTTTTTTTTGAGTTGGAGTCTCACTCTGTCACCCAGACTGGAGTGCAGGGGCCACTCCCGGCCACCACAGCCTTGACCTGCTGGGCTCTAGCGATCCTTCCACCTAAGCCTTCCAAGTAGCTGGAACTACAGGCATGCGCTACCATACCCGGCTAGTTTTTGATTTATTGTAGAGATGAGGTCTCGCCAAGTTGCCCAGGTGGGTCTCGAACCCGCGGGCTCAGGCAATTCACTCACCTCGGCCTCCCAAAGTGCTGGGATTACAGGCTGAGCCACCGAGCCCGGCCTATTTTGATATTCAATCATCCCAGACTTGGTCAGTAGGAGGTCCTACAAGTTGGCTCCTGTGTCTTTTTGACATATCCTCATCATTCTTTGAATACTTATTTTTCTGGCACAGCAAAATGTCTTAGGTTCATCTTGTACTTTTCCAGTCCCAACCCTGGAACCAGGCATTTCTCCAAGGAGTTCTGGATCTTTTTAAATAAAGAATTATGTTCAGAAGCCAAGATCTGGGTACTAGATATTGTCACTGCTTACTGAGGTGTAATTTTTGGCCTTTTTGGTGGATAGAACAAATAAACATACAAACATATATGTAAATTCACATCTATTTTTATAACTATCTATATTAAAACTCATGGGTTCATATTCACAGCTCTAATTACCTAATATCTTCAATCCAATACAATAATCCTCTCTCCTTTTCTGACTGTGAAAGAAAATCTGGCGTCTACTGTTGAACATTTAGCCCGTATCACTCTGAAAAACAAACCTACTAATTAGAGTTGAATTTTACTTACAGATCTTTCTGTCATTAGTCTGGGTTCAAAAATTACTAGGATTAAGACTTCTCCCCCGCTTCTCTCTTCAAGGTAGTTAAGTATTCATCTGAAATAGTTAGGTTCATGTAGTTTCTTTTTGTGTATCATTTCGCTTTTTCTCCCTTTTCTTGTTAATCTTATTTTTGATTTTTTGAATATGTAAAATTCAGTTAACATAGTTCTAAAAGATAAACATTACATAGTTCCCTCTATCTTCATGAGTTCTTTATATACTGGGAATATCAGGGTTTTTCTTGCAAATTTTGTGCCAGTTGTCTTTTGACATTGTTAATAGTGTTTTCCAGTAGTTTTTGGAAAAAAAAAAGTTTTATGGCCATAAAAAAGCTTTTTCTTATTTTTAAGTGGTCAAATTTATTGGTATTTTTTCTCATTGCGTGTGAATTTTGATTCATGGTTTAAAAAAAACACCTTTCCTATACTCTGGTTATATTTTCTTCTGTCAATTGCATTAGAATTAATTTTAGTATATGGTGTGTGAAAGTATAGATTTATGTTTTTCCAGTTATCCCAATACCATTTATTAAGAGGTCCATTATTAAAAGCCCCACAGACTTTATTATACACTGTATTTCTATACACATAGGTCTTTACTGGACTGTCTTTTCCATTCTCTTGGTCTGTGTGAATATTCATGTGCCAGTACCACAGTTTTAATTAAGAAGACTTTCTAGTACACTTTAATATCTGGTAGGTCTAGAAACCCTTGTATCTTTTCTTTTCGTGTTGTCCTGGCTTCTCATATGAACTTCAGTTTGAGTTGTCTACTCTGTAAATTATAAAGTGAGTATTTTTATTGCAATTGTTTACTTATAAATTAACTTAGGCAGAACTGATAGTTTTGTACTACAGAATTACCCTAGCTAAGAACAAGGGATGTCTTTCTAATTGTTCAAGTTTAACCCTGTGTTTTTCTGAAGTGTTTTACAGGTTTCCTTATACAAGCCTACATATTTCTTACTCAGTTTACTAAGTATTTTATATTCTATTTATTATATTATTGTTCATGTATAGAAAGACTGTTAATTTCTGCATAGTAGTTTTACAAACTGCGACCTTAGTTTTTCATTTTATAATAGTCTTTTATAAAGGACTTATACTTTATTGTACAAAATAAATTTTATAACTTATTATATATAGTTTTCTAGTATACTACATTATCTGAAAAGAGAGTTTTATTTATTTTCCAATTCTTATGCAGAACAGTTTTAAATTTTTGAGTCAGAGTCTCACTCTGTTGCCCAGGCCGCAGTGCAGTAGCACAATCATGGCTCACCATAGCTTCAAACTCCTGGGCTCAGGTGGTCTTTCTGCCTCCGTCGCTAGAGTAGTTGGCACTACAGGTGCATATCACCACATCTGGCTAATTTTTGGTCTTCTACAGAGATGAGGTTTTGCTGGTCTTTAACTCCTGGACTTAAGCAATCCACCTGGCCCAGCCTCCCAAAATGCTGAGATAACATGCGAGAGACAACACATCTGGCCCTTGATTTTCCATACTCTTGAACAGGTTATGGAGCTTTAGAACTATTTAATCTTTGAAGATTTGGTAGAATTCCCTATGAAGGCATTTGAACCTGGTGCTTTTCTATGGGGCTGTTCCTTGAAAACCTGCAGTGTTTCTTCTAAAGAAACTGATTGAGCTTTCCATCTTTAATCAGTTTTAATCTGTCTTTAAACCAATTCTGGCAAATCATATTTTCTAAAAAAATTACCCATCTCATAAGAGTAGTTGTTTATGATTTTTATGTTTCAATGATTAATCTTTCTCATCATTTCCGGCTTCAATTATTTGTGATTTTTCCACTTTAAAAAAATAGGGTTGGCTAGCAGTTTGTCTATTGCATTATTTTAAAAGATATCTTTTGTTTTTCTACTTTCTACCTGATTAATTTCTTTAAAAAGTTTTAAATTACTGGCTGCATGCAGCGGCTCATACGTGTAATCCCAGCACTTCTGGGAGTAGAGGGAGAGGACTGGCTGAGTCCAGGAGTTTGAGACCAGCCTGGGCAACTTGGAGAGATCTCGTCTCTACAATAAACAAAAAAAATTTGGCCATGCATAGTGGTGTGCTCCTGTAGTTCCAGCTACCTGGCGGAAGGATCGCCTGAATCCAGCGGATCAAAGTGTGGGAGCCGTGATCATGCTACTGCACTCCAGTCTGGGGTGACAGAGTGAGACTCTGACTCAAAAAAACAACAAAAAAATTAAATTATTACTAGAAAAATAATATGTCAGGGATAAAAACATTTAAGTAGTTCAGAAAGGATACAAAACTGCACATATTTAAAGAACACAATTTGATTTTGACTTTTGTATATATGCTGAAATCATCACCACAATCAAGACAATAAACTTATCGCCCCCAAAAAGCTTCCTCAAGCCTCTTTGTAAACCCTCCTTTCCAGCCTTCCCCAAGCAATCACTGGTTTGCTTTCTGTAACTATAGATTAGTCTGAAACTTCTAGAAATTTATGTAAGTACAACCATTCAGTATGTATTCCTTTGTTGTCTGGCTTCCTTCACTCAGCATAATTTTTCTGGGATTCAACTAGGTTGCTGTGCATAACAATAGTTTATTCCTTTTCATTGTTGAGTAGTATTCCAGACTTAATTTATCCATTCACTGGTTGAGGGAAATTTGGGTTGTTTCTAGTTTTTGCCTATTACAAATAGAGCTATCAACATTTATATACATTTTTTTTTTTTAAAGAATATATGCTTGATTTTTTTCCTGGGTAAATACCTGTAAGTGGATTATACATTAGGTGCATGTTGAAATTGTTTTTCAAAACTGTTGTATTATTTTATAGTTCCACCAGCTGAGTATGAGTGCTGCAGTTATTCTATGTCTTTGCTAAAACTTAGTGAGGTCCACTTAAAAAAAATCTAGCCATTTTAATGGGTATGTAGTAGAATTTTATTATGGCTTCAATTTGCATTTCCCTAGTAACTAGTGATGTTGAGTATCTTTTCATGTGCGCACTGGCCATTTGTATATCTTCTTTGAAGAAATGTCTATTTAAATCCTTTGCCCCTTTAAAAACTGGGTTTGTCTTTTCTGTGTTGTAAGAGTTCTTTATATATTCTGGATGTAAGTTTTCAAAGTCAGATTTATGATTTAAAAATATTTTCTCCTGGCATATGTCTTGTTTTCTTTCTTTTAACAGAGTTTTTCAAGAGTAGAAGTTTTAAATTTGTCTTTATTTTTTCTTTTATGGATAGTACCATGGTATGGTATCTTAGAAATCTTTAACTCAAAATCATGATAATTTTCTCCTAGGTTTACAGTTTCAGGCTTTAAATTTATGATCCATTTTGAGCTAATTTTTGTATATGGATTGAGGTGTGGCTATTCAGTTGTCCTTTCTCTTGCTTTACTGCATTGGCTAGGACCTCTAATACAATGTTGAAAACAAGTGATCAAAGTGGATAGTCTTGACATGCTTCTGATCTTAGGGGAAAGTACTGAGTATTTTTTCTTTTAACTGTTAAATATGATGCCAGCTGTAGGTTTTAAAAAAAATTTTTCTTGGGTGGGGTCCAGAGTCTCACTCTGGAGTGTAGTGGCACAATCATGGCCACCAAAGCCCAACCTGCTGGGCTCAGGTGATCCTCCTGCCTCAGCCTTCCAAGTAGTTGGGACTACAGGCACGCACCACCACATCTGGCCCTTTTTTTTTTTTTTAATTTACTGTAGATGAGGCTTTGCTATGCTGCCAGGCTGGTCTCAACTCTCGAACTCGGGTAATTCTCTTATCTAAGCCTCCTAAATTGCTAAGATTATAGGTGTGAGCCACCACACTAAGTATGTAAATGTCTTTTATTAATTTCAGAAAGGCTTTTTCTATTCAGTTTGTAGGGAGGTTTCTGATCAAGAATGGATGTTGCATTTTGTCAAATGCTTTCTCTACACGATTCCGATAACAATGTGGTTTTTCTCTTTTAGTTTAATATTGTGAATTACACTGATTTTCTAATACATTAGATAAATTCTACTTGGTTATGATATATTTTTCATATGTTGCTAGATTAAATTTGCTAAAATTTGGTTTAGAATTTCTACATCTATCATCATGAGAGATGCTGAACTGTATTTTTTTTGTAGTAATATATTCAATTTTGAAATCTAGGTAATGATGAACTCAAAAAAATGATTTGGGAAGTATTTTCTTCCTTTTCAATTTTTTGATTAAAAATGTCCAGTTGGCTGGGTCTTTTTGTTTTCTAATAATTTATAGGCTTACTGCATTGTGATCAGTATTATTTGTAAATTACCATTTTATGGGATTTCCTACTATTTTTTTTGGAACCTAATATATGATCATTTTTGGTGAATCTTATGTGCTTGAAAAGGTAACTTAAGTGTAACATTTAATACTGATTATGCTGCTTAGGTCTTCCATATCCTTTATTATTTTTGTCTTTCTCTTGTACTGGCAGTTGTATGTTCCCAAAGTGCCTCCCTTTGAGTGCATTGTGTTTTTAGTTCTCTTTCCTACTCTGATCTAGCAGGCGTCCTTTTCAGGATCTTTGCACTTAGGGTGTAATTTCTCTTTCTGGCAGTGATTTTAGATCAATCTTAGGCTCATTGTTTGCTCTTTCCTTTTCCATGCATGTTTTCTGAGACTTTTTTTTTTGAGTCAGGTTACACTCTGCCGCTGAGGTGGAGTGCAGTAGCATAATCATGGCCCACCACAGCCTCAAACTCCTGGGCTCAAGTGATCCTCCTTGCCTTAGCTTCCTAAGTAGTTTCCAGACTGCTTTTATTCTCTACAAAGTCTGCTCAGGAAATAGTCTGCTGAGTTTTGATATTTACTTTTCTACTTATCAGTAATTTAAAGTTTGGATATTTTCTGTTTTCAGTTAGGCTGAAGGTGTGGCTTTTACATTAAATTTTTTTTCTTAAGAAATAAAACATCCCCCAAAAGCGAAAACTCCAATTTCCTTTCTTCTGTTCCCAAAGGGAAACCACTAGATAGTGGCTATAGATACATCTGAAATGTATTATGTATCGTTCCCATTTATGTTTTTAGGTTTATTAAACATAATAATGGATAAACAGAATGGATAGGTTTTTAAATTATTTTATTTTATTTTATTTTGAGTTGGTGTCTCACTCTGTCGCCCAGGCTGGAGTGAAGTAGCATGCTTCTGGCCACTGCAGCCTCGACCTCCTGGGCTCCGGCAATCCTTCCACCTCAGCCTTCCAAGTAGCAGGAACTACAGGTGCGCGCTACCACGCCCAGCTAATTTTTTTGTTTTATGGTAGAGTCGAGGGCTCACATTGTTGCCTAGGCTGGTCTCAAACCCGTGGGCTCAGGCAATCCTCTCGCCTCGGCCTCCCAAAGTACTGGGATTATAGGCTTGAGCCATCGCGCCCGGCTGGCTTTTTTATTTTTTAAAGTTTATATAAATAGCAGCATACTCACGGCAATGTTTGCAATTTGATTCATTCACTATTAAATAATTTTGAGATGTTTCAGTGTGGATATAACATCTAATTAGTAGATATACTAGTTTAGTCACTCTAGCTGCTGTAGTCCACTGCATGAATAAATCAGTTAATTATTAATTCTCCTTTGCAGACTCCAATTTTTCACTATTATAAAGTATAGCTATGAACATACTCATACATGATCCTCATGTGTGAATCCATACTTAGAGATATCAAGAAGAAGTACTTCTGGATCATAGGGTATACACATTTATTAGACACTGCCAAACTATTCTCCAAAGTTCTGCTAATTTATATACCCACTAACAATATCTGAGATTTTCCAGTTCCCAAAATCCATGCCACAAGTGATGACTTGTGGACATCTCTACTTTAAAAAAAATTTTAAATCAGAATTAAACAAACTTTTTTCTATAGAAAAAAGTTAACACATGGAAAATGGACAAACTGAATTACTGCTTTGTTTTTGTGAAGTATTTCATGATTGAGTCTTAAGCTATTAGTTTTTTTGTTGTTGTGAGTTTCACTCTGTTGCCCCGACTGGAGTTCAGTGGCACACTCACGGCCACCGCAGCCTCAACTTGCTGGGCTCAGGTGATCCTTCCGCCTCAGGCTTCCAAGTAGCTGGAGCCACAGGTGTGCGCCACCATGCTCAGCTCCTTTTTTTTTGGTTTATTGTAGAGACGAGGACTTGCCAAGTTGCCCAGACTTGCTAGGTGAACCCTTGAAGCCTCTCGCCTCTGTCTCCCAAAGTGCTGGGATTACAGGTGCAAGCCACTGCATCTGGTTTGTTAGTTTTGAAAGTATAAAATAATTTGCTGATGTTTACTTTCTAGGATCAACAAGAGATTAAGCATAGCAGTTATGCCTGGAGATAACACTGCTTTGGCCTTATAAGAAAACTGTTTTAGCCTAATGTTAATATATTATTAGACAGCTCTGAAGAATGCTTTCAGAAAATCTGTTTTTGTTAATGTTTTTGGGTAATTTCTATACTGTCATTTAATATGGAGGCTCAGAGGAGAAATTCTGTCTAGTCTCAGTACCAAGATAACTACATTTATCTTGAACATCTTGTTCATTTTCATGGACACTGTTGATCTTAGCTCCTTAATTATTATATGCTGGAAGGTTAGGGCCAAACACAAGGTCTGCCTCTAGCAAATGGTCTTAAAACAATAATTGTCTCAGGTAATCCCCTCAGGTCTCCTCCTGCTCTGGGAGCTTTTCTGTCCTCTCAATAAATTCTACTTTCTAAAGAAACACCAATAATCTTCCCTCTTAGATTTGTGTTATCACTTCTATTTTCATTTCCTTTGTCTACTTGCTTTATCTTGTATGCAATTTTCCAAGCCCCCTGAATTAAAAAATTTAAATGAATTCATAAGATTAATAAATATAATCAACGCAGTATCATAGATTCTACATTTTTTCATCAATATGAACTAAAAGATTTGACCCCGTTATACTTTCACACTGTCAAAGATATGTGTTATTAGAAACTATAGTCTGGGATTATGCTGATGCTTACCTTTTCTGCTACTTCTCGCACAGACTGAACACTTGTTCCATATAGATGATTGTTATATTGGCCAGCCTCAATAAATTTATGTTCCTGGATATCTTTTTCCATTTGCTCTCTTGAAGTCACAAAATGATAATCTCTCCCGTCTACTTCATAATCTCGTTTTGGTCTAGTTGTATCTTTAATAGAAAAGAACTTCAGGAAGTGTTTATATTAGGAAAAAAATTCATTTTCTATTTAAGTAATTATAAGTTCAACAAGATTAATTTAAATCTGAGAAATGACAAATAGGCAGATGGAAGAGTAATTAATAAAGTAACTAAATCTAAACCATTAAAATGGCTATGTTTACTTTTCCCACACACAGTGACAGGAAATGCTAAAAACAATAAATAAGAGATTTTGTTTGGGCTACTCACGAGGAACACAGGATCCAAATTTATCAGGAAATTCTGAGATCAAGTCATCATTTATCCTGTCTTTCATAGGTCCCAATATGATCACTGGTCGAGTGTAATTAACTATAAAGATAAAATGAATGTAAAAAGAAATAAACACTCAACAAATATCAATGTATTTGATTCTACCAGAGAACAAAAATATCTAACTGCTATGAATTTCTTTTCTCCTCTTTCTCCACTCCACTCCACTCTACCATCAACCAAAGATGTTTAACTTGCTCTTTTTTTAACTTTGACTAAGATCTTAAACTTTACTCAATCTTCTGCTAAGTCACAGACTTGATAATTCAACCAAGTTAAAATTAGCCTTTAGCAGAAGTGTTTCTCTATATTGCTAACATCATTTCATTACAAATGAGAGAACAAAGTACAGTGTTTTACTGATGGTTTTTGAAGTAGAAATTGTAGCGAGTAAAGAAGGGAAGAAAAGAAATTGGGTGTAGGAAGTAATATAATTACAGTAGTGATCTAGAAAGATGATCTATCAGAATTGTATAAACACTGGGTTATAAAGGATCATGCTGGAAGAAGGGAGATTAGTAGTGAGAATCAGAACACTGTGGTAGGAATTATTGAAAGAGGGTCATATGTAAGAAAAATATCATGAAAGTAGAATCAACAGGGCTTAGAATCTGACTGGATGAGAAAGAGGAACAGAAAAAGTTCAAAGGTGCTTTCAAGATTTTTAAGAAGGGTTGCTATTGGAAGGCTAGTGATGCTAGCTTGAACACTGGAAAAAAGTTGCTTTGGGAATAAATTACAATATAAAATAGCTAATATGAAATGACTAGATTCTAATATACCATGGGCTAAACCATGCTTCATAAGATACATTTAAGTAATTTTCTACAGATATACATATAGTAAAAAATATACAGTAAAATTCTAATATATTTTTTGAGGTATGAGTTACACCTTCTCTCCCCCACAAATTAATAAGTATATTATTCTAGAAGAGTATTAAAACATTAACAGGCTTTACAAACCTTCTTGTTGATTCACTGGTTCATAAGACAAGACATATTCTTCTTGACCACCTATTAAAAAGTTAAAGGACAGGAGAGAAAAATCTGTAAAGGTAATAAATGCTAATCTAATTATTTATATATAACATATAACTAGAACTTTCCTAAGAAGGTGACAAAGATGTCAAAAAGGTACTTTAATTTATGGCAAGATTTAGTTTAAAAAAAAGGTGGCAAATTATAAAATCCTAAAGATAAGTCTGATAAATACAAAACAAAATATAAGTAGGGTATTTAACCAGTAACTTTCTGTTATTGAATTTTATAGATGAAATATACTTAAAGTTTTCATTTGTGATGTTGAATGTTTGCTATTCATTTTTAACTTGGAGTCTATGAATTATGCTTTAATGAACAGTTCTACATGTATACATGTTAGGTAATTTGCTATATTTTAAAAACTATGCTTCATTTTTGGTCCCACCAAGTGTAATATTGAACATATTTTAAAAATAATTACAACTATCTTACAATTAAAAATTATAAATGCCAAGGTAAAAACTACTGTTACTATTTCACTGATGATAAAATTCACTAATTCAACTTTGCAAAAAATAACATTTAATACGAATTAAGAACTTTAGATAAAATTAAATCTCTTCAACAAAATGAATCACAGTTATAGTAAAGTATATAAATATATTTTGCTTTGAATTTAAAAGCACTTAAGAAGCTAAAGCATATGAAAGTTAAGTTAAAGGTTTAGAGCTTAGGAAATACTCTAAATAAAAGATAATTATACTTGAACACAATGAAAAGAACTAAACACACACACACACAAATACAGAAAACAAACTAGAAAAGACTTAACATGAGTGGTTCAATAAAAGCAATCAATATTAGATAATATATTTGAAGACTTGCTCCTTGATTATCCAGATTCTATAACAACTTTACCACTAATTTTGTCATTAATTTATATTATAGGTATGCAGCTGCAGGTCTTTTAAATCCATGTTGGCATACATACTTTTTCCTGTCTTAAAAGTATATTTGTTTTCCATTTTATTATTGTAGTATATAAAAAGATATCTTACAAGCTGTTTTTTAAAGTACTGGATGTAAAACAATGTTTTCATACTAGGAATAACATGCAATTTCAATATTCAACACCTTAATAATTCATGCAAATGGTGAGAGAGACAGTATATACTTTCATCACCTCTTTTTAGTACAGAAAGTCACTCAACTATTCTATAGTGGATTCTGGTTATAAATCAATAAAATGCTGAAATACAAGAAATCTTATTCCCATACAAAACCCCAAATCATTAACTATTGTGTAGGAAAAAACAACCAACCAAATGAAGGAGGTTTAAAAGTATATATTGTCAACATGAAAAAATATTAGGGACTCATATTAACAGGATGGACCTTTTGAGCAGCCATACTCATCTGTAATCAAGATTACTTTCATATTAGACAGCAGTAAAAAAAAGTTAGAAAAACAATTTTAATTTTTAAGGTGCTACAACTGATAATTTAAAAATGTCACATGCTTGTATAGTTCACTTAATAATACCGAGGATGTAATATGAAACACCAAATAAGAAATCAGTATTTTTTTTGGGCAATCATGAAAATTGTTTCCTTCCTCATTTCTTATGTCCACCAAGAACAGATGATAAAGCAATGACTTGACCGAGACCAGTATTAGTGATACAGAATAAGAAAGGAAATAAAGCTAATTACACTTCAGCATTTCTGAAAAATACAATTTTAATGCTTAAAGTAAAACAGAATTACTAAATAAAATGCCAAAATCCAAATTTGCCTCCATTTAACTAGATATTTACTGCTTACAAAAAATACATTGCACAAATATATGTGCCATGTGTATAAACACTTTGTAAACATAATTTTAGTATTTTATTAAAATACTATAAATTCATCTCTGTATATATATAGTATGATTTTATTTTTCAAGTACAGACGTTTACTTGGCTCTCCATGATTTGAAATTATTAAGTATTTAACTTCAATATCCCCTCCACAAAGGATATGTATTACTTGAGATTACAAAATAACAAGTACTTACGGTAACTACTTTCACTATCGCTGGCATTAGAAGTTACATGCTCTGAAATTGCAGGAAAATTAAAAAAAAAAGAAAACATAGTGTCATGAGTTTAAAAAGCTAATAAAAGCAAATTATCAAAAAAAAAAAAACCAGGGTGACATTAAAAAATGTTGATATAAACCACATATAACCAAATATTTTTCAAAAGCATTTTAAATTTTCTTCGAAGTTTAATTTTTTCAAATAACTAAATATGAAGCAGCAAGGGAAAACAAGCAAGCAAGATGATGCCTCATTTCTGTACAACAGTTTATGAACAAATCTATATTAAAAATACCAAGTAGAATATGACAAAAAGGGTAAAGTAATCCTAAATTAGTCCAAACGTAGACATAAAACTCAAAAGAGAAAATGTTGGCACCACTTAGATAATGAAACAGAAATGACTGCCAAAGGAGACAAGCTCTATTTGAGTAAACAGATGCCCATTTTAATGAAGGATTGCCTTGCAATCAAGAAATAAACAGATGATCTTGTTTCTAGTCTAGTTTCTCATTTCTGAAGAGAAATGAAAAGCCGTGTTCCTGAGATCACACAGACAAGGCAAGCTATGTATGTATGTATTTATTTGAGTTGAGGTCTTACTCTCTTATCCAGACTTACTCTCTTATCCAGAAGTGCAGTGGCACAATCAAAGGTCACTGCAGCCCGGAACTTGTGGGCTCAAGCAATCTTCCCTCCACAGCCTCCTGAGTGGCTGGGACTACAGGTACACGCTACCACACCTAGTTAATTATATTTTGTTGTTGATTTTTTATAGAGATGAGATCTCATGTTGCCTAGGCTGGTCTCAAACTCCTGGGGGCTCAAGCCATCCTCCTGCCTCAACCTCTCAAAGTGCAAGGATTACAAGATAAGCCACCCTGCCTGATCTAGATAAAGCATTTTAATTAATTAATTAATTAACTTTTTGAGTTGGAGTCTCACTCTATCACCCTGACTGGAGTGCAGTGGCCGCTCCTGGCCACCGCAGCTTCGACCTGCTGTGCTCCGGCGATCCTTCCGCCTCAGCCTTCCAAGTAGCTGGAACTACAGGCGCGCGCTAATTTTTTAACCTGGCTAATTTTTTTTTTTTTTTTTTTTGATTTATTGTAGAGATGAGGTCTCGCCAAGTTGCCCAGGCGGGTCTCGAACCCGTGGGCTCAGGCAATACACTCACCTCAGCCTCCCAAGGCGCAGGATTACAGGCTGAGCCACCGAGCCCGGCTAGATAAAGCATTTTAGATTGTCATAAGTTCAGATGTCTCAAGAAAAGTTAAATGGAAGGGAGTTCTAGGTGGTGGCATTCTATTTTAAAACAGACTAATATTTCCTAGCAATTCCGCTTTAATAAAATTGATAGTTGCAGCTTTGCAAAACATAGAAAAAGATTATGAAAATACACCCTATCAAAAATTGCCTGGCCCCTCCTTAAAAGTGACATTTCATGACTTGATTTTTTAGTAAACAACAGGCATGGTTTCTCATGCATGTAAATGTAATAATGGGTATTCTTTCAGTAAACATCTCTTAAATAAAAAGATAAACAATTTATTTCTAAAAACTAAAACTTTCAATGAGGGAAACCTAAATTTCATGTTAAGAAAAGGAAAACAAAATTTCAAGGATAAGAAAAAAAATTAAGGATAAATATCTCCTAAATCAAGTAGCACTACTAAACAGTACAGAGGATGGTTGTACTTAAGATTTCAAATTAAATTTTAAAAAAGTTCTTGAGCTGGGCATTTGTCTTATGACCACAATCCCAACATTTAAGAAGGATGAGGTTTGGGTGCAGTGGCTCAGCCTGTAATCCCAGCACTTTGGGAGGCCAAGAGGAGAGAATTGCCTGAGCCTGAGACCAGTCCCCTGGGCTACTTGGTGAGATCTCATCTCTACAACAAATCACAAAAATTAGCCAGGTGTGCATCTGTAGTTCCAGCTACTTGGAAGATTGAGGTGGAAGGATCGCCTAAGCCCAGCAGGTCGAGGCTGCGGTGGTCATGAGCGTGCCACTGCACTCCAGCCTGGGTGACAGAGTGAGACTCCAACTCAAAAAGAAAAAAAAAAGAAAAGAAAAGGCTGAGGCAGGAAGGTCACTTGAGGCCAGGAGTTCGAGACTAACCTGGGCAAAATACTGAGACTCTATCTCTTAAAAAAAAAAGATTCTTGAATTACTACTATGGTGAAAATATAAGTCTTTTATTCTAACCTCGTGTGTACAATGACAAGATTTATATATACTGCTATCTACTAAAACTTTCTTTTGTCAAAAAATTTTTATTTTAAATATGTGGGGAACAATTCAGGGTCAGGTACAAATGTTCATTATGAAGGTAGGTATCCTTGTTGATGATGTATGCCCTCCTTGCCCCCCGAGGCAGTTTCCCACTATTGCCAATCCTGCCCCCATTCTCCCCTGGCAGTTTCCCACTATACCAATCCCTTTCTTATAGTATTATGATAGTTGTTCACGGTTTGCTTATGAGTGAGAACGTGTGATACTTGGTTCTTTGTTTCTGTGAGCGGTTCCTGAATATTGTAGGCTCTAAGCCCATCCAAGTTGCTGTGAAGTTCATAATTTTATCCTTCTTTATGGCTGCGTAATATTCCATCATGTATATGTACCACATTTAAAAAATTTAGTTCTCTTTCGATGGGTAGCACAGTTGGTTCCATGTTTTTGCTACTGTAAATAATGCTGCAATAAACATGCATGTGCAGGTATCTTTTTCATAGAGTGATTTGAATTCCTCTGGGTATAGTCCCAGAAGGGAGATTGCCAGGTCGTATGGGGAGGTCGATTTTTAGATCTTTTAGGAATCATCACACTGTTTTCCACAGAGGCTGTATTAGTTTCCACTCCCACCAACAGTGCAGAAGTGTTCCCTTTTCGCGGCATTCTCTCCAGTATCTGTTGTTTTTTGAGTTACTGATGATGGCCATCCGGACTTGGAGTTAGGTGGTATCTCAGTGTGGTTTTAATTTGCATTTCTCTGATGACTAGTGAGGCTGAGCATCTTTTCATATATCTGTTGGCTGCTTGTATGTCTTCTTTTGAGAAGTGTTTATCTTGCCCACTTTGGAATGGGCTGTTTGTTTTTTTTTTCTTTTTGGCACATTTGAGTTCCTTGTAGATCTTGGATGTTAGGCCTTTGTTAGATACATAGTTGCAAATATATTTTTCCCAGTCTGAGGGCTGTCTCCCTACTTTCTCAATTGTTTCTTTGGCTTTGCAGAAACTTGTCAGTTTGAGGAGTTCCCACTTGTTTATCTTATCTCCTACGGCATGGGCACTTGGGGTTTGGATCAGGAATTCGCTGCCAGTTCCAATTTCCATAAAGATGTCTCCTGCGTTTTCTAAGGTTACTATATAGTTTGAGGTTTTATGTTTAGGTCTTTGATCCATTTAGAGTTTATTTTCATGTATGGTGATAGGTAGGGGTCTTCTTTTAATTTTCTGCATGTGGTCAGCCAGTTTTCCCAGCAACATTTACTACTGAATAGGTTCTCCTCTCCCTAGTGGCTGATAGTGGAGGATTTGTCAAAGATGAGCTGGTTGAGAAACTGAGTTTTGCTTCTGGAATCAATATTCTGTTTCATTGGTCTATATGCCTGTTCTTGTAATAAAACAGTGCTTTTAAAAAGTTTCTTGGACTTGAAAACAATGGACTTTCAAGTCCACATGGACTTGAAAACAATGACTTAAAATTGTTGTATAATATTCTATTAGATTGATAAATTATTATTTACCTATTTAACAAGTTTTAGATGTTTTAAACTGGTTTTCACAAATGTCAATAATTATAAATGGCTTTATTAATGTGGTTTTTAACCTTTTGTCCCATTTCGTTAAACTTCATTACCAGAAGTAGAAATGGCACATTAAAAAAAGTTCTTATGTTGATGTTAGGTTGGGTATTAACACTCTGCTATCTCTAATTTGTAAAAAGAAAAAGGAAAAATTAGTTATTGCAATATAATAAAGGGAGAGGTGTAAGTTCCCACTTACAGAGGAAATAGAACTGGTTAATTTTGAGTTGATCATTATGGATGCTGAATAAATAAATATTTGCAGGGTCTAGTTATATATCTGACGCTATATAATAAAAAGTTAAAGTTACTAAAAATCTCTTTTCTATCTTTTTTGGGGACTTTTCCCATTCTCTAACATTGCCAAAGGCTACAGAATAATCAAGTTCTGCAAGTTCTTTCAAATATCATTTTACTGAGCTCCTCTGTAATCAAACTTTCTCAAATATGGTCCTTGGGATAACATCATCATAATTCTTGGAATCTTATTAGTAAAATAAGTGTTTTTCTCCTGAAAAGTGAAAATGATCTTCAAATAACTCACTAAAGAAGACAGTTAAATAACTAATAATCATAAAAACAGTGCTCAAGCTAATTACTTATCAGGGAAATGCAAATAAAAACCACAGAAGAGACCTCTACCATCTACCAGAATGGCTAAAATGAAAAAACAAAACCAAAACAGACATGCCAAGCATAAATAAGAGTATGTAGCAACTGGAACTCACATATTAAGGATGGCAAATTGGTAAAACCACTTTGGAAAACTATTTGGTAGTACCTACTAAAACTGAACATTTATATACTATGATTCAGCAATTCCTTTCCCAGATACTTCCACAAAAGAAAGGTATATATGTGTGTGTGTGTGTGTATAATTTACCAAAAGATATGTTCAAAAATGTTCAAAGTAACGTTTTCAAAATAGCTCCAAGCATACATGTTTATTTATAAATGTGAGGCAGTATATGTACAGTTTCATATTTTATTTATATTGTATTTTTCCATGCCATTATTTTAAAATATAATTTTCCATAGTTATGTTATTACAAAGTATGGATAAATCCTACTCTCTTAACCACTTTCTACTGTAAAATGTTTTAGGATGCTTTCCATTTTTTACTGTTATTTCTAAACAATGTTGAAATACACATTCTGATATATTAGCCTTTATCTCCATCTCTAATTATGTTCTTAGGACAAATTCCTTGAAGGGGATTTAGCAGGTCAAAAGAAAAGCTTTTCCAGAAAGGCTGTGCCAACTTATACTCCCTATTGTAATACATTAAGTAAGTAGCCATTTAGCAGAACCCTCTTCATCACTGGGTTTTCCTTTAGTCTCTAAAATAAATAAATGAGGCCAGGTATGGTGACTCATGCCTGCAATTCCAGCACTTTGAGAGGCTGAGGCTGAGCCTGATTGCTTGAGCCCAGGAGTTTGAGACAAGCCCAGGCAACACAGTGAGACCTCATCTCTACAACAAAATAAAAAAAAATTAGCTGGGTGTGGTGGCACGTGCCTGCAGTCCTAGCTACTTGGGAAGCTGAGGAGGAAGGACACCTAAGACCAGGAGTTTAAGGCTGCAGCAAGCTATGATCGTGCCACTGCACTCCAGCCTAAGCAACAGACAGACTGTACGCACACACACAAAATAAATAAAAACAAAAGTCTGCCAAGGTGACAGGTAAAACACTGCTTTATTATTATGGAAATTAAACTTTTGTTATATGTTTATTTCATCTGCTTATCTTTTGAGCACTCATCATATCTTTTGTCCAGTTTTCCAATGGAAAGTTAGCCTGTTTCTTATCAATGTTAGCAATTTATAGTAGTATAAGGGAATTATCCCCTTGACATATATGGTACAAATACATTCTTCAATTTTTATTTTGTTTGTAATATATTATGAGCACAACTATTTCAAATCTAAGTTTCAACTTTGTATTTAAGCATTTCTTCCTGATAGAGTGTATCATGTCTTTTCTCTTTTGCTTTCCTGTAATACTACATCATCAATCCCAAGCATAACATTTATTTTGGCCAACTTTTTTCCAAATTTTATTAAGACTATAAACCTTTGGATTGAAAAATTTCAACGAACCCCAAACAGAATATATACAAAGTCCCAAACTATACAAAACCAACAAATAATGCAACTTATTTATATCACTATACATAATTCTACTCATATAATTTTTATAACACAAATGAAAGTAAGTCTAGTTTTGGCATCTAAGCTCTGCACAACTATGCTTACATTTTTCAAATGAGAAGAAAGGAAAGAGATACATAACTGAGGAAGATTTTAAAGTATTACACAAAATGGAAAGTTGTAAAACTGGAAAGGCTACCTCTAATAGGAACAAACCTTGTCTGAAACTGTATGTTATTATTTCACTTCTGAGTATCTTACATATCTTCTACTGAGTTATATTTCCTTTTAGTCTCTGTTAAGGGAATCTTATCCAGTTTTATTCCCTTGAGCTTTTTTCAGAATTATCTCATTAAAGCATAAAAGCAGCACTGTTTCCATTTCTAGCTTTTCATACCATGATGATTTAGTTGCAATCTCCCAGACGTCCATTGTACTGTTCTGTTAGTCAAAATTAGGTTTGGAAAAGCAATTTATCTCATTGTTTCCTCTATTGTCAACAGGACAAATCAATAATTTACTAGACTTTTCAGAATGAAAAAGTGACTAAATTTATGTATATAAGAAGTATTCTCTTGTATCACTTCTGTTTCTCTTTTCGTTCTTCAATTAAACACCCCATTTTTCATAGGTTGTGTGAATTCACACAGGCAGATGTACATTTTTCTTGATATTCAGTGTTACTCTATGACTCTTCAGTAGGTTTGTTTCGCTGGGATAATTAACCTGTCTGCTTGGAGTCCTTTCATGAGTTCTGCTCCAACAAGGTTTAATGTCTACCTATATTAGTTTGCATTTTTTAATATTAAAATCTTACAAGATTTTGCTTAGTTTATTTCCTATATTCTGAACTTTAGAATACAGAAACTGAGGCCTCAAGTAATATCTTTGGACACACCCTTCCTCCTAGTATTTTCTATTACATAACTACCATGTCAACTGATTTATGTGATCCGTTTCATGTGGTAACTTCCATCATATCCAGTTTTAGAATCTTACTGATATTTTCCTGTCTTCCTTCACATTTTCTTAATGCAATCTTGATCTGATCATCAGGCTACAAGGTGAATAAATTCTTTCAGTTCTTGTGAGATGAGTACAGAAATCTAACATTCAAGGGATCTTGGGTCACTGTGCAGAAAATAAAATCTTCTTCTAAATAACATTGTCTAGTAATCGGTTATCATTTTTGTATTGCTTTTCTTCCCAAGTCCAATCCTCAATTAGAACCAGAGATACAGGATTAAGGTGCAATTATCATCTATTGTAATATCAATATGGGATGTAAATTCTTCATTTAGTTCTTTTTTTCTACCAATTTTCCATAAGTCTCTGTTGACTCAACAGATAAGAAATCTGTGGGTCCATTTGCTAATACATACCACTTCAAAAATACATTATCAATCTCAAAATGAATTCTGTAGCATTAATAATCTGTAGTAACATGTTCTAGTTTTTAGGGTGTTTTCACAGATATTTCTTCCCAAATGTAAAAGATTAAAAAAAAGGTGTCACTAGTGATAGGAAATCTGTGGCCCTTCTAAATCTAAAAAGGCATATGCAAATAACAAGGTATGTCTCACAGAAAAAATTATACATTAAGCATACTATCTTTCATCTGATACAAATCTAAGTTATTAAGGTTGAAATAAAAGTCAAGTACCTACAGTTTAGGTTAAAATTCCAGTATAAAGTTAGCATAAATCAGGAAAAAAAATCTTTTGTGAAACTTAATGTTTACTAATGTAGATCTTAGAAAGTTAAAAGATATTGGCTATATGCTTAATGGTCAATAAATTACAAATAAATAAGTTTTCAAGATTCTTCATAATCCAAATGGAAAGAACCATTTAGAAAAAAATTAGTCTAAAAGATGACTTCTGTGAATTACTGTCACCTAAGATTTAAAAATAATATTTGGTAAATCTTCATAGTTAGACAACTTGAAAACACACACATTTAAAATTTTGCTTGCTAAAATGGCTTCTTGCTTCATTTATTCATTCCAACATTCATTGTTTTCTATATACCAGGCTCTGTGCCAAGCTTTATATGATTAAGTAACTAGCTAGAAAATTAAACAAGAACAACAGCAACAAAAAACCAAAACCAATAACAATATCCTGGTTAAAGGAAAACCAAAAGATATTTCTCCTAACTCTTCCCATAATTTATAACCCTCTTAATAAAAGTGCATAATTTATTCTTTAAACAAACTGCTACTTGAAATTGATAACTATAATTCTTCTCTAACAATTAAGGTCTATTGTGTTTTATACTTTTATATTATAAGTGATGCTTTCCTAACACATAATTGAAATGATTTTCACTTATTTTCACAAAAAAAGGGAGATACAAAACTCCAAGAAGCATATCTCTACGTTCTAATAACAGGGGCAGGTAATACTTTTACAAAAAAACTTAAAAAAGTCTTTATATTTAAAAAATCCCTAGCAAAAAGGAACTGCCATAAAAAATTACAAAAAGGAAAAATATTTATAAGCAGAGGGCTTTTTAAGTGACACACGAAAAATGGAAAATAAGAAAAATAAAAATTATATATTATGGAATTAGAAATTCCAAGCATGCTATAAATATGAAAAGTCTAAAAGCAATCTAAATCATACACCTCCTTAAGCCAGAAGGGCACTACCATAAATTTTAAAATGTATCTGAATACGGTAGGTCTGCAGATGGAGGTTAAAAAATAACTTGGGTGTGTTTTGATCACTTACTCAGGCCTTTTGATCCCATGTCGTCAGGGATCTCCTGTAGAGAGTAGTCCCCAGAGAGCAAGCAATAAAAAGATAATCAAAGAAAATAGTTGTCAGTAATGCATAAAATTGGTGCTACAGTAAGAGACAGTTCCAAGACCATTACAGGTACACATATCTTACAGAGCATTTTTGTAAATTTCTGGGAGTTTGAAATGAGCTAGAAGCTAAGTGATCTACCAAAAGAATGTAAGTTCTAGCTTGGAGACTGATTAGAGAAGTAAAATTTTAGATCATTTCTTGCTATTTTAAAAGTAAACTTCAGACTGTCCACATATAATGAAAAAATAGGATAAACTGAAATGATTCCAGACAATCTATTATCAAAAATTGGCAATTTTACACCTACAAATCAATAGGTAGCTTCTCAGGTATTCATGTTCCTCCTCCAAAATATTCTTTGAATGTGTAAATAGTAAGTGTTTTTCATAAAAATTCCTCCTTCAAATAATTCTATTTTATCTATTTACATACTTATATATTTAAGTAATAAATATATACATTAAAAATATTGTTTATTTTAAATTAAAAATTCCTAAGGTGCTAGAAAAAGTTAAGATTGGCATATAAATTAATTTATACCTGTTAAGTTGCCCCTGGTTAAGACAATCAGTAACCTGTTGCAGCTCTTGAAACTGTCTCTATGGTAACAACCAACTGCAGGGCAGTAGGTCCCTCTATATGTCTTTTCAGTTGACCACTGGATCCACATACTTACGATCAGCATCACTTGTTTCCTGCTCACTCTGGTCCTTGTTCTTGTAGAAGGGGAATTTTCGGGAAAAGAGGTTCTTTTTACGCTTGTCATTGAATGACTGCTGAAGAAGAGAAGGAGGGGCAAAACAAAGGGATGTCTACTGTCTGTGTGTACAAAGGCCCAGCCTAGCAGCTCTGTGGAAGCTGACTCCTACGACCACAGTGTGCAGCTTGTTTATGAATTTTACTTTAATAAATTATAAAGTGAATTTCCAATTTTGCATAAGTTTCTCTAATTCTAACATTTTGCAACTGAAAATACTAAAAAATTTTAGAGTGTAATACAGTTATATCTAAAAATAAAAATGCTGCTTGACCAAAAAAGATAATAATAGATCAGATTAATTACTACTACAGTACAAATCAAGCTAACATTTGTGTATGTCAGTTCATATTTTTCAAGAAAAATTTCCAAGTACTAGGTGTCCTATATAAAAAGTTATTTTGCTGCTCAATTATTTTTTATATACTAGTTAGTAATTGGCCTGCACATAGTTATTCCTTTGTTCTTTTTGTTTTTTTCGTGGCTACAATGAACAGAAATGCCACTGTTAAAAAATTAAACCAAAACAACTATGAGAAAGTTGCTAATGCAGAATATTTCAAAACAAACAACCTTAATCCTTTTTTTGTTTGAAGAGGACAAAAGGTAACTAAATGCTTATGGTATGAATCAGAAAATGGGAAGAAAACCAAGAGGTCCACCAAGCACACAGAGTCCAGCAAAAGATTTGCTAACGCTATCTAAGCCAAGGGAGAAGTCTCCTGGCCAACTTTAATGCTATCAGGACTGATTTACTTATTCTTAAGCTCTAATATAATTATCTGTTTTAAAAAGTATATATAAATAAAATAGAACATCATTCAATCCATTGGCACCATGTCCTTCAAAGAGAATAAAAAGTTTGGTACTATCAAAGCCACAAAGGCAATTAAGATTGTAACAGTATCTACATAATTGCTATGCAGGAGTTGAGCAGATGATTTTACATCCTTTGTTGCACAGATGTTGAAAGCCATTTTTTCCCCTTGAATGCCCCATTTGTGCATTCATAGATTTAAGAGCATGTAGCACAAAGAATGATGAGGCTATTAAAGAAAAAGAGCTTCTTTAGTAATTTTTCTGTCATAGACATCCATATTTTGAAATACATGGTCTTACCTACTAATGATACTAGGGATTATTATTATTTTGGGGGGGAGGAGAAGGGAAAGGGAACAATACGAAGGACAGAAATTTCATTTTGATTTTTCTTGAATTCATCCATGTCTTAAGATGCGACATAATTATTTTGAAGCATATTGACACCAGGCAGTATTTTTCTGGCACGCCCATATTTTAAGTATGCGATGCCAGATGATTAAGCTGTTTAAGTAGATTACAGTGACTTTAAGCTCCAATTCTGTGATTTGAGAAGGTTTATTCTGATAAGGATCTTTACAAATACAAAGTTAAACTTTCATTTTTACCTTTTTATATCATTAATTCAGGATTAGTAAGTTTATAGTTCATTAGCCAAGCAGATTGTCTTGATTTACATTTTATATTTTGAAGGTTCTGAGGAATTAGATGACAGAGAACTCTAAGCAGAAGTTAAAAAATCTCCAAGTTGAGAAAAAGTTTTGTGAAGAAATATGGGGGGATTTATAACTACTTTATAAACTGCCAAGTAGCGTTATTTGAATAAAAATCTTTGCTTGAATACAAATTTAGAAAGGAGAAAGAGAAGAAAAATTTAAGTTTTAGTAGAGAAAAAAATTACAATAATCTAATTTAGAGAATGACTAAATCTTTTTGTTCATAAGAATCACTGATTTTGAATTTACCAATAATTTCTACAATAGCTGATAAAACTGGTATTTTTTAAATAAAAGGTTATTTACCACTCTTACTGCATATATAGTGGTCAGAGTCAGTTTCACAGCAAACAACCAAAAGAAACATGAAGTTTAAAATGTTTTGAATCATATTATCTTTGCAGTTAGCCAAAGTGAGATATCATAAAGATATCATAATATAGAAAAGAAAGAAATGCTTGTTAGTTAAGCAATGTATTAACTGTATTACATTTAATTACACTCCAGGTGAAAAACTTAATAGAAGTTGAAAATAAAAATAGCACAAGCAAACAAGACAAAAACGTATAGGGAAAACACAAAACTGAAGAGACCTGCTACCTCCAGTTTCTCTATATTTTCAAGCAAAAAATATTATGTTTAACTGCTTATTATCATTAATGCTGTATTGCAAGAGAAACAGTGTAACACATGTAAGAACTGACAAAATACCACAAATTCATAATATATACATTAAACATCTAAATATATAGTTTTTATATGTAGTATTTCAAAATAGCCAAATGAATGTTAGAAATGTTAATGAGAAACTGAAATGTTACAAGTCTGTAGTAAAAATAAAGTCTATAAATCACTATGTAAGAAAAGGAAAAGGAGGAATAAGATTACAGAAAGTAACATTATTATAGAAAGAAATGCAGTTCTGCATCAATGGCAAGCGTATTTTTTACCCCACTCAGTATCATGCATAGTTTTGGTGCTGTGTTAGAACACAGTGACTGTGCATAAAGTTGGTTACAGTCAACAAACAAGACTAAGATTTAAATATATCGTTAATTCAGTTAACTTCTTACATTATGAAAGAAAAGTTACAACATGCAACCTCTTTTTCAATTCATCAATGGTGTATTGAACTGAATTATTTTTAAAGACGTACAAAAAACAAGCACAAAAAATACTGTACATATTTCAAATCCTGAGCCTTTGCTTGGAAGTTTTCCTCCAATAAAAATTTATTTTAAATATTGCTTCAGATCATACTACATATATAATTTGATATTTTCTGAAAGCTACAAGTTAATTTTAAAGGAATTTATCATTAAAAAATAACTGTAAGCTGGGCTCGGTGGCTCAGCCTGTAATCCCGCACCTTTGGGAGTGGTGAGTGGATTGCCTGAGCCTGCGGGTTCTAGACCTGCCTGGACAACTTGGCGAGACCTCATCTCTACAATAAATCAAAAAATTAGCCGGGTGTGGTAGCGCGTGCCTGTAGTTCCAGCTACTTGGAAGGCTGAGGCGAAAGGATCACAGGAGCCCAGCAGGTCGAGGCTGCGGTGGCCGGGAACTTGCCACTGCCCTCCAGCCTGGGCGACAGAGTGAGACTTCAACTCAAAAAAAAAAAAAAAAAAACAACAAAAAAATACAACTGTATTATACAATTTACTCAGACTTAATTTCTTGGACCAAAGATCACATTTCTTATCTTTTACATTTTAAACAGTTAAATTTGAGCACTTAGTGATATCAGAGATATACAGAGAATAAATTTATTCGCTAAGTTAACTTTCCACATTCATTTCAAATATGATAAAGAGACTTATTTAACACAACATGTATTCAGTTCTTTCTTCAGGCTTACTGCTAGAATATTCCACTGAGTTTAAGATAATTAGAAATTTCATATATAGTACAGGATGAAGCCTGTACTATCTTTCTCATGTATTGATGCTCAAAATTTTCATATTCAATCAGAATGGATTAAATAAAGGAAAAAATAAACATACATCTAAAATATGAAAGAATTTCGATATATTTCTCGACCATATATACAAACTTCTCCACTTGACTGGTACTTTCCTTATTCTCTCCGAATAAAAATGCATATTGATTGCAACATTTCAAATATGGATTCTTTTAATAAATTATATCAGTAATAATAAGGAGAAAAAATAAGGGAATACCTATAAATTCACTTCCAATAACTTCTAAACTTAGATTTAGACTCAGTTAATAATATGTTGGGGGGATTTATTTTCT
The DNA here is from genome assembly GCA_027257055.1 of Cephalopachus bancanus. Taxonomy (NCBI): domain Eukaryota; kingdom Metazoa; phylum Chordata; class Mammalia; order Primates; family Tarsiidae; genus Cephalopachus; species Cephalopachus bancanus. The sequence goes on along the minus strand of JAPVLO010000230.1, from coordinate 1,570,764 downwards.
TAGAAGAGTCATAATACCAGATAACAGAAATTTCTAACTGGACATTTGAACGAAGGCTAAATTTATTTCATATATAAAAACAAGTTTGGCCAAAAGAATGTTACTAAGAATATATCAAATGACAGTTTTGGTAATTTGGAAAGGTCTGTGAAATGGGTGCTTTAATTTAATAAATGCTTACTTTAGTGTCTATTCTTGTAAAGTACCACAGCAAGAACTAACCAAGGTTAAATCCTTTTCATTTTATTAATGTAGCTCAAACAAGACTTTTATGAAAAGGTCTCTTAGCCTCAATTATTACTTTCCAGAAACAAGAGATTTCATATACTCACCCCTTTATCTCTTGTTTTAGAATTGAATTTAACTGTTTTTAACCGGGCTCGTTCTTTCTTCTCAACCCTGTCAAAATACAGAATGTTATTTTTTAAGTAAACCACATATATCTAAGGGGTTTTAGTAGAATTGATACTTTTGTTTATCAGAATTGATGCTTTTGTAACGGGCATTTTTATATTCTAAAACTTTTAGGACCATCTAGGTTTGTATCTTCAAATAAGAATTGCCAAAAAATGAAACAGGGCTCATTTTATTCTATAAAACAAAACTACTCATAAAATACCAAAACTTAGCACATATGTGTATATTTGAATATGCACTAAAAACAGAATTATATTCAAAGTATTATGAGGCACCATTTCTGAGTTTACCAATTTTCCAGGTTTTGTTTTTTAAATATTAGCTTATCAAGGAACACATATGCTAAAAATTAAAGCTTTAGAGAGGCAAAGCAAACATGATAAAATGTTAACAACTGATGTAAGTTGAAGGATATAGATGTTCATTGTACTACTGCATTTTTTTTTGTACTTTTCTGTAGCTCTGGAATTTTTAATTTTTAAGAAGGTGGGAAATAAAAAAAATTAAGCTTAACTCCAATGGTATAAATGTGTACATATATAAAGTAATCAGTTATAGTGTATAAAATAGGAGTTTTCAAGTATTTTTGAAGGGATATATAAGAACTGGTAACCTTAGTTATTTCTATTAAGGTGAAATGGGAAGGAGCCAGAATAGCTTTTATATCTTTTTAATTTTAAACTGTTAAAGTGTTACCTATTCAAAATAAGCAAGCCAATAAAACTGCAACAATAAAATTTTCATGTGGATTGTAACACTGATGGGAACCTTGCAAAATCTCACGTACATTAAGCTTTTTATAAAACCTCAGATTTCAACATATCAATTATGTTTGTACATAGCAGAAAAGCCTAACCAAAACAGCATCTAAATAAATGCATTTTCTTTTTTTTCTGTATTATCTAGCTATACGGTTTTACTATGAGAACACAATCTTGGCACTCATAAATTTAAAACTCATGATTTTTACTATTCCAGGAGCAATCCTGAGGCTTCATGATATGAATAATAATATAACCTTGCCTAGATACTTATTGAAGGCATCACAAAGATAGCATTTAGTGAGTGAGCACTTACAACACAATTTTGTTTTCTAATCCTTATTTTGTTCAGTAAATAGTTCAGTGACTTAAACTGTGTGTATTTGTAAACTATTCCTGAAAAAAAGCCAAGAATTGTAGGAATTACAACTCCTTATACTATTATTAGAAATAAAGAGGTCTAAGAAAGAGACAGCTCTATGTAAGAAAACATTAAGTTCTGAATACATTCAAGAGTGAAATGGCATAATTAGGTGTGTTGTATACTGTATTCTATAGGAGTAGAATTATGTTCTACAATGCTACTCATAAATTTGGGAATTGGTGAAGGTAAAGATAATATCTCTTACTTTTTTCTTTAAAACACAATTTATAATATTTTTACACATACACACACACGCCAACAAAATAAGTATTTTTTTCTTGGTTACAGGCACACATAAAGCCTTTACAAGATATGAGACTCCAAAAGATAAGACAATTTTTAGGATCTCTGATCTTGATATTTAAGATGTGAGGTTTCTACTGATTCAACAAGTCACAGAAGAAGCACTTTTAAGTTTAAAGCAGACTAGGTTCTATTTCGGGAAAAAACTTATGCTGAGGGCCTGCATTGCTAAAAGAGGATTTGCCATGAAACATAAGATCTAGCCAAGCGCCGGGCTCGGTGGCTCAGCCTGTAATCCCGCGCCTTTGGGAGGCTGAGGTGAGTGGATTGCCTGAGCCTGTGGGTTTGAGACCCGCCTGGGCAGGTGAGACCTCATCTCTACAATAAATTTAAAAAAAAATTAGCCGGGCGTGGTAGCGCGCGCCTGTAATTCCGGCTACACGGAAGGCTGAGGCGGAAGGATCGCCGAAGCCCGGCCACCACACTCCAGTCTGGGCGACAGAGTGAGACTCCAACTCAAAAAAAAAAAAAAAAAAAAAAAAAAAAAAAAAGATCTAGCCAAGCAATTGGATCTTGCTAAATATATGTATCTAAATAACAACAGTGACAAACCGCAAAACCATAATTACAAATCTTGGTTATACTTTAATAATATACTCTTCAACTTCCACAAACAGGTAAACATATATGTATAGAGGTCTATACATAGTTATAAGAGTAGGTATACTTATCAATGACAGTGACTCCAACATAATAAATCCAACTCATTGATAAAAGAATAAAATCATTACATCATAACCTTGACCTGAAACAAATTAATTAGCTATTATAAACATTATTTTTTCATTAACCATTCTTGCTGGCTATCCTAAAACTTTTAAAAGCTTTATTAACGATTTAGCTGAATCCAATCCCATAAATAAAGTATCCTGAAGAAATTATGAACTAGTATTTTAATCTTTCCCAAAGAAGTAGAGACATTTAATGGCATTTTATAGGTCTCAGAAGGAGTCCTCTAAGCTAGGATCATCCTTTGCAAAGGCAGCCTGCACTTAATCACTTTTGCTACTAGATGCTAAGTATGCACCAATGAATCACTAAAATGAATGATTAAAAGCAAAGAGGAGACTAGTGGACTGCAAGTACATCTAATTTAAGCAGGAAAAAAGAGAGATAAAGCATACTATCATAGATTCTAAAATATTTTGTATTTATTTTCATTGTTAAGTCTAAAGGGGAGAATTCATGCAATCAAAAGCTCTGAAAATTTAGGTCCTCTCACCACCTACACCAAGTACAGACACATTTAATTCTCTCTCCCTCCACTGGTATAGATAAATGGCACAATGACTTAAAACATATTTATTTTGCTTTTAGCAAGTAGTAGTAGCTTTAGAGAAATTTCTGTTTGGCGGCCTGTTTTCTAGTTATATCATTGGTTACAATTCCACATGAATACAATTAAATGGTTGTGAAGCACAATATGAAAAACCAAACAGGAAATCATCATTTCAGTAAAAAAACCATTTTTTTCCCAGTTGTCTTGGTGATTATTTATTTTTAATTGCATATATTTAAGGTGTACAACTTAAGGATTTGATACAAGTATATATTGTGAAATAATCACTATAACTCAATCTAATGACCATATCTACACCTTATCTAGTTACCATTTTTTGTGTATGATGAGAACATTTAAGATTTATCCTCTTAGCAAAATTCAAGTATACAATACAATTCTGTAACCTACGGACCCCATATTATACATTAGATGTCCAGAATTATTTATCTTGCATAACTGAAGCTTTACCTTTGTATCTCCCCATTTCCTCCTCCAAAGCCCTGTAACCACCATTCTACTCCCTGTAAGAGTTTGAGTATTTTAGATTTCACATAAAAATGTGATCATACAATTTTTGTTTTTCTGTGACCAGCTTATTTTACTTAGCATAATGTACTGCAGGTCCATCCATGTTGTCACAAAGTAAAATAAATTTAAAGGAACAACAACGATTTATGTTGACCTATGTTCAAGTGGTAAGAAAAAGACTTGTATTACCTGCGTTTACTGGGGATCACTCCAACTTCATCGCTCTCACCATCTGGTGTAACCTGCCTGGCCTGCCACCATTCGTCATCAGAAGCATTAATAACATGAAGAATATCTCCAAATTTGAAGTTCAAACCCTGACTGGGAAGGCCACTGTCTTTAGTCTTGTCATAATCAAAAAGGGCTCTAGATTCAGAAGAAAAAAGGTTACCATTACTTGTTATAATGATATTGACCATTAAATTACATAAAGGATTCTGAAAGTGTATGTAATTTGGATAATAAAACAATATACTATGGTAGGCCAAATAATGTACAGTTCACTTTTGCACTATATACAAGACAAACAAGAAATAGCAAAATCAGCCTGTTATGAAAATAGTTTGTAATTAGGTATATTCTTGGAATATTGTAAAAGAAGTTAAAAAAATGATTTTAATACAATCCAGTGGTAACTTATATTGAATTCTAAAATGAAGACAAATCTAGAAAGTTCTAAATTAAAAAACAAAAAGTAAACATGAGGAGATACTCTTCTCTTTACTTTGATGAGACACAATTTGGAAAACAAATTCCCTGATAAATTTGATTTGTTACTTGTGGACCTTAAGACTAGATTAACATAGTGTCAAATCTTCCAGTTAACTATTTCTTCTATTCACAAAACTAGAGTTAATTGGGTTTGCACAGTCATTAACAATAATGAAAACTAACTACAGATGACTTTTATCAGTTGCCAAATATTTTGGAAAAAATATTAATGTGGTAATTGCAAAATGAGAATATTTTAAAAACTGATAAAAAGAAAATACCACATCCTATCATTTCATTAATGTATAATATTTAAGTGAATCAATTTCTTAAATCCAAATAAGCTCTCTCAAAAGTACAGGAAAGGAACAATTACATTTATAATACAGTTTATTCATTCTTTTACTCTAATTTGGAATCTGGAAATTAGATCATATTCTTTTTCATGCTACTCAACTTTTTTTTTTAAGAGACGGGGTCTTGCTCTGTCACCCAGGTGGGAATGCAGTGGTGCAATCATAGTTCACTGTAGCCTCAAATTCCTGGGCTCAAGTGCTCTTCCTGCCTCAGTCTCCTGGGTATTTGTGACTGACTACAAGTGTACAACCCTGTGCCTAGCTAATTAAGAAAATTTTTTTTGTGGGGACAGGGTCTTGCTATGCTGCCTAAACTCATCTCAAACTCCTAGCCTCAAGCGATCTTCCCACCTTGGCCTTCCAAAGTGCTGAGATTACAGGACAGAGCAAACATGCCTGTCCTCAACTTTTGAGAACTCATCTCTTGAAGTAACAACTCAAGAAGTAAAATTCCTTAAGGGCAAAATGAATGAACTAGTAATTAGTGGTTTTCAAATGTGTTCTTTCAAGTTCTTTCAGGGGATAAAGGGATAAGGGAAGTAGGCAGGAATCAAAAGTGGGACAGGCCCACTTATACAGACAGAAAATGAGGGTGCAAATAAGCATAATATTTAAAAAAGAAAACAAAGAACCTTAAGAGGCAGTAAAATGTCAAGACTTACTATAAGAATACTATCCCAGCATTTGTTATCAAAAATTTATCTATAAATCACAAAAGTAATATATTACTGATGAACAATGGACCAAAAAAAAAAAATCTACAATCTCTACTTATGTTAGCATTTTAGCTTTATCTTTTTTTTTTTTTTTTTTGAGTTGGAGTCTCACTCTGTCGCCCAGACTGGAGTGCAGTGGCCGCTTCCGGCCACCGCAGCCTCGCCTGCCGGGCTCCGGCGATCCTTCCGCCTCCGCCTTCCGAGTAGCCGGAATCACAGGCATGCGCTACCACGCCCGGCTGATTTTTTTATTTTATTGTAGAGATGAGGTCTCGCTGCCCAGGCGGGTCTCGAACCCGCGGGCTCAGGCAATCCACTCACCTCAGCCTCCCAAAGGCGCGGGATTACAGGCTGAGCCACCGAGCCCGGCTCAGCTTTATCTTTTAATATAGTTGATTTATAAAAAAGAAACCAAAGAAACATATGTGAGTTATTAATCCTAAGAGTACAATACATAACTGCTGACTTACTATCTAACCTAAGACAACACATAAAATCTTTACCAGTAATTCACATTCACCTATGCATTTTCCCTGATCCTGCTTCTGCTAAATCATGAGTTAACCACTATTAGAAGGTAACTATCATTTTTGTTTGTTATTTCCTCAACCCTTATTATTTATTCGGTTGGTTTGGTTTTATCACATACATACAAATGACTAAACAATACATGTTTTTGTTTCAGAGCTTTATAAAAAGGTATACTGTAGCCACCCCCCAATCCCGCTTTTACTTCTGAAATTAAAAATTTGCTGACTAAAAGAACCAAAAGACCTGGTAGTATTCACATACAGTCCCAGCTACTTGGGAAGCTGAGGCAAGGTGGCAGGTAGGATCTCCTGAGCCTAAGAGTTAGACTCTGTCTTTAAAAAAAAAAAAAGAACCACAAGACTTCTGAACTATGAAGAACTATGGCAGATTGGCTACATGCATCTATTTCTTCTTCATCTTGACTCACTAAAATGACATAGAGAAAAAATAAAAAAGAGAGACGGTGACAGGAGAAAAGAGATTTTTAAATGCATTTTGGATGATGATAACTAAACTTGGCAGAATGAAGAAAGCTGTAACTGGGGTGCCCAAAGAGAGAGATATTGAAACAAATCTTATTCTACAAGAATGCTAGAAAAGTTCATGAATTACTGGTGTACAGAAGTACTAAGGTAGGTAGGCAGAAATAATAAACTAATAAGAGGCAACATCTATTAATTATAGTATAATTAGAAAAATACATAAGCAGAAAGAAAAAGTATAAAAATCTGTAAATTTTTCACTTTTCTGTGGATTTGTAAACATACTTTCAAAAACTTTGAAACACGAGTTTAATAAGTATGTCAAGAATTGGTGGAGGGCGAGAAGAGAAAAATCTGATATATTTAACATTTCTATGGTAAAAGAAACAAAAGGGGTAGCAATAGAAGGAAAGAAGAAAAGTTTAATTTATCACAGAATAAAATTATTTGAAACAAGTCATATCATACAGATTGCGTTCGTGTGTATATAGATATACACACACATATACACGCGTGTGTATCTATAGACACACAGATGTGTATAGAATACATATCTATTTATGAAATGTATATCACCTCTAATCAGAAGGATAAATGAAACATATTTGGAATAGGTTAATAGGATCAGGAGGAATGAGAGAATAATTAATGAAGAATGGTTCAGATTACTTGTAGGGCTTAACTAATGTAACAATAATAGTATAACAAAGTTCTCAATTAAAGTTTTATTAAAACAAAGTATACAGAGTACAAATAAATGGGATTTCCTTTTAAAGTCTTATTAGTCAGTGAAATAAAAAAGAGTTTATATACTATCTATGCAATATTATTAGACCTATCTTGACACATTTATGTGTTATGGAAAAATAATATGTTTGCCTTCTTCCACCTGTCTAAAATATACATGTAGAAATTTCCTGAATATGTATTCTTTCTGGGGCTATTCACATTTTAAGCTATAATTTTCATATGCTCCCTTTGCTATTATGGAAACTGTCATGGCCATTAAATGTTACTCAAATGGAGACTATTATATTACTATAAAAGGATACAGGTAAATCAAAGTGTTGGATGATATGACATATCAAGCTTGTAGTCACTACTAAAACAACAACCTAAAAAAATTTCTGGTCCACAGAAATTTCTTTATCATATCACTATTATTCAAGGGTTGCACAACTTACATTAACAAAATTACAGTGATATTCCAATTCTCGAAAGATATACTATGAGGGAATCAATCATTTAAAAAAGATTTTTACTGATTCGCAATATATATTTCCATATTAATACTAAGTTATAGCAAAAAATATAAAATAACTTGCATGCATAAATAATTAAGAGTTGTTATAATTATAAGTAAAAAAATTTACCTGACATAGAGGGATCGCTTCTGGCTAGTTCGAAGAGAACCTGACCCTGAACTAATACTACTATTCATCATCTGCTCCCGTAAATCATGTATTTTAGCTTCAAAACGACTGTATTCTGATGAGGAAAAAGAGAAATAAATTTATATTTTATAGTCTCAAAAATAAGTTTCTTAAAGATAAAGTGTTAAATATGTAAACTGTCTTACACTTAATTAAATGTGGCAAGAACCTCAAAATAGTAATCTTATAAAATTTTGTCCAATATGAAAATTATAAAAAATTAATAGCCTTCCAAATTATAGCGTGAATTAGAATGGGCTGAGTTAGAATATTTTCCATGTGCTATTTTAAAGTTCATATCTTACTTAATTAATTAAAAGACAATTACCATGCATCATAGAGGAATCTACATTATTGTCTAAATTAAGAGTAAATTTAAAAAAATCAGGATTTGGCCTAATTTTTATATTAAAAAAGAAACCTATAAGAATTAACATACCAGTTGCTTTGATTACTGACTTTCTCCTCTTGAGAGGATCAAATTTAACTGATACTCTCTCTGTACAAACTTGTGCAGGGTCAATAATGGAAAATATGCTTTAGACAACTGACAAAATTAAATTTATTTTAACTCATTTTATAATCTATAAATTGTCAAACTACAAAAATAAGACCAAAGTAATCTGAAGTAACATTCATAAACATTTTTATTTAAAACATTTTTATTTAACACATTTTAATACAAAAACAAGTATGATTTTGAAGTTGAATTATTTTAAACTATATTATATATTAAAAACTACTAAGTCTATTAATAACAAAAACCTTTGGCACTTTGAAAAAATACTGCAATTACATGGTTATACACACATATCTTTTTCTCTATAACACATTCTTTTACAGACAATTAGAGACAGGGTCTTGCTCTGTCACCCAGGCTGAAGTGCAGTGGCATAATCATAGCTCACTGTAGTCACAAACTGGGCTCAAGCAATTTTCCCGCGGCAGTCTCCCAAATAGCTGGGACTGTAGGCATAAGCTGTTGCCCTTGGCCTAAAGCTCATCTTAAAGCAAACAACTCATTTAGGAGTCTATACAGTTTAAGAAGACAGAGTAAGAGCAAGCACGATTATTGTTGAGTTACTCTTCCTCCTAAGTTTCAAAGCAACAATTCATCAAAAAGCTCAGAAACATTTAAAAGTTCACATTTATATTTAATAAAATGTTATATTATTGCCTCTTTAAAATTGATAAAATGTTATTTTTTATTAAGCCCTTTCATTCTAGGATAAAATAAAAAATTAATATAAAAACAGTAGACTTATTAGGTTAATGTATCTGTTATACTTCATTATATTTCAATAATTATCATTCCATGACAAGTCTCCTTTAGTATGTACAGATACAGACAGACTGATGAATGGAGATATTGATAAAAATAAAAAGTACATCATGAATTTATGCTGGTTCTTCTACTTAAAAATTAGGACCACTGGGTTTTTCCTTGATCTCTTCTATTGTACATTTGTCTGCTTTCTTGCATATGAAGAATCCTGGTTCTCAAGAGACAATATTGGGGATAACACAACTAGAACATTGTATAATTACATTTGTTTTATCCAATGTTATATTTACAACAGTGAATCACAACACCAAAACTACTACCATGGTATTATGGAAAAACAGTAATTATTTCTCCTAGTTTTTTCTATCCTTTGGGTATGGTCCAATTGGAATATACAGTCTCATTACTGTTTTAACATCACTTGGAATAGTTCTTCCCTGGGTGTTAATGTTGTGTAATGGATACTCATTCAAAAAATAAAATAAAATTAGCTGGGCCTGATGGTGAGTGCCTGAAGTCCTAGATATTCAGGAGGCTGAGGCAGACTATCACTTGAGCCCAGAAGGTGGAGGCTGCAGTAAGTTATGACAACATCACTGTGCTCCAGCCTGTGTAACAGAGTAAGATCCTGTCTCAAAAACCCCCCAAAAAACAAATTCTGGGGTCTTCACATGCAAACATTTAAAGAAAGGCTTATTCTTTCATTGTGTGTGTGTGTGTGTGTGTGTGTGTGTGTGTGTGTGTGTGTATGTACGTACCCATAAACACACAAGCATATACATATTTCTCCTCTTTCTTAAATAAACAGTAACACACACATTTCTCTACTTTGCTTTTTTCGCTTAATAGTAAATATATCCAGATGATTACCTCAGAGCAACATATACAAATGCCCCTTATTATTTATTTGTTTATTTATTTATTTAACAGCTAAGTAGTCCTTTTTTGTTTTGTTCTGTTTTAGGGACAGGTTGCTCACAGCTGGAGGGAGTGGCATAATCATAGCTTATTGTAACCTTGAACTTCTGGGCTCATCAACTCTCCAGACTCCTGAGCAGCTGGGACTACAGGTACGTGCCACCATGCCTGGCTAATTAAAAAATACTTTTTTTTGGTAGAGATAGTGGTCTCGCTATGTTGCCCAGGCTGGTCATGAACTCCTGGCCTCAGCGATCCTCTCACCTGGACCTCCTAAAGTGCTAAGATTACAAGAGTAAGCCACTAAGCCTTACCTTTGTTTGTAACAATTTTACCCCTTAGTTGTAGATATTTCTCTTATATACTATATATGGTTAAAGATTATTAGTAAATCTAAAAATTGCTTGCTTTTAATGATTAAGGTGCATTAACTTTTCTTTTTTTATAATCAATTTTTTTTATTATGATATTGTGGGATACAGTTAAGAGTTAGGTATACAAATATGCTTCATTCAGGCACCCTTGTTGATAAGAGGTGTCTCCTCGTCCCCTAACTTTTCATATGATTGAAATTGTTTGATCTTAGTTCTACTTCTTCCATTTTGTGTTGTTTATCCAAACTTGTGGCATCCAAAGATGTCACATCCCACATGCTCTTGATCCACTATGACCTTGCCATTTCTTCATCAAGAGGTAGAGTTTAATTCCTCTCTTCTTGAATCTGGGTGAGTTCTTTTGACTCATTTATAAGGAAGAAAATGTGGTGGAAGTAATGCTGTGTGACCTTCAAGGTTATATTAGAAGAGGCCATGAAGCTTTTGCCTGGTTCTTTTGTAGTGCTTGTTCAAGGGAAAGACAGACACCACATAACAAATCTATTTTAAAACAACCATCCTGCAGAGGTCATGTGGTAGTGTTCTGAGCCTTAACTTCCAGCCACTACCCCCAAGGCACAAGACAAGGGGAGTGAAGCCATATCTGGCCCGTGAAAGCAGCTTTATCTACCAGTGGAGTCCCACTAAGTGACCTCAGTTGATGCCACAAGGAACAGAAGAACCATCCAGCCAAAACCCCGCCTGAATTCCTAGCCTACAGAGTCCATAAAATGATTGTCTTAACTCACTGAGTTTTGGAGTAGTGTGTTATAAAGCTATAGTAGTTAAAATACAGTCTCACTGTATGGTTTATTTGTTGTTTTAAGAGTGTGTGTGTACAAATTTAGGGAGGTTTGTTCCTTTGTTTTAATGGCAATCTTTTGTTTGTCTTTTGTCTTTTATTTTCTTACCATGAGCAATCTCGCAAGATCTGATTCGAATTATTATCCTTTTATACCCAGTTAAAAACTTTAAAGCCATCAGAAAGCTTATTCTATTTTTACATTATCTTCAAATTCTCCCCATGTTCTAATAACTGTTGTACCTTATCACAACTGTCAGAGCATATAGACTTTTCATATTATACACACTCTCTCTTATTACCATCTAAATTAACGCTAACACCAGTCCTTATGTCAGTATCTCTCCCATCATTTTGGTTATCTGAAGGTTGTTCTCTCTCCTCAGAGGTGTTTATACAAACAATATCACTCTAATTCTTTGTCAATACATTTGACTGCAGCCTTTATGTGTGAAAGTCTGTTTCAGTTTCTTTCTTTGATTCTTTGAGTATGTTCACTCCATTGTCTCCTATAAACAACTGCTGATGAAATTCTGAGGACAACCTAATTTCCTCTCCTTTAAGGGCCTGATTTCCTTTAAGGGCCTGGGGGGCTAAAGGGGGTGGAATTCCACAGATTTTCTTCCTTTAAGTTCCAATAATTTTACTTCTTGGTACTGATGATCATATTGGGTAAACGGAATGCCATTTTGATATGCAGTTTGACTTTTTTTTGAGTCAGGGTCTCACTATGTCACCCAGGCTGGAGCTCAGTGGCATGATCACCGTAGTGGCACGGCTCAGCACAGCCTCAACCAAAAAGTTATATAAGCCAGGAGTATCATACTCCTGGGCTTAGGCCATATTTTCACCTCAGCCTCTGGAGAAGCTGGAACTATAGGTGTGTACCACCACACCCAGCTAATATTTTGATTTGTTTTTTTGTAGAGATGGGGCTCTTGCTATGTTGCGTAGGCTGGTCTCAAACCTGTGGGCTTAAACGATCCTCCCACCTTGGTCTCCCATAATGCTGGGATTACAGACAAGAACCACTGCATCCGGCTAACAATATTTTTAATTTTAGAAAAGTTTTATTGACTATGTATTTCTAGCATTGTTTTGGTTTTCTTCTTCGGGTACTCCTATTATTACATGTATGTTCAATATTCTTTGCCTTCTATATCTGTCACTTTCAAATCCTTGGTTTCTTTAATATTTTTTAAAAGATTGAATCAAACACAAACTTTGTTTTTCCAGAACCATTTAAGAGTAATTTGCTTTCTTGATGTCTCATCACCCCTGAATACTTCAGTGTATACTTCCTACAAATAAATATATTTTCTTGTACAACCACAAACGCTAAAATCAGGAAAATAACATTAACATATTACTACCATCTAAAGCTCAGATTTCAATAAAGTTTCACCAATAGTATCCTTCATAGCAAAAGAATCTGGCTAAAATTAATGTGTTGCATTTAGCTGTCATATCTTTTTGGCCTCTTTCAGTTAGAACAGTTTCACAGTCTTTCCTTGACTTTGTAGTCTTAATATGGTTGAAGACTCCAGATCAATTATTTTGTAAAATATCTCTCAAGTTGGGTTTGTCTAAAGTTTCCATATGATTAGATAGCTTATGTAACTTTGGCAGGACTATCACAGAATAGATGTTTATGTTCTCCCCAATGCACCCTATCAAGTGGTATATAATTGTGATTTGTCCCATTACTATATTAACTCTGATCACTGATGAGGGTTGTGTCTACCAGGTTTCTCTAAATTTATTCTCCAAAATTACTTTTCCCTTTGCAAATAAGTTACTGAAACTTTGTACATTTCTCCATTCTTTCAAACTTTCAATTACTTCATTTATTCATATTAGTAAGGATTCATGATTTCCTGCTTTATTCAGTGGGTTAATATAATCTGCTATTATGAACATCACCAAATTGATGTTGAAATTGTTCCTGATTTGGCCAGTGGGAATAGAATCCCTTTACACTAAATTCTGTGTTCATTTGACATGTCTCTATCATTCCGAGTGCTTCCTTACTTTCTGGCACAGGCTATTACAGAATAATTTAGTACTTTCCCTGCCTGACACCCCAGAGAACCAGCCATTTGTCCAAAAAGGCTTAGTAGTTTTAGTGGTAAAAAGTATTTATTTGGAAGGTAAGATCTGGGTGCTAGGTATGTTCATTGCCACTGGGGTGGCACTGAGCTCAGGCCCTCTCAGTGGGCAATTAGGGAAAATACACACATTCATGCTTACATTTTTGCTTGCATCTATATCAATCAAAAACCTTGACTTTATACCAATCTCTCCAATTCTAATTCAAAATTACTGGTTTATATTCCATTTTCTTCCTTTCCATATCTCTAACTCTCCTCTTCAACAGTGAAAGCCATGAATAACATTAACATATAGACTCATTTAATCAATCTTTTTTTTTTTTTTTTTGAGTTGGCGTCTCACTCGGTCACCCAGACTGGAGTGCAGTGGCCGCTTCCGGCCACCGCAGCCTCGACCTGCTGGGCTCCGGCGATCCTTCCGCCTCAGCCTTCCAAGTAGCTGGAACTACAGGCGCGCGCTACCACGCCCGGCTAATTTTTTTGATTTTATTGTAGAGATGAGGTCTCACCTGCCCAGGCGGGTCTCGAACCCGCGGGCTCAGGCAATCCACTCACCTCAGCCTCCCAAAGGCGCGGGATTACAGGCTGAGCCACCAAGCCCGGCTTTTAATCAATCTTAGTTTGTCCAACCACTCACTTTGCCAACTGGGCTCTGACCACTCCTGTATGTGCTTTCCTCATCATGCTCAGGCTTCCAACTTTTCACTAGGATATTACTCTGCATGGAAGTTGTCTTCATGGTTAAGTCCAATGAGTCACCATAGATCTCCTCAACCTCTATAGCCCAAAGCACTGACAACTGCCTTGCTCTTCTCCATCCAATGGCTTTAGGACTAAACTGCCAGGATATGAAAGGAGAAGATCTCTTTGTTTCTGATTTTTAAAGAAGTCCTCCTTTTTATCTACTTGCTTTAAGGAAATACTGTATTTCTTCTAGCTAAAATTAGTTTTTAAAATAATATGTTTTTTTACTTCTAAGAATTTTCTGAGTTATATCAACTCAGTGTTCTTTCATATATTCTAACATTTTTCTTTAACTTGTTTTGAAATATTAGTTTAATAGTTTCAATTGTTTTGTGAGTATGTCTTTCTGGTATGCTTGTATTGTCTGTGGAGACACTTTTTTGATCCTTATTTTCATTTTCAAATATGTTTCCATGGGATTCAATCTTGATCCTTTTCTTTTTTCATTTTTATGTGAAATTAGTTTTTCCCAACTTTTACGTTAGGAGTTATAAGTCAAGATAGGTTTTCTAACTTCACAGCTCCAGAACTCACTATTTTGTTGCTTCTGTCAAGTGTTTAAAGATATGATCTTTATCGTGAGATTTCCTGAAATTGTACTTACTCCCACCAATCTGAACCTTCAGCTTCTTTGGTCTTTTTTGTCCGAAGCCTATTCAATTTGGACTTTATTCCCAGTTCGTCCCTATTATGGGGCTTTGAACTGAAAGGAAGCTACAGCTGGTTAACTGTGTTATAGGGCCCAGACTGCTCCAGCCCCTTCACATCTTATTGCAGATCCCTTACATGCAATGTGCAGACTGTGCAAAAACCCAAACAGTTTCATGTATTCTTCAAATTGCCCTACTGCCTTTTCTAGTGAGTACTGATTAGCTTTTGAGCGTCTCCTGTTGCTTTCTTTTGCATAGATGCTGATATCACAGGGTCTTGTAGCTTGTTGAATAGCTTCCTTACCTCAGCTTCTATTTTGGGGTCTATAGGAATACCTTTTCATCTAGTTTTGTTAATCAATTTTTGTTTTGCTTTCCTTAATTTTTTTTTTTTGACAATGGGAGAAAGAGTTCAGGGAGATTCAGCTTTACATCTTCTATCGCATTTTGTATTTCTATTAGTCCACTTAGTCTATATTTTTGTTATTTTAGTGGCTATCCTAGAAAATAACTAGAAGTGTTAACTTTTCAATATTTATTATCTTAAGTGTTTAATATTTTACTATTTTAAATATAATTTATTTATTTGTACATCTATGTAACTCTATCTTAAATAAAAGCTATGTTTAACAACTAGTTTGTACAATTTCTGAAAATTTAACTGGCTCTCAAGAGTCAGTGCATCACTGCTCTTAGAACAAAAGTGACTTCTATGCTTCCTTAACTCCGAGTTCCCAGTTTCTCTACTTTGTACTTGCTAATTCCTTACCGTCTTGACAGCTATGCAATGCTTTTTAAATAAGATGTTCATTATACTTCATGTAGCATTCTTAGTTGTTGTCAACATTTGATTAACAGAAGTCCCAGCAATTTAAAATGTTTTACATTTTAGAAATTTAAAAACTTTCTTAAAAAAAAACCACATTTTTTATAATGAGGCAGAAATATACTATTTCCCAAGACGTAACTAAGTTTCTACAAAGCAGTTAAAATAAAGTCTCGGATATTAAACATTTAAAATACAGGACAAGCCGGGCTCGGTGGCTCAGCCTGTAATCCTGAGCTTTGGGAGGCTGAGGTGAGTGGATTGCCTGAGCCTGCGGGTTCGAGATCCGCCTGGGCAACTTGGCGAGACCTCAACTCGACAATAAATCAAAAATTAGCTGGGTGTGGTAGCACGTGCCTGCAGTTCCAGATACTTGGAAGGCTAAGGCGGAAGGATCGCTGGAGCCCAGCAGGTCGAGGCTGCGGTGGCCAGGAGCAGCCACTGCACTCCAGTCTGGGTGACAGAGTGAGACTCCAACTAAAAAAAAACCCAAAACAAACAAACAAAAAAAGATACAGGACAGCTAACTCAATCCTTGATTATTTCTTCAATTTGTGACTTATTTTGTTCACTCTATTCAGATGTTTGTATTTATAGTTTTTACTTACTATTCACAATTTCTCATAACCATCTGTCTTTTCAAAACATACTTCAACACTTTCCTCAAAGTTACTTTTTCTTTAAATTTTCCATTTCATTTACCTAGTTAAGATTCCTACCTCTTCCTTTTGTTTCAATCATTTCATATTTTAGTCCTATCAATTTCTACCTTTTAACCATCCTGTGTATGTATTCTTATATTTTATTCTGACAGAAGGGTTTTACCTTCTTTTTTGGTTAAGTCATTTGCAGCCCTCTCCTAGAAATCACAACAAAACTCATCTCAGCAAAGCCACAAGTGGGAAAGAATTACAATGTTACATAGAAAATTTTCTTCATCCAACATTTCTGAAATTCCTATACCAAATCATGTATCTTGTCATATAACATATTAGAGAATATCAGAATTGCTGTCCACACATTAACATGTGTATCCTTGTAAGAGGAGAGATATTTAGAAGTTGACTTTAAAAACTTTATTCCCCTTTTCATCGAAACTTCTAATCTTTGTTCTCACTCCCACACTAGAAGTAAAAACATGGAAGAAAGTGAAGAAGAGATGTATGGGGAAATTGTAGTTGCCCTAATCTCTTCTAAACATGCAATACTATGAAGAAAGAAACCCATTTATACTCTATAATGAAATCTATTATTTAAACACAGACCTTGAAACCCCAAAGCAACAATTCTTAGAGAATGGATATTATGACTCTTCTGGAGAAGAAAAAGGTAAATTTTTTGATTAAGAATGAAGGTTGGTTTTTTTTAAGTACAACTGTCCCTCAGTATACTTGGGGGGCTGGTTCTAGGACCCCTGCACATACCAAAATTTACACATACTGAAGTTCCACAGTAGGCCACAGGGAACCCATGTATAATGAAAAGTCAGACCTCTGCACAGGTGACCTTATGGTATTTTCAATCTGCGTTTGGTTGGAAAAAAATCCTTGTGTAAGTGGACCTGTGCAGTTCAAACCTGTGTCGTTTAACGGTCAACTGCAGTACTAAAGAAGAGACAGAGGAAAAAAACTAAGAAAGTAGGAGACTAAAAAATATTCTTATTATGAATCTGCTACTGAAAATCTATAAGAAATGACAAATGCTTACAAAGAAATATCACTAGTCCATTGCAATCTCTCCATATAGTCTATACCTCTTTTCTCTTTGGTTGGTATCAGAGGTATTAATGGGAATAAAATCTGGTGGAGGTTAAAATTCCACCTCTGCATCTCAGATTAATTAAAGCTTTGAAACTCAAAAAAACTAAATGACTGTGGTCAAACTTTTCAACATTTCTAGTTTCAGTTTAGTCACTTAAAAATTAGTAATAATACCAATTTCAAACATTTTCTTTCTTGCAAACATGAAATAAAATACCTCGTAAACATAAGACATGGGAAAGAAAAAATCAGTTCAAGATAAGTTTAATTTTTCTTTGCTATTTCTTTTTCCTTTATAATACCACTAAAATACAATTTATATTTTCTGAACCAAAAAACTGAGATTTAAGGTCTAAAAATTGGTATAGTATTCCTGAGTAACAAAAAGATAAAATATTTGAGGTTAGGGCTTTCCATAAACAATTGTGGCTGAGAAAGTAAGTTTAGGGTATGGTGGGAGACTCACCCAGAACACCAGAGTTCGCATAAAGATTATTTTATTTTTTTGAGTTGGAGTCTCACTCTGTCACCCAGTCCGGAGTGCAGTGGCATGCTCATGGTTACTGCAGTCTCAACCTGCTGGGCTCAGGCAATCCTTCTACTCAGTCTTCCACGTAGCTGGAACTATAGGCATGCACTTCCACACCTGGCTAATTTTTAACAATTTATTGTAGAGTCAAGATCTCCTCAAGTTGCCCAGGTTGGTCTCAAGTCCCTGGGCTCAGGTAATCCTCTCGCCTCCACCTCCCAAAGTGCTGGGATTAAAGGCGTGAGTCACCAAGTCCAACCACAAAGATTATTTTAAGCTTAAGACATTTGAGAATCAACAGTTGCAGGAAAAAGCCTTCATGGAGATTCCCTTACCTAACTAAAAGGAACGACTTCTGGGAACTCATTACTAAGAAAGGATACTATATACTCTTAAGGAGTTTAATGGCCTTGAAGATGAAGAGACCATTCATACTTGTTTAGACAAACATTCACAAACTTTCTTATCTCCTATCTGGTCTCCTGAAAATCAATTTAAAGAAACCTATTTGTTTTTCCAATAGAAGCTGTTCCTCCTCCTTCCCTTTTCCCTACTAAGTTAGTTATATGACTTTAACTTTATCCACAAGCTAGCTGCAATATTTCTTTTGTTGGTTCCTGTATATGAAATAACCCTTTTTCTCTTATTAATTTGTTTGTCAGCTTAATTCACAGGCCCCAGTTACTAAGCTTAAGAGTGTAGAGAAAATGTTTTTTCTTACCATACAAGGGGCTAGAAAAAAAATCTTAACCACTTAATAATTGTGTAACTAGCAAATTATTTAACCTCTTTGTGACTATAATGCAATATGGGAATAAAAGTGCTTGCCTGATAGGCTTATCATGAGAATCAAGAGTTAATAACTGTAACATTGTTAGTACCATGTATGGCACACAGTCTTTACTATTATACTCTATAATTTAGCTCACAGGAGATTCTTAAACTATAGTTCAGGAAGTATTTGCTAACATTTTGCAACTTTTGAATATGGAGTAAAAAAAACTAGCACTGTAATTCCAGTTCCCACATCTAACTTTTGGCAATGATTCTCCAAAATAATTAACAGTAAAACTCTAAAAAAAATGCATTATTCATTGTCTTACGAGTTATTTATCAAAACTTAGAGGAATTGGAAGATTAGATCCCTTTACATGTCTTGTAGAGATCATTTTTCTCATATTTAGAATCTAAATTTAAAAAGCTGAAAAATCCATAATATTACCTTCATGGAAGACTAATAGGTAAGTCATAGATAAAAATCTTTTTTTTAAGATTGAAAAATATAGTTTATTTGGAAATGAGAGAGAGAGGGGAGAGAGAGAAGATTCACCTCCCTAAGGTAGGGGAGAGGGGCCAATGCTAAGAAAACATGGCCAGCCAGGGTCACTGGCTCAGCCTGTAATCCCGCACCTTGGGAGGCTGAGGTGAGTGGATTGCCTGAGCCTGCGGGTTCGAGACCTGCCTGGGCAACTTGGTGAGACCTCATCTCTACAGTAAATCAAAAAATTAGCCAGGCATGATAGCGCGCGCCTGTAGTTCCAGCTACTGGAAGGCTGAGGTGGAAGGACCGCCGGAGCCCAGCAGGTGGAGGCTGCGGTGGCCAGGAGGGGCCACTGCACTCCAGTCTGGGAGACAGAGTGAGGCTCCAACTCAAAAAAAAAAAAAAAGAAAAGAAAAGAAAAGAAAAGATGGCAGATACAGCTCACAAAGTAAATGGCCAAACCATAAGCTTAGCAGAGGCAATGGCTGATAAAAATCTTAATCCTGCTATCTATTCTGTAGATGCCAGGTTAAGTACCAATTCTACTCTCTGGCATCTTTTATCATGCCAGGTAATATAAACTCTTTCCTTCTGAATTTCTAAGGCAATGACTTCTTCCATGTTCTGTTGATATTTAATTTTTCTTTATTAGGCAATGGTACTATACTGTGCTAAAAGAATAGAGTACACATCATCAAAATACTCATCAACATACTCCCAAGTGAGAACTATCTAGACTTTGAAGGCAATAGATCTGGGAGTGAATCACAGCTATTATTAGTTTTGTTATCTGAGTCTACTTCATCATATGTAAACAGGGATACTGCTACATATTTTATGAGACTACAGCAAGGCTTAAATAAATAAACAAACAGATACCTAAATAAATATATACTTATAAGCTGTGTGAACTGTTATAAGGAAAAAAATATCACAGTGCTATGAGAAGGTGACAGCCATCTAAAGAATAGGGGAAATGAATACTCTAAGAAAGAACAGAAAGAGCAGAGAATAAGGAAATAATCTGGTGAAGTCAAGGATCTGAAAGAAGGTCTGTATGATTAGAGTTTAAGGAGCAAAGGAAAGAGTGGAGGGTATGAAGTGAAATCACATGTACTGTGCTGTGTACAATCACAAAGGGCTTGCAAGCCCTATTGAAAAGTTTAGATTTAATTCAGAGCACAATAGAAAATGTTTTAAAGGGAAATGATACAACCCAATCTTTATATTTAAAATGATCATTTTGCCTGGTGAACAGAGAATGGATTGGGAAAAATTACAAAGGAAGAAAGGAGACCTATTAGGGGGCTATTAGAGTAAAGGTAAGGGATGGTGGTTTTCGCCTGGCTTGGGCTAGGTTAGTGACTGAAAGACTGTGAAAGGGAAAGGAGTCAAGGATTATTCCTAGGCTCCTAACTTAACCATGAATGGAGATGCCATTTATTAAGATAACAAAAGAATTAAGTTTGAAACACCAGTGAGAAATACAGCTGGGGAAATAAAATAGGACAAATAATTCTGGTGTTCAGGAAATGCTTGGAAGGAAGATACATATATGAGAGTAGTCAACATAAGGAACTAACCCTGGAATAAAGACTTACTAAATAGTAGTTATTTGAATAAAGAAACAAAAAAGAATGCAGATTCTCTTTGATAGAGAAATGCTCCATCAATACTCGAACATTTGAAAATATTAAAGACAAGAGACGAAAAACAATATTAATTGGAGAGTTTCATACAGAAGAGAAGTATAGAAATCACAAAAAGGAAGGAAGGAGCGAGGGAGTAAAATATAATCTGAGAGGAAAATTCCTGGGCCCATTTAGTGACTAGGCTAGGAAAAGGGCAGCCCATCTTGCCAACTATCAGTGGAGGTATATCTAGTGCATACAGAGGTTAGCCGGGAGTCACTAACTATAAAAATGGTAAAATGAACTATCCTTGTTCTATTCTATGCTCATCAAGCTTTAGAGCAGGCCTTCCTTCTATCAACCAATTTCTACTCCTATACAAATAACCTGGTATTTCTGCCTGGGTACCAAAAGGTTCTTTCTTGATAAACAATAACTAGAATATGTCTGAATTTTGGCCATTCTGAGTTAATTTTCCCTATATTAACATACAGATTCTTTATTTATAATCTCTCCCTTTTTTTTTTGAGTCAGGATTTCACTCTGTCACTCAGGCTAGAGTGCAGTAGAACCATCAGGACTCACTGCTGCCTCAACCTCCTGGGCTCAGGTGATGCTCCTGCCTCAGCTTCCCGAATAGCTGGGACTACAGGTGCGCACTACCATGCCTACTAACTTAAAAAATTTTTTTTGTGGCGACTAGGTCTTGATTTGTTGCCCAGGATGATCTAGAACTTGTGGGTTCAAGCAATCCTCCTGCTAGGATTACAGGCATGAGCCACCATGTCTGGACTTTTTTTTTTTTTAATTTCAAGAAAGTTTTCTTGAATGCACTGAATTGTAATTTCAAATCTTTATTCTTTTTTAAAAAGGTTTTCTTTTTTCAGAAAGTCTAATTATGTGTATGACACATAGACATAGTGGCCCACCCTCCACTACTAACATTTTCTTTCTAATCTTTTTAATTTTGTAGGTTAGTTTTATCTTATGATTTATTTACTTATGATTCATTTATTTTACTTTATGTCTCATTTTGTCACCCAGGTAGGAGTGCAAAGGCATAATCATGGCTCACTGCAGTCATGACCTCCTGGGCTCAAGTGATCCTGCACCCAGCTAATTTTTTAATTTTTTATAGAGATAAGGTCTTGCTATGGTGTCCAGGCTGGCCTAGAACTCATGGACTCAAGCAATCCTCTCACCTCGGCCTCCCAAAGTGCTGGGATTAAAGGCATGAGCTACTATGTCCAGACTTCTTTCTAATTTTTTTTAGTCTCTTTACATTTCCTTTTGTTTACTTGTTCTATTGTGTCTTCTATGTCCTCTATTGATTTTTCTGCAGTGTCTCTTTGCCTTTGTGTTCCAATTTCATGAACTGATTTTTCTTTTCTGGGTTCTGCTAGTTTAAAATTAATCTCTTTTGGTTGTTAAGTCATCTTTTCCCACAGTTCTTATATTTCTATCTTGTGGTCTTCTTTAGAAATGAATGCATAAATTGCTAAAAACTTTAAGGTTAAATTTTCATCTGATTTGTGTCAAATGTTCTTATTTGTATAGATGTATGTGTCTATGCGACTAATCTGCTGCCAACCTTTGCTGCCTTTTTCCCCACCTCTTCTTATTAATATCTTTGTATGAATGCTAGGCTAGTTACTTTTAAATTACTTATTACTGAATGAGCTGGATTTTGCTGGACCAGCTATTTGCAGAAGGCTTGGAGGTATAGGGGGGATAGATGCGCAGGCAATTTTTACAGGCTTTAAAATAAAAAGACTGTCATATTTTCTGATCCCACAGAGGCAGACTGCTCTACCCAAATATGGGTCCTCTGCTTCTCTAAACCAAACCACATCATGAATGTCTTCTGCTCCAACTTGTTTACCCCAATTCCCATGAGCCTTATGAAAAAAACCAAGAGACTGTATTTATACCTCAAAAATGAGCCCCTCATTTTTATTAAGTGCAATTTTGTATCATATTCTAAATTTTCACCACCACTAAGCATTCTACATTCTATATTTTAACTCTTCTCTTTCCATGTGGATTCTGCCAGACCTCAAATACTTGAGCAGCCCTCACTTATATTTTGTTGTTCAGTGAACTTTTGTGTGTTTTCTGGGGAGGTTTGGGAGCAGATATTGACTTACCTTTAATCATGCCTAAGAAGTCTATATTTCTTATAAACATACAATGAGAGGCTGTTTATAATACTAAGAAACCAGTGACTGTAATCTGGCCTTCATATAGTGCACCTATAGAATGGGAACGTGTTGGCTAGAAGATAAAAGCATGTGGGGTCCCACCGGCAGGTTTGTTTCCCACAAAAATTAAAATCTGACTTCATATGTTAGTGCCTATTTAAGTGGTTAATGTGAATTTCA
This sequence comes from Cephalopachus bancanus, assembly GCA_027257055.1. NCBI lineage: Eukaryota > Metazoa > Chordata > Mammalia > Primates > Tarsiidae > Cephalopachus > Cephalopachus bancanus. The sequence continues at coordinate 1,547,548 of JAPVLO010000230.1, read as the reverse complement.
TTGGAATTTACCCCTTATATAAACGAATTTTCCCTTGTTCAGTTACTGAGCATAAAAGGCTAATGTTTACTAGACCAACGGAACCTGTTACTTAGGAAATATCAAGAATGCCCAGCATATCACTTAGATCAGCTAAAAACATCAGGTGTTGTTCCAAAAATAAATTTCACTCTAAGAATAATAAATGTAATAGTTTCTAAGTTATAGAATGTTTCACTTAGTTCCCTTAGTCACATAATTTTTTTCCTTCTTCGTCATGTTGTTTATGAATAACAACAAGTAAGCTATGTATTCTTTTGGGTGTTTAAGCTTTTAAATTCCACTGAGCTTTTGTTTGGGAAGTGGTTACGCCAATGTATCCTAGAGTCATATATGCTCAATATGAAATGATCTCAAATTTTTCATTATCACTTTCTTTTCCTAGGAACTCAGTCAGGACATGTCCGTGATACTTTACTACTTGTGATACATTACATCCTAAACTTGGCATTCTTCTCTTTATTTTAAATAGCAACAATAGCTATTAGATATGTATCTTAAAACTTAATATTAATAAATAAAACCTAATTCAAAGGCTAGAAGAATTTGGATGACTTGGTAATATTTTCCTTGGTAATATTATTCTCTTTGCTTATGGTTTTTTTTATCATTCTTTCAGATCAATGAGCTAGTAAAAGGGATGCTAAAAGGTATATAATTGGGATAGAGACCAGATTTTAAAAAAATAAACACTTGAAAACTAATCTACATAATGGTGTAATGTTCAAAAAAACGGATAGATATCAGATCCTACTTCTATTAAATAATTCTTTTGACCTGGAAAGCGAGTTAGATTCTGACTAAACAAATTCTAGATTAATAAATCAGAACAAAACACAAAAAAGGAAGTTAAGCTTGGCAGTTAAACATTATTTAAGAGGAAGAATTTTAAATAACCATATACAGCAAGAATTTTATTACCTTCAGGTCGATATTGTGCAACAATTGTGACAGCCTGGCCAGCATTTTTCAATGCGGCTGCTGCCTGCTCATGACTGGCAGCTCTGAGGTCAACACTGTTTACCTGTAAATCAAACCAAATCTTAATTTGAGAGAAAATAATTACTCTGAATGGAAATCACAATAGCCTATTCTTTGAGTATAGATTTAAAAAGCAAACACTAGTTGCAATAACTTTGTCACTAAAATGCTCGTCCTGATTTACTAAAAATAAATTGTGCAGTAAAATATTACCTATGACTCAAAGAAATTTTAATTTATTAAAAATACTTTGCTTTTCAGCCACAGCCTTGGACCCTGTAGATGCTGTGATGTTGATGCCCAAGAAGAACCGGATTGCTATCCATGAACTCCCTTTTAAGGAGGGAGTGACGGTAGCCAAGAATGACGTCCGTATGCCTAAGCACCCAGAGCTGGCCATGCAGTCTCTCAAGTCTCGAGGCTACGCGAAGGAACAGTTTGCCTGGAGATATTTCTACTGGTACCTTACCAACGAGGGTATCCAGTATCTATGTGATTACCTCCACTTGCCCCCTGAGATTGTGCCAGTCACCTTGTGCCGCAGCCATCCAGAGACTGGCAGATCTCAGTCCAAAGGTCAGGAGGGTGAACTACCTGCAAGTCTCACAAGAGGGAAAGTTGAAACAGACACCTACAGACCAGACTGCTGTGCCCCTTGGTGCTGACAAGAAAGACAAGACTAGGGCTGGGTCAGCAACTGAATTCCAGTTTAGAGACGGATGTGGTCATGAACGTGGTCAGCCTCCTCCGTAAAATTGGAGGGGATTATTTTATGTGGAATAAATGTGTAGCCAGAAAAAAAAATTTGCTTAATGTCAAGTGAGCAAAACCAAAACCTTGTCCCTCAGATGGTTTCCAGAAGGTTGGCTATCAATCCATTGAACAATGTGCCTTAATTTGACAACTTGAAAAATCAAGTGCCATCATTTTTCACATTTCATCTTCCTAGAAACTCAAGCAGTGGGAGGGAAATTCATTTTGCTTGTAGTAAACATTCACCTCCTGTCACAGTCTTACCTCTACTGCTCAACTCAGTTCCAATGATTTTCTTTCCTTTCATAAACTAAAGCTTCCATTCCTTTTGTGTAAAAGGAGAGCAATTTTATTTAAAAGCATTAAAATAGCTTAGATTCAAGGAACAATTTAAATATAATACATGTTAATTAAATGAACCAGGAGACATTTTTGAATAATGTTCTTCTTTGGGTGAAATAATCACTGAAGTGACCAAACTTAATCCAGAAGAAGAGGCATTTTAATTCTTACGTCTGAACGGTTATCAATACTTAATATATACTGCAATGTACCTTATCTTAATACTTATTTAGAAAAAAAAAAAGTACAGCTCGCTGCTGCACTCATTCAGTTTTACATAAACATGCTCTTTGAGGCCAAAGCAGATCTGACTGGTTTTCAGGGTGAAAATAAAATATAAAGATGGTTTTTTTTTTTTCTTTTTCTTTTTTTTGAGTTGGAGTCTCACTCTGTCGCCCAGACAGGAGTGCAGTGGCTGCTCCTGGCCACCACAGCCTCGACCTGCTGGGCTCCGGCCATCCTTCCGCCTCAGCCTTCCGAGTAGCCAGAATTACAGGCGCGCGCTACCACGCCCGATTAATTTTTTGATTTTATTGTAGAGATGAGGTCTCGCCTGCCCAGGCGGGTCTCGAACCTGCGGGCTCAGGCAATCCACTCACCTCAGCCTCCCAAAGGCACGGGATTGCAGGCTGAGCCACCGAGCCTGGCTTAAAGATGGTTTTTAGAGTTATTTTAAAACAGAATTTGTCTCTAATCCTAAAGGGAATTACTAAACAAAAAAATAAAAGGAAAAAAAGAAAAAGAAAAAGATAATTACTATATTTTATAATTCTTTTCTTTCTTTTTTCTTCTTTTTTTTAAATCTTGGGGATCAAAGTTTCAGCCACAAGCACCAAGCACCACTGGCCAAGTATCTTTGGGTTAAACTGGGAAAGGGTTAAGAGATTGTTCCTTTTTCACTATAAGACAAACTTAAGAGGACACTTATGAAAGCATTTGACTGCAATATACGTTAAATATTTAATTTTTTAAAAAGTTAAGAACCAGCAATGGATAGAATAAAATAACGTTCAGGACCTTCAAAAAAAATTTTTTTGGAAGACAAACCATCATGCAATTTTAATAAGAAAACTTTTTTGGTTGAGATCTAAAATCTGTGAAAGACCATATATCGCTTTTAAAAATTTGATTATGAGTGCAGAAAATCTTGGGATCATAAAATTTACAAAAAGTACATTTTACCCATGTAAAGAATTGATGTTTTATATTATCTGTAAAAGGAGTCATTATGTAATTAAACACACAGACCCCTTGAATAAAAACCAAAATCTAAAAATCCTAATCCAAACAAAAATAGCATAATATGGTTGTCAGAGAATACCTCTAGCGGATGATGGTCATAAAAAACTCAATACAATGTATAAATAGTTCCAGTAGTGTATAAAAAAGTTTCTTCTAATTTTCCCAGGAGAATAAATTAGGGAAGAAACATAAAGGAAGACAAACTTTCACAGATTATAGAAAAGATTAAAATTGTTTATAAATTATTCCTATGCATCAAATCCTTCTGTCACATAAAATAGTTGAAGACAAACTATGAAGACTCAAAAGAGCATAATTTGTTGAACAAAACTAAAGACTGATATATCTTCTATTGAGATATCACTGAACATCTCAATAGAACCTTGAAACATTATGTATTATGTATCAGTATTTTATTTCTTATTAAGGCTGAAAAATACTCCATTAAAATCCATTAAAAATGGATCTACCATTTTTGTTTATCCACTTTCTTAAATTTATACCTATTTTATTCTTTTGACACTAATGTAAACAATTGTTTTCTTAATTTCACTGTATAGAGCTTCTTTAACCTGTAACTTTGTTGAACTCGTTTATTAGCTCGAACAGCTTATTGTTGTTACATTTCTTAAGATTTTCTATATACAAAATTATATAATTGCAAATAGAAATTGCTTGTTTTCTTCCTTTTTACTTTGGAAGCCTTTTGTTTCTTTTTCTTGCCTAACTGCTAGAACCTCCAGAATAACATTGTGGAGGTTCTACGGAAGTGGAAGAATGAACATACTTGTCTTGTTCCTCATTTTTGAGGGAAAGTTTCCAGTGTTTTACCATTTAGTATGATATCATTTATCATTTTTTCAGAGATAACCCTTATCAAGTTAAGAAAATTCCCTTCTATTTCTAACTTATTAAGTGTTTTTATCATGAAAAGGTGTTGGTTTATGTCAACTGCTTTTTCTGTGCCTACTGAGATATCATGTGCTTTATGTCTTTTATTAAGATGGTTTTTTGCTTTTCTGGTTTTTTGGTTGAATCAACATGCATTCTTTGGATAAATTCTACTTGATCATGGTATATAATTTTTTTCATGCTACTGAATCCAGTTTGTTATTTTGTTGAGAATTTTTACATCTATACTCATATGAGACATTGATTTGAAATTTTCTTGTGATGTCTTTGGTTTGGTATAAGAATAATATTGGACACATGGAAGGAGTTGGGATACATACCTTACTTTTCTTCCTTTTTGGAGAAAAGTCTGTGAATGACTAGTATTAATTCTTCTTTAAATGTTTGGTCAAATGTACCAGTGAAGCCATCTGCTTCTGGACTTTTTCCACTGTTAAAAGTTTTGATAACCAATTCAATTTTCTTTGTTATATAGTTCTATTCAAATTTTCTATTTCTCCTTGAGTCAGTTTCAATAATTTATATCTTGCTAGAAACTTATCAATAATTACATAATATATACAACTATATAAGTAATATAAAATTAATAATACATATATTGTAAATGTCTTTCTGCCTCTGGTAACATTTTTTTTTTTTTTTGAGTTGGAGTTTCTGTTGCCCAGTCTGGAGTGCAGTGGCATGCTCATGACCACCACAGCCTCAACCTGCTGGGCTCAGGCAACTCTTCTGCCTTAGCCTTCCAAGTAGCTAGAACTGTAGGCACGCGCCACAACGACTGGCTAATTTTTTGATTTATTGTAGAGATGAGGTCTTGCCAAGTTGCCCAGGCTGGTCTCGAACCCGTGGGCTCAGGTAATCCTCTCCCCTCGGCCTCCCAAAATGCTGGGATTATAGGCATGAGCCATCGTACCCAGCCCTCCAGTAACAATTTTTGTCAAGCCTAATTTGGTTATTGTTTGTGTAGAACATCTTTTCTAGCCCTTTACTTTCAAACTATTTGTGTCTTTGAATCTAAAGTGTCTCTCTTGTAGACAGCATATAGTTGAATTTTATTAATCTATTCTATCAATATTTACCTTTTAACTGGAGTGTTTAATCCATTTATATTTAATGAAATTACTTTGATAAGGTAGGATTTATGTCATTCATTTTTTGGTTTGTTTCTTTATGTCTTATGTCTTCTTTGTTTCTATAGTCCTCAATTATTGCTTTTTTGTGTTAAATAGCTATTTCCTAGTGTACTATTTTTCTCCTGTCATTTATTTTACTACATGTGTTCAGTTATTTTCTCAGTGGTCGCCCTGAATTATAATCAACATTTTCTAAGAATTTAGTTTGAGCCGGGCTAGGTTGGCTCAGCCTGTAATCCCAGCGCTTTGGGAGGCTGAGGTGAGTGGATTGCCTGAGCCCGCAGGTTTGAGACCTGCCTAGGCAACTTGGCGAGACCTCATCTTTACAATAAATCAAAAAATCAGCCGGGCGTGGTAGCGTGTGCCTGTAGTTCTAGCTACTTGGAAAGCTGAGGCAGAAGGATTGCTGGAGCCCAGCAGGTTGAGGCTGCAGTGGCCAGGAGTGTGCCACTGCACTCCAGTCTGGACGACAGAGTGAGACTCCAACTCAAAAAAAAAAAAAAAAAAAAAGAATTTAGTTTGGATTAATACCAGCTTTATTCTCATGGCATATAAAAACTCAGTTCTCTTTATACAGTCATATTACTACAATCTTTATATGTGTGCCCATCAACACAGATTTGTGTTGCTTTATTCAGTTTTTTTAAAATATCAGATTGAAGAAAAAGTTACAACATTTAAAAATACCCTTATGTTGTTTTTATATTTACCTATATAATTATTTTTACTGATGCTCCTTTCTTTTCATGTAGATTTGAGTTACTCTATTATGTCCTTTCATTTTAGCCTGAAGAATTCCCTTCAGTATTTCTTGTAGGGCAGATTTTCTAGAGATTAACTCCCTCAGCTTTTATTTATCTGGGAATGGCTTGATTTCTCATTCATTTCCAAAGGATAGTATGGCTGGATATGGAATTCTTGGCCAATAGTTTTTTTCTTTTCAGAACTCTGAATTCTGAGAGTTCTGAAAAGTTCTTTTCAGAACTCTCATTGCTTTCTAGCTTCTCTGAGTTCTTTTCAGAACTCTCATTGCTTTCTAGCTTCCATGGTTTCTGATGGGAAATCAACAGTTAAATCTTATTGAAAGTCCCTTGGGAGTGATGAGTAATTTCTCTTTTGCTGCTTTCAAAATTCAGTGTTTTCGCTTTTAACAGTTTGATTATAATGTATCTATGGTGTGGATCTTTACAAGCTAATTCTATTTGGAGTCCATTGAGCTTCTTGGATATGTATATTAATGTTTTTCATCAAATTTTGGGCCATTATTTATTCAAATACTCTTGCTACTTCTTTCTTTCCCATCCTTCGGGCATTCTTATTATGCATATGTTGGTATACTTGATGGTATCCCACAGGTCTTTGAGGCTGCACTACTTTTTCTTCATACTTTTTTCTTTCATTTCAATGACCCATCTTCAAGTTTGTTCAGTCTTTCTTCTGCCAGGTCAAATCTGCTGTTGACCTTGTCTAGAGGATTTTTCATTTCACTTACTATATAATTTTCTTTTTTCCCCCCTTGAGTTGAAGTCTCAGTCCGTTGCCCAGGCTGGAGCACAGAGGCATGCTCACGGCCATCCCAGCGTCAGCCTGCTGGGCTTCAGTGATCTTTCTGCCTCATCCTTCCAAGTAGCTGGAACTACAGGCATGCACTACCACACCTAGCTTAATTTTGATTCACTGTAGAGATGAGGTCTTGCCAAGTTGCCCGGGCTGGTCTCAAACCCATGGACTGACAATTCACTTGCCGTGGCCTCCCAAAGTGCTGGGATTATAGGCTGAGGCACCGAGCCCGGCCCAGTTACTATAATTTTCAATTCCAGAATTTCTACTTGGTTCTTACTGATAATTTTAATCTTTTAATTGATATATATATATTTTTTGAGTTGGAGTCTCACTCTGTTGCCCAGGCTGGAGTGTAGCGGTGCACTCACAGCCACCTTAGCTTCGACTTGCTGGGCTCTGGTGATGCTTTTGCTTCAGTCTTCCAAGTAGCCCTCACTACAGGAGTGCGTCAACATGTCTTGCTATTTTTTTTTTTTAATTATAGAGATAAGGTCTCACCAAGTTGCCTGGGCTGGTGAGGCATTCCACTCACCTTGTCCTCCCAAAGTCCTGGGATTACAGGCTGAGCCACAGAGCTCAGCTGATACTTGCTTCTTGGTAAGATATTGTTCCCATACTTTCCTTTCATTATTTAGGATGATTTTAATTCTTTAAACATATTTAAAATATTTGTCTAGTAAATCCAATGTCTAGACTTTCCTAGGGTCAGTTTCTATCAACTGCTTTTTTTTTTCTATATATGGGCCATATTTTGTTTTCTGCATGTCTCATAACATTCTCTTGAAAACTGGACACTAAAATTTCATGGGGCAACTCTGGACATACATTTGATCTCCTATCTAGGGCTTATTGTTGTTTGTTTAGTGACTTTTTGTAATTTTATAAAGTCTGTATTTCTTTTTTTTTTTTGAGTTGGAGTCTCACTCTGTCACTCAGGCTGAAGGGCAGTGGGACACTCCCGGTCACTGCAGTCTCGACCTGCTGGACTCAGACAATCCTTCTGCCTCAGTCTTTCAAGTAGCTGGAACTATAGGCATGTGCCAACATGCCGTGCTAATTTTTTGATTTACTGTAGAGATAAAGTCTTGTCAAGCTGCTCAGGTTGGTCTCAAACTAGTGGGCTCAGGCAATCCTCTCACCTCAGCCTCCCAAAGTGCTGGGATTATAAGCATTAGCCACCGCACCTGGCCAAATCTGTATTTTTTGTTGTGTGTGGCTACTGAAGACTGTGCATGGTTAGCTTAGTGGCTAGTTAATAACTGGACAAAAATTTACTTAATTGCTGGGACCTAAGAAGTCTCCCACTCTTTACCAATGACTCTGTGCCCATCTTCAACACTCAGAGAAGCAGTTGATAACTATGCCTTAATCTTCACTTCTTGCTTACTCTGAACCCCATGGTCAGCCGGAGGTGAGAGTTTAAGGGCCCTTTCTGGTCTTTCCTAAGCATGCATACAGCCCTAAACATGTGTATGGCCTTCTAGGTTCTAAGAAATATGTTCAAAGGCGCTGTGGAGAATTCTTTTCCCAGCTTTTCAAGCTTTTTGATTACTTTGCTATAGGGTAACAGTTGAGGCAAACCTAAGAAAAGAGATTCAAAACTAAACGAAACTTAATTGTTTTGAAAATTACCAGGGGAAAACACTTCTTGTGCAGAAAGAAGTCTGAATCAGGTCATCAAACACAGACAGCCTTGCAAATGGTATTCCAGGAACTACCGAGAGGTCAAATTATCCATGTGAATGAGGCTCTCTGAGAGTTCTACCTTTCCATTTCTCCCTCCAGTGGCTGTCAGTTTACTAGTTCTCACAGAAAATAAGGGCTATTTTTCAAGGCTACAGTGATGCTGGAGAGCAGTGGATGGGAACAAGGCAAGTTAAAATTCCACAAAGCTCACTCTGAATTGTTACATGCCTTTGGTTAATTTCCAGAGCTCTGACAAAGTTCAGTCTGACAATTTCAGACACTTTTCTCAATGCTTTTATAGGGAAATAATTTTTGCTATTCCTTTGGGTCACTTTTGATTCTAGGAATCCATAATTCTATATTTTCAATGAATGTCAACTATATTTTTTACTACGGTTGGCATCATTGGAAATATCTCATTTATACAATGTTGAAAAAATGATATTCTACATAAGTAAAATAATTAGATTACAAAAGTTTCTTTAATCAACATAATATTTCAAAGCCATTTTTCTAAAAACTGTAACTTATTTCCTTGCTTTCCTAAATAACTTAAATTACTCAATAATGTGAGTTTTATCACTAAGAACATCAGTAACAGTCTGAGCATGGTGGCTTACGCCTGTAATCCCAGCACTTTGGGAGGCCAAGTCAGGAAGATCACTTGAGACCAGGAGTTTGAGACCAGCCAGGGAAACATGTGAGACCTCATCTCTACAGAAAATTTAAAAAGTTAAATTAGCTGGCCATGGTGGTGTGCACTTGTAGTCCTAGCTACTTGGGAGGCTGAGGTAGGAGGATCTCTTGAGCCTAGTAGGTTACAGTGAGCTATGAGGAGCCACTGCACTCCAACCTGGTGACAGAGTGACCCAGTCTCAAAACCAAAAAAACAAAACAAGAAACCAAGAAACTAATAAGAGGTCTGTCTTTAGAACACTGGTTCTCAAAGTTTGGTACCAGGAACAGCAAGATCAATACCAACAGCTCAAGGAAACTTGTTCAGAAATGCAAATTTTCATATCCCAATGAAGTTCTAGTGAATCAGAAATATAGAAATGGGGTCAATAAATTTCTTTTTTTCCTTTTTTTTCTTTGAGTCGGGGTTTCACTTTGTGGCCCAATCTGGAGTGCAGCGGCATGATCACAGTTCATCACAACCTCAATGTCCTGGGCCAGGCAATCCCACCTTAGGCTCCTGAGTAGCTGGGACTACTGGCATGCGCCACCACATCCAGCTCATGTTTTTGATTTTTCGTAGAGAGGAGGTCATGCTATGTTGCCTAAGCTGGTCTTGGACTCTTGGGCTCAAGCAATCCTCTTGCCTTGGCCTCCCAAAGTGCTGGGATTACAGGCAAGAGCACTGTGTACCACCCAGAAATCTTTTAAGAAGGCCTCTAGGTGACCTTAATACAAGTTGAAATTTGAAAACTGTTAAACTTTGTCTAATGAGGAAGTTAAATGTATTTGTTCTTGGTTTTCCTTTTGTTTTTGTTTAGTTTTAAATATCTTTTTTAATGGGTTTCTCTCATTATTAAAGCTTTTTCCTACTGCCTCAAGGGCATTTCCCTAGAGAAGCTTAGTAATTATTAAAATTTTAAGGTTACTGATGCATACTGCCAAGTATAACACTGTATTTAACAACATTCACATTAGGGTCAGCAATTGATCTGGACTATTTGGGACTTCCAGTTTTAAAATTGAGACTAAAGGGGTTTATAGACATGGGGCTTTCAATACTAAAACCAAAAAAAGTTTGGGTGAATCAGGATGTGTTGGTTAGCCTAACACACTTGAGCAGTATATCAATGACCCATTTAAAGTGTTCCCACATGGACAATTCAAAAAAATCTATATTAAATCAAAAAAATTAGCTAGGCGTGGTGGTGCTCGCCTGCAGTCCCAGCTATCAGGAAGGCTGAGGTGGAAGGATCGTACGAGTCCAGCAGGTTGAGGCTACAATGGCTGTGAGTGTGCCATTGCACTTTAGCCTAGGTGACAGAGTGGGATTCCAACTCATAAACAACAAAAAAACCCCATCTATTTTTGCTTTGAGCTTCTCATGTTGAACTCTATGCCAACTGAAATAACTAGCTAATTTGTCCAATATTTATTTCTAAAAAATTTTTTCCCATTTATTTGTCCTTAACATACTATAACTTATTTTAAAGTTAAATTACAGAATATTTTACAAACAATAAAATTTACAAGCTTGAACAGCTTAGCTGAAAGAATTTTGATAACTCTATATACCCATGAAACCAGTACACCAAGCAAGAAAGTTCCACTGTGTAACTTTATAGTCAGTTCCAATCCCTGCAACCATTTTCTGACTTCTATTTCCACAAATTAGTGTTACCTGCTCATGATGAACACATAAGTAAAACTATACAGTATGTATTACTATGGTGTCTTTTCTTTTACTCAGTGTGAAATTTTTGCATCACCCAGGTGGTTTTGTGTTTCAGTAGTTCATTTATTACATTGAATAAGTAGACCACAATTCACTTAGCTTTTTTCCTCTTGGTGAAAACTTGGGGTCATTTCCAGGTCTGGATTATTATGAATAATGCCATTATGAGTATTTTGTCAAAAATGTTTTTGTGGACATATGGTTTCCTTTCTGTTGGGTAAAACCTAAGTGATAAAAGTAGGTGTATGTTTAACTTCTTAAAAACCTCCTTAAACGTTCTTGTAGCCGTGTACCATTTTACATGTTGGCCAGTAATGAATGAGACTTGCAGTTGCTTCATATCTTCACCAGCGACTGTTGTCATTAGTTTTTTTCTTTAGCCATTCACCTAGGTGGGATATGGCATTTCATTACAGCTTTAAAAGATACCTATTTTTATTTAGGCATAATCAATCATTTTAGCATACAGTTAAGAGTTTTGACAATGAATGAAGAGGTTTGATTAAGTCGTGTAGCCACTCACAATCAAGAGAACAATAACATCAGTCCTATCCAGATTCCATCAAGACTCCTTACTTGTAGTGGTTTTTGCATTTTTCTCTGAAGCCTAATGTTAAGCACCTTTCCATATGCTAATTGGGTATTCATATATCTTCTTTTTGTGAAATACCTGCTGAAGTCTTTTAAGCATTTCACTCATCTTTTTATCGATTTGTAGAAGATATTTATTTTATTTTGCACCAGAGTCTCACTCTGTCACCCAGGCTGCAGCGCAGTGGCACACTCACGGCCACTGCAGCCTCAACCTGTTGGGCTCAGGTGATCTTTCTGCCTCAGCCTTCCAAGTAGCTGGAACCACAGGCACATGCCACCACACCTAGTTAATTTTTTTATTTATTGTAGACATGAGGTCTTGCCATGATGCCCAGGCTGGTTTTGAACCTGTGGCTCAGGCAATCCTCTCACCTCTATCTCCCAAAGGGCTGGGATTACAAGCGTGAGCCACCGTGCCCGGCCAGATATTTGTATATTCTGGATACAAATATTTTGTCAGATAAATGTACTGAAAATTTTTTTTTACCACTATGTGGCCTGCCTACTCGTTTCTTAATGGCATGTTTGTGAGGGTTAGTGCTTTATGTATCTTCTCCAAGGAATTACTGCCTACCCTAGGCTTGGAAAAATATTCTGATGTTTTACTTCTACGAAGGTTATGGTTCTGCATTTTACATTTAAATCTATGATCCAACTAGAATAAGTTTTGTGTTTGGAGTTAAGACTGATTTAGGTTCATGCTTTTCCATAGACATCTAGTTGTTCCTGTACCATTTGCTGAAGACTTTCCCTTTTCTATTGAAGTGACTTGGCCCTTTGGGACTATTTAAGAACTTTGTCTAATCTGAATTTTCTAAGGTTTTTTTTGGTATACTTCCTTTTAGAAGTTTAGTTCTATGATCCAATTCAAGTTAATTTTTTGCATATTGTATAAGGTAAGGACTGAGATTCTTCTTTTCCTTTGTCTACTTATTTTATTAATTATAGAAGAGAATATTTAAATCTCCAACTGTTGTAGATTTGTCCAGTTCTTTCCTTAGTTCTGGCAATTTTTACTTCATGTATTTTGAAAATATTATTAGTTAAATGCACACTCAGGACTGGTATGTCTCCTTGATAAAATGATGCTTTTGTCACTATGAAATTTATATATGATAACATTATTTGTCTTAATTCCTGTTCTGTCGCATGTTAATACAGTAGCTTTAGAATGCTGTTTGTATGATGTATCTTCTTTCACTCTTTTACTTACTTGAGTCTTTATATTAAAAATAAGTTTCTGATTAATTGGAGCATGTATTATAATGTACTTATTAACATGGCTGAATTTCAGTCTCGCATCTTGGTAATACTTTTTTATTTTCCCAGTCTGCTCTTCCTTTCCCATCTTTGTGTAAAGCATATATTTTTACAGTAATCCATTTAATCTCCTGTATTGATTTTTTAAAAGTGATACCACTTTGCAGAATATTAGTAGTTTTGCTAGAGATTATAATATGTAACTAAGTGATTACAAGTTTACTTTTTCAAAATATTATACTACTTTACAAACTGTGTAAGAAACAGTTACAACTTTCCTTTTGATTTATGTTCTACTGGTCTTCTATTTTCCTTCTATATGTTATAACTGCCACAGTAAATTGCTATTTAAAAAATTTTAAATAGCCAAAAGTCTTATAGTAAAACTGAAAACAGATCTTTTCTGTTTGTCCTTAATTCCTTTCTGCAGATCTAGGGTTTCATCTGGTATAATTTCTCTTCAATCAGAACAATTCCTTTAGTATTTCTTGTAGGTCTGCCAGGGACAAATTCTCTCAAATACTGTTTGAAGATGTCTTTATTTCACCTCCATTTCTTTTTTTAACTTTTATTTTTAGCCCAGCTAATTCAGTTCAATTATTTTGCCTTCATTTCGATGAATAATTTCAATAAATATAGAACTCTTTGTTGACAGCTTTCCCTTTCAGCACTTTAAATATACCATTCAACTGCATTATGCCTTTTACTGTTCCTAGTGAGAAGTCAGTTGTTATTTGTACTGTTGTTCCTCTGTATGTAATTTGTTGTTATTATTCCCACTTTTAAGATATGCTTCTTTAGCATAGGTTTCTAGTACTTTCATTATGATGTACCTAGGGGCTTGGTTTTCCATGTATGTATCCTGCTTGGATGTACTGAACTTCATACACATTTGGATTGATATCCTTCATTAGTTTTGGAAAGTTTCTTGTCGTTATCTCTTCCAAGATTCTGTCTCCTATTTGTTACTGTCTGATATTGTTCCATAGATTTTAGATGCTCTGGCCTATCATTTCCTCCCAATTTATATTTTCCCCCTCTATCTTGAAGTTCAGCTGGAATTTTTTTCTGGTCTATGTTCAAATTCAGTGATTCTTTCCTCTGCTAATTCCAATGAGCTATTAAGTCTTTCAAATGAAGATTTTATTTCTCATAGCTTTTTATATATGGCAATTCTACTTGACTCATATTTTATTGTTTCTGTATCTTTGCTGAAATTCTCCAATCTCTTCATCCATATTGTCTACCTTTACTTCTGAATTCTTTAGCATTTTTATCATCATCATGATTTTATCATAATTATTTTAAAGTCTTGTCTGATGTATCCAACATCTGGGCCTTCTCTTGATTTACTTCTAATGACTGCTTTCTGGCTTCATGAGTTATACTTTCTTCCTTCTTTGCATGTCTTGTGATTTTTAATTATAAACATTTTAGGCATTCTGGGTAAAATAAGGGTAGAAATTAAGGTTAAATAATATTTATTTCTAGACCAGAAAAATAATCGATATGTCAGGCTGCTAGATTTGGGAGCTGTATCAGTATGATCTATACCTGAATTGCAACTGGATATTGTTGTAGCTTTAATTTAGTTTAAAGTGAGTTTTAGTTTAGTTTAAGAGCAAGATGAAGATTTTTTCTTTTGAGAGGCTTGGGCACTGATGAGATTTGCAAGAAATTATTTTATAGCTAGCCGCTGACTTTCAAAACTCTCTGGTTTATAACTCAGGGGTCAGTTTCCAGTGTTATCAGTAAATTTTTTTTGCTTACTGGACCTGACTCAGATTTTCTGTATCCTGGAAGATCTCTATGTACACTGCCTTGGAACGCTTTATCTCAACTTTCTTGTCTCATTCCCATACCTCAGTAACTGTTAAACAGAGTTCCTGGAATTGATTTTCACAGACCTTTTGCCCATGGCCCCCTACATTTAGTTGCTAGTTACCTTGCATTTGGGGATGTCCTGTATGATTCAGGAATGAGTCTCTCAATTCTCCTTTGTTCCTGAACTTTGGCTTATTGTCTCTGAGTACTAAGTAAAGAACCATGAGAAAGAGTACGGTAGATAGGTGGTAGATGTGCTTTGTAGTTTTTCAGAATTTTTATCTGTTTTACCAGTCCACAAGAGGCCACTGCATTCTGGGTGAAGTTTTGCTGGTTTCTCCCTCTCCCTGTCTATTCCTTCTTCTCCTCTTACCACTCTTCCAAAGATAAGAGAGGTGCCATGGGTGTCTTCTCTCCTTGCTACTTTCCGGACCTGAGTTCACTTAGGTCTCTTTGAATCCTCAGTTCTCTGGTGAGTTTAGTCTTTCTAAATTCTAAATTGTTTTGGTTGTTAGGGTAAGAGTGATGACCCCTTGAGACTTTCCACATTTCTGCTTTGCAAATTTGTTCAAATAATCACTACTCTTGGAAGGTGCTATGCTTTTTAAATTGTTGTAGCCTTTAAACACACAAAAGTACAATTTCCATTTAGTTGTACTGCATATAAAATTATTTATTTATTTTCTAGGACTGTAGTTTTATAATCTTTAATAAAGTACTGCTGTATATTTGAAGTCTCAAGCACACAAGAGTTATTTTCACTCAAATACTAGTTGGTTATACCATGATCACATAACAACTAAAACAAAAGCAGATTTCTAATTCTTTTGTAAATGATCAGTCATTCCTTTTTCTATCCTGGATTCAGTCTATCCTTGGACTACAAAGGATCTTCCAAAGGACAGGATGCAGGAATATGTTTATACAGCTAAGTATGTACAGGGGAGGGTCAGATAGTGAGAAAGTTTGATCTGAAAAAAGCATTAAAAATGTAATTTACATTTCTGGAGTACTTTTCCTGTCAGTTTCCAGCCATGCTTATCTTCATTCTGAGAAGTACCTTCTGATTTTCTTTATATTTTATGGTTGAAAAGGCTTCTATTGATTCATATTGAAGAATTGATTTAAAATAATTAGCACTATTGGATAGCACTGTTGAGACTCAGGATATAAGGCTCATCTCTATATCTCAAATCCTAAAGTTTCAAAAAGTGTTAAGCTATACTTTAAAAATAAAATAGCACTGCATAATTGAGTGGTTGAGGTAAATCCTCCCTGTATAATTTATTACATATTATTAGCTACTCTGGGCAAATTCACCTCTAAATTTTGGTTTTCTCATTGGAAAAATGATAAGAATGATACTCCTAGGAGTCTATCACAAGCAATGTAAAATATTTCATTGGAACACCATTTCCCAATTTAGACAGCAGTAGGTTCCTACAAATAAAGTAAATAAAGTATTATTGAATATGAAGTCACAAACGCAAAATTTAGAACATGAGATAACAATTCACCATAAGGCACCACAAAATATCACATATTAGACACCTACGAATTTCAGAAAATAGATTATATATAGAAAATAAAACAACTATGTTTAACAGAAACATCTTAAAGCATATAAGTACTTGTAAGTAATCAAGATTTCATCAAAATCAAGGCAGACTTTAAAAAGAACAAAGACCATCTTTAAAAAAGTCAATGATACTTTTAAACTAAAATCTTAGTTTAGATTTAAAGAGCAGACTATGGCAACCCCTTCAGGTCACCTCCCACTGTGGGAACTTTCCTGTTCTCTCAATAAATCCTGCTTTCTAAAAATAAATAAATAAATAGATAAAATAAAGAGCGGACTAGATATAGATCGAGAAAATTTAAGCTGCTACAGTCCCAGTTACTTGAGAGGCTGAGCAAGGAGGATCATTTGAGCCCAGGAGTTTGAAGCTACATGGTACGCTGTACAGTGCTTATGAATAGCTACTGCACTCCAGCCTAGGCAAAATAGTGAGGCCCTGTTTCTAAAAAAGAAAATCTACAAACTAGAAAATAGACCTAAGCCGGGCTCGGTGGCTCAGCCTGTAATCCCGCGCCTTTGGGAGGCTGAGGTGAGTGGATTGCCTGAGCCCGCGGGTTCGAGACCTGCCTGGGCAGTGAGACCTCATCTCTACAATAAATCAAAAAAAAATCAGCCGGGCGTGGTAGCGCATGCCTGTAATTCCAGCTACTTGGAAGGCTGAGGCGGAAGGATCGCCGGAGCCCAGCAGGTCGAGGCTGCGGTGGCCGGGAGCGGCCACTGCACTCCAGTCTGGGCGACAGAGTGAGACTCCAACTCAAAAAAAAAAAAAAAAAAAAAAAAGAAAATAGACCTAAATAAAAGACAGAAATGAAGCACAAGGAGACAGAAATGATAAACATAAAATTGGGGTTAAAAGACGTGAAGAACAGAATAACAACATCTAATTATAGGAGTTCAAGAAGGATAGAACACATATGATGTGAAAAAGAAAGAACCTGAAAAGACAATGGCTAAGAAGTTTTCAAAACTGATAAAAGACATGACTACTCTGATTCAGTAAGTATAATGAATTCTAAACAGAATACATAAAGTGCTAGACATAGACACAGTTTCACATTTTAGTGAAACTGAAACACATCAAAGATAAAGAGATCTTAAAAGCAACCAGTGCAAAAACAAATCACCTACAAGTAATAATACAGAGAAGACCTTTTTCACTAAACACCAACAAATGAGCTAGACAGCATGAACCAGGATTTTCTTTTTTTTTTCTTTCATTTTTTTTTGGGGGGGTTGGAGTCTCACTCGGTCACCCAGACTGGAGTGCAGTGGCTGCTCCCGGCCACCGCAGCACTGCCTGCTGGGCTCCGGCGATCCTTCTGCCTCAGCCTTCTGAGTAGCTGGAATTACAGGCGTGCTAACACGCCCAGCTGATTTTTTAAAATTTTTATTGTAGAGATGAGGTTTCGCTGCCCAGGCAGGTCTCGAACCCGCGGGCTCAGGCAATCTACTCACCTCAGCCTCCCAAAGGCGCGGGATTACAGGCTGAGCCACCGAGCCCGGCTTGAGCCAGGATTTTCAAAGTATTAAGAGACAATTGCTGTCAACCTATAATTCCAAATTTAACTGAATTTACAAGTGAAGTAAAATAAAGATATTTTCAGACAAAGTCTAGGCTATCTACCATTAAGAAATCATGTTGAAACAATAAACCAAAGGCTCTCACCAAGGGGCATTTAGATATTTATGTAACATTTTTGCTTCTTACAATTAATAAGTAGTTCATGAGCATGTAAAGGATGGAAGCTAGAAAAGCTAAATTTTCTACAGTGAACAAAACAGCATTTTTCAAGAAACAACTGTTCAATCCAAATGTTATTAGTGTTCTACTGAGAAACAAAGAGAAAAAAGGAGAAACATAAGAAGGGACAGCAAACAAAAAAATGGTATACCGTTAGGTTAACTATTAAAAAACAAAAATAAAAATGACTAAGTTAGCCGGACTCAGTGGCTCAGCCTGTAATCCCGCGCCTTTGGGAGGCTTAGGTGAGCGGATTGCCTGAGCCCGCGGGATCGAGACTCGCCTGGGCAACTTGGCGAGACCTCATCTCTACAATAAATCAAAAATTAGCCGGGCGTGGTAGTGCGTGCCTGTAGTTCCAGCTACTTGGAAGGCTGAGGCGGAAGAATCACTGGAGCCCAGCAAGTCGAGGCTGTGGTGGCCGGGAGCGGCCACTGCACTCCAGTCTGGGTGACAGAGTGAGACTCCAACTCAAAAAAAAAAAAGACTAAGTTTGGTATAAAAATGAAACACAAGTAAAATATTAAAAACAGCATGATTAGAAATGCAGTGTCTTAAGGTCCGTGTGTCACAGCAGAACTATAGACCAGTTACAGTCTAAAACTGTACGGATAATAACAACATAAGCACACAGACAAATTGGAAGTAAAAAGGAGAGACAAGAGGCAAATAAAAGTTTAAAAAGTTCTACAGCCATACTAATATCAGACAATATAGATTCTAGGGCAAAAAACCACTATTATAAATAAAGAAGATAATTTCATAATGATCATTATAAAATTATATGTACCCAATAGCAGTTTAAAGAAATATAAAGAAAAAAGCTAATGCTATATGGATAAACTGCTAAACCCACCATCATATTTGAACAACTTTAAAAACCTCTTTTAACAACAGATGAAGACGACAACAGATTGAAGTATAAAGAAGTACACAAGTAATTACACAAGTAACAGGCATGAGTTAACAGCACATAGAGAATCTTACAGCCAACAAAGAGAGAATGTATGTTCTTCAGGCATATTTATAAAAACTGGCCCTTTATAACACAAAAGACAATTTTTCATACAGACTATGTTCTCTGACAACACAATTCTATAATTAACTTGTAAAATGATAAGAAGACAACCAAGCTATCTCTATAACTTTAGCATATAAAAACAAAAAATCCCCACTTTTAATAGTTAATAGGTCATAGTGAAAATAATAAAAACATCTTGATTAACATATCTTACCGATATAATGCGATCTCCCTTTCTGAGCTCTCCACTTAGATCAGCAGGTCCTCCAGCCAAGATAAAGGAAATAAATATTCCTTCTCCATCTTCACCTCCTACAATGTTGAAACCAAGGCCTGTTGAGCCACGATGAAGAACAACTTTTCTAGGTTCCCTAAAAATTAAAAAAATATTCAATACCTTGAAAACATAACATTCTATCACTGAGAACTACCTACTGATAATGTTTGTATTATCAAATTGTACAGAAAACTAGATAAAATATAAATGATTTTTCCAAAACTATGGGATAAAGAGATTCTTTCCAACCCTAAAAATCAAAAGGAAAAAAAATCTAAGTTTTTAAATAAAAGTCAAAAACTTATGTTGTAAAACAAAAATAAACCAAAACAAAAAACAATGCATAAAATTTAACAATAATGTAAAGAGTCTACCAAGAAATATATATACTCATAAAATGCTGATGTTGTAAACACTTAATTGCCTACAAAGTAGTCACTACCCCTGTTTCTTCTTAGATGGTTAAAAAGCAGCTATTCAGCCAGGCTCGGTGGCTCAGCTTGTAATCCCGTGCCTTTGGGAGGCTGAGGTGAGTGGATTGCCTAAGCCCGCGGGTTCGAGACCCGCCTGGGCAACCTGGCGAGACTTCATCTCTACAATAAATCAAAAATTAGCTGGGCGTGGTAGCGCACGCCTGTAGTTTCAGCTACTTGGAAGGCTGAGACGGAAGGATCACTGGAGCCCAGCAGGTCGAGGCTGCGGTGACCGGGAGTGGCCACTGCACTCCAGTCTGGGCGACAGAGTGAGACTCCGACTCAAAAAAAAAAAAAAAAAAAAAAAAAAAAAAGCAGCTATTCCTTTGTCTTAGAGAAGGTAAGCCCTCCTCTGTTCTCAAAGAGATGAATCATAACTTCCTAAATGAGTCACCACAATCCTATTCCCCTTTGCTAAGGTGAGGATGTAACCCTATTCTGACCTCTGATAAATGCAGGGAAATTTTACTGTCATTTCCCAGAGAAAGACCTAATAAGGACAAAGCACCTTTGCTAACCTCCTCTCCTTTAAATAACAACAACAAACCCACACAAAGGAAAGAACATTAAAATCTCTTTATTGGTTTGTACATATTACAATCATAAAGGTGAAACCAGGAGTATACCAGACACCACAGGTCTAAAGTTGTTATACCAACTTTGGAATTGCCCATTTCTAGACTTTTTATATAAAATAATTAAATATATTTATTGTTTAAGCCACTATTAGCGATTTATTTCTGCTTTTCATCAGTCTCAAGATACACCTACCTTTCTCCTACACATTTATAAAAATCTCTGAAATACATCTTACATTAACAATTTTTTACAATTGTTGGTAACTGGAAATAGTTGTGTAAAACCCATTCACACTTTCTGGTAAGACTATGAAAGTACCAGCAGTAGATTAATTTAGATTTGATGAGACACAGAATATCATTTAAGATTATTCTTAAACAGAATATATTTGGTAAATATTTTTAAAAAACTTTTAAGTTTTCTAAAACTTTGCAGAAAGCTACTGATAATATAAAACTTATTTAATAGAGTTAAATGTGTTTTTTTTTTAAATGAATTTCAGGAATCATTCCATATAATATGCCACTAATCTTCTTAAACATCTGTCTGCTCAAAATGTAAACGATATTTTCTATTCATAAATAGTTATTTTGTCATTATTCAGTTTTCCCAAAGCACTTGTAGGGTTCACAGAATTATATTTTCTTGTCAAAAATAGTAAAATCGAACAACATATTGCTTGGGGAAACAATATATGTGAATAATAAACAAACACACACAAAAGAAAAACAGAAAACTCAAGAAAACAGTTAATCTGAGGGTAGCAGAGTAGGACAGTCAGGGCTGAATCAGGGCACAGATAGGTATCACTACACTGGTGATGTTTTATTTCCTATGTTAGATAGTATATTCGTGGGTTAGAACTCCTACTATATTTTAAAATATATGTATAAATTATAATTTTATGTTAGCAAAAAATACCCGGTTGAAATCCAAAAGTATTTCCAGTGGAAAATATATTTTGATTTTCAAATAATATAAGCACTGAAAAAACGTTCAATGTCATTAATCATTAGGGAAATACAAATAAAGACCATAATGAGATACTTCACACACCTACTTGGATGGCTATGAAATAACACAAAACAGAACATAATAGGTGTTGGTGAGGAGGTGAAGAAACTGCAACTCTCATATATTACTAATGGGAATGTAATGGTACAGCCACTATAAAAAAGTTTGGGAGGCCAGGCTCGGTAGCTCAGCCTGTAATCCCCAGCACTTTGGGAGGCCTAGGTGCGAGGATTGCCTGTGCCCGCAGGTTCGAGACCATCCCGGGTAACTTGGTGAGACTTCATCTCGACAACAAATTAAAAATTAGCTAGGTGTGGTAGGCGTACTTGTAGTTCTGGCTACTTGGAAGGCTGAGGTGAAAGGATCGCCAGAGTCCAGCAGATCGACGTTGGGGTAGCCATGAGTGTGCCACTGCACTCCAGCCTGGGCGACAGAATGAGACTTCAACTCAAAAAAAAAAAAAAAAAGTTTGGGATTCCTCAAAAAGCTAATGCAGAATTATCACAAGACCCAGCAATTCTCTTAGGTATATGTATATCATAAGTAACTGAAAGTAGGAACTTGAAAAGATACTTTGTATGCTAGGGTTTATTACAGTATTAGTCACAATAGCCAAAAGGTGGAAATAACTTGAGTCTATCAACTCAAGAGTCCAGGTGAGTAAACAAAATGTGGTTTATTCTTGCACATATAATGGAATATTATTCAGTCATAAAAAGGAATTAAATTCTGATACATGCTACAACATGGATAAACCTTGAAAATATTATGTTAAGTAAAATAAGCCAGTCACCAAAGGACAAATATTGTATGGTTCTACTTATAGAAACTGTCTAGAATAGGAAAATTCTAGAATAGACAGAAAGTAGATTAGAGGTTAATGAGAGCATGGGAAGATAGAGTTATTGGAAAGTTATTGCTCAATGGCTATAGAGTTTGAGGTAATGAAAAGGTTTTGGAAATAACGCTAGGTGCATAAAACTTTGATTGCAATTCATGCCACTGAATTGTATACTTTCAAATAGTTAAAATCACATGGCATATATACTTTATCACAATTTTAAAAATTGATATAATATGCCAAAAATTGAGTTGCACATTTATTTATTATTTTTGAGTCAAGGTTCAAGGTCTAACTCTGTGGCCCAGGTTGAAGTGCAGTGCCATGATCACAGCCTACTGCAGCTCGACCTCCTGGGCTCAGATGATCCTCCTGCCTCAGCCTCCTGAGTAGCTGGACTATAGGTGTGCATCACCATTCTTGGTTAAATTTTTTTGGTAGAAATGAGGTCGATGTTGCCTAGATTTGCCTTGAACACCTGGGATCAAGCAATCCTCCTGCCTCAGCCTCCCAAAGTGCTAAGATTATGGGTGTGAGCCACCATGCCGAGTTGAGTTGTACACTTTAAATGGGTGAAATTTATGGTATGTGAGTAACGTCAATAAAGTTGTTAATAAATAAACTTCAGAACCACCAATGTGTTTATATGTTGTGATCTTTTTTTTTTTTACTGTGAAGAATTTGTAATGTTTGGGCAAAGATTTTGTATTTGATTATCACAAAGTATTTTGATTATCAAAAGGAAGTGATAAAACACACACCATTTTAACAAGACATATCCAGTAATCAACCACTTGATTTTTTACAGAAAAGCATGGAAACAGGTAGACCAATCATGTAATAATAATGCTTCAAAGTCCAATACAATATTTCAGACAAGAGATATGAATAACAACTGATGGAGAGCAATCAAGGTACAAATCAACCTATCTTTTAGTTTAAAAATATACAAAGAGATTTATTAGAGAAAAGATTATGTAAATCACTAACTATTTTTCCTCTTTACTGTCTTACATAGGCACCATTAGCAAGTAACAAAAATAAATGGCCATCAAAGATCAGCCTAGAAGCACTGCAAGACTAACAGCCTTAAAGCTAATAGCCGTGAATATTCATATCACAAATAAGAACAATTCTTTCTGCTAGTTTTCATTCCAAACACAATTACTGAGCACTTACTAAGTTCCCAACATTGCCAACTTTTTAAGAAGTGAGAAAAGATAAACACACTCCTATTTGTTCTTAAGATTATCACCTAGAATCAGGAGTTTCACATAAGGAAAGATAATTATAATTACAAAGTTCAAAAATAAAAATGTGAATAATGTAATTAACAAAAACATAAAAACAGATATCAATTAGCATACATTTTAATGTTAAATGCCATATGTAATATAAGATATTTGTATAAACTATAAAGCAAACTGTACATAGTGTCTTATTATACTGAATAACTTGAAAATGCTTTTCCTGATTTTTTTCCTACCTCATTAGAATTCACTGGGACTGAAAAACAGTTAATCTACAGACTTCGGTGCAGTTAGTCATGTCAGATAAAAGTAAGTATTTTGTGTCAGGATATCAAGAATAATCAATACACTTGTTGAATTCTGAACATGAATAAAAAACTGCTATAATATTTCACAGTATATATTAAAGAACATAAAAAGTTAGCTTAAAATACCCACAAGTATTTTATTAACTTACTTTTACTAATGTCTAAGAACAATTTACCAAGCCTTAAAAAGAGCAATATTTTAAAAAGGTTTAATTTATTTGTAATATAAAATATTTTTATATTTCAGAAAAAAATTCAATGAAAAAAATTAAGGTTTAAGTTCATCAACTGTCAATTAAATTTTTTTAACCCTAAAAATTGTGGCCATCTTATGTGGCTGATTAAAATTCAGTTTAATAGTTCAGTTAGATTTTGTGTAAGAAGGATGAATATTAAGTTTCCTACCTTGTAATTTCATCATCTCCAAGCACTGCTTTAGAAACTGGTGAGTATCTGGCTGGTGACGCTGGTGTCTGACCCAAGTAGGAAGATGGGCTAACATGGTTATCAGCAGGTTGAGAAGAAGCTTCAAAACAAAGAAGGTAAAAATACTTAAAAAATGAAATAAGCCATGCAGTGCCCCACTTATGAATTATTAAATTTAAAGTTAACGAACAATTTATATTCACTCTTTTGTATATCAGAGTTTGGTAAAAGAGATTTATTTATCAGCTAAAGAACTGGACAAGCTGTTTCCAGGTAGTTTAGATAATGAGATAAACAGAACAAACTTATCCCATTTGGTATCTTTTGAGAAAATACAACTAAAAAGGAGTTTTACATTAACTTATTCACACAAGAAAGGGCACTTAAAAGATTGTCATGGGAAAGAAAAATAAGTAAATCTCAGTACAATAACTTCATTTTTTGAGAAGTTATTTTGCAGACTATTAAAAAAAATTATACCGTCAAAATTCAATCCTGAATAAAAGTCAGAAGCTTAAAAACAGGTGTGAAAAGCCTACGTTCTCATATCAGCCCAGATCTGTCAACCTAATTTATATATATTATTTTTAACTCACCCACAAAATAAAATGAAAACCTGATAAAAAGCAAAAAATAAGCAGAAACTATTGGTTCATTTTACTAATAATAAATATCATAGATATGTTAACATTTTAGCCAAAGCTAAGAACAGAAAATTATAAAGCTATTCCTGACCATGCTTTTCAAAGACCCAGGTGAACAACACATTCCGATTGCTTACAAAAACACAACACATTTGAATTATCCGAATCATTACCAAAATGCATAGAAAGCAATATTTAAACTTCTTGAGGCTTTAACTAAGATGAAGTTACAAAACATTTCAAAATTAGCTGTATTATTTAATGAACAAACATCAATCTCTTCTTTCATTAAATCAGTATCTTCTATGACGAAGTACTATGTTACACATCCAAGCTACAAAAATGTAAAGCTCATTAGTTCAAATTACTGTGCTGGCCAAATAGGTAACATAAAGAAATAAAGTGATCTGGATGAAAGACAGCGGAAATAACTGAAATCATGGTATACTGGAAAAATGCATGCTCTATCAAAACGATAAGGCATCTATACATCTTTATCTATTTGTCATCATACAAAAAGAATTCTACAATGTCTATTTGATAGTATAGGGCTTGGAGATCTAGTATAACTATTGGTATTATTGGTGTGTAGAACCCAACAGTAATTGTTTCCTATCCAGCTCATATATAAGATGATATAGTATGTGAACTAAAGGACTTTCTACCAATGGCTCTTGATTTTTTAGTCCAAAGTCTTTCCTAGATGATATGTAAGAATATCTATGGTTTTTAAGGAAACTGGCATGTAGCCCTAAAGCAACAAATATTAGCCTTTAAAAAATCCAGAGTTTACTGATTTTTGACTCAATTCCTTTTCTACATCTTCGTGTTTGGATGGAACAAAAAACAACTGGATAGGAAATTCTGTCAAATACCCAAACCAGAAAACGTACCTTTTCCCTGCCATATCCAGACTAACTCTTTAGTCAATAGATCCTTTCTGAAGCATTTAATTGCACATGTAAATAAGACACAGTATTCCCGACAGCAAGGAATAAAAATTAATATTCCTATGAAAAAATAACAGCTCCAAAGATCAGATAAAACAATGCTATTTCTTATACCCAACTAAATCTTATGCAAAAAGGTCCCCCAAAGAACTACAAAACAAGGCAGCTTACTTGATTATCCTTAGATATCAAGATTAATGACTCAAGACCTGTAAGGTTTAGGAGAAAAATAAGTAGCAGAGCTTGAAGTGAAAGTGGGAAGAGAATGGTGGCCAAATCAGAAGTTTAACAAGGTTCTCCAGCTAAAGACAATGTTAAGTTAAAAATGAGAAGATATATAATGAAAAAGCATGAACATTTTAATGTCAGTAGAGAAATTTTATTCTCTGTTAGATCCATGGCCTTTCTTTTCTTCAGTAATAAGCCTGTTCTATTCCTGGATATCGTATTTTGGTTATTATCTATATTCTGATTACCTTATTTTGGTTACAATGACTGATTATCATCTATGACTCACAGATAACTTCTATAACCTTCTCTCTCATTACTTTCTTTACTATTCTTGCTAAAAATATTTTCTGTCTAGCATATAAATTATTTTCCAGCTTTGACATCTGCTCACTTGCAGGGCTGTTTCTGCCAGAAACACGCCCTCCATCAGTGCTTGACAATCACTGCAAAAAAAAAAAAAAAAAGTCAAATGTGATCTCTTTTCTGCTTAGGTAATAAGGGACAGAAAACTCCGAATAGTTTTGTATCTGCTAAGGAAAATGGATTAAAAACTTAAATCCTTCCTAAGAAAATCCCAGGACCAGACAGATGGGCTTCACTGATAAATTCAATCAAACATTTGGGGATAAAACAAAATCAATTTTACCCAAACTTTCAGATAAAGGAAGAAGAAAAGAATGCTTTTCAACTCATGCTATGAGACTAGCATAACCATAATATCCCAAAATGACAAGGACAATACAAGAATGAAAAATTTCAGAACACTCTTAAGTTCATGCTTATGAACATGCACACTAAAAATAGAAGTCGTTCAAAACCAATGATATATAAAATATATCATTATCATGTGGGGATTTCCCCACAAATGGATGGTTGGTTTAACATTTGAAAATCAATGTAATTTACCACAATAACAAAATAAAGGAGAAGAAACATCTCAATAAATAAATAATTTGATGAATTCAAAACTCACAAGTTAAAAACTCTCTATAAACCAAAAATAAAGGTTAAGTTTCTTAATCTGATAAAGGTTATCTACAAAAGACCTCCTGGCAACACCATAAGTAAACATTACATGATATTCATTATCATCATCTCTAACACTGAACTGGAGGTCTTACTAGTGAATCAGACAAGAAAAAAGAAAATGAACAATAAAGAGATGGGAAAGGAGAAAGTAAAACTACCATTGTTCACAGAAAACATGATTATATACACATGTAACCTAAAAGAATCTGTAAAATATTAGAATTAATGAATTTGGCAAGATTGTTGACTATACAATCAATATACAAAAACCAGTTGTATTTCTTATTTATCGGTTAAAATTAGAAACATTAAAAAAGCGTACTATTAATGATATAGAAACATAACAAATCTAATAAGATTTATAAAACCTCTATCATACTATAAAACACTGCAGAGACTGTAAAAAGGACTTCAATAATTCGAAGGAAACATCATGTTTATGGACTGACTAGAAAGACTCAATTTTATTTCTTCCTAAACTGAACTGTAAATTTTTTGAATCTAAAATGAATAAGAAAATTCAAAGAAGACTCAACATAATCTTGAAGAATAACAAAATTGAAAGATTTACATAAACAGAAATCAACATTTTTTATAAGTTATGGTAATTAAGAGAGTATAATGTTGGCATAAGAGACTATAGTGCTGGCATAAAGACAGATAAATAAAACAGAAGGGCTCAGAAACAGATCCATACATAATATGGGTAACTAAAATATAATAAAAGCACCAACGTAATTCAGTGGCAGAAATGATGGTCTTTTCAATAAATGGTGTTGGATCAACTGGCTATCTGTATATTTTTAAAACTCTCATATTACATGCAAAAATTAAAATGAATCAGACATAAATGTGAAAGGCAAAATAATAAGGCTCTTAGAGGTCCTTTATGCTTGGGATGGAAAACAATTTCAGTGAGTCACTAAAAGTACTACTCATGGGGGAAAAAACTGATAAACTGGCTTAAGTTTCATCCATCAAGTTTCTATTAAAAGGGAAAAGGGAAAACATAAACTTGGTGAAAACATTTGCAATAAGATATAACTGATTAGGGCAACCCACTCAGGTCCCTTCCCACTGTGGGAGCTTTTCTGTCCTCTTAATAAATCCTACTTAAAAAAAAAAATACACACACACACACACACACATACATAACTGGCTAAAGAGCTATTTTTTGAAATCATAAAACTTCACATTAGGACAGACAAAGCCAATAGAAAAATGAATAAAGATTTTAACAGACTGAACTGAACAAGATAGTCAAAGCAATAAGCACAGGTAAAGGTGCCAAACATCATTAAATATTAGGAATAACCAACAACTTGAAAAATTCAGCAATAATAAGTGAGTAAAAAAAATAGCAATAAAATGAGTTAACACTATACATATTCACAATGTCCATAACTAAACAGACTGATAATACCAAGAGTTGGTGAGGATGTAGAAAAATGGGGGTATAAATTGTTTCTAATAAGTTGAATTTTTATTTATTTATTTATTTTAGAGACAGGCTCTCACTCTGTGGTCCAAATTGCAGTGCAGTGACACTATCATGGCTCACCACAGCCTCCATCTCCTGTGCTCAGGTGATCCTTTTGCCTCAGCCTCCCACGTAGGTGGGATTACAAGGTACACTACCACGCCTGACTACTTTTTTTATTTTTTGTAGACATGAGGTCTTGCTATGTTGCCTAGGCTGGTTTCCAACTCCTGGGCTTAAAACAATCCTCCCACCTCAACCTCCCAAAGTGCTGGCATTACAGGGATGGAGACACTGAACCTAACCTTGGAAATTGTTTAGCAATAACAATTGAAGAGTAAACATTGCCTACTCTACAACACAGCAATCTCATTCCAAGAGAAATAAGTGCTTATGTTTGACAAAGATGTGTAAAAATGTGCACAGTAGCTATATTCATAATATATCAAAACCAGAAGTGACACCCTCAAAAAAAAAAACTCCACCTGACTGATACATATAACCACACTGACAGATCTCTCATACTTTATGTTGAAAAAAAGAAGCACGACACAAAAAATACAAATTGTGTAAGAAATTTACGAACAAGGTCTAATATATCTATGCATAATTAGTACCACATAGACATATATATTTAAGAACAGATCTAAGACATAAAGATGCAAGTGTTTACTCTGGGGTAGGGTACTGATTAAGAAGGGGCTTGAGTAAATCTTTTGGGGTGCTAGAAATATTTTATATTTCAGTAAGATGGTTACAAAGGTACATGCATTATGTAAAAACTTACTAAGATGAACTCTTAAAATTGATTCCCCCTTCTAAATGTAAATTTTACTTCAATTAAAAATGAAATAAAGAGCTGATTTTCCTACCAAGCAAAGAACAGTAGTTGTTGGAATAGTAGCTGGAAGTATTTTGGATCATAGGAAGATGGGAAATGTTTTCTACTCTTTTAAGACAGGAAATGTTAAAACATGTTTGTGTGCTGATGGTAATGATCTAGTAGAGAGATAATCTGGCTCTGCAAATGAGAGAAGGGACAGAAGCAAGAACAAGATCTTTGTAGACAAAGAAATGATGAGATTCAATATACAAATAAATAATTTTCTAAAGTAATGACAGCTACCCTATTACAACACAAGGGAAAGCCAAATTTTGGGGTAAAGACAGCTACATGGGTATATCTGAAAGTGGAAGGATAAAGAAGTTCCATTCTAGGTGCTTATAGTAAATATCAAGTGAGATAATCAGCTATGACCAAAGAGAGGATGGCATGTGAAGGCTTGAGGAGAGGAAGAATTCTCAGAATGGGAGTGTGAATTAATTAGGCATATGTAGTAGGACTTCAGTAAAGAGTGAGATCCCATATGTGATTTATGGTCATAAGTTAAAAGCACAATTTTGTGCTTTTCTCCAGTCGTGCTCTACTTTTTAAGGGAGCATGAATGAAATGGCAGAGTTTTGGTCAAACCAGTATGGAGATTTTGTCAATAAAGAAGGAAGAGATAAAGGATGACATGCACAAGGAAGTGAATATGATAATAAACCAGGGAATCTTTACTAATAAAAGTAGAAAAATGGAGATAAAAGGTGGCAACAAAATGATATCGAATGCTAAAGAGCAAACATGGGGTGAATTGTTAGGATGGGGTGAATGAACTGAAGGTTATAGTCAGAGAATGGTATAATTCAAATGGAGATTTTAGAGGTGATGAAGGTATATTATCATCATTACTGATAATAAGACCTAAAAGTATTATCTTGGAAGCAAGCAACTGAACAGAAGTTGAGGGCAGGATAGTTAGAAAGAGATCAAGAAACCAAAATCTAGAGTATTAGATGAATCACTAGTATGGCTTTTAGATGTCACTAATAATGACAGTGTGAGTAATAGTAGCAAAGAAGAAAGGCCTGGACTACAATCTCCCGTGACTAAAGTCAGATTGGTGAGACCACTAGATGACTACAACAAGGAATAGGCTGTGGGTTGAAAAGTCTGATAGTAAGACAACAGCAAGGGCTTCAAAAGACCTGATAGGTAAAAACTGTATATATATAAAAAGAAGCGCAAATGTTTTCTAAAAAACACAAATAAATTGCTTATGAATTGCATATGCAAAATACACATGGATGGGAAGTATGCAACAAAATTCATAATTATAATTGCCTAAGAAGGGGAATGGAAGCAAAATATGATAAAGTTGAACTAGCAAAGCAAATTTCAATTTTTTCATAATTGCTATTAATTCAATCACAGAAAAAAAGTTGTTCATGGAACCAGTCACAAATGTGCACAGGGTTGTCTTAAGGAGATAGGCAACATTGAAAATAAAATTGACACTCGGATTAATAAAACAGCTTGTTGTTTAAAATGTGTATTTAATCACAAATAAAAAAATATGTAAAGTCCTTACATAAAGATTATACATAAGACCAAGTATATGTAAGAATTCCAAATTAGTAGCAAAGCTGTTTTCTTTGACGTAAAGGAAGTATAAGATACGATTTCTGTCCATTAGAAAGATGGAATACCATTAAGGAAATAATTCAGTTATACCTGAGTAATTAATGAATCAGTGAGCAGATAATGGAGGTGTATTGTTGAAGGATAGTATGTAGATTTCAAAATATAACTTGTATTTAACATATGATTAGTGATGGTAATGAATCTTGACAGTTCTAAAATTAGATACATTGTCATTTATAAAATCACAAATAACTCTAAAATTCTACAACTTAAAAAAAGAAACAGTCAAAAGTAGATTACAAAGAGTATATTTAAGATCTTTATTCTTCATGGGTTATTAAAACATTAACTCAATGCACAGAACAAATACAGCTTTCATTTTTCAACCAACACAAGTACATTAAAAACATACCTAAATCTGTTTTACGTTAAAAAACTGAAAATCGAATAAGAAACTTAAGAATACATAGTACTTTAAAAACAATTTGATTCTATGCAAAAAAATTGAATTGCACACAAATATAGGCAATATACTAGGACTTTAAAGTACAAAGATAGCAGGTGTGGTGGCTCGCACTCATAATCCCAGAGCTTTTGGAGGCTGAGGTAGGAGGACTACTTGAGCCCAACGGTTTGAGAACATTTTGGGCAACATAACAAGACCTCATCTCTACAAAAAATAAAAAAATTAGCCAGGCATGTGGCCTACGCCTGTAGTCTCAGCTACTTGGGAGACTGAGGCAGAAGGATTGCCTAAGCTCAGGAGGTCACAGCTGCAGAGAGTGGTGATCACACCACTGCACTCCAGCCTGGGCAACAAAGACCCTGACTGAAAAAAAAAAGTATAAAGACAGTATTCATCCTCTTGTAGCTGAGAGTGTAATCCCGCGCCTTGGGAGGCTGAGATGAGTGGATTGCCTGAGCCCGCATGTTCGAGACCTGCCTGGGCAACTAGGCGAGACCTCATCTCTACAATAATTCAAAAAATTAGCCGGGCGTGGTAGTGCGCGCCTGTAGTTTCAGCTACTTGGAAGGCTGAGGCGGAAGGATCGCCGGAGCCCAGCAGGTGGAAAGAAAAGAAAATCTGTTAAGGTTTAGAAATATTTTAAATCAGCGTTTATCAAAGTGCAGTCCATAAATGAAGAG
This sequence comes from Cephalopachus bancanus, assembly GCA_027257055.1. Classification (NCBI taxonomy): domain Eukaryota; kingdom Metazoa; phylum Chordata; class Mammalia; order Primates; family Tarsiidae; genus Cephalopachus; species Cephalopachus bancanus. The sequence continues at coordinate 1,515,353 of JAPVLO010000230.1, read as the reverse complement.
CATCAGAAGCATCAGAATTACAGGCATAACTCAGAGATACTATAGTTCCAGATCACCATAAAAAAGCAAATATTGCAATAAAGACAGTTACAAAATTCTTTTTTATTTCCCAGTGTACATAAAAGTTATATTTACATTACAGCTAGTCTACCAAGTATGCAATAGCATTATGCCTAAAAATATGTAATACAAATGTTAATTAAAAATAATTTATTGCTAAAAATGCTAATGATTATCTGAGTCTTCAGCAAATTGTAATTTTTTTGCTGGTGGAGGGTCTTGCCTTGATACTGATGGCAGCTAACTTATCAGGTTAGTGGTTTCTGAAGGCTGGAGTGGCTGTGGCAATTTCTTAAAATAGAATAAGGAATTTGGGCCATATTAATTGAGTCTATCCTTTCACACAAGATTTATCTATAGCATATCATGCTGTCTGATGGCATTTTACCCACAGAAGAACCTCTTTTAAAATTGTGGCAAATTCTCTCAAACCCTGCTGCTGCTTTATCAACCAAGTTTTAGGTAATATTCTAAATCCTTTGTTGCCACATCAACTAAGTTGTCAGCATCCTCATGAGGAATAGATTACATTTCAAAAAACCACTTTCCTTGCTTATCCATAAGAAGCCACTGCACATCCATCAAAATTTTATCATGAGATTGTAGCAATTTAGTCACTTCCTTGGGATCTACTTCTAATTTTAGTATTCTTGCTATTTCTGCCAGATTTGCAGTAACTTCCACCACTGAAGTTTGAACCCCTCAAAATCACCCATTGGGGTTGAAATCAACTTCTCCCAAACTCCCATTAATATTGATATCTTGATCCCCTCCCTTAAAGGTTCTTAATGGCATCTAGAATATTGAATCCTTTGCAGAAAGTTTTCAATTCACTTTGCCCAGACCCATCAGAGGAATCCCCATCTATGGCACTTATAGCCTTATAAAATGTATTTTTTTATATAGTAAAAATAAATTGAAAGCTTTCATTATTTGCAAAAATTCTTCAGTGACAAATTAATACCACAAAATAGTTAAGGTGAAAAAGAATCCCCTTTCTAATTATGAAAAAAATTTAATAACTACTAGGTTAAAATGCTTAATAGTTCCTTTAAAATTATTTTTATAACCTTAACCTTTTAATATTATAATGGGAGCATTGCATTAAAGTGAATCACACTAAAGAAATAAGACAAATTTCAGCAAACTTAAGCAAACAGACTTACAGTTGGTGATATCAGGTGGTGCGTAGCCATCGTTCATATACATACTTGTGGGTTTTGCCACTTTCAAATAAACAAAATCAGATGTATTCTTTAACGCAGTCACTGCTTCTTCATGAGTAACTTCTTCTAAACATACACTATTCACCTAAGAAAAAATCCCAAAATGCATTTATTTTAAGTAGTTTTTGCTAGTTTTCTGGTTTTGGGTTATAAACAATTACAGCAAAAGATATGGGGAATAAAGGAATTGAAAGGAAATAAAGGTGTGTGGAAACAAACTACTCATTTTTAATGTCTATGATATCAAGAAGTTGTTTATGATGACATATAAAGTTGATTTTCTATGGTATGTTAATGGATAGCCAATCTTGATTCTAGCTCCTCTTCTCCAGTCTCAACTTCCTCCCACTCTTTGGCATTTATGAATGTGTGAGTCTTTTCTTTTAAAATAAAGATATGAAACCATATTAAAATTTTTGTTCTGCAAATGGATTTATAATGTTAAAGTATCTTAGAGACTGTTTCATGTTGGGACAAATAGAATCACTACATTTAAAAAATTGTTGCAAAGAAAGAAGATATACGAGTGGTCAATGGATACATGAAAAAATGCTCAGCCTCACTAATCATTAAAGAAATGAATGGCTGGGCATGGTGGCTCAGCCTATAATCCCAGGATTTTGGGAGGCCAAGGTGAGTAGACTGCCTGAGCCCGCAGGTTCAAGACCAGCCTGGGTAACTTGGCGAGACCTCATCTCTGCAATAAATAAAAAATTAGCTGGGTGTGGTAGCGTGTGCCTGCAGTTCTGGCTACTTGGAAGGCTGAGGTGGAAGGATTGCCAGAGCCCAGCAGCTCGACACTGGGGTAGCTGTGAGTGTGCCACTGCACTCCAGCCTGGGAGACGGAGTAAGACTCCAACTCAAAAAAAAAAAAGACAAATCAAAGCTATACTGAGATGCTACCTAACTCCAGTCAGGATGGTCATCATCAATAACTCAAAAAACAACAGATGCTGGAGAGGATGTGAAGAAAAGGGAACACTTCTACACTGTTGGTGGGAGTGTAAACTAGTACAACTTTTGTGGAAAACAGAGTGGCAGTTTCTAAAAGATCTAACAATTGACCTTCCATACGCTACAGCAATCCCCCTTCTGAGAATATACCCGGAGGAACTCAAACCATTCTACAAAAAAGATACCTGCACAGGCATGTTTATTGCAGCACTACTCACGATAGCAAAAACATGGTACCAACCGTGCTGCCCATCAAAAGCAGACTGGATAAAAAAAATTTGGTACATATACACGATGGAGTATTACATAGCTATAAAGAAGGACAAATGTATGGACTTCGCAGCAATTTGGAAAATTTTAGAGCCTATCATACTCAGTGATCTATCACAGAAACAAAGAACTGAGTACATGTTCTCACTCATAAGTGGACCCTGAACATTTACCGTAATACTACATGAAAGGCATTGGCAGTAGTGGGTCACTGCCAGTGGTGGTGGTGGGGGAGGGCTAAAAGGGGACGTAACATAACATTAATAAGGGTACCTGGTCTCAAACTAGGTGAAGCGAGGACCAATGGGAGGCCCAAACTTTATCTGTATGATGACCACTTATGCACCTAATACTGAATTGTACACCTTTAAAATAAGAAAATAAAAAACTGTTGTATGATACCCCATTGTGATATCACAATCATAAAGTCACTCCTATATTAATAGATATTTAAATTGTTCTCCTAAATGGCTTTGGTAAATTTACACTCTCTGCCATAGAATATGAGAGTGCCCATCTAGTGAGACCTCTGCCAACATTAAACATTATCAATTTTTTAAAAAGCCTATAAGATGATACATGTTTTAATTTTTATATAAATTATTTCAGATTTATACTTTCATCAACAGTCAAGTTGAGTTCTTTTTTCATTATTTATTGGCCATTCATCTATCTTCTGTATAGAAATAAAATTCTATTAACTATTTCATTAATTTTGGCTCTAATCTTTATTACTTTCTCCCCTCTGCTTGCTTTAGATTTAAATTGTTCTTTGATTATTTTTTTTGGAAAAAAGTAAAACATTATCAATGCTTCTGTGTTAAATTACCATGTACTAAAAATATTAATTTTAATGTATTTTTCATTTTCTAGATTTTTATCTTTATAATTGACAGAGTGTTTTTAATGTTTTGATAAACTTTTTAAAGGTCACAGAAGAACAATAATTTTTCCCATTGATTATTAACACTGCCTTGCAGGGATTCAGCAGCACAGTCATGTTTACAGTTCCATATTACTGTGCAAAGCAAGGTCTGCCCGTATTTTGAAACACCCAGTTGTGGTATACTATTCCTTTGGTGGCCTACTTTAAGCCATGTATCCTGGTATTCACACTCTTTTAAAATCCCTTCCTGGTGTGGGGGAGGAGGAGACATATAACATCAATAAGGGTACCTGATCCTAAACCAGGCAGTGAGAACCAATGGGAGGTCACCTGTATGATGACCACTTATGTACCTAATCCTGAAATGTACCCCACATCTTTAAAATAAAACAAAATTTAAAAATAAAATAAAATGCCCTTCCTACACTGACTCTTGCTTGGCCATGTAACTTGTTGTAGTCAATGAGGCATAGTATCTGATTTAAAGAGAGAATAAAAGTCATACATCGAAGCCTAGGAGTCCTCTTGGAAACCTTACTCTTGGAACCTAGCCACCATCCTGTGTGGGAAGCCCAATCTAACTATGAGGTAAAGCCATCTGAGAATTAACTACCCAGCTAACAGCTCCAGTTACACTCCCACCAACTTGTGTGTTTGTGTGGGACAACTTGGAAGTGCATCATATGGCCCTAAGGGCAACAACCACGGTTGGCGCTATGCAGAGTACAGACAAGCTGTCCTTGCCAAGCCAAAGTTAAAGACCTGCAGGTATTGTAAATAAATATAAAACTATTGTCTTAGCTACTGATTTTAGTGTTTTCTTATGCAGCATTAGATAATTGTTGATAACATAACTTGCCTAGAGAATCAGTGTGGAGAATGAAAGAGGATGATCCCAAAGTTTTAGCCCCAGGCAAAGTTATTTGACCCTGCACTAATCTTGGCCACAGTTTAAAAATCAATGACCTTGGGAGTGAGCAATGATAAAGAAGAAAAAATGTGTAAGGAGTGAACCTAGATCACTTCGGGGTTTAGATACTAGGAAGATGAGGAGACACTGGGCACCAGAAGAACAAGGAGTGATTAGCGAGATAAGAGAAATACTAAGATAGAGGCAAAATGAATAAAGGTTTTTGAAAAAAGAGGAAGGTGTGTCAAATGTCAAATAAATCAATTAAGATGAGACTGAGAATTGAATGACTTCAGTGTAATTACTAGAACAAAAGCCGCACTAAAAGTGGATTCAAGAGAGAATGAGAGTCCTGCCACAACAGTAAATCAGTATAAGTTGTTGGTGCCCTATCACCAAAACCAATCCTGGAGAGGCCATAAAGGAAAACAGGGTAGCCAAGAAATTAAAAAGTAAAAGTGAGAAACCTAATGTTTTGACTGTGTGAGTCAGGGTGGTGATGGGAGAGGGTGTTGGTTATAGCTTGGGGAGAGAACTGAATATAGCTGTGAGAGGATAAGTTAGAGAAAAGTAGTTCAAGTTCTGCTCTTTGCTTTTCCCCATCACTCAAAACAAAACAAAACAACAAAAAAACAGTCACCTTGCAACACTAAGCAGTACTAAAACAGGATGTAGTACAAAGGAATGTTCTATATTGCTGATGAGACTACAAAGTTTTACAAGTAGTCTGGAAAACAACAGGATGGTTTTTAAAAATAATGCCACTAGTAGGATACTCAATGGTCTGATAAATTACATCATTAGATAAACAGTCAAGTAAAACTCTTGCATATGTTTATCAGAATACACAGCAGTTCTTCCTAGCAGATTTCTTCATAATACCAAAAAAGGGGGAAGCAACCCAACTTATCAGATCTATTTTATGTGCCTTTTTAGATTCACTCAAGTTCGTGTGCCCACTAGGCCTTGCCTGCTTACTTAGCGGAGAGTCCTGACTACTGCTGCTCTTACCTTATTTCCTACCATTACCAGTTCTTTCAGTCTCTTCTGACTGCGATTGAGCACAGCTTATGTGTTCCACACAGTGAGGCACTGTGAGAGCTGTAACAAGTGAGAAGACCATGTCTGATTTGTCTAGACCATTGTGGTTCTAGCTCTTCTACTATTTCTGGGCTCGGGCAAAGTGCTATGCCACAGAGTGTAGAAGCTGGCTTCCCTAGAAGTTGCCCAGAGGAGCTGGATAATATAATCCAAAAATTTGGGACAGTTAACAACTAGAGAGTAAACTATAATTGACAAGAGAAAACAAACTAAAAGGTATCAGTCGATAAGCTCTTCTTTCTCTTTCCTGGAAGGCTGGATTTAAGGTTTAGTGGTTCCCTATGGTCTGCCTTGGAAGACTATTCTATATCACAAGCAACAGGCTATATTTTCCTATGAAATTACAGTCAGCTCAGAAACATTCTACCTTGTATTAATTTTCCTTCATTCTCTGTTTCACATTTCATTGTCACTTATTTTAGCTTTCCTGAGATCATACCTAACAACATCTTAGCATACTAGCTTTTTTCCAGATTCTGTTTTTCTAGAGAACATGGGCTAAGACAGTTACTGATGAAGATTGGATAAATAAACTGTGGAGTAGTCACACAGTGTGAAATTTCACACAGAGATGAAATAACTATATTTTAGTTATAGGCAGGGATATGAGTAAGTACCAATAAAACAATATTGAGTAAAAAATGTATTAAAAGACTCCATACAACAACCTTCTAAGAAAGGTTCAACACATAATATTAAACAAAATATTTAGGCATATGTATGTGATTAAACAATTTTTAACAAGCAAAGGAATAAAAAATACAAAATGGTTGATGTTCTACTTCTTGGGCTGGATAAAGAATTTATTAGTTTTCATTGTATTATTAAAGTAAAACAAAGATGGTTATGCACAAGCAAATTACGACATTTTGTTATAAACCTAAGAATAATTAAACACTGTGCATCCAAGCACCTGAATAGAAGGAAAGCAAAAAAAAAAAGGGAAAAAAGAAAAAAGGGGGGGGGGCTGGTAGAGAAAATAGAAATAGCAAATAAAGATAATACAAAGAATGATTTTTAAGGCTTTGATAAAGCAAGGCTAGTATTGACTCATTTAAACATTTACACCTTTTTGGCATGTAGAAATCCCAGAGTCTGTTAGAAAAAAATAGACATAAAAATGATTTAAAAGACAATCAATTGATTTCTCAACTTACTGCTAGAAGTTTATCTCCAATCTGAAGTTTGCCATCTTTATGTGCTGCACCTCCTTCAATTATTTTAGTTACATAGATGCTATTATCCCCAGGAATATGCTGATTTCCAACACCTCCAGCAATGCTGAACCCAAGACCTGCTTGGAAAATATTAGTTTTAGATTATCATCGATAAATTTGAACTTAAGCTCCAAAAGAAATGGTTGGATTGTAGAAGGTAATTATTCCATCACATGAATGTTTTTTAAAATAGAAAATAATTCAGTTATCTACTTTTTAACTCCCAAGTATGTATTCTGAAATCAGGAGACAATTATAAATACAGCTGCTTCTATGGTTACAAAAAGATTCCTTTCTTCCAACCCCCAGGTTTTTTCTCAAAATCTTTTGGTAAATGCACTAAAGAGACATCATAAAATTATGCTTTACTTCTGTTTGCATCATTTGTGCTTCTTACTAATACTTTTAATATTTTTCACAAGATTAAAATGATTGAGATAAAATAATAAAATTGTCTATTGGTGGTGGGAGAAACCAAGAAGCTTTAAAACCATGGATACTTTTGTTCTTTTTTTCAATATTCTATGAATTAGCAATTTAAAATACGAATTCCTGTAATTCATAAATCCATAGCTTTAATACCAAATTTTCAGCTCTCTATTCCTTTTTTATGTTGGAATCCTACCTCTTCTATGAAGCCACACATTGAAATTAGTATTTCCATTTAGTCTCAATCCCATCAGTGTTTTCAAAATTCAGAAATCACATCTTAACAGTCCTTACTGCAGATGTAGTAGCTCACAATATACACTGTAAAACCTTTCTTCTATCTTAGCCTGTGAAAATGTATTTAAAGTACTTTGTAGATTAATTACCACAAGTTAATATCAACACTACATATGACTTTAAAGTGTTCAAGGACAAGAACATTTCATTTCTTCTAATGCTAGAAGTCTTTCTCATAATGATACTTAGTACAAACAGGCACAAATCTACTTATAAGTAGAGAGTTTGTTCCCTACTTTTAAAAACGATTAAAGATAGGTTAAACAAATTTTGAATATAAAAAAAAATCACATGGAATTTATTATAAATTTATATATTTGTGCACAGCAGTAAAATGTGCAAAAGTATACATAGATTAACATATGAACTTTCAAATGTTGCAATGTAGGAACGTAAACATTCTAAAATTCTATTTAAAACAAAAATCAGGCCCGGCTCAGTGGCTCAGCCTGTAATCCCAGCACTTTGGGAGGCTGAGGCGAGTGGACTGCCTGAGCCCGCGGGTTTGAGACCCACCCGGGCAACTTGGTGAGACCTTGTCTCTACAATAAATAAAAAATTAGCTGGGTGTGGTAGCGCACGCCTGTAGTTCCGGCTACTTGGAAGGCTGAGGTAGAAGGATTGCTGGAGCCCACCAGGTCGAGGCTGCAGTGGCCGGGAGTGTGCCACTGCACTCCAGTCTGGGCAATTGAGTGAGACTCCAACTCAAAAAAAAAAACAAAAACAAAATCAGTGGAGATGACAGAGAAATTTTTAAAATCCACTCAAGTGCTGTAGAAGATTACAGTATTGTTAATCTTAGAATATATGTCATAAATAAGTTCATGGGTATAGTTAATTCAAAGATTTCTTACTTAATAATTTCTCTTACTTTGTTTTATGACATACCTTTAGGTCCTTTAATGAGCTTTATTTCCATAATTTTTTCTGATACTGGTTTCCGTCTTTTCACATACAAGCGTACAATAGACCCTGCTTCTTTCAAAGCTTCAACTGCTTTGCTATGTGTTACATCCCGAACATCGACTTCATTTACTCGCAATATACAGTCATTGACCCTGAGAAAAAAATTAATTATAAAAAATAAATATTAGAAAATTTTTCAGTTTTCCACTTTGCCAATTTTTTTTAATTTTTATTTTTATTAAGTTAAACATAACTATTTACTCTAGAAAACATAAATGAAGAAACTGCAAGTCAAATTCCAATGTATCAAAAAAATTCCAATGTATCAACTACTAATATAAGTAAATGCAAACATTTCTCAAAGACTAGTAAAAAAGCAATCAAAATAGTGCAAATAACAGATTGTACAGAAATACTAAACAGTAACTGCAGCTATCATTTGTATTATTTGTATTATTATGTGCAGGCATTAAGATATACTTTATAAACACAGGAAACATTTATTTAGCACTAACCACATGCCACGTCACAGAGATAGTAACTGTGAAGACTGAAATTCAGTCTTTGATTTATCCAAAAATAATTTTCAAGTGCCTTTTACAACCTAGATACTAGACTTAAAAGAATAAAGTTATTTCTTGAAATTTATATAAAGTAAAAGATTAGGTCATTTAATTCAAAGGTTTCTTGTATAAACAACTTATCATAATTTGACATGTTATTATGTTTTTTAAAAGTTTGATTTGTTCCTAGTCCTAACCTTTCCCCTAGTTCTGGTCTCAGTTTTGATTATGCAGTATTCCATTAAGAAAAAATGATGGTCTTCTCAAATTGGGCAGGGAGGGAGAACAATACATACTTAAAGATTAAAACTGGCCCTAACAAGCTAATTAAATCTAATTAACTTTCTTAAGTGAAAAGAAATTCTATACCCCCAAAGACACTGATACACTCTTGAAGTTATAATTACAGGTACGTTCTTCAGTGAAACAAAGGGAACATATTAGTTTTCCCATAAACAGCACAAATAAAAGAATAAAAGAATCAGTAAGTAAATGTCTATATTTATATAAATGTCAATTTATTGATTTTTATATCTAATTAATTTCCTTAATATACCACCTCTCATACCCAATGAGAAGTTGAAAAACTGAAGAGTTGCATAAAGTACAGCCTCAAAATAAGATACTGTTTTTATTTTTTTTGAGCTGGAGTCTCACTCTGTCACCCAGATTAGAGTGCAATGGCATGCTCCCGGTCACTGCAGCCTCGACCTGCTGGGCTCCAGCGATCTTTCCACCTCAGCCTTCCAAGTAGTCAGAACTACAGGCATGTGCTACCACGCCCGGCTAATTTTTAATTTATTGTAGAGATGAGGTCTCGCCAAGTTGCCTGGGCTGGTCTCGAACCCATTTGCCTCGGCCTCCCAAAGTGCTGAGATTACAGGCTGAGCCACTGAGTCCGGCCAAGATGCTGTTTTTAACAGATCACATAAAATTTTTAGCCTAAAATTTCAGGCTGTCACTATAAATACAAGCAAAGAAATATAAAAAGTACCATAATTTATGGCCAAAACAAAGTTTGCAAAAGATATCTTCCAAAATGGAACACTAAATTTAGACCAATATTACTTTCATGTATTCAATTAAGAAAATATTAGGTTGGGTGTGGTGGCTCACACCTATAACCCCAGCACTTTGGGAAGCCAAGGTAGGAGGATTGCCTGAGCTGATGGGTTTGAGACCAGCATGGCAACTTGGCGAGACCTCATCTCTACAGTAAATCAAAATATTAGCCGGGCATGGTGGTACATGCCTGCAGTTCCAGCTACTTGGAAGGCTGAGGCAGAAGGATAACCTGAGCCCAGCAGGTCAAGGCTGTGGAGACCGTGACCATGTCACTGCACTCTGGCCTGGGAGACAGTGAGACTCTTAACTCAATAAATAAATAAATAAAAGAGAAAATATTAAAGTGCGCATGTATTTTATTCTTTGTGGTATGAGATACAACTCAGATATGTATTATCCTCTGCATTTAAAAAAAATCCTCTATATCTTAAATAAGTTTATATACGTTTCCCAGCCAGAAGGGAAATGGAAAGCATTTTGTGAATGTATTTGAAAATACAAAGAGTAACTCATGACTTTTTTTTTTTTTTTTTTGAGTTGGAGTCTCATTCGGTTGCCCAGACTGGAGTGCAGTGGACGCTCCCGGCCACCGAAGCCTCGCCTGTTAGGCTCCGGCGATCCTTCCGCCTCAACCCTCTGAGTAGCTGGAATTACAGGCATGCGCTACCATGCCTGGCTGATTTCTTGATTTATTGTAGAGATGAGGTCTCGCTGCCCAGGCGGGTCTCGAACCCACGGGCTCAGGCAATCCACTCACCTCAGCCTCCCAAAGGCGCGGGATTACAGGCTGAGCCACCGAGCCCGGCAAGAAACTCATGATTTTTTATACATATGCTCACAAACATTTAAGCCATCTAATTTATTATTCAAAATGTTATAATATTTAAGATAAAACGGAATTCCTAAACAAAAGGAGGGAAACAATGTTTAGAGTGTAATTATCTCATTCACTCACTTGAATGTTATTTGAGTTATTATGATAGTGTTTCTTATTTGTATTTATTCCTTGTCTAGTTTGCTTCAAGAAAAATACACAAAGTGGATTCAGCATCATAATAGAAAGCACTAAACATACCGCAATCTTCCATCTTGGGCAGCTGCACCCCCTGTGATAATTTTGGTAATGAAAATACTTGAGTCATCTCCAATGTGGGGGTTGTCTGTACCGCCTGCAATACTGAAACCAAGTCCCGAATTTCCCTGAGGACAGAGGGAAAAAAAATGAGACTTAATAAGATTTATCTTTAATGATAAATTCCTGTCATTACAAGATCTACAAACTGTACTAACCTAGAGAGTACATATAAAAGTATACGTGTGGGTAATATAAGCAGATTCTAAATTAAATGTATATGCCCTTAAAATAAGGAAAGTCCTTTCAGAGGCATTACCTACTGAGTAGGTGAGGTTGAGAAAATGTACTGAGTACTTCTGAAATCTAGTCTGCAGTTCTTTCTTTAAAAGTATGTGTAATCTGCCATTGGATTAGTTAGCCATCTGCAAAGGTGTCACTATAAGTTTCTTTTAGACTACACATCTCAGTCATGTTTGGTAGAGAAAAATCTCTCTTAAGAAACAAGCAAGTGATCTTTCTCCTGCTATTATTTCTGAAAAGTAAAACCAATATATGATTTCAGTCTTTAACAAAGTGAATGGGGATGGTGCTTTTTTTCTGCTAATTTGCCATCAGTTTATTTTTAAATGACCAAATGGTAGCTGTTAAACAATAGCTGCTATCACTCCCTGACATGTTTAACCAATATACCTGACAAGCAAAAGGTATTTTTTCATACTGAAAGCCCAACTGGAGGACTTAAGACTGGTGAGCTTCCTTGATAGAAAAGTAAATTTTGCCAAAGTAACTCTACTTTTACCTTGTTTACAAGCTGAAGAAACTAGATTTTTCAGTAATATTTTCAACACAGAAAGGGTTTTATTGCTACAAAAAGCTTTTAAAAACAATTTATGTGAACAATGGTATTTAAAATTGTTTACTTTTGCAAGAATGTTCTAACTTGATTTCAGGCAACTCAAGTAAGTGGAAATATTCTGAAACTAGTATTTAACTGTTAGTACTACATAGCTTAAACACCTACTCTATCACCATTTGTCTTAAAATTCTATTTTAATTTAAAAATGGTTTCCAATCTAAACCCTTTAAGAGTTACTAGAATCTCAGTAACAATACCAGTAGATTGTGGGAGGTTACTAGATCACTTAGATACTTGAGTTCTTTAACTAGTGAAATATATAATGTACAATCCAACTAAACAAAAAGAGTTTAAAAGGCACTGGGAACGAAGGAAAAAAAAATGAACAAAATAAGAAGTTAGGAGATGTCATTAAAATACCATATTAAAATATGTACAATACATTAATAATGTTCTTACTTAAATGTTATTCAGGCATCCACCTAAACTTGAGCAGGTGACCTGCATTTAAGTAGTTGGCAGTAAGTTATACACATAAAATATACATGTAAAAGACCTTCTCAGGTCTATTTACTTTTCTCAGAGTCTATTCTGGCTTCAAACATAAGCAAATGTAACCATCTAAGGATTTAGTCTTAAACATACATTCACAGTTATTTAGGAAATTTACTAACACTAAGTTTCCATAAAATGCTAGCCAGACGAGGTGATATTACTGAAATACAGTATAAACTGAATGCAGATACTCTTTTTTTTTTTTTTGAGTTGGAGTCTCACTCTGTAGCCCAGACTGGAGTGCAGTGGCCGCTCCCAGCCACCGCAGCCTCGACCTGCTGGGCTCCGGCGATCCTTCCGCCTCAGCCTTCCGAGTAGCTGTAATTACAGGCATGCACTACCATGCCTGGCTGATTTTTTTTTTTGATTTATTGTAGAGATGAGGTCTCGCTGCCCAGGCGGGTCTCGAACCCGCGGGCTCCGGCAATCCACTCACCTCAGCCTCCCAAAGGCGCGGGATTACAGGCTGAGCCACCGAGCCCGGCTGAATGCAAGTACTCTTAAGGAGAAAATATATCTTTAAGAAAATCCACATATCTGAATCATACCCTTAGGTTATTTTCTGACTGAGTGAGTACATGATAATAAGTTTTTAATAGTCTTGTCCGTTATAACTATAGTTATTTTGTTAGGAAAGAAAAATGATGCAATGACCATGTTACTAGTATACTATTTAAAAGGAATCATAATATTTAATTATGTACATATACAAGATAAAAACAAGATTTAAAAAATAAGAAATATCTGGGAGACTATCAGTCTAGAAGAGCCTAAGGAGATATTAACTAAATGTCATGTGGCATCCTGGAAGAGAAAAACATAAAACATAAAGAAATCTGAGCACAGGCTTCAGTTAATAATAATGGATCTACACTGGTTCATTATTTGAAACAAATGTACTCAAATAATATAACATGCTAACAATAGGGGAAGCTGAATCCAGGGTAAATGGAAACTTTTGAGAGACTATCTTTACAACTTTTCTGTAAATCTAAAACTATTTTAAAATTAAAAAAATTTATTTAAAAAACAAGGTCACTACAGAAAAGAACCATGCTCTAAAAATACCTTGGTTAATTTTAAGATGAGTAAACTTATAAAAGAAAATAACATATGGTTCTCATTTTGAAAGACAGTCTCCCTCGGATTCTATATGAAAGAGCAGTATATTTCAAAGTTCGTTTAAAAAACAGATTAAGAAAATTAAGAGTTTTTACCCTTTCAAGTGTGATTTCTTCATATTCATAATCTGCATCTGTGCCATTAACCTAATGGAGGAAAAGAAAAGTAGCTCAGAAATTCAGAGTGTAAAATCTGAAATGGCAAGACATAATTTTTGCATGATTTATTAATGAAAACCTGTTAAATGTGACAGTAATAAAATAAAATAGCTTCATTTAAATAATGTAATGGAAGATTTTCAAGGAATAGAAGAGTATAAATGTGATTAATGAGTCAATCAACATCATGACTTTCAAACAGAGGAAGGGTACACTCAGCTTTTGAACTTTGTCTCTTTTCTCTGCCTTGATCCACACATCTAATCAGTTGCCAACTCTTCCTGATTATTGAATACGTCAATTTTTCTGAAAAACATCATTTCTTCATTCTCATTTTTTATTACCTTGATTCAGGCATTTGTTAAACCTCTACTGGAATACTGCCAATACAAATGGCCCCATCATTTAGATTAGTCTTCCCTTCTGCCCAAATCACTCTATGGTTTTTCTTTTCTTTTTGAGGTGGAATCTCACTCTGTTGCCCAAGCTGGAGGGCTGGAGTGCAGTGGCACACTCATGGTCACCTCGGCCTCAATCTGCTAGTCTCAGGTGATTCTTCTGCCTCAGCCTTCCAAGTAGCTAGAACCACAGGCGTGCGCCACTATGCCTAGTAATGTTTTGATTTATTGTAAAGATGAGATCTCGTCAAGTTACCCAGGCTGGTCTTGAACTCCTTTCCATTACATATCCTGTAATTTCCCACTTCTCCATTGGAAACTTGTGCTTTTTCTATCACAAAAGCACTTGCACATTTTATGTCCAAATCAGATTCACCAGTCAAGATCTTGTTCATAATTTAGAGACCAAGCACATTCTCTTATTCCCTCCAATTTATTACCTATTCTCTCTTGAAAGAATTCTCACAGTGAGGGGCATGGGTGAAAGGTAAGAAGTCCCTGAAATCAGATTAACTGGGGTTTGAATCCTTGCTTTAAAATTTCTAGTGATGTAAGGCTGGACAAAATAAGTCAAATGGGGATTGCGATAAATTATATTTCTGAAGATGCTTCACATATTCCATCTCACCTATTCTTTCGCAGTATGACTAAATCATCCTACCGTCAAGAGAGGTGTAGTATATTTCCCCTTCCCTTAGATCTAGACAAGCCTTGTTACTAGCTTTCATTAAAAAAAAGGTGGGCGACCCTCTCAGGCCCCCCCACCCCCACTGTGGGAGCTTTTCTGTCCTCTTAATAAATCCTGCTTTCAAAAAATAAAGAAGTGACACAAATGATGGTGAGTTGTTTTCAAGGTTAGGTCATATGATGCTTTGTAGTGTTTTCTTTAGTCTTAGAATGTATTTTTCTAGAACTCAGTAGCTATAATGTGAGGAAAACTCAAACAGCCCAAAGAAAGATACAAATGAAGGAGAATCCAGGCCCTTGGGCAACAGACCCAGCTACACTCTAAACCAGCAACTAGTATCAACTGCCAGCCATGTGAATAAGGATATTTGGACTTCCCAGCTTTTCCAGTGTCTCCTTCAACACCATTTAAAGCAGAACCATCCAGTTAATCCAAAAAATCATGAGAAACAATGAACTGTTGTTTTTTAAGCCACTAAGCTTCAGTGTAGTTTGCTACACAATGTTAGATAACTACAACAGAAATAACAAAACCTATGTAAGGTACTTTGGTTTCTTCTTCACTACACTATAAAAAAGTAACTTTTAATTCAGGTCTAATATAGGGCCTAGGAGTTTTTTTCTTGGAGTACTTTTGAAGCCCACCTCTAATACCCTTTTGGGTTCTTCTGGCTCCTGTGGGTTAAAACCCAATTACTACTTTGTGTCCTCTTCTTTCTCACCTAAAGACATTTTCCACTTGTTTTAGAGATATGTTCTGAAAGCATTTACATATATTTTTATCTATAACGTCTATGCATCTGTTATACAGGAAGGTCATACATGTGCATATCCTGTTGACTTGACTGGAAGTCCTTTGTTATGAGTAAAAACAAAATTAATTATTTGAAGCTATATCCCTTTTCTTATTCTAAAGGCTGTTTGTATTGTCTTTATTCTTTCTTCTTCAGATTATCAGTCTTTATCAAAGTAGTTTTAACATTATTGATGAATCTATAACATTTCATGCTATTACTTTCCACTTTTATTTTTTAACAATTCCTTATTCTTTCTTTAGACTTTTAGAAAAAGCCTTTTAAGTTAAATTTTCCATTCATGCTTACTCTTTTCTGTTTTTAGAAATCTCCGTTATCAGGTCGGGCACGGTGGCTTAGCCTGTAATCCTAGCACTTTGTGAGGTTGAGGTGAGAGGATTACTTGAGGCTGGGGGTTTAAGACCAGCCTGGGCAACTTTGTGAGACCTAATCTCTACAATAAGACACGCGTGGTGGCGTGTGTCTGTAGTTCCAGCTACTTGGAAGGCTGAGGCGGAAGGATCGCCTAAGCCTAGCAGATCGAGGCTGTGGTGGCTGTGAGCACTCCAGACTGGACGACAGAGTGAGACTCCAACTCAAAAAACAAACAAAAAAACCTCCATTATGTTTTACAAATTTTTCTTGGCATATGGATTAGGCCAAATCTCAAAATTTTTACACTGGGCTCAATTTTTGTTCAATTGTTTATTTCCACATAATAAAAAATTTTGTTCTAGAGAATATTTCCAAATGAGTACGTGCTTTTAAGGACCCTTTTGGTGTTAACATGTGAAATTTTGGTATTGTCTTATGATTTCTGTCTCAACAAATCTGAGATTTTTACCACTAAGTCTCCTCACGACTTAGTAAATGTTCTTGGTGCTTAATTTAATGCTAGTTCATGATGTTGGCTTCCAGGTAGCATAGAGCGAGGTTTTCAGGTAGCCTTGAGTGATTTTAAAAATGTGAAGCATAAAAAGGCTATATGGACATCTAGTAACTTTATTCCTCAATCCTCAATAACTTGAAACTGTCTGGTAATTTCAAATAGAGACAAGTCAATAACATTAAACACATTCACACTGAGCTTCTAAGGGCCAAGAGTGTATTATCAAAAACAAATTTTTTTGTGGGCAGAACATTTAAAATCCACTCAGCCATTTTCAAGCATACAATACATTGTTATTAACTCTAGTTGTCCTGTACAATAGATCTTAAGTTACTGTTTGCCTAAAATTGTGTATCCTTTTACCAACATCTCCCCATTTCCTTCCCCTACCCTGGGAGGTAACCACCATTCTACTCTTCCTTCTTTGAGTCTGGCTTTTTAAGATTCTACATGTAAGTGAGAGCATGATTTGTCTTTGTGCCTGGCTTATTTCACTTAATATGATGTCCCCCAGGTTCACCCATGTTGTCACAAATGACAAAATTTTATTCGTTTTAAGTGTATAATATTCCATTGTGTGTAATATATACCACATTTTCTTTATCTATTCATTTGCCAAGATACTTAGGTTGTTTCCATATCTTGGCAATAGTACATAATGCTGCACTGTAATGAACACCAGAGTGCAAGTATTTCTTTGGAATACTGATTTAATCTTCTTTGGATATATATCCAGAAGTGAGAATGCTGGGTCATACAGCAGTTCTACTTTTAATTTTTTAAAGAAACGTCCATAGTGTTTTCCATAATTGCTGTACTAGATTTCTATACCACAGCCAACACTTGTTATCTTTTGCCATCCTAACGGGTGTGAAGTGATGTGTCACTGTGGTTTTAACTTGCATTTCCCTGATAATTAGTGATGCTGAGCAGTTTTCACCTATTGGCTGTTGTTATATGTTTTTTGAGAAATGTCTTTCAGGTACTTTGTTCATTTTTAAATTGGATTGTTTTCTTGCTATTGATTTGAGTTCTTTATATATTTTCTACATTAACCCCCCTGAGACTTAAGGTTCACAAATATTTTCCTCTCATTCTGTAGGTTGTCTCTATACTCTGTTGATTGCTGCCTTTGCTGTGAAAAAGCTTGATGCAATTCCATTTGTCTGTTTTTATTTTCACTGCCTATACTTTTGGAGGTCAAACATTCTTTGTCCAGTCTAAGGTCAAGAAGTTTTCCCCCTATGTTTTCTTTTATAAAACAAAGTTTCCCCCCTATGTTTTACAGTCTCATTTATTAACATTTATGTACTTAATCTATTTTTTCTTTATTTTTCTTGAGTCAGGATTCCATACTGTCGCCCAGGCTAGAGTACAGTGGCATGCTTGTAGTTCACTGCAGCCTCGATCTCCTGGGCTCAAGCAATCCTCCTGCCTCAGTTTCTCAAGTAGCTAGGCGTGTCTCCATGCCCAACTAATTTGTTGACTTTTTGTAGGACAAGGTCTCACGGTGTGGCCCTTGCTGGTTTCAAGCTCCTGGGCTCAAGCAATCCTCTCACCTTGGTTTTCCAAAGTGCTGGCATTACGGACATGAGCCACCATGCCTAGCCTGGCCTTAATCCACTTTAAGGTGATTTTTTTTTGATATGGAGTGAGAAAAGGGTCAATTTTCATTGTTCTGCATGAGGATATCCAGTTATCCCAACACCACTTATTGAAGTCACTGTCACTTCCCCCCCATGTGTGCTCTCAGCACTTTGACAATGATGGGTTTACCATAAACTTGAGAATTTGTCTTTGGGCTCTCTATTCTATTCCATTAGTCTATTTATCTGTTTTTGTGCCATGCTCTTTTGACTACCTTAGTTTTGCAGCAGATTTTGGATATAACAGTGTGAGGCCTTAAGCTTTGTTCTTTTTGATCAAGATTGTTCTGGCTATCTTTTGAAGCTCATTATAAACATTAGAAGTGTATTTCCTATTTTGCGAAAAATATTAAAATTTTGGCTGCATCAGTAGATCATCTGGGGTAGTATGAAAATTTTAACAATATTAATTATTCCAAGTCATGAACACAGGATATCTTTTCATTTATCTATGTCTTCAATTTCTTTCATCAATGGGTTACAGTTTTCAGTGTACAGATCTTTCACCTCTTTGATTAAATTTATTCCTAAGCATTTTATTTTATTTTGGTGGTATAGTAAATGGCATGAAATGAAAGAAGTCAGACCTTATAACTGATACCACAGAAATATTAAGGATCAAAAGAGATGAAGACAAATTCCGACCTTTTTCTCTACCAATTTCCTAACAAAGGGGAGAAAAGAGAAGGGTTTTTAAATTAACTATATAATGTGGTTTACTTTCCAACCTGACTCTGGCATAATATCATATAACAGATAAATAAGGAAAATCAAAATTATTTTATGACCCTCTCTTTTGGGAATTCCTAGGCATTTTTAAGACACTTACTTATTCTCTCTGAAGTCTGTTGCCTATGAAGTTTTATCTATGTATTAAAATAAAAAACTTGACTCCCTTATCATTCAAATTATCCATTGCCTTTACAGTAAGTCATACAGATGAACATTCAAGTTACAAATCTGAAAGATGCATATCTGTATTTTTAAAATGTAATTTTTCTCTCCACTGGTGTCAGTACAGTTTGTTAAATACATACAGTACTATACAACCAATTGTGTTAGTTGAGTACCTAGGCTAACTTTGTTGGACTTTAAAAAAATTGAACTACAAATGTGTTTTCAGGATGGGGATTGCTGGGGATTTCCTGTACGGCTTTTAAAATTCCTTAGATAACTCTTACTAACTAATTGCTAGCCAGGAGATCTTTTAATCTACCTATAACTTGCAAGCCTCTACTTAGAGATACCCTAACCTCCTGGACTGAACCAGGTAAATCTCACATGTACTGACTTATTGCTTTTTGTGCCTTCTACCCTCCTAAAATGTATACAACGAAGCTATAATTCAATCACGGCAGGCACACATTTCAGGATCTCCTGGAGATGGGTGTCACAAGCTTAATTTCACTCATATTTGACTCAGAATGAACCATCTTAAATATTTTACAGAGTTTGGCATTTTTCATCACCAGAGGCTACTATGAACAATTATGTGCCAACAAACTGGATAACCTATAAGAGATAGATAAATTCCTAGAAATGTAAACCTATCTAGAATTATGAAGAAATAGACAATCTGAACAGATCGATAGGAGTAAAGAGGTTGAATCAGTAATAAAAAAAAACTCTCATCAAAGAAAAGTCCAGAGTGTGACAGCTTTATGACTGAATTCTAACAAACATTTAAAGAAGAACTGCTAACGATCCTTCTCAAAATCTGCCAAAAAATTGAACAAATCCGAACTCTTGCAAACTCATTTAATGAGGCAAGCATAACCCTGATACCAAAGCCAGACAAGGATACTACAGGAAAATGAAATTTCAGGCCAATAAACCTAATGAATGTAAATGAAATCCTTAACAAAATACTGGCAAACCAAATTCAAAGCATATTAAGAAGATCATTCACCATGATCAAGTGAGATTTATCCCTGGAAAGCAAAGATGGTTCAACACATGAACATCAACAAATGCGATACACCATATTAACAGAATGAAATTTAAGTTTTATTGCATTTTAATCAATTTAAACTTAAATGGCAACATGTGGTTAGTGGTTACTCTATTGGGTAGTGTAGCTCTAGTTGAATCATTAAGTCCAACTCCATCCTTCCAAAATACAGGTACATATTCCCTGTCCTATTCCCCACCCTCTCTTTTTGGGAGCTATGATTGGTACTACACCAAATTTAAAGATTAACCTGCTGAAAGTGAAGATCTTTACATTGTTTTCCTGCTCAGCAACATGATCTGTTCTCTATTTAAGTATTCTTTGATGCCATTCAGTAAAGCCGTATAGTTATCTTACTACAAACAGTATATTTCCATTTTAGCTGATTACTAAGTATTTCACATTTCTGTTAAATAATTCATTAGACTCATATTAGCATATTGAAAAAGTATTTACTAAACTTTTCTTTTCCCCTGATACCAAGAATCATTTCAGACCTGTTTAACTTTTAAACTGTGCATGTTCATTCTTTAACTAAAGTCAAAGAATTGACTTTAATTATAGGTACATATAATCTATGAAGAAAAGAAAATTCATAACACATATACTCAGTCTCCTACTGGTCCAAGGATTTTTTTTTTTTTTTAAAGAGACAAGGTCTCGCTCTGTCACCCTGGCTAGAGTGCAGTGGCTTAATCATAGCTCACTGCAGCCTCAATCCTCTGGGCTCATACAACCCTTCCATTTCAGCCTCCCAACACATGAGGGCCATCAAGCCCAGTTAATTTTTAAATTTTTTGTAGAGATTATATCTTGCTATGCTGCCCAGGCTGGTCTTGAACTCCTGGGCTCATGCAATCCTCATGCCTCAACCTCCCAAAGTAAGGCATGAGCCACTGCACCCGGCCAGGATTTTATTTTCAATTTTCTAATCAACCAACATACTACATTCAAACAGAACAAATCCTATTATATTTAAGGCAACAGACTTGTCCAAGGGAAGATAAAAAGAAGCCTAATTTACACATTATTTATTGTTGAGGTTTAATTTACAATACCTTTCTAACGAGAGTAATATAGTAATATCTAAAATTTTATCTATCAATATTCATGACTTGTGGCTCATATTAATACATGATCTCAGGCAATTAAAAACCTATATCATCACAAAGCAAAAATCTAAAATTAACATAACTAAACATAAGGTAATAACCCCTAAAGTGTTTACTGAAGTTTTTTTCACAATAATAAATATAGGCTGATTGTGAAATATTGTAGTTATCAATTATATTGTGTAAGAAAAAAACTGACGTTTATATTATGCAATAAACCTACCAAAGTCCAAGTGAATGAATTTTCCTAACCTTCATAGTTTGTTTTAAGAAAAACAAAGATCAGGGAATAGGTGCAAAATTTTTCAATAAATTTTGTTTTCTTTACTGGAAGCAGTAGGAACTCCGGAATTTGTTTTTAATTTTACCTTTCCTTAACAATTTCACTATTTAAGGATAGAACAGAAATGGAGAATCAAGCCAATGCCAGTGAAGTTATAATATCTAATACTTAAAATTGAGTATAATACATCTTTTCTAATTGTGAAAGACTGAAAGCTTTCCCTATGGATCAGGAAAAACAAGGATGTTTGCTGCCACCATTTCTATTAAATATCGTAACAGAAATGTCTAGTCAGGGCAATTGGGCAAGAGAGAAATAAAGGCATGTAGATTGGGCAGGAAGAAGTAAAACTATCGCCATTTGCTTATGACATGATCCTGTATATAGAAAACCCAAAGGAATTTCCATGAAAAAAACTGTTAGAGTTAATAATTGAGTTCTGCCAGGTTGCAGGATATAACGATAAACGCCTAAAGGTCAATTATATTTCCATAAAATAGCAATAAAAGATCCCAAAATACATTAAGAAAACAATTCCATTTCCGACAGCATCAAAAGAATAAAAGACTTAGAATTTAATGAAAAACGTGCAAAACTTGTACATGGAAAATTATAAAAACATTGTTGAAAGAATCAAAGAAATAAATCTATACACTTACACTTAATTGATTTTCCACAAGGGCTCCAAGATTATATTAAATGAGAAAAGAACAGTCTTTCTTTTTTTTTTTTGAAGGTAAGAAAGCAGGATTTATTGAGTCCAGAAAAGCTCCCACAGCGGGAGGCCTGAAGGGACTGCCCAAGAATAGTCTCTTCAACAGATGATGATGGGCAAACTGGACATCCAGATGCCGAATTATGAAGTTGGACCTCTACCTCACACTATACAAATATTAACTAAAAATGAACTGAAGACCAAAATGTAATTGCTAAAACTATAAAATTCTTAGAAGAAAACGTAAGTGTAAGTCACTGTGATGTTGGATTAGGCAGTAATTTCTTAGATACAATATGAAAAGTTACAAAATGAAAAATACAAAAATTGGACTTCTGTGTTTCAAAGAAGATTATTAGCCAGGCTCATTGGCTCAGCCTGTAATCCCAGCGCTTTGGGAGGCTGAGGTGAGTGGACTGTCTGAGCCCGCGGGTTCGAGACCTGTCTGGGCAACTTGGCAAGACCTCATCTCTACAATAAATCAAAAATTAGCCGGGCGTGGTAGCACGCGCCTGTAGTTCCAGCTACTTGGAAGGCTGAGGCTGAGGGATTGCTGGAGCCCAGCAGGTCGAGGCTGCAGTGGCCGGGAGCGGCCACTGAACTCCAGTCTGGGTGACAGAGTGAGACTCCAACTCAAAAAAAAAAAAAAAAAAAAAAAAGATTATTAAGAAAGTGAACATATACAATCTACAGAATGGGAGGAAACTTTTGCAACACATATTATCTGATAAAGAACTTGTATCCAAAATGTATAAAGAACTTTTACAAAGCACTAACAGAAGGCAATTAACCCCATTAAAAATGGGTAAAGGGCCGGGCTCGGTGGCTCAGCCTGTAATCCTGTGCCTTTAGGAGGCTGAGGTGAGTGGATTGCCTGAGCCCACGGGTTCGAGACCCGCCTGGGCAGTGAGACCTCATCTCTACAATAAATAAAAAAATCAGCTGGGCATGGTAGCGTATGCCTGTAATTCTGGCTACTTGGAAGGCTGAGGCGGAAGGATCGCCGGAGCCCAGCAGGTCGAGGCTGCGGTGGCCGGAAGTGGCCACTGCACTCCAGTCTGGGCGACCGAGTGAGACTCCAACTCAAAAAAAAAAAAATGGGTAAAGGATCTAAACAGACTTTTCTTCAAAGAAGATATAAAAATGGCCAATAAGCACATGAGAAGATGTTCCGCTTCATTAGTTATTAGGGAAATGCAAATCAAAGCCACAGTGAGATATTACTTCATACCCACTAGGATAGTTATAATCAAAAACATTGTTGGTGAGGAATAACAAAATTGGTGAGGACGGACAGGGAGGAATTGGAAATCTCTTACATTGCTGGTGGGAATGTAAAATGGTACAGTAACCTTGGGAGACAGTCTGGTGGTTCCTTGACAGGTTAAACATAATTTAATCATGTGATCCAGCACTTGCATTCCTAGGTATACACCCAAGAAAAATGAAAACATATGCCCACATAAAACTTGTAATGACAGTCATATCAGCATTATTCCTAGCAGCTACAAAGCGAACACGACTCAAAATGTACATCAACTGATGAGTAGGTACACAAAATGTAGTATATCCACACAATAGAATATTACTTGGCAATGAAAAGGAATGAATTACTGATACATGAACCTTGAAAACATGAACCTTGAAAACATTATGCTAAATGAAAGAGGCCAGACAACAAAGTCTATAAACTATATAATTCTATTTTTATGAAAGGTCCAAAATAGACAAATCCATAGTTAGTGAAAGTAGGTAAGTGGTTGCCAGGTTCTGGAAGAAGGGCAAAATGGGGAGTGATTCCTAATGGATACAGAGTTTCTTTATGGGGTGAAAAAAATGTTCTGGAATTAGATAGTGGTGATGATGGCACAATGTTGTGAATTAACTAAAAACCACTGAATTGTATACTTTAAAAGGGCGGATACTGTGGTATGTGACTATCTCAACATAAACCCTTTTCAAGGTGAAAAGGTAGAAAAATTTGAGTAATAATATAAATGCAAATTAAAACAATGAGCTCTAAATTAAAATATTTTAGCATTATGTTAGCAAAAGGTCAAAAAGTTTATTAATACATTGTGCTGGTGACAGTATGGGTAAAATATGCTGACACATTTTTGTTGAAGTATAAATGGGTAAAACTTTATAAAATGTAAATTGGCAATAATGATCAAATCTAAAAATTAACACACTTTCTAAGCAATTCTATTTATATGAATATATTCTGGTTATATACAGTTGGGTCCTCTAGCTGTTGGTTCTACATCTGTGGAATCAAGAAATTGCTGATGGAAAATACTCATGAAAAAAAGCCCAATAAAAATAACACTTCAGCAATTAAAAAATACAGTATAACAACTAATTTTTTTTTTTTTTTTTGAGTTGGAGTCTCACTCTGTCGCCCAGACTGGAGTGCAGTGGCCGCTCCTGGCCACTGCAGCCTCAACCTGCTGGGCTCCGGCGATCCTTCCGCCTCAGCCTTTCAAGTAGCTGGAACTACAGGCACGCGCTATCACACCTGGCTGATTTTTTATTTATTGTAGAGATGAGGTCTCGCCAAGTTGTCCAGGCGGGTCTCGAACCCGCGGGTTCAGGCAATCCCCTCACCTCAGCCTCCCAAGGCGCGGGATTACAGGCTAAGCTACCGAGCCCAGCTATAACAACTATTTATATAGCATTTACATTATAGCAGATATTACAAGTAATCTAGAGATGATTTAAAGTATATGAAAGGATGTACATAAGTTATTATATGCAAATACTACATTATTTTACACAAGGGTCTTAAGCATCTGTGAATTTTGGTATCCATGGGGCTCCTGGAACTAATCCCCAATGGATACTGTGGGATGCTGGTACTTGTATATACACAAGAGAGTATCTACAAAAATTATCACTAAGATTTTAAAATGGTAAAAGTTTGAAACCAACACTTAGATATGCCTGCATATGCATAATGTTTACTGAAAGCTATATATAAAATTACTAACATTTTTTACTTTAGGTAAAAGAAACCGGAAGATTGCTATGTATTTATTGATGAGTAAAAATAAGAAAAATTGTAGCTGCTACCTTACAGCACATTTTTTGTCTGCAGTCATCACACTTCCCAAAATTAAGTAATTAATTGAAAAGGCAATGCATATATATTGTATAAAATTCAAAAGATACAAAAAGAGATCCGGTGAAAAGTAAATCTTTCTTCTTTTTAAGAGATCTGGGAATTAACAAAGGGATGATAAATAAGTTTAAAAACCATTCTGGAATGTATTTTAAATTTCAGAATGAAATTCTTTAGCCGGGCTCGGTGGCTCAGCCTGTAATCCCGCGCCTTTGGGAGGCTGAGGTGAGTGGATTGCCTGAGCCCACGGGTTCGAGACCCCCCCTGGGCAGCGAGACCTCATCTCTACAATAAATCAAAGAATCAGCCAGGCGTGGTAGCGCATGCCTGTAATTCCGGCTACTTGGAAGGCTGAGGCAGAAGGATCGCCAGAGCCCAGCAGGTCAAGGCTGTGGTGGCCGGGAGCGGCCACGGCACTCCAGGCTGGGCGACAGAGTGAGACTCTAACTTTTAGCAAAAAAAAAAAAAAGAAATTCTCCAGTCTCCTAAAAGCCTAAAGTTGTTTTACCCAAACACAACACACTTTTTGCTTATATGCGCTAGCGCCATAGAGAATAGTTACTACCTGCTATAGTTTGAATGTTTGGCCCCAAGCCTCAAGTTGAAATTTGATCCCCAATGTTGGAGACGGGGTTTAATGTGAGGTGTCTGGGTTGGGGGGTGGATGCCTCAGGAATGGCTTGGCAAAAAGTAAGTTCCCAGGACAGGGAGTTGTGAAAAGGAGCCTGACACCCTCCCCAGACCCCACCTTCCACCTCTCTTACTTCCTCTTCTCTCACCATGTGATCTCTGCACACATTGGCTCCCCTTCACCTTCTGCCACGAGTGGAAGCAGCCTGAGGCTTTTATCACAGACCCAATCTTCTAGCTAGAAGATTTGTGAGCCAACTAAACCTTTTTCTTTATAAATTACTCAGTCTCAGATATTCCTTTACAGCGAAACTAAATGAACTAAGATACAACTCAAACAATTCACACAGTATTCTATTAAGTATGATAAAGTTCTACCCTTTGTCAAATCTTGGGAAAACGGAATTTAACTTACTTTCTTATGTATAGAAAAGGGTTAACATACCAGGCCTGAGGTCGCTATCTCTAAAAAGTCCTGCTTGCAAGGTTAGATCTTAGCTGGTATCTGGGAACTTGGATTTTGAGAGTGTTAAAACCATTTCCTAACTACTGTGCCAAAATTTTGTTAGAGGCAATACATTTTATGATCAACATCTGCTTTCCTTTTGGGAAAATTTGGCATGTGTTATACAGAAGATGTCTGTGTGACCAACTGACAACAAAACACTTGGGTGTTGACTCCATTCTGGGTTTTTCTGGGAAGAAACAGCATACATGTGGTTGCATTTTCATTGTTGCAGGAAGTGCTATGGTAGGAAAAATGTATTAGGAAGTCTAATACATGGAATTCTCTAGACACACAGCCTTATGTTCTGACTACAGATCCTCACTTGCTTAAACTGTATGTTCAGTCTTGTGAGTCCTTCTAGTACATCTCCAATCACTGGAGTGGTCTTGGAGACCCCCAAGAAAAATATGTTTTCAATAATGTGTCATACAAATTTCAAATTATACAACTTTTTTTTTTTTGGTAGAGGTAGGGGGTCTCACTATGTTGCTCAGGCTGGTCTCAAACTCCTGGGCGCAAGTGATCCTCTCACCTTGGCCTTCCAAAGTGCTGGGATTACATGTGTGAGCCACCATGCTGGCCAGAAATTACACAAATTTTATTTGTTGCTTGGCATACTAATCTTGCTTTCAATTGTTGACATTTCCCACAAAATGCACGCACATTTATTTTCTTTGTTGATAGTGTATTTTGTGTTAGTTCTTATATATTACCCTTTAGGATGAAATGGGTTAAATAAAAACATATACACTGACTATGCCCCTATACAAAACATACCTCGACAAAGAGGACAAAAGAGAAAAGTATGTGAAGAAAATATTAATAACAAAAAACATTAACAAAAGTATAAACAAAATTCTGCTTATTAAGTATTCCACATCATGAAGAATCTGAAAAAAAGCACAGAACAGCTTTTTGGTTTGATATTAAGTCTTGAAGTTTTAAAAAAGTTACCACATATTTGATACACTCATATTCATATTAATACAAACAGTATATAAAGCCAAATAAAATGTTTTAAAGTACTGACTGAAAATCTATTATAGTTTGAAAAGAATTTTACAGTGTATAAAATTATGTACCATTTGATTAAAAAATGGGTATTATTTCTATTTAATGCATAAGCAGTTCTACATCTCCAAAGATATTTTCCTTTGGGGTGAAAAATGTTACATCAGATTTTGCTGTTCTGGCTTTTAGTCTTTAAGGGAAAGAGAACTTTTTAACAAAGTAAGTTTACAAATAAGCACTAATCAATTGAAAAGTACAACAAAACATCTAGTCATTCAATTAGACTTCTAAAATAACTATTGAATATATGGCATTGTGTAAGTGACCACTGACCAGAGATAGCCTTTAATGAAAATAAATCATCATAATTTCAAAATAAAACTATAAATTTCTATCTCAAAATTTCTGCTTTATGTAAATAAGAAAAAAAAAGCAAAACTATAGTGGTAGAATATTTTCTTTTTTTTTTTTTTTTTTGAGTTGGCATCTCACTCCATCGCCCAGGCTAGAGTACAGTGACACACTCATAGCCACCCCAGCATCTAACTGCTGGGCTCCAGCGATCCTTCTAACTCAGCCTTCCAAGTTGCCGGAACTACAGGCGTGTGTTAACACGCCCAGCTAATTTTTTAAATTTATTTTAGGGACAAAGTCTCGCCAAGTTGCCTGGGCTGGTATCACACCTGTGAGCTCAGGCAGTCAACTTGCCTCAGCCTCCCAAAGTGCTGGGATTACAGGCTGAGCCACCAAGCCCAGTCAGAATATCAAAACAATTAGAGAAAATAATGCTGTGATCTTTGTATCTGTATCAAAAACTGAAAAGAAAAGTCAGAATTATTTAAATGTAGGAAGAAAATGGAACTTACATAAGTCGGTGTTTCCAAGCTATCTGTGTTGACCAGTACTGGAGGAGGATTGGCCTTTAAAGAAAGAATTGCAAATTTGTTAGCTTAACAAGAAAATTTAAAAATTACATGGTTATAAATGTTAGAAGCATATAAAATACCTGCTAGTTCTTAAATCATAATTTTATATGATAAACAATGTCTCCAGTTTCCAGGACCAAATGGAAAAAATTAGGTATAAGTGGTTGTTACATTTGCTATTGAGAAATAAATTGCTATTTCTGCTAAAACAGCTATGATTTTCTTAAGATTTGAAAAGAAATTCACCATAATTTTCTCATAAAATCCATGAATATTCTTAAGTATAACAAACAACTCTTCCCAGGTTGTTTACAAAGCATTAGGTTTTTTTACTCCCAGAGATCCCATAAAGATTCCAACAATACTATCACCCAGAAAAAAATTGTTCCTCACACTAAACTGTGTTTGATATGAAAAAAAAATGAAATTAATCTCCAACTTTTAGGAAACTAGAAATATACTCTTAATATAAAAGCCCCTGCTTATTTTCAGCTCCAACTATTTCTCTCCACTGTTATTCTAGAACCTCTCACAGAGTAACAGTGATTTATTACAGTAAGACAAACAAGCAGAATAATGTACATTTAATTAAGTTTGGATTGAGAAAATTTTGGCCTTCTGGTTAAGTTAGAAGTTATTACTATGTAGATGAAACTAAAGAATAAAATGCAATTAATGCCCAATGAAAAACACCAGAAAATTAACATAGTTCCCTTCAAAATTATTCCATCTGTGTATTTAAGATTATGAAAGTACCAAGTCAAACATTTTCAAAGAATAAAAAAGATGGTTCTCCTCTAAACAAACTTTTGGAGATATATTTACAAACATTAATAGTTCTATTCCAATTAACTAAAGAATTACACATAAAAGCTATATGAGAAAACATTATAACACAAATAACCATTTTCTTTCAAATGAATAGGCTTTTTATGAAAGTAAATATTCAAAGTTCAAATGGTATATTAATTTCAGCAAAGTACTAGATCTAGATTATTTTATGATAAAATGCTTCAAGATAACACAGGTTCATGGTTAAAATAAACATAAAATTAACTACAGTAATTTATGCTTAGTCCTACCACCGAATATAGTAGTCTACTTTTGAATAATACAGTGAAAACCAAACTAATAAACAAAATTTCTACTTGTAAGGATTGCTATTTAAGCAAAGATACTCAACTCACAGACATTTGAGATTTTATGAATACTTGAAATTATTCATTTTCCAATGGCATACTCATATTACTCAAATTATTTCACCTCACCAAAAAATTAATGATACAACTTAACTGTATTCTGCTTAAAAGCAATTACAGAGGAGGAGGGAAAGAAAGCTACAATAGAAGTTACATTTTTCAAATACTATGGCAAGAAAGCCTTTTGAGTCTAATTTATACCATTATTATTACAATGTTAGTTGCTTATCAGAACCAACTCATCACTATATAGAAGTTGTGTTTTTCATTCTAATCATTTAAAAAGTCTTGCTAATATTGAAATATATACAAACAAAATGACATAAGGTGTTATATTTATTTCAAAATAAAACAATAGAAGGTTGGGAGTGGGAAAGGCTATGAATCAAATAAGAGTGCACATGAGGGCTGGGCGCAGTGGTTCATGCCTATAATCCCAGTACTTTGTGAGGCCGAGGTGAAAGGATTGCCTGAGCCCATGGTTTGAGACCAGCTTGGGCAACTTGGCAAGACTTCATCTCTACAGTAAATCAAAAAAATTAGCCGGGTGTGGTGGCGCATGCCTGTAGTTCCAGCTACTTGGAAGGCTGAGGCAAAAGGATCTCCTGAGCCAAGCAGGTCAAGGCTGTGGTGGCTGTGAGCATGCCACTGTACTCTAGCCTGGGTGGCAGAGTGACATTCCAACTAAAAAAAAAAAAAAAAAAGTGCACATGAGGTGATGATTGCTGTGGCTGGGTATAAATGGAATTCACTGTGCTATTCTTTGTATATTTGAGTATTTTTGAAATTTTGCATAATAAAAAGCAAAGAAATTATATTGAGTCAAATACTCAGTTTATAAGAGGTTAATAGCTAAATACTATGGGCTACAGTCACGATTAAGATATTAGTATTCACACCACAAAACTGATGTTTATGTCTAAAGTTCATTTCAGAGTAAATATTATACACAGACAAGTAAAAATAATTTGTCATTCTGACATGAAGAATGTTAGATAAGTAACACGTACAATAAGTTTATTTGTAGCTGTATCTCAGAATTAAACTAAATGAATGATCATACCCAAAGGGAAACCACAGGAATAAAAGGACTTCAAATTAGACAAAAACCATGAATATTCACATTAAGTATTAATTATGAGTTAAATAAAACCAGATGTCAGGATGATTAGAAAGTCTAGCAAGTTGAGGAGGACAAAAGATGATCCAAAATAAGATCCCATAGAAAGAAATAAAGTTCTAGAAGCATAATGATATGATTGTCTCAAGTTTGGCCACCTAAAATAATGATAAAAATATCTAAAAGTGATTATACTATTAGGTGCAGAATTTAAAAAATTTATCTTGGAATAAATATACGCTTACCTATTAACATGAGATTTTCTAAGTTCTCATATTACAAAATATAGAAATGGTATCTGACAACTCCTTCAGCTCTCCAATTTGGTGGAGGTGGGAATGGAAGTGAATGGGGTGGTACAACTTGAATGGGCTTGGAGGGTATGATATATAAGTCAGAAAGACACAATATCCCAGCAACAAACCCAAAGCTTATTTTAGGAAGATAACTAAAGAACAGGTTACTTCAGAAGAAACAGATGTAGAAAATTTGGCCATGGAAAATATGTACTTCTGGGTAGCTGAAGTAAAGGGAATGAAAATAAAAAAACTGTAGCTCATCTGGCCAATTAAAGACCTTGGGATCCTTGAACAGGATAATGGGTAGAACAGGTTAACACAGAATTATCAACCTTCCTTAGGAGGAAATCAAACAGCAACAATAACAACAAAAAAGACAAGTTAAGAATCTATGTGAAATTTATTTCAAATGAAGAAAAGCAGTTCCCTGTTCCTTGGCTCAAGTGACACTGTATCTCAAGACCCGGTTCCAGGTCTCTTTACCTAATTCTATCACTCAGTGACATTTGAGTACAGGTAAATAACAACCATAATTGAAATTCATTTCTCCATCCGTAAAATGATAGCCATTACAAGAGGACTGTGTGAGGCTCTAGAGAAGTAATATAAAGGAAAATATATTGTAAATCATAGGAACCTATATAAATGTTTACTCTATTATTTACTAACATATATACCATTGCATATATTTCAACTTGGACAATAATAAAGTCTTACAATTCACTTAGAGAAAAGAGGAGGGCTAGCAAAAGGGCAAGGATATTTCAAAAGGAGGAACTAACAAGCCCCTAAAAAATCTGGCTCAAGTATCAATAAAAGTTAAGAAACCTAATTTTGCTCGCCTAACTCTTTATTTCTTAAATGATCTTGTAGTGATTGCTGCTATAACAGACGAACGCATCCTTACAAAATTTCAGAGGGCAATATTACATTTTTAAAAATTGTGTTAAAATAACTATAAGATCCACTTATTTAAAGAGTCCAACGTTAACAGTTCAGAAAATGATTTTTTAAAATGTGCATTGTATTTCTTCTTCTCAGCATTTATCAAAGTTTCATTGTTATTTGTTTAATGTCTTTCCTCCCTACTAAATTATAAACAAGTGCTTTTCAAATACAGAACTCACAACCCCCCAGAGACTACATCTTGAACTCTAACTTGGGAGACACTACATTAAAAGTTAAATGCTATGACTGAAGTGATCACAGTAGGTAAAAGTGATTGTAAAAACAAATGGAATGAATTCTGGGAAAATGGCAGAGGAGGGAGCACCACAAATCTCTCTCTCCATCTAGATAACAATTTCTGTGGCAGAATCTGTCTGATATAAATATTTCGGAACTCTGGAGTCTGCTGAAGGCTAACAACTTCCAGGTGAAGGCTTGGACAGTAAATTGTGGTTAATTTCAGTTATTTTCCGCTTTAAGAAGTAGCAGCTAACCATCACCTCATCCCTCAGTTAACTGTGCAGTTGTGGAGTAGCTGACACACAGCTTGCATGAGTCAGGGTAGGCAAAATAGATCCTGCCCTCCAAATATCAAAGATCTGTGCTTTAACTGCTGATTAATGCCTTGATCACAGACAAAGAGGTGACTGTACCTCTCCCCACTGTGGCAAGCCCCTCCTCCTCTGGCTGATGTGACTCTTTCAGGGGATTTTAAAGGGTTGAGTCTATCCTCCTCCCTGCTCCAATCTCAATTCATGTTTCTTTTTTTTCCTCATTTTGGGAGTCAGACTGAATATTAGGATGTTAAAAAAGTAACCACATGTATGGTGAGAATTAGAAAGTCACTGCATATGCCCAGGGGAAGGCTCAGGTTCAGAAAATACCTGAGAAGACCTCAAGTTTACACCTCAGGCTGATCCCTGACAGCTTATAAAACAATCAGAAAAACAAAACACTAACAAAAAAACAAAAGCCCTAGAGAAGAAGGAGAATCTAATTTCCAGAGTCATCACATTATCAGATTCAGGTATGCAATTTTCAAGGAAAAAAATCACAAGAAATACAAAAAAAAGAATGCATGACCCATTCAAAGGAAAAAATATAAACCAACAGTTCTTAAAGATGTTCAAAGAACTAAAAGACATGGACAAAGTCAAGAAAATGGTGTATGAACAAAATGAAAATATCAATAAAGATAAAATACTAAAAAGAAATTTGAAAAAATCTGGAGCTGGAAAATACAATAACCAAAATGAAAATTCACTAAAGGAATTCAAAGGCAGATTTGAGCAGGCAGAAGAAAAATCAGTGAACCTAAAAATAGGAAAAAAGGGACCTGGCTCAGTGGTTCAGCCTGTAATCCCAGCACTTTGGGAGGCTGAGGTGAGTGGATTGCTTGAGCCTGAGGGTTCGATATCCACCTGGGCAACTTGGTGAGAAATTTTTTATTTATCTCTACAATAAATAAAAAATTAGCCGGGCGTGGTAGCGGATGCCTGCAGTTCTGGCTACGTGGAAGGCTGAGGCGGAAGGATTGCTGGAGCCCAGCAGGTTGAGGCTGCAGTGGCTGGGAGCGTGCTGCTGCACTCCAGTCTGGGTGACAGAGTGAGACCCCAATTCAAAAAAAAAAAAAAGGAAAAAGGAAATTATTGGGTTTGAAGAACAAAAATAAAAAGGTTAAAGAAAAGTGAACGGAGTCTAAGGGATCACCAGATAGGTGAATTTATACACTGTGGGAGGTACATGGGGAAAAAAAAACAGAGAGAGACGAGCAGAGAGAGTATCAGAAGAAATAATGGCCAAACTTTCCAAATTTCCTAAGACATGAAAATAATAATCTAAGCTTAACAACTTCTAAGTAAGATGAAGTCAAAGAGACTCACACTGCAACATGCTATAATAAAACCGTCAAAAGCCAAAAACAAAGAAGATTTTTGAAAGTAACATGAGAAGTGGCTTGTTATATACGAACAATCTTCAATAAGATTATCAGCAGACTTTTCATCAGAAACTTGAGAAGCCTAAAGGAAGGTAGAGACATTCAAAGTGCTAAAATAAGACAAAAACTGTCAACTAGGAATCTTATATTCAGTCCCTCAGAAATGAGAAATTAGGACCTTCCTAGATGAACAAAAGCTGAGGGAG
Source organism: Cephalopachus bancanus (assembly GCA_027257055.1). Lineage (NCBI taxonomy): Eukaryota > Metazoa > Chordata > Mammalia > Primates > Tarsiidae > Cephalopachus > Cephalopachus bancanus. Next base: position 1,481,321 of record JAPVLO010000230.1, on the reverse strand, counting down.
TTGTTACCCCTAGAAATGCCCTGAAAGAAGTACTAAGGGTAGTCCTCTAAGCTGAAATGAAAAGAAACTAAACAGAAAGTCAGTCATATGAAGAAAAAGATCTCAGTAAAGGTAAATACATGGTAATTATAAAAGCTAATAGTATTTTAACAATGGTTGGGTAAATCTACTTTTGATTTTCTCCATAATTTAAGAGACCAGTAGACTTAAAAATTATTTTTATAAAAATTAACTAAAAGTCAGATAGAAGTTTAAAACCTAATACTAGTAAAGTCCATATTAGTAAATAACTAAAATCAATTATTAGTCTAAAAGATAATATTACTATAACTTTGGTTTGTAATTTCTCATTTTCTCTTCTACATAATTTAAGAAACTAATGAATTAGAAAATAATTAGTTTCTATTTTTGGATATATAATATATAAAGATGCGATTTTGTGACACCAACAACTAAAAGGTGTGGGGACAAAGCTGTTAAAGGAGCAGAGTTTGTATATGTTACTGAACTTAAGCTTGTATAAAGTGAGATTAAGAGTGTTTGGGATGCTAAATGTAATCTCCATGGTAATTCCAAAGAAAATAGCTAAGGAATAGATACAAAGGAAATAAAAAAGGAAGTTAAACATTTCACTACAAAAACCAAAACAAATAAACACCAAACAAGATAGTAATGCAGGAAATGAGAAACTAAAAAGCTATTAGGCATATATTTTTAAAACAGTAAAATGACAAGTCCTTCCTAACTAATAATTACTTTAGATGTCAATAAATTAAAAACTCCAATCAAGGCCGGGCTTGGTGGCTCAGACTGTAATCCCACGCTTTGGGAGGTTGAGGTGAGTGAATTGCCTGAGCCCATGGGTTCAAGACCCACCTGTGCAACTTCGTGAGACCTCTGCAATAAATCAAAAAATTAGCCGGGCATGGTAGCGCGCGCCTGTAATTCCAGCTACTTGGAAGGCTGAGGCGGAAGGATCGCTGGAGGTCAGCAGGTCAAGGCTGCGGTGGCCGGGAGCGTGCCACTGCACTCCAGTCTGGGCGACAGAGTGAGAGTCCAACTCAAAAAAAAAAAAACTCCAATCAAAAGACAGAGGTTGACAGAATGTTTTTTTTAAAGATCCAACAATTTGCTTTATACAAGAGACTCACTTTATATCCAAAGGCACCAATATGCTGAAAGTGGAAGACACCGAAAAAGAATGTTCCACACAAATGGTAACCAAAAGAGAGCAGGAGTAGCTATATGAGGAGGTACCCCCCCCAAAAAAAACCCCGCAATTATCTTATAAAGAAGGGCGGGCCCCTTGTATACTTGGAATTTGTTTCTCTGGATCGAATAGTCAACCAAAGTTTTTATCTGCAAGTTTTGAGAAGGCTACGTCATAGTTTGTGAAAGAAATATCCCAAGTTGTGGCAAACAGGTAACTGATTCTTCTACCATGGCAATGTACCTGACCACAATGTGCTGAGTGTTCAGCAATTTTGGGCCCAAAACAGTATGACTCTCATGCTCCATCGCCCCACTTAACTCAATCTTGTCCTGAGTGAATTTTTTTTTTTGTTTCCCTGGATAAAAAAAGTCCTCAAAGGGAAACATTTTACCAATGTGGAAGAGGCGAAACAAAAAACAGCAGAAGCACTAAAGGGGAACAAAACTGACGAGCTCAAAAATTGTCCTGAGCAGTGGAAAAAGCATCTCAGTAGGCATATTGCATCAAACAGAGGGTATTTTAATGGTGACTAAAGTTTAAACATGTAAGAATAAATACACAATTTTTTTTTTTTTTTTTAGTTGGAGTCTCACTCTGTCACCCAGACTGGAGTGCAGTGGCTGCTCCCGGCCACCGCAGCCTCGACCTGCTGGGCTCCGGTGATCCTTCCGCCTCAGCCTTCTGAGTAGCCGGAATTACAGGCATGCGCTACCACGCCCAGCTGATTTTTTGATTTATTGTAGAGATGAGGTCTCGCTGCCCAGGCGGGTCTCGAACCCGCGGGCTCAGGCAATCAACTCACCTCAGCCTTCCAAAGGCGCGGGATTACAGGCTGAGCCACCGAGCCCGGCTAATACACAATTTTTAATAAAGCTCAGGTTTTTATGGGTCCCCCCTTTACTCATAAAAGACAAAATAGACTTTAAATAAAAAAAGTTATGAAACAAAGGTATTATATATGTATTAATAAGAGGTTCAAAACAGAAATACATGATAGTCACAAACATTTATGCACCTAATATCTGACCATCAAAATATAAGAAGCAAAAATTAAATTACTACCAATTTTAGAGACAGAAACAAGATTATAAAGGAGAATTATAAGCAAGTGTATGGCAACAAACTGGATAACATAGGTAAAATGGAAAATTCTTAGAAATACAAAACCTACACAGACCTAAAACTAGTAAGGAGATTGAATCATTAATAAATCTCTTAACAAAGAAAGTACTAGACTTGATGATCTCACTAGTGAATTTTACCAAGCAACTAAAGAAGAACTAACACCAATCATTTTCAATTGTTCCAAAAAATTGAAAAGGAATATTTCCAAACTCATTTTATGAGGCCAGCATTACTCTGATATCAAAGCCAAACATACTCAAAAAATCTACAGACCAATATGCTCTATGAACATTGATGCAAAAACCCTCGACAAAATACTAGCAAACTGAATATGGCTGCATGCTAAAAGCATTATATACCACGACCAAGTGGGATGGATTCTTGGAATGCAAGGATGGTTTAACAAATAAAAAAATCAATGTAATACATCACATATTAACAGAATGAATGGAAACAAGCACGCGAACATCTCAACTGACACAGAAAAAGCATTTGGCAAAATGCAACACATTTTCATAATTAAAACATTCAACCAACTACGAATAGAAGAAAATTATGCCAACATAATAAAAACATTATATGTAACACTACACCCACACTAAATATTGTACTCAAGGTAAAAGACTGAAAGCTTTTCCTCTAAGACTAGGAGTAAGGCAAGGATGTCTGCTTTCATCACTTGTATTAACACTAGCTGAATAGCTGAAATTGTAGTCAGAGCAATCTGGCAGGAAAACAAAGACAAAATGAACATTCAAATTGGAAAGGAGGAAGCAAAATTACCTATTCACAAATGATATGATCTTATATGTAGAAAATCCTAAAGATTCCACAAAAAAACTGTTGGAATTAATAAATAAATTCAGCAAAGTAGCAAGATACAAGGTCAGCACCCAAACATCAATTACATGACATTTCTTTTAATACTGAATAATCTAAAAAGGAAATTAGGAAGGCAATTCCGTTTACAACAGCATCAGAAAGAACAAAATACTTAGCTATTAACTTAATCAAGGAGGTTAACAGACTTTTACAATGAAGACTACGAAACGTTTCTAAAAAAAACCAAAAACAAACAAACAAAAAAACCAAAGCTGGAGGACTTACACTTCCTGATTTCAAAATTTACTACAAAGTTACAATAATCAAAAGACAGACATACAAATGGAATAGAATCCAGAAATAAATACCATATATAAAAATAAATGTAAAATAGATTACAACCTAAACATAAGGCCTAAAATTATAAAACTCTTACAAGGAAAAAAAGGGCGAAAGTTTTGACAATAATTTACAAGATATGACACAAAGGCACAGGCAATAAAGAAAAACAAAGGCAAACTGAACTTCATGAAGATTTAAAAATTTTGTGCATCAAAAGATATAATCAACAATATAAAGGCAATTTACAGAATGAAAATTAAGTTTTTGCAAACCATATCTCTGATAAGTGGTTGACACTCAGAATATGTAAGAACTCCTAAAACTTAACAACAAAACCAAACAACCTGAATTTTAAAATGCGCAGAGAACTCAGACATTTTCCCAAAGGTATAAAAATGTTCAACAAACAAATAAAAAGATGTCACACATCCCTAACTAATCACAGGGGAAATGCAAATCAAAATTACAATGAGATACCACCTCATATCCATTAGGCTAATTACTATAAAGAAAACAGAAAACAAATGTTGATAAGGATGTGGAGAAATTGGGATCCTTGTGCATGTTGGTGAAACTCTAAAATGGTTTAACTGCTGTAGAAAACAGCATGGTGGTCCCTCAAAAAAATTAAAAACAAAATTATCATAAGATCATGTAATTCCTCCTCTGAGTACACATCTCAAAGAATTTAAAGCAGCGTGTTGTAGGGATAGTTTAACACCCATGTTAACAGCAACACTATACACAAGAGCTGAAATATGGAAGCAATCCAAGTGCTCACTGATGAATAAATGGGTATGGAAAATGTGGTATTTACACACACACACACACACACACACACACACACACACACACACACACACTACTCAACCTTCAAAAGGAAGGAAATTCTGATATATAATACAAAATAGATGAACCCTGAGGTATCATGCTAAGTGAAATAAGCAGGCCACTATATTATGACAAATACTGTATGATTCCATTGATAGGAGGTACCTAGTCAAAATGAGAGACATAAAGTAGAACTGTGAATGCTAGGGGCTGGTGAGAATGGAGAGTTACTGTTTAATGGGTATAGGGTTTGTTTTAGAAGATGTAAATAGTAAATAGTTCTGGAGATGGATGATGGTGAGGGGTACACAACAATATGAATGCACTTAATACAACTGAACTGCAAATTTAAAAATGGTTAAAATAGTAAATTTTATTTCATATGAATTTTGCAGTTTAAAAAAGCTGGTAAAAAAATGTAACTTCAATCTTATTATGAAAATACACCAAACAGAAATGGAAGAATATTCAACAAAATAAGTAACCTGTTTTCTTTTTGTCATATTCCTGAAGGAAGACAGATCGTAGTACTAATCCAGATTAAAGGAGTATAGTGTCATGAAAACTAAATGTAATGAGTGTTCTTCAATAGGTCAAAGGACCTATTCTGTTTTTTTCTACAAAGCACATTATTGAAGCAATTGGTAAAATATAATTAAGGTCTGTAAATTGGATACTAGTGTTATATTAATGTTAATTCCTCAATTTAGTCTACTGTATTGTGGTAATATTCTTTTTTTCTCTTTTTTGAGTTGGAGTCTCAAGTCATAGTTTATACAATGATCCAATCAAGATCCAACACTCAGAAGTTTTGTGAAATTTAAAAGGCCCAAAAGCAATAGGATGCTCTGCTCTGGACTAAATGAAGTGCTAATGTAATTACTCTCATGTTACACTGGAGTTATTTTTAACTTCTCTAGTGTACAAATACATAGTAGACTCCTAGAGGGCAGAGACAACGCTATCTTCATCTTAAATATCTGTATGATTGGGACAACTGCAAAAAACTAAATGAAAACCAGTCTACTCTGAAGCACATATAGGAATATCAAAAAAGATATTCACATATATAAACCAAAAAAAACTTATTTGCTATAAAGCCTCTTCAGCAACACATTAATTATATAATAGCTCTACAGAATTGATAGAAAAAAGGGTTTAAAGTATCTAGTTTATTAAAGTAGAGTATTTACTCTGGGGGTGGAAACAAGTCTCTGGATTTACTGGGATAGTATCACAGAAATTACGTAGTTACACCCCCAGTAACCTCCATGGACTTTTAAAGTGCATTTAAAACCTAAAGTGAAGCTAGGCAGAAGAAATCACCCTTTTTCTTGTGTACATACCCTCACTTGTTTAACTTGTTCCTTGTTTATTTTTTAAACTTGTTTCTGTATCTCAAAGAAATAAGAGATAACACTAATTATATGAATAGCCAAGATTATGTGCCTGCTGTTGTGTTGTATGCTTCCCAGGTATTAATTATCCACTCAACCACTATAAAACACCTCAAGTTAGTATTAGTACCCATCTTCAGTGTTACAGATTAGTGAACAGAAGCTCAGTGTGGTTAAACTGCTGAAATTACATAGCTAGTCAGCGGCAGGACTAGAATTTCACCTCAGGTCAATGTGATTCTAAAACCTATATTTTTAAAAGCAAGGCTATCTCAACAATTTCCAAGTTACTGGGATGCTAAGTTAGGAACAGTTGGAGTAAATAAGTGAGAGAATCCTGAATAGAAAAGGGCAAGATCTCAACTTAATATAAGAACTTAACTAATGCAAAAGTCTTAAAGGATTACAGAAAACTATTTTAACATTAAAAAGTTGATTGGGTGACAAGGTAGTAAAAATAAACCTTCAATTCGACTTTTAAAAGAATATTGTACTAATAAACCTTACATATTTGAAAAGAGGATATTACAATAACCCTTACACTGCTCACTTGGAATTATATTTTATTTATAAATTCAGTCTCTTCTCTGCAATATAAAGAATCTCCATCTGGATTCATCTATTCAATTCTTGGTGGTTTTATAATGGCTTAACTTTTAATGACTTTCATAAAGGGACAACGATTATACAGAGTGGTTATATTATTACAATTATTACAATTCAGTCTTATTATTACAGTAAGACTATAGTCTCTGTAATACTGTAATTCTCCCTAGAATTCTATGTTGTATAAATGTTCCTACTGATTTTCACTTTTTAGGAGAGGGAAAGAGCACTGAGATGTGAATAATCAGTTGATTTTTCCCCCCCAATAAAGTTTATTTTGAAACAATATTTATGTAGAAAATATGCTTACCTAAATTTTGTGCTACAGGTCAATAACAGCAAAAATATTGATGAACACATTTATTTACACTTTAAATGAGACTGAGATCTTTTGCCCAAAGACCATTATTATTACCTTTAATAATACTTTTGACTTTAGTTAACTGTTAGATGGGCAATTAATGGTTCAACAGACTACCCCTTAGAACTAGTTAAACTCTCAAGATGAAAAATGATCAGACTTTCTGGCATTCAGCTATTATTTTATTAACTGTTACATATAATTTTTTAAAACAAATTTTTATCTTAGAATAATTTAGACTTACAAAAAAGTTGTGAAGACATCACAGAGAGTTCTTACACTCCAGATACATTGGTTATTATTTTTAACATAAATGATAAACTAATGATAACTAATTAACTAAGTAACAGAAGAATGAATATTTCTAAAGAAGATAAATATATACTGGAAAACAAAATGCTATATAAAATGATACATTCAGTACAAGATCAAGAGTACAGTAATTTTTACTACCTTGAGAAAATAAAACTTTAAAGCAAAAATATTTCTAAAACTGTACTTCATACAAAAGATATAACAAACCTAAGGAGATTAAACATGAAAGTAAGTTTAGAATGTGTCCTATTCACAGTTACAAAATGGCAAATGTTAAATCCATTTTATATTAAATCCCAAATTTTTAATTCCCTAAAAATACCAATTAAAAGCCCAAAGTAAATTACCAAATCTAACAAAAAACCAGTTATACAAGAGCACAAAGAAAACATTAAAAGCAAATGAAATTTTTATAAAGAAAAAAAGAAAATAATAAAAACCTGTGATATGGTGGGTAGGATGACAGTATTCTCAGCAGGGACTGGCAGGACAGGGATCACAGGGACAGTGGGAGAGGAAGGAAGAACAGCTTCTGTTGGCTAAAAATCATCAATGACAAAAAATCAGGAAAAAAACAAAACAAAAGGAAAACACATAACAGAAAGTTGTGCCATAAAGATAAATTATAGTTTTCAGAAATAACTAAGAAACAGGTAAAATATTAAAATCATACTTTAAATAATGATGAAATATTCTCCAGAAATTATTTTAGAATTATACCTCCAACAATAATTTTAATGACTGTAGTTAAAATGAGTAACTATTCTTTACGCTTAAATAAAAATAATAAAAGATAATCACTTACAATACGTCTCCTCTAGGAGATAAGACACTTGATTCATAAACAGACTGCAAAATATTTTTCTAGCATTCAGAATATATTTTGACTGCTTTCCTCTTTGCAAAGAACCAAACATAATTTTATTAGACCATCAGACAGGACAATGAATGGCTATAAATCTGCAGACACAAGAGTTAAAGGACTTCAAAACTGATTTTACATCATTTAAAATAATCTGTGCTATTAACTTCTATTATCAAGAACAACAATAACCTGTGTCAACCAGCCTGTAATTCAACTAGCATTTATTGATTGTCTATTATGCACCAGCCATATTTGGCAAAAATATTTTTTAAAAGAGAAAACTTGAGCAATTTAATTTAAACTAAAAAGTTTTAATATTTATGTTTAATTATTTGTTAAAGTAATTAAACATAAATGTTAATTTGGCTTGATTCAATTACTATTATTTTTTTTGAGTTGGAGTCTCACTCTATCACCCAGACTGGAGTACAGTGGCCGCTCTCGGCCACTGCAGCCTTGAGCTGCTGGGCTCCGGCGATCCTTCCGCCTCAGCCTTCCGAGTAGCTGGAATTACAGGCATGCGCTACCATGCCCGGCTGATTTTTTGATTTATTGTAGAGATGAGGTCTCGCTGCCAGGCGGGTCTCGAACTCGTGGGCTCAGGCAATCCACTCACCTCAGCCTCCCAAAGGTGCGGGATTACAGGCTGAGCCACCGAGCCCAGCTGATTCAATTATTTTTTAAAAGATATAACTAGACCACAGGAAAAGTATTTATGTAATAAAACCCAATCCCTATAGGCTGGATTAACTCCTAAATAACTGCTTACATATGTAAGAAAGATACCAAATCAAATCAAGTAGATAAGAGGACACTGTGCATTAACAGAGACTTAAAACAGGAAGAACAAATTGCTATCCTTCAAACTGTGCTTATCTTCACTGATAAACACAAAATAAAATGGCAATGATGACCTCTTTGCCTATCAAATTAGTCAATCAACATTAATTTAAAATGTTATGTAGTTTCTTCCAACAATGTTGCTGAGACACTGGATATCCCATGCAAAAGAATGAAGTTGGATCCCTACCTCACATCACATACAAAAATTAACTCAAAATGTGTCAACAATCTAAATGTAAAATCTAAAACCATAAAACCCTTAAAAGAAAACACAGTCTCCATGACCCCAAGCAATGGATTATTAGCTCTGTTACCAACAGCTTAAGTGACAAAAGAAAAAAATCAATTAGACTTCATCATAATTAAAATATTTTGTGCACCAAAAGAAAGTGAGAAAATATTTGCAAATCATACATCTGATAAAGGGTTAACATTCAGAATACTTAAAGAACTCCTATAAGTCAACAACAAAAAGACAAACAACCCAATTAAAAATGAGTGAAGGACTTGAACAGACATTTCTATAAATATACAAATGGCCAAGGAACAAATGAAAAGATGCTTAACATCATTAGTCATTAGGGAAATGCAAATAAAAGCTATAATGAGATGATATCATGTCACACCTGCTAGAAAGGCTATAATGATAACAACCAAAACAAAATAAAACAACAGCAAAGTAACAAGTGGTGGCAATGTGGAGAAACTAGAGCCTTCATACTGTACATTGCTGGTAGGAATGTAAAATGGGAAGCCTCTGTGGAAAAGTTTGGTGGTTCCTCAAAAACCCAACTACAGAATTAGCATATGATCCAGGAATTCTATTCCCAGACATATACCCCAAAGAAGTGAAAACAAGAACTCAGATAATATAACCAAAAGGTAGAAACAAATCAAGTTTCTATCAACAGATGAATGATAAACAAAATGTGATATTCTGATACATGCTAGAAGACTGATGAACCTTCAAAATACTATGCTAAGTAAAATTAGTCAGATATAAATGGACAAATATTGTATAAGCCCACTTAAAGTCAGTTTTGTTTATATATATTTTACCACAAAAAAAACCCCAAAAAACAAAACCCAAAAATCCATGCCAGATGTGTGGCTTACGCCTGCAACCCTAGCACTTTGGGAGGCTGTGAACAGAGGATCACTTGAGGCCAGAAGTTTGAGACTAGTCTAGGCAACATCTCATCTATACAAAAAATAAAAAAAATTAGCCAGGCATGGTGGTACACACCTGTAGTCCTAGCTATTCAGGAGGCTAAGGCAGAAAGATCACCTGAGTCCAAGAGATTAAGGCTGCGGTGAGCTGTGATTGTACCACTGTACCCTAGCCTGGGTGACAGACTAAGACTTCATATCTCTCTCTCTCTCTCTCTCTGCTGTTGGGGTAACAAATTAATGCAAACTTTAGGAAAAGCAATTGAGCAGTAAATATCTAGAGTCTAAGTTCTTTGAATTAGCAATTCTGGAAATCTACTCCAAGGAAATAATTTAAAAAGTCAATGCTTTAGCTGGGCATTGTGGCAAGATTGCTTGAGGCCAGGAATTCAAGACCAACCTGGGTAACAGTGAGACTCTGACTCTAGAAAAAGCACAAAAAATTTGCTGGGCTTGGAGGTGTATGTCTATAGTTTCTGCTATTCCAGAGGTCCAGGCAGGAGGACTGCTTGAGTCCAGGAGTTTGAGGCTGCAGTGAATTATGACTTTGCCACTAGACACTCCAGCCTGGGTTACAGAGTAAGACCCTGTCTTAAAAAATGCCAATTTTTTTTTTTTTTTGAGTTGGTGTCTTACTCTGTTGCCCAGACTGGAGTGCAGTGGCCACCGCAGCCTCGTCTGCTGGGTGCTGGCGATCCTTCCGCCTCAGCTTTCCAAGTAGCTGGAACTACAGGTGTGCGCTACCACGCCCAGCTAATTTTTGATTTATTGTAGAGATAAGGTCTCGCCAAGTTGCCCAGGCAGGTCTCGAACCCGCAGGTTCAGGCAATCCATTCACCTCAGCCTCCCAAAGGCACGGGATTACAGGCTGAGCCACCAAGCCCGGCTAAGCCAATGTTTTAATACTAATAAGGCATTAACTCGAACACGGCTTATATTTGTGGAGTATTCTAAATTTCCAAAGGTGTCAGCATGGTTAAGTAAAAAATAATGATTAAAATAACCGTGTAAGACTAATATGCAATTAAAAATTATCTGTAAGAACAGTCTGAAAATCATATGGGATATTGTTTATGACAACATTAAGCAAAAAAAAGAAGAAAAAACTAATGTTAAAAAAGATGGAGGCTGGGCATGGTGGTTCAAGCCTGTAATCCCAGCACTTTGGGAAGCTGAGGTGAGAGGAATGCCTGAGCCCACCATCTCTATAATAAATCAAAAATCAGTCAGGTGTGGTAGCGTGTGCCTGTAGTTCTGGCTACTCAGAAGGCTGAGGCAGAAGTACTGCCTGAGCCCAGCAGGATGATGCTGGGGTGGCCATGAGCATGCCACTGCACTCCAGCCTGGGCAATGGAGTGAGACTCCAATTTAAAAAAAAAAAAGAGAAAGAAATGTTTGGAAGTTAATCTCTAGGGGTAGGATCATGAGTGGCTCTCTGCCCCCACCCCTCACTTCTTTATTGTGAATTCTACTTTTCCAGTTGCTGACAATGAACACATAATGATGTTATAAATGCAGGGTGAGTAATGGGAGATCTAGTGTACATATTAAGAATAAAATGATATCTTTTACTCTCACAGTCTCTAGAAAATAAACTGAAAATGTATTTCACATTAATTGTTTTAAAAGATACTACAAATTTCAACGATGTTATAAGAATAGGAGAGTTGAAGAAACTATCCTGTTCAACTCTTCATTTTACAACTGAGATTCAGCGTATAAAAGGAAGGTTGTCTAAACTATGGGAGATTAAAGAATTGCTAGACTTTTGTTACCTGAATTTCTTATTGCCTTCAGAAAGAGATTTTTAAACCACTGGATTTTGTGTTCTCTTTAATGTTTCTAGTCCAAACCAATTACCAGTTTAAGATGGTGAAAAAGTTCTGAAGATGGATGAAGTAACAATATTTGCATAACACTGTGAATGTACTTAATGCCCTTGAACTGTATGCTTCAAGGTGGTTAAAATGATACATTTTATGTTATGTATATGTTACCACAAATTTAAAAAGTATGTTACAAATTAAGCTTCCGTGGGTTTGGCTTGGGATTCTAATCACCATTTACATATTGTTCCTATAGAGAAAACATTCTGAATTCCATATTATGAGATTAAAAATGAATAGTTTATAACATAATAACCATTTCATCAGGATACTTAACATGATCTTTTCAAAATGTTAAAAAAAACCTCATAGGCTCTGACTCCTGATTTATGATAAAGTATGAGAAAAGGGGGTTTTGAAAGAATTGTTGCTGGATCAACTTGCTATAAATATGGAAAACCAAATGAATATGAATCCCTACCATAAACCATACATAAAATCAATTCCAGATGGTTTGCAGATATAATTGAGAGAAGTAAACAAAATAAAGTTTCCAGAAGACAATACGGTAGAACACTGTTATGATGTTGCTATAGACAATTTCTTAAGAGGGAAGTGCATGCTGCTGAAGTCTAAGAAGGGTGAGAAGAGCATCTGTGTTCAGGGAGTAGAGGGGCGGTAGTAGCCTGGCACAGGATGCTGGAGTCTAAGTAGGGTGAGGAGGTTGTTCACATGGGCAAAGCAGTGGCAGCAGCCTGATGTGTGTTTTTGAAATTCAAGTGAGACAAAGAATGTCTATGAGGCAGTAGCAGTAGTCTGGAATGGGGTTTAGGGCATCAGTTGAGTAAAAGGAGGATCTGTTGGTTTATTAGCAGAGTGAGGAGGGTGTCCATTAAGGCTCCAACAGTGACAGGAGATTGCTTATGTAAAGAGAATTTTGACCAAATAAATAAATACATAGAGGATAACAGGAACAAGGTTCTTCATGTCAGAAAAAGCAGCTGTAACTTTAGAAAGGCAGAAATTAGCATGAGACCTATGGTGTCAGACTAAAATTAGAGGTATTGGTATAAAAGGTTTTCAATATATAGAGACACAGAAATATAAACATAAATGCGTGTATAATTATGTATGTATGAACACACACACACACACACACACACACACACACACACACACACACACACACACATTCATTCCCTAGTTCTACTCATCCAGAGGACCTAGGAATAGTTAACATCCCAAGAACATGAATATACTTAACATCCAGATTTTGATTTCTAAAAACTCATTCTTCAGTTAAAAAAACAAAACATGGGGCCTTATAGAGAAATGGTTGATTCTGGTGCTAGAGCTAAGCAAATACAATATGAGCCTAGACATCTTGCTGTGCCAGAAAATAAGAAGTGCTTAAAGAATAATGAGGGTATGAAAGAACAAAGAAGTCAGCTTGAAGGGCTGCCAATGGCCAGATTGGAAAAAAACACAGACTCAAACAACGGTCACAATGCTATAAACCCAACGAATAAAACAGGAATCTGGGAGTCCATATTAATAAAAAATAAATGCTTGAGTAAATAAATGAAGAGAGAGCATTTCCTTACAACAGAATGCCAAATAACAACTGGAATGATGGAATTACAAAATCATCACTCATCATAGTAATAATTCATTCAAGAAACATCAATAGATATTAGCATGTCCTGCTACTGCTCAGTGAAACTTCCATTCCAGGGGATGAATGTCTGAATGAGATACACATAAATAAAAGTATCTTCCCTTAAAACACTTATTAATTACAGTAGTGAATACTGTCTTAAGTGATCAAAGTTAACATCACCAATAAGGGGACAAATTGAAATAATGTGCTATCTGATAAAATGCAATGAGAACACTACTTCTGTGATATTCTTGTACAAGAGGTATAACTTGAATCTAATCATTAATACATCAAACAACCCAAATTGTGTATTGCAGTACAAAGTAACTATGGTCATCGAAATTGTCAAAATCATAAGTCTAAATTTCAATTTTATTTCTTTTTTTTAAACTTCAATTTTATTTCATTTTTAAAAATAGCTTTACTGGGCAATCCCCTGGGGTCCCCTCCTGCTCTGGGTGCTTTTCTGTCATCTCAATAAATCCTACTTTCTCAACTTAAAAAAAAATAGCTTTAATGAAGTAAACTAATAATAAAAACTGCACACATTTAAAGTATACAATTTGTGAGTTTGCTCATATGCATCCACCAATAAAGCCATCATCATAATCAAGGTAATAAATATATCCATCACTTCCAAAAGTCCTTGTATCTCTTTGTTGTTTTCTGTTTTGGTTTTGATTTGGCTGCTGTAAGAACACCAAAATAAGTTTTTAAAAAAGTGACAAACCTAACATGTTAATATATTTTCTTATTAACAGTCTCCAAACCTATTTAGTAAGGGTAAGATAATAGCTGATTAATAATTATATTAATATTATATTAAATTATATTATATATTAATAAATAATTAATAATTTGATATAAAAATAAGACAAAAGTATATGCTTACGTCAAATTCAAGGCAAAGCATAAACATTTTCTCTACTGGACAGTTGCTTTCCAAAACACTTTATAATAAACTATAAATCTTTTTTTTTTTTTTTTTTTTTTTTTTGAGTTGGAGTCTCACTCTGTCACCCAGACTGGAGTGCAGTGGCCGCTCCTGGCCACCGCAGCCTCGACCTGCTGGGCTCCGGCGATCCTTCCACCTCAGCCTTCCGAGTAGCCGGAATTACAGGCATGCACTACCATGCCCGGCTGATTTTTTGATTTATTGTAGAGATGAGGTCTCGCTGCCCAGGCGGGTCTCGAACCCGCGGGCTCAGGCAATCCACTCACCTCAGCCTCCCAAAGGCGCGGGATTACAGGCTGAGCCACCGAGCCCGGCCAACTATAAATCTTTAATGTTACATTTAAACCCCACCATAACCTTTTATCTCTGAGTCTCTTCTAGAATCTATCTTTTTAAGATAAGGATCTGAATATATTTTTAAAATTTTCTAAACAATTTACACCATCTTAATCTATCCTACTCCCTATAGGGCATGTAGCACATACTTTGAAGAACATATGCCCCTGTCTCTTCCTTAAAGGCAGGCAAATACTACTAAGAAAATCTTCAAAAACAAATGAAATAACAACACGCACAATTTTCAAGTTATAATGGACTATCAATTCTGATAACAAAGAATTACAGAACAACAATGTCATTTACCTGGCTCACGTGAAATAAAAATACAGCTCTAAACAAATGATAATCAAATGAAGACTGATAATGAAAAACAGCTTAGATATTAGACCTGATAACAGAGCACAATTAAAAGATAAGAGTACAGGATTGAGAGCATCATAAAATTATGAAGAGCTGTATAAAAAGATTCTAAATTACAAAATGTCATGTCAAACTTAAGATTCTAATATAAATAATAAGGCAGTAATCTACAGCAACTATTATATTTGGGTTACTACCGAAAAGGAAGAACTCAACCTAGCATTTTAAACTTGAAAAATCTTACACAACTATTTCATTAATTAGATAATGACTACTATGCCATCATCCTCATTCTGCTCCTTTTGTATCATTCAGTAAGATATCAGCTCCAAAGAGTTTTCTGTTGTTGTTTTTAAACATCTTGACCATGTGATTAGCAACAGTCTCACTTGTTTCTATCCATAGCAACACCATGGAATCATTAGCCTCTGAGGCTGCCTTCAGAGATTTGTTTCCATGACAACAGAGGCTATAATATTAACACCATCTCAAGGAAAGCTGCAGAAAATTGTAAATTTCTGTAAAATAATTGGATTATAAATATTTTTAAAATATCTTTTAAAAGTCAGGATCAAATGGACAGCTATCTGAAAAACATTTAAACTGATATCTTAAAGATTCTTAATTTTCTTTATAGCTTTACGGTTTACATCTGATTTAAGACCTTAAAATTGCAAAACCAGTATTTAAAACAGATTTTCATAAAAGTGGTCTAAAGCCTCATTAGGTACAGCCACATGCATAATGGGCACTACACATCCACATTTGTGACCATGTACATCCTCCCTCACTTTCGTTCAAAAATAAATAATATTGAATGCCCTACTTCTATTAAAGCATTTTCTGCTTAAAGTCATTTTTATTATGTGCATATGAATCCTGGTTGATACAGGAAGAGATAGAAGGGACAATTATGACGCTAATGTGATAATCCAGGTGAGACGTAATTAGTGACTTAAACTAAATGGTGTTAATGGTGAAAATGGGCCTAAGTATTCAAATCAAGATAGATTTTGAACGTAGAGCTGGTGAATCTTGGTGACAGATGGGGAGTCAGGAGTGGGGAAGGACAATTAAGAATAAGACTCACAATGGCCACTAAAAGTCTCGTTATACCCAGGTATCAAAAAGTTAAAAGGCTATCTAAATACATTTAAAAGTGTTTTCTCACTAAATTTTTTATTAAAATGATTTTCATAGCATAAGATGAAGATGCAAAGGCAGTAACTTAAAGCATATGACCTAATAATGCTTATATTTTACATGAACATGTTACATGTATGGGGAAAACTGATCTTAGAATACACACAAAGATTCAATAGGGTCTAAGAAAATCTATACTATACTTTTAGGGAAAATAAAATATATAAATTAGCAAATCTTTTAGTATCAATATCTTAGATGACAAGAAAAGGTAATATTTCTTTGCCATTGTTGTTTAATAAGGATCTTACTTTTTTTTTGTATGGCATAATTAATATTCTCAATCCGAGTACTTTGGTTCTTTGTTTAAAAATGTATTATGCTGTCATGAGGCATACTTGTCTGATTAAATGTCAAAGAAGCAATTTAAGAATAAGAGGAAAAACTAGGAAAAAACTTCAAGTCTTTTGAATGTTTATAGAAGGATAAAATATAGCACAGATTTACAAAACCTTTGCTTGAAAATCAGTGTACTCAACAGGGTACACTGAAACAGAAAAAGGTGTTTTTAAATGTTTTTTATTTGTTTCAAATGGGCTTTTTGCCCTCTTACTGCAAACAGATAACTTCAAGAAAAACTGATGCAGTAAAAAAACACGAAAACTTGTTACTTAAACCAGCTTCATATAACATCCATATCATTACCATCTCAGACACAAATATCAATAAAGCTTGATATTTTTAAACAAATCACTAAGGATACTAAAATATCAATTTTTCAAATTTAAAATAACAAAGGGGAAATAGGAAAATAGATATAGTGATTAATTCCATTATAGAAACGGGAGTGAAAATTAGCTCATATTAGATAATCTAATTATGAATCTATTTCTATTACAAGATTCATAATATTCAGTTAAGGCTTCTTATCCTTTTGTTATGAAAAGATGGTACTCTATCAGCATTCAGGTGATCTTGTACTGGTAAAGGATGAGCCAATCACTAAAAATTTAAAGTAAGCAGAGAACTAAAACTTAAAGATGTGGTTATGTAATTAACAAATAGGGATGAAACTGCAATATGCCTTTTTTTACCTCATTTTTATTAGAATGTCATGGGCCCTTAATGCTTCATAATAATCATATTTACCCTATTTTATTCACTCAACAAGTCTCTAATGATTCAGGCCCCTGTTATCATTCTCTTCTATTCCCCCTCACTTACTGTTTCAGCTATACTAATTTCCCTCCTGCTCTTTATGTATCCCACACATGCCTCAGAGCCTTTCTATTTTCCTCCTGTTCAGATATCTATGTGATTCAGCCACAACTTCTTTCATGTCTTTACTCAAGTATCACCTTCAAGTTGAAGATTCCCTTAGTTATCCTATCGAACGCTCCCCAACGCAATACATGTTTCCTATTGTCTTCTTGCTTTACCTCCAGAATACCACAGTCATGTGCCACATATTATTAATAACTGTTACTAACATATATGCCATGTTATTAACATACACATTGCATGTGTGTATGTGTGTGTATGTACGCAAAATATATATACCATTGTGGTTCCGTAAAATTATAATGAAATTGAAAATTTTCTATTGCCCAGTAACACTGCAGCCATTGTAACAGCGTAATGCGTGTTTGTGGTGATGCTGGTATAAACAAACCTGCTGCACTGACAGTCACACAAAAGGATAGCATATACAATTATGTAGACTATCTAATATCTGGTAATGAAATAAACAACTATGCCACTGGTTTGTGTACCATACTATATTTTTATTGTTATTTTAGAGCATATTCCTATTATTTCAAAATAAAAAGTAAACTGTAAAACAGTCTCAGACAGGTCCTTCTGGAGGTATTTCCAGAAGAAGGCATTGTTACCACAGGAGATGATAGTTCCATGCATGTTATTGCCCACAAAGACCTTCCAGTGGGACTGGTGTGGAGGTGGAAGTCAGTGATTTTGATGATCCTGACACTGTGTAGGCCTAGGCTAATGTTAGTGTTTGTGTTTTGCTTTTTAACAAAAAAAGCTTTAAAAGTTACAAATTATTTTGCTTAATAGAAAAAAGTTTATAGAATGAAGATATAAAAACTTTATACAGCTGTAAAATGCGTGTGTTTTAAGCTGCTATAACAAAAGGTCAAAACATTAAAAAAAATTTAAAAGAAGATTATAAACTAAAAAAGCTACAGCAAGCTAAGGTTCATATATTATTAAAGAAATTCCTAAAATAAATTTAGTGCAGTTAAGTGTACAGTGTTTATAAAGTCTGTAGTAGTGTACAGAAATGTCCTAGGCCTTCACATTCACCCACCACTCACTCTGACTCACTCGGAATGACTTCCAATCCTACAAGTTCCATTCATAGTAAGTGCCCTATACAAGAGTACCATTTAAAAAACTTTTGAACTATAGTTTTTACTGAAATTTTTCTGTTTCGGTACACAAATACTTTACCATTGTGTTATAATTACCTACAGTATTTGGTAAAGCATCATGTTATAACTAGATTTGTCGCCTAGGAGCAATAGGCTATACCATACAGCCTAGGTGTGTAATAGGCTGTGTCATCTAGGTTTATGTAAGTACACTTGATGACATTCGCATAATGACAGAATCACCTGATGCATTCCTCAGAATGTATTCCCATTGTTAAGTGACACCGGAGTATATTTTGGTTAATTATATTGTTAACTGCCTTCCCCTATTTTAATATAAGCTGTATAGAAGCAGATTTCTTTTTTCAAATATTTTAAAATTATTTATTTATTTTTTAAATTTTAGATTCAGGAGGTACATGTGTGTTTATTACACAGAAGAGCAGAGATATCTGTTCTGTTCACTCCTGTATGCCCAGTGTTTAGAACAGTACACACAGGAAGTATTTTATATTTGTTAAATTAATGAAACCACATGACTGCCAAAAGAGATCAATTTCATTGGCATTCTAAAATGACTCGGAATAGGTTAGGTATGGTCATCCTTCCTCTTTCATGATATATACATAGCAGACATTGCTAAAAGGTTCTTTCTGCAGGCTTGGGAAGACAGTATCTATCAGAAGGTGTTCAAGATGACCATATAATGGACCTTAGAACAGAAGTTTCAAAACGTAAAAATGCCAAAAAAGTGTCAGTTTCATGTTGTTCTCTATTGAATAACCATTTGCCTAATATTGTCCCATTTAAAAATAAAAAATGTCAAGTACACTTGCTAAAATACTACATCTCCTTTCTTTTCAAACTATAATAGGAAGTAAATTTCACTGAGAGCTCTTATCTAAAACTTGCATTGCCCATCCTCTAAACTAGGTTCTACTAATCTCAACTTTGGTTCTTTGTTCCCCTAGATGGTAGTTGCTTCTTTCAGTTACTATCTCTGTTTTACCTTGGCATTTCCACTTTTCATTTATCCAATAGCTATCTAACCAATCTTCTATATTGCATTCTTCCTGTTAAAATAATTGCTATGGTTCCTGTTTTCCTGGCTGGACTCTATCAAGGTTACCAATCCTCTAGTTAAGACATAATTCTTTAATGTTCTTAGTAACTAGGTTGCTTCTTTATATCTCTAGGTTCCTAAGGTCAGAATATTTTGTTGAGCGGATGATGACGATGGTGGTGGTGATAAAGATGGTGATGATGACCTTACTGATGTTAGGTTATTATAAGTGTCTTACATATATCATCTCATTTAGCACTCAGATGTCCCCTTTGAGGGCAATGTAAATCTAGCAAACCACCCGGATGTCCCCTCTTGAGACATAAAGAGATTGCTGGTGATTATATATGACAAACTTATGCCAGTACAGATTTTTTAAAAATATGTTTCCTTGAAGTATTCCATTCAAATTGCATGAAAAAGAAAATAAAGAGATGGAATACATACTGAGACATATGTAAAAAAATATCAGCTGGCAATACGTGTAAGGAGAATGTTTTCATAGTGGTACAGATTGGACAATAAATTATATATTATTAATTCTCACTAAATACTGATGCAGATAACATTTTCATCCTCACTTTCTAAAAATTAGGAAACAGAGTCAGAAATTAGGTAATTTGCCCAAGGAATCCCAGTAGTAAGTGGTAAAATACATATAAAGTCAGACCATCATCCTCTAAAGACAGTATACTTAACCAGTATACTTCACTGTCTTACTAAGGTAGTTCGAAGAGAGTTTTATTTTTTGTCTTTATGTTTTACTGCAAAGACAATACACAGTACCCTCCAAAAGAAACAAATACACCATCAACCCTAGGTCTGGGGTTGGCAAATGTTTTCTGAAACAAAATAAGCTTCATGGGCCATGCAGTTTGTGCTGTAACTACCCAGCTCTGCTGTTATAAGCTCAAAAGTAGCCAATACACAGACAAATAGGCATAGCTGTGTCCTGCTAACATTTTATTTAGAAAAACAGCAGGTTAGATTTGGCCTACAAGTTATAGCTTGCTGACCTCTGCTTCAGGCGTTTTTTAAAAAGCAGGGGAGGGAGGCTGATTAAGTCAATGAAGAAAACAGAAAATGACTTCAAGACACCTTTGTTAGCTTTTACTAGCTACAGTTGGTTTAATTCTGTTGCAATTCTTAGTCTATGATAATAAAAATAAGCAACACCTCCTTCTCCAAAACATGAGAGTGATCATGTAAAACTTGATATTTTTAGATGCAAACAGCAAACGAGAAATATATATGAAAATTTCAAGTTTTACCTAGAGCTCTTTAAAATACTTTTACAAAAAAGTTTACATAACGAAGCTAGCTGTACTCTTATAATGGAAAGAATTTAGTTTCTATACTGTATACAGTCCAGTCTGAGGAAAAGTGATCAAAATGATATGATTTTTGTTACATCTTTTTTGGTTCCCCCTCCAAAATCCTGCTATAGTATTTAGTATAGCCGAAGCAATTGATTCTTAAGATTGATATGCACCTTGTTTGTTTTTCTTCTATCTTCCAAAAATACTTGCAAACTGATGTCTTTCCCAATTTATAACCCTTTGGTACAGTAGTTATATTTGACACATTAGGTGGTCCTGGCAAGATTAGTCAGATTAAAATACAGAAAAAATGAGGGCGAGATCTTTTTAAATCTAAATGCCAAGTTATAATCTTCAGTTTTCTCAGAACCAGCAAAAATTTATAAGGCAATCATTTGGTTCCATTCTGTCACAGTCATAACTTTTTAACATTCCAGAGCTGGTTGGATCACTAGAGTTTAGAGCTCACAAATGCTGAAAACACTGTTCAGAAATATGACCAAGTTAAGGCTTACTAAAGGAAAAAAAAAAAAAAGAATAATAGGGCTCCTGTTAAGAAGTGTGTGTGGGGGGGGATCTTTAAAATAAATTTATTCAGCAGTGAAAGTTGTGTTTTGGCTTCTCTTAAAATTCTGCTATGGTTGGGCGAGGTGGCTCACACCGGTAATTCCAGCACTTTGGAAGGCTGAGGTGAGAGGATTGCCTAAGCCCACTGGTTTGAGATCAGCCTGGGCAACTTGGCAAGATCTCATCTTTACACTAAATAAATTTAAAAACATTAGCCGGGTGTGGTGGTGCACACCTACAGTTCCAGCTATTTGGAAGGATCGCCTGAGCCCAGCAGGTTGAGGCTGCGGTGGCTGTGAGCGTGCCACTGCATTCCAGCCTGGGTAACAGAGTGAGACTCTGACTCAAAAAAAAAAAAAAAAAAAAATTCTACTGCTCCTAGATGTCTGTCATCAACAGTTGATTTCCACTCACACAAAAGTTAGTCTTTGCTAACTGATTTGCATAAACCTATAAAATTATCACATCAGCTGGTTTATCTAAAGTTTCTCTAAAAAGATGATAATTGTAGGCTGCTATTCTCCACATAATCTGAACAGCTATTTTTACCTTTATCAAAATTCTAAACTCTGATATAAAAATGGAGGACTGAAAATGTTATCTAAATAACAGTGCCAGGAAGTACAAAGAATAACACAGTAGAAAAAAACTTTAAAGAAATTGATACTGAGTAAAATTTTAATAAGAAATTAAGTTCTTAAGATGTTTACGAATATACACTCAGCAAAATTTTTTCACAGTGGATTTTGAATCATTTCTGAAATACACGACTTTACAAAATCCTAAAATGTAGACTTGCTAATTTTTAAGCCTAGTTCTATGTAAAAGTAGCTTGGTAAATATACAGTGGCCAAATCACATTTAGAAACACCAAGCTTCCTCTTAGCCAACATCAGATTAAATAAAAATAAACTGCATAACACTTATTTATTCATTCAACAAATATGTATTAAGTGCATTTTTCATGCCAGGCTCTAAGGAATACAAAAGGAAAAAACACCTTGTAGCACCAGCTCTTGTGAAGCTTAGAGTTTAGCAGCTGATATTAAACAAAATCATTACTCAATTTATTACTGAATTACAGTTATGATAAGAGGTATGAGGTACAATTTGCTTGAAAATAAACAAAGGGCAAAAACGTTACCTAGGCTGACTTCTGTCCTGAACCCAAGAGCATATGGGGGTAAGTTATTTTTCAGCACTGTTATTAATACATTATTTTAAAGGTTAACTTTAAAATTCGTTTGAATATATTAAAAATATATAAATTACAATCTGTGAAATTTATTTTTTTGCCCATTTGTCCTTTGCAGAAGGGCCATTTAACAATTAAGACACTATATAGAAGCTACAAAGATGAATACAACATATTTCCTATCTATAAAGATCTTACATGACAAATTTTTCAAGCTAAGCCAGTCAAATCCACATTAAGATACCAATTTAACATCTTTAATAGACTATTTTTTAGAGTAGTTTTAGGTTCACAGC
The DNA here is from genome assembly GCA_027257055.1 of Cephalopachus bancanus. Classification (NCBI taxonomy): domain Eukaryota; kingdom Metazoa; phylum Chordata; class Mammalia; order Primates; family Tarsiidae; genus Cephalopachus; species Cephalopachus bancanus. Next base: position 1,458,315 of record JAPVLO010000230.1, on the reverse strand, counting down.
AAAATTGAGTGGAAAGTACAGCAAGTTCCCATATACCCTCTGCCCACACATGCACAGCCTACCATCAATATCCCTGCACCAGAGTAGTGCATTTGTTACAATCAAGGAGCCTACACTGACACGTCATTATCACCCAAAATACATAGTTTACCTTAGGACTCACTATTGGGGTTGAATCTTTTATGGTTTTAGCAACTGTTTAGTGACATGTTTTCACCATTACAGTGTCATACAGAATAGTTTCACTGTCTTAAAAATCCTGTGTTCCACATATTCATCTCTCTCCCCTAATCTTATCTTCATAGTTTTGCCCTTTTCAGAATGCCATATAATTGGAAACAAAGAGTGTATAACCTTTTCAGATTGGCTTCTTTCACTTAGTCACATGCACTTAAAAGTTCTTCCATGTCTTTCATGGCTTGCTAGCTCATTTCTTTTTAGTGCTAAGATTCTACTGTCTGAATGTACTACACTTTATCCACTTACTGAAGGACATCTTGTTGCTTCTAGGTTTTGGCAGTTATGAACAAAGTTCCTGTATACATCTATGTTCAACATAACATTTACAATTCTAGCAACTGCTAGATAATATGGTCAATTTTGTATTTTTAAAAAGCTTATATGGCCATTGTAAACAATTTTTTTGTTTAATCTTCATCTCTATGCTTTTCTAAAGTTTACGATTATACAAATGGACAGTTCTTAAACAGCGTTTAAAAACATTTTTTGTTTTAATTTTTTATTTTAAATATGTGGGGTACAATTCAGGGTTAGGTATACAAATGTTCATTATGCAGGTATCCTTGTTGATGAGGTGTTAAAGACATTTCTGAGTAAATACATACAGGTGCTCTATAAAAATTTCCAGAAATATGAAGATACAAAATATATTCCCCATTTTTCATGTGAAAGGGGGAACAGTTAATTTTCAAATCTGAGTCACAGTATTAACCTCACAAAGTTAGTAGCCTTTTGAGTGGGAAACTAAAAAACAAATGGCTCAAGAATCAGCATCTCACAATGAATACAACAGTTTTTATCCTAACTTTGATTGTTTGGTTAGTCAATACCAAAAAAGACTATTTCTACCCATTTCCCTGGAAAATAACTTATTATCAACCATTAGGAGTCAGCAATTTCAAGGTAGTTTAAGAAGTATGTCTACCTACCTTATATATATATTTTAGTTTATTACAAAGGCAATACACCAATGAATATAAGCAATTTCATTCCACAGAGATGAGGAAATATATATTTGATTTATCAAAACACAATTATCACTAGGCATGAGAACAAATGCATGAAATATGTGTAGATAAAATTCAATCCAAGATGGTCAGAGATGGAGATGTTCTGGTGTGAATATTTAGAACTGTTGCCTGGTGGGAAAAAATGGTTACCAATAGAGTGACCATATGCCTATGTTTAGCTGGGAGTCTGTATTTATGTATGTTGCCCCACTTTAATTACTAATAGTTCCCTCTTTCCATTAAAAGTATCCCAGTTTGGTCTATGAGTTATGTAGTTATCCTAGTTATGAGGAAAAAGAATGAGGTCTTCCTTCTCTTTGGGCCCTGCCTCATTTCCTTGAGTGTATTCCTTCCTAAAGGGGCAAATAAAAGAATAATAAGATCAGTAAAATGTTAAAGTGTGATGCATGCTTCACAGAAAGTCTACAGGAAAAGACAGATAAACAAACCTGCTTTAGCCTTCCTTAGTACAAGTTAATCTGCTCCTGTTTCTTCATTCAGCAAATATTTTTCTGTTATCTACTAAGTGCCAGGCACTGTCATGGAAACTGAGGATATAGTAGTAAACTTAATAGAAAGCTCCCACCCACATGGAGCTGACAGTCTAGTGGAGTAAACAGATACAAAATTTGTGATAATAGGACAGGTGTGGTGGCTTATGCCTGCAATCCCAGCACTTTGGGAGGCTAAGGTGGGAAGACTGAGCCCAGGAGGTCAAACTGGTGTAATCTAAGATCACACTACTGCAGTCCAGGCTGGGTGAGAGAGCAAGACCCTGTCTGCAATTTTAAAAAAATTATAATAATAAAGAATCAAGTAGAATTAAATGCTATTAAGAAAAAAAAGGTAAGAAGACAGAGTAATGTTTGGAGTGAAGGGGTACTACCTTAGAGGAAGTGAAAAATAGACACAGGAGAACAGATGCTTACTGCTGTAATTCAGACAACAAATTATTAAATCAATACTTGCAGAAGTGTTGAAAAAGCCCCCAGATCATAAACATATCCTGAACATAAAGCCAAGAGGATCTGCTGTTAGCCTGGATGTGGAGCAAAGAAAAAAGGAACAGAAAATGATTCCAAGGGTTTTTATCTTCAGCAACTCAGTGGATGGCATACTGAATGAAGATGAGACAGCAATAAAATTAGAAATTCTCTTTTTAATGTTAACTTTCAGATGCTTAACTCAAGTGGAGCTACTGAGTAGGAAGTTAGGTATACAAGTCTAGTGTACAGAGATTGGCTCTGTACTAAAGATAGAAAAGTTGATGGTATTTAAAGGCATAGGACTAGATGAGATCACTTGAAATGTGAGTATAAAAAGAGAAGCTCAAAGGCTGAACCCTGAGGCACTGTAACATTTAGCAGTAGGAAAATGAAAGATGCTATAAAGAAAACTGAGGTTGGTAGAATATTAGAAGGGCAGTATCCAGGAATCAAAAGAGAAAACAGAATTTGAAGGAGGGAGTAATCAACTGTGTTAAAACTGTCGTAGAGCCAAGTAAAATGAAGATTGAGAACTGAACACTGAATCTGATAATCTATCCTTCATACAAAGACAATTTTTTGTTTGCTTGTTTTAATGAGAACTATTACAGTGTCTGCTGGTGGGAATTATCCAGTATAAAGGGAAAGATAGATGACGCAGTTGAGAGAGATGAGAATTTCAGAAGTCCTTGAATAATCAAAGGGACTAGGATAGGAGTGAAGTGATGAGTGAAGGGTGAGCTTTAGGATCATAGGTAGTTTATCTATTTTAACTGGAACACAGAGCAAGATTGTCAATTGAGAATGAGGGCCTGGAAACAAGTATTGGAAATCTAATGTGCAGTTTAGGAGTTGGTGCAGAGGAGACAGAGATGCAATAAACCAAGATTGGATCTTACCAACATAGAGATGGGAAAGAGAATTGCGATTATGAAAGGTAATGTCTACATTCTTGGACTATGGAATCTGAGTGAGACAAGGAGGGAAGTAAAGGCACAAAAAAAGGGCAACAGATCATAAAAAGATGAGCTGGGGGTCTTGAGAAAGTTAAAAAAAAATCAATGGTACTAAAGGAAGTGAGCTAAAAAGAAAGGAAGTGCTAATCAGTTTGAAATGCTTGCAACTGAGATTATTTAAGTAGATGGTAATGAGAAAGTCTTAAATATAACCATTTAAGTGGGTCACTCAAGCAGGGAAAAAAAAAAAAACCAAGATCCCTAGAGGCAAGGCTACCCAAGAATTGAGAAGTCAAGATTTTGGATGGATTATACAAAGATATTAAAAATCACTAAGAATGATTATAGAAATATAATCTATAGAAATAGCGGGCTGAGAAAAGGTAGCAAACCAGGTGTTTAAACCATTAATGTTTAAGTGATTGGGAGAGATGCAGATGACTAGAAAAGGAGGGAATGTTAAAAAAAAAAAAAAGCTGCCTGATGATACTTAAATTTTTTAAAAGAGAGAGAAGGTACAATTATCCATAATATCAGTGATAAGCAAAAACAAGACATTAACTACATCAATGACAAGCAAAAAAAAAGGAAAAAAAAAAGACACTAACTTGGATGGTACACAGGTGTTACCAGAAAAAAAAGTATACTGTTTTGTGAGGGATGTAGAAAAAACCAGAATTCTCATGGGAATGCCAGGTTTCCATGAGATTAAAAAAATAAATAAATAAGGTAAACAGCCACAGAAGAGGTTGCAAATAAAGAAGAGTCTGCTGATGACAGCTGGGAGTTCCAACAGGGCTGACTGAACAGGTTTGGGGGTAGTCAGAGATAAGTGAAAGTTTCAAACAGAGTAGGGACATACCAGAGTTATATAAGGGTAAGGAAACAAGAGAGTGACCTGAAAGGTTTAGACTTTTTGTGAAAATTGAGACTAAAAGAGATATAAGATCTAAGTATAATTCTGATGATAAGTTTGGGGAGCTTAGTAAGAAGTGGATAATCAGTTAAATTTAATTGTCGTCTTAAGACTAGTTTTTTGTTTTTTTAGCAATTTGCAGATGGGAGTGTTAGGAGGGGAGGAAAGGTCAGAAAATTGACAGTCTCACCAAGAATTTGAGGGGTTCTTTGGAGCCTCTCCCTTAAATACTATAATTAAAGGTGTTGAGATTTGTGGTTCTTAAAAAAGTAGACAGCTTGAACTTATAATTAACTTATTCAGTCAACAATATTTACTGTATGTTTGAATGTACTGTACTACCCTACATGTTGTAATTCCTAATGACCTATATTTGAATTTGCCCATATACTGTCAGAGTTAAGTAATATAAATACTACCTGTACCTAACTCTAATGTAGCACTTACTATGTTACAGGTGCTGCTCTAAAGTGTTTTATGTATGTTAAATAATTTAATAGAAGTAACTCAATTATATTGATATTGTTATTATCTCCATTTTTGGACAACATATACAATGCATGGCTCTAAAAATCAAATCCTATATAATCCAGAACTCTTCTGTAAACAGAATGTACCTGTTTAGAGGTCAACAGTATTCCTGTATACAAATTATTCTGCATATTTTTCTACATAGTTACATGAATAGCGTTTTCCTGTATTTGAATTTAGGGCAGAATTTCTCCTTTAAGCAGATTATTCAACTCATGGAACTAATATTTACTCTTATGAAAATTTTATTATTCTATTTCAATTCTGACAAGTCATCATATCTGTTCCATTCACGCCTAAGAATAGAGATTTATTACTCTCAGCTTAATTTGATGTATCAATTTTTTGTGGGAAGTCTTTTTGAATATTTCTAGTGATACATGTTAGAGATTTTCAAGTAGTCTAAGATATGTGAATAATTGCTATACACACATTTGAAGTGACCTAACATTCATAGCAACTCAAAGTTTATTGACTACTATTGCCATTAATAAACGCAAGTATCGCCAAGAAAATAAAACCTCTCACCTAGGAGTTAATCAAGCAGCAAAGTCTTGAAACATTGTACTGGAGTTCTTTAAAACCCTGCTCAATATAAAAATTGGTCCTACACTGAAACAGGGCTGAGTATGTTGAGTAGGACAAGGCAGATTGGTATCAAGTGATCCTCAACACAAGAATAGAAAGGATGCTGAGGTCAAGGAACTGAGGAGGGCTTGACAATGTGTAGGGCACTTTTTCCAATGATAAGTTTGGAGAGCTTGGTAACAAGTGGATAATCAGTTAAATTTAGTCGTCTTATTTTGACTTTTTTTTTTTTTTTTTAGTAATTTGGTATACTAACTGTTCAAGTTTAAGGGCATACACAGTATGAAGCCCCAAAGAGAAAAACGTTCACCAAAGCAAACTAATTAACAAGAAACTCATTTTAATTTACATTAAAAAACAACAGCAACAACAAAAGCAAAAACACAAAATAAGACCCCAAAACTTACAATGTAAACTTCTGAGATACAACCAAATGATAAAAATTAGAGATAATTTGCAAATTATATGGTGGGGATTTATAAAGGATGAGGAAATTAGGTACATGAGGGATTTGTGTGACTTGAGGATAATATGAAGAATGCAGGGGAAGAAAAGGGAAGTGAAGAAAAGTTGGGCTGTTGTGAAAAACTAAATGCACTTTTGTCAGGGAAAAGGAAAGATTCAAAAAATACAGGTACACATAAAGTATCAGATTAGGTGCCATATTATGGAAGGCCAGGAGATAACAACATTCCAGGTGACTGAAATAAAAAGTAATTAATTAACTGCATAAACATTTATTGAACACCAACTATGTGCCAAGCCCTGTTCTAGAAGCTGGGTGTCTTGCAAAGGTTTATAACCAATTAGTTTTCTCATCAAAGAACATGACTTCCTGCTAAGTTCTGAGATTACCATAGAACTTGGCAAATAGTCTTAGTTATGAGCATAAATATCTCTACAGACAAGCAATTTAAAGTAATTTGCAATGTAAGTAAAAGTTCTTTTATTTACTGTGGATATTTGGGGGAACGGATATTAAATCAGAGTCATGATTTTCATACTAATAAAACCTGATTTAATAATAACTCTTCAGTCTGCTAAAAGTATCACGTAGCCTAATCATAAAGAACTAGATTCAAAGTTAATCTTTCTATCAAATCTTAGAAAAGAGTTTTTCTGACAACAGTGAAATAAAAGAGACCTCTGATATTTATCAATCACAAAACACGATCACACTACTATGTCAAGAGGTATACAGTACATGTTCAATAAACTATAAAATTTTGTCATTCTACTTTGTTTCTAACAATAAACAAATGGCCCTCATGCTACAAAAGAAAACTGCCAGCCATGAGTCAGGAGGTGAAATAGAAAAATGAATTCTAGCATCAACTAAGTTCCTGTAATACATATTTTAAGCTCTAATGAGTTCTAACAAAAGACTTGGATACATAAATTATCAAACTCACCAGTTAGAAAAACAAATAAAATGAAAAATGAAATGCTGGTACTCCAGAGCAGGAGAAATATAAACTAAAACCTTTGATCTAATGTCTATACTTCCAGAAATGAAATACAAAGGTAATAAAAAAGATGAGTATTAGAAAACAATATGAAAGAAAAACTAAACCATTTATCAGTAAACAGGAATGATTTAAATCAAATTGGTTGATACAAAAATTAAAATGGATTAAAATGAAGAGGGTTAAAATTTAAAATGGCTTTGCAGCATCAACTGCAAACAGAGGTCATGACGCTATTTTACTGCAATACAATAGCAACTTTTTGCTCCAACTCTTAAGTACCTATGTAATTCTGTGGTTTCAATAGTTTTATAAACTACTTTTTCTGTTGTTCCATTTGTTTTCCCTTAATAAGATGAACTACAGGTATATTAATGCTAGTATGTATATCCATATACAGTAGTGTGTCTACATAAACCATTATATGTCTAGTTCTTTCTTGCTGACAATGAAAAATATCATTTAATATTAACCTATAATGAAAAACAATGCCAACTTTTAGTTTTTGTAGCCTTTTCCTGATACGTGCAGTTGTAATCAAAATCAAGTTAGTTAAATTCTTGGGGCAGTATTCAATTTAAGAATTAAATCAATCATTGTCCATATAAAAGTTTTGATTGAAAGCAACCTCAGTGTCTACATAATGACTCTCCCACCCCAGTAATTCTATTTCATTCAAACATGTAAGGAACATAAGTAGAATTGCTTACTTAAGAAAGCTGAGCTGATTTTAAATAAAAACTATTAAAAGACAATTCTAGTAACCAAAACCAATGAAGAAATAAAGAAATTAAAAACTATCGACAGCTACAGTTTATATTTACTGTGCTGCTTATACTTATTTTAAAAAGATGGATTTAAGAGAATTTATTTTCAGAAGGCCCAAAGGAAAGTGCATATATGTATTTTGCTAATTTAAATATCATTGATGTCATAGAACAACAGCATTCTCAATTTGTTTTTAAATTCGACTATTTTTCATCCTTGTATTTTTACTAAAGTTGAATGAATGTGTTAAAATATGTATATTTAAGATATATTTCCCTCATCCACCCTTATAACTAAACAATAGGTATTTCATTCAAAACTATTAATTTTACTTTATATCTTTTCTCCTATATTCAATATTCATTTCCTAAAAAGAAGTGGTTTTGTATAATTTTTTTTTTAATTTGGGAGACAGTATTTGCTCATCTCTTTAAACTGCTATTTCAATATGTGAAAACAACATTCCCATGACTGTGTAATTGCACAAGTTTACTAATTTCAAATTAACCCTAGATATTTACATAAATGGAAAGATTCATTAAATCTCTTGAATAAACCATAAATTAATATAAGATATATTTATATACAATACCAGCCAACTGTATTAAATTTAATCTACTCCCAAAATGCAAGAAAGTGAAAATATTTAAATTATCTTCTGCATCTTTACTAAAACAATCTCCCTAAGGTTATCTAATAACGTACAAAAAATAAACAAACAAGTATTTTATTTAGTCAGACATCATACTCTATAGCATTTAACTCAATCAAAAAATAAGGAGATGAGCATTATTAATTTACATTTTAATTTATGGATCAGTGGGTTTATATTTTTAGAGAAGTTATTCAATAGAATCCGACTCTATTTTGTTTGGCATTACATAAGAGCATAAGGGAAAATATTTTTTATTTCCCCTTTTGTGCTAAAGACCTGCATAGATGGACTGAAAACATACATTTCTGTGCATCCAAGGTTTCCGTGCATAAGACTTTTTTTTTTTAAATTAAAAAACCTATATTAAGACATTTTTTAAAAGCAAATGTGAACAGAAACATATTGAAAATAATTTCAACAAGTGGTATGTTACCTGGGTGGAGCTGGTGGCTACCGAGATGCAGTCAATAAAGCTGTGTCTTCGAGTGAAAAATGCAACTATCTGCTGCCAGCGTGAAGGTTCTGGCTCAGCTTGCAGTTCATCTGATGAGCCCTTTTTTGCCCAGTGTTTCTGCTTTGGGCCTACTGAGCCATGGCTAGAGCTAGTATTGCCTCCACGACTGCCGCGAGAGTACAGAAGTGTGTTGTTTCCGAAAATGTAATTCATCTCTGCAGCCCTGCAGGTGGTTGCCAAGCAGTCTTACTTCTCTACCAGCTGCTGAGTGGTGAATGATCGGTAAAAACTGCAGCTAGAATTACAGCAGCATCACTTGTAGATCAGGGAAAATAAAAACCTTGAGAAATGATGTTCATTTTCTCGGCAATTTCTTCCTATGAAAGAGCTTGTATCTTCCCTCTGTACCTGTTAGCTGTATGATGGCTGAGTTTATTTTTGTAGACAAAAAAGACGACATAAGGTGGATTTCTTTCTCATGATTATTTTTTTCACCAGCGTCTGCAGGAACCAAAAGCTGTTCTTTTGTTAGCTGATAACTAGATGGACTGAAATCCAGGAAGTGAGGTCGATTAGCAGGTAAGGAAGGATGTTATAAACACACCGGACTACCAAGACCCTGTGGGCTGCTGATCTAATGCACTGGGTGGAGAAACCCTGGAATACTAAGTTTCAACCACAGTCTGTAGTAAAATCCAATGGGATCTTCACTGCTTACATAAATTATAAATATGGACTGAATTAAAACATACAAGAGGATTCTTTCTGCCAAAAGTTCCAACTGTCAAAATCATTTCACTGAAACAATCTTTGTCATTCACGTAAAAATTTCTACACCAGAAAGAATCATACACAATATTTAGCCCTAGTTCTAAGTTTTTAAAACTCTAAATATCTAATGATAGAGGGAAATCTGTTTATAATATAGCACTATCATTTCATGTAATTTATTGGTTTTTAATGATTTGATAATTGAATCTAGAGAAAGAAACAGAACTAATTAGCTTCTGGAACATTCATGGTAAAAAGAAGTTGTAAAATTATCCCTCTGGCATGCTATAAACGCTAAGATTACAAGACTATGAATTTGTGAAAATGCAAAAGGATTAACATTGGTACATTTTTGTTTTATAACCAGTGAAATGTGTTTTATCCAGCTCTACATAGTTAATATTCTGGTTGACAAAAAAATAATATTGTTTGACTGTGAAATGGGTATTTTCTAACATCTAATATCTAGGTTCGTGTTTCTCAACATAGTAGCTAGCTTCAGAATTGCTTGGGATGCTAGGTGAACTCACTAGGGGAAGGGCGAGCTTGAGAACATTTATTTTTAAAGCTTTCCAAGTGACTCTTAGGTACTTTCCAGTCTGAAAGCCACAGATCCCTAAGCCTGTCCCCTTAACATTATGCTGTATTAGTATATATTACAATACATAGTCATTTTAAACAGTATGTAAACAAAAATACTGCTTGATAATTTACTAATGGTTAAATAATTCAATTTTGAAAAGAACAAACCATACGTCCCAAACTCAGTCACAGATATTTTTTCAGATGCGAACTGATAAAATTTTGCATATCTGTGTGCTTCCCAGCACCGACCAGATGCAGCCTACTGGAAAGTAGCAATGTCAAATTAAAACACTGAGGTACATTGCAAATGCTGACTCAGGAGGAAAAGATGCCAATGTGGTTTCTATGATTTCTTTCCTAAGATACAAACATGTGCCCAACAAGGGTTTAGAGTCATATGAGACTCGTGGGGGTAAGATATTTTGTGACAGAGATTATAGCAGAAAGTTTGATGCTTCTTTCTAAGGACTGTCCAGGCAGTGGTTGGCAAATTGTAGCCCTAGACAGATCCTACTGGGGTAGGGAAATAAGAGGAAAACACTAAGTGTGGACGGAGAACTAAGAATCTTCTTATGAAGGAAAAAATCAAAAGCTCCTGAAACAAAAAGAATTCAAGTTTTACTATGGACCAGGTACTTAAAAAACAACTGATTAGTGTGGTTTATACAAGTTCTACAGTAATTGTTCTGGCCCCAAAATATATGTCTTGACTCATGTCTGATGACAACCCAAGAAAGGGGTGGGGGAGCCCCTTGAATTGATATAAGCTGTTATTCTGAATTCGTATGAATGAGGATACTGAATAACAAATGTTGACTGCAAATCTCCTACCTGAAGTTAAAAACAGTACCAGAATAGTCCTTAGTATACACAGATTTAGTCTAAAGAGCCAAAGAGCTTGGGTATACAATCTAAAGTTGACAGATCACTTCATCCCAAATTTCCCCAGAGTACTGGGAAAAAATACTTCTCAATGTATGAACTTTCAATCCAAATCCACTCACATCAAGAAAACAACTTCAGGCCGGGCTCGGTGGTTCAGTCTGTAATCCCGTGCCTTTGGGAAGCTGAGGTGAGTAGATTGCCTGAGCTCGCGGGTTCGAGACCCGCCTGGGCAGCGAGACCTCATCTCTACAATAAATAAATAATAATAAAAAAACCAGCCAGGCGTGGTAACACATGCCTGTAATTCTGGCTACTTGGAAGGCTGAGGTGGAAGGATCGCTGGAGCCCAGCTGGTCGAGGCTACGGTAGCCGGGAGCGGCCACTGCACTCCAGTCTGGGCGACAGAGTGGGACTCCAACTCAAAAAAAAAAAAAAAACAACTTCAAGTTTTGAGAAAGGTTTCTTTATGAAAATGTCCTATTATCTGACCTCCAAAAATCTAGGACCACCTCATCCATTGACAAAAAGTTGATAGTGTTTTTTTTGGTACCTTAGGTTGCATTTTTTTTTTTTTTTTGAGTTGGAGTCTCACTCTGTCGCCCAGACTAGAGTGCAGTGGCCGTTCCCGGCCACCGCAGCCTCGACCTGCTGGGCTCCGGCGATCCTTCCACCTCAGCCTTCCGAGTAGCCGGAATTACAGGCATGCGCTACCACGCCTAGCTGATTTTTTGATTTATTGTAGAGATGAGGTCTCTTCAAGTTGCCCAGGCGGGTCTTGAACCCGTGGGCTCAGGCAATCCACTCACCTCAGCCTCCCAAAGGCGCGGGATTACAGGCTGAGCCATCGAGCCCGGCTGCATATTTTTTTAATTCATTATTTTAAATAGGTTTTTCTATAATAAACTTAAATTTTCCTTTAGTGGAGTTTAATCTCTGCTACATAATCAGTGAGGCTATTCTAAAGCAAAGAACAGTAGATTACCTTCCACCTCACAATCAAATAATTTGAAATCAGTTATGATTTAGGTACATACATGGTTTTGTATGCACATACCGACAAAAAGTTGATAGTGTTTTTTTGGGTACCTTAGGTTGCATTTTTTTTTTTTTTTTTTGAATTGTAGTCTCACCCTGTTGCCCAGGCTGGAGTGCAATGGCAAGCTCACGGCCACTGCAGTCTCGACCTACTGGGCTCAAGCGGTCCTTCTACCTCAGCCTTCCAAGCAGCCGGAACTACAGGCATACGCCACCACAGCCAGCTAATTTTTTGATTTATTGTAGAGATGAGGTCTTGCCAAGTTGCCCAGGCTGGTCTTGAACGCATGGGCTCAGGCAATCCTCTCACCTCGGCCTCCCCAAGTGCTGGGATTATAGGCATAAGCCACCATGCCTGGCCAACATTTTAATACACAAAGAATTAACATTCTTTTTTCTGTAAAGATTTATAGACTAAACAACAGGAGAAAGCCTAAACAACAGGAGAAAGCTTAATTTAGTAAAGTATAGTTAGTTCAGTGATTATGTATCTCAAAATACAATTATGAAAAATGTATAAGTGTGAGGAATATTTACTTTATAACACTAAGTAAAGACAGCTAAAAACTTATATAGGATAGGCCCTCAATTATTTATACATGTTTCCAAACACAGAAATAAATCCAAAAGTCTTTAGGTACAGTAACAAAGGCAAGTATTAAGTAATCTTTTTTTGTTTATTTGTTTTTAAGATGAGGTCTTGCTATTTTAATCAGGCTGGTCTCAAACTCTTGGGCTCAAGTAATCCTTCCAACTCAGCCCCAAGTGGCTGGGATTGCAAGTGCATGCCACTGTGCCTGGTTTAGTAAATAATCTTACTGAAAAATTTTAAAAGGTGAAGAAGAGGAAAAACAATATTGAAATTCTAAAATACTAAAAAAAAAGCTTTCACTGACAAACTGTAAAACTAATGCACTATAAATACAACATTGAGGCATTTTATTTTTATAAAAAAATCTGAGTGATTAGATTTCAATGTACAACTGTACTAAGACTGATAAAAAAAAAAAGACTGATAAGGGAAAAACTGATAAGGAAAAAATCCTGTTCATTGTCATTCTCTCTCCTCCTCCCCCCACACCCCTTCTGTATGAGCACCACCTAGTGGTCAAACTATAGGCAAACTATATGTTCACCTTAGCACACAAGGTTCATCCAAAACAGATAAAATTAAACAATATATAAATATGTTCTAGAGATCTAAAAACAAAATTGATTATATTTGGTGCTCATTATGTGGTCACAATGAGAAAAACTCTATTACTGTAGTATTCAGTTCAAAAACTTGTACTTGCTTATTTATGCCCATTCTTTTGCCCCCTGCATTTCTTAGAATTTTTGAAAAACTACCAAGAGTTGCTAGTTATTTCATTTTATAGTACTCTCAACACTACAGAATGAAATGCATCCAGGTTAGGAGATATACTTACTTAGCATAATAACTTATTCATATACCCTGTTTTCTCTCTCTGATTTCAAGTCCTTCTTAGCAGTATTTACTTCGCACATACAAGGTTGAACTTAACTCTTCTTGCCATTGAAGACAAAAAACCAGATACAAATTATTCTGTTACTTCAATGATCACTGCAACCTCCTATACACCTAATAAATAATGCACCCACTGCCCTCCTTGTTACTTCATCTACATTTCAATCTATTTGGGAAAAGGCTGGGGTTTTATTTGTTCAATTTACTATTCTGACCACGTTTCCTAATTCTCAACTTCTTTTCAGTTTTAGAGATCTTGACACTATTCTTATATAACCCCCAAATTTACCCACTGTGTCCTTTTCTTCCATATTAGAGTTTTTTAAAACCATCCCTATGTCTTTCTTGAGACTCTTGCTGAACACTGGTAAGACCGAATCCCTTTCAGAGTTTTACATCATAAAATCATAATTACTTTTATGATGAGCTCTGAATAAAGGAACTCAATACTGTCTTATTTTACTCATTATTTTAGTAATTAGAACCATCACCACCACCACCAGGAGCACCTTCACCACAAGAATCCAATAGATTATTTCACAGTATGTCTCACGCTGGCAAATCCTTCATAGGGATACTCATTAGCTGAAGATAAAGGTCCTTTATATCTTGCACTCGTTTTCTAAAAAGCACCTTAAGTATGAACTATAATATCATTAACTTCCCTGCATTTCTACAGTTTCTTCTGATTATCACCCTCCTACTGTATTTATTTACCCCAGTAACTGACTCCTCCTCTGACTTATGCACATCTTTCAACATCTTGTTCAAATATGAACTTTACTTTTAAAAGTCTAAGAATTTACTTTCCTCTATTTTTTCATGTTATATCATATTGTGTTACAACTATCTTGCCATAAATGATACTAATCATTGAAATGTAGCAAAGTTACCAGCATAGATGTTTAATAAATGTTTGCTAAGCCCAAATACTTGACAAACAAAACTAATATTCTAGTGATTGATTTTTTAAAGCATCTATTAAATAAATTTCATTTTTTACCTGTAGTTTTTATTAGAATTGTAAAGACTGAAGCAGTGCCTATTTGTAGTCTACTCAGCAAACTACTACTATTCAAATATACTTTGTCAAATTACAAAAATAATTAATATACTGAATTCTATGTATAACATAACAGCTGCTTGCTTCACTCCAAATCACAATACTATAAAAGTGGAAACGATATAAAGAGGCCGTTAATCTGATAACTGACACTATATTTTAAATAAAATATACTTCACTGTTGAGCTTCTAAATAACATTTGTTCTGGTTTACTTAAAAATTAAAATAAAAAAGCATTAAAACTTGTTGTCTTATGTCAAAACATATTTCTTTTTCCTTTCAATTTTTGTCTTCTAACACAAAGTTAAATGACTCCTAACCATTCTGTTGTTATCCCTACCCACTCCTAATCTATTTCAATCCTCAACTAATTATTTTACGAGGCAAAAATAGGTTACTGCCATAGTAACCTATGAATGAAAAAGAAGCACGAAAAAAATTCCCCAAACAGGAAAGCCTTAATAACTCAAATGTATCAGAAAACAATCTGTCAAAACAATCAAGAAATTAAGAAATGCTCATAAGCTTTTTATCCAGTAATTTGACTTCTAGAAATCCATAAAGAAATAATCCAAATACTTTTATGTGCAAAAATTATTCCCTGGAGCTTTCTTTGCCAAACCTTACAAAAATGTAAATAACAAATGCTAAAGACCAGACATGTTCATCAAATTAAGATACAAATAATGTAAGTATTACGTTTCAAGTTTTAAATTTTTAAAGTTTAATTTTTACAAAACTTGATATGTAATATTATGTGGGAAATGCACATATCAGAAAATGTTATAACAAGTTTATAACTAGAAAAAAAAGCTTATACTAAAATGTGACTTAGAGACAGGTGAAAGAGCATTTAGATAATTTCTTCTTCTAGGAATGAAAATCTTTATTTATTCAGGTCCCAGATGTAAATCAAATAAGCCAGTTAGCCAAAGGGTGAGGAAGAACTAGTTGCTCTACTTGATAGTCCTAGAGAATCATTTATATCTGCTTTAGACACTGATGCTATTAATACTTAACAAAATAAAATAAACTGAAAAAGAAGAGAATGACCTATAAATATGGTGGTCAGGTTTTCAGTTGCTTCTCAATGAAAGCAGCTGAATTATTACCATAGTGCATAAAATTCTTTTATGCTGTTACTTTCTTGATCTTACCAAAATGTGCCAACAAAGGTTTAAATACACAAAGATTGCCACTCAACTAAACCAGTGATAAACTGCCAGCAACCAGAAGATATATTTCAGAAAAGGATAAACTGGGAAAAAAGTGTGTTTTGTAACTGATGATAAAGGATATTATGTTAATAACATGCTCCTTTCAATAAAACTCTATAATTTGTCTTTAAAAAGCTATGGGGGACATCACCTTTTACAGTGCAGTAATTAACAAAAGGCAAGTTATGCAAAGAAAAAGCACTGCAAATCAGATACCAAAAGAATTAGGGAAAATTGACTTTTCATTCTCTTATGGTCAGAAAATCAGGGAACAAATGAATGATTAAGAAAGCAAGTGAAGCCGGGCTCAGTGGCTCAGCCTGTAATCCCGCGCGCCTTTGGGAGGCTGAGGTGAGTGGATTGCCTGAGCCCAGGTGTTCGAGACCCGCCTGGGCAGGTGAGACCTCATCTCTACAATAAATCAAAAAATTAGCCAGGCGTGGTAGTACGCGCCTGTAGTTCCAGCTACTTGGAAGGCTGAGGTGGAAGGATCGCCGGAGCCCAGCAGGTCGAGGCTGCAGTGGCCGGGAGCGGCCACTGAACTCCAGTCTGGGTGACAGAGTGAGACTCTAACTCAAAAAAAAAAAGAAAAGAAAACAAGTGAAAGGCAGTCACATTTCTATACCAACAATAAACAAACAGAAACCAAAATAAAAAGTACAATCCCATTCACAATAGCCACACAAAAAATGAAATACCTTGGCATCTTCCTAACCAGAGATGTGAAAGACCTTTACAGTGAAAACTACAAAATACTACCAGAGAAATCAAAGATGATACAACAAATAGAAAAATATTCCACGCTCATGTATTGGAAGAATCAATGTTGTTAAGATGTTCATTCTACCCAAGGTAATCTACAGATTTAATGTGATACCCATTAAATTACCAGCAGCATTCTTCTCAGACCTGGAAACAATAATACAGGAACTCATATGGAAATATAAATGACCACGAATAGCCAAAACAATCCTTGGCAAACAAACAAACAAACAAACAAAAAAAAAACCTCACCAAAAAAAAAAAAACAACAACAACAAAAAACAAAGTAGGAGGTATCACACTCTCAGACCTTAAACTTTACTATAAAGCTACAATAATCAAAACAGCCTGGTATTGTACAAGAGCAGGCATACAGACCAATGGAACAGGATAGAAGCAAAACCTTAATTCCAGAAGCAAAACCTCAATTTCTCAACCAACTCATCTTCAAAAAAGCTTCCACCACCAACCACTGGGGAGAGGAGAAACTATTCAGTAAATGGTGCTGGGAAAACTGGCTGACCACATGCAGAAGATTAAAACAAGACCCCTACCTATCACCATACACAAAAAGACCTAAACGTAAAACCTCAAACTATAATAACCTTAGAAGATGCAGGAGACAGCCTTATGGAAATTGGAACTGGCAACCAATTCCTGATCAAAACTCCAAGTGCCCATGCCATAAGAGATTAGACAGACAAATGGGACCTCATCGAACTGACAAGCTTCTGCAAAGCCAAAGAAACCATCAAGACAGCTGGAAGATAGCCCACAGACTGGTAAAAAATATTTGCTAACTGTATATCTGACAAAGGCCTACATAACATCTAGGATCTATAAGGAAGTCAAACGTGCTAAAAACAAAAAAGAGCCCACTACAAAGTGGGCAAAAGATACTTTTCAAAAGAAGACACACAAGCAGCCAACAGATACGTGAAAATGTATCTCACTAGTCACCAAAGAAAAGCAAATTAGAACCATAATGAGATACCACCTAAAGTCAGTCAGGACGGCTACCATAAATAACTCAAAAACCATCTGATGCTGGAGGGAATGGGGTGGGGGTGGGGGGAAGAACCCTTCTACACTGTTAGGGGGAGTATAAACTAGTACAACCTCTGTGGAAAACAGTGTGGCGATTCCTAAAAGATAAAAAAATCGACCTTCCATATGACCCCACAATCCCCCTACTGGTAATATGAGTTTCCGGAGAAACTCAAATCACTTTATGAAAAAGATACCTGCACATGTATGTTTGTTGCAGCATTGTTCACAATAGCAAAAACATGGAACCAACCGTGCTGCCCATCAAAAGAAGACTGGATAAAAAAATGTGGTATATATACACAATAAAATATTACACAGCCATAAGGAAGGCCAAAATTATGAACTTGGCAGTAACTTGGATGGATTTAGAGGCTAAAATACTGAGTGATCTATCACAGAAACAAAGATGAGTATCACATGTTCTCAACTCATTAGTGGACCTTGAACAATTATCATAATACTATAAGAAAAGGATTGGCAGTAGTGGGAAACTACCGTGGATGGGGAGGCACACCTCATCAAGGGTACCTGCATAATGAACATTTGTATACCTAACCCTGAATTGTACCCCACATCTTTAAAACCAAAAAATTTTTTTAAATGTCAGAAATTTGCTTCAACACAGATAGTGTAGTAGTAGAAGTAGCAGTAGTATAAGAAAATACTTAAAAACAGACAGTATAGTAGTAGTGATACAGTCATCTCTTGATACACATGGGTATTGATTCCAGGACCATTTGAGGTTACCCAAATCTGTGCATACTATAAAGTCCTGAAGTCAGTCTTGCAGATCCCGTGTATTTTGTCAACCTCTATGTATGTTTTGCATCCCAAAAATTCTCTTCATTCTTTTTTTTTTTTTTTTAATTTGGGTCTGGGTCTCATTTTATTGCCCAGTTTGGAGTGCAGTAGCACTATCACAGCTCACTGCAGCCTCAAACCCCTGGGCTCAATTGATCCTCTTGCCTCAGCCTCCCGAGTAGCTGGGACTACAAGCCCATGCCACCATGCCCCATTAATTTTTAAAATTTTTTGTAGAGATGAGGTTTCACTATGTTGTCCAGGTTGGTCTTGAACTCCTGGCCTATAGCAATCTTCCTGCCTTGGCCTCCCACAGTGCACAGTTCAAACCCTTATTGTTCAAGGGTCAACTGTAGGAGTAGTAGTGTTGGTGATGGTGACAGCACAGTGCTTCTCAACTGTGGCTGTAGATTAGGAACACCTGGAGATCATGTAAAACTCCCAAAGGCCAATCTGTACTCCAAGTCACATTCCAATATGGATCAGCTAGCATTTAGTTAGAAAAAGCCTAATTGGAGATAGCTGCTGTAAGGTTTTTGTCATATTAATCTTTGATCGAGACCAAAAGTTTTCCCAATTATCATACTGAATGAAGTGAGTGTTCACTGATGAAAGAAGTGGCTTATTAAACAGCAAAATGGGCCAGGCATGGTGGCTCATGTAGATAATCCCAGCATTTAGGGAGGACAAAGCAGGAGAAGTACCTGAAGCAAGGAGTTCCAGAACAGCCTGGGCAACATAGCAAGACCATGTCTTTACAAAAAATATAACAATTAGCAGGCATGGTGATGCATGTCTGTAGTTTTCAGCTACTCAGACGCCTGAGGCATAAGGATGGCTTCAGTCCAGGAGTTTGAGGCTGCAATGAGCTATGACCATGCCATGGAACTTTAACGTGAGTAACAGAGTGAGACCCTGTCTCTAAAAATTTTTTTGTGAAATTCATAGTATTCCAGTTACATGGACTGGCTAAATTAGAGACAAAATCTACCCTTGCAAAATGGTAAGAGAAAACTCTGAAGTCTGGAAATTCTAGATAAACAAAATCTTGTCTCTAGAATACTGTTTTATTTGCTTATGGTGACCATTTTATGCAAAAACAGAGAGCTGAAGCTTCAACAAATCTAAAGGAGACTACACAGAATATTTTATGCATGCTGGCTCATTCTTTTAAATGTATGCTTGCATCAGAATCTGCATACATACCAAAGCAACTATTAAAACACCTAGCAAAAGATCAAAGAGTCAGCCATGTGCAAATTGGCTTTGGCAAATCTATAACAACAGGTTGACAAGCATAGCATATACAACAGAGGAGAATGCCTGGACTTCAAGTGTTCTAAGGCTTATCATATGGTTCAGAATGAGAATGAAAGATATTTATTGATTTAGGAATTTTGTAAGTTGAATATGTATATTAAAATGTCTAGAATAACCACTAAAGGAAGAGAAACAGAATAACTACCAAGTTTGTTAAGAGGAAAAAATGAAATGAGAAAATATAATCCAAAAGAAGACATGAAAGGAATAGTTTTAGCTGGGCTCGGGTGGTTCAGCTTGTAATCCCGTGCCTCTGGGAGTGGACTGCCTGAGCCCGCGGGTTCGAGACCCGCCAGGGCAGGCGAGACCTCATCTCTACAATAAATCAAAAAATTAGCCGGGTGTGGTAGCACACGCCTGTAATTCTGGCTACTCGGAAGTCTGAGGCGGAAGGATCGCCGGAGCCCAGCAGGTTGAGGCTGCAGTGGCCGCTCAACTCCAGTCTGGGCGACACAGTGAGACTCCAACTCAACAACAACAACAAAAAATCATATTTAAAATTGACGTTCCTTTGGTAAGAATGACGAAGAACAAAAAGAAGGCAAAAGTAAACAATATTATGAATAAACAAGAGGATATACCTACATATGCTATAGACATTAAAAGATCATAACAGATTATGAAAATTTGACAAAAACATATGCAATACAAAATTTCCTAGAAAAACATAGGAAATTTAAAATTTTTAATCAGTACTATGAAATCACCTCTCAAAAAGAATTACAAAATCCAGGTAAGTTTTACTAGTAAGAAATGATCCTTGACTGGTGCGGTGGCCCAAGCCTGTAATCCCAGCACTTGGGGAAGCCGAGGTGCGAGGGCTGCCTGAGCCCAGGGGTTCGGGACCAGCCTGGGCAACTTGGTGATACCTCGTCTCTACAATAAATAAAACATTAGCCAGATGTGGAAGCGTGCACCTGTAGTTCCAGTTATGTGGAAGGCTGAGGCAGAAGGATCAACTGAGCCCAGCAAGTCGATGCTGGGGTGGCCGTGAGCATGCCACTGCACTCTAGCCTGGGCAACAGAGTGAGACACTGACTCAAAAAAAAAAAAAAAAAAGAGAGAGAGAGAGAGAGAGAGAGAGAGAGAGAGAGAGAGAGAGAAATGATCCTTATTCACAATACATACACCAACAAATAGTCTTCAAAATATATTTAAAAAACTACAAACAAAACAAGTGACAATCTTAAGTGGGCATGTCATAGAACAGGAAACCTAAATGACCAATAAATATGACCCACCTCAATAGTAAATAGGGAAATTCACGTTAAAATCACAGTCAAATTATTTAAACCAAAACCAAAATAATGGCAAAAGTAAGAATACCAAGCACTGACAAGAATAAGAAACAATTAAACGCTGTCATATACCACTACTGAAAATGAAACTTACATAACTACTAAACAACAATCTGGCATTATCTGCAAAAGACGTGTATGTATAACCTGTGTTTTTATAAGCACTTTATATACCAGTAAATAACTCCACATCCATCCAAATAAGATAAATTGCAGTATATTCATAAGATAGAAAACTCTAGAGCAGTGAAATTAAATAATTCTTAGAAACATAATATTGAATAAAAATGCAAGTTGAAGATTGCATACAGTTGTAAATACAGAGCAATTCTGTTTATACAAAGTTCAAAATATGCAAAATAAATATATTGATTTAGAGATCTAAATACGATATCTTTATAAGAAAGAGAAAATACCAAATTCAGGATTGTGGTTACTTCTGAGGGAAGATATAATAGGATCAGAAAAGTCACATATTAGACTTCAAAGATAATGTTAATGCCCTTTTTCTTTACTAATATTTAAAACAAGTGTCTAAGTACCATGCAATTCCCCATAATTATGAGATGAAAATCAGTGGGGGGGAAGGAGCGAACCACCCACATGAAAGAATAGTTCTCTCTGAGCATGAACTATACTTATAACAAAAGATATAATTCACAGCAATAACAATTAGCTATTCTCCTACCTTTATTGGTGAAATATGAGACTGGGAAACAAATCCACGGACATTCTCAATCTCTGACAGGTTCTTCTCTGAGACATGAACCAGTTCCGGACCTATCACCTCATTAGTGATTTGTGGGGAAATGTGCTCTTGAGGAGGTGTATCTTCATCCTGATATCGGTATTTCTGTAAAGTAAAGAAAATAAACATGATGAAGCCCTGAAAAGCAAAGTGAGTTTAATTCAAATCATGGTTTTCACAGTTAGCCAAATACTCAATATTTAACAATATGAAAAGTGTATTTTATGACTTAATACAACAAATCTGTGAAATAGGACTTCATTTTATAAATCATGTCAGTAACTTAAAATTATTTAATTTGATTATTAAAAATAAGTAAAGACCGGGCTCAGTGGCTCAGCCTGTAATCCCAGCACTTTGGGAGGCCGAGACTCAGTGGACTGTCGGAGCCCGTGGGTTCGAGACCAGCCCAGGCAACTTGGTGAGACCTCGTCTCCACAATAAATCAAAAATTAGCTGGGCATACCTGTAGTTCTGGCTACTTGGAAGGCTGAGGTGGAAGGATTGCTGGAGCCCAGCAGGTCGAAGCTGTGGTGGCTGGGAGCACGCCACTGCACTCTAGTCTGGGCGACAGAGTGAGACTCCAACTCAAAAAAAAAAAAAAATGTCAAAGCTAGATGATAAAGAAGCCTGAATATTGATTGCCCCTTTCTTACCCAATGTTAGCTGACTATGTATTTCTAAGATACAGTTGTTTAAATGAAGTTACCATGAAAAACTAAAGTTATTTCACTAAATTAGTCTGGTTTTCTTATTCGGTTAACTTGTACAAAAATGAAAAAAAGTCAGCCATTTCCATTTCTAATTGAAATTATTCCAGTATATAATAGCATTTTTTCTTTTACCTACAAAATGATCTCACACACACCTCTATTCAATACATTTCTAAAAGACTAACATACTCTTAAAACATCACAGTTACCTCACACCATATATAAAAATTAAGTAAATTGTGGTTATAGGAAATGGGAGAAAATATAGTGCCATAGTCTTTAACTCAGGCCAGCAAAGCGTATGCAACAAATCCAACCAAAATAAGGTAAAATAAAACATTCTCTTTCCCATCACCCAATCATAAAGAAAATGAACATACAAGGCATAATAGAAAAAAAAGTTCAATAATAAATAAAGGATTATATGCCACTATAAGCTGTTCTTACACATGATTTTAAAAAGTCAGCAAACAGAAAGAAGTATTTTAGAAAGCATACAAATGGATCCGTAGACTTAAAAGAAAAAAACCTCAACTTCTTTAGTCAGCAAAAAATACAACTGAAGCATTCAGAGAAATGGGCCTAGATCATCACATTTGTGGGAGAGGTCTTTTTCTAGAGGGCAATTTGGCAGTATGTTTCAAAAGCCCTGAAAATGTTTCCACATCCTGGCCCAGTAATTCCACTTCTAGGAATTAATCTTAGAGACACCATCAAAGAGGAGCACAAATATTTGTTGTCTGTATAGAAAAAAAATGTGTATTTGTAAATTAAAAAAAAAAAGATGGAGTTGACTGCTGAAAGTTACTCCTGTATCACCTTTGAAACAACATCTTTCTGTGAGATGGTACAATTACAAGGAAAACAATCTGGCTTACAGCAACGTTAGCTAGCTTATTTAACATAAGAATAATGTTTTTACAAGTAACCTCAATTATTTTCAAAATCAATAAAAAGGGCCAGGCATGCCTGTCATCCCAGCACTTTGGGAGGTCAAGGAGGGAAGACTGCTTGAGTCCAGTAGTTTGAGACCACCATAGGCAACATAACAAGACTCCACCTCTACAAAGAAAATTTAGGAAAAAAAAAGAAAAGAATTTTCTAACTTTATTTATATAACCTAACACAGTTTATTTATTCAGTTGAGTGAATGCAAAAATCTATGTACTCTTAGTTGTAGATGTGATAAAGAAGGAAATTTGGTACCATCGTTTGAAACTCTATAGTTACAACTTAGTATGTACTTTAGGAAGAGTTACATGCACAAAGATATTCATTACAGTGCAGACTGAAATAAAGAAAAACTAGAAACAGACTGCCTATCAATTGACTAAAATATGGCTAAATTAACTGTAGTACTCCATCCTAGGGAGTATTATGTAGAAATTAAATTGAAGAAAAATCTACTTCTTCTAATAGGAAAAGCTGAAGATACAGATTGTTGAATGAGGCAAGCATGTTTTAAAACTACAGATATACATATTTTATAAGTAAAAACGACAATATAGTTTGATATTACATAAGAATATTAAAAACTGAATTAAAATATAAATAGAGGGCAGTGGCTCACGCCTATAATCCCAACACTTTGGGAGGCTGAGGTGAGAGGACTGTCCGAGCCCATAGGCTCGAGACCAGCCTGGGCAACTTGGCGAGACTTCATCTCTATAATACATCAAAAAATTAGCTGGGCATGGTGGCACGTGCCTGCAGTTCCAGCTACTTGGAAGGCTGAGGCAGACGGATTGTTTGAGACCAGCAGGTCGAGGCTATGGTGGCCAGTATGCAACAGTACTCCGGCCTGGGTGACAGAGAGAGACTCCGATTCAAAAAACCCCCCAAAATAAAACAAAAAAACCACATAAATACACACACAGTTTGAACATTTTTAGGGAAAGCAAGTGTATGTTGTATAAACACTATATTTGTATGTGTATGTATAAATATACACATATTCATATGTAAGTACACACACACATATCCAAGAATGTAATACGTAAAATGGGGAGGGGAATCAGAAAGGAATTAAAACAAAAAATGGTTCCTTTTGAAAAGGAAGAAATCACTAAAAAAAGTATATTTTTAAATTTATATTTTAATCTGTCATTTTCTTTTGATCCTTTTTTATTCCTTATGATTAATGATAAACTCAAGGCATCTGACCTACAGGGGTTCCCAGTAAAATCACTACATACTCATGGGTTCTTCAACATGGTCCTTCGTACTTTCTGCAAATCAGCAGCTGGATGCAACAACTTGATTAGTCTTATATTCAATTCTTTTGGTGAGACTATAAGTGGTGTCATCAGGAAGCATACAATGTCTCGTCTTTTTGTGATGTTAGCGGCTTTTAATACTCAATGACTGAATCAATTCATTTACTTGAAGTTGCAAAATTGTGACAATCTAATTCTATATTTCTTTTTCATTAATGTGGTGGAACACACATATATAGAGATACTTCTCTTCACCCTCCACTTGGTTACCTGCTGGTAGAGTTCACACAGGAAAAATACTTGCATGCATGCCTTTTATCTATTAGTTTTCGAGACATTTAAAAGTTGGTTCCTTATCATCCTCCTAAGGTGATCAATTATGTACCTGTGTAGCATTGAAAGCAATCTCTTTCAAAGTCCTATCTGGTGATTTCCTCCATGTGCACCCCCCCCCGGAATTGACAAGCTTATACTAATATTCATATGGAAATGCAAGGGACCCAGAAAAGCCAAAATAATCTTGAAAAAGAAAAAATGGACGACTCACACTTCTTCATTTTAAAACTTACTACAAAGTCACATAAAGACTGAGGTGTTGGAAAAAATATATAGACATATAGATCAATGAAACAGAATTCAGATTCCAGATATAGACCCTTACATCTGTGTCAGTTATATTTGATATATGTGCCAAGACAATTTGACGGAGAAAGAACACTCTTTTCAACAAATGATGTTGGATCTACTGGATGCAAAAGAACGAAATTAGACACTTTCCTTATACTATGTAAAAAGATTAACTCGATATGAATCAAGACGTAAATATAAGAGCAAAAGTTATAAAATTCTTAGAAGAAGAAAACACAAGTACTAGGATTAGGCAATAGTTTCTTAAATATGACATCTAAACATCAACACCAAAAGAAAAACAGATACACTGGACTTGATCAAAACAAAAAAACTTTTGTTCATCAAAAACCACTAACAACAAAATTAAAAAAAAAAACAACAAAGAATGAGAGAAAATATTGACAAATAATATATTTTATAATGACCTAGTATCCAGAATACATAAGAAAATCTTAAAACTCTAATAAAAAAGACAATCCAATTTTTAAATGGGCAAAAGATTTAAACAGAGATTTTCCAAAGATATTACAAATGGCCAATAAGCACACGAAAAGATGTTTAGCATCATTAGCCATTACAGAAATGCACATCAAAAATATCAGATACAGTCTGGTGCGGCACTTTGGGAGGCCGAGGTGGGCAGTCTGCTTGAGCCCAGGAGTTCAAGACCAGCCTGAGCAACATAGTGAGACACCTCTACAAAAAAGTAAACCAAAAAAAAAAAAAAATTATCTGGGCATGGTGGTGCTACTTGGGATGCTGAGATGGAAGGATGGCCTGGGCCCAGGAAGTCAAGGCTGCCATGAACTGTGATCATTATGATCATGCCACTGAACTCCAGCCTGGGCAACAGAATGAACCTCAACTCAAAAACAACAATAACAAAACAAACAGCAGCAGCAACACAAGAGGCTACTTCACACCCAATATGATGGCTATAATTTGAAAAGAAAAAGACTGACAATATGTGTTCTTGAGAACATCGAAAAATAGAAACACTCAAACTCTGCTGATGGGAATGTAAAACAGTGCATTCATTCTGGAAAACAGTTTAACAGTTCCTCAAAAGATTACATGGAATTAATAAATGACCCAGCAATTCCTCTAAAAAAAACTGAAAACATTCATTCACATAAAAACTTACGCATAAACGTTCACAGCAGCAGTATTCACAATAGCCTCCAAGTAGAAACCACCCAAATGTCCATCCATTTATGAATAGGTAAAATGTGGTATTATTCATGCAATGCATTACTATCCAACCATAAGAAAAGAATGAAGTATTGATACATATTACAAAATGGAACCTTGTGAAAATACTATGCTAAGTGAAAGAAGTCAGACACAGAAGTCTACAAATTACCTAATTCCATTTATATGAAATGTTCACAATAGGCAATCCCTAAAGTCAGAAAGTAAATCAGTGGTTATCAAGGACTGGGGAGAGAAAGAAATGGGTATTAACAACTATGGATATGGAATTTATTTCCAAGGTGATGAAAATGCCCTGAAATTTGCTAGTGGCAGTAGTTGCCCAACCTTGTGCACATAACTGTACATTTTAAAGTAGAAAATTCTAACTTATCTTAATTTAAAAACGATAAAAATTATCATTATAAATTGATGCATTACACATATTTGATTGGTTTAAATCCATTGCAGATATTCTTTTTAAACCTCAAACTGTCATATCTCCAGTCAGTGGGAATCTCTTAGTTTCTAAGTTACCAGGTACTTGTAGTGCCAATAAAACTGAATACAACAAAGTAAATTCTGTTATTTATTACAGGTTGAGCATCCATAATCCAAAAATCTAAAATATGAAATCCTCCAAAATTCAAAAATTTGTGAGCATCAACGTAATGTCCACAAGTAGAAAATTCCACATTTAATCTCAAGATATGTTTGCAATCAAAATGTTGTTCCATACATAAAATTATTAAAACGGTTGTATAAAATTATCTTCAGGCTGTGTGTACAATGTGTATATGAAACATAAATAAACTTCATGCTTAGGTGTGGGTCTTATCCACAAGATATTCCATTATATATATACAAATATCCCAAAATCTGAAAAAAAAAATCCAAAATCTGAAATCTTTCTGGTCCCAAGCACTAAATTTAGATAAGGAATACTCCACCTGTAATGACTCAAAAAGGAAAACCTTGAGTTCATTATAATTATTATTTGAGAAAGTATTTCCAAGCAGCTTTCAGGCCCATCATCACCTTGCATAGCAATATTCATCTATATTTATTATCTAAAAGTTGATCTCAACCTATTTCCATAAGATTTTTAAAACTGAAAACTTTTTTTTTTTTTGACTTGGAGTCTTACTCTGCTGCCCAAGCTTAGAGTGCAGTGACACTTTCACAGCCACCACAGACTTGGCCTGTTGGGCTCAAGTGATCCACCTCAGCCTTCCAAAAGTAGCTGGAACCACAGGCACGTGCCACCACACCAGGTTAATTTTTTAATTTATTGTAGAGATGAGGTCTTGCCAATTTGCCCAGGCTGGTCTTGAACTCCTGTGCTCAGGCAACCCTCTCATTTCCGCCTCCCAAAGTGCTGGGATTACAGGCATGAGCCTCCGCACCCAGCTACTAAAACTGAAAGCTTCTTATAAACCAGTTTGCTGATACAGTTGAATGCACAAAAGTAAAGTCTCTGGCAAGGATGGTCTAACATTTATACTAAAAAGAATCACAAAGTGGCAATGAAGAAACAGGGATGAAGGAGGAAGAATATTTGAAAATGATTATAGTAAGAACAGTCTAAGCATGTTTCTTTATCCTTTTTTATGTTTTAAAGCCTGGTATCTTTGGTATATACCTTCCACTGTCATTAATCTTGGCTAATAATATTAATAACATTATTTTACTTACTATCATGACTTGAAATCTACTTTAATTTCGAATGTGACTATGTTACTGCTTCACTACTGTTAGATAAATTTCAGATATCCTTCTTTAAAAAAAGAAAACAACCACTTTTTTTTTTTGAGTTGGGGTCTCACTCTGTCACACAGCCTGGAGTACAATAATCCAGTCATGGCTTATTACAGCCTTGACCTCCTGGGCTCAGGCATTCCTCCCATTTCAGCCTCCTGTGTAGCTGAAGTTAGAGACCCACACCATCATGTGTGGCTAACTTTTTTGGTGTGTGTTTGTGTGTGTGTGTATGTGGAGATGAGTCTTCACTATGCTGTCCAGGCTGGTCTCGAACTCCTAGGCTCAAGAGATCCTCCCACCTTTGCCTCCAAAAGTCCTGGGATTACAGGTGTCAGCCATCATGCCCAGCACAGACACCCTTCTTTAAAAACAATTAGTTTTCTGACTATAGAAATGATGCAGATTCTAAAACTGTTAAAAATTTAAAATGACTAAAATCAAAACCAAAAATTTACTAAGCATTTCATTAGAACAAGGTTTTAAAATCAGTATCAAACAGTTGGGAAAATATAATTATTATTAGTTTGTAAATATCTCCTTATCTACCCTTCAACCTATAAATATTTGTTCAGTAGGAAGATAAAAATAAATATTTTGTACTACATATTGCTCAACACACTCATACTTCATTTTGAGAAAAACAGCAAGACAGTAACATAAAAGCAGTGGTGAGGTTTAATGTGAATTCCTGAAACAGATGAGGATTATGTGTTAAGGAATGGAGGGACAGAATCACCACCAATCTGAAACCCAATTTCCAAATTTCAACAAAACTTGAGGTACTGGGTCCTGTAGGTGTTTGTATATAGGGGGATAGATAAAACTTAGATATTGATATGAATATTCTAAATGTTTGCTAAAATTCAAAGGAAAGTACAGTATAGAAATAAGAAAGAACACACAAACCATTTGAAGAGAGTATAACTTGAAAAAAACAGGAAAAGAAAAAAAAAAACCCTGAAATTAGCAACAAGTTAACAAGTGGGAGAGAATGTTTAAAACAATGATAAATGCAAGATGGAAAGAATTACAAAATTAGTGACAATATATGTAAATGCATTACACTGGCATTTAGATTCTATCAAGGAAAAGGTAATTCCTGCATTCCTGGACTATAAAAAGCTTCCAAATTCATTAGACAATCAGGTTTTAGAAACTGAAAAAAAAACCCCAATAAATCAATCTTACTTTGAAAATGAATTAAAAAGTATTTTGGAAGGAAATTCAGCAAACTGAATCCAACATCATAAAGTAAAATATATCCCAAGAATACAAGGATGGTTCAATTTGAAGAGAGTAACATATTCATGTATTTTATCAAATGAAAAGATCAAAGAACAAAATTCGCATGATTATCTCAACAGATGCTTTAAGAACAACAATCTAACCATCTGCCAAAATGTTTAACCCATTCCTGATTTTAGAGGAAGAAAAACTCTTAACAATACAGAAATAAAAACAAACTTTTAAAGCATCCACCAGCAATCATATTTAATGATGAAATAGTCTTACAAAGAGGAAATCAAGGCAATATCATCTTACTCAACATTTTCCTAGTATTCCTGACCAATATGCTAAAAGCACAAAAAGAAACAAGAGGCATAACTGCCTAAAACCACAAAAAGTGCAAGAAATAATTACAGAGGTATGAATATTTTTCCCAAAGAGATGTTCACAACTTTAATCAGTTGTGTGTAGGGGTAGGGGGAGACTGTTTTCCCTGTCAGAGAATGATCTGGTGTGACCCATTTTTTTTTTTTTTTTCTGTCATAAAGGTAGTAAGTGACAGCGAGTTAATGAGCTGTGGAAGAGAAAATATGTATTTTATTGTGTATAAAAATTTTAATGTATATTATGCAAATGTTACATAATGATGTAAGTTGCTATAAATGAAAAAGTTGAAATTCAATGATAGTCATATCATTGAATATATCACTGTAAACAAAACATTCACCTCACTTTATTTTTATTTTTTTAGAGACAGGACTTCATTCTGTCATCCAGGCTGTGGTGCAGTGATACAATCATGGCTCACTGCAGCCTTGAACTCCTGGGCTCAAGTGATCCTCTTGCAACCAAGAATTTAAGCTTTAAAACGTACTCTAAACACTTTCCTTTTTCTTTAAACTTTAAAATGTCCTTTAAACATTTTTTTCTTCCTTCTTCTCTTCCTTAGCACTCCCTTGTACCATGATCTTATGACCAACACATGCATGCTTATCTAACTATAGGCTTTCTTAAAGATTCCAGGGGCATAGTGGCCCAGCTGAGTTCTCCCTCTCCTAGGAAGAGCCTCAAGGTAGTTCACCTGCAACCTGACCACAATCAGAGTGATGTCAACCAGGCCTCCAGGTGGACAATAACTCAAGATAACCCACTCCTACATAATTTTCCCTCTAAAAATCTTCTTTGGCCTAAAATTTAGAAATGGTATTTAGGACATCAGTCCACCTTCTCCTTAAGAAGCCAGTTCTTGAATAAACCTGTCTTTCCTTCCAACAACTCTCATCTCTCAAGTTTGGCTGTGAGTGGCAAACACCTGGACCTGGGTCCAATTACACTTCCACAACTGCCCCCCAAGTAGCTATGACTACAGGCACATGCCACCATACCTGGCTAATTTTTTTTTTTTTTTTTTTTTTTTTGAGTGAGAGCCTCACTCTGTCGCCCAGGCTGGAGTGCAGTGGCATGTTCATGGCCACCCCAGCGTCAACCTGCTAGGCTCTGGTGATCCTTCTGTCTCACCCTTCCAAGTAGTCAGAACTACAGGCATGTACTACAACACCCGGCTGATTTTTGACTTATTGTAGAGACAAGGTCTCGCCAAGTTGCCCAGGCTGGTCTCATACACCTGGCTAATTTTAAAAAAAATTTTTAGAGACCGGGGGGGGGGGGGTCTCACTATGTTGCAAAGGCTGGTCTTAAACTCTTGGCCTCAATTGATCCACCTGCCTAAGAGTTCACTTCATTTAAAATACAGTCATGTGTTGCTTAATGGAAGGAATAAATTCTGACAAATGCATCATCAAGCAATTGTTCCATTGTTGTGTGAACATGTGTAAGTGTATACTTACACAAATCTAGATGGTATGGCCTACCACACACCTAGGGTATATGGCATAGCCTATGGCTTCATGGCTATAAACCCTGTAAAGTATGTTACTGTACTGAATACTGTAGGCAACTGTAACACAATGGTTAAGGTGTATCTAAACATATCTAAACACAGGAAAGATACAGTAAAAATAGGGTATTATGATCTTATGGGACCACTGTCATATGTGCAGTCTATCACTGATCGAAACAGGCTATCACTGTTATACGGCATCTCACTATAGGAAATTATGACTACAAGAGATAAAAAGCTTAACTTTTTAATGACTAGTTCTATAACAATCTCATACAAATAAGAGGTTGTGTTTTTGTTGTTGTTTTTTTTAGTTGGAATCCTACTCCATTGCCCAGGCTGGAGTGCAGAGGCACACTCACAGTCACCCCAGCATTGACCTGCTGGGCTCAGGCAATCCTTCTGCCTCAGCCTTCCAAGTAGTCAGAACTACAGGTCCCTGGCTATCATGCCTGGCCAACTTTTTAAAAAAAATTTATTGTAGAGACTTTTTTTTTTTTTAAAGAGACAGGGTCTTACTCTGTTGCCCAGGCTATGGTGTGATCACAGCTCACTGTAACCTCAAACTCCTGGGCTCAAATCATCCTGCAATCTCAACCTCTCAAGTAGCTGGGACTATAGACATGCACCACCATGCCCAGCTAATTTTTTTTTTGTTTTTGTAGAGATAGGGATCTCACTATGTTGCCCAGGCTGGTCTCGAACTTCTGTTCTCAAATAATCTTCCCACCTCAACCTCCCAAAGGGCTGGAAAGAAAATTTTTCATTTAATTAATTTTGTAGTTTAAAATTTTACTAGTCATAAGAGCTAAACCTCCATTTCATAAAATACCAGGAAAACTTTGTGACAATCTGTGTCATGAACTTTCAAAAACAGTTTAAAATTCTGAAGATTACAGTATCCCCTTTCAAAGACCAAGTTTTCTGAAAATCAACATTTTAAATTCTAAAACTGATCTACTAGCTAATACTATATTTCACCAATACAGTATATCAATAATTATAAAATGTCTCACTAGTTATATGTACCAACCAAAAGGCAAACAAAAACTAACCACAGCAAATATTTGTGAAGTACATCACTATACATAATTCCAAGTGTGAAATGGGTTAAAATTTGAAAAACATGCTTTTAGAATCAATAAAATACATTTAAAACCACAGAAATTTACAACATTTCTTCTCAAAAATCGTTTGGTCATGTTTTATATCTTCAAACAATTAAAAAAGTATACTTTTAAGAGCAAAATTATACTCAGTTTCAAGGTTAAAATAAACGGTCTTTGTTAGGGAAAACAGGCATGAAATTGTATCAATCAGCCGGGCTCGGTGGCTCAGCCTGTAATCCCGCGCCTTTGGGAGGCTGAGGTGAGTGGATTGCCTGAGCCCACGGGTTCGAGACCCGCCTGGGGCAGCGAGACCTCATCTCTACAATAAATCAAAAAATTAGCCGGGCGTGGTAGCACATGCCTGTAATTCCGACTACTCGGAAGGCTGAGGAAGAAGGATCGCTGGAGCCCAGCAGGTCGAGGCTGCGGTGGCCAGAAGCGGCCACTGCACTCCAGTCTGGGCGACAGAGTGAGACTCCAACTCAAAAAAAAAAAAAATTGTATCAATCAGGCAGGCTAGAGGTAGTAAAAGTGGTTATGCCACGACTAAAATATGCCGTGTCTATGCCATGACTAAAATAGCTTAGGCAATGGAATCTATCACCTGCAAAGAGTCATGCCGGGCTGGGAATGGATCTCTGTGGCAAAGCCCCTCCTGAAGGTGCTTGTCTTTAATTTTCTTAAACATGAGTGTACAAAGAACTCCTTGCTCCCAGGGTAACACAGGAGCCAAGAGCTTTTCTAATCTTCAGTTAAATATTATAATCCTATTCCCACTGCTTAGGCTCCCTTATTTAGGAAAAATTACAAGTGAATCAAACTACAATACAAAAATGCATAAAAACCACTATTGGTTTTGTTCTCAATAGTGGTTTAATATGAAGCTGCAGGAATAGAATCAGAAGACTCATATAACAGGTGTATTAGATTGAATCATTTCCCAATCATGACAAAAGCTGTTTCAGGACTAGTTTAGACTAAGCCAGCTCCAGACAAACTGTCTTAAAATGAGGTTAACTATGCTCTTTGCAAAATAACTGCTGGTTTGTGATAGGAACTATGGTATAATTTCCTCCATTCCATTCGTCTGTTAATAAAATTAAGTATTATATGCATTAACTGGGATGAAGATTTTTAGATACAATTAAACTATGGCCTGTGGTTAAAATAATACTTAGTTTTAGTCTCCAATAAACATGAATAAAAACCAATCTATACACCTGGGGGAAACAATTTAGCCAAAAAATGGGCTACCTGCAAAAGAACTGATAACTTCTCTAAGTAAACATTTCTTTCAACTACAGTCAACCTTCCAAGAGTTCCACATTTGCAGATTCAACCAACTGCAGCTCAAAAATATTTGAGGGGAAAAAAATCAATAAAAAATAATAACAACAAAAAACAGTACAAGTAAAAAATAACTATTTACATAGTATTAAGCATTATAAATAAATTAGAGATGATTTAAAGTATACAGGAGGATGTGCACGTATTGTAATGCAAATACTACACCATGTTATAAGGAGCTTGAGCATCCACTGATTCTGGCATCTGTGAGGGAGCAGTGGACCCCCTTAGGATACTGGAGGTACCGACCATATTGACTTGCTTGGAGTAAAATTGAATTAAAAACCCCTGGAAGCACTGACACCATATGCTGAGGGATTAAGGGCCCAAGGAGAATAGAATTACTAATTAAAGCTTTTTAAGGAAGGAATTGTGATATGCCAAGATAAAATTTTCACGCATCAAACATCTTGAGTATGCCAAAAAAAAAAGGTATTCAACCTTCACATAGTAAAGTTATGTATGTGAGAAATGGTCTGCCTTACCAATATTGGGACTTACTACCTTCACCTTCCCCCAGAAATAAAGCCTGGATGGAGGAGGCGGTATAGAATACAAAACAAATAAAATAATGTTGTTATGATTTTATAGAAATATATACATTTCCCAAACTGGCCATGATTGGATGAGATAAAGCCCTGAAAACAATAACCATGAGTGAAAAGAACATTCTCAAAAACATAATTTCTCAGAAAGTACCAAAAACAAAAATAGAAATCCACGTCACGTATGTAAATACAAAATTCTAAAAGAAAACATTAGCAAACAGAATTAGAAAGAACGTCAAAATATTAAAACCCAACAGAACACACTCCTAAAATGTCAGAATACTTAGATATCAACAAATCATGTAATATAACTGACCTCATTAACAAGTCAAAAGGAAAAAAATATTAATGAACAGTTAACAAATAAAAACATTCATTATTGATTAAAAACAACTACCACCACCTCGTATAGTTGGACAGTGTCCTACCGTAAATCAAACCAAAACCTATATCACAATTAATGGTAAGTCAGGAACAAAACTTTTCTATGACTGTTGTAACAAGTTACCATAAATAAACCTAGTAGCTTAAAACAACACAAAAGTTTTATTTTATAGTTTTTTAGTTGATAAACCCAAAATGTGTTTCACTAGGCTAAAATCTGATCCATTTTTTGGAGGCTCTATGGGAGAATCAGTTTCCTTGCCTTTCTGGTTTCTAGAGGCTATGTATATATATGTTCCTTGCAGGTGGCCAGCCCACTGCCTCCATCCATCTTCAAAGCCAACAATATCAGGCCAATTCCTTCTCATTATGTCATCTCTCTGGTTCTGTTTTCCAATTT
The DNA here is from genome assembly GCA_027257055.1 of Cephalopachus bancanus. Taxonomy (NCBI): domain Eukaryota; kingdom Metazoa; phylum Chordata; class Mammalia; order Primates; family Tarsiidae; genus Cephalopachus; species Cephalopachus bancanus. The sequence continues at coordinate 1,423,294 of JAPVLO010000230.1, read as the reverse complement.
CTTCTTCCATTTTTAAGGAACCTTTGGATTACACTGGGCTCAGTCAAATAATATAGGATATCTTAAAGTCAGTTGATTAGCAACCTTATTTCCATTTGTGACTTTAATTTCCTTTTGCCACATGCACTAACATATTCACAGGTTCCAGGGGCTACCTATAGGACCCAGGCATCTTTTGAGGGGGCTGATGGGAATAGCATTATTCTGCCTACCTCAGTATGCTATTGAAAAGTAAACAAATAAATGAATCTATGATGTAAAGTGTCAGATAAAAGATACTTCTTACTAAGAAGACATTTGAAAAAAATCAGTACTTATTCTAGGTTTTTAAAGTAACTCAATTACATATTTTCTGGATATACATTCTTCTATTCACCCAAAAGTCAACTATTAATCATAATTAACGAGGAAACACTGAAGTCATTCACATTAAAGTTAGAAATAAGATAAAAATACCACTATTGCTATCATTGTTGAGGAGATTAAAAAAAACTAAGAGATACAAACATTAGAAGGAAAAGAATGAAATTTTTACAATTTACAGATGATCTGTTGTTAAAACCAGAAAAATTCAAGAGAAATGCAGAAAAACTACTATATCAATAAGGCATTTCAGTTAGGTATTCAGATAGAAAATGAACATATAGAAATATTAGTTGCTTACATTCAACTACGTAATAACTGTGCTGTAAACCATGTTGAATTACTTTCAAATATGGCCTGCTGCCTGCTTTTGTAAATCACATTGTCCTGGAGCACAGCCACATTCATTCATAATTTATGTATTGTTTATGGTTGCTTTCGGGTTGCTTTCCAGTTGTTTTTGCAATACAGTGGTAGAGCCAAGATGCTGACAGCCCACAAAGACTATCTGATCCTTTACAGAAAAGTCTGTTGACTCCTGATTTAAACTAATAACAAACAGATGATATTTACAACCATATTTACAAGTGAAACAAAAAATGTAAAATGTCCAGGAATTAATAAAACTGAAGTATCCAAATGTCCAATTTTACCAAATAGAAAGTAGACCATGTTCTTGGCAGAAAGAATCAAGTTAAAGGTATTCCGTTGCTAAGTTTACCTATATATTTTATCTTTTGCATAATTCCAGTAAAAAGATCAACAGAAAATTTATTTATTCAAATGTTTATTTATTTAGAAATTCAAAGAGGTAACTAAAATTCATGTAAAATACCAGCAAGAAAAAAGAGAAAGTCTACAAATAAGAGGTAATGGATGTGAATTATCTTCAACAAATTTTTTTTTTTAATTTTTTTTAATTTTAAAATCACTTTTATTGAGCTAATTTTAACATTGCCTTAGCTGGGACAGCTGCCCCAAACAAAACAAAGCCATCCTGAGTGCCGGTCAACATTCTCAATGTCAGCCAGTACATCTTTATATTTGGAATATAGTTAAATTTTTGACATGACATAATCAAGCAAACAGCAGTGCACACTATATTGTTCAAAAAGACTTTATGTATTTAAAAAATCAATTTGCAGGTGGCCTCAGCTTTATCAACAATCTCATTGACACATTCTATACTTCATGCTCGCAAAAGAAAAAGTGCCCTAAAGCTAAGTCTAAGTTGTTTTTAGTTACTGACATTTATGAATACCATCCAGGATTATAAGAATTAAAGTTTAACATTTTACAATATAAGCGGCAATAAGTTACTGATATCTGCTGACAAATTCCACTCAAACTAAATACATCCTTGATACATTCAAAAAGACATTTTGTGAATTTTCATCTGCTAGTGTAAATGTGTTGCAGTGCAAAAGAAGTGACACCCTGACGGTTCCTGAGCTTTAGGAAATTAACAACCAGTTTCCAGCTGCTACTCTCAATTTGAAATAGGCTCTTTATTATATGAAGCCATGTCAAAACTATACAGTTGAGTTAGGCTTTTGGAGAACTGAAGAGACTGGTCAGAGTTACGGTGACTTAGGGTAATGAAAAAGTTTCCAAAGCAAAAGTATTTACAACACGACAAAGGATACTATGGACCTGCATGTAGTCCAAAGGCCAGAGAGAACCGTGGATCTCACAATGGCCCTTCTCTTTCAAAAATACAACACTGAAAGACTTCCTGGAAAGTGTTTAACATTAAATATACTGACCTGTAGTATATTACACATTTTAACACATTCTTCGATAATGCCCACTAAGAAGAAAGAGATGGATAAAAGATTTTAAAACTCAAGAAAACAAACAGGCTTTTAGGAATGTTTTCGCATGTGATTATGTCAGGGATCATTAGAACTCTCTGTACCCTCAAAGCTACAAAGACCGAGTTTCTACTTCAGTTTTTTCTTCTGCTTGTAGTACATCAGGGCCAACATGAACGACTGGGGGTCGCAGAATAACTTCAGGCCCTCCTCCATAGATAGACTGTAGAAAATTCCATGTTTCTTCAGAAATCTGGCCAGAATCTGCTCCTTGCCTGAGCATCACATTCCCACACTTGGCGACGGCGATCTTCGTGTTGTCGATGGGGCCTGGAGGATCTCCATCTTTACCCTTCACAAAACTTTCCCATTCTCGAAACCATTGCATACTGATGCAATAGAAAGTAGCCAGAGAGTCCTCCTCTTGGAATGCTCTGTTGAGCCGAATGAAAATTTCCAGTTCTGTTTTTCTTCTTTTTTCGATTTTCTCTGCCTCCATCTGGCACGTGTGACAGATGTACAGATGGTTGACAGCTGGCCCACCTCCATACCTGCTGTATAGGTTATCCCAAATGTTCTGAGGCAACATCAAAACCAGGTCTTCAATGTAACCGGCTTTTCTTGGAGGAACACCTCCATGAATACAAATAAAGTCATTATTTGAAATAGGGCCAGGTTCAGCAAAGGTCTTAAACTTATTTAGCCACTGTCGAGAAATATAGAACTGAAGGAGGCTTGGTTCCATGATATTCAACAAATTCGATATCCTTCGCCTCTCCTTCTGTGCCTCTTCACTGCTCTTCCTATAGAAAAGAACATAAGCTTCTACATTTTGTACAGTAGATTCTGAAACTTCAGTGACACTCTGATCATCAAATTCATACCAGAGATTATTTAAATTGTTTCGGCAGTAGGCTATGTAGTGGCCACTACTGGCAGTTCCATGATGACAAATGACTGACAAAAGGTCATACGTCACAATTTGAGCTGGACTGTCCTTCGCAAGAAATGGCTGCAGATCCAAGCCTTCTAGCGGGAATGAGACGTGGGTAGAGATTTTGCTTGAAAACATCAGTTCATGTCTGAATCTTTTAAGGTGGATGCATAAAATCTCAGGAAACTTCTGTACTTTACAGAACTTTACTCCATTCCTCAACTTCTTACATTTTTCACAACTGTACATATTGTCACCTTTTAGTTCATCTCTGGCAAAGAAGGCAGCAAGACAATCTTGCAAGGTTACTACTGGACCCCAAAACCAGCTAGGGACACAGGAGACAATAAACCTCTTCACGTACTCCATGAAAAAGGCGATCCAGCCCTGGGGGGCATAAGCTTTGCCACAGGACCCGGCCTTGACGATGGAAGTCGGGTGGCTCGTCGAATGCAGCTTGGCAAGGTCTTCCTTGCCAGGAATTGGCAAGGACAGATCCTGAAAGGTCTCGAGTGTCACAGAAACCCTGTCACAAGTCAGACACTGCACTGAACTAATGATTGTTCCATCGAATATGTCTGAAATAACACTTCTGTATTTCTTGTGCTGTTTTTTTCTTTTCGGAGATGTAGACAGAACTTTCTTGTGTGGGGGTGCCAATCCTGGCCACAAATTGCCTGATTTAGGAGGGCTTGCTGATAAATGTGGATTAACACCTTCATTTGATGGAAGGATCTGTGATGTAGATAGGTCATTCAAACGGACATCAGTGATATATTCTGCTCTGCTGTGTATCTGCACTTTGACAGTTTCCTGGTTGTTCAAGTCGACCGTCTCAGACAAAGAGTCTCAATCTTTATCTAAGTCTCCTTCAGAATTTGCTTTATTGATCTTATTGCACATCTTCTCTTTTTGCCAATCTTTGGACATTTCTGAATTGTTCTCTTCATCCTGAATTAACATTGTTGTTTCATTGTTATCTTCAGAAAAGCCTCTGGAGCCATTTTCATTTTCTGCTTTCTCACTGCTGCTACAAGATTCACAAGACTGGAAATCTACATCTGACGGGTTCTTGTCTTCCTCCATCATCTCCTCAGTGGTTATAGTTTGAGGATCTTCCTCGACTTCCATGACCTGCTCTTTCAGTTCTTCATGAAGCAGGTCCATTAAACATCGAAGGAATTCTTGAGCATCCTGCTGAGAATATCCCCTAAATGTTGGATTTACAGTTTTAATTCCTTGAAACAGATTAGTAGGCACAACAGATCCTGGCCTGCTTTTATGTCACAGTTCTGTCATTAGTTTCAGGTAACTTTTACAAATGGCTGGTTTCTTATCTGTTCGAGCTAGTCCTCCACAATCAAGAAAAAACTGTGTCAAAGGAAGGCAATTAGAAAGAGCCTGCAAAGCTGCGTTCATGTAACAAGCATTTCCAATATTTTTCAAACCTGTAAGACCTCTTGCCTTAAGCTCATCTTCCTCTCCCACTTCAGCTCATCTTCCTCTTCCACTTCTATGTCCAGATCATCAAAGACAGCAACCAGAGGAGTTTTCAGTATTGTATTACTAGGTATTTTAAAATCCCGGACACTGTTTTCTTGTGTTTGATGAGGCTGTCTTACATGCAGCAATGAAGGCTGAGTTCCTAATTTTCTATCCAAAAATACTTCTTTTGCAAGCATAACACCATACCTGAAGAGTGGTGAGGTTCACAGTTAGATAATGCTTTGTCTCCTGAGAATGTATGGTGCTATGATCTACTTGGGATTTGCCACAGCCAACATATGAACATTTATTCTCTAGGCATGCCCAAAGATTTGGTCCTCTGACTTTACAATCCTGACAAGTACCGTGAGATTTTTGTATCAAATCTTCTTTCGTTATTTCACCAACTGAATCCAAATGTGGACAATGACTCCAAAAAGTTGACATTTTGTTAGAAACGTGCTCCTGTTTCCCAAAGCTTTCAAAATGAGATAACACCTGTAGTTCCAGTTACTTGGAAGGATGAGGTGGAAAGATTGCTGAGCACAGCAGGTTGAGGCTGCGGTGGTCGGGAGCGTGCTACTGCCTTCCAGCCTGCACGGCGCCGCCGGGCCCACCGCGCAGCCCGCCCGTCCCAGCCCGCAGAGGCGCACGCCACCCGGGCCCCGCTCCGCCGCGCCTGGCTGGCCCGTCCCGCCTCTTCAACAAATTTTAAACCTATTATAAAAACCTGATGATTAACACATTGTGTTACTGATGCATGAACAGAAAGATTAGTAAAACACAGATGAAAACCGAGACCTTATATTAATAAGAATTTTGTACTATTTGATAAAGGTTACATCTTCAATATAATTGGTTAAAAGACAGGTCATTCAATAAATAGAAAAGGGAAAAATGGGTAGCTGTAATAACCAAATGAGTTAACAGATTTTTTAAAAAATGAAACCACAGCAACATAAGAATGATTCCTCTAGAAAAATTCTTTTGTAACTACAGAGTTCAAAGACATATATAACTGTAACATAGGATAAGCCATAAGAAGACTGATAAATTTGACCAGAAGTCAAAAAGTAAAAAACTAGAAAAAAAAGTATAACTTTAACCCAAAGAATTAGTTTCACAAACATATATAAAGACTTTAAGTCCCCAAGAAAAAGATACAAAGCTCTTCAGCCCTCTCTCCAGTGCATGGAAAAAGAATATAATACCAAAGAATTTAGAAAACAAATAAAATAATTCTTAAATATCCAATAAGATTTTTACCTACTTTCAGGAAGATAAATGTAAATTAAAGCTACACTGAGCTATCACTTCTCACATTATCAGACTCAAATATCTAAGTTTGATAACACACTATACTGATGAGGACATGAGGAAGACAGGTGCTTTCATACGTATCTGTGGAGTGTATATGGGTACTACCTCTATAAAGAACAATTTCACAACCTCAATTAGTACTATAAATAAACATATTCTCTGACTCGGTCATTCTACTTTTAGAAATTTAACCTATAGAAATATTCCCATGTGTACAAATGCAATATGTGTAGGCAGTTATTCACTGTAGCACTGTTTATAAAACAAATAACTTAAAACATCCATCATTAAATATTCATCAACAATGAACTTTTCATATAAATCATCCCTATCCAATAAGAGTATAGTAAGTCATAAAAAGAAAAGTCTTCAGATATGGAAACAGAAAGAGCTACAGTGTTAAGTGGTTAAAACAAGTTCAGAAGAGTACAGACTATGTTCGTGTCTGCTTATATATAAACTAGGATGCACTTGAAACAGATAACTTTCAGTGTTTGATGAAAAGAGATCTGTACCTGAGGGAAAGGGATGGGAGGGAGACCTTTTCATTTTTATGGATCACGCTCACCACAGGCTCGACTTCCTGACCTCAGGCGATCCTTCTGCATTAGTCTCTCAAGTAGTTGGAACTACAGGCATGTGCCATCACGCCTGGCTAATTTTTAAAAGTTTTTTGTAGAGACGAGGTCTCACTATGTTGCCCAGGCTGGTATTCTACTCCTGGGCTCAAGCAGTACTTTTACCACAGCCTCCCAGAGTGCTGGGATTACAGGTATGAGCCACTGCACCCAGCCTTGGAAATTGTTTAGTTGAAGAGTAAACATATGGTTATCCTACAACACAGCAATCTCACTCCAAAAGAAACAAGTGATTATGTTTAACAAAGACATGTAAAAATGTGCATAGTAGCTATATTCATAATATACCAAAACTGGAAGTGACCCCCCAAAAAAACCCACCTAACTGATACATACAACCACACTGACAGATCTCACATACCTTATGTTGAATACAAGAATCAAGATACAAAAAAACACAAACTGTATAAGAAATTTAAGAACAAGATCTAATATAGTTATGTATAATATAGTAAAACATAGACACACAAACATAGATGTATATATCTTTAAGAAGAGGTATATAAAGATACAAGTGTTAGCTACGGGGTTGGGGTACTGATTAAGAAGGGACTTGAGGAAATCTTTTGGGGTGATAGAAATGTTTCATATTTCAATAAGGAAGATGGTTACAAAGGTAACATGCATTCTGCAAAAAAATCAAGCCAGGCTCGGTGGCTCAGCCTGTAATCCCGTGCCTTTGGGAGGCTGAGGTGAGTGGATTGCCTGAGCCAGCGGGTTCGAGACCCGCCTGGGCAGCGAGACCTCATCTCTACAATAAATTAAAAAAATCAGCTGGACGTGGTAGCGTATGCCTGTAATTCCGGCTACTTGGAAGGCTGAGGCGGAAGGATCGCCGGAGGCCAGCAGGTCGAGGCTGCGGTGGCCGGGAGCGGCCACTGCACTCCAGTTTGGGCGACAGAGTGAGACTCCAAATCAAAAAAAATAATAATAATAATTCACAGATAAGAAATAATACCAATTTTATGCATATTCTTTCAGTAAACAGAGTATTTCCCAACTATGAAATATAAGCATAACCTTAATACTAAAATCCAACAGACATTACAAAAGAAAATGATAGATAAATATCCCTCATTAACTTAAATGCAAGAATTCTTTTTAAAATACAGCTAATTGAATATAAAAGAGATGATCTAAAACATAACGCAACATGACCAATAGACTTAAAGGTTAGTTTAACATCTGAAAAATAAATCAGCATAATTATATTAAGATAATAAGGGAAAAAGAGAAAATAATTATTTCAACAGACACATTTAAAATATGTGATTCAATTTAATATCAACTCGTGATAAAATTCTCAGCAAACTAAAATTCCAGAGGAATAATCTCAATCTGATAAAGGGCATCTATGAAAACTATACAGTTAATATATCTAATGGCAAAACGTTGAACATTAAGATGAGGCGAAGAGACAGAGGATACTAACTAATCTTACTTTATTTAACATTATGCTTGAGGTCCTAATCATGGCTAGAAAGAAGGCAAGTAAAAGTATAAAAGTCAGTAAGGATGATGAAGTATACTGTCTCTATTTGCAAATGACATGATTGTTTACACTGAAAATACCAAGAAATTTACAAGACTACTAAAACAATAATTGAATTTAGTAAGGTTGCAGGATGCAATGTTAATCAATCAAACTGTATTTTTTATACCAACAGTGAATAATTAGAAGCCAAAACTTTAAGAAATTCATTTTCTTCTAATGTTCTAAAGATTCAATGCAATCTCAATAATAATTTCAGCATATTTTTTGTAGAAACTAATAAAGTGCTTTTAAAATGCTGAAATGCAAATGATGTAGAAGAGTTAAACCAAATTTTAAAAAGAACAAAGTTGGAAGACTTAAGACATTACCTGATTTCAAAGAGTGTGGCATCAGCCAATAGGTGGACAGACATATCAATGGAATAGAATAAAGATTTAAGAAATAAATTCACACACCCAATTGATTTTCAACAAAGTGCCAAGGCCATTCAATGGAGGAAGGAAAAGACTTTTTAACAAACAACATGAAGGCAAATGAGTATCTTTACAAAAAAAAAAAGTTAACACCAACCATATCTCACATCATACACAAAAATTAATTCAAAATTTACATTCACATATCTAAATGTAAAGTCTAAAACTACAGAGAAAATTTTCCTCTAGGAGAAAATTTTTTTGCAAACTTAAGATTAGATTTACTATGTAAAACACAAAAGGCAGAATGATTAAAGTTTTTTATATAAAGAGGCTTTATTAAAACTTTTGTTCTTTGAAAGTCACTATTACGAAAAGTAAAAGGCAAGCCTCAGAATGAAATATTTGCTACAAACACATCTGACAAAGGATTTCAAATCTGAATATACAAAAACTTTTACAATTCAAAAACAATTCAGTTTCTTTTAATGGAGAGGAATCTTAAACAATACTTCATATATTAATTTGCTAGAGCTACTGCAAAGTACTACAAACTGGGTGGCTTAAACAACAGAAACTAATTGTCCCACAGTTGTGGAGGCTAGACATCTGAGATTAAGGTGATAGCATTGTTGGTTTCTTCTGAGGGCTGTGAAAAGAATCTGTCCCATACCTCTCTTCCTAGCTTCTAATGGCTTGCTGGCAATCTTTGGCACTCCTTTGGATTATAGGTTGTCCAATCTTTCCCTTCATCTTCACATGGCATTCTTGCTGTGTTATGTCTCTTTGTCCAAATTTCCCATTTTTATAAGCACACTAGTTATACTGGATTAGTGCCCAATGACATCATTTTAACTTGATTATCTTTGTAAAAAAACCTCTCCAAATAAGGTCACATTCTGAGATACTGGAGAGCAGGATTCTTAAAATTTCTTTTTTAGGGGGTTGGGGACAACACAATTCAACCAGTAACAGTTTACAAAAGAAGATACAAGAATGTCAAACATGAAATGATGCTCGACATCACAAGTCATCAAGGAAATACAAAATAAAACCAAAATGTGATACCCATTAAACCACTGCATACCCACTAAAATGGCTAAATTGGGCTCCATGGAGGCAGGTAAAGACAAGCATTAGTGAGAATATGGAGCAACTGGGATTTCTATACTGCTGCAATATGAATACAATCATTCTTACATCTAGGATACAAAAATAACCCCTAGATATTTATCAAATAGAGATAAAAATATATGCCCACATAAAAACCTGTACGTGAAGACTCATAACACCTTTATTCACAACAGCTATCAACTCTTAATGATACAAATGTCCATTAACAGATGTGAATAAACAAAATGTACAATGAATATACCTTTGCAATGAAAAGCAAATTACTGACACAAACAACAACCTTAATGAATCTCCAAAGGATTATAAGTTAAAGAAACCAAACACAAAAGTCTTACTATATACAATTTATACAAAATTTTTGAAAATGTAAAATAATTTAGTGAAAAAGCAGACCAGAGGTCCCTAGTGGGAAATGCAAAAGAGCACAAAGACTCTTTGGAAAAAGGGAAATATGTATCTTGATTGTGGAAGTGGTCTCACAGTGGTTTGCAGCTGTCCAAACTAACCAAACTGTACACTTAACATAAATACAGCTTACTGAATGTAAATTATACTTCAATAAAAAGGATTAAGTACTAAGTACCTATAAATCTGTTAGAAAAGATCCCATTCCCAACAGTAATAAAAATGAGAATCTGAATTATTGAAAAGGGTTCAATCTCCATAAAGAAAACTTCAAATTGTTCTTGAATAAAGGTCCAATATTTTAATAGTTTTAATTTTTCAAGAGAAAATAACCTGCAAAAATGTTTTTGCAATCAGAAGCTTTATTTGAGTGGGTGAGAGTACCTGTCAGAGTATTGATAATCATTGCCTGAAAATATAGCATATGCGAAGCCAAGAAAACTCGAGACCCACCTGGGCAGCAAGACCTCATCTCTACAATAAATCAAAAAATTAGCCGGGTGTGGTAGCGCGCACCTGTAGTTCCAGCTACTCGGAAGGCTGAGGTGGAAGGATCACCGGAGCCCAGCAGGTCGAGGCTGCAGTGGCCAGGAGCGGCCACGGCACTCCAGTCTGGGTGACAGAGTGAGACTCCAACTCAACAACAACAACAACAACAACAAAACTCTGAATTTAAAAGAGGCAACTGATTCTATCAAAGACAGAGAAGCATTAGAAGGCCTCAATCATTAAAAGTTTGACAACAGCACAAAAATAGACAAATCAATTGAACAGAACAATAGAACAGAGTCCTCAATACAGTAATTACGTCCCCTACATACAAACGAGTTCCATTCTGAGCGTGTTCATAAGTCCAACAAAGTTAGTCCAGATAGTCAACTAACACAATCAGCTATAGTACTGTACTGTCATAGGTTTATAATACTTTTCACACAAATAATACAAAAAAAATTTTTTTAAACTTTTTTTTGTTTTTTAATTTCAATAGCGTTGTGGGGGACACAGTTTTTGGTCTGGGCTTTGAATACCCACCACTCCCACCTGTCTGTATTGTACCCAAAAGGTGATTTTTTTTTTTTTGTCCTTCTACCCCTTCCCTTCTTCCTCCTCTGAGTCTCCAATGTCCATTACACCATTCTCTATGTCTTTGCATATCCTTAGTTTAGTGAGAACATGTGGTGTTTGGTTTTCTATTCCTAAGTTAGTTCACTTAGACTATGCTCTCCAATTCCATCCAGGTTGCTGCAAAAGACATTATTTCATTCTTTTTGACAGTTGAATAGTATTCCATAGTATATACCACAGTTTCATTATCCACTGATCGGTTGATAGGCATTTAGGTTGATTCCACATCTTTGCAATTGTGAAGTGAGCTTCGGGTGCAGGTGTCTTTTTTACAGAACAATCTCTGTTCCTTCGGGTAGATACCTACTAGTGGGATTGCTGGATCAAATGGTAGATCTACTTTTAGTTCTTTGAGTAATCTCTATACTGCTCTCTACAGAGGCTGTACTAATTTATACTCCCACTGACAGTGTTTAAGTGCTCCCTTTTCTCCACATTCATGCCAGCATCTATTGTTCTTTGATTTTTTTAAATAATGGGCATTCTAATTGGTGTTGTAGTTTTGATTTGTGAGGAAAACATTTTTAATCTTACACTACAGTATTCTGCAAAGTGCAGTATAGTATATATATAGCATTCCATAGTATATACGAATAACTTGCCAATAAATGGGACTAGGACAATTGGGTATCCACTTAAAAAATGAAATATGATTACTAGACTACATCAACAGCTACAGCACAACAGCTGGCACACAGGGGCTGGCATTGAATGAACAGGCAAGAAGAGTTACTGACTGGAGGAGAGAGAGGAGGTGGGAGATGGCAGAGCTGAAGGATAGTTAGCAACAGGAGACAGAGGGCAAGCTGCAATCTCACTCATGCCTGACACTGATGGCACAAGTTCTGGTTCCTCTCTGGATTCAATTCTATCTACCCTGTTGAAAAACACACGTTCACATCTTTAAAAATTCCCATCGTAGGGGACTTACTGTACAACCAAATAAATATGCAAATCTAAAAACTGTGGTAAGAATAATATTTTAGATCAGTAGGGGAATAACGAATTGATTACTGAATAGTGTTCGGTAAATGGCCATCTGAAAAAAAGTCAAGATTCTACAGCATAACTTAAAACAATTTTTTTAACATATTAGATTACAGACCTAAATATAAAGAACTGACACAAACATCTGAACAAAACATGGGTAAAATTATTTACATCCTTGGAATGGTGAAGGCTAGGAAACAACATCCAAAACAAACAAAAAAAAGACGAATAAATTCGAAACATAAAGTTTAGACTTCTGTATCACCCTTTAAAAAGAAAAATTCTATCAGTTTGAGGGAGGGAAAGGGTGAAGGCAGTGCTCAATTACATTACAAGAAGACCAGCTTTTTAACATACAATAAAATCTCACAAATCAATTTTTTTAAAAGGCAAAAGAAAAATGAGCAACAGACATGAACTAGTAGTTCATTTAAACCAGCTTGAACAGCACAGTGAGATCCTGTCTCTACAAAAAATTTAAAAATTAGCTGGGTGTGATAGTGAGTTCCTATACTCCTAGTTACTTGGCAGACTGAGGTAGAGGGACCATTTGAGCCCAGCAATTTAAGGTTATAGTGAGCTATGATTATGCCACTACACTCAAGTCTAAGTGACAAAGTGAGATCTTATCACTTTAAAAAAAAAAGAATTACAAATAGTCAATAAACAATGAAAAGATTTTTATCTTCCCCACTCATTTTTATCTGAGCTGTTTGATAAATGCCTAATAACAGTTTTGAAGAAGTTGTGGAAAAACAGGAACAATAATACAGATGGAAATATAAATGAGAGTAAGTTTTCTTGCTAACAATTTTAATACTATCAAAACTTAAAATACATATAACCGCGGACACAGGAATTTTTTATGATAGCAGAAAAACTGCCATTTTCCACAATTATATTATCATTTGTATAGAAAATACAAAATTATATATAAATACATAAATCAACTATTAGACCCGGTATTATTTTAAAGCAATAGTAATCAAGATAATGTTCATTGGTACAGATTTAGATAAACTGATGAGTGGAATAAAGAGTTCAGAAACATATGGGAATTTAGGACAGTACAAATCATTAGGAAAATAATTTGTCAATAAACGAAACTAAGACAATTGGGTATCCATTAAAAAAATGAAATGTGACTACTATACTACATCAAAACAAAAATTTATTTCAGGTAGATTAAATATCTGTGAAATCAAAACTATAAAATTTTTAGAAGACAATAGTGTATAAGAGATTATGACTTATTATGATTATGGCTATGGAAGGATATTACAAATAAGACATGAAATGTCAACCGGGCATGGTGGCTCATGCCTATAATCCCAGCACTTTGGGAAGCAGAGGTGAGAGGAATGCCTGAGCTCAGGGATTGGAGGCCAGCCTGGGCAACTTGGCGAGACTTCATCTCTACAATAAATCAAAAAAATTAGCCAGACATAGTGATGCACGCCTGTAGTTCCAGCTACTTGGAAGGCTGAGATGGAAGGATCGCCTAAGTCCAGCAGGTGGAGGCTGCAGTGGCTGTTAAGCATGCCACTGCACTCCAGCCTGGGTGACAAAGTGAGACTCCGACTCAAAATAAATAAATAAATAAAAGACATGAAATGTGTACATCTAAACAAAAAAGACTGATAATTGGACCTTAAAATTACCAAATTATTCTATTTATAAAAAGATTTATCACAAAGGGCTGAATGAGAAAGCCACAAGTCATGAAATCTCTAATAACTATAACCAAGATTACCCAGTGATTCAAAAATATACAAAATCAAACAATTTATTTATTGTTTAGGTTTTTTTTTTTTTTTTTTTAAAGTATGGACTATACCAAGCACAGATATCTGAATTATGATTACTGACTCAGGAAGTAATGTGATAGAATCTGGAGGAGAGCAAACAGAAAACTTCTCAGGAAATAGGTAGTATTCTTTTATTAATTTTAGTGTTATGCAGCAATTCTTTACACAGACATATTTCACACATATTAGTTTACATTTACTCAATATTTAATAAAAGCAATTTTACATAGCATGCATATCACTAAGAGACCACACTTTATTAAACTTTAACAATTTAGGGAGTTCACTGAATCCAATACCAGTTTATATGGGGAGGGGGCCACGGCGTATAAAAGCAATTCTAAATATTTGTAAGGATTGTTTTTCTATGATTGCTATTCTTTCTTAAGGTCTTCCATATAACAAAGAAGAAATTTACTTTTTAATATATGAATAACGTTCATTCTATCTGGAATAAATCATCATCCTTCAGACATCTCCCCTTAGTAGTCTTTGGTAGAGCTTTTTTATTAAGCTTTCACTGAATATAGTCAGGATAATTTTTAACTTTCTGTCTGCATTAAGTGATTCCCAAGATTATTTACAGGTTCAATAATTTGATAGTAGTACTTATGAGACTGAGTCACGTTGACAGGTATGACTTTTGATGATGAAAGCAAAGGGAAAAGGCACGTGGGGCAAAGTCTAAGGGAAGCTAGGAGCAAGCTTTCAGAATCCTCTCCCAGAGGAGTGTCACACAAGATTCCCCCTAATTCTCCCATCAATAAGTAGTGCCAACATATGCGAAATGCTGCCAACTAGTGAAGACTGTTAGAGACTCAGAGCTCAGAGTTTTCCCTGAGGGCTGGTGATACAGGCAACCTCTGCCTACTACATGACAAAATTTCAGACTCCCAGATGGAGGTGGTCAGCATAAACAATATTGTTTACACAAACAGTTTAGGCACAGTGGGCCATTCTTATTGTTGGTGGTAATCCTCCTGAATCTAAGTTCCTACACTTCAGCCAAGGGCCAGTCTCACAAGCAGGCCTTTTCAATTATAGCAGTTTAGGTTATGTTAACTCGTTTTTGCACACCACTATTAACTAATTCATGACCACTGACATGAATTTACATCATTCCAAATTCTGTTCCTGGTTGCTGCTGATATGAATTCACACCTATGCAAATCCTGTTTCTGAATGCTGCAACGTTGTCATATGTATGTGTCATATTTTGCTTGAAAATGCAGTCAGGCAAGGAGAAAGTTAACTGAGATAACTGATACTGACTGTGCAATGTTGTTATTGATTTACACAGTTGGTAAAAATTGCAAGTTGGTCATTATTCTGCTGCGATTAGTGTTGTATACTTGTAATATTTCAGGGTTTTCATATTTCAACATTAAAAATAATTTACCATAATTATGGAAAATGAAGAAATATATGCTGATGAGATTTCTGAGGTCAAAGGTGAATCCTATCAACTCATTAGTGATAGTGAGACAGACAGTGATGTAATGACACAATGTAAACCAAGAAATATAACGCAGATATTCTATGACAGTGAATCTAGTACTAGTGAGAATAAATCAGACATTGAAAGGACAAAATATTATTCAAAAAGAAACTTAGAAGTCTTTACTGGTAATCCAGATGTCAAGGTATTTCCAAATGATCCTCAACGTATAAATGAAGTTGTTGGACTTTTATCGGAGATGATTTTATAGAAATGATCGCAACTGAAACTAACAGGCATTACGATCAGATGCACCACCGATATAAACATCCAAAGAAATTTAAAAAGTGGAATAATACTACTGTCTGAGATGAAAAAATTTCTAGCATTAAATATTTTGATAGGGCAAGTGAAGAAAACCACAGTACATGATTACTGGACAACATGTCTGTTAATTGCGACACCTTTCTTTTCAAAAATAATGACAAGAAACAAGAAAACCTATAAATTTTATGGTTTTTGCATTTTTCCAAGGATGCAGTCAAATCCAAGCAGATGATGACAAAATTGAACCCGTAATAAATTATGTTTTAAACAAGTTAAACATTATGTACAAACCTAAACAAGAACTTTCCTTGGATGAATCCATGATACCTCATTGTGGAAGACCATCTTTTTGGGTTTATAATCTGAATAAAAATAGGGAAATACTGAAAAAGGTGACAATTTTAAAAAGACCATTCATTGGTCTTAATGACAGAAGTCTGTGGCAACCACCTTCAGAATTTTTTTATTTTCACCTGCTCTGAGTATTAAGAAAGTGAAAAATTTGCCGATTGCAAATGTGTTAATGACAAAGAGCAGAAAACAGAAAAAGGCGTAATTTTACAACTACAAACTGATCAAACTGAAAATAGAGAGCAGCACTATAGTTAATAATGATGGTGAATTTGACTATAAAATCTGAGACTACAAGTCTTCAGATGACAATATTCTAAATAAATTTGTCAAATTCAAGAATTATGAGTTAACAACTCAGGACAAAGAGTAAATGTGGCAATTTCATCCACTAATGATTAAACAAAACTTTATCATGCAATATTTTGTAACAAGAACTTGCACTATCTCAGTATCCTAAGCATTTATGTTACACCACTGTTTCATTTTTTATGTTTATTCATAATCTGAAAATTGACCACTGTTGAAAGTAAGTACGTATAAAAGAAGAATGGAAGGAAACCGGCGATACAAAGATGATAAACTTCACTGGGTTAATCATTCTAACTGCTGCTAATAAAGCAAAAATTGAAATGCTTTTCAATTATGGATCAAAGATGATGAATGTCCTCTTTACTTCAAATTATGATTCATCAAAGTTTGTAAAAGTATCATGCTTTGATGTCAAGTGAAAAAACGATTAAAATCTAGAATCAGTATGAATCAAATGGATATATAGTTCATGCTCATATAGGACACCTGATGAGTGATTAGTTACATTCAAAGGACACTGCACTGTTTGGGTATAAACATCTCCACAAACAAATGTGTTATATACATACAACAGAATACTACTCAATAATGAAAAGGGATTAACTATTAATACAGGCAATGACACAGAGGAATCTCAGAATTATCTGAAAGCAGTCAGATTTTAAAATAGGACATACTTCATGATTCTATTTATATAAAACTCTAGAAATGCAAAGTAACCTATAAAGATAAAAATCAAACCAATAGTAGTCTGGGGGAGATGAAGACAAGGAAGAACAGAAGGGAGGAAAGGACTGAAAAAAAGCTTGAGAAAACTTTTGAGAATAATGGATGCATTTACTATATTGACAATAGTGATGGTTTCACAGGTGTAGAAATATGTCAAAACTTATGAAATTGTACTCTTTTAATACGTGCAGTTTACCGTATGTCAATTATATCTCAATAAAGCTGATACAAAATTGGGTTTGTTATTGACAGAGGAGATAGTTACAGAAAAACTAGGCAGATAGACACTTGGTTCCCCGTAACAAAGTAGCAAACTTCCTGCAGGCCTCTCAGACTGACATAGTTGAGTCAGTAAACAAGCTCCTTACAAGCACTGCAGCCTAGGGCAAGAAAACACTAGGGGCCAGGACTGAAAAACAATCAATCTGCTGTCCACTAAGTATTGACCAATCAACTCACTATTAGGCCCCTACCCCCAGCTGATTGGTTCTTAGTACTGACTATCCAGCACAGCTAGTGCCAATCAATCAGCACACAGTTAGTGCTAGTCAATCAGCTCGGTCTTAGGGCTATATAAGCACCAGGTTTCAGCTCCAAATTGGCAACCTCCTTGGGTCCCCTCCTGCTCTGGGAGCTTTTCTGTCCTCTCAATAAATCCTGCTTTCCCACCTTCCGGGCTGTCCCTCATCCCTTCTTGATGTAAGACCCCAACTCAAAAAAACCCAAAAACAAACAAACAAAAAAACTATAGTTCTAAATGGATATAAGAGAATAAACAATAAACCATTTCTAGACATATTAGACTACTAGAAACTATTTACCAATACATGAAATAATTATTTACTTTAATTCATTCACTACAAGAGAATTGTTTTGTGATTTTTCCTGCCCCCACATCCAGCAGAAAAAGAAAGGAATTCAGCCAGGCTCGGTGGCTCAGCCTGTAATCCCGTGCCTTTGGGAGGCTGAGGTGAGTGGATTGCCTGAGCCCACGGGTTCGAGACCCGCCTGGGCAGGCGAGACCTCATCTCTACAATAAAATCAAAAAATTAGCCGGGCATGGTAGCGCACGCCTGTAATTCCGGCTACTCGGAAGGCTGAGGTGGAAAGATCGCCGGAGCCCAGCAGGTCGAGGCTGCGGTGGCTGGGAGCGGCCACTGCACTCCAGTCTGGGCAACAGAGTGAGACTCCAACTCAGGAAAAAAAAAAAAAAGAAAGGAATTCAGCAACCTAAAAGATCCGGGAGAAGTTAAAGTACCACAGTGATTGAAAAGTACTTTTTCTCCTTTGGAAAACATGCAGTCAATAAAAAAAAGGATTCAAAAGTAGAACAGTACTCTGAAGACACTGGTTCAATCCCATTCACAATAGCCACACACAGAAAATGAAATACCCCGGCATTTTACCAACCAGAGAAGTGAAAGACCTTTATAACGAAAACTACAAAACACTGCTCAAAGAACCCAAGAAGACACAAACAAGTGGAGAAATATTCCACGGTCATGGATAGGAAGAATCAACATTATTAAGTGTTGGGAGCCGGCCACGGAGGCCCACTGAGCGTTAGGAATCAGGAAGGGCCATTGACCCCAAGACCACCAGGATGCGTTCGGGAGCTATTGACCCCATTATCTCCCCCTTTCTACTCAGCACTAACCAGATTAAGCTCCTGTGAGCTCAAAACATAAAAACTCTGAGACCGGGACAAACACAAGCTGACTTTAGAAGCTCATTGCTCCCATTCCTCCACAAACTGCAGTTTTGGCTTTCACACAACTTACAATTCAAACTTGGGTCACATCTAAGAGCCTCAGTATTGGTCACAGGCTTCTGGTTCATGATCTTAGGATTTACTGAAGTTGAATAAGGTGTAAGTTGTAGAATATAGTTTTAGAAGACAGCCATTTTGTTGAAAGAATGAGGCTGGGTTACTTACAGGTAGCCCACTGTGAACTTTGGACTGGGCCACATTCCAAACATTCTGGGATGGGCCACTTTAGTTTGTAAAGTAAGTACTTAAGTCTCTATAGAATTGTTTAACTTGGTATTAGTACAAAAAGGGTTTATAGGCAATATGAAAAGGGTTTATAGGCAGTACGAAAAGGGCTTAAAGGCAGTCATGATTAAGGTTTCATGGATTAGGTTTAACATCTGTTATGGGATTATACCTGAAAGAGCATCTGGTGGGTGGGGAATGCCCCTCACACACCTGACTGTGTATAAAAGACCCGTTGTAATTCCCAATAAATGGCTTCTGCACTAGACAGGGGTCCAGTCTCTTTCTCTCTCTCTCTCTCTCTCTCTCTCTTTCTTCTTCCCCCCAGTCGCCGACGCCGTCTCCACCTCTGGGGTACCCTGAACCCAGCTGGAACTGGACTCCGGCAATTAAGATGCCCATCCTACCAAAGGCAATCTAGAGATTCAACACAATACCCATTAAATTACCAACATCGTTCCTATCAGACCTGGAAACAACAACATAGAAATTCACATGGAAATACAAATGACCACAAATACCCAAAACAATCCTCCTCAGCCAAATAAATAAATAAATAAAGTGGGAGGTATCACACTTCCAGACTCTAAACTTTATTACACAACTACAATAATCAAAACAGCAGGGTATTGGATAGACCAATGAAATAGTATAGAGATTCCAGAAGTAAAACCTCAATTTCTCAACCAACTCATCTTCGACAAAGCTTCCACCAACAACCACTGGGGAGAGGAGAACCTGTTCAGTAAATGGTGCTGGGGAAAATGGCTGACCACATGCAGATGATTGAAACAGGATCCCCAACTATCATCATACACAAAAATCAACTCTAAATGGATCAAAGACCTAAACGTAAAACCTCAAACTACAAAAACCTTAGAAAACCCAGGAGACACATGGGAATTGGAGTAGGCAACCAATTCCTGATCAAAACCCAGATGTCCATGCTACAAGACGTAAGCTAGAGAAGTGGGACCTCACTAAACTAACAAGCTTCCACAAAGCAAAAGAAAACATCAAGAAGAGAGGAGACAGCCCACAGAATGGGAAAAATATCTGCCAACTGTATTTCTGACAAAGGCCTAACATTCAGGATCTACAAGGAACTCAAACATGCTGAAAGGAAAAAAACAAACAGCCCCATTAAAAAGTGGGCAAAAGACATGAATAGACACTTCTCAAAAGAAGACGTATGGGTAGCCAACAGAAACATGAAAAGTGCTCAGCCTCACTAATCAGAGAAATGCAAATCAAAACCACATTGAGATACCTCCTAACCTCAGTAAGAATGGCCATCATTAATAAAACAAAAAGACAACAGATGCAGAGAAAAGGGAACACTCCTACACTGTTGGTAGGAATGCAAACTAGTTCAACTAGTTCAATATAGAAAACAGTTTGGTGATTTCTAAAAAAACTAGAAATTGACCCTCCATATGACCCAGCAATCCCTCCCCCCCACCCACCACCACTGGGAGTATACCCAGAGGAACTCACATTATTCTACCAAAATGATATCTGCACACGCATAAATGCAGCACTATCCACAGTAGCAAAAACATGGAACCAGCTGTGCTATCCATCAATATTGGACTGGATAAAAAAAATGTGGCATATACACTATGGAATATTACACAGCCATAAGGTAGGCCAAACCATATGGACTTCACAGCCATTTGGATGGATTTAGAGTCCATAATAATCAGTGTTCTATCACAAAAACAAAGAACTGAGTACCACATGTTCTCACTCATAACAATTATCATAATACTATAAGAAAGGGGTTGGTAGTGGTTGGAAACTGCCAGGGAAGGGGGAGTAAGGGACTGGCAGAAGTGGGAAACTGCTGGGTGGGGGGGGCATACCTCATCAAGAGCACCTACATAATTAACATTTGTATACCTAACTCTGTATTGTACCCTACATCTTTAAAATAAAAAATTTTGACAAAAACAAAAAGCAGACCCAGAATATTTACAATACAGTAAGAAAGGGATTGGCAGTAGTGGGACACTACCAAGGGATGGGGGTGGGGGGCACATAACATCAATAAGGGTACCTGATCTCAACCAGGCAAAGTGGAGATCAAAGGTAGGCCCAAACTTTACCTGTACAATGACCACTTGTATAACTAATCCTGAATTGTATCCCACATCTTTAAAATAAACGAATAAATATTAGTTTAATGTAAAAGTTTGGCAGTACAGCCAAGAGGAGGTACATTTCATCTTAGAAGAAAAATATAGAGGAAGGCTATGATTTTAACACTGAAAGCATTTTACCTTAATTACTGTTAAAAAATAATTCAAATCCAATTTTAATGAGCAGTCTGCTATTGGTCATTATTTATTACAGAGTATTTCTCAATATCAAATCTACTCTAAAACAGTATTCTTAAATAAGAATATTTTAACTTACCTATTAATGCTTTGAGAATTGGTTTCAAGGAAGTCTTGGGTATCATATGTAGGGGGACCACTCTGTAATAACATAAGGACACCCTGAATATGGCTCCAACCAGGTCTGGAGCCTGAGGGGCCCTGGGGATGGCCAACCAAGGATGTCCCCTTTCCCTCAGCTTCCATGCCAGGACATGCAGGTCATGCTGACATGACACCCCATTGTTACAAAAGGTCAGAGCCTACTGGCCACATCTTGCGCCATGCATAGTGAGTGTTCTTGCACTCCTTGAGGCAGTCGCCCCCCTGAATCAATGACCTTTAGTTCATTAAAATACTAAAAATCCCATCTCTAGAGAAAAATCACTGCCATTTTGTCTACATGCAAACTATGAAGAAGCATGTTTTCATACTCCTCCTGCACATTAGAAATCTTCTCCTTTTCACTCTTAACCCCACATTCTGCACTATGTAAAACACTATATAATCCATGTGCCTTTTATAATCAGGAGCAGTTCTTCCTGTCTAGCAGGCCACTCCTGGACCTTCCCTGTTAGTTCTTGAATAGAGCCCAGTCTCATCCATTGTCTCTGGGTCATTTCTTGAGTCTCTTGGACAGAGTGCCTTTCCTTTTGGGGTCTTTGGGAGTCTGGGACTACACCATGCAGTATCCTAAAGGACATGCTCCTTATACTTCAGTATGTACAGATATAGCTTTTTGCAATGTTTACTTCTGCTTCTGAAGGTTGGGGCAAAGAAGTCAACAGGAGAAAAGGATTAAAAATACAACAGAAATCAAATACTGAAAAAAAACTAGATTTAAATCTTTATGTAGCTATTTTACCAACTAGATGGGTGAGAAGAAACTCAATTATACTTTACTGCTTTATTTCAGCTAAATGGACACATACTTGATTAGTGATATCTAGTAACATCTCTAAATTAATCACACTTCAGTAAAAATACTGTACTTACTCATAAAGTCAGACAGTATAGGCTGCTTTGTCCAACACTACAATTTGTTTTCTTTGGTTTTGCACAATCATCCCTTGTGATCCATGGGGGACTGGTTCCAGACCGTCTGCAGATACCAAAATCTGAGAAGGCTCAAAAGTCCCTGATATAAAATGTTGTAGCATTTGCATATAATGAATGCACATCCTCCTGTATGTTTTAAGTCATCTCTAGATTACTTATATTACCTAATATAATGTCAATGCTATGTAAATAGCTGTTATACTGTACTGTTTAGGGAATAATGACAAGGAAAAAAATCTATATATATTCAGTACAATGTTTTTACTCAAATATTTTCAAGACACCATTGGTTGAATCCACAGATGTAAACCCCATGGACACAGAGGGCCAATTGTACTAGGTTCCCAACTCTCCCTTACTACTAGGAAAGTCCATGTGATGAAGTTTTAATCAACGAAATAAAGGTAGACACCAACTAGGTTTATAAACCACACAACTATCTCCTTTCCACCTCTCCTTCATGTCTTCATGAATAGAGCTGCAACAGGTATCTTTCAATGAAGTAAAGGCCATGAGAAGGACAGAGATGTCAGCAGCTGCCAGCTGTATACTTCCAAGCTGATTATAATGAGGGAGAAAATGCCCGTTTGATTAAAGCCACTGTTATTTTAGTATTTATTATTTGCAAACACGTTAAGCACGTGAGAGCTAAGTGAAGTAAATAGACCGTACTGTTCAGATCTATGCTGTAACACTTTTTCACCCAGGAATGGGACTAGTGAGTAATGGGGGCAATTATGTAACTGTAGGACAGTGCTCCTCAAACTTTTCCACCTAATGTCTTCTAACAGCAAAAAAACAAATAATTACATTGAGAATATGAAGAGATACAGCAAAAAGTTATAGCTAGATGAACAACAGTTCTTGAAAAAGCTTATCTTTTATCTTATATAAAGCCCACATAAACAATTACACTTATACAAATTACTCATACAAAATACACATTAACCCATTCAAATGCTGTCACAAGTTTCAATATGAAAATAAGATTTTAAAGTCTTTTTCTTATTTAAAACCATGTTCAAAAAATCGATATTATAGGATGTCTGCACCCACTGACACTATAGTTTTAGAAGCTATATTTCTGTATATAATCTTTTGTCTACACTATCTGCCATAAATGTCGAACATTTTGGAAAACAACCTTAAAAATGTTGTACACATAAGTTTTTAATACAAAAATAATCTACATTCTTCTCATTTCCCAAATAAAAATATGTAATGATTTCCTAAATTGCTAAAGTATAACTTAGACGTCCATTTAACTATTTTTAATTACCAAGTATGATCACACCAAGACACTTTCAATAAAATATTTTCTTCATTTTCCCACCAGGGGGCAACCAAGAACCTCAAATGGTATTCTGTAATGAATATAACAGCATTGTAAAAGTGGTTTAAAGGGGTGAAGGCTAGAGAAGGAATTCCAAGTTCACAGACACTACTAAACTAATTATGAATAATGGTAGGCTACTTCTTAAAATGAATTCTATAATAAGGATACTATTTTAAAAACATCTTATAGACTTCACAGGATGTTTGACTTGCCTAAATAAAAGAATGTTTTACAGTTATTAACTTTATAACATTATTTTTAAAATTTAACGTTTTCCTAAAACATCGTGTTGTATATTCCACATGAAAAAACAGGATTAACAAGGGAACACAAAAATGTTGCTTGAGCGATTTAAACAGTGCACATGAATCTTACAGTTTAATGACCAATATGCATGTTAAAACAAACTTGCTTAAAATCTGTTTCTAAAGGCAGTACTTTTTCTTGTACAACCATTTCCATCTTGTATTTCAGAAAATTTCTAAGCTCTCACTATAAAAGTAAGAATCCTCTGACACTACAAAGAATTTAAAGTAAAAGAAAAATAAAACAACACCTTGAGTGATCAGGAAGGTGCTCTATTCTTTAATAAGAGGTAAGATACTTTCAGACTAACATTTAGTCAACTAATATTGTGAGGCCTCTTCACATCATCAACTGAGAAGTTTTAGTTCCACAAAAATGAAAATAAAAGTCTCATTCAAAACAATACATCAGAATAAGTAACTATTCTCCAAATACTAAACTCATTAGAGAGCTCTTTCTGCTTTCAATTGGTTTTAAACCATATGTTGTTTGCTAATGCAGAAATGATGCAAAAACGCATGACTTCTTTATGCCAGTTAACTTTTTTTCTTTTTTTGAGTTGGAGTCTCACTCTGTCGCCCAGACTGGAGTGCAGTGGCCGCTCCCGGCCACTGCAGCCTCAACCTGCTGGGCTCCGGCGATCCTTCCGCCTCAGCCTTCCAAGTAGCCGGAACTACAGGCATGCGCTACCACGCCCGGCTGATTTTTTTATTTACTGTAGTGATGAGGTCTCGCTGCCCAGGCGGGTCTCGAACCCGCGGACTCAGGCAATCTACTCACCTCAGTCTCCCAAAGGCGCGGGATTACAGGCTGAGTCACCGAGCCCGGCTGCCAGTTAATATTTTATATAAAGATAACCATTCATATTTTTAAGGCAACTTTACATTCATTTTCTTTATATAAAACACATCACTAAATTAACAAAACCACCATTTCACTCACAGGGGGATAAGTAGGGTCATAGTTCTTTTGTTGTCTATTTTGTTTAAAAGCTTTCTTCCCTCTATACAATCTAAATATCAACTCAATTTAGTATCAAAATCACAAAGCCTATGGCATAAATTTAAATATTAAACCTGCAACCATCAATTTCTTCCATCAAAATGTCAGAAGGCATTTCCAGTCCTGCATATCAATGATGTTTCCTGCATATTTAAATCTCCAGAGTAGCAAAACATAAAAACCAAGTCAGTAATTAATCCTCATTAATGAAGAATGACAATATTTTACATGTAGCTTTCATAATAGCATGATCCTTTTCCATTACACCTTAACTATGCATACACCAGTCAGTTCTTTATCAGTATCAGACACACAAAGGACAAGGAATTCTAGCACATGAATTAAAGTCAGTCAAACCATCATAGTTACTTCTTTGATGAAATACTGTTGGATTTTAAAACCAAATTTTTAAAGGAAATATTATTCAAACCCACCCTACATCCAGCATTAAGGATATTATTGTGCTGTTAGTGCATGCTACTTTATAGTGGCATATCACTGGAGAAAAGCAATCCAAGTTGCTGGGGTTTTTATTTATTTAATTTTAAAGATGTGGGGTACAATCTAGGATTAGGTATACAAGTGATCATTGTACAGGTAAAGTTTGGGCCTATCTCTGGTCTCCACTTTGCCTGGTTTGAGATCAGGTACCTTTATTGATGGTATGTGCCCCTCCATCCCCACCCCAGCAGTTTCCAGCTACTGCCAAACTCTTCTTATGTATTATGGTAAATGTTCAGGGTTCACTTATGAGTGAGAACATATGGTCAATCCAAGTTTTTGATACTAGAAGACATACACATATTTCCAGGTCCAGAGCACTTCAATCAATCCAAGACTGAAATTCCAGAAAAATGCCTTGGTAAATGTTGCTTGTTGATCTAGTATTGTCTTGAACATTTCATCTAAATCCAAAGCATTCTTTTTGAAAGATCTATATTAAAATGTGGCATTCTTCCACTGTTTCCATCCACACAGCAGAGACTGGGTCGACATACTATGACTGGAATTAAAACGCAGTTTCGTTTTCTTATATAATAAAATAGCTTTTAAAAACTTATCCTCAAATTCCCAGAAGGAAAGTACTCATTCAGCACCACTTTGTCAGGGTCCAAAGCCTTGCTAATATCCTTAAAATTTAATCCGGTATGGGATTCACCATAATGAGTTCCACCTGCTGCAGTATAAGTGATACAGAGACCTGCTAATGTCCATCCTTATTGCCACAGCCCCTAGAGAAGGGCATAACAAGTGTTCAAGGGCTCCTGCACATTCCTGAACACATAACTGAGAATCCCCTTATCTCCACCTATACATTCCCACTAAGTAGCTTCAGGGATCCTTGACTTCCCTATAGACTATGTCCAAATCAACTGAAAGATACAAATCCCTATTTACTGCCTTTTTCTGAGTGGTGATAAGTTTGAATACTATAGTATCAATGTAATTCTAAGCCTTGTGATTTGTATAACTTCTGTGTAATGCACGATGTCTTAGGCCTTGTAAACTCCCTTTACTCTATGGCAAGCTTGAGTAACACTTCTGCTGGGCCCTACAA
The DNA here is from genome assembly GCA_027257055.1 of Cephalopachus bancanus. Taxonomy (NCBI): domain Eukaryota; kingdom Metazoa; phylum Chordata; class Mammalia; order Primates; family Tarsiidae; genus Cephalopachus; species Cephalopachus bancanus. The sequence goes on along the minus strand of JAPVLO010000230.1, from coordinate 1,396,578 downwards.
ACAAAAGCTATGAGATACCTCTGATACCTGGGCACCAGGAAGTCTGGAATGAAAAATGTCACTATTAATAAATGCTGAAACTCAAGTTCTATACAATGTGCTGCTGGTCACATGGCTAATGTATAGGTACTAACAACTCTGGACTTATAAAAGTGAACTGTAAAAGCCTAGAGGGTGAGCAGAACCATTTTAGAAAGACCTTGAGTCTGGCTCTGCTCCCTGGATTCGAACTCGAAATAAACTTCTTTCCATCTGTCCCTGCCCCTTGATTTCTTGGTATCAAGGGTGAGCCGCCAAGTGTTACTCGGACCATAACATAAGCACTACTACTTCATCAGAATAAGATACAACTGGAGTAGACCCACTGAGAGAGGAAATAGCCAGAGAAAGTCTAGGCAGGCAGACAGGGCGGATCCCCCAGTAACACTTCTGAACTTCCTGGTAACATGTAATGAACTTCCCACAGGCCTCTTGGGTTGATACACTGGTTGGTAAATCAAGCTCCCTACAAGCCTCTCAAGCTAGAGCTTAAGTACTCACTGCTGGGACAGAAAGACAACCAATCAGCTCACTGCCAAATGCCAACAAATCAACTCACCACTAGGCCCCTACCTCCTGTGGATTGGATTTTAGTGCTGACCAATCAGCACAACTACTGCCAACCAATCAGCTAACAGTTAGTGCTAGCCAAACGCCTTGATCTTAGGGCTTTATAAGCACTAGATTTCAGCTCCAAATCGGCAACCCCTTCCGGCCCCTTCCCATTGTGGAAACTTTTCTGTCCTCTCAATAAATCCTGCTTTCTCATTTTCAGGCCCTCATTCTTCCTGGGCATGAGACAAGAACCCTGACCTGAAGAGCAGCAGAAGATCACTGGAACTGAAGAACTGTGCACCCTGGAGGCTGGAGGTGGCTGAACCAGTATAGCTGCCAGCATAAGCCGAAACTCCGAAGCTGAGACACTTCTGGGGGCTGCAACACTCTCGAGGCTTGGCTTGCCAGCCCATTAGAGCCAACACTCCTGGGGCTAGGCTTGCCAGCCCACAGAACTAACACCCTCTGGGGCTTGGCTGGCTGACCCATGCAGCTGACACTTGAAGCTCAGGCTGACCTGAAAAATCGGTATCACCACTATATGCTCAAATATATGCTGGCCGCTTTGGAGTAAGGGCAAGATGTTGCAGCAAGGCACTCGTTATATGGCTCCCAGCCCAGAGCATGTTGTACATGATGCTTTATTACTATACCACTAAATGTTCTAGTGTGATTTAAAATATAGTTGTAATGGTACAAAGAGTACTTCAATGACTTGTACAGTTAGATTCCTGTCTCTAAACCATTCGAACAACAACAAAAAAATCAATTCTGGCAAAATTAAGCAGAATATTAACAAAAATAAACTTGGACAGTGAAAAGGTTCAATAAGATATTTTCTAATTCATCAAAATAACTGAAAAGCTGAAGAAATGTTACTGAACTGTTTTGATTATTTTATTTTATTTTGAGAAAGCAGAATTTATTAAGAGGACAGAAAAGCTCCCACAGTGGGAGGGGACCTGAAGGGGTTGCCTTGATTTTGACTAATATCTACATCAGGTGGAAAATTTAAAAGCAAAAAGTCAAACATTTTAATTCACTTACATGATTTACCCACTCTTCCTAAGATTATTTTCTATGCTTTGGCTTTTTAATCAACCCATTAGCAGAAAAGTTATCATTACCTAATTGCATCTAAATTAACAAAATTGAAAATGTCATTCCTAGAGTATTTCATATTTAAAATCTTGCACAGAAATGTTACATCTTATGTGGTAGCTTCACTATAATTAAAATGAATAACACTACCGAAACTTAAAAGTTGAATTAACCAATGCCAGCAAAAGGTTTTGTAATTATCTTTTCTTTCTTCCACTATATTTGGGGCATTCTAAGTACTAAATCTATACTGAAGTTAAGAAATGACCAGGACAGTTGCTAATGAAGACTGTCACATTATACAAAACTAAAATTATCAATTCAAATACTTTTACTCAAATGTCTTACTTCTCTATTTAATAAGTAAAGCTTTTTTGGGGGAAAAGATACACTACACTTTGCTATATACCAGAGACAGCAAGTCAAAAGATAAGAATTCCCTTGTCACAAACCACTGCTCTAATATCAAGCCTGTCCAAGGACACTTTTAATTCTAACTTTCTACACAATTCCCTATTCTGTTCTACTCCTACTTAGGCAATTTTATAAGGGGAGGAGAGAGAAGGAGAAAAGACTAGATTAAATTTCTAAAACAGTATAGGAAAAAACTGGTTTTCCAATCTAATTACCCTAACAGGTAAATAACTGAAAAAAAAAAAAAATCACATGAACCTTGTGAGACTTGAAAAGTTCAAATGTCAACTATAACAAGGGCAAGAAAATGTAAACTGTGCTTCTCAAAAGACTTTATATTTAAAAACATTTGCAAGCTAGGTGCAGTGGCCCACACTTGTAATTCCAGCACCTAGGGAGGCCTAAATGGGAGGATCTCTTGAGGCCAGGAATTTGAGACAAACCAAGGCAATACTGCAAGCATCTCACCAAAAAATATAAACAAACACATATTTAATAAATCAGAACTATAGTTATTAAGCTGTGGTTCCCAGGCTATTTCAATGCACTGCCTCAGGGGCCCAACCAATGTTTTCTTTTTAATTTTAAAACCTCCATTTTCAAGGTTTTAAACATTTTAATTTTAAAAATCCAGAAGCACAAATATGTAAGAAGTTTTAATACTGGTATTTATCTATAACAATTTATTTGTCAATAATACCAAGTAAACTCATTTTGTGCACATGTGGGATTTGTCTCACCGATCATGCAGGTTGTATGTACTGGACTGTAATAAAATTCAGTTCTGTGCATGTCTGTGCACGTCTGTTCACCTAAAACTATATAAGCAAGTACATTATTTAACATGTGTCTAACAGAATAAAATGTCAGGCAAAGTTCAAGCACATCTATTCAACCTATACCCACAACACAGAGTCTGGCCTAATGAGTTGGTTGCACAATAAATATGAACATGTAATATATTCAATTACAATAATATTGTGCTTGATTCAATAATTACTAGAAATTTATGAGTAGTTCTTGATTTTTTTAATGAAATGAATGAATGAGTTCAATCATAAATTTCAGGTCAAATTGACCATACTTTAAACTGCAGAGAGTATAGAAAATGTGAATTTGATTGTTTTGAAACTTTGAGTGGATCTGACAGACTAGCATTGAAGTCTCTTAGAATGTTTTATTTTTTAATAACTTGGTTTAACAAATCAATATTATAAGTATATTATGCCCAATAATGACAAACTGCTTAAGAAACTCTATTTGTAAAAGTAATAATTAACAAGAAAACAGTCATTTTTATTAATAGCAGTTGTCATTTAATAATTATCTACTACCTGTCAGGCATTGTGCAAAGTACTTACATGTGTTAAGAAAATTATAAAAACCTTTTTTTAAAAAGGCAAAAAAAAATTAGAAGCGCATTCATTGTTGTATAGGGACAAAGGCCATTCAAGGTTACCCAAAGTGATGGTTCTCAACATGGAACAATTTTGACGCCCCCAGGGGACTTTTGGCCACAGACACTGCCAAAAGGGTCTATGGTAGAAGGGTCTACTGGCATCTGGGAGTAGAAGCCAGGCATCCTGCTAAACATCATACAGTGCACAGGTCAGCTACCCGACAACAAATACTGATCTAGCCAAAAATCAATAGAGCCCAGTTTGAGATACCATAATTTAGAGGAATATACTTCAATACAGTATTTACTGCTAATTAAAAGTCCCAGATTGCCGGGCTCAGTGGCTCAGCCTGTAATCCCACGCCTTGGGAGGCTGAGGTGAGTGGATTGCCTGAGCCCGCGCGTTCGAGACCCGCCTGGGCAACTTGTTGAGACCTCATCTCTACAATAAATCAAAAAATTAGCTGGGTGTGGTAGCACGCGCCTGTAGTTCCAGCTACTTGGAAGGCTGAGGCGGAAGGATCGCCAGAGACCAGCAGGTCGAGGCTGCAGTGGCCGGGAGCGTCCACTGCACTCCAGTCTGGGCGACAGAGTGAGACTCCAACTCAAAAAAAAAAAAAAAAAAAAGTCCCAGACTGAATGAAGCTATATATTAACAATGTAGATTTTCTTTCAGTAGAGAAGCAAATACTTTTTGCCCAGTTGAAAAGATAACCACAATGATTAAGTTCATGCCTTGCTGGGTATTAACCGGTTTCTTATCTAACTCAGCAATCTTATGTTAACATTGCCTATAAATATCTAGATTCACAAATGCACTCTTGGCTGGTTTAAAATCTGTTTCACTCATTAATAAATGAGTGGAATACAATCTATGACACATGTTCGTTCTATGTTTGCCTAAGTTCAAAATGACTGCTTTTTAAAAAAATTATACTTTAACATACATAATTACCTTATTTCATCCAAATATGTCATGAGGTAAAAATTATTATAATGTCGATCCGCTAAATGAAGAACTCAAGGCTTGGAGAGGTTATATAATTTATCCATAGTGTTACAGTTAGAAGAAATGGGAATCATGTCTTACTACAAAGCTCACTTTCAACAATTAACAGATGAAGTAATAGTTAGATATTTAATGAGTCAAATCCGAAGTCCTTACTATACTTTCTAACTGCTAGAATGACAATTACGGTTATAAGGCAAGCTTTGAAACAGTTATCAGTTACTTATCTGTTTAAGCGGGCTTTTTCTCATTATTGTATAACAAAATTAGAAAGAAAGATGCTGAGACTAATAATATTAAAGTTCCATGTTTAAGATTTCACTTTTAATTGAAATCTTATAGAAAGTTAAAACACAAGAGGAACATCCAGTCAAACTCGTTCACCTATCACATTAACAAGAGATTGAAGAGTACAATACAGTGGAAAAATTAGATTTAAACTAATCATGAAAACATCAATTATATAATAACTCATTACCAAAAATGCTGAGTTATTAAACTGTTATCACAAAATGAGGGAAGCTAACGCATTTCTCTTATTAAGTTCATGAGAAAAACTAAACTTGTACACAAGCAGCCCTTAAATGAGCACTGTTATGCATTTTTAAGATTCCTAGATGATTTCAACATGTCACTATACCCCATTCCATTTACTTTAAAAACATTAAGATAGACCTATCAAATATAGCATTCTGTACCAAGGCCAGTACTAGCCTCTCTTACACAAACAACTGTAATTCTCACAGAGAACTTAGGTAAGATCACAAAGAAATGCTGTATCTAAAAATCAGAACCTTAAATCTTAAATATTATCTGAATGTATTTCTCACATTTGTCATAAAACAACAACAGTATCTGCCAAGATACAGGAGTATTGTCCAGGTCTCTTCCCATTGCTTTGCATGTGATAAGCTATTTAGTAATTTTAATGCTAAGTAAATTAAGTTATAGCATATAATTAGTTAATGTAATACCTGAGTCTCTATGTATTTAACAGCTCAAACACGAAGAATTTATAAATATTCACTGATAATCTCAGCATCAGAAACTATCCCCAACAGAAGCTCCTAATAATTCTTACTGTAACAAAAATGCAGTTGGAGCACAATGCTGTAACAGAACCATACGGGATTCAAATGGTTAATGGAATTATAGAAACACTTTTTCTTAAGTCACATAAATAATTAATAGTGGACGAGCTCTGTGACTCAGCCTGTAATCCCAGCACTTATGGAGGTTGGGGCAAATGGACTGCCTGAGCCCATAGGTTCGAGACCAGCCCAGGCAACTTGGCGAGACCTCGTCTCTACAATAATAAAAAATTAGTTGGGCATGGTACCGCATGCCTGCAGTTCCAGCTGAGGCAGAAGGATTGCCAGAGCCCAGCAGATCGACATGGGGTGGCTGTGAGTGTGCCACTGCACTCCAGCCTGGGCGACAGAGTGAGACTTCAACTCAAAATAATAATAATAATAATTAATGCTATGGTCTTGCTTATTAGCTTTCTTTTATAAACAGCGGGAATATAGCAATTATGTTACATATCTATGAATTTTCTATAAATTTTTCTGGCAAAGCATAGCCCAAAATAATGTGAACATTTCTTTTATAAATAGGCTTAAAAAGCTGATTTACCAAAAGTACTAAGCACATTTTACTTTGATTAAAAGTACTAAAGAGCTTTCTGTCAAATAAAATGTTGAATAATGAAAATCAAAACTAATGTCAAATCAAACCTTGATCTGATTTCAACTAACCACAGAATGTCAGCTGCTTTCACAGTTGAAGACAGCCAATTAGAAAAAACGAACAAATTAAACAGTGACTACATACAATTTCAAATAATGGGGCAAATCTGTATGATACCAACTGTACATGAAACCTCAACATACATGGTCAAAATGGAGAGAGCCTACTAGTAGAATTCCAGGAGTACCAACAAATTAATGCAAACAACTTGCTCTGTGCGTAGAAGTATTATTTAGAAAGCCATTCTAAAAGAAAACCTAGCACCATCTTAATCAAGCTAATTTTTCAGCACAAGAAAAAAAGCTTGCCATTCTACTCTGAGTGGTACTGTTTTGTCGATCATAGTAATGGGCAATAAAAATGTGTAAGAAGAGCCATGCTAATGATACTGCTCACGGTAGCAAAAAAGAAAAGTTGCTATTTTAGGAAAAGGCAGAACTGGGCTCAGTATTACTTAGGTTTATAGCTATATACTTAAATAAATTCACAGATCTTTTGGTTTGAACCTTAAAACTTAACTCAGTCTAAATAAGATGGTACCTTTGAGCACATTTTAAAAATACTGCTGTGTTACAGTGGCACATCAGCTCTTCCTGTGCCCAGGAGGCTGCTCTGAGTCCAGGGGCATCTGCTCTTTGCCAAGTGAGGCTGTGGGCCTATTGCTGAACAGCAGGTCTCCATGTGGAGGACAGGTCTGGCTTATCTCAGCCTGGTGTGAGCGCTGCCCAGTCACTTCCTAGTGATGAGACCTAGCTGAACCTTACCCTCTGTTTCCTGGTTCTGTCAAGGGAGGGTTACTGACTACCACGGAAGACTTTGTTGAGAGTGACATAATAAATGCAAGTGACCTACCCTCCCCCCAAAAAAAATTCACAGAGAAAACAAAACTTTGTTATTATGAGTCTGAAACTATAACCTACCAAATCTATATCTTTAGTGTTTATCAGAATCAAGTAATGTGGTCTGCAGGCACTTCATGAATATTTGTTCAACAAATGATATTAATAAATCATCTTCCATAGTTCTCATTTAAGGCTATATGATATGTAATGAACAGTTGATCCTAAAGATACCACCTATCTAAGGGAAAAAAACCATGAAAACATTCTTTATACCAAAAGAAACATCTATTTGGGAAGTACCAAATATTTCAGTAGATGTAGAAAAAAAATGCGACAAAATCCAACAATCATTTGTAATAAAAATTCTTACAAACTTGTTAAGATTTTCTTTAAAGATATAGTCTGAATTTACAGATGAAAATTATGTACATTTTAATATATTTTTGTACTTTACAATGAACATACATTACTTTTACATCCTTCATCAGAGAATTTTTTTTTTATTTAAAGAAACTCCTAAAATAGTTTATACTCCAGAGAAAGTCATCCTAAATATATGATGAAATAAAACAGGATCTAAACAAAATATGAAAAACTTCTGTGTCAGGACACAAAGAAGTTAACTAGTACAGAACTTTATCTTTTGTCTTAAACAACTAGAAAACTAGAAAAACTACGTGTCACAACAGTTTTCAGACACTGGACAACAAGCAATAAAGGACTATGATACCTGAGAGAAGGAAAATAAATGAATCGAGTTCTACTATCTTTCTGACTTTCTGCCTAGAGGCAATTTTTGGAACTTGGCATACACACAATAGAGAACTCCAAGCAAACACAGCCATCTACTGGGTTGAAGAGATCAAGCCTCGTGTTCAAAGAGGCTGAAGCATTGGAATTTGCAAGACAGAATAGCAGAAAGGAGAAACTTATGTAGGAAAAATGCTCAAGAAGCTAATATTCTTTGAAACTTTAGTGTGAACATCAATCTACACATGAGAGGTATAAAACTCAACAAGGCCATGCAAAGAAGAACAAGTGAGTTTAAGCTGAAGTATTAAAACCTATACAGGCAGTGGAGAGACCACAATAAACACTTGCAGAAATCAGTAGACACTCCTAAACAGTTAAGTCTTAATTAGACTTAATGAAAAGGTTACTCCAGACCTAACTTTTGAAAAGCCTAAAAACAAGTCTTGAAAGGATCAGGATCAATCTTATCTGCAGCTGACATAATTGCCTGACAAAACAAACACGAGTACTCTACTGTAAACAATACTTAGGAACATTCAAAAATACAATGTCTAACATCCATGAAAAATCACTAAACATGCAAAGCAGAAAACTGACCCACCAGGAGGAAAACCAGTAAACAGAAACAGATCAAAAAATGCAAGTAAAAATTGGAAACACTTTTATAAAACTGCAAGTATGCTTAAGGATTTAAAGGAAAGCATGAACATCATGACTTAAAGTGCTAAGAGAAAAATAATCTGTCAGTTCAAGATTCTATATTCATGAAAAATATTACTCAAAAGTAAAGGCAAAATACTTTTTCAGGTAAACAAAAGATGATAGAACGCAACACCTAAAGAAATGTCTTTCAAGAAACATTAAAGTTCTGCATGCTGAAAAAAGTACAAGATGATCTACAAGATAAAGATCATCAAAAATGGTAAATACTTGAGTGAGCAATAAAAACTTTATTTCTAATTTTTAAATTTTTTAAAAAGATAATTCTGCAAAACTATAAATTATCAGAATTTAGGAAAAAATCAACATGACCTTGGGAATAATAATAATAATTTTTCAGATATAACACCGAAAGCATGACTAATGAAAGAAAACCTTGACAAACTGGACTTCATTAACACTAAAAGCTTCTGTTTTGCAAAAGAAAACTGATTAGAGAACAAAAAGGCAAGCCACAGACTGGGAAAAAATATTTGCAAAACATATCTGGTTAAAGGTCTAGTAACCAAAATATACAAAGTACTCTTAAAATTCAATAATATGAAAACAAAAAAACCCAATAAACAGGCAAAACAGTGAACAGAAACTTTTAAAGATGGCCAAAAAAAAAAAGCATATAAAAAGATGCTCAACATCATGTGTCATTAGGAAATTTTAAAATACAACAGTGAAATGCTACACACCTATTAGAATGACTAACATCTAAAATGCTGACAATACCAAATACGCTAGCAGCAAGGAAGAGCAACAGAACTCTCATTTGTTGCTGGTAGGAACGTAAAGTGGTATGGCCACTTGGGAAGACAGTTTGGCAGTCTCTTACAAACTAAACATACACACAACCATATGCTCTAGCAATCACATGCTCCTTGGTATACAGTATATGATATCCTATATCATATACAAAGGGGACCCCCCAAAAAAACCCAAGTTACTCTTTTTTGGAGGGTATACTTGTAGTACAGGCTTCCCCTGCTAGGTAAACGTTCTAGGAACCCATCGGCATCAGTGTGCCCACACTGCACAGAGTGCACAGTTTTGACCAAAAAACAGCATGACCCCCATGCCCCACCCTCCCTGTTCACTTAATCTCACCCCAAAGACTTTTTCTGTTTCCTCGGATGAAGAAAGTCCTCAAAGGGAAACTTTTGCCACTGTAGATGAGGTGAAAAAAAAAAATGGCAGAAGCAGTAAAAGGCATCAAAACTGATGAGTTCAAAAAGGGTTTTGAGCAGTGGAAAAAGCATCTCGGTAGGTGTAGTGCATCAAATGAATATTCTGAAGATGACTGAAGTTTAAACATGTAAGAATAAATACATAATTTTTATAAATAAATTCCAAGTTTTTTGGGGTCTCTTCTTATACTATGAAAAGTCAAAACTATGGAGACAGAAAAAAGATCACTGTTTGCCAAGGGTCCCAGGGAGAGGAGGAAGAGATGAACAGATGAAGTACTGTGAATTTTTAAGGTTAATGAAACATGTCATCATACGTTTTCAAAACCTCCAGGATACACAACACAAAGAGTGAAAACCCTAATGAATCCTAAATGAAACCTAAATTATGGACTTCAGTTAATAAAAATGTACCAATTATAGTACTGTACTTTGTGCTCAATTCTTCCGTAAACCTGAAGATGCTCTAAGAAATAAAGTCTACAGGCTAGGCATGGTGGCTCACACCTATAATCCTAGAACTTTGGGAGGCAGAGGTGGGAGGACTGCTTGAGCCCAAGACTTCAAGACCAGCCAGGGACACACAGCAAGTCCTTGTCTCTATAAAAACAAAACACAAAACAGAAAATTAGCCAGGTATGGTGGTATGCACCTGGAGTCCCAGCTGCTCGGAAGGATGAGGCAGTAAGATCACTTGAGCCCAGAAGGTCAAGGCTGCAGTGAGCATTGATCGTGCCACTCACTCTGGCCTGGGCTACAGGGTAAAACTCCAACTCAAAAAAAAAAAAGTCTATAAATTTAAATAGAAAAAGATAATGCTCTGTCAGCAAAAATAATAATAATGGTTTACAATATACATAGAAGATGTATGACAAAAGTAGCACAAAGGAAAGGAGGGGGAAATGGAAGTATTGTTGTAAGGTTCTAACATGATATGTCAAGGATGCCATATTTGAAGACAGTCTATGATAAGGTAAAGATGAATACTGTGAATCCTAAACTCTAGGGTCTGGAATAACTACTCGAAGGATAAAGTAAAGAGTTATAGGTAAATAAGCCAATAGGCTGAGTGCAGTGGCTCATGCCTGTAATCCCACCACTTTGGGAGACTCAGGCTTGAGCCCAGGAGTTTGAGATGAGCCTGGGCAACATAGTGAGACTTCATCTCTATTTTAAAAAAATACAAAAACTAGCCAGGTGTAGTGGTGTGTGCCTACTACAGTACTAGCTACTTGGGAGGCTGAGGCAGAAGAATTGCTTGAGCCCAGTAGGTCAAGGCTGTGGTGAGCTGGAATCACACCACTGCATTCCATTCTGGGCAACAGAGTGAGACCGTGTCTCAAATAATACGTACATACATACATACATACAATACATACACAAGCCAGCCAGCCAATAGTTGGTGATAAAATAGAATTATTAAAAATCGCTCAATGCAAAAGAAAGCAGTAAAAAGAAACAGAAAAATAAGTAGGACAAATAGAAAAAAATAGCAAAATGGTAGATTTAAAAAGAACTATACTGATAATAACATTAAATGTAAATTGCCTATATGTGTCTATCAAATGGGACAAAGTAATACCAAAAGATTCATTCTAATATACTTAATTGCAATAATCATGTGAATATATCTTACTATGTAAATCAATGTTTTACTGAAGGACAAACACTCAAAGCTATACATTTGGTCCCTAAATTATATTTTCCAAATGCCAGACTGCCAAAATTTTACAATATTTAGGCTTTTTAAAAAACATATTAGGCTTTTATAAATATTAAGCTTTTACTAATGTACCCAAAAGGCACTAATTCATATAATTTTTACTTCCATATGGATTTGTACAATAAAGTAAACAATTACAAAGTATAATAAACACTAAAAAGGAAACAGCGTGTGGTCAAATAGAGTGGGGAAGATTTTACTTAGAAAAGGCCTCTTTGAGGAAGCATCATTTAGACTGAGATCTAAACAGAAGGAGACAGATAAAAAATTGAGAAGAACTTTCAGGCAGTAGGAGCACCTAACCCCCAAATCTTGAAACTTTAGCATATGAGAGAATAACCAGTATAGCTAGAAAAGAGTCAACCTGAAGAAAGGTAGTCAGGGTCTAGCTCATTCAAGATCTAACACTTCAAAATAAGCATAAGTTTGGATTTTATTCTAAATAAGAGGATTCTAAGCAAGGAAGAGATGAGAATCTGATTTACGTAATTTTCCACACTGATATACATGGAAAATGGGTTAAACACAGGCAATAGTGGAAATAGAGAGATCAACTATTAGGATCTTGAATCCATATAAGAAATATACTGGTTTAGACAAAGGTGCTAATAGTGTCAATGGTAACACAACACTGAGCTTATAAAGGTATATGAGAGAAGACTTACTGAGGAAGTGAATATCAGGATAAAATAAAGAAAACAAAGATGACTTTCAGGTTTTCTAGCTTGAGAAACACAGTGCTATATGGAAGCAATGGAAAAGATATTGGAAACTTTACATTTAAAATACCATTTGACAGGCAAATAAGATACTTAATATTAAATCTAGGAAAGACACCTAAAGATATAAACTTGGGAGTCATCAATATATATAATAGTTATAAATGAGATTGCCCTTAGTGATAAATAACAGAAAAAGAGCAAGGTTAGAATCCTAGGAAACACTAAATTATATACAAGGTAGAAGAAAACTGAGAAAAGCTAATGAACCAATAAGGTTAGAAAGCCAAGACCATATTATCTGATAAATCAAGAGAGGATGCATATTTCAAGAAAAACAAGGTGGTCAATTACAGAAAATGCTTTTAAAAGGTTAGAGACTAGGAGAGAAATGTGTCCATTATATTTCACAACAGAAAGGCTGTTGATAGCCTTGAGAAAGGCAATTTGTTTCTTCCTAAGCAATGTTAGTGGAGACCACTTGGGGAACTGGATCTCCCACTCTGTTTCAACAGGAGTGAAGAATATCCTTCCTCAGGTGTGGAAGATGGCATTGTGGGAAATCTGGACTTCTAACTCAACTAAGCAGTAAGGGGGCAATGCCCTAACTTCTACTGCCAGAGTAGTGTCAGATAAAGTCAGCTAAAACACCAGGTTTAAATAAGATCTAGAGACTTATAATACATGTCCAAGTTTCAACTGAAAATCGACTGTAATACTAAAAGCCAAATGAAATGCAGGAAATGAAAACAGTCAATCAACAGATGATACCACCAAGATGCCTGAGATGTTAGAATTAACTGATAGAGTTTAAAGCAGCCATCATAAAAATGATTAAATAAGCAATTACAAATACACATAAAACAAATAACAGAAAATCTCAGTTAAGAAACAGAAAATGTGAGCAAAGAAATAGAAGCTATAAAGAACTAAATGAAAAAGAAAGAACTAAATACAGTAACCAAAATGAAATAACCAATCTGAACAAAGGAAAAAGACTGAAGAAAAGTAAACAAGACCCAACGAGTGTTAATAGATTTGAAAAGATAGCTATTAAATGCACTAACATGTCCGACCACAAATGGATGAAGTTAGAAATCAATAACTGAAAGAAAACTGGAAAATTCACAAATTTGTAAAAATTAAATTGCATACTCTTAAACAACCAATGGATCAAAGAAGAAATCACTAAGGAAATTACAAAATACTTATAGATGAATAAAAACAAAAACACAACACACCAAAATTCATGGCACAAAATGAAAGCAATGCTAAGGGTGAAATGTATAACTCCAAATGCTTATAACACAAAGCAGGAATGAGCAAAAATAAGTGAAACTGAGACTAAAAAACTTTTCAACAAGGTGAAAAGTTTTTTTTTTTTGAAAAGATACACAAAATCAACAAACCTTTAGCTAGAATAAAAGAGAAAGACACAACCCAAATAAATAAAATCAGAAATGAAAAAAGAGACATAACTGAGACCACAGAAATACAAAGAATCATTAAAAACTATTATGAACAACAACGTGCCAATAAACTGGAAACCTGGAAGAAATGAATAAATTCCTGGGTACACACAACCTACCAAGATTGAGCCATGAAGAGATAGAAAACCTCAATAACCAAAAACAAGTAATGAGATTGAAAGCATCATAAAAAGTCTCCCATTCCACTAACTAAGAATTATAGGAAAAAACTTAAAAAGAAAGTCACCCATCAAATGAAAGCACTGAACCTGCTAAACTCTACCAAATATTTAAAGAAGAATTAATACCAATTCCACTCATACTGTTCAAAAAAACTGAAGAAGAGAGAGTATTTCCAAATCATAAGACTAGCATCATTCTGATAGCAAAACCAGACAAAGATACAACAAAAATAAGAAAACTACAGGTCAGTATCACTAAAGAACATAGACACAAAAATCCCCAACAAAATACTAGCAAGTCAAATTCAACAACACATTAAAAACATCATTCAAGATGATCAAGTAGGATTTCATCTCAAGGATGCAAGAATGGTTCAACATCACAAACCAATAAACATGATAAATCAACAGAACCAAGAAAAAAAGACATTATGATTATTTCAACAGATGCTGAAAAGACATTCAATAAAATTCAACATCCCTTTATAGGATTAAAAACCTCATCATACTGGATATTCATAGAAGGAACACACCTTAAAATAAGAGACAAGTCCACAGCCAACATTGTACTGACCAGAGAAAACTTGAAGGCTTTTCCTCTAACATCTGGAATAAAACAAGGATGCCCACTTTCACCATTAAAAAAAAAAAAAGTCAATATAGTACTGAAAGTCCTGACCAGAGTAATTAGGCAAGAGAAAGAAATAAAGGGCATGTAATTTGGAAAGGAAGAAGTCAAATTAGCCTTGTTTGAAGATAACATAATCTTAGATCTAGAAAAATCTAGATTCCACTGAAAAACTGTTAACATTGATAAACGATTTCAGTAAAGTTGCATGATACAAAACTCAACATACAAAAGTCAGTAGCAATTATATGTCAACAACAAACAATCTGAAAAAAACAAAAGAAAACAGTAATCCCATTAACAATAGCTAAGAAGAATATAAAATGCCTAGCAATTACTTCAACCAAAGAAGTGAAATGAAAGATCCATACAAGGAAAACTATAAAACACTGATGAAAGAAATTGAAGAAGACACACACAAAAAATGGAAAGATATTCCATACTCATGGAATGGAAAAATTAATATTGTTAAAATGACAATACTACCCAAAGCAATGTACAGATTCAATGCAATCGTCACAGAAACAGAAACAATTCTAAAATTCACAAAGACCTCAAATAGCTAAAACAACGCTGAGCAAAGAGAACCAAGCTGGAGGCAACACACTACTTGACTTCAAAACTTACTACAAAGCTATAGAGTAAACCAGCATGATAATAGCATAAAAATAGACACACAAACCAATGGAACAGAATAGAGAACCAAGAAATAAATCCATGCATTTACAGTTAACCTGTCTTCAACAAATGCGCCAAGAACATACAATGAGGAAAGAACCGTCTCTTCGATAAATGGTGCCAGGAAAATGATATTATCACTCATAAACGGACTCTGAACATTGCCATAATACTATAAGAAAGGAATTGGCAGTAGTGAGAATCTGCCGGGATGGGGGTGGGGACACTATCAATAAGGGTACCTGATCTCAAACCAGGCAAAGTGGGGACCAAAGGGAGGCCCAAACTTTACCTGCACGATGTCCACTTGTATACCTAATCCTGAATTGTACCCCACATCTCCAAAATAAAATATAAACAAAGGAGAAAGAAAACCCAGATATTCACACTCAGAAAAACAAAAAACTTGATTTCTAATTCTTACCACACACAAACATCAAATCAAAATGAATTAAAGACATATGTAAGCTCTGAAACGATGAAACTATTAGAAGGAAATATTGGGGAAATGCTTCAGAACATTTGGGCAGATTTTTTGAGTAAGATCTCAAAACCACAGGCAAATGGGATTACAGCAAGCGTAAAAGCTTCTACACAGCAATGGAAATAATCAAGAAAGTGAAGAGACAATCCACAAAATGGGAGAAAATATTTGCAAACTACTCATGTGACAAAAGAATAATAACCAGAATATATAGACGCTCAAACAATACAAATGCCATAAAAACTCCAATTATAAAATAGCCAAAAGATCTAAATAGACACTCCTCAAAAGAAGATATACAAAAGCTAACAGGTATATGAGAAAATACTCAGCATCACTAATCATCAGAGAAATGCATATCAAACCTACAATGAGATACCATCTCACCCCAGTTAAAAGTTATCAGAAAAATAACAAATAATATGGAGAAAATAATGGTACCCACTTTACAAGACTGTTAAAGATGAATTGAGCTAATATGTGTCAAATGTGCAAAATAATGACCAGCACATATAGTAAGACTTTACTAATTGTTAGCTGACCTTTTTAATAAGTTCTATTAAATAGTAAAATATATAGCCTTTTCTGAAACATTCTTTTCTGAAACATTATTTCACTTTTTCCTCTTTTACAGTTCTTGTTCCTTGCCTTTTGTGATTAGTGTGCTAGTTCTCATTCTTTATTAGAGGTGGTGGATGTTTAATACAGTTCTATTATTAAGGCAAGCTGGAAGTAGAAATAAAAGACCCATGAAAGAGGGTGAGATTGAAAGATGCTTTTGTCAGTACCTGTTTCTACTCTCAACCACTTCCTTTGCTGCTTTTATTTTGGATTTTGAAAGTAGGGTCTTGAAAAGATATTTTTACATTCGTGTTCATACCAACATTATTCACAATAGCTAAAATATGGAAGTGACCCCAGTATCCATTAACAGAATAATGGATACAGATAATATAGTGTATACATACAATATTAGTCAGCCTTAAAAAGATAGGAAATTCTGACATACACTATAACATGGACAAAATTTGCAGACATAATGCTAAGTGAAATAAGTCAGCCACAAAATGATAAATACTGTATGACTCCACTTACACGAGGTACTTAGAGAAGTTAAAAGTAGAAAGATGGTTGCCAGGGTTGGAGGGAATGAGGGGTTTGATGGGTACAGAGTTTCAGTTTTGCAAGACGAATAGACTCTGGAGACAGATTGTAGTAACAGTTGTCCTCATTATAAATATATTTAATACCACTTAACTGTACAATCAGTTAAATTGCATGTTATGTATATTTTACCACAATAAAAATAAAAATAACCCAAAATGAATTGTGGACTTAATTAGAAGAAAACACAGGAGAAAATTTTCAGAACCTAGAACTAGGCAGAATTCTTAGATTAGCCACCAAAAGGATAAGTTGATAAACTGGACTGCATCTAAATTAACACCTTTTGGTCCATGACAGATCCTATTAAGAATGAAAAGACAAGCTACGAACTGGGAAAAAATATTTGCAAATGACAAATCTGACAAAAGATTAGGATACTAGATTTTATAAAGAACTCAAAATTCAATAGTAAAAAGAACAAACAACTCAAGTAGAATATGGGCAAAGACAGGAAGAGACATTTTATCAAAAAAGATACACATATGGCAAATAAGAATATGAAATGATGTTCAACATCCTTAGCCTTTAGAAAAATGTGAATTAAAACCACAATGAGCTATCATTACATATCTACGAAAATGATTAAAATAAAAAGTAGAGACAACACCAAATGCTGGCAAGGATATTGAGAAAGTGGATCACTCACACATTGCTAATGGGAATGCAAAATGGTACAGCCACTCTCCAAAACAATTTAGTAATTTCTTTTTTTAAAAAAATGCAGCCGGGAGCAGTGGCTCACACCTGTAATCCCAGCACTTTGGGAAGAAGAGGCAAGAGGATTGCCTAAGCCTAGGTGCTCAAGATCAGTCTGGGCAACCTTGGTAAGATCTCGTCTCTACAATAAATAAAAAAAAAGTCACAATAAATCAAAAATTAGCTGGACATGGTAGCACACACCTGTGATTCCATCTACTTGGAAGACTGAGGCAGAAGGATCACCTGAGCCCAGCAGGTGGCCAGGAGCATGCCACTGCACTCTAGCCTAGGTGACAGAGAGCGAAATTCCAACTCAAAAAAAAAAAAAGCAACTATCGTATAACCCAGCAATGCACTTCTGGGCATTTATCCCAGAGAAATGAATAATTATGTTCACACAAAAACCTATGTACTAATGTCTAACAGTAACTTTATTTGCACAGCCAAAAACTAGAAAAATCCAGGTGTCTTTCAACTGATGAGTGGTTATGTGGGGGTATATCCACACTATGGAATAGTACTCAGCAAGAAAAATGAATAAGCTATTGATGTTTACAACAACACTTCTTTAAATGAATCTCTAGAAAATTTATGCTAAGTGAAAAAAGTCAATGCCAATAATTCTATTTACATACAATTCTTAAAATGACAAAATAATAGAAACGGAAACAGATTAGCGGTTGCTGATTAAGAGAGTGATGAGGGTAAGAGGAAAGCGAGTATGGTTAGAACAAAGCAACATGAGGAATTTTTTTGGTGACAGAAATGTTCTGTATCTTGACTGTATTAACACCAATACCCTGGTTAGGGATATTGTAACTAGAGTTATGATTGGAGGAAATTGGGTAAAGGGCACATGGGATCTCTGTTTTTTGTTTTGTTTTATGTTTACAAGCATACATGAATCTACAACTAACCCAAAATAAAGTTTAATTTTTTAAAAAGACAATGAAAATGAACATTTCTGAACACAGACTAAAGAATCTAAATTCCAAAGAGAGAAGCCATTCCTAAGAAGGCAGACACTTACCTCAACAGTGTATTTGACAAGTCGAGGCCCAAGTGGGCAAAACATTAGGCCTGAATCAGACTGAGTAACTCTCTGATGGCATAAGGTGTGGAGCTTTTAATGACATATGGGCTGTCGTGACAAGTTAGAATCCAGAGAAGCCTAAAATGGAGAATTAACAGTCCCCACACATTAGATTATCTTCATGGAAGATTTACTGACGGCATCACAGTATAGCAGGCTGGGAACTGGGCTGCAAAAGCAGTGAAATATTTCTGAAGTTCCACAGTTCATTGATCCTGAAGTCCTGAGGATGGAAAGGACCTATGAAAGACACACCCTTATGGTATTTGAAAACAGAAGTGAGATGAAACTAACCACAGCAGCAAACAAACTCAAATCCTAATTTATTAGCCTCACTCCAACTTTTTTAAAGGGAGAGAACATTGGTTCAGTCTCTATGGCTCTTTTACACGTTACCTAAAGCACAACAATACATTTCAAAATATAAGGAGAAGTAGGAAAACATAAGAGAAAAACAATCAAAAGAAGACACACAACAGAATCATAGATAATACAGATATTAAAACTACCAGAAACAAGTTTTAAACTGGCAGTTTTAAATACATAAAATAATACACAGGAAAAGATGTACAAAGTGGATGCAATAACAAATTTAAGAAAAATAGAATCTCTAAAAAGAGCAAATAGATATTCTAAAAGTTTAAAGTACAATACATGAAATTAAGAAGTTGGCCGGGCTCGGTGGCTCAGTCTGTAATCCCAGCACTTTGGGAGGCTGAGGTGAGTGGATTGCCTGAGCCCATGGGTTCGAGACCAGCCCGGGCAAATTGGCGAGACCTCGCCCTTACAACAAATCAAAAATTAGCCGGGTGTGGTACTGCGTCCCTCTAGTTTTGGCTACTTGAAAGGCTGAGGCGTAAGGATCACCGGAGCCCAGCAGGTCAGTGCTGGGGTAGCCATGAGTGTGCTACTGCACTCTAGCCTCAGTGACAGAGTGAGATTTCTAACTCAAAAAAAAAAAGTCTTATGACAAATCCAAACAATTAGGTAATTTTAAATACTCTACATTCAATATATAAGAATTTTCTGAATATATTAAATACAAATGATCCTATTCGTCAAGTGCACCAACACATCTCTAATACTTGACCAAGGCAAAGCCCTGATCACAGAACTTTCTTTCAACCTGTTATCAAAATTCTTAGCAAAGATCTCTAGACACCAACGTCAAATAAAATTGGCTCCAGAAATAAAACCCTGTTTAATTTAGTCAAAAGGTAGACTGCCTTAGTCACAGAGTTTATGAAGAAATATAAGGTTATTACTTTGTAATGGAGTAGGAGACTAAGTAAACTTATAAAGTAGGTGAAAATGTATTATTGATTCCTCCCTCCCACTTTGTCCTATTAAACAGAAATTTTCTGGCTAAGGATCTACATGATGAATTAAAAACTCTACCTCCCAGGTATATACTCAAGAAAAATTACTGCCAATTTTCACAAAAAGACAAGTATGAAAATTTTCAAAGCAGCTTTATTCATAAGAGCCAAAAAGTGGAAACCACACAAGTTCTCATAGCAGAATAAACAAGCTGTAGTATATTCATACAATGGAATACTACACAGCAAAATAATGAACAAATGGCTGGCATGTGTGGTAACATGGATGCTGAATAAAAGAAGTTGTAAGTAATCATATACGCTGTATGATATCATTTATATGAAGTTCAAAACAAATCTATAGTGATGTAGGTCAGAAAAATGATTGCCTCTGGGGAGGGTGTACTGTCTTGGAAAGGGCATGAGGGAGTCTTCTGGAGTATGGAAAATTTTTTACATCTTTATGTAGGTAGTGACTCCACATTACAAAAAGGCAATAAATAAATAAATAGTAATAACAAAAATGATGACAACAGCCAGGCCGTGAAGCAGAATACCTGAAAATGGCTGATAAAAAGAAATCTCTAAGAATTACTAGAAGATGTTAAGACATTTCTGAACTGCAAGAATGGTGCTAATAAAGTATATTTCCCTTAATTGTGTGCTAGCTTCATTTAAACAACTCCTGGCATTTTGTCTCTGTGTGCTCCATAAATCCCATTTTAAATGATCTTTTTAGATATCTGTCTTTTGCACTAAACCAAAAGTTAATCTGGGGCAGAGATTGGCAAACATATCTATAAAGGGCCAGACAGCAAATATTTCCAGCCTCGCAGGTCACATGGTCTCTGCTGCAATTACCCAACTCTGCCACTACATTATGAACGCAGCCATACACAGTAAGTAAATGAACGACTATAGCCCAATTTGGTTTACGGGCCAGTTTGTCAACTCCTGATCTAGAACAAGAGCTATCCCTATCTTTGTTTTCCATGTTAACTTTATATACAGCATAGTAACTTTATATACAGCAGTCATGGGGGGGTTTACAGGAATCTTTAAAATCATCTCTTCGAATCCATTTTATAGTGAAAACCATGAAATCAGAGATTAAAATTTACTCAGCACCGTTTTAAAGTACTGCTTCCTTTTAATAAATACACAAAGAACATCCTATTTAAAACTAAAATTTCTAACTTTTAAGATGTGAGATATTTTGAAACATGCCAGTTTCAAAATTTTAACTATGAAATAAAATAAACTAAATATTTTAGAAAAATTATTTTTATCTGTAGTTTCCTCATATATTATCAACACAAGCCTTGAGTCACACAATCATAAGAGATCAATCTAGTAACTACTTAAAACTCACTACACAAAATGAAAAGCTAAGACTAAAGTTTGTTCTAGGACTCAAGTTTTCCTAAAAACCAAAATGACAAAAATACATTTAACAGTAGTTAGCATTAGCTAATACTTGATTATAATTTAACAACTAAGTTATCAGTATTTTTTTTATATAACCATACTCGTACTTCACCTAGTAGTATAACTTATACTAAAAATAATTCATCCTATTACAGATTACTGAACATTTTTACATGGTAGTAAAACAATCAGCCAACAGTAGAGGGCAGCATTGCTATTCACTATTAAAATTTAACTTTCAAAATCTAAAAAAAATCCCAAGTCTCTGTACTGAGATTTTTTTAAAAAGGTTTCACAGCCCTTTCAAAAATGATGGCTAACATACAATACAAATACAGACTACTACAAGTAAAAGTGCCCTGATATATAAATATAAATGTTTACATAAAAGATAGCTATTCTGCCCAAAGGAGCCTAATTTCATATTCATAATTTCCAAACTAATAAACAAAAACAATTCAACATTTCTCTGATGACTTACTACTTAAAATTATGTCAGTTATCCAGTGAAAACAAATATCTGTTGAATACCCACTGGAATCACAAATAAATACTCTCATATATTGGCAATACTTTATCTACTTAAGACAGTTACACACCAATCACCAAAAGAAGTACCACAGTTATTACAGTCATAAACTTTTGGTAACTAAAGGTTCAGGGAACTATTTCAGAAGACCAGGCATTAGTACAGTTCTAAAATAAAAAATAGTGAGTGGATTGCCTGAGCCCACGGGTTCGTGACCCGCCTGGGCAGCGAGACCTCATCTCTACAATAAATCAAAAAATCAGCCGGGCGTGGTAGCGCATGCCTGTAATTCCAGCTACTCGGAAGGCTGAGGCGGAAGGATCCCGGAGCCCAGCAGGTTGAGGCTGCGGTGGCCGGGAGCGGCCACTGCACTCCAGTCTGGGCAACAGAGTGAGACTCCAACTCAAAAAAAAATAAAAAATAAAAATAAAAAAATAAAAAAATAAAAGCAGCAAAAGAAGAGGTTGAGAAAGCAGAAACAATTACTGACAAAAGAATCTTTCAATCTCACCCTCTTTCATAGGTCTTTTATTCCTACCTCCAGTTTGCCTTATTGAAAGAACTGTACTTAAACATCCACCGCCTCTAATAAAGAGAACTAGTACACTAGTCACAAAAGGCAAGGAACAAAAATATAAAGGTGAAAAAAGAGAAATAATGATTCAGAAAAGTCTGTACTGTTCAGTAAGGAGGCCACATATTTCACTATTTAATAGAAAATATTAAGAAGATCTGCTAACAATTAATAAAGTCTTATTATGTGCTGGTCATTGTTTCACATACTTGACACGTATTAGTTCAATTAAACGTTAACAACCCTGTAAAATAGGTACTATTATTTTCTCCACCTTAGAGATGAAGAAACTGAAGCACAGAGGAAATAAAATGCAACTTGTCTAGAAATCAAGTACTGGGACTAGAACCTCAACAGTTTTCAGAGTCTGAGTTCTTGGCTATTATTCCTTACTATCTGATCACTCTAAGGGGCAAGGGCACAACTTCAGTTGAGTGACAGCTGCAGAAACCAGACTGCAAGGAACTTAGAAAGTGAGAGCAACAAAATAAGGAAAATGAAAGCTATACTTATTCATCTAGAAAGTCTGACTGCAAAAGTGTGAGCAGAAAATAGGGTAGTACTTGAAAGCAACCTCTATTACTTCAATTCAATAGGTCCCAATAAGGTGAACCCCAGATGAACATTGATTGGATACTAAAAATTAACAAAAAAAGGTGAAATAGTAAAGAAGTAAGATGATATACTGTGGAAAAGTTCAAAGAAATCCAGTCACTGTGAATAAGATTAGGAGCTACATGAGCCTTTCCAGACTAAGTGGAGAGACAACTCAGTGAAAATACATTTAATATAAAGTAAGATGTTTTAACTTACTGAAGGTGATTAAATTGTGAAAAAATTGATAATATTTATAAAAACATTAGAACCGATTATCTCTAATTCCTCACCTAAAGAAGCAATCATAGATTAAGCATCAAGTACATCATTTTACTTATTTTTATAATAGAGACAGAGTCTTGCTATGTTGCCCAGGCTGGTCTCAAAATCCTGGGCTCAAGCAATGATCCTGCCTCAGCCTCTCAAAGTGCTGGGATTACAGGCATGAACCACCACCAAGCCCAGCCAAGCATATCATTTTAAGAGGAAAAAAAAAAAACTCATAAATAATTCAAATGTTACCTGATTTATATATAAAACATTCAGACAATAGAGTCATTTTAAATTCTATAGAAAAACATTTGATAACATGTTAATGATTTTCAAAATATTTTGGCAAAAACACAAAAATCTGAAAACATATTCTGTGGATAAAGTTGCAGGGAAACAGTACCTCTCATACACTTGTCAATAAGAATACAAAATGACACAACTCGTACAAAAGGGAATCTGTTAATAGGTACCAAAATTACATCTGCACTTACTGTCTGAACCAGTAATCCCATATTATACAGATATATCACCACAAATATAAAATAACATACATACAAAGTTGTTTACTGAAGCACTGTGTATATAGTAAAAGATTAGAAAGAACTTTACTCTCCAGCAAAAATGCATTATATAGTCTTTGTGCTACTATAACAAAATACCACAGACCAAGTATTTTATAAAAAATAGAGACTTATTTTTCATTGTTCTTAAACTGGGAAGACCAAGATCAAGGCACCAGCAACACTAGTCTAGTTAAGACTGCTTCTGCTTCCAGGATGACTCTTTGTTGCTGCATCCTCTTGAGGGGAGAAACACTGTGTCCTCACATGGCAAAAGGGACAGAGAGACAAGAAAGTGCTCCCTTCAACCTACCGCCCTTTTATGAGAGGGCCCCCCAAAACCAAAATTTATTTATAAAAAATTTGTGTATATGATCCTACATGTTTAAACTTCAGTCATCTTCAAAGTACTCTCCATTTGATGTAATACACCTATGAAGATGCTCTTTCCACTGCTCAAAATCGTTTTTGAACGCATCAAGTTGGATGCCTTATAGTGCTTTGGTTTCACCTCCTCCACATCAGCAAAATGTTTCCCTGTGAGGACTTTTTTCATCTGGGAAACAAAAAAAGTCCCTCAAGTCAAGAGCAATTGAGTAGGGAGGGTGGGGCATGGAAATCATGCCATTTTTGGTCAAAAACTACTGTACACCCAGTGCAGTATGGGCAGGTGCACTCATAAATCACCTATCATGAAATGGGCAAACATACTGAAAGAATATCCAAAAAAGCCTAATGCAGCCTCTCACAACAATGTTAGCTGGTACAATCATGGCAATGGGTTCCTAAAACTTACCTAGCGAAGGAAGCCTGTACTAAAGGGGGCCCGCCCTCCAAAAGATAATTCCAGGATTTTGAGGGTCCCTCTCATACAAAGGTGCTAATACCACTCTTGACTTCATCACCTCCCAAAAGCCTCTCAATACTGTCACACTGAGAATTAAGTTTCAACATGAATTTTGGAAAGGACAATATCATTCAAACCATAGCATGTATCTTTCGAAAATCTGGACCTTTTCCTGATATACAGTATCTTATGTAGATCTAACTTTCATCATTTTCCCATTGAACTAGTCATTACAGGACATTTACTAAAGAGTATAATATTTGGTTAAATAAACTGGTATATCCACATGATCAAATACATTTCGGTAAAAATGAGTGAGGGAACGCTCTATGTAATGAAATAGAGAGACATTCAGGGTACTGTAAGTAAAACCAGCAACAGGCAAACAATTGCATAAATGTAAAACACACTACCTTTTTTGTAAGAAAAGGGAGAGATAAAACATTCTTATTTGCTTTATTTGCATAAGTACTAGAAAAATACACAGAAACCAATAAAAGATACTTTTCTCTAGGAGTCAGGGAGAGAAGAGATAGAAGACATACCTAACACAATCTTTTAAATGATAGGTTTGATTTTTTTAATTATGTAAGTCTATTATCCAATCAAAAACTATGCTTACAAAATTCAGGGGGAGTAAATAAGTGAAGTGTTGACTGGTGTATGGGAATGGTTGTTAAAGAGCAATAATCTAAGTCTATTTAAATTAAAAATTCATTGTCAAACTAGCCACATTTCCAGTTAGTAGACAAGACAGTGTAGGTATAGAACATTTCCATCACTGCATAAAGTTCTGTTGGACAGTGCTGAAGTTGTCAGCTAACATTTTTCAGTCTAGAGATGGAAGTGAGAATGAAATGAAAAAAGATTTTGTGTCTTCCAAATTAAGTATAAACAAGTATACACTTTATATGTGTGTCTATATATGTATTTAATATTCAATATATATTCAGTATTTTTTTTTTTTTTTTGAGTTGGAGTCTCACTCTGTCGCCCAGACTGGAGTGCAGTGGCCGCTCCCGGCCACCGCAGCCTCGACCTGCTGGGCTCCGGCGATCCTTCCGCCTCAGCCTTCCAAGTAGCCGGAACTACAGGCATGCGCTACCACGCCCGGCTGATTTTTTGATTTATTGTAGAGACGAGGTCTCGCCAAGTTGCCCGGGCGGGTCTCGAACCCATGGGCTCAGGCAGTTCACTCACCTCAGCCTCCCAAAAGCGGGGGATTATAGGCTGAGCCACCGAGCCCGGCTTATTCAGTATTTTTTAATCCACAAATTTGAATCATCTGTCCCAAAGATTCATTCATTTAAAAATTATTTTGTATCTATAACAATTATTTAGTAAGTAGTAAGTATGTCAGGCATTTGGTCAGGCTTCAGGGATACCACGGACAACAAAATGGTGTCACTTTTATAAAGCTTACAGCTCAGTAAGAGAAACATACTTTAATAAAGAATCACACAAATGAGATACTATGTGTTATGAAGGGGAAAAATAAGGTATACCTATAGAAGTAGAAGAACCTAATTTAATTGGGAATCAAGGAAGGCTTCCCTGAGGAAGTAATCTATAAACTGGAATCCGAAGGGTTAATAAGTTTGGGGGGTAAAGGTTTGCAAACAGAGTAAACTATTATGCACAGAGATCTCCAAGCAGGAGGGAAACTTCTGCTATGAGCCTAGCAATGAAAAAATATATATCTGCTAACAAAAATAATGAAAACCTGGTCTGCAGCTTCCAAAACATATGTATTACCAATTTCTTAACTGGAAGAGAAGCCTAAGACTATATACTTCAAACACTGCTGGACTCCAATTTTTGGCCAAAAAAAAGTTAAATAATAAAAATATCAACTGGAACTGGGTATAAAAGAAGCTCCTGAAATATGAAATTATTTTCTTCTTTCTAGGCTTAATTAAGAACATACATGAAAGTTTGTGTTTTTCTTTTCAGATCTCCTTCCTGTCACCTAAACTGCTAAATAACTCTAACATGAATAAAGACAAAGATATCTCTTCTACTTACTTGATCAACAAGCTGTATAACCAAAGATGGAGAAAGACATAATCCTGGTATTCAAGTTATGCAATTCTGATTCTCATAAGTTACCAGACAGCTGGGAAACATCAATGCTAAAGAATATGAATGCCCTTAGCTGCAAATTATACATAATGCTTTATTGCTATCATAAGAAAATAAACTATATATAACAATACTCCCAAATCACTCTTGCTGGGCCTTGTAAGCTCTGAGTTAATTTTCCTACAGTGATAATGAGCCTCACAAAAATCACATTTCTCTACCTGGCCTCTAAAAATATTAACTCTATTCCAACTGACATATTTACAGCTGGCAAAGAAGCCAAGAACTTAAAAATAACTATCGCTTAGAAAAACATGTGGGAAAGCACAAAACAAAATATTGTATCCAAGCTGATTAAACTACATAGAAATGTATGTAAGTATACTAACAATAATCAAAATACTACCATGGTATCTTTCCCCTGCAAAATATCTAAACCCAGGAACAATTTTTAATTCAAAAAGGAAGTACATTTTCATTTTCACTAAGAAGCAAAACAAACATTACATCTGTGTTTAAAACATTATTAATCAGAAAAGAAATGAAGAGCTATATTTATGATGGTCTTAAATTAGTAAATGGCATAAATACTACTGTAAATGGAGGCCAAGCTTTGGCAGTTCAGTAGCAGTGATAATTTAGTCATCACATCTCACAATGTAGTCATTTGCAAACATTTTAAAATAAAAGTCTTCATTGTGAAGAACATATAGTTATGGGGGGGGACAACCAGAAAACTAATCATCATTGCTTTAGCTCAACCCACATGCCTGTTCTTAAGAGTATCCATGGTAGCAGTGATGCAACATGACTACCTAGCTCACCGTGCCTACACAAGTGGGAGAGAGGGGAGGCGGAAGATGAAAAAAATGTTACTTGAAAAGATGTGTTAGTATTAACATGATAAAATTTCATCAACTGCATTGTCAGACTTTAAAAACACATAAAAAACCATAATGCTCTCTATAAAGATCAGAAAAGGAAGAAAAGATGGGGGTGGGGGTACATGCTGTACCCTTTAACTGAAAAGAAAAATCAAGAATTTAGCTCTGCTATAGCCATTGGTTAAATATGTTCAAAGGGTTTACTTTTAATAATAGAACTAATTATTTTAATTTAGTTTTAAAAGTAACTACAGATAATGTTTTAGGCTTCCTAATTTCCAACCTACATCTTTTTCTATTTTTTGCTTTAAGAGTTACATAATAAAAATATAAAGACTTTAGGATAATGATTATATCTAATTTTCTTAAGCAATAGTAGTTCTCTTTTCCTAAAAAGAAAGGGTCAAATGCAAAAAAAATTCTAAGTCTATCAAGGAAGATAGAGTAGAGAAGTGATAAATAATTTCAAATAACCTTGCTATAATTTTAAAAATAAATATTAAAATGAATGAAATAATAAAAAGAAAATCACAGGGGAGAACCAACCACAGACAACCATGAAAAGAATTCATAAGAGAGGGAAGAAAAACTTCTGTTTTACAGGCTTATGTGCCTTTTAAACATTCTTTAAGAATATTTCAGCAAGACAATTTACCTAGAGATACACAGAAGACATTCCCTTTTAAAGAGGGGATGGAACAGATAATGGGCATGTCTATATCTAATCACAAACTACTGCTTGAACTATAACTCTGTGAGCAACAGGAAAACAAAACTAATTTCCATCAATTTTCCCGCTTTTCCTCTTGTGAGAATTCACTATACAGGAATAGTAATAGCCTACTTTCAGAATTTACAAATTTACCTTTTCTCTTATTACTGAACATAATTTCAAATTCTCAACAATTTTGTCTAACAATCACTAGGTGACATCATAAAGACATAGAAATAAAGACCAAAAAGGTAACATTACATTAAAACCAATGTATAAATTTAAAATATAAGCACACTAAATCTATAATAACATGATCATGCAATGGCCACATAACTGGTGCTCAAAAATAAAAGAAGCCAAACTTAGAGATTAAGTGAAGCATGCTGCAATGAGAAAACAGACGTCAAAACAGGTTTTTAAAGGAGTACTTGTACAAGTTTAATAATTTAAAATCCAAATCAACATCTAAGGGCAACACAATTTGAACTTGACTCTTTTCCTCTTCTTTAAAAAAAAAATTATATTTGTACTAGATAAAAGAGTCCAGAACATGTTCTCAAAATGAGTTATACTTTCAACCAGCAATGACATATTGATACACAAAATAAGGTAGAGGAGAAAAACTCTGAGAATATATTTATAAGATTTAAACACAATCAAGGCCTTATAGACCTTTGCTGTTGGGAGAAAAGCTTCCTGTAAATCTTAGGGGGGAAAAATATCTGCTCAACACACCATTTTCAGTTATCTAAAACATATTTCAAAATACTGCCTTTCCTAAAGAATATAAGCTAAGCATCACATGGATTCAAATATATTTTCCCAAATATATAACAACAGTTACACCTTACTTTTAAAATACATTATGAACAAAGGGTATCTCACATCTGTCACTAACAATGAAACACAGAAAAGCATATTGTATCTTACCTTTGTGGTTACAATGCACAGGCAATCCATTACTCTACCATTACAATATTTTATATAAAGCAAAACTACTTTAAGTTGCCTATTTGAACAAAATATTTTAAATAAAAATAAAAAATAAAGTTCTGAGATAAAACCATAGATGAAAAGTTATAACTCTGACTAGATCTCTCCAGAATCTGTTCCTAGAGGTAGCAATTTTTCTACTATCTGTAATACAAGAGAAACCAGATTCTGTCACGTGCCCTACAATCTCCTTTATGTAATCTGTATCTGAAGAACTTGAAATTATCCCACAAAACACTGTGGAAGATGTCAAGGTTTATTTCACAAGAGTCCACTGCTGTTTCAGATGCTATTTCATTAATCCTTCTTTTCAAGATATGAGGGTGACAGGGAGTCATCTGATGAAATGCTTCACAGAGAGGTTTCCCCGATATAAATTTAAATCTGTTTCTCCTTGTTTGCTACAGTTTAGATACTAAAAATCAACTACAAAAAAAAAATTACTAAAAAATTGCAAGCAAACATTTCTTCCACTAAACCATTTCAGCAACTGCAGCCTGCAAAGTAATGACTTTCTCAAGCAGTAATGAATGGAATATTCCATCTGGTATTTTTGAGAAGGGGAGCAGGAAGAACAAAATGTAATAATTTAAAATATTATCTCCAAAACTTACCTTTTTTCTCTTTACTAAAAAAACTAAATAAGTAGCATTTTACCAATAAAGCCAAATTTTAACTTTATTGTCTTACTAAATCCATTTCACCTAATACTCACAAAAAAGAACCACCACAAAAAGATAGTTATAACTATATACCATTTCAAACTCCTAAGAAGTCTTCTTTTTTAACCCAGAAGTCGCCTAACTTTGTGAATTCATGTCCTATCTCTAAGATCATTGGGAAAAGAGTTAAACAGGCTAACAGACAGGGGATGTTACATAGAGATGCAACTGGCTTTCATTATCATAAGCTTCTAGTCACTCTCCTCTATAAAAAAGCATAGTAAAGAGGAGTATTACCTGAAACTTTTTTCCACAATGTTTCCTCATAGTCTACAGTTATTACACATGACCTCAAATTCCTACAAGTGACCTGTTCCTACTTGCTTCTTATACCCCACTCCTAACATTTCAAATCCACATGGGCTATACCAGCAATTTTCACACTAAACCAAGTTTCATTATAAGGGTGATAAAAAAGAGTGAATACATCTCACTTAGATAGAACACATCAAATAGTAAGCACCATCATTGCTGTTATTACTATTATTAATATGTATCAGATAGTCTTTTGCTATCTATTCACATCAACATATATAACAATATAGTCTAAGAGGATGTATTTGAGACAAGTCCAATGGGACTTCACTTTTAACAGATCCTAATGGGGTTGTTGTGTAAAGATTAAATAAAATAATACACACACAACACTTAGAATAATGTTCACTTTGTTATGTCTCAAGAAATGCCAGTTACAGCTATGCACCTATTATGATATAATATGAAATATATTCGGTCCTTGCTCCTGTCATAGCGCACCTAAAACCCCTGGAAATTCCAAAGTGAGGGGATTGTCTTTTGTTGTTCCTAACAAGCCCTTTTGATCACACCATGGTTTATGCTAATAAGCTGACTTATGGTGGGACCCCTGGAAAGATTCCGGATGGGACTAGTTACCAGAAAAACCAAAGGATTAGAAGATCAGAGAGCTAGAACTTTTAGCTCCACACACCAACATCCAGAAAAGAGGTGAGGGGACTGGAACTCAAGCTCTATAAAAACTTTTAGTAAGATCTGATGAGCTTCTGGGTTGGCAAATGTGCAGCCATGTGCCAGGAAGGCAGATAACCCCAACTCTACAGGGACAGAAGCTCCTGTGCCTGGGACCCTTCCAAACCTTGCCCTGCACACCTCTTTATCTGGCTGTTTAACTGTACCTTCATAAAATCCTTTATAATAAGCCAGCAAATATGTTTTTCTGAGTTGTGTGAGCCACCCTAGTAAATTAATAAAACCCAGGGAAGGGGTTTGATTTCTCACCCCACTCCACTCCCCAGCAATGATCTGCTCCCAACATGAAAGAGTAAAGTTCACCAGGCTCAGTGGCTCAGCCTGTAATCCCGCGCCTTGGGAGGTTGAGGTGAATGGACTGCCTGAGCCCACAGGTTCAAGACCCGCCTGGGCAACTTGGTGAGACCTCATCTCTACAATAAATCAAAAAAATTCCCGGGTGTGGTAGCGCATGCCTGTATTTCCAGCTACATGGAAGGCTGAGGCAAAAGGATCACCAGAGCCCAGCAGGTTGAGGCTGCAGTGGCTGGGAGCATGCCACTACACTCCAGTCTGGGAGACAAAGTGAGACTTCAACTCAAAAATAAAAAAAATAAAAAGAAAGAGTAAAGTTCACTCAAGGCTCATAACTCCTTAAATAACAATGTCATCATTTTTAAGCAGAATACTAAAAACATTGTAGGTGATGTCTAAATACTGACTAGGCATTGCATTTTGAGAAGGAAAAGAAAGAGGTATGTGAAACCCTTTATTTGATTTCTGAGTGTTCTAAAATTTCTCTTGTGAGATTTTATTATACCTAGAATAGCCTGCCTCAGAGAGGGAAGACATCCCTAAGTTTTGTAGACTTCATAACACTGGATGTTGAAAATCACTATAGCAAGTAAAAAATACTGTTCGGCCAACTAACAGACCAGGTAGCTTAAGCAGTCATTTTCTTTTGGGGGCTGGGGAAGCATTCTCAATTTCTCCTTTAATAAAATAAAGCACTCAAAGACTTCTAAGAGCCCTGGAACTAATTATAACATTCCTATATTTTGATTTCTAAATTCAATGGATTCTAAGGTCCAACAGGGCAAGACTCAAGAATGCCTCATGTACCTACTACTTTATCCCCATGGCATGGTGAGCAGAATGTAACAGGGGCTCAATAAATATTGGCTGAATCAATGAATGCCTTTCTAATATCTAAACTACAAGAAATTACAAAATTGAAAACAGTCTGAAATGATCCTGAAAATTAGATACCCCATTTTCCCCAGTAAAAACTATTTTAAATAGTTTTGTCAACTCAAATACAAACCTATAAGATACAGATGAAATCATCAAATATCTATTTTAAATTTACTGAGTCCATTAACAACTAATTGTTGACACATTAATATGTCCAAAATATTATTATATAAACTAATGTCCAAAATATTATTATATAAACTAATATGTCCAAAATATTATTTTACTTCAGTCACGTTTTAGAAAACAATTTTAGTCAAACCCTTGACATTTATCTCAAATGTTTATGGTCGCCATTGTAACTACAGTCACTTCTGAATCATCTAAAATCTATTTGACCTCAAACATTAGTTCCACAGAATCTTAAAGATGCTGCCATTTTAAAATTAAAATGTCACCTGATGATTTATCACAAATCACTACTACAGGTTGAATATCCCTAATCTGAAAATCTGAAATCCAAAGTACTCTAAAATCCAAAACCATTTGAGCATTGACATGATATTCAAAGGAAATGCTCACTGGAGCATTTTGGATTTCAAACTTTCAGATTAGAGATACTTAACCAGTATAAGTATAATGCAAAATATCCAAAAATTCTAAAAAATATAAAATTTTAAACACTTCTAGTCCCAAGTATTTCAAGTAAGGCAGCTGTCCCCAACCTCTTTGGCATCAGGGACTGGTTTCTTGGAAGACAAATTTTCCACACACTAGGAGTGAGGAACTGGTATTGGGATGATTCAGGGACATAATATTTATTGTGCACTTTATTTCTATTATTATTACACTGTAATATATAATGCAATAATTATACAATTCACCATTTTAAAAAAGAGGTGCATATGGAAGTGGGTAAATAACGGGCAGGACACATGCAGACTAAAATAAGTGTCAGATTCTGACTTAAAGCCCACCACCAGATGCAGCTGTACAATTTAAGTACATCAACTCACTTGTCACTCACTGATAGGGTTTTGATATGAGTCTGCAAGTAACTGATTTTAGTATACTCTCTGTGCAGTCAAACCTCACTGCTAATGTTAATCTGTATTTGCAACCACTCCCCAGTGCTAGCATCACCACTTCAGCTCCACCTTGGATCATCAGGCATTAGATTCTCGTAAGGAGCACTCAACCTAGATCCCTCACATGTACAGTTCACAATAGGTGCGCACTCCTATAAGAATCTAATGCCAATGCTGATCTGACAGGAGTGGAGCTCAGACAGTAATGCCAGTAATGGGGAGCAGCTGTAAATACAGATGAAGCTTCATCGCTCACCTCCTGCTGTGTGGCCCGGTTTCTAACAGGCCATGGACGAGTACCGACGCTGGGTACCCCTGGGGCAAGGGATACTCAACCTGTAGTACCCATTCATATAACAGAAAGCCATTTGTACTGTGTGTATATATTTACAGTCTCTATGATGTAACCACTTACTATGTTACTTTTTAATATATTTATTAATCATTTTTTAAAGGCTTGCATATAATTATATAGCTAGTACTTGCAGTTTTTAAGGTCATACTCAGAAATGATTATTTGTGTTAAATTCTGTATTAACTGCATCTTCTATAAACACCCAAACTGGCACTAACTTTTCAAGTCTCTGTGTTCCCCTCAATCATTTGCTGTTGAAAATAATTTAGAAAACACCCCGTAGTATGAGCAACTTTAAAAGGACTCAAATATAAGCTATTTGGGATGGCACGTCCACCTAACAGACAGGCACATAAGATAATAAACAGTACTTTAGAATACCAACAGCTTTCTATACACAGGCAATTGCTTGCAATCATGATGGAATAAGAGTACAGATTTATTCTCCTGCCTTAAACAACTAAAAAACTAGACAAATATGTAACAATGATTTTCAAACATTGGACAAACAGTGCAAAACAATGATCCCAGCAAGAGAAATGAGGTGAGTCCCATAACTGCCAGGAAAAAAGTTTTCAGGTTGAAGTAGAGTAAAGAGGAAGCAAAACAAAGCTTAGCAATTTAAGTTGAGGGGACAGAGTTGAGACACTCAAGACTAAAATGCACAGTAAGAGTGCCAGAAAGGAGACAGCTACACAGAGAAAGCTCCAGAGATCAAAGTTTCTCTCAAGTCTTCAGATTAGTTTTGATCAGTGTGTGCATATAGGGAAACTTGAGGGTAGGGAAAGAATTCTAGAAAGAAGCATGTGGTGCAATTCTCAGAGTTCACACAGGGCCAAGAATGATGTAAAACTCGTAACACACAGAGCATTGGGTATGGTACTCAGAAAAGTACTGCCACAGAACTGGGGCAAAATTAGCCCTATACTAAAGATTGCCCAGTCCTACTAAAAAGCTCAAAAGGATCAAACTCTTTCAAGTAATTCAGTTACATCCCAAAACAAAGCTCAAAAATATTTAAAGGAAGATAAAAATATCTAGCCCTCCAAAAGGTAAAATTCACTGTCTGCCAAATTCATCAACAATTACCAGGCATGTAAAGAAGCAGGAAAATCCAACCCAAAAAAGAGAAAAATCAGTCAATAAAAATAGACACAGAAATGACAAATAATAGAATTCATAGACAATAACATTTTAAAAATAACTTTGGCTCTGTCCCGTATGTTCATGAAAACAGAGGAAAGCATGAGTATGTTAATGAGACACAGAAAATAAAAAAAGGAACCAAATCGAACTACTAGGAATGAATCAAAATGTCTAACATGAAAAACCAAATGGGATAGTAGACTAGATACTTCAAAAGAAAAGATTAATAAACTCAAAAACACAGTCATACAAACTGTCCAAAACGTAACACACAGAGAAAAAAGACTGAGAAAATATGAGTGAATCAGTGAACTGTGGGGCAAAGTCAATCAAACCAACATACATGTAATTGGAGTTCTTCAAGAAAAGGAAAAGTGAAAAAAAAATTTTTTTTAACAATAAATGAAAAACTTGGTATAAACCATAAACTCATAGATCTCAAAAAACTCAGTGAATTCCACCAAAAGAAACATAAAGAAAACTATAACAATGAACAAGTACATGGGAAAAATAAACACAACATTTAGGACAGAGGTTAATTTTGAAGGACAAGGTAAGAGAATGTGATCACAACAGAAAACAAAGAGGACTTCAACTATACTTAGAACATTTTGTCTTCTTAAGGTAAGTAGTAAGTACATGAATGCTTATAATATTCACTGTAATTTCTTTATTATTAATTTTTTTTTTTAAGAACACACAAAATGAAGGAAGATCAACAGGGCAAATAGTTGCCAAAAAAAGAGATACAATTTTCAAAAGCAGAAAGTGGATTGTAAGCAAATGCCACCTAAAAAAATCAGAGAAGGTTAACATCAAGGGTGAACTAAAATAACACTGAAGAGGAATTTTATATTCTTAATCCTTTGCTACATTGATAACATTGATAAAGTACTAATAATAAGCATATAGTATCTTAACATAAATTTAAAAATTTGGCTGGGCTCGGTGGCTCGCCTGTAATCCCGCGCCTTTGGGAGGCTGAGGTGAGTGGATTGCCTGAGCCCGCGGGTTCGAGACCCGCCTAGGCAACTTGGCGAGACCTCATCTCTACAATAAATCAAAAATCAGCTGGGTGTGGCAGCATGCGCCTGTAATTCCGGCTACTCGGAAGGCTGAGGCTGGAAGGATCGCCGGAGCCCAGTGGGTCGAGGCTGCGGTGGCCGGGAGTGGCCACTGCACTCCAGTCTGGGAGACGGAGTGAAACTTCAACTCAAAAAAAAAAAAAAAAATTAAAAAATTTGTTAAAACTATTCAATTATTTTTAAAGCCTAACATTTGTTGAACAGTTAATATTTATGTCACTCTGAAATAAGTTTTACATAAATTATCCCACCTCATACTTACAAACACGATATGTGGTGAGTTCTGTTATCATCCCCATTTTATAGTTGATGAAACTAAAGGAGGAGAAATTAAGCAACTTGCCCTATATCATATATTCCAGTGGACAGTAGTACAATACAGTAATCCTCCTTTATTCTTGTTTTCACTTTCTGTGGTATCAGTTACCCACAGTCAATAATGTTCCAAAAATATTAAACAGAAAACCCCAGAAGTTCATTTTTTTGAGTCAGGGTCTCACTCTGTCACCCAGGCTGCAGTGCAATGGCATAATCATGGCTCACCACACCCTCGACTTCCTGGGCTCAGGCAATCCTTCTGCCTCAGCCTCCTGAGTAGCTGGGACTACAGGTACATGCCACCATGCCCAGCTAATTTTTGTATTTTTTTTCGAGACCAGGTCTCACTATGTTACCCAGGCTGGTCTCAATCTCTTGGACTCATGTGATTCTCCCACTTCAGCCTCTCAAAGTGCTAAGATTACAGGCATGAGCCACCACACCTGGCCTGAATTAATAAATATTAAATTGCGTGCTGCTCAGAGTAGCATGATGAAATCCCACTTCATTCTGCCTGGAATGCGAATCATCTTTGTCCAGCATATCTATGCTGTCTATGCTATCCGCCCATTAGTCACTTAGTAGCTGTCTCAGTTATCAGATTGACAGATCACACACACAAAAAAGGGTGGGTACAGTATAGTTTGTGAGAGAGAACAGAGACAGAACACACACGTAACTTTTATTATAGTATATTGTTATAGTTATTCTATTTTATTATTAATTATTGTTAATCTCTTACTATGCCAAGTTTACAAATTAAACTATGTAAGTATCTATGTATAAGAAAAAACAGTGTATGTGAGGTTTGGTACGATCCTCAGTTTCAAGCATCCACTGAGGGTCTTGGAACACATCCCCCACGAATAAGGGGAAACTACTGCAGATCTAAATAGATTTACGTGAATGACACTAAAAGCAAGTTACAGAGCGATACACCTATATCTCTCATTAAAAAAAATACCAGGGGAGCACCCTGGGGTCCCCTCCCACTGTGGAAGCTTTTCTGTCCTCTCAATAAATCCTGCTTAAAAAATATATATATAAGCTAAATAATGAATGGTAAAAGAGGAAGAGAAAGAAAGTTATAGGGTCTTACTAGGAAACACTTTTTCTGTTTGCCTGTTTTTATCTTAAGGGAATATTTTAAAATATTCACAGAATAAAGAGGAAACAGAGGCCCAAGAGAAAGAAAATGGTCACAGATATTGCATGAGGAGAAAAGTGAATGAGATCCCAAAAATGAGAAAAAAAAATCAAGAGCATAACAGAAGTTGTTAGTACTTATTATCTAAGGTGACTTTCATATAATTGAAAACATATGTCTATTAAGTTTGACGTTTTTAATGAGTATGGAAATCCAAAAAGGGAGGAATTAAGAGTACATGAGATATTGCTGCTCCAATATTAAAGATATTAACAAGTGCAGATACAGATTTAGAGTAACAGAATTTAAATGATGAGTTACTGAAAATATCACATAATCAAAATTCATATTTCAAAACTAATTAGGGATGCCTTCTTGGAACACTAACATCTACAACCCCTGTGACATACTTTAAAAGCTTTAACACAGACTTTGATTTTCTCAGTAACTGGGTAATATTTTGCTGAGTGTCCTAAATTAACAGTTTGGCATAATATGGCAGTTGTTTCACTTATCACATTTCATTGTATCACTTCCATTTCAAAGTTATTAATTTGGAAATATGTTCTTCAGTTCTTGTACTAGCAACTAACATTTAAACACTGGGATAAGACTATCATAAGATAGAAACAAAAATATTAAAAAATTATATAATAGTGAATATTAAAAAATAGCATATGGTCATTAAAATCACTTGCAGATATCTCCTGCAAACATAGTATGGTTTATACCATACTGACAAAGAGGCACTGTCATGTGACAACTACCTAGATAAACTTATAAATCACTTCATACACCTACCACTTTTGATCTTAATGAAATTTTAAATTACAAGGCTTTGTCCAAGAGTTGTACACTATTTCAAATTTTCTACTCTTAATGTTGTTATAACATACCATTTAAAAACTGGAGTTAAATGAGACAACACTAAATCTGGCAGCAAGCAGAGAGAGCTCAGACTAGTATCTCTATGGTATACACTATCTCTGTGAGATACAGATATTCTGCTAGAGAAATAAGGCAGCAAGAATAAGGATAAGAACCTTGAGGACCGCCCATTATTTTGAGAATAGTAAATTCAAAGTTCTTACAATTCATGTTGTGCTATAAAATTTTGTCAGCTGTCTTTCAAAATTCACAGTGAGAAGTGTGAAGTGGGAGTCTCCCCAAGGATATATAATTATAGTGCAGACGGTACCAAAAGATAAGAAATCTGCCTTGATTATGGACTGAGAACAGCACTTCATGAATAACAGCACTGTATCAATTTTAAATTTCCTCAGTCTGATAACTGTATACTATACATTTTTTTAAACGTTCACATAGGCCAGGTCAAGGCAGGAGGATTGCTTGAGCCCAGGAGTGCAAGACTAGCCTGGGCAACATAGAAAAAGGTCTTGTCTCTATAAAAAAATTTAAAAATTAGCCAGGTGTGGTGGGGCATGCCTGTAGTCCCAGTTACCTGGGAGGCTGAGGCAGAAGGACTGTATAAGCCCAAAAGGTTGAGGCTGCGGTGAGCTATGATTGTGTCTCTGCACTCCATCCTGGGTGACAAAGTGAAAATCAACTCAAAAAAAGAAAAAAAAATTCAAACAAAGAAAACTTTTTAAAAAGTTCTTATTCTTAGGAGATACACACTGAAGTACTTTTTCACTGAGTTGGAGTTTCACTCTGTTACCCAGGCTGAAGTGCAGTGTCACGCTCACAGCCACAGCAGCCTCGACCAGCTGGGTTCAGGTGATCCTTCTGCCTCAGCCTTCCAATTAGCTGGAACCACAAGCATGTGCCACCGCACCCAGCTAATTGTTTAATTTATTGTAGAGACAAGGTCTCGTTGTGCTGTCCAGGTTGGTCTCGAACCCCTGAGTTCAGGCGATCCTCTCGCCTCCACCTCCCAAAGTGCTGGAATTACAAGCGTGAGCCACTGGGCCCGGCTGGGCTGAAGTACTTAAAAGTAAAAGATTATGATGTCTGCAAATTGCTCTCAAATGGGTCAGCAAAAATGAAAACGTGTATAATTTTTAAAAAATTTTTTAGTTAAAAATAAAGACACAAACACATATGTTAGCTTGGGCTTACACAGGGTCTGGATCATCAATATCACTGTTCCACCTCCACAGCTTGTCCCACAAGAAGATCTTCAGGGGCAATAACACATACAGAGCTGTCATCTTCTATCATAACAGTGCTTCCATCTAGAATACCTCCCGGAAGGGCCTTCCTAAAGCTGCTTTACAGTAAACCTTTTTTTTAAATAAGTAGAAGGAATACACTCTATAAAATAACGATAACAAGTATAGTACAGTAAATACATAAGCTAATAACATGGTTGTTTATTATCACTATCAAGTATTATATACCCTACATAACTGTATATGCTATACTTTTATAGGTCTGGCAGCACAGTTGGTTTGTTTACACCAGCAACCCCACAAACATATGAGTAACACATTGCATCACAATGTTATAACAGCTACTACACCACTAGGCAATAGGAATATTTTAGGTCCATTATGATGTTACAGAACCACTGTGGGAAATGTGGTTCGTCTTGGATCAAAATGTCATTATGTGGTACATGACTGTATTTCTACAATTTTTTAAAACAAACTTGCCTATGACATTTCTACCTCTATTAAAATTAGTTATTTGTCTCATTTTATTAACTAGACTGCAATATTTTAATTTGTCTAGGAACAAGTCCAAAAACCAAGAAAGTTATTAAACAAAATAAGAGAGAAATATCAGTCTTGAAACCTGAAGTTCTGAGTTCTAATCTCAGTTTTTCTACATGGTAAGACTGTAAGGTTGGGTAGTCACAACATCCATGAAATTTGCTAAATTCTAAAGTATAAGCTCCAAGTATTAAGTACCAAAATCTGGCTCATCTCATATATATTAAGAGACTATAGTAAGAATGAATTCATGCTCCAGTGACCTCTCAAATTATTACAATGTAATATGAATAAGCCCATGCGACTTGAAAATAGTAAGGCTGTTATATACTTCATTTCTGTGGAAAATAGGAGAATTTTCTGAAGAAAGGAAGAAAGAGTATATTGTGTTGGTTTTAAAACATTAACACTGAAATATGTTTAGACTGGCATTATTTCTCAAATATTATTTTACCAGTTCTGGGACAAAAGGCTAAAGTTGGAAGACTGTGCCACCTGCCTGACCACTTTAAAGATAACTCTTCAGAGAAAAAGCAAGTCCAAGGAACAGAAAACCAGAAGCCATCATTACAGCTAATTAGTTCTGGGGCAGTGAAAATTCAAAATAAACTTGTAAAAATTGTTAGACAGCAAGGACATGCTCAAAGACTAATGGAAAAGAAAAAGATCCCTTCAAATGACTCCCCAGTCAAATCTGAAATAATATGAGTATCTAAAACTGTAATGTATTTTAAACACTGAGCAAATAAAAATCTCTCAGTCCACAGTGACAGCTTTTAAAAGAAAGAGAGCAAGAAAAACGGAGAAATTTTAATAGCTATCTTTTGAAGAGATTATCACATGAATTCTACTCTGAAAACTGGTCATTAAAAGACAGTAATATAAGCTTTATCTTGTCTTTTTTGAAGGAACAAAGTTTCATCCCTAGTTGATCAGGAAAAATACTTTTTATAGAAGAATATCAACTAATAAATACAAATAGAATGACAAAATTAGAGGGGAAAAACCAACATTTTAAAATCTCAAATGAAATAACTGATTGGCAAAATCATCAATGGGTAAAAGTTCATTCAATACAAGGTACCAAAGTACTACCTCATAACTGCAAGAAGAAAAGCATGACTTTACAATAGAGGATCTGGAGGTCCCCACCTTTAAGTAGTCAAACTTAACACAACAACCTGACATTGTGTCTTTCCTGATGTGATGCAACGATGCATAATACTGTATGTCATGATGCAGTCTGCTTACCAAAAATAGGTCTAATCAGCCTGTACACCAAACTCCTATTATCAGAAATACAGGACTTAGTGGAATGAGTTAAATAACATGAGGAAAAAAACTAGACAAATAAAGTGTAACATTTTATAAGACAACTGATACGGTCTCTTCAAAAAGTTAATGCCACTTAAGGGAAAAATTTTATTTAAGAAGATGAGGAGGACTACTCTACTAGCTTACAAAAGACTAAAGACACTACAAAATTTGGTATATGTTCCCAGATCGTCACAGATGCCTTTCATCCTGAGCAGTCCTAGCAACATCTTGTGCCTTTGGTCCCCTGTCCACATCTGTTCCTCTCATCTCCTCACTGGGCTTCCCTGTTAACCACGAAACTGGGCACCACTATCCCCTTCTTCCACAAATGCACAACTCTAAAGTATGGGGGAACCGTTACCCACTAGAAGCCAGTAGACAAAGTCCTTTTCTTTCTTGGGATACAGTCAGTCCTAAGATGCAGTATATTGCTTCTCAGGAATGCAATAACAAGGATCCCAAAATCTTACTTAGTGGCAGGAAGCATCTTTACATTAGTGTTTCTTTCCCCCTTGCCTTACCTTCCTCTCACTTCTGCTCTCTAGGAATGAATTCTTAAATAATGTAATAGTATATAAGCCCTCTGCCTCAGGTTCTGCTTTA
Source organism: Cephalopachus bancanus (assembly GCA_027257055.1). Lineage (NCBI taxonomy): Eukaryota > Metazoa > Chordata > Mammalia > Primates > Tarsiidae > Cephalopachus > Cephalopachus bancanus. The sequence continues at coordinate 1,354,542 of JAPVLO010000230.1, read as the reverse complement.
AGAAAAATCCAGATAAAAAAACAGAGATTTAATAATGAAATGCAAAATTTGAATCTTGGCTGGAAACTAATTTTTTTAAGCCTTACAAAATAGATTGGGGACAATTCTGAATATGGATTTGAGAGAAGACTGAATAACTACTGTTAATTTTCTTAGATGTGATAATGGTACTAAGGTGACACACAATATCTGACTATTCTTATACTTAGATGTGTGCTGAAGTTTTAATGGTTTAACTGCATGATGTCTGCAACTGATTTTCAAACAGTTCTCCCAAAATACACACATACAGGAAAAGTAAGTATGACAAAATATTAGCAACTGTTGAATCTATATGGATGTTTCCTATACTATTATTTCAATTATATCTTTAAGATTTTTGTATAATAAAAAGTTAGAGAAATGTAATCACCTATTATTTCATTACAATATAGAAAGAACCACAGCTCTCACTTCATTCAAAAAATAGTTATTTCAGTGAATAAAACAGTTCCTAACCTCAGGGAACTTACAGTCTAGTAGAGACCAAAATACACACAAAATAACATACACCAGAATATTTAATTACAACAGTGATGAATTATTATCAAGCAAAGGTGCAAAGTGCTGTAACAGAGACTGACTTAATCTTGAGAGGTAAAAGAAAGTTTCTATCAGAAAGGCCTTGTAGTGATCCTTGACTCTTGCAGTAATTTCTGACTTGATCTTATTCTTATAACCTGTTTCCAATCTGTCCACAGATCCTTATGTCCTACATTCAAAACTCAGTAATTTGGGCTGGGTATGGTGGATCATGCCTGTAATCCCAGCACTTTGGGAGGCCAAGGCAGGAGGATCGCTTAAACCCAGGAATTTGAGACTAGTCTTGGCAGCACAGCAAGACTCCTATCTCTAAAATATCCATAATTCTGCCACTTTGGTTCAAGTCAACCTTCATTCTTAACTGAATTACTGAAACAGCCTGCTAATGGGTCTCCTGCTTCTATCTTTTCCCCTATAGTATATTTTCAACACAACAGCCTGAGTGATCCACTTAAAGGTTAAATCAAATAACATCACTCTTCTACTTCAAAATCCTGCAGTAGCTTCACCTGACCTTCTCCTGCCTTACCCATCTCCAGAATTACACTTTCCCTTTCTAACTCTGCTCTAGTAGTATTGGCCATCCTGCTTTTCTCATATACTTTAGACTCCCTTCAGCCTTGGAGTCTGCACTGGTTATCCCTTCAGTTGCAGCAACATTCAACTCTTCACACAAATATCACCTTCTCATTAAGGCCTACAGTGAATACCCCATTTAAAGTTGCAAAAGTATCCTCCCAACCTGGCACTCCTGAGCCCCCTTTATCTGCTCTTTTTCCCTGCCACAACACTTATCATTTTCTCATATCCCAGATAACTTATTAATTTATTGTTTATTGCTTGCTCCCCCATTAGAACTTAAACTCCACAAGGACAAAAATGTTTGCTTAATGTTTAAGCACCTTGTTCAATGTTTGGTACATAACAGGTGCTCATTAAATATTTGCTGAATGAATATATGACCTGACATATAAAATGAGATGCTAAAAATGAGGAGTCTGCACAAGAAGTAGAAAAAAACTAATATGCAGAGATAACATAATGGGAACTCTGAGGAGCCTAGGAGTTTGAGGACAGCCTTGGCAACATAGTGAGATCCCCATCTCTAAAAAAGAAAAGAAACAAAATATCCATAATTCAGTCACTTTGGTTCAAGTGGCCAACTTTCAGCGACTAAACGTAAAAGAGTTCTAAAAGATACAAGTGGAAAAAAACAAGCAGTGGTCAAATAATCTAGAAGTTTTAAGACTCATGAGGGATTTCCCACTTCATTCTGAATGGATAAAAAGCCACTAGGGGCTAATGACATGATTTGCACTTACAAAAATAATCTTGGAGGCAAAGTGGAGATAAATTTAAAGGAGGCAAGAGTGAATACAGAAAGGGCAATTAAAGGGGCTATTATAATAATCTAGACAAAAATTGAGGGTGGTTTTGATAAAGTGGCAATGATGGAGATAGACTGAATTGCTAATTTATGTGAAATTTGGCAAACTACAGTGTGGATTACAGAGGTGAAATGTGAAAAGCAAAATAAAAGTTTCTAACAAATAGTAGAATAGTTTAAAGACCCTGGAGTTGAAAAACACTTCAGAAGGCCCAACGCATATTAACCATAAATTGGATTATATTAACTTTAAGAATTCTTGGTCATTAAAAGATATCATGAGGAAGCACACACCTTAGAATGGGAGAAAATATTTATAATACATTCAACAAAGGAATCACATCCAGATAGACACCTCCTACAAATCATAAAAGACAGGTAACAAAAAATGAAGAGGAAACCTGAAAAGACACTAAACCAAAAAAGCAAAACGAACAATAAACATGAAAAGATGTTTGTTAATTGTTAATCTTGCTAATAACAAGAAAAATGCAAACAAAATAATATAAAGCACCACTACACACCTCTGGAATAGTTGAAATTGTTAATAGAAAGACTGACAGGAACAAGTATTGGCAAAGATATGAAGAAGCAAATGAAAATTATACATACCATTAGAAGTTATGAAACTAGGCATAAACATTTTGCACTGTTGGCACCGAGTACTAAACATAGGTATACCATTTCATGCTTAGATACATATGCAGCAAAAATGTATATATAGGTGCACCAAAAACATAAACAATCAGTTCTATTTCTTAAGCTGGTATATTCACAATGAAGGAACTCATTTTGAAAAAGCACATTTGTCCTACCACAACTGATGTATTAGGGCACAATCTGAACATGACACAAATTTTACATTTGCTTATGCACAACCTTGTCTGTGAGAAATACTAACTAGGTAAAGCCAAAAATTTGCACCCAAATGAAATAAGTCACATAGAAATACAAAATATGCACACACCTCAGACATCTACCAGCTACTTAAGTTAACAGAGTTTTATGAACCACATCCATCCACAAAGATTGTTACAACTTCTCATCCAGTTTCACATTAACTACCCCAGCTAGCACTTCACAGTAACTCACAAGTGAAATACTCAGACACACACTGTCATAAGCAAATCTGAGTTTTTTCTAGGGTAAAATGCCATATTTACTGTAGTATTTATGTATTTCTTAGTCATTTAACATGTATAAAACTATTATTAAGTTTTCATCTTTTTAAATAAGTCATTCAAAGAATTTTGAGTCTGGGCTCCTAACCCTATTTTTTAAAAGAACCCTTGTGGTATTTATTGTGCCATTTTTCATAGTGTGATGATTTTTAGGAACATATATGTTGTGCTATAGCAGAACTGACTAGAAAAGAATGTTAAATGCAGTATTAACCTAAAATAACTTAAAACAACCCAAATACTCATCAATAGTAGAACAGACAAGTACATTTTGGTATATCATACAATGGAATAGTATACAACAATAAGAATGAAAAAATGTGAACTACATAGATGAAATGCACAAATACGCCAAATAAACCAGAATTATCTTTTGGAGGTTGGGTCCCTTATAGTACAAGCTTCCCCACTAGGTAAGTGTTCTAGAAACTCACTGGCATCAGTGTACCAGCTAGTGATGTGAGAGGTTGCATTTGGCTTCAGTGAAGTTTTTTTTGGAGATTCTTTCAACACATTTGCCCATCTCATGATGGGTTATTTAGGAGCATACCTGCCAGTGCACTGAGTGTTCAGCAGTTTTTTACCAAAACGGGCATGACTCCTGAGCCCCATCTTTCCTATTCACCTGACCTCACCCTGAACAACGTTTTTGTTTCCCCAGAAGAAAAAAAGTTCTCAAAGGGAAACATTTTGCCAACGTGGAAGAGGTGCAACAAAAAACAGCAGAAGCACTAAAAGGCATCAAAACTGTTGAGTTCAAAAACTGGTCAAGTTTGAAGCCGGGGGAAAAAGCATCCCAATAGTTAGCTGCATTGCACCAAATGGAGAGTACTTTGAAGGTGACCGAAGTTTAAGCATGCCAGAATACATAATTTTTATAAATAAATTCTGGGTTTTTTGGGTCCCCTCTCACATAAGAAAAAAAGAGGCTAGACACAAGACAGTATGTGTTATATAATTTTGTTTATATACAGCTAAAAAAAAGGAGGCAAAACTACTAATCTACAGTGTTAGAAATCAGGATGGTCCTTTGAAGTAGGCAGTAAATATGAAGGGTACAAGAAAGACTTCTGGGTTACTGGTATATTTCTTTTTTTTAACTGGGATATAATGGACGACATACCATAAAACTCACCGAATTTTAAAGTGTACAACTCAGTGTTTTTTTATATTTTCACAGAGCTGTACAACTGCCATTGCTATCTAATTCCAGAACCTCATAGCAGTCATTCCATGTTCTATTTCTTGACCTGGCATATTCATAATGCAGTAATTCATCAACTTAGTTATTCATTTATAATTTGTACATCTTTATGTACAAATATTATACAGTATTTAAATATATTTTTAATCAATGTTTACAGTATTTCAGATTAAACTTGGTAGACTGAATATATACTTTTAACTCTACTACCTCCTAAACTATACTTGAAGCAAATGAATTAATTTAAAGCATTAAATTACAAGGACAAAAAGAAAGGGAAAGGCGACGGTCTCCTAACACCATTCAGTCAGATAATTCCCCTCCCCTAAGATGAACTCTTAAGGGTTAAAAAGAGGGGCCTGTAAGTAACAGGCAGGCACAACTAAACAGAGTACTACTAAAAATGGTATGCAAAAATTGACATACAAAAATCAGCAGCATTTCTACACATCAACAGCAAATGGTCTGAGAAAGAAATCAAGAAAGCAATCCTATTTATAATAGCTACCCCCCAAAAAAAGTACCTAGCAATAAATTTAACCAAAAAAGTAAAAGATCTCTCCAATGAAAACTGTAAAACACTGACAAAAGAGACGGAAGCAGACATAAAAAAAAATTAAAATTTCCCATGTTTATATATTGAAAAAACTAAAATAATGATCTACAAAATGATCTACAGATTCAGTGCAATCCCTATCAAAATACCAATGACATTTTTCACAGAAATAGAAAAAACAATCCTAAAATTCATACAGAAGCACAAAAAAACCCTCAAATAGCCAAAACAATCCTGAGCAAAAATAAAGTTGGAGACCTGCTACAAAGTGATGGTAACCAAACAGCATGGTACTGGCATAAAGCACACACATATAGACCACTAAAACAGAAGAGAGAACCCAGAAATAAATTCATGCATTTATAGCCAACTCACATTCGACAAAAATACCAAAAACATATAATAGGGAAAGGACAGTCTCTCAATAAATGGTGCTGGGAAGGTTGGATATCCTTATGCAGAAGAATAAAACTAGACTCCTATATCTCACTTTACACAAAAATCAAATCAAAATGACTTGAAGTCTTAAATGTAAGACCAGAAACTACGAAACTACTTTAAGAAAACACTGGGGCAAACCTTAAGAATGTTGGTCTGGATAAAGATTTTTCGAGCAAGACTTCAAAAGCACAAGCAACAAAAGCAAAAATAGGCAAATGGGATTATATCAAGCTAAAAAGCTCTGTACAGCAAAGGAAATAATCAACAAAGTGAAGAGACAACCTACAGAATGAAAGAAAATACTTGCAAACTTTATCCAACAAAGAATAACCAAAATATACATGAAATCCAAACAGCAATAAGAAAGCAAAATATACAGTTAAAAATGGACAAATGATCTGAATAGACATTTCTCAAAAGAAGACATACAAATGGCCAACAGGTATATGAAAAAAGAATGAACATTACTAGACACAGGGAAATGCAATCAAAACCGTAGTAAGGTATCATCTTACCCCAATTAAAATGACTATTATCAAAAAGAAAAAGTAACATGTTGCTAGGATGTGAAGAAAGGGGAACTAACTCTCTGGTACACTGTTGTGGGAATATAAATTAGTACAGCCAGTATGGAAAACAGTATGGAAGTTTCTCAAAAAACTAAAATAGTACTGCCATATGATCCAGCAAAGGAAATCAGTATACTGAAGAGACATCTACATGTGCATATTTATCACAACACTCACTATTCACAATAGCCAAGATATGAAATCAACCCTAGTATCCATCAATGGATGGATAAAGAAAATGTGGCATATATACACAATGAAATATTATGCAGCTGTAAGAAACAAAAAAGAACGAAATCCTGTCATTTGCAGCAATACAGATGAGACCTGGAGGATATTATGTTAAGTGAAATAAGTCAGGCACAGAAAGACAAATATCACATTTTCTTATATGTGGGAGCTAAAAAAGCTGCTCTCACAGAAGTGGAGAGTAGAATGGTGGTTACCGAACGCTGATAAGGTTATGGGGAATGGATGCAAAAATACAATTAGATGGAGGGAATAAACTTTAGTGTTCAGTAGCACAGTAGGATGACAATAGTCATCAATTAATTTGTTGTGTATTTCAAAATAGCTAGAAGAGAAAATCTGGAATATCCTCAACACAAAGAAATGATAAACTACCCTGATTTGATCAATACATATTGTATACATGTATCAAAATAACAGATGTACCTTATAAACATGTACAATTATGTATCAATATAGAAATAATACTACTAAATGCAGACTAAGCATGTATTTGCCCCCAAAAGTCTAAAGAAGCAAATAAAATAGATCAAGTCAACAGTCAATAATCACTTATCCAAGTTTTCCAAATAAAGCATAAATGTATAGGTAAAGGGAAATAAACTTACGTTCTCTTACAGCACCCTAAAAATACATAAATTAAATCTCCAAACATCCAAGGTTTGTTTTAAGTCATTTTAATGTCATTCATCAGTGTATTTCATAACTACTTACATTTTCAGACTAACATTTGTTTGGGTATTCTGTCATCTCTATAAAACAATAATTCCTAGTAACTGACCTTTTAGCTCACTTGTTTGACACAAAGGTTTTTGCCTCTTTTAAAGAACCTGGGACTTGATCAGCACATCTCAATATTCTCATTAAAGTCTATCTATAAATTGGTACAGATTTCAAACATTATTAGAGCCTTTTCCATGTGTCAAGCCCTAAGCAACGTTCTGCAATTATATTCTCTTCTTATCCATTTTCCAAATTAATAAGATCTGACACTTGCAGTCTGTTAGGTTCTATTCTCCTATTCTCGAGATGCCTTTACCACATTCATAATACATCTTTGAGGAAGTGCAGCAACTTAGGCTGCACATAGCATTCTAGGTATAAGTACCTCGTAATTTTATAAAACTTTAAGTGTTCCCATTTTTTATGGAATTTAACACATTGCTGATCTTTCTGATTGAAATCTATATAGAAATAAACTTTAAGCTTGCAAAACTGTCCCCTTATTCTACCTCAATGAATATGTACTTTCTAAAAAATGTTTTTATACATAATAATTGTACATGTTTGTAGGATACATATGATATTTTGATACATGCATAAATGTATAATGATAAAATCAGGGTATTTAGACTATCCATCACCTCAAACACTTATCATTTCTTTGTACTGAGAACACTTCGAATCTTCTCTCTAACTGTTTTGAAATATACAATAAATTGTTCATTACAGTCATTCTGCTGTGCTATAGAACACTAGAACTTATTCTATCTAAATGTATTTTTGCACCCATTAATCAATCTCTCTCCATCCTCTCCTTCTTCCCCCTTTCCCAGTCTCTCATATCATTCTACTCTCTACCTCCATGAGATCAAAATTTTCAGGTCCCATATGGGTAAGAATATGTGATATTTGTCTTTCTGTGCCTTGCTTACTTAATTGCACATAATGACCTCCAGGTCTGTCTGCGTTGCTGCAAATGATAGGGTTTCACTTTTTTATGGCTGAATAGTATTCCATTTTGTACGTATATCACACTTTCTTTATCCATTCAGCTACTAATGGACATTTAGGTTTATTCTATATCTTGGTTATTATGCACAGTGATGTAATAAACATGGGGGTGGAGGCATCCCTGTGATATACTGATTTCCTTTCCTTTGGACAGATATTCAATAGTGGGATTACTGGATTGGATGGTAATTCTATTTTTGTTTTTTTTTTGAGAACTCTACGCTGTTTATAGACATTTAAAAAATCTATTTGAAACAGATCACAGAAATGAACTATCATAAAAGCGATCATCAAATAAAGAAGAGGATGGAAATGAAAATTATCTGAGAAAGTGATAAAAGAAATAAAAGAATAAAGAAAATAAGGATACACACACAATAAACAGTAATCACTAATTAAAGATAAACACATAAAGTCATAGCAACATTAATAAAGACAATTGTGAATAGAGTGTTAAGAGGTCTGAAATCCAAATGCAGAACTGCCCAAAGTAGCTAAATAAGCTGGGTCAAGTAATTTTCTTCTGGATCGCAGTTTCCTCATTGTTAAAAGGAAGGAGAGGGATCAAATGTGCTCTGATTCTTCCTGTTCTAAAATTCTATAGATCTATGTTATGTGATATAAAAAAAGAAAACTCAAGAAGGGAGAATTGCTTGAGACCAGCCTAGGCAACATAGCAAGACCTCATCTCCACACACACAAAAATGAAATAATTAGCCAGGCATGGTGGCACACACAAGTAATCCCAGCTGCTCAGGAGGCTGAGGTAGAAAGATTAACTGAGCCCAGGAGTTTGAAGTTGTGGTAAGCTGTGATTGTGCCTGGGTGTCAGTGACCTCAACTCAAAAAATAAAAAGAGAAAACTGAGAAACTGTCTACTTCATTATCAAAGTGCTGTCTGGTTGCTGCCCACCACCACTTTTCCCTGACTTATTAGCTCACCAAATACAACTGATTCAATTTTCCAGGCACTGCACTGTCTAATACTAACTACAGGGGACTAGTTTCAAATTCAGGCAGACAACCATTTTCAAATGACTATGTTCTCAGGCAGAATCCTCATAACAAAATGCTTCACATTTCTGCTATACCATATTCAACTCTATTGGCAACAGTAAAGTACAACAACAAAAAGATTATTACTAAGATAGTTATGAACACACAAATAGTTTTAATTATAAAAAAATGTAGAGCCTTTGGGAGGCCGAAGTGAGTGGATTGCCTGAGCCCGCGGATTCGAGACCCGCCTAGGCAGGTGAGACCTCATCTCTACAATAAATCAAAAAATTAGCCGGGCGTGGTAGCGCACACCTGTAACTCTGGCTACTCGGAAGGATCACCAGAGCCCAGCAGGTCGAGGCTGTGGTGGCCAGGAGCGGCCACTGCACTCCAGTCTGGGCGACAGAGTGAGACTCCAACTCAGAAAAAAAAAACTAGAAACCAATGCTGACCTTAAGTTTTACTGATCAGTCTAGTGAGTTTTAATGCAATCCTTCAAGTCAATAAACAGAGAATCACTACGATAAATGGGTAGACAGCCCAAACACAACTATATTCTATTTCTAGAAAAAATATCAGAGCTAAATCAACTTTACAAAGTACAACTGCCATTTTAATTATTATGCAGATAGTCTCACTGAGATCTATCATGCAAAGTATTTTTTAATAATATTTCAGACCTCAAGCCACTCACATTTTTAAATCAGGAGCAACAGAGAATGAGCTTTTCTTTTCAAAAATATTTTTAACTGTTCTCTTTGTTCCATCATAAAGTATATTTCCACAAAATATCTTTTTAATAGAATACCATTTTAATAAAATAAAAAAACTTAGTAGCCCAAATAAATTAATTACTAAAAAACAGCTTCAGAAAAAAATGTATCTTACCTCTACACTAGGGCTAAGGCTGCTTGGCAGTGTCTCTGAAGTCACAGTAGTGCTTGGAAGGCTGGAAATTTCCCAAGTATTCACGGGTTGAACTGGTTCAGACTGCTTTGAACGATCTATACATTTTGGATGATCCAGTAAGGTCACTTCATAAAATTCTTGAATATCTAGAGGTAAGAAAAGGAAAATTTTAAAGGATTTGTATTTTCTAATTAAACTGTGCAATGCTATATATAACAACAAAAATTTCTACTCTAGACTAGTAAAATAAGTTCAATCTTACAATGTACTTAGACAGTGAATATTTTCTCATTTCATTATGTCACAATCATATCAGAACCTGCAGGGCACAGTGTAAAATTCATAGGTTTTTTTATACTTCAAAGCAAGTACTAGGTTCAAATTCCATTCCACTACCAATTATCTACATGTATGGGCAAATTACCCTCTAGTAACTTGCCTCTTATCAATGTGAATTGTTGTAAGGATTGAGTATAACATATCCTATAAGGTTCCTAGCACACACTATAGCATATAATGGGTAGTACCTAATAGATGGTAGCTTATATCATTATCGTGAATTCTGGAGATATAAGTCACCACTGATATTTTATATATTTTTGCCACCACTATCCAGGCTGGGAATGTAAACTCCTCAAGTGGTTGTAATCATTAAAAAAAAAAAAAAAGAACTGACTTTGCTAACACTGGTTGTTCACACTGCTCAGAAGCTCTGAGTAGCTGTAATATATGGTTAGTTTCATCACATTTAGCTTCTTATTCACCTACTGATTTTGAACAGATTTTTTTCAAAGAGAAGAATTATCATTTAACAGTCAGGATGGTCATTATCCTATATAGAATCATTCATAATAATTGTAAACAATGTATAGACAGAGTAATGTACACTTGTTTCCTGCAAGTATAAGCATTACTCTCTTTTTAAAAACAAATCTCACAAGACAGTAGAGACAAAGTAACACTCTTTTCAGTTTCAATAACCAGTGAAACTGCAGAACTTTTTAGTAAAGAGCTAATAAGAACTAACATTTGTTCCAGACACAGTGGGGCTCATGCTGGTAATCCCAGCACTATGGGAGGCTAAGGCAGGAGGATTGCCTGGGAGTTCAAGACCAGCCTGGGGAACACAACAAGACCTTGACTCTACAAAAAATTAGCTGGGAGTGGTGGTGTGCACCTGTAGTCCCAGCTACTCAGGAGGCTGAGAAGGAAGGATCATATGAGTTCAGGAAGTCGAAGTTGCAGTGAGTTGTGATCGTGCCACTGCACTGAAGCCTGGGCAACAGAGTGGGCCTCTGACTCAAACAATCAATTAAACATTTGCACAGTAAGGACAGTATCTGTGGATGTTAAAAACATTAATATCCTACCTCACAGGGTGTTAAGAACATTACTTAGAAAAAATTGTTTGTGAACTCACTTTAAAAACCATGAATCGCTATATAAAACTGTTCATATAAACATCATGAAAAAAAAGGAAGACTCCCAAATCAGGCATTACCTACAAAGTATTCTTACCAATATTATTTATTGTTTAACCCTAATCTAAATCAAGTCTTTAGAACCAACTTCTAGTTCACAGAAAATACAGAGCCTAGAAGAACAAATTAAATGG